>JALGQZ010000012.1:32881558-35281558 GCA_023105745.1 Austropuccinia psidii
CAGAGCACAAGGATGACAGCCAAAATACCATAAACCAATGGTATAGCCAAGATACCACCAAAACATGGAACTGAGCCAAATCAGCTCAAAAGGTATCAAAAGAGAGAGGAAACTCACCTCTTCCTTAAAATATAAGTCCCATCACCATAGGACTAGAAATAACAAGGTTATTCCTGCTCAAAGTTATTGCTGAGCATAAACCTTAATTTTCACCTCTCATCTAAAATCTAGGAGGAGATGCTTAACCCCATTGAATGGGTACTACAAATGAAGCTCTAAGCCAGGGCTATCCAATGGTACTAGCCAAACTCGGCTAGCACCAATATTACTGGAGTTATGGTCAATTTAAGGCCAAATAAGGGTGAACAAAACATTCACCTCTCATCTAACTTCTACAGTTTTAGTGTGGGATACCTGAAGTGGGGTCTTTTTGGAAAGAGAACAATCAGGGCTATCTGATGGTGTCATCCACTTCCTCATATCTCAACTACTGCAGAAGGTATGGGGCAAACAAGCTCAATACAGCTTTTTGCCTAAAACACGCAAATGTACAAAATTCTTGTACATGGGATAACTTTGCCATATTTAATGATACCCATATCAAATGAGGTACTATTGTGTAGAACACATACAGGGATACACACTGAACCAATTTTGAGGTTGATATCCCAAGAATTGACAAAGTTATAGCTGTTTTAAGGTTAAAATCCCACCTGCTGTCATATACAGCCTTACCATGGGATAATATCCCATAATCATGAATATGAGGTGTCAAATAGACAAAGAAGCATGTTTTTACTTCAATACCTCATATTTCAGTCAATACTGGGGTCCCATACAGTTTCTGTACAGCATTCTACGCGTCATACACGTCAGAATCAGGCTGTGAGGTCCCCAGATGAAAATTTTCACCCTGTATTGGTGAAAACCACCCAGATGTGGTTTCAAAACCATATCTGAGCCCAATACAGGCTATACAGACTGTTTGCAAACCACAAGCCAGTACTAGAAAGTGAAAAATTTTCACTTCCTCTATGTGGAAAGGTCTAGCACCCTTTCCACCCCATTTCAGGATAAAAAGGAGGCTTTTCACAGCCAGAATTGTCTCCTCATCCTGCTCTTGAATAACCTACATAGTAAACTGTCAAAAACAGTTTTACTCTTGGTTAATAATCAGGTATACTCTTAAATTAAAAGTATTTTAGTCTTTATTATTGTAACCCAACAGGTAAAGCTGCACCCAGGGCTTTCAACAGCGCTCACCACCACTATATCTCTATAGTAAAGCCCTTAATATCTTAATTTAAATCATTTATTACCAACTTTATCATCTTTTAAAACTATTTTTACCATGTCACAGTCATATTTAAAGCTTGTAAATACTTATATACACCTTTATCATAGACTCACCCTGACATTTTGGGGGCCTGGCCGTGTTTTTTACTTATTCTTGGACCTTACAAGTAAGTTTTTCTTTTTTTTATCATTTATTGACACCTGTTTTACCTTTTTTAGGCGTCATTTTCTTTATAAATATATATTTTATATATATTTTTTAATTTTTTAAATAAATACTCATATATTATAGAGTATCTGTCACGTGGCTAATAACCACAAGACTAGTATTTTGGTGTGTTTTGTATATAAAAACACTTTAAGACACTAATACAGTATTAATTCTTAAGTGAATTAAGACAGATCATACTGATAAACCAACAGTTGAGGCGTGTTTGGGCACATTGTTAACTCAATTACCCTGTAATACACCATCTTTGACAGATTATACTTGCTAAATACAAGTACTCTGTGAGATATTGGTATACAAACAGTATACCACATATCAGTAAGCTGTATTTTTGACGTGGAATTGTTAATTCAATTACATTGTCATTATACAAGGGCATATTGTAATAATATACAAGCCCAGAGGCCATTCTTAGACGTGCAAAACCAGCCTTTTAAGAAGTCTTAACTGACATAAGCCCTCTTTTTTCCTGTTTGATTCAGTGGAAGAAAATTTAATACCACTTGAGACCCAGTCACAGGCCAACATACCAGTGACACCCTCAGAACCAGAGGGCAGCAAGGGCAAGGGAAAAAGACTTAGTGAAGGCCTCATTACAGCCAAAAAGTGGACACCAATAGCCACTCAGAAGAGTAGAAAACCACGAAACTCTGCTTCAATACAAGGTAAACCAACCTTAACCACTTGTACAGGGAAGATTACAATTATTAACCCAGTTGTAACCTCCAAAGGCAAACTGCCCAAATCAGAAGATAACAAATTTGTACAAGGCACATTCAAAGGTAAATACCCTAAGAACATAAAGTTTTTGACTGCTTGCAAACACTGATATGTCCCCTGCATACCTCAGAGACCTTGGCTTCCAAAGGAACCAGCCAGAGGACAGAGAAGGATTGTCCAGAACCAGAAGACCTGAAAGAAGACACCTTGGACACAGTGGTGGATGGCAAAACAATGAGGGAGATAATATCAACCTTTCCATTCACACTCCAATTCAACAGAAACCTCAAACCAGAGGACTGGAAAGATATGGATAAAGTTCTTCAGCTCCACCAACTCCTCAAAGATTTATTTCAATGGAGCATGGACAACAAGAGGTTCAACCTAGCAACTCACTGGGCAGAACTGGGATCAAGTTTCCAGAAGATCTGTCTCAAAGAGATAGACTTCAAAGACCTTATGGTAATCACCGAGGGTTGGAATCCTACCAGGCAGCACAGACTCCTGGAGGCAAGGGCACAGAGGATAAGGGAGAATCAAGCCACTATCCTAGCTATAGAAGAACAGTTAACCCAGACAGGGCCTACTCAGATTCCTTCAGGTTCACAAGGAGCAGGCCAAATCAGCTCTCCAGTGGCTTCACACCACTGAGAAACCAGCAGATCAGTGGCCAGGAGTCACCATTCCTCACAATTCCAGGAATTTTCCAGGAGAAGACAAGGAAACAAGGGCAAGAACAAAACCTCCTTCAACGAGAGGAGGAAAGAGTCAGACCCCATGATCCAGAAGCTGTTAGATTTGGTGAAAGAAGTACACAAGAACCAGAAGTAGTTGTAAACCACTCTAGAATCAGTAGTCCTAGTAATAGAAACATTACCCCCACTCAGACTGAAAATAACATTGTCACATCTGAGAGTAACATCAACAGTGATACACTGTGGTTACAAATGTCCCAATATGCTGAACAATCTGCAAAACAGTTTGCAGAAATTAAAGCTGGCCAAGAGAGGATGAGACAAACTCAAGCCTCCTTGGAACAGATAGTTAAGAATCTTCAAGAAGGATATGCTCAACTGAGCAAAGCCTCTTAAGAAACCAACAAAAGACTGAATATATTCTTTGAAGAACAACACCACAGCACAAGGGACAGGGAGTGTCTGGACTAAGACATTAACAAATTGTTTAATGCCTACCATAGCTTGAAGCCCCAACCACAAGGCCAAGTTATGGATAATCCATATCAACCAGATGACATCAAACCAGATGCCATGTTGATGAATAAGGCAAGATCCCCATCACAATACCAGGATGGAGATGGCATGTCTTATTCAGAGAAGGAAGCCTTGAAACAGCTTCCTTAGGCCTCAAGCTGGCCCAAATTCTCTGGATCAGGAGAATATGATCATATGGAACTCATAGATTATATTGATGGACTCTTCATTGATGTACCAAGCATACCAGACTACTGGATTACTGCTAGATTGAATACTGCATTTAAAGGTCATGCAAGTATATGGTACACAGAAATGAAAGAAATCCATGGCAGAAGAAACTGGCCATGGTGGAAGAGTCAAATCATCCAAAAGTACAGTAATGGAACTTGGATATGGCAAAAGACCATGTCATTTGAGAATGACAAATACTCTGTGGACAAAGATCCATATGAGCGGTGTCTCAGACAGTCTAAAAGACTTAAATCCATTGATCCTCAGATGAACATCCAGATGAGGAATCACAAACTTCTGACACAACTTCCAGGAGAACTAGAGCATGCAGTAAAATGCAGATGCAACCAAAATTGCACTCTAGATGACATTGCCAACACCTTACAAGACATAAGGAAAAGGACAAATATAGGAAAATTCACCCCATATAAGAGCAGTGGTTTCAAAGAGAAACAACCTTGCAGGGTAGAGTTTAAAGACAAACCCAAAGAAAAAGTGGCAGAGGTGGCAAAGAAGAGAAATTCTGGTCACAACTGTGGTTCAACAGACCACTATGCCAACAACTGTCCAAAGGCAAAGAAAAAAGTCTATGCCATTGAGAAAGTCCCAGAGGAAGAACCTCCAAAAGAGGATTCTGAATCAGACTCTATGGTTGATGCCATCAGAGAACCATCTGATGATGACCAAGACCCAAGAGAAGAGTTTCTAGTGGAATACCAAGAGGAAACCCCACTAGAAATTCAGGACATACAGTTGGAAGCAGGTATGCCACAAGACACTGCAAACAAAAACTTGTGCAAACACACACAAGATGCACAGACATTCCTGGTTACACCAACTAAAGGAATGGCATACATACATGGAACAGCCACAAGGATGAGTGTATGTATTGACAATGCTCAGCACCCACTGATCATTGATAGTGGAGCACACTGCTCCATAGTGGCCAGAAACTATCTGGATACCCACTTCCCAAACTGGGAAAAACAGCTCTTGCCCACTAAGGCAAAGAACTTTAAAAGTGCATCAGGGAAGATGACTTCCATCGGGACAATTATCAAAGAGATAATTATACCTCACAGGAAGGGTAATATCAGACTCAACCCAGAGTTTGTAGTGCTTGAAGATGCCCACATCCAAGGGTTTCTACTGGGAACAGATTACCAGAGGATGTATGGAATAGACATTTACAACAGTAAAAACAGGCACATCACCATTGGTACTAACAAAGAAAAGAAATTTTCACTTGATATATACCAGATATCTTCCCAAGACCCACTAGAAGAACTTCTGAAGGAATTCAGAGAGGGACAGTTTAGCACTACCCTCACCAGTAAACAAAAACTAAGCTTATTGAAGATGCTGAGAAAGAATAGACAATCATTTTCCATTGGTGAAGAACCATTAGGCAAGATTAAAGGCCATGATATAGAATTATATCTGGATGTGGAAAGGCCATATCCACCCATGCTGAGGAGACCTCCTTATCCAGCAAGCCTGGAAACCAGGAAGGAAATTGAGAAACATATCAATGAACTCCTGGACATGGATGTTATCAGAAAGATTGGACATAATGAAATCGTGGAAATCACCACTCCTGTCCTCATCACCTGGCATGATGGCAAATCTAGATTGTGTGGAGACTTCAGAGCCCTGAATAACTACACAAAAGCAGACAGGTACCCTATACCAAGGATACCTCATGCCTTGGATAAGCTGGCCAAAGCCAAATACATAACCAAGATGGATTGTATGAAAGGCTTCCACCAAAATGGAGTTAAACCAAACTCCATGAAATTACTCAGAATAATATGCCATATGGGCATATATGAGTACACCAGAATGCCATTTGGCATCAAGAATGCACCAGCCCACTTCCAAAGGATGATGGACACAATATTTCAAGATGAAATATTGGAAGGCTGGATGGTAGTATATATTGATGATATCATTATATACTCAGAGACATGGGAAGACCATGTGCAATACATAGACAGAGTGCTAAGTAAATGCACACCCATAAATCTGAAAATTTCACTTAAAAAGTGCAATTTTGGCCAACAAGAGTTACTGGCTCTAGGACATAAAGTCTCAGGTCTTAGTCTGGCAATTGACCAGAATAAAGTAGCAGAAGTACTGCAAAAACCAGTACCTAAAAGCATCAAAGAGATGCAATCCTTTCTTGGGTTTGCTAGCTACTATAGAAACCATATCAAAAATTTTGCACACATAACTAGTAGTTTATACAAGTTATGTTCAAAAGATGTAGTTTTTGAAATAACCAAGGAAAGGAGGGATGCATATGAGAGGATCAAATATGAACTCACTAATGCACCTGTGCTCATCTTACCTGACTTTGAACTACCATTCAAGTTATATATAGATGCAGCATGCAGTCAAGGCCTAGGAGCAGCCCTTCACCAAAGACAAATTGTGGATGGTGAACCAAGAGAAGGAGTAATTTGCTACATCTCAAGGCAGCTGAAAGATTCAGAAGCCAGGTATGGGGCCACTCAGACTGAATGTCTATGTCTAGTCTGGGCTCTAGAAAAACTCCATTATTATTTGGAGGGTGCAGTCTTTGAAGTCTACACAGACTGCACAGCCTTGAAGTCTTTACTAAACATGAAGACTACAAATAGACACATTCTGAGATGGGAAATAGCCATCCAGGAGTATAGAGGGAACATGACCATCATATACAAGGAAGGTAAAAGCCATACCAATGCAGATGGCCTCAGCAGATGGCCACTGGACATTGTCAAAAGCAATCCATCTTATGACCCAGAAGTTGCAGCAAAAATCCCTATCCAATTCATGGAAATAAATAGGAGGAAAAACTTCAGATTATCTGAATGGGTACCAGAAAGTGGTACCCTTGACAGTGGAAACACTGACTCAGAAGGGACAGAAACTCCCATACTGGGAATAAGCTCCTCAGAACTGCACAATGAACTCTTCAGTGCAGTACAGAAGTCTTATGCCAAACACAAACAGTGTAGCATACTACTCCCACTCCTTCAACAAAAGTACAGGAGTCCAGAACTGGAAACCCAGCTGGAAGAACTCTGGTTGAGGGCCTATAAGGACAATAAATTTTTTCTTATAGATGGCCTGCTCTACCACAGAGAAAAGCACACAAGTGCACTCACAGTGGTAGACAGAGACCACATCTCATTGATCCTACAAGAAGGCCATGACTGCCCCTATATGGGACACATGAGTGAAGACAGGACCAAAGAGAGGGTAGCAAGCACAGCTTGGTGGACCAAGTGGGAACAAGAGTTGAGTAAATACATCAACACTTGTGAAAGATGCCAAAAGGCAAATAGGAAACATGGGAAGAAGTATGGGTTACTTCAACACATAGAAGAACCCAAGCACCCATGGGAAACCATCAACATGGACTGGGTTACAGGACTTGTCCCAGGAGGCAAAGAAAACTATAATGCCTGTTTGATCATAGTTGATAGGTTCAGCAAGAGCATGAGGTGTCTACCATGCCATAAAAAATACACAGCCATGGATACTGCTCTGTTGTTTTGGAATAACATCATATCTACCTGTGGAGTCCCTAAGATCATCATTAGTGATAGGGACCCGAAATTCACATCTGAATTTTGGACTAACTTATATGACATGCTTGGTACCAAACTTGCTTTTTCCACAGCTTACCATCCACAAACAGATGGCCTAGCTTAAAGGATGATCCAAACAATGGAGGACATCCTCAGAAGATTCTGTGCCTATGGCATGGAATACAAGGACCATGAGGGATACACCCATGATTGGGTTACCCTCTTACCAGCAGTCCAACTGGCTTAAAATACAAGCCAGCACTCCACCACAGGTAAAACACCTGCACTGGTGGAGAAAGGGTGGAACCCCCTGTTGCCTGTGGATCACTTGAAGAAAAATCTCCTGACTATCCACCCCACAGCCAAAGACTTCCATGATATGTGGAAGAGGGCCTGTGACACAGCTGCCAAATGCATAGCTGAGGCAAAAGAATACAATAAGCAGAGGTGGGACAAATCACATATGGAACCTGACTTCAAGGAAGGGGACCAGGTGTTAGTGTCTACACTGAACTTCAACAATCTCAAAGGACCTAAAAAGATTGGGCACTCATTTGTAGGACCTTTTACTATCATTAAGTTGATAGGGAAAAATGCAGTGGAAGTCAAACTCACTGAGGAGTTTTCAAGGAAACACCCAGTCTTTCCAGTGGGTTTGGTCAAACCATACTTCCAGACAGAGGAGGATAAATTCCCCTCCAGGAGAAAGAACCCCACACCACAAGAGATAGTGGAAGTGGAGGACTCCCCTGGACCTGTGAGTAAGATCATCAGGTCCAGGAAGATCAGACTCAATGGGAAGGATCAAAGACAATACCTAGTCAGATTCAAGAACCAGACAGCAGATAAAGACAAATGGTTGGTAGAGGATGCCATACCAGATGGGAACCTTCATTTAAGGAGATTCAGAGCCTCTAGGAGGACTGAACAGTCTCAAAAATGATGAGCCTTTTTTAGAGGGAGGGTATGTCAGCCTGTGACTCAAAACCAGAGCACAAGCATGACAGCCAAAATACCATAAACCAATGGTATAGCCAAGATACCACCAAAACATGGAGCTGAGCCAAATCAGCTCAAAAGGTATCAAAAGAGAGAGGAAACTCACCTCTTCCTTAAAATATAAGTCCCATCACCATAGGACTAGAAATAACAAGGTTATTCCTGCTCAAAGTTATTGCTGAGCATAAACCTTAATTTTCACCTCTCATCTAAAATCTAGAAGGAGAGGTTTAACCCCATCAAATGGGTACCCAAAATGAAGCTCTAAGCCAGGGCTATCCAATGATACTAGCCAAACTGAGCTAGAACCAATATTACTGGAGTTATGGTCAATTTCAGGCCAAATAAGGGTGAACAAAACATTCACCTCTCATCTAACTTCTACAGTTTTAGTGTGGGATACCTGAAGTGGGGTCTTTTTGGAAAGAGAACAATCAGGGCTATCTTATGGTGTCATACACTTCCTCATATCTCAACTACTGTAGAAGTTATGGGGCAAACAAGCTCAATACAGCTTTTTGCCTAAAACACACAAATGTACAAAATTCTTGTACATGGGATAACTTTGCCATATTTAATGATACCCATATCAAATGAGGTGCCATTGTGTAGAGCACATACAGGGCTACACACTGAACCAATTTTGAGGTTGATATCTCAAGAATTGACAAAGTTATAGCTGCTTTAAGGTTAAAATCCCACCTGCTGTCATATACAGCCTTACCATGGGATAATATCCCATAATCATGAATATGAGGTGTCAAATAGACAAAGAAGCATGTTTTTACTTCAATAACTCATATTTCAGTCAATACTGGGGTCCCATACAGTTTCTGTACAGCATTCTACGTGTCATACATGTCAGAATCAGGCTGTGAGGTCCCCAGATGAAAATTTTCACCCTGTATTGGTGAAAACAGCCCAGATGTGGTTTCAAAGCCACATCTTAGCCAAATACAGGCTATACATACTGTTTGCAAACCACAAGCCAGTACTAGAAAGTGAAAAAATCTTCACTTCCTCTACGTGGAAAGGTCTAGCACCCTTTCCACCCCATTTCAGGATAAAAAGGAGGCTTTTCACAGCCAGAATTGTCTCCTCATCCTGCTCTTGAAGAACCTACGTAGTAAACTGTAAAAAACAGTTTTACTCTTGGTTAATAGTCAGGTATACTCTTAAATTAAAAGTATTGTAGTATTTATTATTGTAACCCAACGGGTAAAGCTGCACCCAGGGCTTTCAACAGCACTCACCACCACTATATCTCTATAGTAAAGCCCTTAATATCTTAATTTAAATCATTTATTACCAACTTTATCATCTTTTAAGACTATTTTTACTGTGTCACAGTCATAGTTAAAGCTTTTAAATACTTATATACACCTTTATCATAGACTCACCCTGACAGAAATTAAATTTAGAAATAGAAGTTTTGGAAGAAATTCAAGCCATACATTATCAATTCAGTTTACTCAATAGCAGTGTTTGGCTGGGATTTTCAAAGTTCAATTATTCAAAAAAAAATTATTGAAAGACTTATTCAAATCTTCCCGTTGTTTTGATGCTTTCTATTACTTTTTATCATTTCATTGAAAAAAAATTCAACCCTTGTAGTCTTTCTTATATATTTCTATATGTATATTTCAGTTTAAATTTTAATTCTCTTTCACGATCACTTAAAGGGGCCATAGATGAATAATATTGAAACTTGAACCCTTCAAGTTTGAAAGAAACCTCTCATAAATTTGATATTAATTTTCAAATTTTGGACTTTATTCACATATAAATATCAAAAGAAATCCTCTACCATTGAGCTGTTTACTCTGAATTAAAATATTTATTTTGTGAGAAATTATATCCCTTTTTTCCCTCTCTTTAAAGGAATATTTGGATCAAAATTGAAACAAGCTGTCAAGATTTATGGGAGAAGGTCATTTTATAGAGAGGCCCACAAAATTTACTATATACTAAGAGACTATAGCCCCTATTTCAGCCCCTCAACATCTTGAGGGGAGGCGTTTTCACTTATAGCTAGATAATATGAATGTTGAAAGTGTAATATTGGGCTTTAATTTTGAAATTGGGAACCTTTCTTATTATACCATTCTATGGTGTTAAATAAGAGCTATTCTAATTTTCATAAAAAAACATTTTTAATTAAATATTTTTTAAATCTTTGTAAAAGTAAAAAGTATGCATTCCTTTAGTTTTTTGTAGAATTAAAAAATTTTCTCCATTTATACCAACTGAGATATATTCAAATTGTATATCATTCTGGATAAATTATCAATTATTATTTAACCATATTCATCTATTGAATTACTTTAATAGCTAAAATAATATATTATTTGGAGTGTTATTCTAAGGAAATTAGGGTAGTGTCTGTATCAAGAAATAAAATAAAGCTTTTATAATGCAACCATTTGTGCGAAATTTAAGGATACTTAATCTTCATGTGTGAATATGGATAAACATTAATTTCATCAACTATGTGATAATTTAAAAACACTCTATCAAGATAGCTTGATCCTTAATGTATTGTTTTTATCATCTTTGCTGTATTCTCTTGTTTATCTACAATTATACTTTAATACCCTTTCTATTAAACCCATTTCAAAATGATTAGGATATATGTAGAGCTCTCTATCTACTGGAAAACCTAAAATTTTATCTCAATTTGGTGGGTTTATAACTTTAATTATTTGATAATTTATATTTGAATTTCTCATTACTACAAAATAAAAAACTAATATTATCAAAAATAATCCAGAAAATTATTTTCCAATTTATCTAAAGTAATATTTCCTCAACTGTAAGGTTTGAGTATGAAGCAATAATTAAATACTACTAATATTTTACTTATTTTACTTAAAGTCATTAATAAGATAAAGAATAATTATAATAATGGATAATAATTACAATTATGGCATAAATATAGTTATATAATTAAATAAATATAATAATATAAATTATATTTTGAAAAAATAATATAATAAAAATAAGGGTATTGGTAAAAACACGTAAGCAAATTGGTAAAAACATGTAAGAGCTTACGTGTTTTTACTAAAAACTTACGTGTTTTAGCCATAATTTGGTAAAAACACATAAGGGGTGCCCTGGGCCCATTTTTAATTAAAAATGAAACACAACAATGCCTGTATTGGGCCAAAACATGCCCAAAAGAGGTTTTTACCCCACAAAACCTCTCTAACTCCAAATTGTTTCAGATTTTTTTGCCCAGCCCCCCCCCAAAAAAAAAGCCCAAACACCCCAACAATCCACATTATCCCCACCCCAAACCATTTTTTTTTTTGGAAAAACAGCATTACCAAAGCCATTTTGCAAAGCTTTTCACCCTTTTTTTTATTTTTTTCACCCAAAGACTGCATTTTCCACCACAACAACCTGCTTTCAAGCCTCCAAATTTCCAATTTTTTACCTTCCCTCATCCATTAATCCCATATTTAAACCACTTTCTTTCACTCTTAACCCCTTCTGTTCATTTTTCACACCTTTTTTCACCTCTTTTTCACACTTCGAAAGGTTCTTACCCCATTCCAAATCCCCAAATCCCCCCTTTTTTTCACTTTTACACATATTTTTCATTCAAAAATGCTCCAACCCCCCACTGAAGGTGAATTTCAGACCCTTGAGCTTCTTTGGCAACATGTGCATAATGTTGCCAGGGCTCAGGGGTATGCTGTGTCCACCTTGAGGTCCAATATGACCCACAACCAAATTGAAATATGTTGTGATAGGTCTGGCACCCCAAATCCCAACAAAAGCCCCTCCAAAACAGTCACCTCAAGAAAGCTTGACTGTCCTTTTAGACTTTATGCCAGGAAATATGCCAAGAGCACCACTTGGACTCTTAAAGTCAAAAATCCTGAACATAGCCATGATGCCACTGAAAATATCATGGCACATCCTGCTTTCAGGAAATTCAATGAGCAAGAAACATCCCAAATTGCTCAAATGTCTGAATCACTCCTCATGCCAAGGCAAATTCAGGCCCAATTATGCAGCCAGAGGGAGTCTGACAGGCCTGTAATCCTTCAAGACATTTATAACCAAGTCAAGAAAATAAAGAAAGACAAACTGCAAGGCAGAAGGCCCATTGATGCTCTTATTGACACTCTCAAAGAAGAAAATTTTGTTTGGTCCTCTGCAAGAGATTCTGAGGGACACATTACCTCCTTGTTTTTTACTCACCCCCTGGCCATAAAACTTCTTCATGGCTTTCCTCATGTCATTCTTATGGATTGTACTTATAAAACCAATAAGTACAAAATGCCTCTTTTTCATATTGTTGGATTCAGCTCAACAAATAAGACCTTTTCTGGGGCTTTTTGTTTGATGAAGAATGAAAATGAAACTTCATATACTTGGGCCTTAAATCAATACATTGAAAAGGTCCTCAACAACACCAATCTTGTCCCCCCCCAGTTATTGTTATTGACAGGGATCTGGCCTTGAAAAACTCTATTAAGAAGCTCTTCCCAGACTCCAAAGTCATGCTATGCATTTGGCACATCAACAAGGATGTATCTGCTCATTGCATGAAGAAAATTGGTCATGGAACTGATTTTGAAAATTTTATGGGCCTTTGGAATCAAGTAATATACTTCTTCATTTTATTTCATGTTATTTCCCTTTTTTTCTTATTATTGTCTTTATTAATGACTTTGGGATTCTTTTCTCAGCTTATGTATTCACCCACTGAAAAGTCTTTCAAAGACAACTGGAAGAAGCTTCAAAAGCAAGTTAAAAATGCTGAGGTCTTGCAGTATTTGGAAAATACTTGGCTTCCTCTAAAGGAGTATTATGTGCCAGCCTGGACAAACCACCATTGCCACCTGGGTGTGGGCTCCACCTCCAGAGTTGAAGGTGCCCATGCCATGGTTAAACTTTGGCTACAAAAGTCCACTGGTACTCTCCTGGAGGTAGTCAGGGCACTCCACATGGCATTCAGAAAACAATTTATTGAAATTATAAACAGAATCTCCAAAGAAATGATTGTCCATGTCAAGAATTTTCCTCCACACATCTGTGCCCTCAATGGCAAGGTGTCTCATTATGCTCTTCAGATTGCCTTTGAAAATTTCAAAACAAAATTTCCTCCAAATGAAAAATGCACCAACAAATACAACAATTATAAAGGCATTCCTTGCAAGCATAAGACCCAAAAGGCATTTGCCAAGCGCCAAAGGCTTGAATTATCAGACTTCCATCCTCAGTGGCATTTGAATTTGCCTGTGAGGGTTTTTTATTTTCTTCTTATTATTATTTTCTTATTAACTGATTTTACTTGTCATATTCTTCTCAGACTGGTTTTCAAGGTGATGATCAAAGTGTTGAAAAAGAAAGAAAGAATGAAGCCAAGAAAATATTTGAAGACATTGGGGAAGACCTGTTTCAAAGACCAATGGCAGAAATCACCCCAATACTCCAACATTTTCAAGATGTTTTGACTGGAAAAGTCCCATTTGATCAAATTCCCAAGATTCAAGAGGATGATCAATATTATGAAGACCCTCTAGAATGCAAGAATATCCATGGAAGACCCCAAGGAGCCAAGAATAAAAACAAAAGAGAACCTTCAAGATTTGAAATCATTGAGAGTCAAACCAAGAGAAGAGGAAGACCCCCATCAAAAGTGACCAGCACAACAACTTCCAGATCCCAGTCAAATGTCCCCTCTCCAATTATGGAAGTGGACTCATCTGAAGATTCTGAGGACTCATTGTCTAAATCCATCAGTTCATCAGATTCACTACCCTCAGCAACTGAATTAAATAAATCAGAAGTAACCCTTAGAAGGTCCAGAAGATTGGCAATTGGAAGCAAAACATCACAAAGAAAATCACACAAGCCTGCCACCAGTTTGAATATCTATGATGCAATTGACCTGACCTGTGAGCATTGTCAAAGCAACTATCACACAAGTGATGAATGCTCCAAGCTGTTTGTGAGTTTCTGATTCTTTTTAATGTAATTTTATGTTGTTTATTTTGATATTTATTCATTTTTTGAACTTATGTTATCAGATAACTGGCTCAGAAGACTTGCCCAAGTTTATATTGAAATACACCTTCAAGGCCATCAATGTCCAGGGTGATGGAAACTGTGGCTACAGAACAGTATCCCACTTCATTTACAAGACTCAAGATCAATTGGCTGATGTCAGAGGTGACTTGGCTGAAGAAATTCACCAAAATCAAGACCTTTATGAAGCCATGAAAACCTTAATTCCCTCAGTATCCTCTTATTTGGAAAGAATTGAATGGTATGAAGATGTTGGCCAGGCTCCAAAAAGCAAGTGGATGTCCATGCCTGACATGGGGGATCCAATTGCAAATAAGTATAAAAGACCAGTTTTCTTTTATTCCACAGCCCAATCTTTTTCCTTTTTCCCTTATTTCTGTCCTCCAAATGATAATCCCCCCATTTTCATCTGCTTCTTGAATAGTTGTGCTCATTTTGTTCCATTGGACATCATCATTTCTAAAGTTTATCCAGTCCCCCCCATTACTGTGAACTGGGAGATTCATGCCCAAAAACAAGCCCTGGGGTGGGCTGATAAATTTAAGAAACACAGAATGTTGTATTTGTCCAATCTTCCTCCCCCCTCTCAGAAAAAACCCACTATTTTGGAGGTTGATTCTGATTGAATGATTTTTGTATATACAATTTATGCCAATTATCCCCCTCCTCAGTCATTTTCATTGCTTAAATCCCACCTCAGTCTCCTTTTTTATCAAACATGTGGAACTTTTGTACTTGAAAATAGTCATATTACACACAAGAAAAAAACAGTTAAAAAAAAACACCCATTGCGCCTTCACTTGTGGTCCCACCCAAAAAATTTTCCCAATTCATGAGCTTCTGGTTCTTTATTGTCCAGATTGAACCCTTTAATTTAAAAAAAAATGAAGGAAATTCATAAGTGGGAAGTTATTAAATTCACTTTTTAAAAATAGGCATATTACAATGATGGGAAAAAACATTTGAAAAAAAAACTCTTTTTGCGCCTTCACTTGTCCCACCCAAAAAAATTCCCAAAATTATGGGATTCTGGTTCTTTATTCTTCACATTGAACCCTTTATTTTAAAAAAAAAATCAAGCAAATTCATAAGTGGGAAGATTTTAAATGAATTTTTGAAAAAAATAGGCCATTTTGGCATATTGGCCAAATTTGTGAAATTTGGCAAAAAAAAAAATTTTGAAAAAATTTGTGCTTATTGACATGCCAAGTCGGGAAAAATATGGCAAAAAAAAATTAAAAAAAACCTCAAAACTGAGCCTGAGGAATTTTTTTTGAAAATTAAGGTCACTTACGTGTTTTTACCATAAATTGGTAAAAACACGTAAGCTTTTAGTAAAAACACGTAAGGGCTTACGTGTTTTTACTAAAAGCTTACGTGTGTTTACCAACACCCAAAAATAAATATATTAAAATTTAATAATTAATATATTTATGGAAATTTATTATTGTTAAAAACAAATAATAAATTCATTAAAAAAATAATTTATTAATAAAAAAACAATTGATAAAAATGATATTACTAATATTAAAGTTATATATTAATAAAGAATCATTAAGAATAAAATAAAGAGAAATATAACCTAATTTTAACATTTAATATAATAAATTTGAATGATTTTATTCTAAATAATTTAAATAAAACTTATTAAAATTTTTATTTACAAATAAAAAAAAATAAAAACAAAGAAATTTTAAATTTTCTTAATTTTATATAAAATTAAATATTTAAAAAGAAATTTTTTTAAAAAAAAAAGAATAAATAAATAATTTTAATATTTTTCAAAATTTATTATTAATATAACGATTGACTCAAAATTATTCTTAATATAATAGAATTATATTCAAAATAATAAATTTATTACCTTTGGACTTAAAAATTTCAATATTTTTTTTTTATCTGAGGGGGAAATAGAGGTAAAAAGAGCTCTATAAATATTAAATTTCTTCCTCCTAGAGTACCAAAGTTTTCTGATAGATCTTTAATTATGGTATCCACTTGAATTTATTAGTATTTCAAGGTTTAGTGATGATTACATCATAATTAAACCATCTTATCTCATTATTATGCCATTATCTAGATTTACCACTATAGCTCTAAGTTTTCTAACAGAATAGGATTTGAATAAGCCTACGATTTGTTTATTTTCTTATTATTAATCATAATATAATATTACTCATAAGCGTTATTACTTATATAACTGTTAAACTTAAAATAAGGTTACAGTAAGTGATCATAAATGATCATTTTTAATCTTAATATTTGATCATGAGTAAATTTTGAGTTATATGTGCTAAAGCCATTCAGGGGATGAATTCTGATATATTGGAATTTCCTCATCAAGCGTCCAAGACCATTTTATTAAATCATCAAAACTCTATTTTTGATGATTTTTCCTGTAACTCATCTTTTCTGTTGAAATTTTGTAAGATTTGACTATGAAACTGATGATAATATTACTATTAATCAACAGTACTATGTCTGTTCTTATGAAATATAATAATAAAATATTATTATAACCACAATTTAAGAATTGAATAACTAGTTCTTTTGCGTGTTAAACACTACTAGTGATTTTAATAGTGAGCAGTAATTGTATACAAGAATCAATTACAAGAAGAATTCAATAATAAAAACTTCTTTTATTAAAATAATAAAATTAGTTTAATATATAATTATCTTTTGCAAGAATAATTATAAATATAATTCTTGAAGAAAACTAATTTTAGAGAAAAACTTTAAGAATTAAAGATAAATGACTCACTTATACTCCAAAGAGCTTATTGAAAGATATAAGTAGAGAAATTTGACATAGAATTGTGGATTTAAGGGATCAAAATGATTTATAGCAGGATTAAAACAATATATAGTTTTATTCTATGATTTCACGTCTTTCTTATTGATTCTGAAAGAATTGAAACACTTAAGAATAGTTTAACTAATACTTACTTGTTGGTAACAATGATATAAATGGATAATAAGATGATTCTTGGAAAAAACAGCAAGAGGAGGCCTCTTTTAAGTCAACAACAGCTCACAGAGGCATCCCATGGAGCAAAATGAAAAACCAGTGAGTGATAAAACAATAAACCCTTTTGGATTATTGATTGCATCGTCTGTTGTCATGTAAGATTATCATAATTACTTAATTGATGCTTTTACGTGACTACCAACCCGAATATGGTTAAGAATAAAAGGAGTAAAATCTGTAAATATTCTTTCATTTCAAAAGAATCATTAATTTCTCAAAGTTATCAATGTTATTGGCATTTTGATCACAGGTTGTAATTACTGTGAATTTTTGAAGATTCAGTGTTTCACATAGAATAGTCAAAAATGGACTGTAAGTGAAACTTTTAATTTTACTAGTAAAACTATAATTATTTTTGGTTTTACCATAGATAATACAGTTCTTCATTGGTCCTGCAAGTTTCAGTGAGATTCATCAAGAATTGTATTTTTAATTAATTTTTGAAGTTTTTACCTCATTTCTACGTAGAATTGCAAATATCAGTGTTTAACTGGTTGCTATGAGGTAAATCAATGGATAAAAGTCCAAAAAGGGTTTTAATTACTCTTTTAGGGTCTATCCATGGAAATTCATTAAGAATTGACATGGCTACAGGAGTCTAAGTAGCTCTTTACCTCCTTGGCACATCAAAATAGCAGGTTATTTGCTATTTTCTTATGATTTACTGTAGTTGTAACATGGTAACCAAGTTCCCAAAGTGTTTTAGTTTACTAATTGGGCCAAGATCAGCCATGGATCCAAGCTTTGGAGCTGTCCATGCCTCTGAGTCCTCAGAAGTTGGGTACCCTGGCTCTCTTTGATGTCTTTTGTTCCCCTTGCTTATTTTTCATGTCAAAATAGAAATTTAAGCTTGAAGTGAGATATCCACTATGGGTGTACCAAAAGTCCATGTAAGAATACCATGATATTAAGTGCCCAAAATATGCATAACACTATTCTTAGTGTATATGTAACATGGGATTTCTCACATTCCCATTATTTTGGCCTGAAATCAAGAAAAACAAAAATTTTCATGGATCTTTTATGTGGCATTTGAGTATTTTCCATATTACCACCTCAAAGAGTTAATTTGAGCTTATTCACTCTATGGAGCTACCCTAGGTGAATTTTTGTGTAGAATCCAAATCTGGCCTTAAATCTATGGATTCATTTACTCAATAAAAAGTTATTCATCTTTTCTGAAATCAAAAATGATGAATTTTGGATATATGCATGACTTATGAGCTATGCATAATTCAGAATTTATTTTTAAGATAATTGTGGCCTATTTGGGTATGTAAAATATACCTCAAGGCTTGCAAATTTCCTATTTTAAATTTCAAACCATAATTTAAAGGGGTTATACCTTCAATATAATTATTAAAATTACATAATTATTTACTTATGGACTATTATAATCTGAATATCTACTTTTTTTTTTAAGTTTGGATCACTTTCACAACAAAGTGGTCAACAGTTATAACAATTTTGATCAATAAACCCTTTTAATTTATAATATTTTTTATAACTTTTCAAATAAAATTTTTATCTTTATTTTTGAATTAATTATGTGATAACTTTATTTTTTTGGTTCAACTCTCTATATTGAATAATTCAAAATTTATTATTTGAAAACCATGAATATATGTGCTGATCATAAAATTTCATAAATTTAGGTTATCTCAGAAAGTATTAACTTTTCATATATTAAATAAAAATTTCATATGTGTAGTTTTTCATTAGGAATACAATGGTATGATTTATTTCAAATTTTTATTCATTGGTTTCCAAGATAATCAAGTTTTAATTCTTTTTTAAGAAATTTTTACTTATTTTAAGATAATAATTTCAATTCTTATTATTAAAATAAGTATTTTAAAGTTTTTTTGTGACATTTTTTTTGAATATTTAGTCATATCTCAAAGGCTCAAACAAAATTTATGGGTTACCCCTTTATAAAATTATATTAACCATGTTAATTTATTTAATATAAAATCTTTAACAACTATTTAAAAGAATTGTAGACTTCATATTAATAATAAATTCAATTAGATATTTTCAAATAATGGTTTTTTCTATATAATATTATGGCAAAACCACTTTTAGAAGTTGGTTCTTTTGAAAATTTATTTCTCAGAAAAATATATATGAAGCTTCTGGTAGGATTTTAAATTTGGAATTTCTTTGATAAATTTATAAATCCCAAAATAGTGATAGATTAAGAATGACCATCTGTTCATAGGTTGTAGTTAAGCAAATTATATATATAGCTCTTTAAAGTGTTTTTTCAAGATAATAGGAGGAAATTTTTTGTTTTTTATTTTTTATTTATTCTTTATAAGAGGGTCAAAGTATATATTAAATTAGCATGTAATAAAGGGAGTACACTTAATTAAGCTATAAAATTTTGGGAATTAAGGTTTAATTGGCACAAATATCACTTCAAAGCAATGTCCACTTATAATAAAAACATGTTATAAATTATTTTTTTAATTATTCAATTGACTTTATGAAGAGTGTACCATGGTATTTAAAATTTTAATATGATGTTTTGATTGGAATATGTGAAAATGTTTTATTCAGAAATTCTTAATCCCATGAATTAATATTCTTTAAAAAAAATGAATTAATTATAGAAATTAATCATGGATTATACTCTTTTATCTATGAGAATATTATTATAATTTGAAAATATATCTATTTTAAAATTGAATATAATTCTTTTGAGCCTTTCAAAATTAGAAAAATATAGTTAATCTTAATCTTCAAAATAATTTACCAGGATTTAAGGGAAATCAAGTTCTTTAATAATTTTTTTACATAATAAAACTCTTTATTGGAAGATATCTCTTAAGGGAAATTTTCCCTATTTAGTAAAATATAGAATTATTTTTCTTTCTTATTAATATTTTTAGAATGATATTGAGCTCAAAATATATTCCTATTGGTGTTTCCAAAAAATTTTTTGAATCATAAATATTATTCAGTTTTATTATTTAAAAGAGTCAAAAATAAATGAAAAAACCATAAAGAATATCTTAAAAAAAAGGTCTTCTAAAAAAAGAATTCATTAAAAATGATAAAGCTACCTCAAAACAATGAAGTATAAGAATATTTATGAGATTTGCATTAAATCTCCTTTTATTATTACAATAAATATTTTTTAATATTTGTTGGAGAAAAGAAATATAAAAAAACTTCCTTTCCCACACTTTACAAACAGTTTTTATCATTTTTTTATTTTATTTTTTTGAGTTTTGTTTCCCATGTTTTATGGTGAAATTTTATACTGATTTTTTGATGACCTTTTTATTTTTTATGCTCTTTTGTAAATTATAATGAGTTTTTTTTTATATATTTTTAAATTGGTTTTTATTTGATTCTATGTTTGGTTTTTCAATGAACATTATAGTAGCAGGCCTTTGCAAGGACTTATACTGTAAACTGTTTGACATGTGTGAAGTTTGTTATAGTACAGGTGCTGTGAATGGTGCTTATGTAATATTTTCAACAATTTCTGACAATTTTAAATTAGCTTCCATTACAGGAAATTTACTGTAATTTTCTTTGAGATTCATTTGTTTCCTCCAGTAGCAGGTTCTGTATTGCATACAGCTCACCACTTCCCTTTTGAAGTGAGAAATAACACCTTCACACAAGCCATAGGAAGGGACTTTCTCTTCAATAAGGATGAACATTGGTCTTGATAGTAAAAATTGATGAAATTTTTGAATGACACAAAGTAATGAGAAAACTAAAAAGATAATAATAATACTTAACTTCTAGGACTTCTAATAAATAAAGAAAAAAATATATACAAATCTTTTGTATTTTTGGGGAAATAATTTGATTCAAAAAAATTTGAAAGCCTCCATCTGTTCCTTCTGAGGTTTCAGTACTTCAGAAATATAAGAAACAAATTTTTTTTAACAACTCAGTTTCTTCACAAGGGGCTTCAGTTGAGAAAGGCTTATTTTGATATTTGTGAGCCACTTTTTGAAGAATAGATAAGAGTTAATATTGCTACAAAGTAATCATACATCATAAACAAAGACAGATAAAGGATTTATTCATTTTTAAGAGTGGTTTTGAATTCTTTTGACCTTTCAAAAAACTGAAATTGTTTGAATAGAAAATAAATTTTAAGATTCAATCTTTTATCTTAAAAAATATTAATTTGAAAATTAAAATATAAATGGAAAGAATTTTCATATAGTAATTTATCTACTTACTCCATATAGTTGAAAAAAGGTATAAAATCTTGGAAATTGTGTGATATTCCAGTGGCTTGGCATGTCTTGGAATTATAACAAACACTTAAATCCTGCATCTAATCCAGTTCACAAGAAGGGCTCAACCTCATTCTAAGATGGTTCCAAGCTGATTTGCAAATGCAACACCTGCTATCAGGTGTAGCCAGTTTGCTCATGGTGAATAATAATAATAATAATAATTATTATTATTATTATTTAATTGATATTTAATTAATTATGAGAAAAAAAACCAAAAACAAACAAACCAGATACTATTTAAATTATAATAATAATAAATTGAGAAAAAAATGATATTATTAATATGAATGTTTAAAACAATTAAATTTCAACCCATAAAATACATTAAATTTGATTTTTAAATGGCTTTTGGTAATTATAATTTTTATTCACTTTATTCATCATATATTTCAATTTTAACAAGACAAACAGGCAAATTCATTAAAAGCTTTAATTGTTGAATTATTTTTCAGCGCTAGTTTATTCCAAATTTTTGAGTGGGTTTTTATGGCTTTTCTTTGATAACAATCAATGTTTTGATAGATTTTTTTAATTTTAGTTTTGACTTGACATCTCAACACTTTTTTTTCAATTTCAATTTCATTTTCGTTTTTTGCTACCTTGCCTTATGTATGCCTGAGATTTTTTCAAAAATAAAGTAATCAAATGTACACAATAAAAATCACAAAAAATTAATTATACAAGCAAAAAAATAGTTTTCAAACTTGGAAAACAGCGAACGAAAATCTGTGAATGTATTTATCTACTTCTATTCCTTGCGCTTCATGATTTACCTTTTGGAGTTTTTCTTTTCCATTCCCACAGTATACATCGGCCATGTTGTGCATAGTATACATGTTTAAAAGAACAATCATAAATTAAAATGAAATAAAACTTGCTTTTATATTTTTGTTGCTTCTGCGCAAATGTTCAAAAACTCCATTTTTTGTGGGATGTTTTTCGCGCCCTAAAAGTATATGAAAAATACTCAAGCTATATTTTTAGAAATCTTCCTCATCTTCATTTTCATCTTCTTGATATTCATCATCATCTTTCCTTTTTCTTGTACTGCTTTTATTTTTATTTTTATTTTTATTTTTAGGTTTAGTTTTGTTTTTTGTCTTTTTATCAGTAACTTTGGATTGTTTAGGAGGTTTCTCCTTTTTCTTAGCTTTCTCTTGTACTTTCTTGTTTATATTTTTGCCTTCCTTTACTTCTTTTGCTTGATCTAATTCAATAATTTCATGATTTCTTCTTTGTTGCTTTTCTATCCAACTTTTTAAAATTAATTGCAATCGTTGACTTGAAACTCCACTCAGAACCCTAAAGAATGAGGTATTCCTATCAGCATTCACCAATCACAAAAACCTTTTTATAAAACTTTTTCTTCGCAATAGAAGGTTTTTTACTTAACTTGGAATGAATTAATCTAGACGTAGAATTAGGGTTAGAGTCGAAAAAATGATCCAAAATACCTTGAGTTAAAGGCAAGCCTTGTAAATTTTGGCTTTGCCTCTTGATTAATGGTATGATCAGTTCATCAGTTTTACTCCATGTCCAATTTGAATGATCATATAAAAACCTGTTGCCATGAGGAATTGCTTTTCCGCGTCAAATATGTAATTTCATGTCAAAAAAAAGAATTGGGACAAGCCAACTGACTGTCTAATGCCATCTAAGTCTGGTAAACCCCAAGCAAAATCTTGAGTCGAGCTATCCACTGTTGGTTTTCTGTATGCCTCAGCTACAGCTAAATTTGGCCAATTGTCTTCAAGCCAAACCTTATCTTTTTTCTTGCGCTAAAAGTAAAATAAAATTTTCTTTAATAGAAGTCAAAAGCAATGTTGGTTGAGCCTAATACTTACAAACTTTTTCCTGAAATTACTACTCGACTCTTCCTCCGTATCTTTTCCAACTTGAACTTTTTTCCACCAGTCTCCAAATCTAATAATTCCACCAAGTTCAAGTTTTTCATTGATAGGCTCAAACTCATTTAAAATTTCCATAGCTGTTACGGGCCCAACTCCAGGTAATCCATCCGTATAATCCGATCCCAACAGGTAAGCCAACTGAATTAATTTTTCTTGATCTAAACTGAGTTCTTTTTCTAGATCACTCATCAAATAGCATTCTACAAACTTGTTTTGATTAAACATATTTTTATAAACTCGACCACCTCCAAATAAAAATACATCTGAATCGTCGGTGATGATGCCATCCACCAAGCTTAATTTTAATAGTTCAGCACATTGAGCTTCTGCTTCCATTGGAGCTGTCACATAAGGTATTCCAAATAGCTTTAATAAAGCTTGAATATCTTGAATCATTTGTTGATTTACTTCATCCGCATCTCTTCGATCCTTTGCTCTTTGTTCCTTCAATCGGCTCACTTCTACGTCAGCTTCTTGTCTTAGTTGATCCAACTTTTCTTGATTTTCTAGTCCAGTTAAAAAGCTTTCCCATTGGTTTGATTCTAGCGCCAAATTCGTATCAAGCTCTTGCTCCTCCGCCTCAATTACACGGTTAAGCTCTGCCTCTTCATCCGATTCAATGATCTGGGCCGACTTTTCGGGTGATGGAAGCAATGACGTCGCAGCAGGTGAGTAATCGATGAGTTCTTTATTCAATAAGTCAGGACCTATGGGTGTTTCAATCGGGTCTTGGCTTACGACTGAAGTTCCTTGAGATTTAGGGAAGGGTTCTTCAGATAGCTCTTGAACAAGATTTGCGCCGTGTGCCTCATTGACTGCAGCAGCCCCGGTTTGAATGAAGTTCTGGGTAATGACAATTTGCTGGTCGGGTAAGCTGGAGAAAAAGGCTGACATGTCACCTTGAGTTTCTAATTTCGCAGAAGTCCTTTGACAAGCTGAATTTGGTTTGTTGGTTGCATTTCTTGGTTCGTCATCCAGAACCTTGACTGTGATAGAACTGACAGGCGGACATGCCTCATTCAACTCCAAAGAGGGCATGTTAGGCAAGATTGACAAGTCAAGCTGCGAGCTGAGTTCTTTAAGTGCGTCAACTTCTTCAGGGGTGTTCGTTTCAACAAATCTTGCTTTTCCTTTTGATCTATATGTGTTTAGCTTGCTGTTTGATTGACTTAGACTAAGTTCAGCGTCAAGGTCCTGCTGCATATTTTCATTAGTAAAGCTCGACGACTTTGGCGTTGACAGGGAAATTGAAGATGATTTTTTATTTAATGACACAAAAGCATTATCTAATTCAAGCTTTAATGTGGAATCGGTAGGAGACTGAACAGCCTGCTTCTCAAATTCCTTAACCTCTGAGAGCAATGGTTCAGATAAATTTGAAGTAGGATTTTGGTCGGTTGCTATGGTTTGCTCGGGAGATGAACGAAGCGACTTGAAATCTTCGTCAACTTCTAGTTCGATAGGTAATCTAGTATTAACTTGAGTTAGATTATGATCCATATTTGGTTGAGTAACATATTCTGATTGAAGGGTTGTTTGATTTAAAGGCTTTGTAGAATTGGTTGACACATAGGTGTGGCTCAAGCCCTCATCCAAATCATTCAGAGCACTGGTCTGCTGGTGAACGGAGGTATGAGCTAATTCATGAGAAACTATTTCCGCCGCAATGTCTTTCATGATTGCGGCTTCTTCTTCATCTAGATCAAGTGTCTCATTTTTGGTATCTTGAATTGAAATCTTATTAGATTTGATGTATGCAGCTTCGGGCGGATCTTGCGGCTCTGGATGGGCTGAAGTGACCACAGGGGGCAAAAGCACTTGCTCAAATTCTAATTCATCATCCGAATCGGACAATCCTTCATGAATATCGTTTCGGGCTGTTTGAGCCGATGGACCAATCAAGACTTCCGCGACCATATCATCATCGTCGTCTTCGGAATTAGCATCCAATTTAATTGGTTTTTTGCTACTCCCGGTCTCTTGACTGTTATCGATTCCAAGAATCCAACCTTGATCACCTTTGACCAAGACATACTCCTTATTGCGTTGGGCAGCAATCTTGATTGGGAAAGTGACATGAGCTTTGGAAACCATATCGGTAACAACGAGAAGTTGTTGAGTTATACGATTTCTTTGTTTGAGATTTAAGATTTGAGCTTCACTAAACTCTTGGTGATTTCTTTGACGCATTGCTTCAACTCTTGATCGATTTGGCTGACGTGATTTGACTCTTAAATCACCAATGATTTCATATTTCATTTCGGTTGATAAAGATTGAAATTCCGGGGAATTGAAGTCGATGTCTTCTGGGGTAAATTGATGAATAAATTGTTTAAGTTCAAGTTCGGTAGCAAGACGAGGATCAGTTGAAGTTTCTAAGTTAGATTGAATTGAATCCATAGGTGGAAGTTGATATTGATCTTTTGTTAAAGTTTTTTTTGGTTTTTTAGTTGATAAGGGAGATTGATTTGAATCTGAGGAAATGAAACTTGTATGATCTCGACCTCTTTTTTTAATAGAATTTTTTTCTGAAAAATCTTGAGAAATTGATTGATCAAAGTAAGTAGTTTCGGGAGTGATGAGTTGGCCAGTATCTTGAGTCTTGATTCGTCTGTGAGATTTTTGATTGAACAAGATCATTGATTGAATGAAAAATATGATTAATAAGATGGGATGACTTACTTTTGAGCATGAATTACTGCAGCTTGTCTGAGTTGAGCAGCTAATAATTTTTCTGCAGTTTTTGCCAAACTTTCTTGTCTACCTTGTCTACGCTTTTTCCTTTCACTCTATCAAGATCGATTGCAGAGAATTTTGAAAAGATGAAGGAACAAATCAGTAAATATTCTCAAAATAAGAATCAAATAACTCAACAATAGTCCTTTTTTTTAGTATTGGGATTCCACCATCGAAAACAAAGACAGGTTTAATATTATAATATAATAATTTTGATATTCTTCTGATGAAGCCAATTATGTGAGAATTTTCAAGTGAGCGACCTTCTTTATCTCTCATTGCACTTTGAAACTAAAAAGATTTAAAAATTCAATCAGTTATATTTTTGAAAACTTTCCTAAATTAATTGATGATGACTTACTTGATACAACCAAATCGAAGAATCGATTGCAAACTTTTTGTTTTTCAAACTTTCTAAATTTATTTGGCGTGATATTGGGGTGATTAAATTCCATAAACCTGGTCCGAAAGAAGTTGATAAAAACTTTCATAAATAAAATTAATGGGACCAAAAGGAGAAACGTAAAAGAATTAGATCGTTTACTCACCTTGAACGCCCATTTCTTTTGTTTCTGAATAAATAAAAAGTTGTTTAAAAAAATGATGTTTTAAGAAAAAAAAATTGTTTCGACGAAAAATTTTAAAACTTCATTTTAAAAAACAATAAAAGTTTGATCTGTCTGGGATGAAATAACACCTTGCTTGAGATTCCTCAGATGGAAATTTTATGAATTTATCTTTCTAAAAAATTATGAACCAATCAATTGATTTTAGTATAACTTTCTAATCATCATCTTGGGCAAGTCATTTGATTCACCACGAAAAGAAAACACACTGGTGGCAGCAGGAATAGCAAGGCAACCCATAATCAACCTGGATGAAATTCTTGTAAAGTAGTTTAAATTCTTATTTTTGAGGAAAAACAGCTAGAAATAATCATTTTTTGTGAAAAACCTCTTTAAACAAAACAAAATATTTAGATGTGTTTCATTCTCAATTTAAATAAAAGACATGAAATAAGTTTATGAAAATGTTAAAACCATGCCAAAGCTAAAAAGTTATGTCTTCATGATGCATTTTTGTAAAATTATAAGGGAGTTCAAGTCCTCCAAAGGGTCTTATGGCTGTTGATGCCAATTTCAACAGCTGATGGCTATTCAAATTAGTAATAATAACTGACTTTTTGATTTCTACCATCAATATTAATAGCAGGATATAATTGTTGGCAACAATAGCTACCAATTTCTACCCTCAATATTAATAGCAACTATGCTCTTTTATTGAAAGTAGAGCTGGAGAAGCCAACTGATTTTTCTGATGCTATTGTCCTTAGTAGAAAAGAAGCTATTTTTGAAATTGTGAAAGCATGGCTTTACATATACTGATGGTAACTTTATCATATTGCTTAATTTATACTCTATTAATTTCTTTGATCTTAATTTTTAATTCCTTCATATCAAGAACACTAAGTTCCCTCTTGAAATATTTAAAACTAATAAGTTATATTGCCTTTTTACTTCTTCATCATTCATTTTCAGATTAGCTTATTTTTGAAAAGGGGGGATTCCTGACATTGATTTTATTTTTGTAAGTCATATCCATATGAGATTTATAGCACAAATGTCAACTTTTCTTGTAGGTTGTATTTTGAAATGTTGTTTTTGTGGTTTTATTAAGAGAACTGTTTCAGACTTTTTTAAGAGAATCAAAAAAATTAGTTCTTTTTCAATTTGGGCTATAAAACTTTAAGGTATATGAGTTTTTATGAAAAAAATCTTATATCCTTTTGTATTTTTAAACTAAACTGTTGCTTATGAAAATAAATTTTTTATTCTCTCCTTTTTTTTTAAAACAAACAACTGAAATTCTTTGACTTACTTAAATAGTGTTTGGAATAATTTAAACCTGATTTTTATTTTTATTTTAAGATAATTTTGTTTTTTTATATGATGGTATGACAATGTCTTTTTGTTCTTGAATTGAAAAATGGAAAACCATTATTTATATATAATTATCAAAAGAAAAAAACCAATTAAAACTTGTTATTTTTAAACCTTCAAAAGTAGTTGAGATGTTCAAAAAAATATATATAACCAAAATACCTAAAAAAAAGAGTTTTTTATTTAATATCACCACTTCTTATTTTCTTTTTAAATTTTGAAATATTAAAGCTCTTATAAAATCAAAGTAATTTTTTTTCTTGAAATAAACAACCTCAACTTTGATTGAAAAATTTGATGTAAGAAATCTTATTTTATTCACAAAATTATTGTCAATGTGGAAAACAATTCATGATTGATTATTTGAATATTATTACTTAAGTTTGCTAACTTTTTTGAGCTTATTACTTTATTCAAAGATCATTTTTTGAAAAAAATATATGTTAAATAATCATTTGGGTCCAGTAAAAAATCATTCATAGTCAAGAAAGCTATTACTAAATGCAAACTAGCTAATTTCTGAATGAATAATGAGGCCAAAAAAACACCCTTTTGTAAGATTTTATGTAGAATTTATTCTTTTTGAAGCACTGAAATTATTTTCTACATAGGCAGAGTGCCAATTTTACCATAATTTTCCTTTTTTAGGAAAAAATGGAAATTTTAGATTTTGGAGGTCCATGAACCTTCCAAAATATCAAAACTTCTTGAATTGTCCTAAAAGGCCAATTAAACTGCCTTTTTTTTGAAAAAAAAAATCGAAGATTGTTGATGAGCTCCTTTTGTAATTTGCTCCACAGTTAATCTTGCTTGACTTTTTATTTTCTAATCAAACAATTAATTTTGGTTATGTTAAGCCATTTGGAAAATGATGAAATTTTTACAAAGGGATCATTCACAACTCAATTTGATGGAATAATTTCGATTTAGATGATGATAAAAGATGGAAAATATCAATTAGGCTGATGTGGATGTTTCAAGGAAGATGTTGAAGCTAACTTTTTTTGGAATTTTAGGTCATTTGATGAGCTTTCAAATTAAATTTTGACTTACCTCTTCTTGGGCTTCGTCCAAAATTCTAAAATTCAAACTTTTTCGAAAAACATGAGCAAGATCGATGACATCAATAATGGTATAGACCAAACCTCATCTCCTTCAACGGCGTCCATCAAGATCTCACAAAAGAATTTCGAATTTCAAAATAATATCAAAGTTAGTGAATGTTGAATCTTTAAAACAAAGCAAAAGTTTCGGACATGGAATGAAACAGCTTTCAGGCTGACTTTTTTGACCCTGGTTTTAGTTGTTAGAGCAGGATGAGGTATCTAAATACGACGCAGAAGATCAAAAGAAAATTCAATTTGAAAGAAAGTGGAAGGATGATCCACATTATTTTAAAAAAGTCAAAATTTCAGCTATTGCTTTAATCAAAATGGCAAGCAGGTTCATCTTGATTATTCCTTGAAATCCTTTCCTCGTTTTTCGATTACAATCTTCCAGTAGTAATTTTTTTTTCTTCACATTCAGGTCATACATGCTAGATCGGGTGGGCAGTATGAAATTATGGGCTTAATGCAAGTTAGTGTTAAATACTGATCCTAAAAATTATGAAAGGAAGCATCTTTGAATTGACTGTTTTCACTTTCGGATTTTTTAGGGAAAGATTGATGGCGAGACATTTGTTGTGATGGACTCATTTGCTTTGCCAGTACAAGGCACGGAAACAAGGGTTAACGCTGCTAGCGAAGCCAATGAATACATGGTCGATTTCCTTGAAAGGTCAAAGACGGTGATTAGCCTTATTAAAATATTATCAATCACTATTTCCTTGATTGTTCAGCTTTACCAGCCAGATCTCCACTCACTCGGCATGAAATGCTTGAACTATCTGCTTATCTTCATCAAAAAAAATAAATTAGGTGGGTAGACCGGAAAACGTTGTCGGATGGTATCATTCTCATCCTGGTTATGGTTGTTGGCTATCTGGAATCGATGTTAGCACTCAACTTATCAACCAAACATATACCGATCCATTCGTGGCTATTGTCGTAGGTATTCTTGTTAAAAGCCCGTTTTATCTCTTACTTCATTTCACTCAGGCACCGTCAATTCACCTTTTAGATTGACCCCAACCGGACCATCTCAGCCGGTCGAGTTGAGATTGGAGCTTTCAGAACATTTCCTGAAGGCTATTTGCCACCTGCCACGACAGAAAACAGAGATGATGACTATCAGTCGATCCCGCTATCAAAAATTGAAGACTTTGGCGCTCACTCCAAATCGTATTATTCCCTGGAGATTGAACATTTCAAATCAAGCTCAGACTCAAAATTACTGGATTTACTGTGGAATAAATATTGGGTGATGACTATGAGTCAAAATTCACTACTTTCAGTTGAGCTTACTCTTCAGCATTTCATGTAAAAACGCTTTAATTTTAGTAGACCATGTTGGATAAACTTACTATTCAACATTTTTTGTCTTAGAACCGAGCATACATGGCGAGTCAAATTCATGACATGACTGCCAAATTAAGCAAAGCAGAAGGGTCGATCATGCCCAAGTGCCCAATAAATTCTTTATTATCCGTTGCCTTGAAGGACTGGACTGAGCAGCCAACTCAACTGGCCAAAGTAATGAGAGATGTGGAAAAGTTGGAAGTTGAAAATCAATGTGGATTATTTGGACAGATTATCAAGTTAAGTCAACTGCTCAAATTTTTTGGATTGAATCTCTTGTTAATATTGTCTATTTTTTGTTTTCTAAAAATCATGCCCTCAATTAATTTGGACTTTTTGATCATGTCTGTTTAATTGGCTTTGCGATTTTGTGCTTCAAAAATGGGTTTTATTCGGCTGTTCTTTTCTTGAATACATACCATGAATGACGACAGAAAAGCATTGTTTGATCAAACCCAAGAGAATGACATGAAGCTTTCGATTACATGAACTCAGGCATTTTGGGAGGAGCGAATGAATTCTTGCATCAAGAAAATCTAATTATTTTCTAACTTGATTAGGTTTCCAGTTCAAAAGCAAAGTTATTCGAGCTATGTCACCTGTCTAAGCATTGCAAACTTTTCAATGAGAGATATATCTTCCTAAGGCCATAAAAATATCCGGACAAGTCACGTTTTTTGTGGTTCACGATCAAATATTTTGGTTCATTACACATAATTGCACAAAACGGCAAGACTGGGCAAATCATGTATATTGATGCTCTGCTGGAGACTTGATACAGGCACGTTTTTTGTTTTTGAAAAATACCCCAAAAGGGTTAATGAATTAGCTTGAAAATTTTATTTGACATCTTTACTCCGCAAACTCACAATATCTTAGTAGAGGCCTGGTTACAGATACAAAACATTATTAAAATAAGTATTTTTCCTGTTCTGAAATTAAGATCAACGGAAGCAAGAAACAAGAAATAGTTATGAATGTACGCTTGTGGTAATTGTTTTCTACCACCTTTTCTGCTATTCTGAGCATCAAAATAATAACTGGCAAAAATATTTTACTGCCCAACCGTAAAACAAAGTGACAAAGACTGCAATACTCATGGGCCTAAAAAAATCTACTGAAATGATTTCTATTATAACTACTTGAAAGTGGTAATGTAAAAATTATTAATGAAGAAGCAGCTTAATAAAACCTTAATTAGTAAAGAGATAAACTTTTCAAGACTGATCACAATGTACAAATAAGTTTTGTAATTAAATTTCTTAGTAATAATGTAAGAAAATATTTTTATTAAAGTATTTGTGGATTATATATATAGGAATTTTTTTGATAATTATCTTAAAATGTTTACATACAATAATGCTGTTTTTATATGGTTAAAATATTTAAAGTAAATTTTTAAAAGTCAATTTTCTTTCAAAAAAGAAATCAATCAAAAAGTAAAAAAAAGAAATCAAAATTTAATTTTACTTTATTTGAATTATTTAAAACAATTTTTGTTTATTATTATTTATGAATGATATTTTTAATATAAACTGAAAAACTTCTAATCCAAAATATTTTATTAAATTGATAAATTTTCCGATTTATTACATATTACATAATTTCATTTTTAAATAAATTTTATATAGGTTATTTTTTATTTTTTTATTTTATTTTGATATAAATGATTTGAAATTGGTTGAAATTAATGAATTCAATTATATATAGATACCCCAATTTTTAAACTTTCAAGAAAATTAAATATATTGCGGTTATTTCAAAGGTATTAAATATTTAGCTTTTAATTTAGAAGTGGAAAAAAGAAAATGATTTTACACTATTGGATAGATTTCTGATCAAAAGTTTTTTTTTTAAAAAAACATCTATTTCATAGGATTTGGTTTATGTCTTCAAAAAGGTAGTATGGCTTACCTATTCTGATTTGGATTAATAGAAAAACTAAATGAATAAGTTTTTTTTTCATTTTTTTCATTTTTTAAATTCTAAATTGAACAATTCTATTCTTTCTTGATGGTATATGAAGAAATAAAAAAATTAAATATTAAATTAAGATCTTTACATAAAGAAATTAATTTAATAATATGATGATAAAGTTTTAACATAACAATCCAAATTTTTTTTTTTAAGAAAGGAGTTGATTAAAAAAAGTCAGAAAAGTTATTTCATTTTATTTATATTTATTTTGAATTTTGGATCTTTGCTAAATATTGTGATTGGTGAAATATATATATATATATATATATTTAACACTTGCCTAACCTATAAACTCCCCAAAGCCATAGAAAAAAGCCCATCCAACAAATTGGTGCAGGAAAAAAAAATTGGTAAAAACCCTTAAACCTGTATATCACAGTAACACATAGGTATTTTTTTTTCAAAAATGTCTAAAACCCATAAAAGAGTTTTTTATTTTCTTTAATATTTGTTTTTTATTTGATACTGCTATGACTCTCCAAAACACCAAACAAAAATTATATTTAATTGTTCAATCATCAGTAAAAACTCTTCTCCCAGAAAATTCCCCTCTTTTCAATACTCTTGTGCAAATTAACATTTTTATTTTTACTTCTAAGCTCAATTCCCTTTTTCATAATATTCTAATTATCTATAAATAGCTTAAAATCCTATTTTAATAATATAGGATTGAAGTTAAAAGCAAGAAAAGGCAACATTACTAATAGGATAGAAATGAGTACACCAATTAATGAAGATGAAGAAAAATGGATTGAAAATGAAGTAAAACACATTTAAGACAAAATTCTTCTTTAAAAAACTAATAAAGGGTTTTGAAACCAAGGTAACACATTAAAAATTTCAAAGAACAATTCTTGAATCCTAGAACAGGTAAGTAATGTGCTTGAAGAAAAAAGCATAACCCAAAAGCAAAAGATTAAGTCTAATAAGAAAAAGCCTCTGTAAAAACTCAAGTTCCGTTTTAAGAAACCATCTTCAAAAGAAGAAAAAAAAAGACACTTAAAATTCTCACCTGAAGCCCAGACCATAAAAGGTTATAGTGAAAATGAGACCATTATCTAAAAACTCAAAATATTGAAGTGGTACAACTCCAATGGTAAGAAAAAATGGAGACTTTCAATCACATTTCCAAAATCTACCATAACCTTGAATTAAAACAAACAAGAATATCAGCTAGATCAGGGATCCTGATGGTATTGAAGAAAGATTTCATGCATAGAATTTAACAATCAAACGACGCAATAAAGTGAAGTATGAAAATATAATCAAAATTTTTGAGGATTTTAGCTCACAGGCTCTTCTCTAAAATTTCACCATATTGAGAAAAATTCTTTTTTGAGAAGTGGGAATAGTTTTCCCAGAAATCAGGAATTCTAAATTCTGACTGGATTAATTCAAGTAATTGTTGGCTTTAGGGCTTTAAAATAATGTAACACCTTTCAAAAATGGTATTTCATATCAATAATTCAAAAGAATATCTAGAAAAATTGTTGGCTAAAATAAATTCTATTTAAGGATTACTTAAATATTCTTATTAAAAGGATATTTTCATTACTTATAAAACAAGATTACTCTATTTTTAAGTTTTTTTTACCAGAAATTAAGCTATATCAATAATAATAATTTATTAAAATATAAAACCTACTTATAATGAACTAATCAATTTTATGAATTTAGGAACTAAGTTAAAAAAGGAAAAATTGAATATTTAATTAAATTTAAATTCAACTTTAAGTAAAAATATTCTATTATTTTTTATTTGGAATTATGAATTTACCAGATTTTTAAGTCATGAATATTCTCATAAACTAGGATATCATTAAAATTTAAATAAATAATTTTTAATTAAATAAAACATATTTTAAAGATTACTTATTGGATGGGATCAACAACTTCATGTTCTGAAGAAATCGAACCTTTACTATTGAAAAGTCTCAAGGGGAACTTAGTACCTGAAATAATAAGAAAAATCAAGTTATAATCATTTGAGACAAATATAACAGTTCACAACCAACCAATGGATTCTAGCATCATATTTAAATTCAAATTATACTATTTAAACAAGTATTTGTTTTATGAAGTTCAAAATTTCCAAACCAAAAACATCCATTTCAAAAATTTACAAAATTAATCAATTTTAAGGAATTTGAATTCAAATGATTTCCTAGGATTTAATAAAAAATATGACTATAGAAAGCTATTTGAAGTATAAAAAAGATATTTGAAACCAATCAATTTGAGAATCCATTCACTGGAATTGATTTCCTTCAAGTTGAAAAAAAAAAAAGATGTGTGGTAAAAATATACTCATTTTTTCAATTTTGGAATTATCCATTTAACTAATATGATTAATCTTGATGAGATAATCAATTAAGTTTATTAAGGTGAATTTTTTTTGATTAATTTAAATTTGAAGATATTTTTTTAATAAAAAAAAATTTTAATTTGAAAAAATAATCTATTAAATTTAATATCAAAGGGTAAGATAAGAAAAATCATGAAGAAAATAAATATTAATAATTTGAGAAAGAAATTTTTAAAAGATTAATAGAAAGAAATTTAAACAATAATGAAATAATTAGAATTTTAAAAATAAAAAATAAAAAAAAAACCAAGCTGAAAATCTTTATGATTGAAAATTGAATCTTATATATTCATTAGATGAAATTATTTAATTTAAAATTCCCAAAAAAAAACTTCCATGCAGGATTTTTTTCTTTTTTGATTCAGATCTAATGTAGTTTTTTTTTTTTTTTTTTTAGGATATTTTTTAATTTTAATTTTTTAGGGATTTGATTTTATATTTGGATAAAATAAAGAAAATAAAAAAAAAAACTTGAGTGATTGAAAAAAAAAACATTTTTCTGAGATACTTAACCATAAATGTCATAAAATATCCTAACCCATAGTTAATGGGTTTGATAAGGTAAAGAATAATAACCTATAACCTTTTTTAACAAATAGGGTTTTGTGTAAACCTATCAGTATGGGTTAGAAAGGTTTTTATTATATCTATATATAATTTAAAGTATCAAAGGTACTTATTATAATTGAAATTAATGAAAATATAGTTAATAGAATGTTTTTTAATTTAATATTGATCAGAAAAAAAAATCAATTAAAAAATCAAATTGATAATTATTGAGATTTAATTTAATAATTAAATAAAAATTGGAATTTATAGTGATTTTTTTAAAATAGATAAAATCTTCATTCTAGGGGTAAAAAAGATTTTAGAAAAAAGCTTAATCTGAGAAAAAGAATCAAAACAAGACTAATACAGGTATTTAATTTATTATTATCTACTATTGGGGGGGATTATTATTAAAAAAATCAAATATTAAATGATTTAAAAGTGGTATATTTATTTCTTGGGACTAGATTAAGTTGGCCATATTAACCGAGAAAAGGACGCTACCCCTTCCAGAGGGGGTAGCAAGTAATTAAAACCAGCCTTCCAGCTTTCTTAATACTAGGATTTAAGATTCTATTACTATTTAGGAATTTTGAAAGCTGTATTTTAAAGAGTCAGAGATACATCACATAGAATTAATTGAATTATGTAGCTTCCGGAAATACTAAATAATACTTCATTCCAAAAAATTATTTGAGAGAAAAGCCAAGAATTTTGAAATTAAAATGAAACCATTAAGAATGAAATATCTTCTTTCAAATTTCTCAAAACAAATTACTGTCTTTCCTTGTATCTTATCATATACTTCCTGTAACGAATTTTTTTCTTCTCAAATTTTGATATTACATATCAATATTTCTAACCTTTAAAGTATATAAATCAAAATATTTCGCTTTAAGAAACTCCTCATAATCAATTTCTCTGAATAAAAAAACAACAATATTTGTATTTATAATTATTACTTTGTTCCAATAATTTAATATATCTTGATTTCCAAAACTTGAACGCAAATTCCAATACATTGTGTCATTATTTGACCATTGGGAAACAATTTTGGGAATTTCTTGTGAATATAAGCTTCAAAAGGAACATTTCAGCAAAAAAATTTCACTGAGTATAGGTTTTGTTTTCTATCATCCCTGATAACTAATTTTTTTCTTTGAAAATTGAGAGGAAATATTATTTCAATTTTCCAAAATTTTAGATATACTCACTACAACACTTTTTTCACATGATAGGAATAACCTTAGCCATCTTATTACTCAAAAATAATTATTTTCCATCTCCTATAAAATATAATTGATATACCCAGAAGTTACAAAATAAACTAATTGATAGGAATATGTTATGAAATTGTATTCCATCCATACAATGGATATTATTGAAAAAAGATTTTTTACATCCTATTTCTATGATGAAATGAATATTAGCTGAGGTTAATTTTTCATATATTTTACAAAGAGCAATAAGTAAAATTATGATAATATTTCTAAATTAAAAAACAGGTGAATGAATTACTACTCCCTAATAAAGATAAAAAAAATTGCAACTATCTATTTCAATTCTTCATATGAAATGAGAAAGAATATTATTTTTATTTAAAATTTTTAGTAAGATCTGAATAATATAAAAATAAGCAACCAATTTGTAAGGTTTTTTTAGGATTAAATCAAAATTAAGGGAATTCATTATTTAAAAAAAATTAACTTTAATGACAGTTATTTTAAATTTTCTCATAATTATTTTTCCAAAAAAATTATTTCTCTCAAGAACAAATTTGGAATTTATTTTGAATTTTAATTTTTTTCAGTAATTATAAATTAATTAAATTTGTAAAATTTGATAAGGCATAATTATCATTCTCAATTTAAAAATAATATTTTTCGAGTGGGGATATCTATTTGAAAAAATAGATGCACTTGTATATGGATATTTGGGATTTAATCAAAAACGAAAAAAAAAACTTCAAAACTCAATTAAAAACAAATGTAAACTTAATTACTATTATAAATATTTAGCACTTTATCAAGAAATTTATGATAATACTCAAACAAAAATATCTCATTTGGGAGTGAGAATAATATACTTAATTTAAAACATTCCTCTCAAATATATTTATGAAATATCTAATGATTTTTATTTCCCTCAGAAAACTGGAGGTATGATATTTAGATATGTTTTATAAGCTCAAACTAGTGGTAAACCTGATTTCTTTCAATAAGCTCATTTCATTCCTGAATTTATGATATATTCAAAATGAAATTTATTTTTTCAACCTGAAAGGTCTAAAATCATATTCTTCCAACAATTCTTTTCTGTGTTATTTGAAATTATTAACACACCTTAATTGTAGCTCTAAGAACAAACATTTAGGCCTATTTTTCTTTTTGAATTTGTAAAATAAAGAGTATAGAGTATATTAAAAAATAATCACTTTAAGATTAATATAGCTTGATAGAATTAGTTATCTCTATGAAAATAATACTCCAATTATTCATTCCCTCAAAAGGAAATTGCACAAGAATCTTTGAATTGTGTGGTTCTCTTGAATTTTTTGAATCATTACTTTGAAATAATTTTCTTTCAGAGCTTTCAAAGTAGATCTAAACCTGAATTTAGATATATTTCTTAATCATAGCTTAGCACAAGCTTTTTATTTCAATTTTCTTTTCAAAATCTATGTATTCTGCCCATATATATGCAATACTAGACTTAAATATCTCAATAATGATTCATATTATCTTCCTTCCTTAAAAACATATTTCTATTATCTCTTCAAAAAATCAAATATTAGAATCTGAAAATGTGGCTCTACAATTTATACAAGTGATGCAGACTAAATTATCCTTGAATAAAGAAAAAAGGCCTATTTTGTATTTGAAAGATATTCTTATTTTAATTTTTTTTGTTTCTCGATGGGAATAAATATAAAAAATAATTGTGGTAATGATTCATGACCATTTTTTGTTCTTATTGATTAAGAAAAGAAATCCTGGATTTAATTTAACTCAATTTTTGAACCCATTTTTGGTTCCAAATCCTAGCTGAATAAATTATTTAATTACCATCATTCTAATTCCTAGTTTCAGAGTTTTCAATAAAATTTCTGTAAAGAATCTTTGAAGTGTCAGGCTTTTCAAATTTTGAATAAGAAATATTTTCATAAATTTCTCTATTTAAGAGTTTGTAATATTTTAAAAATTTCTTATATTGATAAGAAACTTAGGTTAATATCTGATGCTATCTGAGTCAAAGCTGATAAGAGTTCTCTTTGAAGTTTCCTTAAAATTTGTAAAATAGACTTCTGAGTGGTAAAAAATTTCATTCACTATTCATAATAATGTTGCATTCAGAAGTAATAACATCAAAAAATGGCTCCTACAGATTTTCTTTTGGTTACTTTTTTTTGGAGGTTTTTATGAACCCTGAATTTACCTAAATTCAACTTTGGCTCAAACCTTTGTCCAACCAACTTGCACTGGCTGGGTTGGAGTAAATTTAGAAAAAAAAAAGTATATGTAATTATTTAATAATCCATTATTTTTATGCTTTACTGCATTGAAAAAGTGACAAGTTTATATCTGAATCTATTTGTTGAAATCACTTACACATAACTTTGATTCAATGATTTTACAGAGATATCCTCCAAAATCTTATCAGTAATATCAGAAATAGTAAGATATCCAGTATTTTGACAATTTAAACATCTTCTTAATGATCCTAAAAGATGGCCAAAATATTACAAGTCAGGTTTAGATTCAATATATTTTGATCCACAGGGATTTATTACATAAAAATTTCTTGATTTGGTATATGATTTGTTATGCTTCCAAACTATTTAAAACAAGTTTATTCTTGAGATCATATTAATTGTTTTTATTTATTTATTTTCTTTCTATGTCATTTTTTGTGATTTTATTTTCCTATTCAACAAATATTATTCAAATCAAATTGATCTTTTAATTTTTGTATGTGTTTTTGTAACCATGTTTCTTCCTCTTTTTTTATTCCAATTTTCTTATTTTCTCATTTTGTTTTCTTTTTAGATTTTTAACTTGTTTTGTTGTTTTTATCTTATTTGAATTTATAATTTTTTACTTTTATTTTCAATTATTTTTGAAAATTTGAAGTAAGTTAATTTAATTTTTTTGTTAATTTTTTCATTTTTCAGTTTACTTTTTATTGTATTTTTTCATTTTTTCATTTTTTCATTTTTTCATTTTTTCATTTTTTCATTTTTTTTGATTTTTTCATTTTTTTTCATTTTTTCATTTTTTCATTTTTGTAATTTTTATTATTTTTATTCTTTTGTTTAATTTTTTAACATTTAATATCCAATGTTTAATTCCTTTAGGGGGGGTGGAAATACTCCAAATCAGTGTTAACTGATTTGGATTGTTTTCACCCCACAAAGTAAAAATAGAAAGAAATATAGTAAAAAAATAGGGAAAAAAAATAAAAATTTCAAAGTTTAAAAACACAATAATTCAAAAAATAAAAATTAATCAAAATTAAATTGAAAATGAAATAAAAATTAAAAATTGGAGAAATTGAATGAACTCAAAAGACGAAATAATAAAGAATACAAAAAATAAAAAAAATACCAAAGAACAACACAAAAAGCTAGAAAAACTTCAGCAATGTTTACAAAAATCAAAAAAATTGAAAAAAGGTGAAAGCAAGTTGGAAAAAAATCTTCAAAATAAAATTAGAAAAATCCTAATAATTAAAGAAAGAAAATCAAGAATATATAGGTTACCAAAAATTTAATATCATGAATAATCTCAAATTGAAACAAAATTTAAGTTTGAAAAAAATCCTTTTTTCTTTTGATCAAAATTTCCCTTTGCAATGATTTGCACTTTTTTCCCCAAAAAATTCAAAATTAGCAATACTTTGACTACTAAGAGAAATCAATATTTCTGAAAACATATAGCTGAGCTAAAATATGAAGGATGTTTAAACAGGAATGGGAACTGTAGGACCTGAAAACTCATATTATTTCAAAATTTTCATATAGAAAATTTGTGAAAATGGAATCATGTGTGAATAATGTTAGTGAGTATTTAAAACAAAATTGAACAATTTGAGATAAAACCAAGTTCAATTTTATAAGTAACATATTAAATTGATTAAATAATTTTTTCACTGAATACACAAGGAAATTTAGATTGGGAACAAACTTTGATAATGAACATTTTTCGTTGAATTGAAAAAATATTATGGAGCTGTAAGAATTGACTTCAGATGAATATATTGAATAATAAAGGTGAGAGCTCAAATTCTTGGAGAAAAGAATACCACTCCTTATTTATGTAAATGAATAGCTAAAAATTAAGTTAAAAAATACTTGTAAAAATAATGTTTCAAACATAAATATGTGGATTAATGCATAATAAAACAGGAATTATGTACTGTTAAAAGCAACATTTAAGGCCAGAATTTCCCTTTTAACAGGTATATATGGTTTTTAGAAGGAGAGAAAAATTAATATGGCAGGGTCTTTGGCTGGAATTTTTTTTCTTTTTTATAAATTGAAAGTTTTCATTCAAAAAAAGCTGAAGATTAATGTTTTGTAATTCTGGGAACATGTCAAGTGAGTCAATTATTTTAAATGGGAAAGAAAATGAAATTAATGTGGAATTTATTTATAAATCTTCATGAAAGAAGTTTCTTTCCCTTTTGGTAATGTGTTCCATGAAAGAATTTCTTGTATCAATAAATAGTGAATATGTGATTTATGAAGAAACAAATCAAAATGATGGCAAATTCGCAATTTTCTACTTTACTTGAGTAAACTTCTGAATGACCAAATATGTGGCTGTAGGTATCTGAAGAAGACTTTCAAGGTTAGGACAAAGGTTGAGACTCAGGTTAAACATAGGTTGGACCTGCTACCCTGGCGCACAAGGGTAGCTTTTTTTCATGGCGATTGTGATGCTTGATAAAGAATTTGAAAATTTATGGCTAATAGGGATTTTAGCTTGGTATAGAAATTGAACAGAATAGCTTAGGATAAATGAATTAGAGATTAAAAGTGATATGACGGTATTAAGACAAAATAAGATAGAAAATAAAGTATTTTCACAATTATTTACTGAAAGAAAAATTCCAGTTAAAGGACATATAGCCTTGGAAACTAGAAGAATATTACAATGATACATAAGAAAATGATATCCCTACTACAAAGGGTGGCAGGTTCAGAAAAGGTCTGAGCTTATTTTGAGCTGAGTCTCAACCTTGGCTCTAAATCTTTAATTTTTTTTTGGATAGTTTCAGAAATATATTTGGTAATTAAGAGATTTACTCAAATAAACTAGGATATTTTGGATTTCCAATTATATTTATTTTCTTACTAATACATAAAATGGACATCTTTTATTCAGGAAGTATTATGTTTCATGAATATTGTTTCTCCTAAAGAAGAAGCCTTTTTTCACAAAAGTTTATCAATTAATTTCAAAGGTCTTGCATTGTTTTTTAATATTGAGTAATTTACCTATCTCATGTTCACTTTTGTTCAAAGGTTTCATATTTAATTTGTTTTTGAAGTGAAGATATCAATACATGAAATATTGTTTTACAAAAAGAGAGATTTTGCAGCTGAATAATCCTACACATAGTGTGTTTTCCCTTATTCTTAAGCATTATAAATAGCTTTCATAATCACAATCCAGGGTGTTAGATATTTCTCAAAGCCATTTAGATGATATCAGCTATCACTCACTCATCTCTCATATTTATAATAAAGAACTATGCAACATCGTATTTTTCTTCTACAGAAACTCAATACCTTATTTCAATTCCCTCTCCCTTATTTCTTTAATAAGAGCTGGTTATGAGTAGAAATATGCCATGTTGCATTTTTTGAAAATTGATTACCACATTCATAAATTAAGGAAATTCTGTGGGATTTTGAATTCCAACTATTGATATATATGTAAATGAGACTTAGCATGCTTTTATTAAATATTTGTAATATTGTCTTTATTATTCAATATTTCTTCAAGGAAGGAATAAAAATTTCATCTTCTAAGTGTATTCTTATGGATTAGTCAGCCCTATTTTAGGTTATAACAAATTTTAATAATCGAAAGGCTTTTTTAATGTTGACTTACTTGCCTGAAAGGGGCGCTTAATCTTATAATAATGCTATCTGATACTTATATAAACTTCATCTTATTTTTTGTGATTTTTGACTTGGGTTTAGCATACCACAATATGACTACAATATATAAAGTTGTTTTATAAATCATACATACTTCAGCTTGACAAAAGTGAAGCCTTCAATTTTTGGAATTAATACATTCTAGATTTTTATCCTTCATCCTTCAGCTCAGTCATTAATCTCTTCACTTTTAATTTTAATCTTCTATTTCAATTATTTGGTATGAAAAATTTCTTAATTTTTGAAAAAAATAAAAAAAATAGAAAAATCATAATGTTAATTGATTTTGATTGAAAGAAGAAATTTCAAGTTTTCTTAATATTTCCTGCCCAGTTATCATTGTATTTTATTTCATATACTAAAGATTATCATGGGTGTAGATAAACTGGAATACATGTGCTACACTACTTCAAGTGTAATTCTAGTAATTCTTTTGGGATAGAAGTATTTCAAAAAATATAAAAAACTGAAAAGATAAAAAAACAGAAATTTGTAAATATTGGAAATAAAATAAAGCAGAGATTTAATATCCAGATCTCAGAAAACAAAAAATACGAAATAAACACACCACAATATTGAAATAAAAAGAGAAAAAAGAAATTTAAATAAGTATTTCTACAACATTAGCAATAAATTTCAGAGATCCTTGGGGTTTATACTTTTTTTAAATTATATTTTAGGAATAATAAAGACATTGAAAATATATTTCTTTTGACTAGGTCTTATATTATTCCACAAGAATAAATTAGAAGATTAATTGAAGTTCTTCCCTCTGGTAGTTAATAAAATAGAAGAATGACAAGCAATTAAAATTATTTTCACAGAATTTCGTAAATATTATTCAAAGAATTTTATTTCCCATATTTAATTCAGGAATTTCTTGACTCTGGTATTTGAAACAAGGCCTGAAATCTTAAGCAATATTGAAAGTATTTGGTATAAGGATTAATTTCAAAATGGATATATCCAGAATATAAAATGGGTAGAAATACTTTTTGTGGATAAGAAATATTCATGATATAATCTGGTAAATAAATTTACTTCAGTTAAGAAACTACATTCTTGATTTCAAAATTCTTGGTGTTTTGAGAGCTCATTGTTTTGAATAATTAGAAAATTCTCTTATGAATATTTAAACTATATTCAATTATTAAAGAGAAATGCTAATAAAAACACCAAATAAGAGCTTTATCTCCTAAGAAATGATGCTTGTTCTAAATCCCGGAGTAATCATGATTCTCAGGGAAATGAGTCCTTGAAAATCTGAAATGTCAAAAGAAACATGAATTTAGAATTTTTTTGTCATTAAATGACATTATTGAAAGTGCTTGAATAATACTTTGACCCAAATAAATCATGTTTTTCACAATTATTTTTAGGCTTAAAGATAATATTTCTTGAAAGTCATTCAATACATGTTCCGAGTATTTTATTTGTGAGATATATCATGAGATGCAGATATTTATTTAATATTACAAGGTATTATAATCATGATTAATATTTAGTTCTTTCTCTTATTGATCTTGTTTTCAACTTGACTACAATCAGGTGCCAAAACAGCCTAAACAGTTGGATTTGAGGAAGGTTTTTTCAGAATCTGATAGAAGGTGTTCACCCAAAGTTTGGAATATATCCCAAAGAAACATTAAAGGGTGTATAAAGAGTTCTTACTGAAATAATGGCTTGGAAATACCTTACTATAATTTAAAATGGAGGGTATTCAAGACCAATTAGCTCCATATTAGATATTTAAAAGCTTAATTCTCAAGGAAAATTTTAATCTCATTGAATCAGATTATTAGATACTTCATAATGAATAGTTTTATTGTTTTTCATTGATTCTATTGGATCAGCTATTAATGCTTAGATGAATTGATGGAAATATTCCTTGACCAAAATTTAACATATCAACCACTCCAAAAACACTCTTTATCAGTTTTCTCTAAATATATAAGACTGAGGTGTATTATTCTGATAATGAGGTTATCATTCCTTAAAAATTGAGGAACAGAAAATGTTCTCCACTAATATATAAGAATCAAGTTTTTATATTATGACTAATTATTGATTATAAGATCAATTTCTATCGATGAAGGATTTTTTCAATTGCCATTTATAAGGAATATCAAAATATCAAGATTAGACACTATTATTTCCCTTCATTATCACATTATTCATAGTAATATTTTCAGAAATAATGCATTTATTTCTAAAAAAAGTGTTTTTAAACCTTATCAACACCCATGATTTCTCAATAAAGTCAAATACATTGTTTACTTGTAGAAAGAAGTGTTTTACTAAAAGAACTCAATTCATCTAAAAAATCCAAATTTTAGTGATATATTTTCTTTTCTTTCCTCTTCATTAATTAAAAGTCAGAATAATAATTTTCTTATTAATTAATGTATGAAATCTTGATGAATTCTTTTAATTAAAGAAATAATTCAGAATATTGAGAAGGATTTGACAATTGAGATACTTTTTTTCGAATTTCCCTTTGAGCTATTTAAGCATATTAATTCTATTTTACCCATTGCCTCCTTGTAAAATTGAATGATCTTCATATTGGAATTTATTTTATTTTGAAATGATTTTATTTATTTATGGCTAAAGTGTTATTCTTAAAAGTTTCAATGTTGTAAAAAATTCAGGAATAATCGGCCCTTGTATCAATATGGAAGGAAAGCTATTGAAGCAATAGTAATTTAAAAATTTCAAGTGCATTAAAGCATATTATGTAAGAAATAGGGTTTCTTCCAGTGAAATCCCTGGGGGAAATTCCAAACTTTGACATTTTTCCCAGGACAAACTCTGGAAAAATACCGCACCAGAAGGTTTCCACAGAGACCAGTAGGAATGGGCCAGAAGTACAGAGTTTACTTAAATCCCCACCTTTTTTCAATTCTTCCCAGATCATGATACCACTCACCTTTGATTGTCCTTCAGTCAATTAAATTTGTTTGATTGGTTTTTCACATAATTAAAAAAATATTGAAAAAATTGAAAAAACTATATAAGAAATTATTCACGAAATATTTAATTTACTTTTTATTCAATGAGAATCTATAGAATTTCATATTGTCTTTTTTTACAAGTCATTAATTTTTACTGGCTAGTTTTTATTTGATTATTTTGATCATAAGATAATGTTTTATTTCAAATATTTCTCTCTTGAGTTCTTCTAGAAGTTGAACTAACTGTTTTTGTCTTTTCTTCTTTTACCATTAGACAAATGTCCTCCCTACCACCATAGAGCCCCTAAACACCAAGAAATATAGCAGCTCAGACATTCCTCAGGAAGGCACGAACCGGCTTTGAATTTTCCTGGGTGTGGTTGGTTTTGGGGGATTTTGAATGAAACAGGACAAAGCTAAAAGGAGAGGTTGAATAATTCTTGGACAGGCAGTACCAAATAAATGGGAAAATTTATTTTCTCTTCATTTCCTTTCAAATAAAAAAATAAATTCCCTTGGAAAGTCCTCCAATAAATTATTGGATAGTTTACAATGCACTCATAGTCCCAAATGGTAAGCACAATCTCAATTAATATAAAATCAATGTAGAATAAGTGACATTTTCTCCAGTAATCTGATTTTCACTAGTGAGTTTTTGAAGAATTCACTTATAATTTTATATCCAACTGAAATATTCCTTTATTAATCACAAAATTGAACCCCCTCTGTGAACTACTCAAACTGTTCAACCCAGAACTTTCATGGCTTTTAGTTAGCTACACTGCAATCACAACAAGTTTATGCTTTGGTTATCTTTTCTATCAACAGAATATTTGGGAGATTATTTCCAATATGAGAAAGTAAATTTATTTTGCTACTAATTCACGGGGAAGCCCAAATGTGACTGCATATATTGTGTTGCTGAACTCTTCTTAGATCTGGACTTCTGCCTTAACTCTATCTTATTAGAGATAATGTAGATAGAAGATTTTTTTGTTTTTTGTCATTGATTTTCTGTCATTAATCAGAGACATTTTTTAAATATGTGAGCACTTGGGAGTGGCTCTAGCAACTTAATTTCAACATATACTACATCAATAAAATTGAGAAGATCACCTTAGCTGCATCAAAATCAATAATTCATCCACCAATAGTCATATGTCCAATGAGCTCCAGAGAGCTATTACCTTTGAAGCTGCCACAAGTTCCATTGGATGCATGGCTCAGGTTGTCTGTCTAAAGACACATTATATACTGAATTCCCTTGGAGGTGGTTTGACCCTTCATATGAGCTTCCTGGCCCAATGAAAATTTTCAACCCCATAAAACTCCAAGATAGATCAAATATGCAGTATGATCTGATTATCTCATGTACTTCCTGATTGGTATCCCATATATGCCAAATTCTCGAAGCAAAAGATAGTTTTTTTACAACTGTAAAGGTTCTCTATTATAAAGCAACTACCACCAATGCCACAAACCTCTTGTTTCAAGTGTGTACTCACTGGATTTCTGAGAAAGCACTATTTCTCAAATAATCATACAGCTAATACTTCAGCCTAGTAAACATAGAATAATTTTCCCTTACCCCCATCAAATGGGAGAAAGCCAGAGTCATGGTAAAATTACTTTGAAATTTGTATGAATCCACAATGATCATTTTTGACTAAAAATAAAAAATGATTAATCAAGCTTTCCCACTGTATATTCTTTCGATAAAACACCTTGAAAATTTAAGTTTTTTTTCTAGTTTTTGATAATTTTTCCTTTCCAAGACTGATAGTTGCCTCCAAAAAAGAATGTAACCAATAAGAAATTTCTTCAATAAAAGCCACATCTAAGGCAATTAAATCAAAGCTTACCAAATGCTTTACTTTCCTTTTACAAAAGATAACTTTCATTTGTGCTTCAATGTTTGATCTCCTCTGAAATATAATGTTTTTTGTGACAAATGAATAGAAATCAGCACAAAAACTGGAAGAAATATTTGGAAATGAATCCTGAAAAATTGCAATGGCTTCAATAACAAAGAAACAGAGCCTAAAAGTAATTATGGAATGGAGTTGTCTAAGGAAATGTATGCTGTGCAAGGGTTCAAAGTTAGTGCCGTCAAAAGTGAAATTTGGAAATTCTTGGAAGAAACTCCAGAGCCAAGATGAAGTGATATTATATTATCTTGTAAGTTTTATGGTGTGGTATCTTCTTGAGTCTTCCTCTCATGGAACAAGAAGATATATAAATTCCAGAAACAATTTCTCCATATAAATTCATTTTCTCTTGTGGGAGAGAATCACTGACCTATCAGAAAGCCACCCCTTCTGGTCAAAGTGCTGAACAGTCATCATGTGTTGAGAATTGGGGTTGCACATGCAGATTTATATACTCAAATGAATAATGGTTAATCTTTTCTTTGTCTCTTTTATTTTACTGCAGCTGCTATTCATCTTTCTTTCAAACAAATATATATATCAAATTTTTCCTTGCCTTTGGGCTACCTGCAGGGTTTTGACTCTGCCCTGGCCCCACCAAAAAAAAAGAAATCTGGCCCCAAACCTTTTTCTGAAAGGGATATCTGCAGAGATTTCCTGAAATTCTGGGGTAAGGTGGAACCTTTAGTCAGAAATATCTGGTATTTATAAATGAAATAAACTTTTATTCATTTCAAAAGGCTTAACATTGAGTGGATGTTTGGGTTTTTTCAGAGATATGATTAAAAGGGTGTTCCCATAGCATTTATTAATAAGGATTGATTTATCAAAGAAACATTAAGAATTAGTGCCTTTTCTAAAGGTATGATTTTATTCTTGCACTACAACTAATTTTGTGCTATGATTGTACCAATTGAGATTAAAAGTCCAAATGAAATTTCTAATTTTTCTCTAAAAGGAAAATTGTTAGTCAAACAGAGGTAGTTTTTTTCCTGATATTACAGAGAATTAGCAGAAGAAAAGGGGTGTTACTTGCATGATTTTTCTAAGTAAGCTTTCCTATAATATTTATTAAATGGTGTCACCCAATTTTACTGTTCAGAATGGCAAGAATTTGTGCTGAATCAGTCCCCAACAAACAATTAATTAGAAAAATAATGTTTCGAAGTCATAATAATTTGTAAAAAATGTAAGAAGTTAATTATATTCAAAGGGATGATTATTGAGGGTAGAGATGTGGGAATCATAGGGGTCATGAAAGGCTTAAGGTAAGAGCTCATAAATACTTAATACATTTATTGAGGTAATATTATACTTTGGAAATATTATAAAAAATTTCAAACTTGAAACACTGAAAGGCCCATGTTAATAATCAATATCACATGTTTAATTCTAAGCTAAGATAAGAAAGGGTACTGTGGGATTAAAATGAGGAAGTACATGAAGGGGGAAATAACAGGTAACTAGTTTTTGATTGCTAATAATAACTCCTGTAACCTAGGGATAAAAGGGTGTATTCCCTGCCTTTAAGATGTGTCTATGAAGCTTTTGATAATATCACTATTAATCAACAGTACTATGAATGTTCTTATGAAATATAATAAATAAATTCATTATAACCACAATTACATAATTAATTTCTTAATTATCTCTTTTCCTTGCTATATGCTACTGGTTATTATAAAGTAAGCAGTAATTGTCTACAAGAATTATCTAATAATAAAAATTCATTATTAAAATAGTAAGATTATTTTAATATATGATTATCTTTTGCAAGAAGAATTATAACAATAATTCTTGAAGAAAAACATTTCTAGAAAAATGTTTAATAATTAAATAGAAAAACTCACTAATACTCCAATAATACCTTGTAAAGAATTGGTAGAGTGATTTTGACGGATCAATTGTGGATTTAGAGGATCAAAATGGTATTATAGCAGTAATAAAACATTATGATAGTTAAATACTATTGTAAATTGTATATTTTTATGATTTAACATCTTTCTAAGTGATTCTCAAATAATAACAACACTTAAGAAAAGATCTAACTAATACCTACTTGTTGGTACTAAAGCTATAATTGGATACTAAGATGATTTGGAAAAAGCAGAAATAGGGGGCCTCTTTTAAGTCAATAACAGCTCACAGAGGCATCCTATGGAGCAAACTGAAAAAAAGTGAGTGATAAACTAACTATCCTCTTTGGATTATTGATTTCATCATCTGTTGTCACATAAGATTATCATAATTACTCAATTAAGTCTTTTGTGTGACTACCAACCCATTTATGGTTAAGAATAAAAGGAGTAACAAATCCAAATCTTCTTTTATTTGAAAATAAGCATTGATTTCACAGATTTATCAATTTTATTGGTAATTTCAGTGCAGGTTGTATTTTCTGTGAATTTTTGAAGATTCAGTGTTTCACTTGGAATCATCCAAAGATGGACTGTAAGTAAGACTTTTAATTTTAATCATTAATTAATGATTATTTTCGTTTTTTATATGAATAATTACATTCTTCATTGGTCCTGATAATTCTAAAAAGATTCATTAATAACTGTACTTTTAATGAATTTTTTAAGTTTTTACCTTATTTCTACATAGAATTGTAAATAGCACATTATAGCTGGTTTCCATGAGGTAAATGAATGGATACTAGTAAAATAGGGGTTTTGATTACTCTTTTAAGGTTTATCCATGGAAAATAATTAATAATTGACATGTTTATAGGAGGAAGAGTTGCTCTTTACCTCCTTGTCATGTGAAAATAGCAGCTTATTTGCAATTTTCTTATGATTTAACGGGACTTTAACTTGGTAACCAAGTTCCCAAAAGGTATCATTATATAGTAATTGGGCCATGATCAGTCATGTATCCAAGCTTTAGAGCTATCCAGGCCTCAGAGGCCTCAGAAGTTGGGTACCCTGGGTCTCTTTGTTGTCTGTTGTCCCCCTTATCTATTTTCACATCAAAAGTAGCAATTCAAGCTTAAAAGGATGATATCCACTATGGTTGTACCAAAACTGTATTTAATAATACCATAATTTTAATTGCTACAAACATGCATAACACTAATCTTAGCGTATATGTAACATGGGATTTCTCACATTCCCATTATTTTGGTGTGAAATTGGGAAAACCAAAAAATTTGACAATTCTTTTATGTGGTATGGAAGTGTTTTCCATATTACCATCACATAGAGTTAATTTAAGCTTATTTACTTTATGTAGCTAGCCTGGGTTAACTTTTGTGTAAAATCCAAATCTGGCCTTAAATCCATGGACTTACATAATCACAAAAAAGTTATTCATCTTTTCTTAAATCAAAAATGATGAATTTTGGATATATGAATAGTTTAAAAGTTAATCTTATGTTTATTGTGGCCTATTTTGGCATGTAAAATATGCCTCAAGGCTCACACTTCCCCTCCTAGAATACAAAAAAAACTTTCTTGGAGGTCACAAGCAAAAAAGTAAGTTAGTAAGTGGTTTCAAAAATTCTGAAGAAAAGCTTCAGCAGTTTAAGATCATACCTATTGAATATATAAGAAATATAATGTCAGTAATTTGTGTAATTTTGAGATTTAAATGAAAAACTTGTTTGTATAACTTTTATTTTTTGGTGAAATTTTGATGAGTGGTTTCCTCTTGTTGATACAGTTTTGGTAAGATGGTTTCTTTGGAATTCTCTGGAAATTTTCTTGAATTTTCATAATTTTAATTTTTTTAAGATAAATTAATGATCAATGAAGACAATTTTTTAAGTATTTAATATACTTTAGAGTGTGTAATAATAAGATGAAATAGTATTTGTTAAATTTCAATGGTAAGATTCTTTGATATTGGATATTTTAAAAGGGTAAGTTATTTTAAATTCTTGATAAATGGTTTTAATTTTACTGGATAAAATATTTTTAATAGAGCAGTACCCTGATCTTGAATACTGTGTAAAGTCTTTTTTAAAAGATTAAGATTCCACTGAGATTAGCTACTGGGAAATCCTCAACTCTATAACTCCTTTGAGCTTAGCTAATGGGAAAGTGAATTCACTATAATATACTGGACTACTTCCAAGGTTTGGGAGGACTTATCCCTGTGCTTATAATTTGCATAGGGGGAGAGAGACCATCTATTTATAACTTTTGGGAGCCAAGGGGGCGCTCCATGGGAGCTTTCTTTTTCCACTTTAATTCGTTTTGATTCTATAATGTGACTTTATCTTTGGTGAGGACTTTGATTGCATGTGTGAGGTGATTTAAGGTTTAGTAATAATATTTATCCTGCACAGACTCCATTTGTCACATTACTCTTTTCTTGGTGAGCTAGTTGTTTCATGATATTCTTGAAGTTTCTTGGCATATATGAGGTGCTTTTACTTTCTTTGGGGATTTTTCTTTTGCACAGCCTTTTTCCTGTCACATGATATTCTATTGGTGGGGGAATTATCACATGATAACCTTGTATTTGCCTTACATATGTCACTTTTTAGGCTTGGTAGAAGTGACTGTGTAATTTATGCAGGTGTAATGGCTGTGTCTCTTTATTTTGAACTTGAAAGTGATTTCATATTATTATTTATTTCACTTTTTAATCTTCTGTTGTTGATGGGATGATTTTTTTTAGTTTGACACATTCTTTGCATAGTCATGTGGTTGAGATTTCAATGAGGGTGTGTAACCCATGCCACTTTTTTTTGAATTGCATGAGGTGATGAGTGGTGTAAAGAATTTGGAGTTTGATTGATTATGTACCAAATACAGTGATCCATTTCCTTGAATAAGATTTGATGGCTGTGTCCTACCAAATTTAGGGCTGTTGTAAAATTTTGTAGTGGAGCTACTATTGTGGTATTCCATACCTTTTTACCAGTTTCAAGAGATTTTTTGAAAATTAAAAGTTTGAAAATCAAGATCACAATGGCTAATCCAGAAATTCACCACTAAAAAGACATTATTAAAATCACAAGAAACCCAGGAATAACATCAACAGTAGGGAGGAATGGAAGATTTTAGCATTCACAATTGAAATAATCAATATACTTATCCACTTAAATGAATAATAGAGGAGTCCAATCTTATGGAGTTACACAATAAAACTTACATATAAGGCTTACATGATCAAAAATATAGGCTTAATACATACATAAAACTCAAAATTACATGGACAAAGTAACATTGTAGTATTATATCCACCCTAAAGCCATCAAGAAGATTATATTACCAAGAATTACAGTAACCAAAATACAGTTCATGTGACAAAAGGATCATATGACAGTATCCAATTCAGCTCAATACATGGGAAATCCACTAAAAACCTGAAGTTAAATAACAATACAGGCACTTTAAGAAGGTTATGCAATCCACATGCATGACATATGTACATTACACAGCCTCAAGATCATCAAATACCACTCAATTCAACTTCAACTAGCTGCATGCAAGGGGAATACACTAAACTGTAAACCACACAGCAATTACAGTAATCAAGAATTAAAGCTCAAGAAGATATCCCCACATTGCACAGCATTATTGCCTGAAGCTAAATAAATCTTATAAACAAAATTATACAAGGGCTTATTCACATAACACTACCTTCATCCTTTTAATCACCAGAATTAATTACTCAAGGCTATGCAAGCTGACTAAAGCAGTGCAAAAGAGAAGTCACCTGATATTTTTATCAAAATCCCCACCAAGCAAAACATCTCAACTTTCATTTTGACCAAACAAATAGGGAAAATATCTCAGTCATATGATACCATTCCCAATTTTACACACTAGCATTAATCTCTCAAGTCTGTGCAAGATTACTAATGCAGTATAACAGATAGGTCATCTCACTTTTGTTACAAAAAATCTACACCAGCAAAATTATCTCAAGGGAAAGAATAAAGCTTTACATGGAGAGCCCATGGGTACTTCTCACAACATAAAAGGAGGCCTCTCTCTCTCATTTTCTCCTCTTTCCACATGCAAATAATTATATACCAAGAAGGAGAATAATTATTCATCCCTTACTAGTAGGTTAATCTAGAAATTATTATTATTAAAATTACACTAAATAGTGGTTTATAAATAGCTGTAGTTAACAGTAGGTCTGCCTATATTATAAATTCATCTCTTAGTCAAATCCTCATATTAAAACAAATTAAAAAGAAATATTATTATACTCTTCTCACTAGAAGACAAGTCATTATTATTATTATTTATCCAATTAAAAAATAAAAAACAAAGTTACACATTAGTAGTTTCGTTAAGCTTACTATTAACAGCTCTTATTATCTATTATCAGCCCTCTTATCATCAATTATTACTATAATAAGTAGTAATCAATCTATAAACCTTCACCAGTATTCTTTTTTTTTAAAAAACAACATATAGTGGTGTTATTATCTATAATACTCATTAGCTATACAATTATTATTATGACATATATATTTAACATATTATCAAAATTATTTGTCAATTACACTTATTTAAAATATTAAACAATATTATTATATATTATCACTTATATAAAATATTCTCATATTAAACTATTATCCATTAAACAAAATACCTTTAACCAAGAAAACCACTTAAATCACCACTCAGTACTATTATATCTACTATATTCTTCACCCAATTATTACTTTATTATCCTGAAATCACCTACAAATTCATCTTTTGAAATTATTTTATCTAAATTAGTATTATTATTTTATCATTAGGCTGATTATTGAATAGGTCTGATAGAGACTGCTAAAAAGTCTTCTCTAGTTGTAAAGCCACAATCTTAAATATTGATTTGTGAGCTCTGTAGGGAGATTGTTTAGTATATGCAGAGGGGCAGCTAGAACATCATTAGCACCCTTGGTTACAGGGTTATTTCAGCAATTCAAAACTGTTTACCTGTGATTTCCCCCTCAAGGACTGCCTTATCCAATCCCACACCATGGTTATAAAGCGGGCTATTACTGTTTTTGTGGTGGAGATTAATTTCAGGAACTCAAGTGGGTTTGAATATCATTATGCAACTCTCCTGTGGCTTTGTAATTCATGCAGGTGTCATTTCTTTGCATGAGTCCAGTGGTTATAAGAGGGGTGTGTGATTTTCAGGGTGGTACCTTGATTGTTGTGACTATTTCTTTATATGTAACTTGATATGAATAATGAAATTGAATTTATTTTTCTTAACACATACACTACCTTTTGGGGCCTGTGCCATGGGTTTATGAATAAGGAGAAATTTCTTGATGTAAAGCTGACATTTTAGTGTAAAAGAATTAATTTAATTCTGCCTATTGGTGGAATTTATTGTTTTTGTGGGGCAGGATGAGCTTGAGACCAGTTAAGAATGGTATGGAATACCACAAAACCTTATTCAGTGTTTATGGAGAAATTTTCTGGAAGGAGTTTAGAGAAAATCTCTTATTATTTTTTTAATATTTTTTTAATTTTTATTTCTTTATTTTATTTTCTTCATTATGATTATTATTTGATATTCCTCTTTTATTAATTAATTCTGTTTTGTATCTTATTTAGGGCTCTGGTAAAAACAGATAAGCTCTCATGTGTTTTCACCAGTTTTGGCCAAAATAACCTAGCTTTATGGTCAAACATTAAAAAAAGTTTTTTTAAGAAAATCCTTCAAATAAATTTAGGAATATTTTTGGTATTTGTTTCTTATTTTTTTCTGTTCTGTGCTTGAGAAGCCATCACAGAACACAAAAACAGATATCAATACCAAAAATTTATTTAAACTTAGTTGGAGGATTTTCTTAAAAAGGATTTTTTGGAGATGTTTTACCATAAAGTTAGGCACTTTTGAGCAGAGCTGGTAGAGACAAATAAGAACTTATGTGGGCTTGCCAAAGCCCTTTTTTTAGTTATTATTGCTTTAAAATAATTCCTGAATAATTCTTTTGAATATTTTTTAACTTTTCTTTTTTCATTAATTTGTTTATATTTATATTTATATATAATAAAGAATAGAAAACAAATTTACCTACTTTTTGATTATTTAGCTTTTCAAGAAATTAGGGAGTTATTTTATGAAAAAAAGAGAAATTAAATTAAATTGAAATATCTTTTTCTAATTTTTAGAAAGAATAATAATAATAGGAAGTGTCAAATTTACAAAATCCCACACTCATAATCTGGTCATTTTTTTGCACCAAATTCCAAATTAGGCTTTTGAGATTTGTGAAATCCCATACCTCAAGAGGTGTAGTATTTTGAGATAGAAAAAAAACAGAGTTTTTGAATCCAAATCCTGCCTTTTGCCTCACTAAAAGCATCATTTTTTTGACACACACCTCAGTAAGTGCATATTAACTTGCATTAAACTTCCCTTCTCTTGCATAAAATCTGAATACCCTGGTCATTTATTGAAGAATTTTATTTCAAATTGCATCTAATATATCAATCTTCATCATTTACAATTCCAAAGGTATCCCAAAGGTTATCTTTACTTTAGACCTTAAAATGACTGCAGTTAATCAATTCTTTTAAATTTGATTGCTATTTGGTTATCCAGTAAGACATACCCTTATTAGATGTAATGACATCAATCCTTGTAGAAAGCATCCTTCAAATAATATAGATTATACTATCTAAACAGGCATTTGTTTTATGAAGTTCAAAATTTTAAAACAAAAAACATCCATTTCAAAAATTTACAAAATTAATAATTCTTAAGGAATGTGAATTCAAAGGATTTCCTCGGATTCAATAACAAATTTGAACATAGAAATCTATTTGAAGTATAAAAAGATAGTTCCAGCCAATGAATTTGAGAAGCCCCTCACCGGAATTGGTGGGCTTCAAGATTAAAAACAAGATGTGTGGTAAAAATATACTCATTTTTTACATTTTGGGATTATCCATTTAACTAATATGATTAATATTGATGAGATTATCAATCCTGTTTCTGAAGGTGACTTTGAGTAATTTGGATTTGAAGATATTTTTCTAATAAAACAATGAATTTTAAAAATAATCTACTAAACTTCATACGCAAGGGTAAGATGATAGAAATAATGAAGAAAATAAATATTAGTCACTTGAGAAACCAATCTTTAAAGAGTAATAGAAATCAATTTAATCATTAATGAAATACTTAGACTCTGAAAACAAAAACCAAGCTGAAGATCTGTATTATTAAATTAAATATTATATATTGATGAGACGAACTTATTTGATTGAAAATTCCCAAAGAAAAAGTTCCATTCAGGATTTTTTTTTTGATTCAGATCTAATGTAATTTTTTTTAGGATATTTTTTAATTTTAATTTTTAGGGATTTGATTTTATATTTGGATAAAATAAAGAAAATAAAAAAAACTTGGGTGGTTGAAAAAAAATCATTCTTCTGAAATACTTAACCATAAATGTCATAAAATAGCCTAAACCATAGGTAATGGGTTTGATAAGGTAAATAATACTAACCTATAGCCTGTTTTAGCATATAGGGCTTTGTGTAAACCTATTATTATGGGTTAGAAATGTTTTTATTATATCCATATATAATTTAAAGTATTAAAGGTACTTATTATAATTGATATTCATGAAAATATAGTTAATAGAGTGTTTCTAGTCTAATATTGGTTAGAAAAAAAAATTAATCAAAAAGGTAAATTAATACTTATTGGGATACAATTTAATAATTAACTTCAAATTGGGATTTATAGTGATTTTTTAAAATAGATAAAATTCTCATTTTAGGGGTAAAAAAGATTTTAGAGAAAGGCTTAATCTGAGAAAAAAATCAAAACAACACTAATACAGGTATTTCATTTCATATTATCTCCTATTGGGGAGATTATTATTGAAAGAATCAAATATTAAGTGATTTGAAAGTGGTATATTGACTTCTTTGGACTAGATTAAGTTGGCCATATTAACCAAGAAAAGAAAGCTACCCCTTCCAGAGGGGGCAGAAAGTATAACCAGCCTTTCAGCTTTCTTAATACTGGGATTTAAGCTTTTATCACTACTTGGGCATCCTGCAAGCTTTATTTTAAATATTCAGAGATACATCACATAGAATTAATTGAATTATTTAGCTTCTGGAAATACTAAATAATCCTTCATTCCACAAAATTATTTGAGAGAAAGCCCAATAATGTTTAAATGAAAATGAAACAATTAGCAATGAAATATATTTTTTCGCATTTCTCAAAATAAAGCTACTGTCTTTCCTTGTCTCTTATCATATCCTTCCGTTCATGGATTTTTTTCTCCTAGAATTTTGCTATTGCATATCAATATCTCTAACCTTTAAAGGATATACATCATAATAGTCCTCTTTAAGAGATTACTCATAATCAATTTCTGTGAATAAAAAAACAACAATATTTGTATTTATAATTATTAATTTGTTCCAATAATTTAATATATCTTGATTTCCAAAACTTGAATGCAAATTGCAATACATTGTGTCATTATTTGACCATTGGGAAACAATTTTAGGAATTTCTTGTGAATATAAGCTTCAAAAGGAACATTTCAACAAAAAAATTTCATCGAGTATAGGTTGTGTTTTCTATCATCCCTGATAACTAATTTTTTTCTTTGAAAATTGAGAGGAAATATTATTTCAATTTTCCAAAATTTTGGATATACTCACTGAAAGACTTCTTTCACATGATAGGAATAACCTTAGCCCTCTTATTACTCAAAAATATTTTTTTTCCATCTCCTATAAAATCTAATTGATATACCCAACAGTTCCAAAATAAACTAATTGATAGGAATATATTTTGAAATTATATTCACTCCATACAATGGATATTATTGAAAAAAGAATTCATTACATTCTAGTTCTATGATGAAATGTATATTAACTGAGGTTAATTTTTCATATATTTTACAGAGATTAATAAGTAAGCTTATTGTAATATTTCTAAATAAAAAATCAGGTTAATGAATTACTACTCCTTAATAAAGATAAAAAAAATTGCAACTATCTATTTCAATTCTTCATATGAAATGAATACGAATCTTATTCAGATTTAAAATTTTCAGTAAGCTCTGCATAATTTAGCAATCAGGAACCAATTTTCCAGGTCTTTTTAGGATTAAATCAAAATTGGGGGAATTCATGATTTCAAAAAAAATTAACTTTAATGACAGGTATTTTAAATTTTCTCATAATTATTTTTCCCAAAAAAATATTTCTCTCAAAAACAAATTTGGAATTTCTTTTGAATTTTAATTTTTTCTAAAGTTATAACTTAATTGAAGTTGTAAAATTTTATGAGGCATAATTATCATTTTTGATTTGAAAAGAATATTTTTTAAGTGGGGATATCTATTTGGAAAATTAGATTCACTTGTATATGGATATTTGGGATCTAATCAAAAACAAAAAAGATAAAAAAACCTCAAAACTCAATTAAAAATAAATTTAAATTTAATTACTATTTTAAATATTTAGCACTGTATCAAGAAATTCATGATAATACTCAAGCAAGAATATCTCATTTGGTAGTGAGAATAATACACTTAATTTGAAACATTCCTCTCAAATATATTTATGAAATATTTAATGATTTTTATTTCCCTCAGAAAACTGGGGGTATGATATTTAGATATGTTTTACAAGCTCAAACTAGTGGTAAACCTGATTTCTTTCAATAATCTCATTTTATTCCTGAATTTATGATATATCTAAAATGAAATTTATTTCTTCAACCTGAAAGGTATTAAATCATATTCTTCCAACAATTATTTTCTGTGTTATTTGAAAGTATTAATACATTTCAATTGTGGCTCTAAGCACAAACATTTTGGCCTATTTTTCTCCTTCATTTTGGAAAATAAAAGGTATATTAAAAAATAATCACTTTGAGATTAATATAGTTTAATAGAATTAGTGATCTCTATAAAAATGATACTCCAATTATTCATCACCTCAAAAGAAAGTGCAGAAGAATCTTTGAATTGTGTAGTTCTCTTGGATTTTTTAAATTATTACTTTGAAAGAATTTTTTTTCAGAGCTTCCAAAGTAGATCTAAACCTGAACTTAGTTATATTTCGTAATCATAGCTTAGCACAAGCTTTTGATTTTATTTTTTTTAAAATCTATGTATTCTGCCCATATAGATGCAATACTAGACTTAAATATCTCAATAATGATTCATATTATCTTCCTTCCTTCAAAAGTTATTTCTATTATTTCTTCAAAAAATTAAATATTGGAATCTGAAAATGTGGCTCTACAATTTATACAATTGATCTAGACTAAATTATCTTTGAATAAAGAAAAAAAGGCCGATTTTGTCTTTGAAAGATATTTGTATTTCAAATTTTTTTGTTTCTAAATGGGAATAAATATAAAAAAGAATTGTGGTAATGATTCATCACCATTTTTTGTTTATCTTGATTGAGAAAGGAAATTCTGTATTTAATTTAATTCAATTTTTGAACCCATTTTTGGTTCCAAATTAGTTTCAGAGTTTTCAATAAAATTAATGTAAAGAATCTTTGAAGTGTCAGGCTTTTCAAATTTTCAATAAGCAATATTTTCATAAATTTCTCTATTTAAGAGTTTTCAATCTTTCAAAAACTTCTTATATTGATAAGAAACTTAGGTTAAGATCTGATTCTATCTGAGTCAAAGATAATAAGAGTTCTCTATTAAGTTTCCTTAAAATCTGTAAAATAGACTTCTTAGTGGTAGAAAATCTCAATTACTATTCATAATATTGTTGCATTCAGAAGTAATAACATCAAAAAATGGCTCCTACAGATCTTTTTTTCGTTACTTTTATTTTTTTGGAGGTTTTTATGAACCCTGAATTTACCTAAATTTAAAGTTGGCTCAAACCTTTGTCCAACCAACTTGCACTGGCTGGGTTGGAGTCAAGTTAGAAAAAAAATGTATATGTAATTAATCAATAATCCATTATTTTTATACTTTACTGCAGGGAAAAAGTGACAAGTGTATATCTGAATCTATTTGTTGAAATCACTTACACATAACTTTGATTCAATGATTTTACAGAGATATCCTCCAAAATCTTATCAGTAATCTCAGAAATAGTAAGATATCCAGTTTTTTAACATTTTTAAACATCTTTTAATGATTTCAAAATATAGCCATAATATTCCAAGTCAATTTTAGCTTCAATATATTTTGATCCACAGGCATTTATTACATAAAAATTTCTTGATTTGGTATATGTACAAATTTCTACATCAAACTGATTTGTTATGCTTCCACACTATTTAAAAACAGCTTATTCTTGAAATAATATTAATTGTTTTTTATTTATTTTACTTTTATGTCATTCTTTGTGATTTTATTTCCCTATTTAACAAATGTTTTTCAAATCAAATTGATATTCTAATTTTTGTATGTGTTTTTGAAACCATTTTTCTTCCTCTTTTTGTATTTTGATTTTCTTATTTTCTCATTTTGTTTTCTTTTTAAATTTTTAGCTTGTTTTTTTTGTTTTTATCTTATTTGAATTTATAATTTTTTTACTTCCATTTTCAATGATTTTTGAAAATTTTAAGTAAGTAAACTGCATTTTTTGTTAATTTTTTCATTTTTCAGTTTACTTTTTATTGTATTTCTTCATTTTTTCATTTTTTAATTTTTTAATTTTTTCATTTTTTCATTTTCTCATTTTTTTACTTTTTATTATTTTTATTCTTTTGTTTAATTTTTTAACATTTAATATGTAATGTTTGATTTTTTTAGGGGCGGTGGAAATACTCCAAATCAGTCAACACTGATTTGGATTGTTTGCACCCCACAAAGTAATCATAAAAAGAAATATAGTCAAAAAATAGGGGAAAAAATAAAAATTTCAAAGTTTAAAAACACAATAATTCAAAAATAAAAATTAATCAAAATTAAATTGAAAATGAAATAAAAATTAAAAATTGGAGAAATTGAATGAACTAAAAAGACTGAAATGATAAAAAATACAAAAAATACCAATGAACAACACAAAAGGCTAGGAAAACTTCAGCAATTTTTCCAAAAATCAAAAAAATTGAAAAAAGGTGAAAGCAAGTTGGAAAAAAATCTTCAAAATGAGACAAAAAAATTCTCATAATTAAAGAAATGAAATCAAGAATATATAGGTTACCAAAAAGTTAATATCATGAATAATCTCAAATTGAAATAGAAAATTGAAGTTTGAAAAAAAATTCCTTTTTCTTTTGATCAAAATTTCCCTTTGCAATGATTTTCACTTTTTCCCAAAAAAATCAAAATTAACAATACTTTGACTACTAAGAGAATAATGATTCTAAAAACACATAGCTGAGCTAAAATATGAAGGAGGTTTAAACAGGAATGGGAACTGTAAAACCTGAACACTCACATTATTTCAAAATTTTCATTTAGAAAATTTGTGAAAATGGAATCATGTGTGAATAATGTTGATGAGTATTTAAAACAAAATGGAACAATTTGGGATAAAACCAAGTTCAATTTTATAAGTAACATATTAAATTGATTAAATAATTTTTCCACTGAATTCACAAGGAAATTTAAATTGGGAAAAAACTTTGATAATGAACATTTTTAGTTACATTGAAAAAATATTATGAAGCTGTAAGAATTGACTTCAGATGACTATATTGAATAATAAAGGTGAGAGTACAAATTCTTGGAGAAAAGAATACTACTCCTTATGCATGTAAGTGAATAGTTAGAAGTTAAGTGAAAAAATACTTGTAAAAATAATGTTTTAAACATAAATATGTGGATTAATGCATAATAAAACAGGAATTATGTACTTATAAAAGCAACATTTAAGGCCAGAATTTCCCTTTTCACAGGTATATATGGTTTTTAGAACAAGATAAAAATTCATATGGCAGGGTATTCTTCTGGAAAATGTTTTCTTTTCTGTAAATTGAATGTTTGCATTCAAAAAAAGCTACATATTAATGTTTTGTAATTTTGGGATCATGTGAAGTGAGTCAATTCTTTCAAATGGGAAAGAAAATGAAATTCATGTGGAATTTATTAAGATCTCTTCATGAAAGGAGTTTTTTCCACTGTTGGGAATGAGTTTTATGGAAGAATTTGTTTTATTGATAAAGATTGAATATGTAATTTATAAGGAAACAACTCAGATTGATGGAAAATTCAAAATCTTCTAATTTACTTGAGTAAGCCTCCAAATGACCAAATCTGTGGCTGAAAGTATATGAAAAAGACTTTCAAGGTTAGAACCAAGGTTCAAACTCAGGTTGAACATAGGTTGAACCTGCTACCCTGGCGCATGGGGGTAGCTTGTTTTCATGGTGATTGTGATTCTTGATCAAGACTTTGAAAATTTATGGTTAATAGGGATTTCAGTTTGGTATAGAATCTGAACAGAATAGCTTAGGATAAATGAACTAGACATTAAAAGTGATATGAGATCATTACAGAAAAACAAGATAGAAAATAAAGTATTCTCACAATTCCTTACTACAAGAGAAATTACAGTTAATGGACATATAGATATGGAAACTAGAAAAATATTAAAATGATACATGAGAAAATTATATCCCTGGTAGAAGGAATATCAGGTTCAGGAAGCTTCTGAGCTTATTTTGAGCTTAGTCTCAGCCTTGGCTCCAAATATTAAATATTTTTTTAAGGGATTTCAGCGACAGATTTGGTCATTCAGAGATTTACTCAAATAAAATAGGATATTTGGGATTTCCAAGTATATTCACTTTCTTACTAATACATAAATTGGACAGCTTTTATTCATGCAATATCATATTGCAAGAATATTATTTCTCCCAGGGAAGAAGCCTTTTTTCACTAAAATTCATCAATTAATTTCACAGGTCTTGCATTGGTTTTTCAATCTTGAGTAATTGACATATCTCATGTTCACCTTTGTTCAAGGGTTTTGTATTTGATTTGTTTTTGAATTGAAGATATCAATGCATGAAATATTATTTCACAAAAATGAGAGATTTTGCAGCTGAATAATCCTACACATAGTGTATTTCCCCTTATTCTTAAGCATTATGAATAGCTTTCATAATCACGATCCAGGGTGCTAGATATTTCTCCAAGCCATTTACATGATATCAGCTATCCGTCACTCATCTTTCATATTTATAATCAAGAACTATTAAACATACTATTTTTCTTCTACAGAAACTCAATCACTTATTTCTATTCCCTCTCCCTTATTTTCTTCAATGAGAGCTGGTTATTGATGGAAATATTCAATGTTGCATTTTTTGAAAATCGATTACCTCATTCATAAATTGAGGAAATTCTGTAGGATTTCTAAATACAGCTATTGATATATGTACATGAGACTTAGCATTATTTCATTTGATATTTGTATTATTGTCTTTATTATTCAATATTTCTTCTAGGAAGGAATCAAAGCTTCATCTTTTAAGTGTATTTTTATGGATGAGTAAGCCCTATTTTAGGTTATAACAAATTTTAATAATAAAAAGGCTTTTTTAATGTTGACTTCCTTGCCTGAAAGGGGCTCTTAATCTTACAATAATGCTATCTGATACTTAAATAAACTTTATCTTATTTTTTGTGATTTTTGACTTGGGTTTAGCATACTACAACATGACTACACTGTATAAATCTGTTTTATAAATAATACATATTTCAGCTTGACAAAATTGAAGCGTTCAATTTTTGGAATTCATAAATTCTAAATTTTCATCCTTCATTTTTCAGCTCAGTCATTAATCTCTTCACTTATAATTTTAATATTTTATTTCAATTCTTTGGTATGAAAAATTTCTTAATTTTTGAAAAAAATAAAAAATAATCATGTTAATTGATTTTAATTGAGAGAAGAACTGCCAATTTTCCTTAACATTTCCTTTCTACTTATCATTGTATTTTATTTGATCTACTTAAGATTATCATGGGTGTATATACACTGTAATACATGTGCTACACTACTTCAAGTGTAATTCTAATAGTTCTTTTGGGATAGCACTATTTGAAAAATTGAAACCTCCAAAAAATATAAAAAATTGAAAAGATAAGAAAACCGAAGTTTTTAAATATTGGAAATAAAATAAAGCAGAGCTTTAATATCAAGATCTCAGAAAACAAAAAATATGAAATAAACACACCACAATATTGAAATAAAAAGATAAAACCGAAGTTTAAATAAGTATTTCTACAAGATCAGCAATAAATTTTGGAAATCCTTGGGGTTTATACTTTTGTTAAATTACATTTTGAGAATAATCAGGACATTGAAAATATATTTCTTTCAACCAGGTCTTATATGATGCCACAAAAATAAATTAGAAGAATAATTCACGTTCTTCCCTCTGGTAGCTAATAAAACAGAAGAATGATGAGCAATTAAAATTATTTTCACATTTTTTCTTAAATATTCTTCAAAGGATTTTATTTCCTATATCGAATTCAAGAAATTTTTCAATCTGGTATTCAAAACAAGGACTGAAAGCTTAATAAATGTAAAATATATTTGGTATAAGAATTAATTTAAAAATGGATATATCCAGAATATAAAATGGGTAGAAAACTTTTCGTGGATAAGAAATATTTGTGATATAATCTGGTAAATAAATTCACTTCAATTAAAAAACTCCATCCTTTTTCAAAATCCTTGGTGTGTGGAGAGCTCATTTCTTTCAATCATTAGAAAATTCCCTTGAGAAGATATCAACTATACTTAATTATTAAAGATAAATGCTAATAAAAACACCAAATAAGATCTTTATCTCCTAAGAAATTATGCTTTCTCTAAATCTGGGAGGAATCATGCTTCTCAGTGAAATGAGTCCTTTAAAATCTTAAATATCAAAGGAAACATGAATTTAGATTATCTTTGTCATTAAATAACATTATTGAAAGTGCTTGAATGATATTTTGACCCAAATAAATCATGTTTTTCACAATTATTTTTGGGCTTAAAGATAATATTTCTTTACCTTCATTCAATACATGTTCTAAGTATGTTATTTGTGAGATATATAATGATATACAGATAGTTATTCAATATCCCAAGGTCCTATAATCATGATTAATATTTAGTTGTTTCTCTTATTGATCTTTTTTCCAGCTTCACTAAAATTAGGTGCCAAAACAGCTCAAGAAGGTTAATTGAAGGAAGGGTTTTTCAGAATCTGATAGAAGGTGCACACCAGTTTCACCCAAAGTTTGGAATATATCCCAAAGAAGCATTAAAGGGTGTATAAAGAGTTCTTACTGAAATAATGGCTTGGAAATACCTTACTATAATTTAAAATGGAGGGTATTCAAGACCAATTAGCTCCATATTAGATATTTAAAAGCTTAATTCTCAAGGAAAATTACAATCTCATTGAATCAGATTATTAGATACTTCATGATGAATAGTTTTATTGATTTTCATTGATTCTATTGGATCAGCTATTAATGCTTAGATGAATCGATGGAAATATTCCTTGACCAAAATTTAACATATCAACCACTCCAAAAACACTCTTTATCGGTTTTATCTAAATATTTAAGACTGAGGGCTATTATTCTGATGGTTAGGTTATCATTCCTTAAAAATTGAGGAACAGAAAATGTTCTCCACTAATATATAAGCATCAAATTTTTATATTATGACTAATTATTGATTATAAGATCAATTTCTATCGATAAAGGATTTGTTCAATTGCCATTTATAAGGAATATCAAAATATCAAGATTAGACACTATTATTTCCCTTCATTCTCACATTATTCATATTAATATTTTCAGAAATAATGCATTTATTGCTAAAAAAAGTGTTTTTGGTCCTTATCAACACCCATGATTTCTCAATAAAGTCAAATATATTGTTTACTTGTAGAAAGAAGTGGTTTACTAAAAGAACTCAATTCATCTAAAAAATCAAAATTTCAGTGATATATTTTCTTTTCTTTCCTCTTTATTAATTAAAAGTCAGAATCATAATTTTCTTATTAATTAATGTATGAAATCTTGATAAATTTTTTTGTTTGAATAAATAATTCAAAATATTGAGAAGGATTTGACAATTGACATACTTTTTTTCAAATTTCCCTTTGAGCCATTTAAGCATATTAATTCTATTTTACCCATTGCTTCCTTGTAAAATTTAATGATCTTTATATTGGATTTTATTTTATTGTGAAATGATTTTATTTATTTATGGCTAAAGTATTATTCTTAGAAGTTTCAATTTTGTAAACAATTCAGGAATAATCAGCCCTTGTATCAATGTGGAAGGCAAGCTATTGAGGCGATAGTAATTTAAAGATCTCAAGTTCATTAAAGCATAATATGTAAGAAATAGGGATTCTTCCTGTGGGATCCCTCAGGGAAAATTCCAACTTTGACATCTTTCCCAGGATAAATTCTGGAAAAATCCCCCCCACCAGAAGGTTTCCACAGAGACCAGTAGTTCTGGGCCAGGAGGCCAGAGTTTACTAAAAATCCCCACCTTTTTTTAATTATTGCCAGATCATGATACCACTCACCTTTGATTGACCTTCACTCAATTCAACTCCTTCAATTAATTTTCCACAGCATTAAAAAAATATTGAAAAAATTGAAAAAAATATATAAGAAATTATTCATGAAATATTGGATTTCCCTTTTATTAAATGAGAATCTGTAGAATTTCATATTCTGTTTTTTTACAAATAATTTATTTTTAATGTCTAGTTTTTATTTTATTTTTTTATCATACAATCATTGTTTATGTTAAATCTTTATCTCTTGAGCTCTTCTAGAAGTTGAACTAACTGTTTTTGTCTTTTCTTTTTTTAAAATTGTAAAATGTCCTCCCTACCACCATCAAACACATGAACACCAAGAAATATAGCAGCTCAGACCTTCCTTAGTGAGTCACGAACCAGCTTTGAATTTTCCTGGGTATTGTTGGTTTTTGGGGATTTTGAATGAAATAGGAAAAAGCTGAAATGAGAGGCTGAATCATTATTTGACAGGAAGTACCAAAAAAATGAGAAATAATTTATTTTCTCTTCATTTCCTTTCAAATAAAAAAATAAATTCCCTTGGAAAGTCCTCCAATACATTATTGGACAGTTTACAATGCACTCATAGTCCCGAATGGTAAGCACAATCTCAATTAATATAAAATCAATGTAGAATAAGTGACATTTTTCAATTGATCTGATTTTCACTAGTATAATTGTATAACTCACTTATGATCTTATATCCAACTGAAATATTTCTTTATTAATCACAAACTTGAACCCCCTGTGTGAATTACCCAAAATGTTAAACCCAAAACTTTCATGGCTCTTAGTTAACTACACTGAAATCACAACAAATTTATCCTTTGGTTATTTTTTCTATCAATAGAATATTTGGGAGATTATTTCCAATATGAGAAAGTAAATTTATTTTGCTACTAATTCATGGGGAAGCCCAAATGTGACTGCCTATATTTTGCTGCTGAACTCTTCTTATATCTGGACTTCTGCCTTAACTCTATCTTATTAGAGAAAATGTGAATAGAAGATTTTTTTGGTTTTTGTCATTGATTTTCTGTCACTAATCAGAGATATTCTTTAAACACATGATCACTTGGGAGTGGCTCTAGCTACCTAATCTCAAAATATACTACATCAATAAAATTTAGAAGATAACCTTAGCTGCATCAAAATCAATAATTCATCAACCAATAGTCATATGTCCAATGATCTCCAGAGAACTATTACCTTCAAAGCTGTCACAAATTCCATTGGATGCATGGCTCAGGTTATCCATCTAAAGACACATTATATACTGAATTCCCTTGGAGGTGGTTTGACCCTTCATATGAGCTCCCTGGCCAAATGGAAATTTACAACCCCATAAGCCTCCAAGATGGATTAAATATGCAGTATGACCTAATTATCTCATGTACTTCCTGATTGGTATCCCATATATGCCAAATTCTGCAAGCAAAAGATAGTTTTTTTTACAACTGTGAAGGTTCTCTAGTATAGAGCAACTACCACCAATGCCACAAACCTCTTGTTTCAAGTGTGTACTCACTGGATTTCTGAGAAAGCACTATTTCTCAAATAATCATACAGCTAATACTTCAGCCTGGTAAACATAGAATAATTTTTCCTTACCCCCATCAAATGGGAGAAAGCCAGGTTCATGGTAAAATTACTTTGAAATTTGTAAGAATCCACAATGATCATTTCTGACTCAAAACAAAAAAATGATTAATCAAGCCTTCCCACTGTATGTTCCTTTGATAAAACACCTTGAAAATGTAAGTTTTTTTCTAGTTTTTGATAATTCTTCCATTCCAATACTGATAGCTGCCTCCGAAAAAGGAGGTAATCGATATGAAATTTCTTCAATAAAAGCCACATCTAATACAATTGAATCACAGCTTACCAAATGCTTTACTGTCCTTTTACAAAGAATACCTTTCATTTTTGGTTCAATATTTGATCTCCTCTGCAATATAATGTTTTTTTTGTGACAAATGAATAGAAATCAGCATAGTTTTGAATATCAGCACAAAAACTGGAAAAAATATTTGGAAATGAATCCTGAAAATTGCAATGGCCTCAATAAAAAAGAACCAGTGCCTAAAAGTAATTATGGAATGGAGTTGTTGAATAAAATGTATGCTGTGCAAGGGTTCAAAGGTAGTAATGTCAAAAGTGAAATTTGGAAATTCTTTTAAGAACCTCCAGAGCCAAGATAAAGTGATACTATATTATCTTGTAAATTTTATGGTGTGGTATCTTCTTGACCCTTCCTCTCATGACTCAAAAAGATATATCCAGTCCAGATACAATTTTTCACTAGAAATGCACTTTCTCTTGTGGGAGAGAATTAGTGACCTATGTGAAAGCCACCCCTTCCCCTCAAAAAGTTGAACAGTCATCATGTATTGAGGCTTTGGGTTGCACATGTGGCTTTCTATACTCAAATGAATAATGGTTAATATTTTTTTTGGTCTCTTTTATTTTACTGCAGCTGCTATTCATTTTTCTTTAAAAAAAATATATATATCAAATTTTTTCCTCGCCTTTGGGCTACCTGCAGGGTTTTGACTCTACCCTGGCCCCAACAAAAAAATACAAATGTGAGCCCTAACCCTTTCTCTGAAAGGCATCTCTGAAGATATTTCTTGAAATTCTGTGGTCAGGTAGAACCTTTAGTCAGAAATATCTAGTATTTATGAATAAAATAAGATTTTATTCATTTTAAAAGACCTACCATTGAGTGGATGTTTGATGTCTTTCAGAAATATAATTACCAGGGTTTTCTCATAGCACTTATGAATAAGGAGTTACCTACCAAATATACATTAATAATTAGTGGATTTTCTAAATGTGTGATTTTATTATTGCACTACAATTAATTTTGCAGTATGCTTGTACCAATTCAGATTAGGGCACAAACAAAATTTCTAATATTGCTTTAATAGGTAAAGAGTTAGTCAAACAGAGGTGGTTTTTTTCCTGATATTATGGAGAATTAGCAGAAGAAGAGGTGTCTTACTGGCATGATTTTTCTAAGCTTTCCCATAGTTCTTATTAAATGGTGTCACCCAATTTTACTTTTCAGAATTGCAAGAATTTTTGCTTGATCAGTCCCCAAAAAAACAATTAATTAAAAAATTAATGTTACAAATTCATGATAATTTGTAAAATATGTAAGAAGTTAATTATATTAAAAGGGATTATTCTTGATGGTAGAGATGTAGGAATAATAGGGGTCATGAAAGGCTTAAGGTAAGAGCTCATAAATACTTAAGACATTTATTGAGGTAATATTATACTTTGGAAATCTGCTAAAATATTTCTAACTTGAGACACTGAAAGGCCCATGTTAATAATCAATCTCACATTTTTAATTCCAAGCTAAGATAATAAAGGGTACTTTGGGATTAAAAAGAGGAAGTACATGAAGGGGTAAATAACAGTTAACTATTTTTTAATTTTCAATAATAACTGTTGTAACCTAGGAAGCAAAGGGTGTATTCCTTGCCTGTAAGATGTGTCTATGAAATGTTTGATAATATCACTATTAATAAACAGTACTATGAGTTTTATTATGAAATATAATAGATAAATTTATTATAGCCACAATTACATAATTAATTTATTAATTATTATTTTCACTTGTTATACACTACTAGTTACTATAACAGTAAGCAGTAATTGTCTACAAGAATTATCTAATAATAAAGCTTCTTTATTACAATAATAAAATTATTTGAATATATAATTATCTTTTGCAAGAATAATTATAACAATAATTCTTGAAAGGGAAATATTACTAGAGAAAAACTTCAATAATTAAATTAAAAAACTCACTAATACACCAATAATACCTTGTAAAGAATTGGTAGAGTGATTTTGATGGATCAATTGTGGATTTAAAGGATTAAAATGGTATTTTAGAAGTAATAAAACATTATTATAGTTAAATACTATTTTGAATTGTTTATTTTTATGATTTAACATCTTTCTAATTGATTCTCAAAGAATAACAACACTTAAGAAAAGATCTTCCTAATACTTACTTGTTGGTACTAAAGATATAATTGGATAATAAGATGATTTGGAAAAAACAGCAAGATGAGGCCTCTTTCAAGTAATTAACAGCTCACAGAGGCATTACATAGAGAAAACTGAAAAAAAAGTGAGTTATAAACTAATTATCCTCTTTGGATTATTAATTGCATCATCTGTTGTCACATAAGATTATCATAATTACTCAATTAAGTCTTTTTTGTGACTACCAACCCATTTATGGTTAAGAATAAAAAGAGTAACAACTCTAAATCTTCTTTTATTTGAAAATAGGCATTGATTTCACAGATTTATCAATTTCAGTGGTAATTTCAGTGCAGGTTGTATTTTCTGTGAATTTTTGAAGATTCAGTGTTTCACTTGGAATCATCCAAAAATGGACTGTAAGTAAGACTTTTAATTTTAATCATTAAGTCATAATTATTTTTGTTTTTATATTCATAATTCCATTCTACATTGGTCCTGATAATTCTAAAAAGATTCATTAATAACTGTACTTTTAATGAATTTTTTAAGTTTTTACCTTATTTCTACATAGAATTGTAAATAGCACATTATAGCTGGTTTCCATGAGGTAAATGAATGGATACTAGTAAAATAGGGGTTTTGATTACTCTTTTAAGGTTTATCCATGGAAAATAATTAATAATTGACATGTTTATAGGAGGAAGAGTTGCTCTTTACCTCCTTGTCATGTGAAAATAGCAGCTTATTTGCAATTTTCTTATGATTTAACGGGACTTTAACTTGGTAACCAAGTTCCCAAAAGGTATCATTATATAGTAATTGGGCCATGATCAGTCATGTATCCAAGCTTTAGAGCTATCCAGGCCTCAGAGGCCTCAGAAGTTGGGTACCCTGGGTCTCTTTGTTGTCTGTTGTCCCCCTTATCTATTTTCACATCAAAAGTAGCAATTCAAGCTTAAAAGGATGATATCCACTATGGTTGTACCACAACTGTATTTAATAATACCATAATTTTAATTGCTACAAACATGCATAACACTAATCTTAGCATATATGTAACATGGGATTTCTCACATTCCCATTATTTTGGTGTGAAATTGCGAAAACCAAACAATTTGACAATTCTTTTATGTGGTATTGAAGTGTTTTCCATATTACCACCACATAGAGTTAATTTAGGCTTATTTACTTTATGTAGCTAATCTAGGTTAATTTTTTTGTTTGAAATCCAAATCTGGCCTTAAATCCATGGACTTACATACTCACAAAAAAGTTATTCATCTTTTCTTAAATAAAAAATAATGAATTTTGGATATATGCATAGTTTGAGAGTTAATCTTATGTTTATTGTGGCCAATTTTGGTATGTAAAATATACCTCAAGGCTCACACTTCCCCTCCTAAAATACCAAAAAAAAACATCCTTGAATGTCACAAACAAAAAAGAAAATTAGTAAGTGGTTTTAAAAAATTTTCTGAAGAAAAGCTTCAGCAGTATAAGATCATACCTGTTGAATATTTAAGAAATATAATCTCAGTAATTTGTTTAATATTGAGAGTTCAATGAAAAACTTTTCTGTATAACTTTTATTTTTTGGTGAGATTTGGATGAGTGGTCTCCTCATGTTGATACAGTTTTGTTAAGATGGTTCCTTTGGAATGCTCTGGAAAAGTTTATGAATTTTCATAATTTTCATTTTGTTCAGATAAATTAATGATCAATTAAGACAATTTTTTAAGTGCTTAATATATTTTAGAGTGTGTAATAATAAGATGAAAATAGTATTTGTCAAATTTAAATGGTAAGATTCTTTGATATTGGATATTTCAAAAGGGTAAATTATTTTAAATTCTTGATAAAGGGTTTTAATTTTACTGGATAAAATATTTTTAATAGAGCAGTACCCTGATATTGAATACTGTGTAAAGTTTTTTTTTAAAAGATTAAGATTCCACTGAGATTAGCTACTGAAAAATCCTCAACTCTATAACTCCTCTGAGCTTAGCTACTGGGAAAGTGAATTCACTATAATATATTGGACTACTTCCCAGGTTAGGGATGACTTATCCCTGTGCTTATAATTTTCACAGGAGGAGAGAGACCATCTATTTATACCTTTTGGGAGCCAAGGGGGAGCTCCATGGGAGCTGTCTTTTTCCACTTTAATTCCAACGGATTCCATAATGTGCCTTTTTCTTTTTGTGAGTACTTTACTTGCATGTGTGAGGTTACTTAAGGCTCATTAATAATATTTCTTCTGCACAGAGACCATTTGCCACATGACTCATTTTTGGGTGAGCTGGTTATGTCATGATATTCTTGGAGTTTCTTTGCATGTATGAGGTTATTTTATCTTTTCTGGAAATTTTTCCTTTGCACAGCCTCTTTCCTGTCACATGATATGCTATTTGTGGGAGAAGTATCACATGATAAACTTGTATTTACCTTGCATATGTCACTTTTTAGGCTTGGTAGAAGTGGCTGTGTAATTTATGGAGGTGTAATGGCTGTGTTTCTTTCTTTTGAACTTTAAAGTGATTTCATATTTTTATTTCTTGCACTTGTTAATCTTCCATTGTTGATGCAATGATGTTTTTTTTAGTTTGACACATTCTTTGCATAGTCATGTGGTTGAGATTTTAATTAGGGTGTGTAACCCATGACACTTTTTTTTTTGAATTGCATGAGGTGATGAGTGGTGTAAAGAATTTGGAGTTTGATTGATTATGTACCAAATATGGTGATCCATTTCCTTGAATAAGATTTGATGGCTGTGTGCTACCAAATTTAGGGCTGTTGTAAAATTTTCTAGTGGAGCTACTATGGATATAAAATGGGCTATTACTGCTTCTGTGGTGGAGATTACTTTCAGGAACTCAAGTGGGTTTAAATATCATTATGCAAATTTTCTGTGGCTGTTTAATGCATGCAGGTTTCACTTTTGTGCATGGGTCCAGTGGTTGTAAGAGGGGTGTGTAATTTTCAGGGTGGTACCTTTATTGTTGTGACTATTTTTTTTATATTTAACTTGATATGGTCGAATTTTATTTTTCTTGACAAAGACAGTACCTTATGGAGCCTTTACCATGTATTTATGAATAATGAGAAACTTCTTGATGTAAAGCTGACATTTTAGTGCAAAAATTTAATGTAAGTCTGCCTATGGGTGAAATTCATTGTTGTTGTGGGGTAGGATGAGCCTGAGACCAGACAAAAAATGTTATGGAATACCACAACACTTTATTTGGTGTTTATAGAGAAATTTTGTGGAATTTGTTTAGAAAGACCATATTTTTATTTTTCTCATATTTTTTTATTTTCTTTTATTAATTATTATTATTATTATTTGATATTCCACTTTTATTGATTTTCTCATATTTTTTTTCAAATTTTCTTTATTTATTCATCCTGTTTTATATTTTATTTAGGGCTTTGGTAAAATCACATAATCTCTTATGTTTTTTCACCAGTTTTGGCCAAAAGCACCTAGCTTTATGGTCAAGCATTAAAAAGAGTTTTTTTTAAGAAAATCCTCCAAATAAGCTTGTGAATATTTTTGGTATTTATTTCTTGTTTTTTTCTGTTCTGTGCTTGAGAAGCCACCAAAGAACAAAAAAAACAATAAATAAATACCAACAATATTCCTAAGCTAAGCTGGAGTATTTTCTTAAAAAGAAATTTTTTTGATGTTTTACCATAAAATCAGGAACTTTTGACCAAAGTTGGTAACAACACATAAGAGATTATGTGGGTTTACCAAAGCCCTTTATTTATTTAGTCTTTTTTATTTTTATTATTGATTTTTAAATAATTCCTGAATTATTTTTTAAATATTTTATTTATTTTTAACTTTTCTTTTTTCATTCATTTTTTTATATTTATATTTATATATAATAAAGAATAAAAAAAATAAATTTGCTCATTTTTCAATTTTTTAATTTTTCAAGAATTTGGGGAGTTATTCTATTGTAAAAAGAAATTAAATTAAACTAAGATATCTTTTTTTAATTTTTAGAAAGAATAATAATAATAGGAGGTATCAAAGTTACAAAATCTCACACTCAAAATCTGGTCTTTTTTTTGCAACAAATTCCAAATTAAGTTTTTGAAATTTGCAGAATCCCATACCTAAATAGGTGTGGTCTTTTTAGGTACAGAAAAAAAGAGTTTTTGAATTCAAATACTGCCTTTGGACTCACTAAAAGCATCATTTTTTTGATACACACCTCAGTAAATGCATGTTAAATTGAATTAAACTTTCCTTCTCTTGCATAAAACATGAATACCCTGGTCATTTATTAAAGCATTTTATTTCAAATTGCATCTACTATAGAAATTTTCATCATTTACCATTCCAAAGGCATCCCAAAGTTTACCTTTACTTTAGACATGAAAATCACTCAAGTTCATCAATTCTTTTAACTCTGATAGTTATTTTGTTATCAAGGAAGATATAGCCTTATTAGGTATAATAAAATCAATACTTGTAGGAAATATCCTTCACATAATATTTATACATTGAATGATTTACAAACCTTATCATCTCAAAAGTTTTGCCAGCTTTGTCACACAACACATGACTCATTTTAAAAATTGGTAGCACAAATTCAATATGATTAAGCTTTTGAAAATTCATCTCAAAACAAACAATGTAATCCTTCCATACAAATGACTGTTGCACTATCAAGGTTAGGATAAAACAGAAATAGGGAAGCTTTGGGTGAAATTGGATTGTTGTTTTAAATTATCCATGGATCTATTTCTTTGTAAAATCAAAGAGTTACTATAATATGAATGAAGCTATAGAGAATATTTATGGTGTGGCCAAAAATGGAATCATTCAGATAGATTTCACAAATTATTCAGGAAGAAGGCTTCCCCTGTTGCATTGAATGTATTCATGTGAGTCTCATACCATTATCAAAATCACCCCCTAATAATGGTGAAGCCTATTCTGATTGTAAAAAAAGGTAATATTTTGAATTCTCATAATTTATTCAATTTTAACTGATTATTGAAAATTAAGGTATTCTATGTCAATACATCTTGTTTTCAATATGAACAAACAGTTCACTGCGCTACATGTGGGTTTTACTAGGTCACTTCCTTATTCAAATTTATATCAACAAATGAATATAGCACAAACACCTCAAGACTTTTCAGAAAAAAGATCAGTACTTACTAGCCAATTTAGTATATGAAAGCTCTCCTTGGGTTGTTCCAGCTTATAAGGAAGTTGTGGCACAGAATGAATACAACTTTACTTTTAATTACTTTTTAGCAAAATAAAGGGTCAGAATTAAGCATGCAATTGTAATTTTGAAGGCTCAGTGGTTTTATCTAAGGGAAACGTGAAATCAAATGATGTATAATCAATAAATCCAATACTTTGTTAGCTGGGTTATTTCTTGTATTATTTCAAATAATATTTTAAAACAAATTGTAAATCAATTTTTTGATTTATATGAAGGTGATTATCCATCACCAGTAGAAAATCTGTAAAGTATGGAAAATTGGGAAGATTTGTTAAGTATTTGTGAAAAAATTAAACCTATTAATTTGGAATGGAAAGATAATAAATTCTTAATTTCATCATGAAAATTGACTTATGTACTACATTTCAAATCCTAAAATGGATAGGAGATGTTATTGAGAATATGAAAATATTTCAAAAAATTATGTTTTAGCTCTCTTTTGGTCCTCCTTATTTCTTTGCAAGTAACTATCAACTTTCTAAAAATTTCGTACCTACATTAAATAATTTATGATTGATTTGAAAAGAACATCCAAAATTAGTAATTTCTTCATTATTGACAATTTCTGGAGGAGTTTTTTATGTATGATGAACCATTTATTATTCCTTCCAAAGAATTTCCATGATTCAAGGTTTCTTTTAAAAATCAATTTCCATTTTAAGTTCAGGGAAGTTCAAGCCATGTCCAGCTGGGGTAAGTACAGTTGGAAGTTAATGAAAATATATTTTGGACACAAAAGAAAAGATAACATAATTCCATGAATTGAGATCATTAAAATCTTGATGTGACTTATTGAAAAATCCATCTTGAGTGAAAATGAAATTTTGAAATGATTTAAATTCTTTTTTTTATTGGCCAAAGTCCATTCATGGTTACTAAGATTTGGTAACTCAGCAGCTTCCATTAATTCTTGACTTTCATTTTTCAGCTAATTTGGAAGAATGATAAATTCTGAAATGAATAAATTCTTGATATTTTTCAATTTTTACCCACTGAAAATTATCTTGTTGAATTTCATTAGTTGTCAAACTGGGTTGTTGGGAGTAAAAATGTATGATTTTTAAATTAATTAGTAATTACTGATATAAAAATTAAAAAAATATCACACACCTGCAGATTTTCCAGAATCAGAACCAGGACTAAAGCCAATACCTTTCATAATTCCACCTAGGACATGTTTATTGGTTTGAATTTCTTTTCAATTTAGGGATAAGCTCATTCAATTAATGATAAATTCTTTTCAAGATATGAGAGTTTCCCAAAGAATTTTTGAATGGGATGATCTCATAAATGAAAACAGGGAAGAAAAGCTTCTTGATTTTATCAATGATTACATCAGGATGAACTATAGTGTTTAGTGACTGAAGTTTCAGCAATGTGGCATTGGCTGCTTTCTTGTAAATTGATATGGTTGAGATGTTCTTATATGATCTGTTGTAATTTCTAAGTTACAACATGATCTTTTTTTGAATAATGGATATTTTGTCCTTAAATTTTGATAATATTTCTTTAATTATTTGTTTTGGTATTATTAACCTCATCATGTTCTATATTTTGATTAGTCCTAACCATGAAATCAAGAGGAGTAATAAGAGGTTAATTGCCTTTCAAATAATTCTGATGATGTACTGAATCTTGTTTAGCCCTAACCATGACATTATCAGAATTACTTTGAGAGAGAGAGTGCAGGGGGGTTATTTTGAATTTCAACAAAAATGGAAGGGGAGTGAAATGAAATGACATTTCAAAATAAACCCTTATAAAGAATCCACCCCTATACCAGGAAATAATTAAAAGAGTTAAAATAAATGAATAAAATAAAATTAGAGTGATTAGCATCATTATATTATATCAAAATTTGTAAAAACATGTAAGCAAATTGGTAAAAACATGTAAGAGATTATGTGTTTTTACTAAAAACCTATGTGTTTTTGCCATAAATTGGCAAAAACACATACCTTTTTGGTAAGAGAATGTAAGGGTTACCCTGGGCCCATTTTCAATTAAAAATGAAACACATTAATGCCTGTATTAGGCCAAAAAATTTCCAAAAAAGTTTTTTTTCCCCAAAACCCCTCTAACTCCCAATTGTTTCAGATTTTTTTTCCACAGCCCCCCCCCCTCAAAAAAAAAAGAAAAAAAAGACCAAACACCCAAATAATCCACATCATCCCCACCCAAAACAATTTTTTTAAAAAAACAGAATTACCAAGGCAATTTTTCAAAGCTTTTCACACTTTTCTGTCTTTTTTTCCTTAAGACTGCATTTTCCACCACAACAAGCTGCTTCCAAGCCTCTAAAATTCCATTTTTTTACCATCCCTCATCCATTAATCACAAATTTAAACCACTTTTTTCACTCTTAACCACTTTATTTGATTTTTCACACCTTTTATCACTTCTTTTTCACATTTCAAAAGCTTCTTTCCTCACTCCAAATCCCCAAATTCCCCTTTTTTTGTAATTTATACATCTTTTTCACTCAAAAATTCTTCAACTCCCCACTGAAGGTGAAGTTCAGACCCTTGAGCTTTTTTGGAAGCATGTGCATAATTTTTCCAGGTCTCAGGGGTATTCTGTGTCCACCTTGAGGTCCAATATGACCCACAACCAAATTTAAATAGTTTGTGACAGGTCTGGGACCCCAAATCCCAACAAAAACTCCTCCAAAACAGTCAGTTCAAGAAATCTTGACTGTCCATTCAGACTTTATGCCAGAAAATATGCCAAGAAGACCACTTGGACTCTTAAAGTCAAAAATTCTGAGCTTAGCCATGATGCCACTGAAAATATCATGGCTGATCCTGCTTTCAGGAAACTTAATAAGCAAGAAATATCCCAACTTGCTCAAATGTCTGAATCACTTCTTCTTCCAAGGCAAATTTAGGCCCGGTTATGCAGCCAGAGGGAGTCTGACAGGCCTGTAATCGTTCAAGACATTTAAAACCAAGTCAAGAAAGTCAAGAAAGACAAACTGAAAGAAAAAAGGCCCATTGATTCTCTTATCAACACTCTCAAAGAACAAAATTATGTTTGGTCCTCTGAAAGGGATACTTAGGGACACATTACCTCCTTGTTTTTCACTCACCCCCTTTCCATAAAACTTCTTCATGGCTTTCCTCATGTCATTATTATGGATTGTACTTATAGAACCAATTAGTACAAAATGCTCCTTTTTCATATTGTTGGATTCAGCTCAACCAATAACACCTTTTCTGGGGCTTTTTGTTTGATGAAGAATGAAACTGAACCCCCATATACTTGGGAATTAAATAAATACATAGAAAAAGTCCTCAACAACACCAATCTTGTCCCCCTCCAGTCATTGTTATCAACAGGCTTCTGGCCTTGAAAAACTCTCTTAAGAAGCTCTTCCCAGACTCTAAAGTTATTCTATGCATTTGGTACATCAATAAAGATTTATCTTCTCATTGCATGAAGAAAATTGGTCATGGAACTGATTTTGAAAATTTTATGGGCCTTTGGAATCTGGTAATATACTTTTATCTTTCACTTTATTTCACTCGGTTTCACTTTTGTTCTTATTATTGCTTATATTGATGACTTTGGGATTCATTTCTCAGGTTATGTATTCATCCACTGAAAATTTATTCAAAGATGTCTGAAAAAAGCTTTAAAAGAAAGTCAAAAATCCTGAAGTCTTGCAATATTTGGAAAATACCTGGCTTCCTCTAAAGGAGTATTATGTGCCAGCCTGGACCAACCACCATTGCCACCTGGGTGTGGGCTCCACCTCCAGAGTTGAAGGTGCTCATTCCATGGTTGAACTTTGGCTCCAAAAGTCCACTGGTACTCTCCTGGAGATTGGTAGGGCTCTCCACATGGCTTTCTGAAAACAATTTATTGAAATTATCAACAGAATCTCCAAAGAAATTATTGTCCATGTGAATAATTTTCCTCCACAAATCTGTGCTCTCAATGGCAAGGTGTCTCATTATGCCCTTCAGATGGCCTTTGACAATTTCAAAACCAAATTTCCCCCCAATGAAAAATGTACCAACAAATACAAAAACTATCAAGGCATTCCTTGCAAACATAAGACCCAAAAGGCATTTTCCAAGCACCAAAAGCTTGAGATATCAGAATTCCATCCTCAGTGGAATTTGAAATTGCCTGTGAGGGTTTTTTAACTTGAAATTCTCACTTTTTTTTCTTATTAACTGATTTTCTTTGTCATATTATTCTCAGACTGGTTATCAAGGTGATGATCAAATTGTTGAAAAAGAAATAAATAATGAAGCCCAAAAAAAATTTGAAGATATTAAGGAAGACCTTTTTCAAAGACAAATGGCAGAAATCACCCCAATTCTTCAACATTTTTTAGTTTTTTTGACTGGAAAAGTCCCTTTTGATCAAATTCCCAAGAGTCAGGGGGATGATCAATATTATGAAGACCCACTAGAATGCAAGAATATTTGTGGAAGACCTCAAGGAGAAAAGTATAAAAATAAAAATAAAAATGAAAATAAAAATAAAAATAAAAATAAAAATAAAAATAAAAATAGAAATAAAAATAAAAATAAAAATAAAAATAAAAATAAAAATAAAAATAAAAATAAAAATAAAAATAAAAATAAAAATAAAAATAAAAATAAAAATAAGAATAAGAATAAAAATGAAAATAAAAATAAAAATAAAAATAAAAATGAAAATAAAAATAAAAATAAAAATAAAAATAAAAATAAAAATAAAAATAAAAATAAAAATAAAAATAAAAATAAAAATAAAAATAAAAATAAAAATAAAAATAAAAATAAAAATAAAAATAAAAAAAAATAAAAAATAAAAAATAAAAATAAAAATAAAAATAAAAATAAAAATAAAAATAAAAATAAAAATAAAAATAAAAATAAAAATAAAAATAAAAATAAAAATAAAAATAAAAATAAAAATAAAAATAAAAATAAAAATAAAAATAAAAATAAAAATAAAAATAAAAATAAAAATAAAAATAAAAATAAAAATAAAAATAAAAATAAAAATCAAAATAAAAATAAAAATAAAAATAAAAATAAAAATAAAAATAAAAATAAAAATAAAAATAAAAATAAAAATAAAAATAAAAATAAAAATAAAAATAAAAATAAAAATAAAAATAAAAATAAAAATAAAAATAAAAATAAAAATAAAAATAAAAATAAAAATAAAAATAAAAATAAAAATAAAAATAAAAATAAAAATAAAAATAAAAATAAAAATAAAAATAAAAATAAAAATAAAAATAAAAATAAAAATAAAAATAAAAATAAAAATAAAAATAAAAATAAAAATAAAAATAAAAAAAAATAAAAAATAAAAAATAAAAATAAAAATAAAAATAAAAATAAAAATAAAAATAAAAATAAAAATAAAAATAAAAATAAAAATAAAAATAAAAATAAAAATAAAAATAAAAATAAAAATAAAAATAAAAATAAAAATAAAAATAAAAATAAAAATAAAAATAAAAATAAAAATAAAAATAAAAATAAAAATAAAAATAAAAATAAAAATAAAAATAAAAATAAAAATAAAAATAAAAATAAAAATAAAAATAAAAATAAAAATAAAAATAAAAATAAAAATAAAAATAAAAATCAAAATAAAAATAAAAATAAAAATAAAAATAAAAATAAAAATAAAAATAAAAATAAAAATAAAAATAAAAATAAAAATAAAAATAAAAATAAAAATAAAAATAAAAATAAAAATAAAAATAAAAATAAAAATAAAAATAAAAATAAAAATAAAAATAAAAATAAAAATAAAAATAAAAATAAAAATAAAAATAAAAATAAAAATAAAAATAAAAATAAAAATAAAAATAAAAATAAAAATAAAAATAAAAATAAAAATAAAAATAAAAGAGAACCCTAAAGCTTTGAAATCATTGAAAGTCAATCCAAGAAAAGAGGAAGACCCCCATCCAAAGTTATCAGCACAACAACATCAAGATCACAGTCAAATTTCCCCTCTCCAATTATGGAAGTGGACTCATCTGAAAATCCTGAAGATTCTGAGGCCTCATTATCAAAATCAATAAGTTCATCAGATTCACTACCCTCAGAAACTGAATTAAATAAATACGGAAAATCAGAAGTAACCCTTAGAAGTTCCAGAGGATTGGAAATTGGAAACAAAACCTCAAAAAGAAAGTCCCACAAGCCTGCCACCAGTTTGAAGATATATGATGCAATTGACTTGACCTGTAAGCATTGTCAAATCAATTATCACACAAGTGATGAATTCTCCAAGCTCTTTGTGAGTTTCTGATCCTTTTTAATGTATATTTCTCTTGTCTATTTTAATTTTTATTTATTTTTTGACCTTATTTTATCAGGTATCTGGCTCGGAAGACTTGCCCAAGTTTATATTGAAATACACATTCAAGGCAATCATTGTCCAGGGGGGTGGAAACTGCAGCTACAGAACAGTATCTCACTACATTAACAAGACTCAAGATCAATGGTCTGATATAAGAGGTGACTTTGCTGAAGAAATTCAAAAAAATCAAGACCTTTATGAAGCCATGAACACTTCAATTACCTCATCATCCTTTTATTTGGACAGAATTGAGTGGTATTAAGATGTTGGCCAGGCTCCAAAGAGCAAGCGGATGTCCATGCCTGATATGGGGGATCCAATTGCAAATAAGTATCAAAGACCAGTTTTCTTTTGTTCCACAGTCCAATCTTTCTCTTTTTTCCATTATCTCTGTGCTCCAAATGACAATCCCCCCATTTTCATCTGCTTCTTGGATAGCTGTTCTCATTTTTTTCTGTTGGATATAATCATTTATGAAGTTTATCCAGTCCCTCCCCATTACTGTGAATTGGGAATTTTATGCCCAACCACAAGCCCTGGGGTGGGCTGATAAATTTAAGAAACACATGATGTTATATTTGTCCAATCTTTCCCCCCCTCAGAAAAAACCAACTATTTTGGAGGTTGATTCAGATTGATTGATTTTTGTATATAGAATTTATGCCATTTATCCCCCTTATCAGTCCTATTTGTTGCTTAAATCCCACCTCAGTCTCATTTTTTATCAAACATGTGGCACTTTTTTACTTAAAAATAGTCATATTACAAGCATGAAAAAAAACCCTTTTTGTGCCTTTACTTGTCCCTCCAAAAAAATTCCCCAAAATTATGGGCTTCTAGTTTTTTATTGTACAGATTTAACCCTTCATTTTAAAAAGGAAATATGTAAATTCATAAGTGGGAACAGTTTTAATGAATTTTTCTTAGAAAATGGGCCATTTTGCCAAATTGGTCAAAATAGAGATATTGGGGAAAAAAATTGAAAAAAAAAAATTGGCAAAAGAAAATTATAAAAATTCTCAAAACTGAGCCTGAGGAATTTTTTCTAAAAAAATAAGTCACTTATTTGTTTTGGTCATAAATTGGTAAAAACATGTAAGGGCTTACATGTTTTTACTAAAAGCTCATGTGTGTTTACCAACACCCTCAAATTGATCTAAAAAAAAAATTCTTCTTTTTTTTAATTAATTTAAAATTCTTAATTTTTAATTTGTTTTTATAATATTCTTAAATTTCTCTTAATTCTATATTTTAATTTTTTTCTCAATTTAAAACCAAACAAAAATATTATTTTTCTTAATATTTTAAAAACCAAATTTATTATTATTATCATTATCTGAGTAGTATTGAAAATATCAATTATAATTTTCATATTTAAACTGTTATTAAATGATTTTTTTAAAAAAAAATATTCTTTTTTGTATAAATATAATCAAAAATATATTTTAATAAAAATCTTCCTTAAGATAATTTTTTGTCATTAAATTCAAAAAATTTATTTTTAAAAAAAAATGAATTATTATTATTTAACAAAAAAAACAAAAAAAAAAAAAGAATTAATTAAGAATTAATTAAGAATTAATTAAGAATTAATTAAGAATTAATTAAGAATTAATTAAGAATTAACTAAGAATTAATTAAGAATTAATTAAGAATTAACTGAGAATCAATTAAGAATTAATTAATTAATTAAACAAAAACTTTTTTTTTTTTAAGTTTTTTAAAAAAAAATCAATTAATAATAAATAAATAATAGTAAATTTTTTATTTTTTATTGAAATAATTAATTATTATTATCAAAAATTTAAAATTTATTTTAAAAAAAAAAAAAAAAAAAAATCTTTGACCATTTTAAATTTTAAAATAAATTTTTAATAATCCAATATAAAAAAAAAAAAAAAAAAAAACCCAAAAAAAAAAGAAAATGATTAATTAAATTATTTATTAAATTTAAATTTTCTTTAATTTAATAAAAAAAGATAATAATAATAATAAATTTTTTAATACAATTTTTAAAATTTTAAATTTTTTTTCAAAAAAAAAAAAAAAAGATTTAATTTAATTCTTTTTAAAATTAAATTAAGCTTATAAATAATTTTTTATTCCTTGAAAAAAAAAATAATAATTAATTAATTAATTTAATAAATTTAATTTATTTATTTATTTTTTCAATTATTAAATCTAAAGTTTAAATTTTTAAAAAAATTTTTTTTTATCTTCAATATAATTCTTTTTTTTATATTACTATCATCAATTTAAAATATTTCTTGAATTTTAAAGTTCAAGAAATTTAAATTTAAATTCAAATTATTATTATTATTTATTTATTTAAATGATAATAAATTAAAATTCATTCTATTTTTTCTTTTATAAATGGGGGAATTTTTATTGAAGTTAAAGTAAAATTATTAAGACATAACTTGAAAATATAATTAATTATTATTAAATAATTTATTGTGAATATTAAATTATTTGAATGATTAGTAAAACATTAGATTTTCTTAATATCTAATTTGATTTAGCTTTATTTTATATTTAAAGAATTATTATATGGTGTGTTAAGTGAGTTTGGCCACTTTTAAAGCTGTGTAGAGTCAATTGGTTTTTTCACTTGGGAGTAAGAAAATCTGTATTTAAAATCCACTGCACAGAAATCCAATTCCTTTTCTGGTCAACAAGGTGCTCTGACCTTGTTTTAAAAAAACCAGACCAGAATCTGACTTGAAAATGCTCAACATTCTCTTTTTTTTTTATTTACCAAGATGAGCAGCTCCAACTCAGCTCCATCTACTGCATCAATATATCTACATGAATCTCAAATACAGGCTGAATAGGAAAAAATTCTTCAATCAACCTCACAATTAAAATGAAAAATGAAGAACTTTTCCATAAAAAGATTCTCCATACTGCCCAGTCTAAATTAGAAAAAAAACGCCAAAAAATTTGTGAAAAGTTAACCCACAAAAAGCGTAAGCCCAATGCAACTGTGAGCCCTTTTATTAAATTCTACATGAAAATCCAAATCAAAAAAAAGCTTATAAGAAACAAGAATGAAAAATAACAGCTGAAATGACAACAGAGCTGCTGTACTTCATTTACAATAAGTCAACAGTTACTTTAAAGGAAATGAAGGATCTTTTAGAGGAGAAATTTCCAATCAAAATATCTTTCCAGTCAATAATTAATCTCCTTTGTGATATGGATATCATTTGGAAGCAGGTTAAAAACATCCCTAAATCTTGAAAAAAGGAATATTTATTACCTCAAAGAGCCAACTTTGTCAATCACTGTGGTCTGGATCTTGAACAACAAGTTGTTTTTATTGATGAATTGGGCTTTTATCTCCATTCAAGAATAGGATTTGGTTATGCCCCTTCAGGTGTGTCCCCTTTCTTTTTTTTATTCTTTTTCTCTTTCTTTTAATCTTTTAAATTCTTTTCACCAAGGTCAACCTGAAGTACTCAGCTTGGTTCCCAGAGTTAAGCAAATAACTCTCATTGCTGTGATTTTAGAAAGTGGCTTTGTCTACCATGAGATTCTCAATGCAAATGGTCAGATGACCAAGGGTGTTGGGAGTGATTAGTTTTCACTTTTTCTCTCTGCGCTGCAATTCAAAATACCCAATTATTCAATTGTCATCATGAATAATGCCCCAATCCACCAGGGGAAGCAATTTGAAGAAGTAAAAAAAACACTTGAATCCTCAAAGGGAATCAAGATTGAGTTTCTTCCACCATACTCACCCTTTCTTAACCCAATTGAATTAAGTTTTCACTCAATAAAATCTTTTGTTTTCTTTCAAGAGCCAAGGCAGTGTTCAGAATTAGTTAAGGAGATTGAAAATGCAATTACACAAGCCCTTACTCCATAAAAGTGTAAAAACTTTTTCTTACACTGCAAAAAGTTCTATTGAAGATGTCATGAAATGCAGCCAACTACTGGTGCACTTCTAGCTACACCATGACTTGAATGTATTAGTTCTTTGTAAATTAATCATACAGTGTTTAGAAATAGAACAAAAAAACATTATTAGAATTGAATTGATCAGTAGATATAATTATAATATCAAAAACATCTTTACTGAATATTGCATTTTTTACAGAAATTTAAACTATTAAAGATATTTTTTTTCTCAAACTCTTGGGTGGCTTGGTTTTTAGGAATAAACCAAATAAAAGTTGACAAGTGGTCTTGGCTCCTTGGCGACAAGTCAAGTATTGATTCAAGACAAGACGATTCTATTTTATTAATTTCATTTTGGTTTGGCAATTAGACAAAACAAAGTTGATAGACCATATGAATATAATTTAAAATAAAAAAAATATGAATTGATCATCAACTTTTATTTAAAAAAAAAATAAATAAAAATAAAAATAAATTATGAAAAAAAAAAAAGTTGTTTTTTTTTTTTAATTGAATTTTTTAATCATAAATTATTAATTTTTTTTTTAAAATAATAATAATAATAAATATTGATTAAAATTTGAAATTAAAATCTTAAATAAATAATAATATTTTCAAAAAAAAAAATAAATAAAATAAAATAAAATAAAATATTAGTTTAATTAAATTGAATTAAAATTTTAAATTTTAAATTTAAATAAAAAAAAAAAAAATTATTTTACAAAAAAAAAAAGATTTAAATCTTATATTTAATTAAAAATTTTAAAAATTTTAACAATTTGAAATTTTGAAAAAAAAAAAACTAAATAATAATAATAATAATTTTTTTAATTTTTTTTAATTAATTAATTAATTAATTAATTTTTTTTTTTTTTTTTCTTTGTTTTAAAGAAAAAAATAAAAAAAAAAAAAAAAAACTTAAAATAAATGAATTAAATAAAGTTTTACTTAAAAAAAAAAAAAAAAAAAAATTTCAAAAAATTTTCCAAAAAAAAAAAATAAAATAAAAAATAAAAAATGAAAACAGAAACATTTTTTTTTTTTTTTTTTAAAGTTTTTTCATAAAACAACAAAAAACAAAAAAAAAAAACAAAAAAAAAACAAAAAAAAAAAATATTTTAAAATTATAAAAATAAATTAAAAAATATTTTAAAATTATAAAAATAAATAATAAAAAAATAAAAGATAAAAAATTACAATTCTAATTCTAATTTTAATTTTAATTTTAAATTAAAAAAAAAAAAAAAAAAAAAAAAAAAAAAAAAATTAAATTAAATAAATTAAATAGGTTTTTTTTTTTTACTTAAAAGAAAAAATTTAAATTTTCCAAAAAAAAAAAAAAAAAAGAGAATTATTTTTTTTTTTAAATTATAAAAAATAAATAAATAAAATAATTAAAAAAAAAAAAGAGAGAAAATTAAATTTTGTTTGTTTTTTTTGTTTTTTTTTTTTTTTTATTATTATTAAAAAAAAACAAGAAAACATTTCAATTTTTAATTCAAATTCCAATTCTAATTTTAATTTTTTAATTTTAATTTTAATTCAAAAAAAAAAATATTATTACAAAAAAAAAAAACTTTTTATTTATTTATAAAAAATAATTATTATTATTATTATTATTATTATTATTATTTTCTTTTTTTAACAAATTATTAATTTCATTTATGGCATTAACAATTCAATTTATGGCATTAACAATTCCATTTATGGCATTAACAATTCCATAAATGACATTAACAATTCCATTTATGACATTAACAATTCCATTTATGGCGTTAACAATTCCATAAATGACATTAACAATTCCATTTATGGCATTAACAATACCATAAATGACATTAACAATTCCATTTATGGCATTATCAATACCATAAATGACATTAACAATACCATAAATGACATGAACAATTCCATTTATGCCATTAACAATACCATAAATGACATTAACAATTCCATAAATGACATTAACAATTCCATTTATGACATTTACAATACCATTTATGGCATTAACAATTCCATTTATGGCATTAACAATACAATAAATGACATTAACAATTCCATAAATGACATTAACAATTTCATTTATGGCATTAACAATTCCATAAATGACATTAACAATTGCATTTATGGCATTAACAATTCCATTTATGACATTACCAATACCATAAATGACATGAACAATTCCATTTATGGCATTAACAATTCCATAAATGATATTAACAATTCCATCTATGACATTACCAATACCATAAATGACATTAACAATTCCAACTATGACATTACCAATACCATAAATGACATTAACAATTCCATAAATTACATTAACAATGCCATAAATGACATTAACAATTCCATAAATTACATTAACAATGCCATAAATGACATTAACAATTCCATAAATGACATTAACAATTCCATAAATAACATTAACAATTTCATTTATGGCATTATCAAATCCATTTATGACATTAACAATTCCATTTATGGCATTAACAATTCCATTTATGGCTTTAACAATTCCATTTATGGCATTAACAATACCATAAAGACATTAACAATTTCATTTATGGCATTAACAATTCCATTTATGGCATTAACAATACCATAAATGACATTAACAATACCATAAATAACATTAACAATTCCATAAATGACATTAACAATATCATAAATGACATGAACAATTCCATAAATGACATTCCCAATACCATAAATGACATTAACAATTCCATAAATGACATTAACAAATCCATTTATGACATTAACAATTCCATTTATGACATTAACAATTTCATTTATGGCATTAACAATTCCATAAATGACATAAAAAATTCCATAAATGACATTAACAATTCCATAAATGACATTAACAATTCCATTTATGGAATTAACAATACCATAAATGACATTAACAATTCCAGAAATGACATTAACAGTTCCATTTATGGCATTAACAATTCCATAAATGACATAGACAATACCATAAAAGACATTAACAATTCCATAAATGACATTAACAGCTTCATTTATGGCATTAACAATACCATAAATGACATTAACAATTCTATTTATGGCATTATCAATTCCATAAATGACATTAACAATTCCATAAATGACATTAACAATACCATAAATCACATTAACAATACCATAAATCACATTAACAATACCATAAATGACATTAACAATACCATAAATGAAATTAACAATTCCATAAATGACATTAACAATTCCATAAATGACATGAACAATACCATAAGTGACATGAACAATATCATAAATGAAATTAACAATTCCATAAATGACATTAACAATTCCATAAATGACATTAACAATTCCATAAATGACATTAACAATTCCATAAATGACATTAACAATACCATTTATGGCATTAACAATACCATAAATGACATTAACAATTTCATAAATGACATTAACAATACCATAAATGACATTAACAATTCCATAAATGACATTAACAATACCATAAATGACATTAAGAATTCCATTTATGGGATTAACAATTACATAAATGACATTAACAATTCCATAAATGACATTAACAAATGACATTAACAATTCCATTTATGGCATTAACAATACCATAAACGACATTAACAATATCATAAATGACATTAACAATTCCATAAATGACATTAACAATTCCATTTATGGCATTAACAATTCCATTTATGGCATTAACAATTCCATAAATGACATTAACAATACCATGAATGACATTAACAATACCATAAATGACATTAACAATTCCATAAATGACATTAACAATTCCATTTATGGCATTAACAATACCATAAACGACATTAACAATATCATAAATGACATTAACAATTCCATAAATGACATTAACAATTCCATTTATGGCATTAACAATTCCATTTATGGCATTAACAATTCCATAAATGACATTAACAATACCATGAATGACATTAACAATACCATAAATGACATTAACAATTCCATAAATGACATTAACAATTCCATTTATGACATTAACAATATCATGAATGACATTAACAATACCATTTATGGCATTAACAATTCCATAAATGACATTAACAATTCCATGAATGATATAAACAATTCCATTTATGGCATTAACAATTCCATTTATGACATTAACAATACCATAAATGACATTAACAATACCATAAATGACATTAACAATTCCATTTATGGCATTAACAATTCTATTTATGGCATTACCAATTCCATAAGTGACATTAACAATTCCATAAATGACATTAACAATACCATAAATGACATTAACAATTCCATTTATGGCATTAACAATACCATTTATGGCATTAACAATTCCATAAATGGCATTAACAATGCCATAAATGACATTAACAATTCCATAAATTACATTAACAATGCCATAAATGACATTAACAATTCCATAAATGACATTAACAATTCCATAAATAACATTAACAATTTCATTTATGGCATTATCAAATCCATTTATGACATTAACAATTCCATTTATGGCATTAACAATTCCATTTATGGCTTTAACAATTCCATTTATGGCATTAACAATACCATAAAGACATTAACAATTTCATTTATGGCATTAACAATTCCATTTATGGCATTAACAATACCATAAATGACATTAACAATACCATAAATAACATTAACAATTCCATAAATGACATTAACAATATCATAAATGACATGAACAATTCCATAAATGACATTCCCAATACCATAAATGACATTAACAATTCCATAAATGACATTAACAAATCCATTTATGACATTAACAATTCCATTTATGACATTAACAATTTCATTTATGGCATTAACAATTCCATAAATGACATAAAAAATTCCATAAATGACATTAACAATTCCATAAATGACATTAACAATTCCATTTATGGAATTAACAATACCATAAATGACATTAACAATTCCAGAAATGACATTAACAGTTCCATTTATGGCATTAACAATTCCATAAATGACATAGACAATACCATAAAAGACATTAACAATTCCATAAATGACATTAACAGCTTCATTTATGGCATTAACAATACCATAAATGACATTAACAATTCTATTTATGGCATTATCAATTCCATAAATGACATTAACAATTCCATAAATGACATTAACAATTCCATAAATGACATTAACAATACCATAAATCACATTAACAATACCATAAATGACATTAACAATACCATAAATGAAATTAACAATTCCATAAATGACATTAACAATTCCATAAATGACATGAACAATACCATAAGTGACATGAACAATATCATAAATGACATTAACAATTCCATAAATGACATTAACAATTCCATAAATGACATTAACAATTCCATAAATGACATTAACAATTCCATAAATGACATTAACAATACCATTTATGGCATTAACAATACCATAAATGACATTAACAATTTCATAAATGACATTAACAATACCATAAATGACATTAACAATTCCATAAATGACATTAACAATACCATAAATGACATTAAGAATTCCATTTATGGGATTAACAATTACATAAATGACATTAACAATTCCATAAATGACATTAACAAATGACATTAACAATTCCATTTATGGCATTAACAATACCATAAACGACATTAACAATATCATAAATGACATTAACAATTCCATAAATGACATTAACAATTCCATTTATGGCATTAACAATTCCATTTATGGCATTAACAATTCCATAAATGACATTAACAACACCATGAATGACATTAACAATACCATAAATGACATTAACAATTCCATAAATGACATTAACAATTCCATTTATGGCATTAACAATACCATAAACGACATTAACAATATCATAAATGACATTAACAATTCCATAAATGACATTAACAATTCCATTTATGGCATTAACAATTCCATTTATGGCATTAACAATTCCATAAATGACATTAACAATACCATGAATGACATTAACAATACCATAAATGACATTAACAATTCCATAAATGACATTAACAATTCCATTTATGACATTAACAATATCATGAATGACATTAACAATACCATTTATGGCATTAACAATTCCATAAATGACATTAACAATTCCATGAATGATATAAACAATTCCATTTATGGCATTAACAATTCCATTTATGACATTAACAATACCATAAATGACATTAACAATACCATAAATGACATTAACAATTCCATTTATGGCATTAACAATTCTATTTATGGCATTACCAATTCCATAAGTGACATTAACAATTCCATAAATGACATTAACAATACCATAAATGACATTAACAATTCCATTTATGGCATTAACAATACCATTTATGGCATTAACAATTCCATAAATGGCATTAACAATGCCATAAATGACATTAACAATTCCATAAATTACATTAACAATGCCATAAATGACATTAACAATTCCATAAATGACATTAACAATTCCATAAATAACATTAACAATTTCATTTATGGCATTATCAAATCCATTTATGACATTAACAATTCCATTTATGGCATTAACAATTCCATTTATGGCTTTAACAATTCCATTTATGGCATTAACAATACCATAAAGACATTAACAATTTCATTTATGGCATTAACAATTCCATTTATGGCATTAACAATACCATAAATGACATTAACAATACCATAAATAACATTAACAATTCCATAAATGACATTAACAATATCATAAATGACATGAACAATTCCATAAATGACATTCCCAATACCATAAATGACATTAACAATTCCATAAATGACATTAACAAATCCATTTATGACATTAACAATTCCATTTATGACATTAACAATTTCATTTATGGCATTAACAATTCCATAAATGACATAAAAAATTCCATAAATGACATTAACAATTCCATAAATGACATTAACAATTCCATTTATGGAATTAACAATACCATAAATGACATTAACAATTCCAGAAATGACATTAACAGTTCCATTTATGGCATTAACAATTCCATAAATGACATAGACAATACCATAAAAGACATTAACAATTCCATAAATGACATTAACAGCTTCATTTATGGCATTAACAATACCATAAATGACATTAACAATTCTATTTATGGCATTATCAATTCCATAAATGACATTAACAATTCCATAAATGACATTAACAATTCCATAAATGACATTAACAATACCATAAATCACATTAACAATACCATAAATGACATTAACAATACCATAAATGAAATTAACAATTCCATAAATGACATTAACAATTCCATAAATGACATGAACAATACCATAAGTGACATGAACAATATCATAAATGACATTAACAATTCCATAAATGACATTAACAATTCCATAAATGACATTAACAATTCCATAAATGACATTAACAATTCCATAAATGACATTAACAATACCATTTATGGCATTAACAATACCATAAATGACATTAACAATTTCATAAATGACATTAACAATACCATAAATGACATTAACAATTCCATAAATGACATTAACAATACCATAAATGACATTAAGAATTCCATTTATGGGATTAACAATTACATAAATGACATTAACAATTCCATAAATGACATTAACAAATGACATTAACAATTCCATAAATGACATTAACAATACCATAAATGACATTAACAATATCATAAATGACATTAACAATACCATTTATGGCATTAACAATTCCATAAATGACATTAACAATTCCATAAATGACATTAACAATTCGATTTATGGCATTAATAATTCCATTTATGACATTAACAATTCCATAAATGACATTAACAATACCATAAATGACATTAACAATTCCATTTATGGCATTAACAATACCATAAACGACATTAACAATATCATAAATGACATTAACAATTCCATAAATGACATTAACAATTCCATTTATGGCATTAACAATTCCATTTATGGCATTAACAATTCCATAAATGACATTAACAATACCATGAATGACATTAACAATACCATAAATGACATTAACAATTCCATAAATGACATTAACAATTCCATTTATGACATTAACAATATCATGAATGACATTAACAATACCATTTATGGCATTAACAATTCCATAAATGACATTAACAATTCCATGAATGATATAAACAATTCCATTTATGGCATTAACAATTCCATTTATGACATTAACAATACCATAAATGACATTAACAATACCATAAATGACATTAACAATTCCATTTATGGCATTAACAATTCTATTTATGGCATTACCAATTCCATAAGTGACATTAACAATTCCATAAATGACATTAACAATACCATAAATGACATTAACAATTCCATTTATGGCATTAACAATACCATTTATGGCATTAACAATTCCATAAATGGCATTAACAATTCCATAAATGACATTAACAATACCATAAATGACATTAACAATACCATAAATGACATTAACAATATCATAAGTGACATTAACAATACCATTTATGGCATTAACAATTCCATTTATGGCATTAACAATACCATTTATGGCATTAACAATTCCATAAATGACATTAACAATACCATAAATGACATTAACAATATCATAAATGACATTAACAATTCCGTTTATGGCATTAACAATACCATAAATGACATTAACAATATCATAAATGACATTAACAATTCCGTTTATGGCATTAACAATACCATAAATGACATTAACAATTCCATAAATGACATTAACAATGCCATAAATTAAATTAACAATACCATAAATCACATTAACAATTCCATTTATGGCATTAACAATACCATAAATGACATTACCAATACCATAAATGACATTAACATGTAACAACCATCCATCAGGGGTAAGGGTATTCATTCATACACCCACTCAAACACCTCAAATCAGCAAATCCAGTATCTGCATCAGCAGTCAGTTTCAGCAATCTTCATTCTGAAACATGCATACAGTTTGGTACATCAATACAGCCTGTCAATACTTGTACAGGATGGATTCACCCTAATACAGTTTCAATACACCAGTATGAAACTGTATGATCACTCCAATACACCACACCTCTTGTACAGGTCCTGTACAGCTGTACAGGACCTGTATTGGCCAGACTCAATTCAACAATCAATTATTCTCATGAAAATTCTTCTCTGGATCAGGGCTGGTGATTCTCACATATACCAGCCCCTCTTTCTCCCCCCTGGGGACTTTTCCCCAGTTAATTAATTTAGTTGATTTATTATTATCTGAATATTCTTATCCTTATATTTTGGGTATTATATTTATTTAATCTTAAGTTAGTCTTTGCCTTTTTTCTTGCTTCGCCTGTACAGTATGAGCTGGGTGGCCATATCCTTATTAACCCTTCTCTTTCCATTCTGACAGGTTGAAACAGTGGACTTGGACTTGTTTGTGGTTGGCTCTTCTATTTCTTATTCTTATTTCTTTTGTTGCTGCTTTTCTTATATTTATTCTTTTAGTAATTCATCTTTAACACTTTCAAGTGTATCTCATCTTATCTTATCTTTGAGCCCTCCATAAGTGAGTCCCAGTTTACTGAGTGCCTGGCCCTCTTCACTTCGAAGAGCCCCTGTGACATTAAATTAATTAACTCATATTTGATTCTTTCTTTTCATTCATTTATATTCATTTCCTCTCATTCATCAATTATGACCTTTTCATGATTTTATGATTTTTATGATTTTTTATGAATTTCCACTCTCTTATCAATTTTCATCTCATTCTTTTCATTCTTATGAAAATTGATTCTTTTCCCTTCTTAATCATTGCTGACCATTTCATCACTTCATTTCATTTTTATCAAATCAAATTTTCTCTGTGTTTTTTATTCAGGTCTTATTCAGGAGTAATTGATTGGTTATTTGATTGGATTATTCATTGGGATTCATTGGTTGATTGGGTTATTGATTCAGGATTTCATTTGGATTATTGATTGACTTTTGAACTCTCAAGATATTGATTGATCCTCAAGAATTGATTTTGATTATTGATTTGAGTTAACTCATCAAGATATTGAATTGATTTCTGAAGATTTTGAACTGATTGATTGATTCCTCAAGACTTGATTTCATATTGAAGACACTTATTGATTGATTATTGATTGAATATTGATTGATTATTGATTTCCTCAAGATTATTGATATTTGATTTGAATTGATTGTTGATTGATTGAATTGATTTGATTGTTGATTGAATTTGATTCCTCAAGATTTGAATTGATTCCTCAAGATTCATCAAGATTTTATTGTGATTGATTTGGCCAAATCTGATTATTCTTCTTAATACCATCAAGTTATTTTAATTCTTTTCATAATGCCAGTTCAGCATAGCCCCCCAGCCAAGAATACTAGATCCCAGAAAATTCCAGCTGTTCTCACTCCTACAGCAAGGGCTCCTCTTGACCGCACACCATCAGTTCATCAACTGAGTGCAAATTTGGACAGAGGACCACCAATGGAAGGAGCAGCACCCTCAAGAAGAGGTGGAATGAAATCTAGAAGATCAAGATCCTTTTCTGGACTTTTGGGTGGCTACCCTGGCATGTCTGAAGGTGCAAGAGCAAGATTAGGGGAAGTTGAAGATGAAGAGGGGGAAGAGTCTGTGGAAGAGGATGATTCTGGGGAGACTGAAGTGGCAGATGCCTTGGCAAATGCTCCAGAGGTGCCTCAGGGTTCTAATCTAGCCCTTTCTAGTCAACCTCTTGTCTCTCAAACTGATCCAAGTCTCCTCAAGATGATGGAGCAGATGACTCAATTCATGGGACAACTCACTCAAGCAGTTGCCCCCAGGGACAATTACAAAGCCCCTGCTTTCAAGACTCCATCCATGAAGGCACCTGATTCTTTTGATGGTACTCAAGCTCATAAGTTGAGAGGATTTATCCAATCCTGTCAACTAATTTTCCATAATGATCCAGCAAACTTCTTCTCTGACAGGAAGAAGGTTTTGTACTCAACTTCTTTTCTTACTGGTAGAGCTGGCAAATGGATTGAACCTTACCTCTCAAATATTTCCAATGAAGACCCTTCCTACCTCCTCAATAATTGGCCATTGTTTGAATCTCAATTATTCACTCTGTTTGGTGACCCCAATGAAGTCAGGAAAGCTGAACAAGAGTTGGACAATTTGAGGATGAAGGAAAGTGGTCATGTTTCCTTGTACATAGCAGATTTCAGAAGCTTAATGTCAAGAATTGGAGATTGGGGGGAAAGAGCTTATATCCATGTTTACAGAAGAGGATTGGCATCAAGATTATTGGATCAGTTGGCTTCTCACCCTGGAACTTTTGATACTATTCAAGAACTCATGGATGTCACTCTAGAATTAGACACAAGATATCATGAGAGGCAAAAGGAAAAGGGTGGCAATCAAGAAAAGAAGCCTCCAGTCATTGGATCCAATCAGTCTAGGCCTCCTCAAAACTCATCTTCAAAGAGGCCTCACCAGAAGAAGAACAAGAAGGGCAAGCAATTCCAATCTTCAAAGGACAAGCCCCATGCTGCTCTCCTCAATAAGGACAATAAACTAATCGGTTCTGAAAAGGAGAGGAGGATTAAAGAGGGGTTGTGTACTTATTGTGGTGGAAAGCACCCAATTGAAAAATGCTTCAAGAGACCTCAGAACAAGCCTGGGTCATCATCAAGAGGCTTCCCTAGCAAGCAGGGAAAAGCCTGAGTGGGAATCATGATGTGTTCAATGGTTCTCACTTATTTCCTTCAAGAGCACAATTGTGCACTCTGAATACTAGTGTCAAGAAATCTTTAAAATTCCTTATTTTTTCTTCTGTCTCTGATATTTTTTATAGTATTCTCATTGATTCTGGTGCTACAAACTCTTTTATTGCAAAGAATTTTGTTCTCAAGTACTCATTGACTCTGTCAGAGCTCCCTGAAAAGATTCCTCTTTTCATTTTGGATTCTAATGAATCCCCTGCCTTGTTCATCACCCATTATACCAAGTGGGTAGTTGACTTGCCTTCCTTCCCAAGCTTTGAATGGGATTTCTTTATCATAGATTCACCCAAAGGAGAAGACCTGATATTGGGCTATGATTTCCTTTACCATTTCAATCCCATTATTGATTGGAAAAATGGATTGATCACCTATGATTCTAATCATAAGGATTCTAGTGGTATTATTCCTTCTACTAGTAATGACTTAGCCACTGCTGTCAACAGTGTTGCTCTGGCTGGTGAACTTAAGACACCTTCCATCCCTTCTTCTGTCCATATCCCTTCCGTAATTCCCTCTCAGTCATTACTTCCATCAAGAGATGAAGTCTTCAAAGAGATAAAGGATGTTGGAGAAGATGTTGCCATATCTTCACTTCATCTCTTCCAAGGGGATATGGACCTTCCTCCCTTATCTTTTCATGCATCCCTGGAGGAGCAGTGGGATGAGGAGGAAGAGCCAGAAGAAATTGAAACTGTGTTGAAGGTTGTTCCTCCTGCTTATCACCAATATTTGGATGTATTCTCCAAGGTGAAAGCAGAGAAACTTCCTCCACACCGCGCCTGTGATCACCATATCGAATTGGAGGGTCTTCTACCTCCAATTGGTGTTATCTACTCATTATCAAATCAAGAGTCAGAAACACTGCGGGCCTACATTTCAGAGAATGTAGAGAAAGGTTTCATTAGACCAAGCTCCTCTTCAACAGGAGCACCTGTCCTTTTTGTCAAGAAAAAGGATGGAGGTCTTCGTTTGTGTGTTGACTACCGCAAACTCAATGCTGTCACTAGGAAGAACAGATACCCTGTTCCTCCTATGAACCAGCTTCTTACCGTATTCAACGGTTCCACTATCTTCTCCAAGATAGATTTGCGTGGTGCATATAACCTTCTGAGAATCAAAGAGGGGGATGAGCACTTAACTGCCTTTAGAACCAAATATGGTAGTTATGAGTATTTGGTCATGCCATTTGGTTTGACCAATGCTCCTGCTTCTTTCCAGAATCTGGTAAACGATATATTTGCAGATTTCTTGGATGTGTTTGTTGTGGTTTATTTAGATGATATTATGGTCTTTTCCAGTTCTGAGGAGGAACATGTCAAACATGTGGCCTCTGTCCTCCAAAGACTGAGGGACAATAATGTGTTTGCCAAAGCCTCCAAGTGTGTATTCCATGCCTCAAGTGTGGAATACTTGGGCTATGTTGTTTCAAGTGATGACCTCAAGATGGACTCTTCAAAAGTTCAGCAAATACTCAATTGGCCTCAGCCCAAAAACATCAAGGCTCTTCAATCTTTTCTTGGCTTTGCCAATTTTTATTGTCGCTTCATTAAAAATTATTCCAAAAAAATCACTTCTCTCACTTCCCTTCTCAAAAAAGATTCTCCCTTCATCTTCAATGAGGAAGCTCTTAGTCAGTTTCAAGCACTCAAAGAAGCTTTCACCTCTGCTCCTATCTTATCTCACTTTAATCCTTCTCTACCTACTATAGTAGAGACTGATGCTTCTGATTATGCATTGGGCGCCGTACTGAGTCAGGTGAATGACTCTGGAAAGCATCCCATTGCATTTGATAGTCGCAAGCTCTTACCAGCTGAGCTCAACTATGAGATTCATGACAAGGAACTCCTTGGCATAGTTTGGGCTCTCAAGCGCTGGAGAGCATTTCTTCTTTCTCTTTCCAATTCTTTTGAGGTCTTGACAGACCACTCTTCCTTGCAGTATTTCATGTCTTCCAAAGTTCTTACTCGTTGTCAGGCCCGCTGGGCTGAGTTTCTCTCTGAGTTTCATTTCACTATCACTTACCGCCCAGGCAGGCTGGCCACTTTACCAGATGCCTTGTCACGTCGGGACGACGTGTACCCAGAGAGGGGGGTGGACTTCATCATCAAGAATCCTCAGAATCTTCATCAAGTTCTTAAGCAAGATGGAATTCAAGAGTCAAGATTCTTCTCAATCAAAGTGGAAATTTTCTCAGATTTAGTGGACAAGATTCAAAAAGAAGTATGGCAAGACAAAGACTATAAAGAAATACTCAAGCAACTAGCAAGAGGTGAATCAGTTCCAGATTATTCTCTTGAACCTCAAGCCAAGTTATTATTATTCAAAGATAGAGTGGTAATCCCAAGCAATGAAGAACTTCAACTCAATATTCTTCAAAAGCGTCATGACTCACCATTGGCTGGCCATCCTGGCCAGGAGAAAACCCTCAAGCTCATCAAGAGGGATTTTTATTGGGCTGGCATGAATCAATTCATCAAGGACTATGTGTCCTCATGTCAGCAATGTTCAAGAAACAAGAACATCCATCACAAGAAGTTTGGATTACTCAAGCCTCTTTCAATTCCATCTGGTCCTTGGAATTCCTTATCAATGGACTTTATCACTCAATTGCCACTGTCCAACAACTTTGATTCAATTTTAGTAGTTGTGGACAGATTCTCAAAAATGGCAATCTTCATTCCAACTTATGGCACAATCACTGCTCTGGATTTAGCTCAAATATTCATTAGCCATGTATTTTCCAAGCATGGACTCCCAGTCAGTATTGTCAGTGATAGAGGATCCTTATTTGTTTCATCATTCTGGACTCAATTGTGTCAGCAGCTCAAGATATCAAGAGATCTTTCAACTGCTTTTCACCCTGAAACAGATGGACAGACAGAGAGGGTAAATCAGATACTAGAACAGTACCTTCGGATGTATGTCAGCTATCATCAAGATGACTGGTACACCTGGCTCCCTCTGGCTGAATTTGCCTATAATAATGCAGAACATTCATCAACCAAGCAATCACCTTTTTTCACCATTTATGGAAGAAATCCCAGCTTTGACTCAATCCATATTTCTCAAGACTCACCTGCTGGAAAGTTATCAACAAAACTCCAATCAGTACAGCAAGTTGTCAAAGAAGAATTAGAGTCAGCAATAAGGAGATTCAAGAAGTATGCAGATAGAAATAGGGCAATTCCACCTGATTTCCAACTTGGGGACAAAGTATGGCTAGCTTCCAAGAACATCAAGACAACAAGACCCACCAAGAAATTATCAGAAAGATGGTTGGGACCCTTTGAAGTTCTTAAGAAGATTGGCAGCCATGCATATCACCTCAAGTTGCCTCAGCAATGGAAGAAAGTTCACCCTGTATTCCATGTGTCCTTATTAGAACCAGTCAGGCATTCAACTATCCCAAATCGTCATCAATTGCCGCCACCACCAGTTTTAGTGGAGGAGCAAGAAGAATGGGAAGTGGCTCAGGTTCTGGACTCAAAACTCAAAAGAGGTAAATTATGGTATCTTGTAGAGTGGAAAGGATTCAGTGAAGACCCAGAAAGAACCACTTGGGAACCAGCTTCCAACCTTACCAACTCACCAGACCTTGTCAAGGATTTCCACTCATTGTATCCAGACAAGCCTGGTCCAAATACCTCAAGAGTTTGATTTTATGGTGCTTGGTGGGGAGAAGAAGTTATGAAAGTAAGTTCCTCTCCTGGCATGCACCTTTAAGGGGGTATTCTACCCATATGTTGTTGTAAGCATCACCTTGGCCACTTTGTGAGCACTTGTCAATTCTTTGGACAGGTTCAGGAAGCATACAACATCAATACCCTCCATTTGGACCTTATCAAGATATGGCCCAATGTTTTCTTTCTTTGTGTTTCATTTTCTTTCTTTATTATCATTTCATTTTATGCCATTCATCATAATTCAAGACATTCATTACTTCAAGTCATTTACGGCAAATCCTTTCAGAAGCCATTTATGGCAATTCATTTCAGAAGTCATTTATGGCAATTCATTTCAGAAGTCATTTATGGCAATTCTTTTCAGTTTTATGGTGCTTGGTGGGGAGTGGAAGTTATGAAAGTAAGTTCCATCTCCTGGTATGCATCCCTGAGGGTTCTACTTCTTGTAAAACATCACCTTGGCCACTCTGTGAGCATCAAATGCTTGGTTTTCATTTTTCAGACACTTCTTGGCCAGAATCAAGCAACTCACCACAAGAAGGACCAGCCATCAGGAATTTTTCTTTATTTCTTTCTTTACTCTCATTTTCTCTTATTATTTTCTTTCTTTCTTTACTTGTATAATTTTCTTTCTTTTATTTCTTTAAAGCAGCAGCATCCCCTCCCCAAATCATGTATTGGGAGGTTCCATTATCTTTTTTATTTTTTATTTTTTAGTAGTTATAAGAGTGGGGATAGAAGTCAAACCAAACACAAACAAGGAAAAGGAAACTAGTTATCTCTACCCAAGTCATCAAAAGTTCTCTGGAAATCATTTATCAACTCATCTTCATACCAGGCAAATTTTGCAGCCATTTCTTCAGAAGCAGTACCTGGAATCGTCCTGTCATTGGCATACATAATCACCTCTCTGCTATTTCTGTCAACTCTCCTGAACAATCTGGCCACAGCATCTTGATTTTCACTAGCCGCGTTGGGATCTTCTCTGGTAACCCGGATAGGCCAACGTTCTCTTCTTTGGAATACTTGAGCGGCAGGAAACGGCAAAGGGGACATCCCATCTCTTCTTCTGCTGGAGCTGGCCACAGGTTGGAGTTGACGGGAGGTGTTTATGGGTGAGTTTCTGGGCTGTTGAACTGGAGATGGTCTTACTGCTGGATTCAAGGCAGGCCTGGTGGTGTGGGAAGTAGTTGGTGATGGAGGAGGAAGGGTTGTAGGAATTGAAGCAAGCATTGGTTGGAAGGTTCTTGGAGTGCTGGGAACCACTTGGCTTTGGAATCTGGGGTTGGCAAGAGGTTGAGAAGAGGAATTGCTGGATGGATGGCCACTTGAATGAGGAATAACTTGAACTTCTTCACCATCCAACTCATCACTTCCTTCAGCATCTGGATCTGATGGGGAATCAACAATTCTTCTTAGCTTCTTCACTACTTTCACCACTCCATCAGCATTGGTCCTTGAAATGGGAATTTCTGAGCTGTAGTGGATGGGCCTACCACCAATCGGAATGGGCCCTCCAACATTAGTCCACCTGGCCACATCCCTCTGCCTGGAACCAGTCACTACATCAAAATATCAGCATCAATTCAACCAAGGAATGCAAATCACTCACATTGAGAAAATCCAGAAGTGGCATCAGGGGTAGGTTCCTCAAGAATGGGGAATTCCTGCCCATAAGGCCCATCCTTCCTACTCCACAAGTGTCTCTTGACCCGGGACAAAGTTGATCCGGTACGGAGGCATGGCTTCTTCCCAATAAAGCAGAAATGGCATTTTGACGATCGAGGATTGTAATGTTGAAAGCAATCCTTCCCCCTGGCCAAACACTCAGTACAGGCAGGATCAAGAACTTCAACTGCTCTGAACCCATCATATGTTTAAGAGGGGTCAAAATGGCCAGAAGACGCCATGGAGGGAGAAGACAATCGACTGAAGACGCCAGAACCATGAAGAACAGACGGTGGCGGTGCAGAAGGGGAAGATTCAGTGAGTTCAGTCAGTTTGGAACTCATAACTGAAGAAAGTGCAAGCAGAAGATTCAAGACGTCAGAATCAATCCACTCCACATCAAGAAAAAGAAATTTGACTCAAGGAACTGGGGCCATAACTCAATTATGCCCCACCTCAAAGCCTCTAAGGTGAAGGTTCATACCCCTTTGGGGCTGAACTCATCACCCAGGGCCTCCCCTGCAACTTTGGGGAGGCCAAGATCTTGATGGTCCTGGACCCCTTCAATGGATCCAGGCCATATATGGTGAAATTTGGAATTGGGCCATTTTTGGGCCCCTTGGTCACCCTGGGTCCCCAGCAAATTTGGGCCCAGGGGCTTCATTTTGGTCCTGGGGGCCTCCAATAGCCCCCACGGACCGCGGACCGCGGCGTACGGCCCACGGCCCACGGACCGCGGACCGTAGGATCCCAAAAACATCAAAAGGCCTATTATGGCCAAAAAACCCAGAAAATCAAAAAAAATTGCCCTAATCACCAAAACACCCAGAAAGGCCAAAAAGGCCATAAAAAGCAAGATACATCAAGATCACTCAAGATGGAGGCCACAGTCCAAAACCCACTGGGAGGGCTGCCTGAGGCCAATTCCTTGGATCATGGGGACAAGACCCCTTGGAGGTTCATTGAATGGATTAAGTCTGGGCCAATGAGTACAAGTCATATACTCATTGGGCACCAATTTTTGAGCACAAGTGCTCAATGGCCTTTATTCTGGGATATATCCCAAGACATGGCTGATTGAATCAAAAGAAAGAATTGCATACTCTGGAAGGAATACTCACTCAAATTTGAAAAGAAAGGGGGGAATCAATTGAATTTGGCAGGGAAGAAGTAATAAAGGATTTTCAGGATAATGGTCAAGAGGAAAGAAATTTAAAAAGAAAATTTTTGAAAAAATGTGGGGATATTGAGATGCCACTCAACAGTGGCAGGGTATTATGGTGTTCAGGAGCCCACCAGTTTCAAGAGGGGGATACTGTAACAACCATCCATCAGGGGTAAGGGTATTCATTCATACACCCACTCAAACACCTCAAATCAGCAAATCCAGTATCTGCATCAGCAGTCAGTTTCAGCAATCTTCATTCTGAAACATGCATACAGTTTGGTACATCAATACAGCCTGTCAATACTTGTACAGGATGGATTCACCCTAATACAGTTTCAATACACCAGTATGAAACTGTATGATCACTCCAATACACCACACCTCTTGTACAGGTCCTGTACAGCTGTACAGGACCTGTATTGGCCAGACTCAATTCAACAATCAATTATTCTCATGAAAATTCTTCTCTGGATCAGGGCTGGTGATTCTCACATATACCAGCCCCTCTTTCTCCCCCCTGGGGACTTTTCCCCAGTTAATTAATTTAGTTGATTTATTATTATCTGAATATTCTTATCCTTATATTTTGGGTATTATATTTATTTAATCTTAAGTTAGTCTTTGCCTTTTTTCTTGCTTCGCCTGTACAGTATGAGTTGGGTGGCCATATCCTTATTAACCCTTCTCTTTCCATTCTGACAGGTTGAAACAGTGGACTTGGACTTGTTTGTGGTTGGCTCTTCTATTTCTTATTCTTATTTCTTTTGTTGCTGCTTTTCTTATATTTATTCTTTTAGTAATTCATCTTTAACACTTTCAAGTGTATCTCATCTTATCTTATCTTTGAGCCCTCCATAAGTGAGTCCCAGTTTACTGAGTGCCAGGCCCTCTTCACTTCGAAGAGCCCCTGTGACATTAACAATTCCATAAATGACATTAACAATTCCATTTATGGCATTAACAATATCATAAACAACGTTAACAATTCCATAAATGAAATTAACAATACCATTTATGGCATTAACAATTCCATAAATGACATGAACAATTCCATAAATGACATTAACAATTCCATAAATGACATTAACAATACCATAAATGACATTAACAATTCGATTTATGGCATTAACAATACCATAAATGACATTAACAATACCATAAATGACATTAACAATTTGATTTATGGCATTAACAATATCATAAATGACATTAACAATTCCATTTATGGCATTAACAATACCATAAATGACATTAACAATTCCGTTTATGGCATTAACAATATCATAAATGACATTAACAATTCCGTTTATGGCATTAACAATATCATAAATGACATTAACAATTCCATAAATGACATTAACAATATCATAAATGACATTAACAATATCATAAATGACATTAACTATTCCATAAATGAAATTAACAATTCCATTTATGGCATTAAGAATTCCATAAATAACATTAACAATATCATAAATGACATTAACAATTCCATTTATGGCATTGATAATTCCATTAATTGCATTTAAAATATCTTTTATAGAATTTATAATATTATTAATGACCTTAAAAATATCATAAATAGTCATATTTCATTTAAAAACCTACCCTTTATGTTTATTTGTTTGTTTGTGTGTTTTTTTTTATCATAAAAAAAAACATAAATATATACAAAGGATTTTTTTTTTTTGTTTTTTTTTTTTTTTATTAAAATCTTAAATTAGTTAATCAAAACTTATAAATTAAGGGTGTTGGTAAAAACACGTAAGCAAATTGGTAAAAACACGTAATTTTATGGTAAAAACACGTAAGGGGTGTTTTTTGAATAAAATTTAGCTATTTGTGCCATTTCTGAAGCCATTGATGCCATTTATGGAATTAAAAATCCCATCAATGGCATTTTCAAGGCCATAAATGGCATTTTTAAGTCTATTAATACCATTTATTAAGGCCATTTATGGCATGACTGGACTTAACAATTGCATTGTTAATTCCATAAATGCCACTTTTAATTCCACAAATGGAATTTTTAGAGCCATTTATAGCATTGTTGAAGCCATAAATGACCAATGTTAATTCCATTTATGGCAGTTTTGAGGCCATAAATTGCCATTGTTAATTCCTTAATGCCATTTTTGAGGCCATAAATGGCTATTGTTAATTCCATTCATGGCATTATTCATTCCATTCATGGAATTTTCAATGCCATTTATGGCGTTGTTGGGGCCATAAATGGCATTGTTGAGGCCATAAATGGCCATTGTCAAGGCTTTAAATGGCCATTGTCAAGTCCATTTATGGCATTGTTAAGGCCACACAATGCCATTTATGGCATTTTTGTAATGCCATAAATGGCATATATATCATTCTTGATGCCATTTATGGCACTTTTGATTCCATTTATGGCATTATTATGTCATTTGTGATGCCATAAATGCCACTTTTAAGGCCATAAATGGCACTTTTAATGCCATTAATGGCACTGTTAATTCCACAAATAGAATTTTTAAATCCCACTAATGTCATAAATTAAATTTTTAATTGAATTGATGTCATAAATAACATTTTCAACTTAATTACAAAGATGAACAAAAAAACAGAAAAAAGGAACTTTTTGGGCCTACAACTGTCCTGGAAAAAAAAATCCCAAAATTTTGGGCTTCTGGTTTTTTATTCTCAACATTCACACCTTCATTTTAAAAAAAAATTATGGAAATTCATAAGTAAGAACATTTTTGATGAATTTTTTCAAAAAAGTGGCCCATTTTGCCAAATTGCCCAAAATAGAGAAATTGGGCCAAAAAAAAAAATTTGAAAAAATTTGGGGACCTTCACATCCCATGTTGGAAAAAATATGGCAAAAAAAAATGGTAAAAATTCTCAAAAATGATCCTGAGGAATTTTTATTAAAAAATTAGGTCACTTATGTGTTTTTACCATAAAATTACGTGTTTTGGCCATAATTTGGTAAAAACACGTAAGTTTATGGTAAAAACACGTAAGGTCTTACGTGTTTTTACTAAAAGCTTACGTGTGTTTACCAACACCCTAAATTAAAATTATATATATATATATATTCAAATTCAAATTCAAATTCAAATATATATATATATATGATAAGTAATTAATTAGAAATTAATTTTTTTTTTTTTTATTAAAAAAAGGAATTTTTTTAATTTTAATAAAAATTAATAGAATTTTACATTATTATTTTTTTTTTTTTAAAAAAAAAAAAAAAAAAAAATTAAATTCTCAAATTGTTACACTTTTTAATTTCATATTATAAATTAAATAATTATACTAAGGTCAAAAAAAAAAATAACTCTTTAAGGATATAAAGAATTTTTTTGGAATCTTTCTGTTTTACCTTTTAATAAGTCTTTTATATATTTGTGAACATGAAGGAAAACTTTATGGAAAGGTTTTTATTGTTGAAACTCAATTAAGATTATATATAATTCAATAATAAGTACAAGTATAATATAAAAATATTATGTTTTTTTAATAAAGGGATTGACATTTTGATGTACAAAATGTGATGGAAATCTGGGAGAATGATTTTAAGAAATGTGAGAGTATTCCCAATACAGGAAGAAAAAATATGAATTAAATCCAAAGAGGTACTTTTCTCTCTTGTAGGGTTTCAGAACAGGTCCTTTAATATATATATTATTTCTAATTAGAATATATATTATTATATTGTAGTTAGTATAAAAATAAAAAACAATATAATTCTTCACAAAAAAAAAGATTAAAAGGTTAAAAGAGTAGATATTGGTTTATATGATTCTTTTGTAGATAACTTTTCCAATTTTTCTTTTTCTGATTTTGAAAGATATTATTTTGATAATCAAGTAAAAGATGGGCTCTTGAGATTATTTCGAGATTTTAGCCAGGAATTTGAAGCTGAAGCGGTGTGTATTCAAGTCCAATCAGTTCAGTTGCTTCTTGCTACTTGAGCTTTTCCGATATTCAACAAATCATATTTCTCATTGGTTCAACATAAAACCTTGAAGCTTGATGTTTTGGTGTTTAAATTATACTTGAAAAACATGCACTTTCAAAGACTTCCTTTGAAAAGCGTCATGATGTGCCCTACAAGGGGGTTCTGCATCTTTTTAGCCAAACTTAAATGAGAAGGAAGGGTTTTGGGCAGATTGATGGCACAATTATTCAACGATAGCTTTTGAAGTTGCGTTACCAACGGAATATATTTGGGACTGCAACTTGATGCATTGAGATGTTTTCAATACTTGATTTTTTGTAAAGAATAAGTTTAACAAAGGTTGTAGCTTTACAATCAACATTTTTTGTGCAAGTGGTAAATTTCATAAAAACGTGTCTCTTTAACAGTAGCAAACCTCAAAACAAGTTAGATATTGATTGATTCCAATGCCCATACGTATCAAGAGAAAAGTGATTGCTATGACTTGTTAAATTTAAGATAATGAAAAATGGTTAATACAATGAAAATGGAAGCGATACTAGCACGTACAGCATTTTTACTTTCCAGCTTTAAATAATTGATAATCATTTTGAAATATTCATCAATCAAGAAGTGAGAAGGTTAAAATATCACATCAAAACTCAGACAGTAAAATTGAACAAGTAAGAAATTGATTGATGGAGCTCAGAGCAGGTTGGTTTTTCTCAACACTCTTCGCTTAATTTTTCTTCAGTTATTGTAGAGCTTGGTTGAAGTTGATATCTAGAAGCCATGATTAAGATAAGTAATAAGGACAATGAAGACATTTCCAATATAAATTAAGTTCCATTACTTACAAAGGTGGAAGCGGTTTGACATCTTGTCGTAAGATATACTTGCGAATATGATACATCAAGTTCTTACTTTGGTAAGCCGCATGTTGGGCCGTAGGGACCGAAAAGACTAAAAAGATAAATAAATAAAAAAGAGTAAGAAGCCAGCCGATTGTAAAATTCGAGTAGATTACAAGAAAAATTAACCATAGTCTAATTCTTCTAGTGTTAATGCTTTGGTTTCAGGACTGAATAAAACAAGTCAGCTAAACATTAAAATAAATAAATAAACTTAAAGACTTACAGAGTGAAGAAGACGAGGACCCATCCAATTAAGCACCAGCCAGCTATGAAGAATATAGATATATATTAACTATTGGTCATAAAATAACACAAACAAATTATTAATTCGACTTACCATACCAAGCAAAAGCACCTTGAGGCAGAAAGGCCCTTAGCATAAGTGGAAATGTAATGGCGAGGATAAAGCTATGAAAAAAAGAACCAAAATTAGTTTTTGGTTGAGATTGATTGAAGGCAAAGAACCACTCAACTTAAAAAACCAACAAACCGCTGTGGCATATGACATACCAAAGTCACGAATGTAGAGCGGGAATGCTTCGGCACTGAGGTAAGGGAAAATATATAAGTATGATTAAATCAAAGAAATTAGATCAACGTAACTGACCTATAAGTGAATGGGACAGGCTAAGAAAAAAAAGTCAAGATGATGTCAATGTGGTTGAGATTGAAGTTAATTTTAAATAAGAGTATGATAGTTACCCCTTCTCCAGGACTATAAAAGACCATATAAAGGAAAATTGCAGCGGCTACGACACCAACACGTTTATGATCACGAGCAAGTGGATCCGGATTGAGAGGAATGAAAAAGGCGAAACCGGTCATCAAAAGACAAATTGCCATTGCAGGGAAAGTGACCAATAAAAGGTTTCTTCGACCAAATGTCTAAGAAAAGCTATGTGAGTAAGTTATAATAAATAGTCACAATAGATTTTGACTGACATCAATGGTATATAACGCAGGGATTGCAAAAACCCAATTAGTAATTCCAGTACCCATAGTTGTTAATAAAGCATCTTTACGGCTGAATCCAGCTTCAATGAAAATTGCACTGAGAAATTTGAATTAAAAGTTAACAATGACAAGTCAGATATAGAACCAACTTTTTTTGACTTACGAACTGTAATAAGCAATGACCTGTAAAAGGAGAGAAAAAAAAGAAAACTCCTCAACAAAAATTCATTTAAATAATTGAATCTGAGTTGATCAAAAGAACCAAAAATTGAAAAAAAAATTACGTTGACACCGCAGAACTGTTGCATAAACATGACTAGACCTGAAGCTTGAGTAGCGCGACGAACTCGAGGTACTGTGAACAAATCACGTAGTAGGCTTCTACCTTGGATTGTTTTTTGTTCGATTTCGAGTAATTTGGCGATATAAAATAGATCACGACTAGCTTGAAGGTCACAAAATCGAAGTTTACGCATGGCGTTATAGGCATCAGCGACGCGACCTTTAGACATGTACCAACGTGGTGATTCAGGTGCAAAGTAGATCATTGCGCAAACAAAGATTGGTGCCACCACTGTTGAGCCTAACATTAGCCTACCAAGAAGATGGGATTATGTCAATGAGGGGGGATATATGATATTGAATCAAGAGAATTACTGATCATATACCTCCAAGCAACATCGGGTTCTACATCAACAAACATTACACTAACAATATCACCTAAAGCGATTCCAAAAGCCTGAATCAAAGGGGGATTTAATTTTAATAAATTAAGTAGGCTGTTTAATAGATTGAAAGCAACTTACAGTCCACTAAAAGTAACCCACCATGAAGATTGATTAAAAGTTAGGTTTTAATATAAAAATAGATTATTAGGCAAAATATAACAAACCATTTGCCATTGCATGACTAATGCCCCGCGAATTGGAGCAGGAGCACATTCGGCTAGAGAGAGAAAGATTGAATGAGATTTTTTTTTTTTAGGATATGAATAAATAAAAAGGGGTATGTATACCGGTATAAATAGGAGCGGTGGCAGACTGAAGATGATGATGATTAGATTGATGGGTCAATAAAATGAAATGTTTATGTTTATTTTTATTGAGAAAGAGTTGAAGAATTGAGTGAATTGATAAAAGTTTTTTTTACCTTTGGGCCTATTCCGAGGCCAAGAGCCAAACGGGCAACAAATAGTTGAGGCCAAGAATAGGTAAAAGCTTCCCAAATTGAAGCCACACCGGCTACAAAACAAGACCAAAAGATAACACCACGTCTTCCAAGCCAACGATTCATGGGATCAGTTATCCAACAGGCAAAGAATGCCTTTTAAAGATTTTTGGTAATTTTTAAGTTTTTAAAAAAGGAATGAATAAATTAGATTAGAAGTTGATTTAACCCAAAAAAATGTTGGTAGAATTGAGATGAAAAAGGAAATAATAATAATTAGAAAAAAAAGTGAGGGTGATTGAGTGGAGAAAGAAGAATTAAAGAAAGATGACCAACACAACAGAGATAAGGAGCACTATTGACTAGACCTTGAATCATAGCCGTTTTATCAGAGTGGTCATTTATTCCGAAACGATCATAATAGAAGATCTGAGCGCCATTGACGACGGCCTAAGAGTGAGATGAGAAATGAGATGAGCATGTTAAGAAGTGGTTAAAATGTTAAAGAAGTGAGATTAGATTAACTTCATCCATTCCTTGGACGATGGCAGCCATTGATGATAGAACGGCGATGTAATACCTAAAAGATGGTAAATGTGATTATAACCAATTTAGGGGATTTTGTTTTGTTTAAAAAAAAAGTGTATTTTTTATTTAATTAATAAGATATAAGATAGATGACCAACATTATAAGAGGTTGTTTCCAACGATGAGTTTCTTCACATTCTATATAGTACCTCTCTTGTTGAGTTAGATTAGGGATTCGATCTAAATTTTTAGGATCGGCGGCTAAGATTGCGCCACGTTGAAAGTTAATGACTAAAATAAGGAATAAAATTAGGAATAAGTGAGTAAAGAATTAGATTTAAAAGAATGATTAAAATTTATTAAGAATACCATGATCATTTAATTGATTTGCTTGACAGAATTCGAGTGCAGCTTGATTTAACTCTTGAATGGATAAACCACTGAGAGGATTTTCAAGTTTAGCTGAAAGTTCAGCTATTCTCTTTAATTCTAATTGATTACTATCAATTTCATGTTTGAATTCTTTATCAGAATTGGACATTTTTCAAGTTTGTTTGTTTTGTTTTTTTCAATTAAAGTCAAAGAATCAAGAAACGTTTTCTTGATTTTTAATTTTTAATTTTTAATTTTGATTGATGATTAATAAAATGTAAAGAGTAGTAGGTAAATTAATGATAATAGGTTTAAGATTTGAAGTGAGATGAAGGTAGATAGATGATCGAAAGATTTAAGGGTGATGATTAAATGAGGATTTGATTTGATTTGATTTGATTTTGATTGATTTTGGAGGAATGAAAACTGATGAATTAATTTTAATTTTAATTTTAATTTTTATTTTAATTTTAATTTTAATTTTTTGATTAAAAGGGAATGAAGGAAGCAAGGAAGAATGGATGGATGGATGGATGGATGGATGGATGGATTAGATTGACAATAAATTAATTTGAAGTTTGAATGATCTTTAAATCAATTTGAGTAATGTGTAAGTTGAGAATCTCTTGAGATAGATCAAGTGATTAGAAATTCTTTTTTGTTTCAAAATATTTTAAATAATTTTTATTTTGATTTTTAAAAACCAATTTGGAATGAGAATCTTCTTGTTTGGAGTTTAACTAAACTAACTAACCTAACTACAGTAAACAATTTATGAGTTATTATTGAGTAATACTGTAAAATAAAAAATAAAAAATAAAAAATAATATAAAATATAAATAAAATGTCAATTTTGAATTTGAATAATGTAAAAAATAAATTTAAATAAATTCAAGTTAATTAAATTAAGGCGAGATTTAAGTTTAAACTTTTAGAAATTTCAATCTAGTGAGAAAATGTAATAAGTAAGAAATCTTTTTAAATTTAAATTTAAATTTAATTTAATTTAATTTAATTTGGATTATTTTTTGGGGGATAAATGTATAAATTTTAAAGATTTTTATATGTAATAAATGTACAATACAGTAGACTGTACAATATAAATAATTAAGAATTAAGATGAGATTGTTAATTAAATACAATAAAAATTTACAAAGTAGCTTTAAAAGGTTTTATTTTTATTTTTATTTTTATTTTTATTTTTATAAAACAATAAAAAAAGAAGAGATTAATTTTACAAATAATTATTTTAATTTTAATTATTAGTTAATTTAAATTTGATTTAAATGATAAATTTTTTTTTTTAATTAAATTCGAAGATTTTGAATTTTTTAATTTAAAATTTTATTTTATTTTTTATTTATTTCTTAAAATTTAAAAATTTTGATGGATTTCCTTTTTAAAGATTTTCAAAGTTGAAATTTGTAAATCTAAACGCTTTTTCAAATTTCAAATTTCAAATTCACAATTTTAATTTTAAATTTTTGATTTGCTGTGAGTCATTTTATCTTTTTTAAATTTTGAGTTTCAAGTTAAACTCATAACTCATAACTCATAACTCATCTTTAAATTTAAATTTAAATTTAAAACTGACTTAAATCATGTACATTTAAGATTACTGTTTTGTACTATAAAAACGCAAGTGACCATTCTACTTTACTATACGCATACAGTACTCATGCTCACAGTACTCATACTGTACTGTACTGTACACTGTACTAAATCTTGTCACATATTTTATTTTTTATTATTTTTTAATACGCTACTTGAATACAACTTGGGTCAAAATAATTTAATTTAATTTAATTTAATTTAATTTACTGTACAAATAGTACAACTGTATGTGATTGCGATTGTGATTAAAGATTTTAATTTTTTATTTCATCCTTAATCAATTTTAAATTTATCACTCACATGATCCCCACTGTACTGTACAGTACTATATGGTACAGTACAGCACATGCAGTGCTACTGTGATAGATTCAAAATTTAAACAAAACAAATCCAATCATCCACTGTGCAGTGTACACTGTATTGCTGTACAGCTCTGACTAGTATGACATCATCAAATTTCTAAAAATCGGATTTACTTAAACTTTATCACTCACTCAGTCTCACTCAGTCTCACTCAGATTTAGATAGGCTTAGGAATTATTAAATCATAAGATTAAATTAGGAGTTTAGCTCTACACAGTACTGTACAGTGTACTTTTATTCTACTGTACTATAATTTAAAATTTAAACTTTAAACTTTAAATACCCTCTCAAACTTGCAAATTGAAAAAATTGGTTTCATTCATTTTCGATTAGCAGTAAGTGTACTGTACAACTGCACAACACAACTCTACAGTACAATTTATAGTAGAATCTCAATTGATAAGGCTGTAATCAAATCTTACTGTAAGGCTCGCTCTAACAAGGAACCTTTGAGCACTTTGTTCTTTTCTCACAAATTTTTTATCCGCTAGGAGTTAGATCACAAATAACTCATCTGAAAACTCTTGACTTTCTTATGTCAAAGAATGTCTTAAAGTCATTTAGGTAAAAAAATTTACTTTAATGTAATGAAATTTTAGAATTTAAAAAAATTTTGTACAGTACAGTTCCCTCCAATAAACCTTTGAACACTTTTTTTTTTCTCACAATTGTCTCTCATGTGTTTCACAAGGCTATATGGGAGAGTCAAGAATTATTTTTTTTATATGATTATGCATGTGTTGTTTTTAAATCAAACTAATAATAAAAAATCATGTATAAATATTAATACAATATAATTGAGTAATATTAAAATAAAGCTCCTACCATTGGGTAAGAGCTCCATTTTTATCCATGACCATTCACATTCTTGCAGGCATGAATAAAAGTAATGCCTCTAAGTGATCAAAAGGCATTGTATCCCAAATGATGTGAATGGCTTTTCTCAACTCATCCATTGTTTTTGGGGTTGAAAAGATTGGTAACAACAAATTTCATTTTAAATCAAAGGTTTTCAATTGGGTTGAGGTCAAGTGAGTTGGGAGACCAAGAAAATTTTTGAATATGATGATCTTGATACCATTGTTGGCTGGCAAGGGCAGTATGGATGGGAACTCCATCCTTCATTAATGTGAGCTCTTCATAATTGGTTGCTACACCAACTTCAACCAATTCATCCATAAACGGCAATAGGCCAGGTTCATAAACATTATTGATAAAGTCTAATGCCCTATGTTGCCCTGGTGGCATTATAATAAGTTTGGATTGAATCAGTCCACAGATGGCCCCCCAAATCATCATTGATTGATGACCTGATTGATGATTGACTGCCATTGATTCAAGGTCAAATTTATGTTCAGGTGTTTTCCAAACTTGCTTTTGGGTTACAGGCTTGCCTATTTCAAACAAAGATTTGTCTGTCCAAACAACTTGGGACAAATTGTTAATGGTCCAATGGAGGTGAGCATGGGCACATTCTAGCTGTTGTTCTATGTGGTGAGGACTGAGATAGGGTTTCTTGACAGCAATACAAGACCTTTTACCAAGGTGATGTATTGCCTTGCAAATAGTATTGAGAGAAACATCAGCCATGATGAGTTTTTTGATTGAGACAAGTTTCTCTTGACAATGTTGCTGAAGGACTTGGCCAAGTTCTTGCAAGTCATGATTGTTTAATTTTTGGAGGTTGGCCAGGTATTGGAAGGTTTTCTAAATGACCTTGCTATTGAAATTGTCATATGGTATCATGAACAGTTGTTGGAGGAACACCCAAAAAAGTTGGCAATCGTTTGGATTGATGCCCCTGCATCACGCATCCCAATGATTTACCCTCAGTCTATAGGATTGCAATATGGTGGCATACTAATAAATTGGGTATTTAGTATGTTGTTCAAGATTTCAAACAAGAGTATTAAAGAAAAACTTACCATTCATTTTTGTGACTGGTATAAATAGGCATAACACAGGTAACAGCCAGACAAAGATAAGAAACTGAAGCAATCCACAAAGATGATTGATCCAAAAAAAAACCAATGAATCTCATTGGTTAGAAAAAAGATAACCAATTGTTTATGCTGATTGGTTAGAAAAAAACAAGAAGAGAAGAAAGGAGGTGGTATGATAGAAAGATGATGGTGGAAGTTAGAAGAAAGAGTCCAAAAAACTCAGAAAAAAAAAAAAAAAGGAAATTAATTAATTGATTAATTAATTTTTTGATCCAAAAAAAAAAAAAAATTTCATATATATAAAAAAAACTTATTAAAAAAAAAAAAAAAAGAGGCAATTTTAATTAAATTTTTTCTTTTTTAAAAGTTAATCTCAAAAAATAATTTTAAATTTTTTTTTTTTTTTTTTTTTTTTAATTTCAGAAAATGATTATTTTGAATTACAGGAAAAAAAATTTAAAAAAAAAAAAAAAAAAAAAAATTTAAAAAAAAATGAAAATTTTTTTTTTTTTTTTTTTTTTTTTTTTTTTTAAAATTTAAATTTAAAATTTAAAATTTAAATTTAAAATTCAAAAAAAAAAAAAAAAAACTTTTTTTTTTTTTTTTGTTTTTTGTTTTAGAAAGAAATAATTTTAAAAGAAAAATGAAATTAAATATTTAGGATATATAATTTTAATTAACTTAAAAACTAATAAATAAATTTATAAAAAATATTAAATGATTAAAAAAAATCAAAAAAATCAAAATAAAGGCTTTTAAAAAAAAAAAAAAAAAAAAAAAAAAAAAAAAAAAAACTATTAATGATAAGATAACTTAAAAAAAAAGAAACAAAAAAAAAAAATTAAAAATAAATAATTAAATCTCAAATTATTAAAATCTTTAAAAAATATCTACAAAAAAAAAAAAAAAAAAAAAAAAAAATTTAATAATTAAATTAAAATAAAAAATTTAAATATTTAATTAATAATAAAAATAAATTTAATAATTAAAATAAAAAATATAAATAAATAAATAAATTTATTTAAGAAAAATATATATAAATTATTATCAAAATATTTAATTAATTAATTAATAATCTATTTAAAAAAAAAAAAAAAAAAAAAAACATGATTTTATATATAAATTAAAAGAAATTAAATAAAATTCTTTAATTTTTAAAATAAATAAATAAAAAAAAAAAAAAAACATGCAAAATTTTTTTCTTAAATAAAACTTTTTCAGAATTTGATTTGATTTAATTTGAAAAAAAAAAAAAAAAAAATTGTTCTTTTTTTTTTTTTTTTTAAATTTGATTTTAAATTTGATTTTAAAAATTTTTTTAATCTATTTACAAATTTAAAAAAAAAAAAAAATAATAATAATAATATTAAATATTATTAAACAAAATTTAATTTTAATAAATATATTTTTTTTTTATTATTATCATATTTAAGGAAATGATTAATTTTAATTAATTTATATATTTTTTTTTTTTAAGTAAAGAATTTAATTTTTTTTTTTTTTTTTTTTAAACTTATTGAAAAAAAAAAAAAAAAAAAAAAAATTCAAAAAAAAAAAAAAAGTTTAATATAATTTTTTTTAAAAAATTCTTAAAAAAAAATTATAAATTATATAATCTAAATTATATTATTAAAATATTTAATTCAATTTTTTTTTTTTTTTTTAAAAAAAAAAAAAAAAAAAAACATTATTATTATTATTATTATTATTATTTATCTTGATCCCAAAAAAAAAAGTTTTTTTTTAATTATGTTAAAAAAAAAAAAAAAAAAAAAAAAAAAGAATTTTTTTTTTTTTTAAAAAAAAAAAAAAAAAAGCAAAAAAAAAGAATTTTTTAAAAAATTTAAAAAAATTTAATGTCTTTTTTGAAAAAAAAAAAAAAAAAAAGAATTTTTTTTAAAAAATTTAAAAAATTTAATTCCTTTTTCAAAAAAAAAAAAAATTTATTAAAAATTCCTTAAATTTAATTAAATTTAATTATATAGTAATAATAAAAAAAAAAAAAAAAAAAACCAATTTTTGAAATTAAAAAAAAAAAAATATAATAATAATAATTAAATAATTTAATAATTAAAAAAAATAATAATAATAATTTATTATAAATTTTTTTTTTTTTTTAATTTTAATTTTTTCAAATATATTTTTTTTTCTTTTTAAAAAAAAAAAAATTGAATAAATTAAAAATAAAAAAGTTTAAATTAAATTGATTTAAATTAATTAATTAATTGTTATTTTTTTTTCTAAAAAAAAAAAGAAATTGAATTGAATTGAAATTAGAAATATAACAATTTTTTTTTTTTTTTTTCAAAAAATTTAAATTTAATTAATATATATATATATATATATATATATATATATATATACTATTTGAATTGGAAAAAAAAAGAAAATTTATATTTTTTCATTAATTATTTTTTTTTCTAATAAAAAAAAAATTAATTAAATAATTTAATAAATAATGAATTTAATTAAGATTTTTTTAAATAATATTAATAAAATATAGATTTAAATTAAATGATAAGAGTAATTTTTAATCAAAATTATTCCAACTGAAAAGTAATAAAATAAATAATAATAATAACAATTTTGAAAATAAATAATTATTAACTTCCTCCTTTTCCTGCCTTTTTTTTTTCTAATAATATGATTCATTTTAGATTCTGGTAAAAGGATATAACAAAAATCATAAAAAAAAATTAACAGCTTATTTGTTTTCAATAAACCCTTATTTATTTTTTTCATAAATTAATAAAAATATATAAAGAAAATTCCCTGGACCACTTTTAAATTGAAAAAAACCCAGAAAAACTCCCCCTTGAAAAAGGTTTTTTTTCTTCCAAAAAGAAAACACCTGACTCAGTTTTTTTTCAAAAAAATTTTTTTAATAACCCTCCCTCCCCCCAAAAAACACATACACATACACAAACACAAACACAAAAAAAAATATTTCAAAAAATTTATCATCCTAATAAATTTTTTTTTTTTTTTTTTTCAAAAATAATATTCTAAATTAAATTTTTGAAATAATTTTCAAACCAATTTTCTTTATTTTTTTTCTTACAAATATACAATTTTTTTTTTCTCAAAAAAAAACTTTCCTATAAAACAATTTTCAATTTATTTTTTTTTACTTAACTAATAAGAAAAAAAAAATACATTTTTTACCCTTTTATCTTTCATTACTCAAAAAATTCCACCTAGTTAGTTTTAATTTTAATAATTTTTATCCTCTTTTGTTTTTTTTTTTATATATATTTTGAAAGATTCTTTAATTATTTTTTAAACCTTAAAAATCCCCCTTTGTGTTTTTTTTTTTTTAAATTTCCTCAACTTTTTTTTTTTTTTTTTTTTTTTCATAAAAAATTCTTCAAAAAAAAAAAAAAAAAAAAAACCATTTCAAGTTAAATTTTAAATCATTGAACTTATTTTTTTTTAAAAAAATGAAAAATTTAATAATTTTAATTAAAAAAAAAAAAAAAAAAAAAATTATTAAATTAAAAATAAAATAAAATAATTATTTTAAATTAAGATTCTAACCAAAAAAAAAAAAAAAAAAAAAAAAAAAAAAAGTGAAATTAAATAAAATATTTAATATAAGATTTTTTTTTTTTTTTAAAAAAAAAAAAAAAAAAAGAAGAGAAAATATAAACTTATCTTTAAAAATAAAAAAAAAAATTCATAAAAAATAGAAATAAATAATAATAAATTTATTAAAAAAACTTAAAAAAAAAAAAACCTAAAATTATAATAAAATTTAATTTTTAACTTTAATCTAAAATCTATAAAAAAAAAAAATTATTAATTTAAAATTTAAATTAAGATTTTTAAAAAGAATTATTTAATGAAAAAAAAAATCCAAATTGATATATTATTAAAAAATTTTAAATAAACTAAAAATAACTATAACTCAAAAAAAAAAAACTTGAATAAAAACTTTTAATTATAATTTAATTTATAAAGTTTTAATTTTTGAGATAAATTCAATAGGGTAGTTTTTTTTCAATAAAAAAGAAAATATAATAATTATAGGTTTTTAAATTTAAACTTAATGATGTTTTATAATAAATAGAAATAAATTTATTTTAGGATATTAAATAAATATAAAATTCATCAAAATATATATATATATATATATATATATATAAATTTTAATAATTTAATTTTAAAGATTTCAAAAAAAAAATTTTTTAAATAATTTATTTTAAGAATAAAAAAAAATTTATTAAAAAAAATTTTTTTTTTTTTTCTTTTTAAATCTTTTAAAAATTTTTTAAAAAAAAATAAACCAATTTTTTTTTTGAGATATTTATTTTTTTTTTAAAAAATCATATAAATCATAACTTTCTAAGATCATAACCTCTCAATACACATAGTTTAAGGGCTTTAATTTATTGGTGCCCAAATATATAACTCATAAATCTTTCAGTTAGATAACCAATGAGTTTTTTTTTTTTCAAAAAAATATTAAATCTTACTCCAATAAACCATATTCCCTTTCAATTGTTTTTTTATAAAAAAAAATATAGATTCTAACCTTAAAAGGCTCACCATCTCAACTAGTGTTTTCTATCTCTATTAGAAACAATATTTTATTCTCAACCTAATTGTTTTTAAACAATTTAAATTAGAATTTAACTTCAAAAATTCTAAAGTTAATTAAAAAAATATAAACTTGATAAATTTGAATATAGCCTGAAAGAGTTTTATTAATCAATTGAAGAAAAGAAAAAAAATTGAATTACTTTTAAATGATTAAGAAGAATTATTTTACCAACAAGGAAATCTTATTGAATATAATATTCTCATTTTCAAAATTAATTGAGATAAAAAAAATCATGGAAAAGAATCAAATTAACCTATCTAAAGAAGAGTTTAAAGAAATCAAATTTATAATATAACAGATCAAAGTAAAAAAAAAACAGTCACAACCACCTTCCCCCCCAAAAAAAAATAAATAAATAAATAAATAAAAAATTAGAAAAGAAAAGTATAAAAGGAATAAAATGAGTTTCAAAACTTTTTTTAAAATGTTACAGTTTTGGATTAGTATTATGAAAATGGAAAAGGTAAATGTGTTAAAGCAAATTTTTTTTTAGAATTTTTTTCTTCACCTTTTCAAAAAAAACCAAAAGTATCAATTTGGTTTAAATAAGAATAGAAGATTCAATAAGAAAATCAAGTCACTGGATCAAAAAAAATATTAAGTGATTTTTCCCTTTAAAACACTATAAAATTGATTAAATGGTTTAAGAATGGATTAAAAAAGAACTTGAAAGTAAAATTATAATAACTGAAGAATTCATAAATCAGAAGTTAAAGGATTTTTCTCATATTTAAGTAATCTTAATTTATAAATGGATTCAATAATTCAATAGATATTTTAAAATCATTCAAGAATTTTAATAAATTGAGAAATTATAAGAAGAATAGTGAATCAAGTGGAATTTATTTAATCATTTTAACTAAAGAAATCAATCTCTTTAGAAAAAAAAAAGTTTTAGATAAATACAATAAAGTTGAAATCTTTAACATGAATAAAATTGGGAAATTTTACATTTAAATCCAACCTTTTATTTATTTATTTAAATTTTTCTAATTTAAATTTATATTTTACATTTTTTTAATAAAATGAAATTCCAAAAAAAAAAAAAAGGCCTTCATACTAACAATCAAAAAGGAATAAAAAAAAACACCAGAATTATAATTAAATTTAAATTAAAAAAGAAAATTGTAATTAATTTCTTAAATCTATTCTTATTAATTTAGAAATATTAAAGATAAAAAATTTTAATAAAAAAAAATATGAATTTAAATTAGGTTAAAAATATCATTTAAACATTAAATAATGGATGACAACAAAAATTTTATAGAAATAAATTTCTTAGTGGAACAATAAACTCAATAAAAATAATTAAAACATAGCCCTCATACTAGACAACTTCAAAGGAAATCAAGACCTACCTCAAGGCATTTCAAATATTATCATTAATTTAGTCATAATTAATGAATTCAAAGAAAAATATAAGTGGTTCTTCATTTATTTTGAAATTTGTTACTTAAATAATAATATCAAATTGAATAATATTTACAAAATCAATAAGTTAAGTTAAAATGAAGATTATTATTTTTTTGTCTCTCTTGGGATACTATTACCCAAATAAACAATTAAAAATTGTTTAAATCATTAAAATATCCTTTAAAATCTACAATCAATTTAAAAAAAAAAAACCTTAATGTTCTAAAGAATAATAAATTAATTGAAAAAAGAAATTGAAAAAAAGAACTTAATTAATTAAAAAAATAATTATAAAATTAAATAAAATTAAAAACTTTTCAAAACTTTTAAACCAATTTAAAGAAAAATTAATTCAAAAAAATTAAAAAATCAAAGTTTTTTTTTTTTTTTTTTAATAAACACTAAACATTTTTTTATAAAGATATTTAAGATTTTAATACTTAAGATTCAAAATTTTTGAATTATATCAATTTAAATTTGTTAAGAAATCAATTTTAATTATTTAAAATTTTTTTTTTTTTTTGGAATCTTCATAAATAAAAAAAAAATTGGATAAAGTTAGTTTAAGTATTAAAGAAATTTTGATAATGAATTTAAAATATAAAAATATATCAATTTTAAGAAAAAGATATAAATTTATAATTATTTCAAAAAAAAAAAAAAAAAAAAATCATTAATATTCTTTCATATTTCTTTTTCTTATTTCTTTTAGTTTAATTAAAAAAAATAATAAATTAATTTAATTTAATTTAATTATATTAAAAATTCTTTATTTTATAAATATTTTTTGCTTAAAATAAATTAAAAAAAAAAAAAAACATGAAAAAAAAAACATGAAAAAATTGTTTTAATTTATTTATATGTGTTTTAATTATAAATTTTAATAGATACTTACATAATCCAAAAAAAAAAAAAAAAAAAAACCTTTCATAAATCATTAATAATTCTTTTCACTAATTTTTATTAGTTATGAAGTTTTTTTTTTTTTTTTTTTCTTTGATTTTATTATTATTATTATTATCTTTAAATTTAAAATCTAAATCTATTTAGAAAAATTATTAAATATTTTAAAATAATAATTCATAATAATAATTAATTGAAAGTTTTAGGAAAATCAAAAAAAAAAAAAAAAAAGTTTTTTTTTTTTTTTTTTTTTTGTTTACTTCAATACTTAATATTATTAATAAAAAAGGGTAAAATAAAAAAAAAATATCTGTAAATTATTTTAAATTTATTAAATATAAGAATTTATTTATTAATTTCTATAATAAAAATTTTCCAACCTTTAATTTGGAATTTTGAAAAAATGTGATTTAAAAACTAGATTTTAGAAAAATAAAATTTATCAAAGGATTTTTAAAAAAAAAAAAAAAAAAAAACCAAATTTAAAATCTTAATAGTAAAAAAAAATATTTATCAATTTTAAATTTAAGAATTGAAATTTTTTCAAATTTAAAAATTTTTAATTACAAAAAAAAAAAAAAATTTCTCTTCATATTAAATAAAAAGGAATTCAAATTATGATATTAAATTTATACTAAGTAATTTTTTTTTTTCAAAGAATTATAATCTTAGGAAATAATTAAGTATAAACTTAGTAATTTTTATCATTATTAATTTAATAATTAATTCCCCTAGAGCTTTTCATAATTCTTACCATCAATATTTCAAATTAATAAATTCCTTTAATAATTTTCAAATATACTTCAAATCTTATTATAAAATTCTATAGTCATAAAGATAGTATCATTCTAACTGTATTGTAAAGTTATAATGATACAAAAGGGGTATGATGTGTTCAAATTGAAGTCAAATATGACCCAAAATAAAATTCAAATATTTTATAATAGTTCTGAGTAATTAAATTAAAAATAAATAAAAAATACTTCAAAAAATTCACTTCAAGAAAATCTTGAATTTTTTTTTATTAAATTTTATAAAATAAAATATTTTTATACATACCATTTAAACTATTAAAATTAAAAAAAAAAAGAAGTCATGATACAAATAAAAATATCATTTAATATATCTCAATTTTTTTTTTTTTTTTTAAAAAAAAAAAACCAAATTTAAATTAAAATTAAAAATCTATTTTTTTTAATTATTTTTGAATCAACTCTCATTATAAAAGAAATTTAATCCCATTTTTTTTTTCTTTTTTAAAAGATAAAATAAAAGTGTGAGCCTTCTCTAAGATATGATGAGAATATCTAAAAACAAAAAAAAAAAAAAGTCACAAAATAACTTTAAAAATCTTATTTTTTTCTTTTTTAAAAAAATTATAATTTAAATTATAATATTAAAATTCAATGTGAAAAACAAAATAATTAAAAATTCTTAATTATCTAAGAAATAAAAAAAATTAAAAAAAATTACAATAAATTTTAAAATTTTGATTTCATATGAAATACTAAATATATTAAATCTTTATACTATATCTTTTAAAACCAATAATTATTAAGATAACCTTTAATATATTCAATTTCAAGATTAATGAGTATATTCATTGTTTTTAGCTCATAAATATTCAATTAAAAAAATTATAAAGAATTTATTCAAAAAAGAAAAATAACTTTGAGAATAAAAATATAAGAAAAGGTTAAATCTTATAAAAGGATATTCGGAAAAATAAAAATAAATTTTGACTAGTTTAAATTAAAATTGGTCCAAACTTAAAAAAAGAATTTTCTAGATATTAAGATTATAATAGTTCATATTTGAATAATTATGTAATTTTCATCATCATATTAAAGGTAAAACCCTATGAAATAATGGTTTGAAGATCAAAATAGTAAATTTCAATAGAAAAAATGAGCTACAAGAAAAATAATCAAAAGTAGAGTTTTGATAATTTACTGAAATACTCTTGGAATATTAGTAAGGAAATGCCAAGCTATCAGATTCCACTCTCTGAATGGCTTTAGCGTCAGTAAATCAAAAGTTAATAATGATAAAAGTTTAAGCTTAAAAATAATATTTTATGATCACTAACTATAACTTTATTTTAAGTCAACCAGTTAAATAAGTGATGAAACTTGTGGATACTAATATATTAAAATTAAAACTGATAAAATTTACAAATTTTAAACATTTGAAAAGCCTATGAGGTCGGAGAGCTTAGAGTTAGAGTGATAAATCTAAATAATGGCATAATAATGAGAGAAGAAGGTTTAATTATGATTTAATCATCACTAAAACTTGAAATACTAATAAATTCCAGTGGATAATATCCATAAAAATCTACTAGAAGAAAGGATATTCACTATAAAAGGTCCTCTTATTTCTCGGTTTTCCCCTCATATGTATCAAAAACACTAAAACATTAAAATAAAAAGTAATATCTTTATTCTTTATATACAATACTATTATATTATCAAAGACCAAAGATCAAACTTTTAGTAATAACTAGCTTTGATTTGATTAACTCATTTTTTTTGTTAAAATTCTCTTAAATATCTCGGAATCCATGTAAAAATAGTTAAATTTGTAATTCTGTCAATTTTTTATTGTAAAAATAATTTAAATAAGTTTTATTTATATTTTTAGGTCTAAAAGTTAATCAAACTTATTATTTTCCCTTTATTATCATTTTTAAATAATTCTTTTATTAATATATAGCTTTAATATTAGTAAAATAATTGTTATAAATTGTTTTTTGTTATTAAATGGATATTCCCCACACCTTAATTATATGTTGATAACAATAATAAATAAAAACAGATATATCAATTATTGAATATTAATATCTTTATCTTATTATATTGTTCTTATATAATATAGCTTATATAATTTAATTTATTCAAATGATAAAAATAATTTTATTGCATAATTATAATATATTTTTATTATTATAATTATTTTTAATCTTATTATTCATTAAATTAGGAAATTCCAAGTACAATAATTAAAATATTAGTAATTTTCACTTATTTTTTCATATTCAAACCTTACATTTGGGGGACTGGCTGTGAAATTTACCCAAAGGAACTTAAAAAAGATTCAAATTGGCCTTATCCAATAATAAATTATATTTAAAATCATAAACTTATATAATAATCTTATATTTATTTATTTTAAAAGCTATTAAAGTATTTGGAAAGTAATTTTATTGTATTACACATTGTTTTTAACATCATTAGAATTTCAAGAAATTTCTTTGATTGAATCTAGTAATTAAAAAAAGATATTTATAAATTATAAATGTAAATTTTTTATTATAATTTAATTAAAAAAGAATCACTTTATTTGTTTTATTATTATTTATTCATAAATTAAAAAAATAAAAAACAAAATTTTTTTATAAAATTAATAAAAAAACAGGTTTTTTTCTTTATTTGTTTCATAAAAAGATAAAAAGAAATTCTTTATGTGTAAATTTCCATATATTTCCAAAAATAACACTTTTTATAGAAAATACTTATATTCATTTGTTTTTTTTAGTGTTTTAAGACAACCCAAAAGAGGACAATCAAACCACTGTTGAAAGATTAGTGGATGAAAGTTTCCAAATTTCTGAAACACCAGTTGTTAATAAGAAAAGAAAATTCAAGAAATTAGTTTTTCCATGAATCCAAAGGTACACACCCTTCTTTAAATTCCATAAAAAGATTAAATATTTCTAAGATATTTTGTCTTATCATTTTCTTTTGATTATGACTACTAGAAGAGATTCCAAATACTCCATCCAATCAGATGGAGGTGGACTAAGAAGTAGAAATCATCACACAAAAGGAAAAATAAAGGGCAAAATCCTCAGTGGAACAGAATCCACACAAGGAAGTGCCATATACCAAAGGCAAGTTCCAGAAAGGACCATAATCTCTTAACCAGAATTGGAAATAAGCATTAGTAGTTCCAATAGAGACAAATAACATTCATAGGGCTCAAATAGAAATATACATGAGACAGTACAAGCAGTATTAGATGGTGTACAAGGAAAAAGATTGGGAATTGCTGCCAAAAATCTACCAAGGAGTGATGAACTCCTGCAACAACCTGAAAAACTTCCTCAAAGAGGAGGAAATGGCGAGATACTCTAATGATTTGAATCCACTATCATCCAAACCTCAAATCAAAAGGATCAAGGACTGGCAAAACAAAAAGAGGGAAGCAGGCAAGGAAAAAGCCACAGTAGCTTCTACCAGAAAGCCAAAATACAGCCAAACTCCCCAAGAGGGGAAGAAGAGAAGAAAAAGAACTGGAGGAAACCATATTCAACGAGTTACAGGATCCCAAGCATCAAAAAAAGATGCCATGTACAATTTCTTCAACAGGGCCAGAGCCTTGATGGAATTCAAGGAAAAAGAGGAGCAAAGAATGAGAAAACCACATTTCCCAAAGAAATAAATTTGTATACTGATGTTTTGAATAATTTAAAAGAAACTAAAAATAGTATATTACCTCTGAAAAAATTAAAGAAAGCCTATTATCATTAAAATAAATAAACAATAGTATATCATCTTTAAGTCAAATTGTTGTACACAACAAAAAGAAACAGACAATATTAAATTAATGGTTAAAAATAATAAACCCAAAAATTGAATTGAAAATACTAAAAATTTAATACAAGGACAGAAAAAATTGTATAAATACATAAAAGAAATAGAAGAAAAGACTTTTAAAATCAATTATGACCAGAGTATTAATAATTTGACTGAAAAATTAAACAAATTAAGTATTCATGTTGAAAAATTTAAGAAAAGACTTCATAACATCAAAAATTACTTCTGGAAAATTTAAAAAGGAGTGATGAAGCAAGAATGAATCTTAAGGATGATATCCAAAGTGAAATCAGACTTATTGAAGAGAAAATGGATAAGATAAATGAGGCTAACTTAAATATTCCAAAGTTATCTACCCCATTTCCCCAAATAAAAAGTAATGTTAAACCAAAGGAGGAAATGAAAAATACCTTCATAACAGACCTAAGCCATCAATAAAACAACCAAGTATTAATGAAAGAAGCACCTCAACTTAAAGAATGGCCAAAATTCACAGGTGAAGGTGAATATGACCATATTTCATAAATTGAGACAATTGAAATGTATCAAGAAGATTATTCCATACCAGATGAATTGATAACTGCAAGATTAAATTCATTATTTAAAAAATCTGCAAAAAGATGGTATTATGGAATAAGACAAACAAATGACAAAAATACTTGGTTTTGATGGAAAAATAAAATAATCACCAAGTGTGAAAATGATTCCTGGAAGTATAAGATATCTGAATTTGAAAGCTAATTCTTTGACCCAGAGAAAGAAAAACTCTCAACTTGGTTTTTAAAACAAGCTGAAAGATTAAATTAATTACATCCAGAAATGTCACCAAAAAATTGTGCATATGAAAATAATAATAAAGTGTGTAGGAGAACTGGAACATGTATTGAGGAGAAGATTCATATAGCTATGATACACAGAAGAATACATCAATTCACTAGAGGAAATTGTGACAAGAATAAAAATTCAAAGAACATGGAGAAAATTGGACATAAAAAGCCCACAACTAACCATTTATTAAGAAGGTCAAACCAAAAGAACCCTTCAAACCCAATGATACCAATAAAAAAAGAAAGTGCCATAAATGTGGTAGTATTGGGAACTTAGCCAATAATTATCTTAAAAAGGCAAAGATAAATCAAATTGTGTAAACAGAAGGCCACAATGACAAAGAAGAATAATATGATTCTGAAAAAGATGATGAATAATAAGAGACCTATGAAAGTGTTTAAATGAATATAATTAATGCCCAGACTAACAAAAGGGATTTAATATATGAAGTTATAGATTTAAATTCAAATTTGCCACAAATTAGAATACTGATACAAGCCTTACAAGAATACAGGGTTCAAAATTTCATAGAATCAAACCTGCAAAAGCAATGGTCTATATTTTTCCAAAATCAAGAATAAGTATTTCTATGTTAAACAATAAAGAGGAAAGAGTAAATATGGACACAGGAGCACACTTCACATGTGTTGGAAAAAAATTATTTCAAAAACACTTGTACCAGATTGGGAAAATAAACTTATACCAATACAAGGAGTCAAGTTTAGGAGTTCAAGTGAAAGAATGAAGCCCCTTTGAATCATTGACTTAAAATTGATTTACCACAACCATCCCAATGTATAAAAATGAAAGTGGAGTTTGTAGTAATGGAAAATTGTACTATAAACCATTTAATACCTGGAAATTATTAGTTATCAATTTATGGTATAAATATCTCTAGCAAAAAAATAGAAATTTTACCATAGGAGATAATAAAAATGAAATTTGGATCCTTGATTAATAATAAAGAAATTAATGATTTAAATCATAAGGAAAAAACACCAGACCAAAACTTATTCATAAGTGAACAACTAAAAGAGGCAGAATTAAATAATCAATTAACAGAAAAAATGAAAGAAAAATTGATTTACCTCTTATATAAATAAAAAAATGCCTTTGAAACTGACAATTAGCCACTAGAGGCCATAGCTAGACATGAGGTTGATATTATTCTAAATGTAGATAAATCTTATCCAGCCCTGTTAAGAAGAACAGCTTATCCAGCCAACCCAAGAGCTAGAGAAGCCTTAGAGGTACAAATTCAAGATTTAATGGACCTAGGGGCTTTAAATAAAGTAGGCCATAATGAAAAAGTAGAAGCAACTAAAGCAGTCATTAAAAACTGGAACAATGGTAAATAAAGGATGGTAGGGGACTTTAGAGCTTTAAATACCTATACTATCCCTGAAAAATATTCAATAACTAGGATCCACAAGACATTAACACAGCTATCACAAGACAAGTTAATTAAAGCCATGGATGACCTTAAAGGTTTTCACCAAAGTGTTTTAACAGAAAATTACAGAAAACTACTAACAATAATGGTCAACTTTGGAATATATGAATACCTAAGAATGTCATTTGGTATGAAAAATGCCCCTCCCTATTACCAAATAATGATGAACACTATATTCCATGAAGAGGTATAAAAAAGATAGCTAATTATATATATTGATGATATTATGATCTTATCAGAAAATTGGGAAAATAACCTGACAATAATTGAAAGAGTGTTACAGAAGATAGCTCAAGTAAATATGAAAATATAATTAAAGAAATAAATAAATGTCATTTTGCATGCAGTGAGCTAAAAGAACTAGGAAATTTAGTGTTTGGACTAATTTTGGGAATAGATAAAAAAAATTACAAGAATTAGTACTAAATCCAATTCCCCAGAATAAGGAAGAAAGGCATTCATTCTTGGGATTTGCTGGATATTACAGACAACATATCAAAGAATTTGCAAAAATTTAAAACTCTTTGTATAAACTCTGTTATCAAAAGCAGTTTATGAAATATATTAAGAAAGAGTTAAGGAATATTAAGAGCTGAAAAAAGTACTCAAAAATTCTCCTTTTTATCTTAATTCCAGATTGGAAGCTACCTTTCAAGCTATACATAGATGCTTGTGGAGAAGGATTAGGTGCTTCACTACACCAGACAAGAATCATCAATGATAAAAATGTTGAAGGACCAATTTGCTTCAGTTTAAGAGAGATTAATCCAGAAGAAGAAAGGTATGAAGAAAGCAAAATCAAATGCCTTTTCTTAGTGTGGGCTTTAGAAAAGCTACACTATTATTTAGCTGGAACAGTCTTTGATGTGATTAAAGACTGTAATGCTGTAAAATCTTTATTAAACATGAAGACAAAAAATAGACATATGCTGAGATTGAAGATTTCTATCCAAGAATATAGAGGAAATATGACTATAGTCTAAAAATATGGAGATATTAATAATACTTCTGATGGTCTTAGCAAATGGGCTCTAGCAAATAAATATGAAAACTCAGCATGGGTACCACAGGAAGTAAATTAAATAGAAGGAATATGTGTCACAGACATTGGCACAGAACTCTTTAATCAATTCAAAGAAGGCTATAAGATAGACAAAAAATTTCCTATCCTATGTAAACTCTTAATGAAATATTGCAAAGACCCATCATTATCTTCCAAACTAGATAAATTATTGAAAAAATAATATGATGAAGGAAGATTCCACCTACTTGATGGAATCCTATATCATAGGACCAAACAAACATGTGCTATGAACTTTACAGATAGATTTTTCATAGAAAATATACAACATTAATGCCATGATAGTATTTCATCTATACATTTTTCAGAAGATAGGACACTAGAAAGAGTAAAAACCTGCTGTTTGTGGCCAAATTGGAGAAAAAATGCTGCAGAATACTGCCAAACTTTTTACAGGTTCCAAAAAGCAAATAGAGCCACAGATAAGAAATTTGGTATGATGATCCAAATCCAAGAACCAAGATCCCCATAGGAAATAGTTCATATGGATTGGGTAGCAGCTCTACCCCCAGGAGGAAACAGAAGCTTTAATGCATGCCTAGTCTTAGTTGATAGGTACAGCAAGATCCCAACGCTCTTATCATGTCACAAAGATGACACAGCTATTAAAACATCTATAATGATATGGAATAAAGCTATCAGCCATAAAGTCTTATTCCAAAATATCATAAGTAATAGAGATCCTAAATACACTTCAGCCTTATGGACAAATATTCATAATTTGTTTGGCACAAAGCTATCATTATCACTTGAATATAACCCTCAAACTAATGGAATAGCAGAGAGAATGATGCAAACTCTAGAGGATATAATAAGAAGATTCTGTGCTTATGGCTTAGATCTCAAAAAATCTGACCGTTTTACCCATGATTGGTGTGCTCTAATACAAGCTCTAGAACCGGAATATAAGATTTAAAGTCATTCTTAAACTTGTAAAACACCTGAAATGTTAGAAAAAGGTTGGAATCCAAGACTACTTTATAACAATTTTAAAAAGGACTTTGTTGATAAACATCCAATAGAAAGCAGTTTTAAAATAATTCTTGACAAAGCAAGACATCATGCAAATAGATGTATGCAAGATTATTTCAAATATGAAAAAGAAAGATGGAACAAAAGTCACAAGCCATCCAATTTTAAAATGGGAGACTTAGTATTAGTATTAAATTTGAAATTTAACAATATTAAAGGACCAAAGAGACTGAAGGATTTATTTATAGGACCTTTTATGATAAGAGCCCTGCATAGCCCTAATGCTTTACAGCTAGAGTTAACAGGTGAATTAATGAACAAACACACAAATTTCCATGTAAGTGTGATAAAAAATTACAGCTAAAGTAATAAGGAATTATTTCCCCTAAGAAATAAACCACCACTTGTAATTCCCCCTCTTGAAGAAGCAGAAGAGAAGAAAATTATGTAAGTCCTTAAAGAAAGAAGGACAAGAAACAAGAAAGAAATGGAATACCTTGTGAGGTACAGAAACCAAACTCAAGAAGATGAATGGCTACTTGAGAAAGATATAACTAACTCTAATAAACTATTGAGGAGGTAAAGACATGAAAGATGACCCAAATAATAAGAAAATTAAGCATTATTGAGCTTCAAGACTAAAAAATTGTAGTGAAGAGGTAGGAAAGTGGTTGATAACCTAACTAACTAGATCAGATCATGGTGAAATAATTTATAGTGGTAGGGAATGTGAGCCTTTGAGATATGACCACATATCCAAAAAAGTCACAAAGCAACTTTACAAAGCTTATTATAGCAGTAAGAATTGAAATTATAATATCGAAATAAGTAAATTGCCACAAAAGGGCATAAATTCTTGATTATCTCAGGAAATAATGAATAAAAATATGGGATGAATTACACCATTTTATTCCACATCAAAAACTAAAAACATGACATATTTATGCTACATCTGTAAAACCAATACTTACTGAGATAAACTGGATATATGCACTTTTAGAATAAGTGCATATATCCATGGTTTTTAGCTCATAATTATTAAATGAAACATGATAAATAGTTTCTCCAAAAATAAAGTTAATCCAAATCACTTTAAGAGTAAAGCTATAAGCTTTATTTGGAAAGCTATAAACAAGGGGATATTGGGAAAAATAGTAATAGATGTTGACAACTTTAAATTACAAGTGGTCCAAGCTTAAAGAAAGGTAGATATTCATATTCTAATAGCTCATGACTGAAGAATTATGTAATTATTATCATTATATTCAAGTTAAAGCCCTATGAAATCATGTTTTGAAGTCCAAAATAGTAAGTTTGGGCAGAAAAGATGAGTTACAAGGAAAATCATCAAAATTAGGGTTTTGATGATCTAATAGAATAATCTTTGAAGCTTAGTAAGGACATTACAAGCCATCAGAATTTAATCTCTGAGTTTTCTTAGCATGAATAACTTAAAATTGATTAAGGATCATAGTTTAGGCTTAAAAATGATCAATTATGATCATTAACTCTAATCTTGTTTTAAGCTAAACAGTTGAATAAGAGATAAAACAGTTGTATATTAGTATTTTATGATTCAAGATACTATAATCTATGAACATAAATTATTCTCCAAGCTCATGATGTCATTAAATTTGAGCTACAGTGATAACTCTGAAAAATGGCATAATAATGAGATAAAAAGGTTTGATAATGATGTAATCATAATCAAACCTGGAAATACTGATCAATTGAGGTGGATACCATCAGTAAACGTCTACTAGAAGGAAGGAGATTTACTATGAAAGAACCTCTTCTTCCTCTGTTTCCCACTCAGACACATCAGAAACACTAAAAATTAAAATACAAGGTAATTTCCTTTTTCTTTATATATAAAATTATTCTATTATTATGGACCAAAGTTCCAGTTTGTAGTAATCAATCGCTTTGATGTTATTAATCTAATATTTCATTATTTTTGTTGAATTCTGTTAAATATCTCTAAATCCACTTAAAAATAGTTAAATTTGTAATTCTCTCTATTTTTTAATTCTAAAAACAGTTTTGATAAGCTGTATTTATATTATTAGGCATCAAATTAATCAAAATTATTATCTTAAGTGTCAAAAGTAGGCTATCATCTTTTATTATAATATTTTTTCTTTTTTATTTTTTTAATAATTCTTTTATTATTAAATAAAAGTTTCTCACATATTTATTATTTGTTGGTAACAAGAATAAATTGCAATAAATATATGCATCTTATCATATTATTCTCATAATATAATTTATATTATTTTATTTATTCAAATAATATAAATAACCCTAAGCCATAATTATAATATATCTCAATTATTATGATTATTTTTGATCTTATTATTCATTAAATTAGGACATTCAGAGTACAATAAGCAGGATATTGGTAATTCTTACTTATTTTTTCATGGTCAAACCTTACAGAAAGAGGGATCCTGAAAGGCCTATAATATGTCACAATAGTTACAATCAAGTCAAGAAAATGAAGAATTATAAAAATCAAGGCACAGGGATTATTGACGCTCCTATTGAAAAACTCAAACAGCAAAGTTATATGTGCTTCTCTAAAAGAGATACAGAAGTATAAACTACCTCATTATTTTTCACTAAATACCTTTGCATAAAAATTATTCAAGAATTTCCTAATTTGATTCTTATTGATTTTAACTATAAAAACAAGAAGTAAAAAAACTATAATTTTTGATACTTTTGGTTTCAGCTGTAACAAATAATCCCTTTTCTGGGTATTTTTTTTGTTTAATAATTAAAAAGAATTCTAATATACCTGGTAATTCAATTAATATATAAAAAAAAGTTATCAGAAATATCAATATTTTTTCCCCATTCAGTTATTTTTATTGGTAGATATTTGAATGTCAAAAATTCTCTTAAGAAGCTCTTCTCAGTCTTAAAAGTCATCTTATGAATTTTCAAAATAAAAAAAAAATTATATACCAATTTAATTCATAGAATTTCTTATTGTAATGATTTCAAAAAAATTTCTAGGGCCTTGAGAATAAAGGAAACAAATTTCAATTTTTTCACTTTTATTCAAATTAATTTGATTTTTAATTAATTTAAAATGATTCTTTTTCTAAGCTTATTAATTTATTGAATAGCAAAAATATTTTAAAGAAAAAAAGGAGAAAATTTAAACAGAAAAATGAAAAAATTCTGAAGTATTAGAATATTTGGAAGAAAAAACTTGATTTTGTCTATAATATTATTGCATTACTTCCTGGAACAAAAGAAATAGTAACCTGAGGTTGTGTTCCACCCTAAAAGTTTAATGTGCCCATTCAATGGTTACTAATTGTCACTAAAAGTCCACCAGTACTATCCCAGAAGCTATCAAAGCGCTTCAAATGGATTTTAAGAAACAATTTATTCAAATATTCAGGAAAATATCAAAATAAATTATTGTGAATTTAAAGACTTTACCTCCCCAAATCTGTTCTCTCAATGGGAATATACTTAATGATGAAATTCAGATATGCTTGGAGAATTTCAAAACCAAATGTTTTCTGCATGAAAAATTTACCAATAGATCTGTTCATTCTAAAGGGATAGCTTTCAAGAGCAATAACCAACAAGAATTCTTTAAGAACCAAAGGATTAAGTTGTTATAATTTGATCCACAATGGAATTTGACTTTAGCTTTATGGATTTCTTCAACTTCAATTTTTCAGTTTTTTATTTTTTACATTTGATAATTTTCTTAAAAATATTCTTCTCAGAACTTCTATTAAGAATATAATCAAGGTTTTTTTAAAAAAATGAATAATGAATGAATGAATCCAAATATATATATATATATTTAAAGGTATTTAGGGAAAAAGTTTTATAAAAATAAATGGAAAAAATAAACCCGATTCCTCAAAACAAATTACAAGGTTTTTTCCAATTGGAAAGGTAATTTTTGATTAAATTCCAAATATTCAAGAGGAATAAAAAGTATTCTTAAGAACCACTTTTATTAAAAAAGAAATTTGAAAGAACTTAAGGAGTAAAATAAAAAATAAAAAATGAAATTAAAATAGAGCACTAAATGTTTGAAATAATTTAAATTTAATCCAAGAGAAGGGGAAGAATTTGATAAAAATTCCCAAGCACAAAATCTTAAAGATTAAAGTCGATCCTCCCCCTTTAAAATTATGGAAGTGGTTGAATCTGAATATTCTAAAGATTCTGAGGCCTCATTCTAAAAAGAAATGATCCTCATAGACCTACTTGAATGAATATGGAAATTCAGGGTTAACCCTCAGAATGTCCACAAGATTGGCCAGGAGTAGCAGAACTGCACAAAGAAAGTCCCACAATCCTGAAACTAATTTTAGAATTTATGATTGATTTTCTTTGAGCTGTGAGAATTCACACAAGTTATGAATCATCTAAGCTATTTTTTCAGTTGTTGATTGATTTTAACTCAGTGCTTCTGAGTTATTCAAATATTGATTAACTTCTCTTGAGCCATCTTAGTTGAGTAACTGGATAAGAACACTTTTCAACATTAATTTCGAAATAAAACTTAAATCCCATAAATTTCCAGTTTTATGGAAACCATGGCTATAGAGCAGTATATAATTAAATTTAAAAGACACAAGAACAATTATATAGCTTCAGGGATGAGTTTTCTCAATAGATTTCAAAAAACCAGAACCTTTATAAAGCCATGAACAACCTGGTACCCTCATTAAGAACATTTATGGAAATAATAAAATAGTATGAAGATTTTAGCAAGGCTCAAAAAAGCAAGTTTATTTCAATTCCTGATATGGAGGATCCAATTGGAGATAAGTATCAAATACCAATTTTGTTTTATCCCACAGTCCAAACTTTCTCCTTTTCTCCCTATTTATGTGCTTAAAATGAAAATCCACAAACTTCTATATGTTTTTTTTGGATAGCTGTTCTCATTTTGGTCCCTTGGATTTCATAATTTATGAAGATTAACCTCTCCACCCCATTTATTTGAATCAGGAATTTTATTCTCAACCAAAAAGCCCTTGGGCTGGAAGAGAAATCTAAAAAGATTTTTTTTATTTGTCCAATCTTCCTGCCCCATTTCAGAAAAACTACTCATTATTTTAGAGGTTGATTCGGATTAATTAATCACATATATATATGTTATCCCAGTTATCTTCCTTCTAAATATTATTTATTTCTTAAATAATCCCTAAGTAAGTTTTTTTTTTTACCAAAAATTATGGTTCTTTTTTTTACCTAAAAGAAACAATCATATTCCAAAAATGAAAAAAAAAAAATTTTGGGCTTACAATTTTTCAACTCTAAAAGAAAAGAAAATTTCTAAAAAAAAATTGGTAGCTTCTAGTTTTTTTCTTTTTTGTAATTTTAAAGATTTACTACTCCATTGATTTTTTTTTAAGAAAAAAAGTAAAGAAAATCAGTAATTGATTTTTTTTTTAATTTTTAATATTTTGAATTAATTGTTTGTTTGTTTATTTATTTTTTGTCTTAAATACTTTAAGATACTTTCAAAATAAAAAAAATAAAAAATGAAAAAAAAAAATCAAAAAAGTCATTAAAAAAAACTTGGCCTTAGGATTTTTTTGTTGAAAAAAAAGAAGGGTTCAATTAAATGTTTTGCAAATAAATTAGAAAAAAAACCACATAAGAGCTTAATTTTTCTTATTGAAATCTTGTTTTATTTTACCAGAATTCTTCATTTTATATATTTATCTTTAGTTTGATAACAAAAAATAAAAAAGAAAATAAATCAAGTTTTAATAGTTTATCATTTATAATTATTAGTTTTAAGTAAAAAGAAATCAATTTGAGGGGATTTTAATTTTGAGAAAGTTTTCTAAATTAAAATATATAAAAAGTTTTCAAAATGAAAAATTTATTAAAGAATTTCTTTTTTTTAAAAAAATATAATAATTTCAAAGCTTATAACAAAAAAAAATGAAAATTATACTAGAAAATTATATTATATTTCATATTGATAATAATCTTTTGCTTTCATTTTTTCTTTTATTGTTCTTTGGAAACTCAATTATTAATAACCATCAATTTTTTTCAAAAAAAGGGACGCTTTTATTAATTTTTTTTGGGGAATTTGTTATTTTAATAAGATTAAAAATAAAATAAATTTTATTATTGTTCATATTTAGTTAGATCTAATTAGAATTTTAAATGAACTATGAATAATAATGATCATAATTATTCATTACTTTAAATAATAAATTCAATTTATTTTTTTTATTTCTTTTGACTTCCTTCCCTCACTCAATCACTAACTCATGAATGCATTAATTTAATCAAAAGCGATTTTAAAAACTTGAAAAAAAACATAATTATTATTATTCAGATATATTTTAGGTTTTTCTAACTAGGCTAAGATATTTTATCTATAGAAAGTTTTGAATTTTTATCTATTTAAAAAAGTATCATTATAATTGCTTCAAATTAATATCTTTTTTCTTTGAAAAAACAACTAAATAATAAACTTAAGCTTTTAAATTTATAATAGATGAAAATAAAATGAATAAGTTGAAAAAAGGTTTTTTTGATCCTTTTTAATAAATTAATATTGAATTTTATTTTTTGTGCATTTATCAGTTTTTTCCTTATAATTCTTCTGTAACCTCTTTCTTTTCCAATTTCATTTTTAATTGAAAACCTTCCAAACCCATACTTGTTAGAACTCATAGAAAAAGAGTTACACAAAATTGATGCAGGCAGAAAAAGGGCTTAAAGCCCATTAACATACCAATCCCTGTAACCCATACATTTTTTCCCTAGCCTGGGGATGAAATCCATAAAAATGTTTGAGAAACTTCTCATTATTACTTTTTTTATCTTTTTATGATTGTCTTATTGTCAGCTGGGGTCTATGTTGAAGCAGTAATTAGGCTATTTACAACTAGAACTATGACTGTGACACGTGGGAATAATTTCAAAATAAGAGTTTTAATTTAATATAATGGTTTATAATATAATAACAGGGTTCTACTATTGAAGAATAGTGGTGGTGAGCACTATTGAGAACCCTGGGTGCAGTCTTACCAGTTGGATTACTATAATAAAAGCTACAATAATTAAAATTATAATTATACCCTGATTATTACCCAAGAGTAAAACTGTTTTTGACAGTTTACTACGTAGGATATTCAAGAGCAGGATGAGGAAACAATTCTGGCTGGGAAAAGCCTCCTTTTTATCCTGAAATGGGGTGGAAAGGGTGCTAGACCTTTCCACGTAGAGGAAGTGAAGATTTCTCACCGTCTAGTACTGGATTGTGGTTTGCAAACAGCCTGTATAGCCTGTATTTGGCTCAGATGTGGCTTTGAAACCACATCTGGGCAGTTTTAACCAATACAGGGTGAAAATTCTTATCTGGGGACCTCACAGCCTGATTCTGACGTGTAGAATGCTGTACAGAAACTGTATGGGACCCCAGTATTGACTGAAATATGAGGTATTGAAGTAAAAACAAGCTTCTTTGTCTATTTGACACCTCATATTAATGGTTATGGGATATTATCCCATGGTAAGGCTGTATATGACAGCAGGTGGGAATCTGACCTTAAAACAGCCATAACTTTGTCAATTCTTGAGATATCAACCTCAAAATTGGTTACGTGTGTAGCCCTGCATGTGCTCTACACAATGGTACCTCATTTGATATGGGTATCATTAAATATGGCAAAGTTATCCCATGTACAAGTGTTTTGTACATTTGCGTGGTATAGGCAAAAAGCTGTATTGAGCTTATTTGCCCCATAACTTTTGTTCTAGTTGAGATATTGGGAAATGGATGACACCATCAGATAGCCCTGATTGTGCTCTTTCAAAAATAACCCCACTTCAAGTATCTCACACTAAAACTGTAGAAGCTAGATGAGAGGTGAATGTTTTGTTCACCCTTATTTGGCCTCAAATTGACCATAACTCCAGTAATATTGGTGCTAGCTCAGTTTGGCTGGTACCATTGGATATCCCTGTCTTAGAGATTCATTTTGAATACCCATTTGATGGGGTTAAGCCTCTCCTTCTAGATTTTAGATGAGAGGTGACAATTAAGGTTTATGCTCAGCAATAACTTTGAGCAGGAATAACTTTGTTATTTTTTGTCCTATGGTGATGGGACTTATATTTTCAGAAAGAAATGAGTTTCCCCTTTCTTTTGATACCTTTTGACCTGATTTGGCTGAGCTCCATGTTTTTGTGGTATCTTGGCTATACCATTGGTTTATGGTATTTTGGCTGTCATGCTTGTGCTCTGGTTTTGAGTCACAGGCTGACATACCCTCCCTCTAAAAAGGCCCATCATTTATGAGACTGTTCAGTCCTCCTAGAGGCTCTGAATCTCCTTAAATGAAGGTTCCTATCTGGTATGGCATCCTCTGCCAACCATTTTTCCTTATCAGCTGTCTGGTTCTTGAATCTGACTAAGTACTGTCTTTGATCCTTCCCATTAAGTCTGATCTTTCTGGCCCTGATGATTTCACTCACAGGTCCTGGGAAATCCTCCAATTCCACTATCTATGGTGGTGTGAGGATCTTCTTCCTGGAGGGGAATTTACCCTCCTCAGTTTGGAAGTATGGTTTGACCAAGCTCACTGGAAAGACTGGGTGTTTCCTGGAAAACTCCTCTGTGAGCTTGACTTCCACTGTACTCTTTCCTATCAACTTTATAATAGTGAAGGGCCCTACAAATGAGTCTCTCATCTTCTTGGGTCCTTTAAGATTGTTCAAGTTTAGTGTAGACACTAACACCTGGTCCCCTTCCTTAAAGTCAGGTTCCATGTGTGTCTTGTCCCACCTCTGCTTATTATAATCCTTTGCTTCAGCTATGCATTTAGCAGCTGTGTCACAAGCCCTCTTCCACATATCATGGAAGTCTTTGGCTGTGGGGTGGATGATTAGAAGATTCTTCTTAAAGTGATCCACAGGTAACAAGGGATTCCACCCTTTCTCTACCAGTGCAGGTGTTTTTCCTGTGGTAGAGTGCTGACTTGTATTATAAGACAGTTGGACAGCTGGTAGAAGGGTAACCCAGTCATAGGTATATCCCTCATGGTCCTTATACTCCATGCCATAGGTACAGAAGCTCCTAAGGATGTCCTCCATTGTTTGAATCATCCTCTCTGCCAGGCCATCTGTTTGTGGATGGTAAGCTGTGGAAAAAGAAAGCTTGGTGCAAAGCATGTCATAAAAGTTGGTCCAAATTTCAGATGTGAATTTTGGGTCCCTATCACTAATGATAATCTTAGGGACTCCACAGGTGGATATGATATTATTCCAAAATAACAGAGCAGTATCCATGGCTGTATCCTCCTTGTGGCATGGTATACACCTCATGCTCTTGCTGAACCTATCAACTATGATCAAGCAGGAATTGTAGTTTTCTTTGCCTCCTGGGACAAGTCCTGTAACCCAGTCCATGTTGATGGTTTCCCATGGGTGTTTAGGTTCTTCTATATGCTGAAGTAAACCATACTTCTTCACATGTTTCCTATTTTCCTTTTGGCATCTTTCACAAGTGTTAATATATTCACTCAACTCTTGTTCCCACTTGGGCCACCAAGCTGTGCTTGCTACCCTCTCCTTGGTCCTGTCTTCACTCATGTGTCCCATATAGGGGCAGTCATGGAATTCCTGCAGGATCAAGGAGATGTGGTCTCTGTCTACCACTGTGAGTGCACTTGTGTGTTTCTCTCTGTGGTAGAGCAGGCCATCTATAAGCAAGAACTTGTTATCCTTATAGGCCCTCAACCATGGTTCTTCCAGCTGGGATTCCAGTTCTGGACTCTTGTACTTCTGTTGAAGGAGTTGTAGTAGTATGCCACACTGTTTGTGTTTGGCACAAGACTTTAGTACTGCACTAAAAAATTCATTGCCCAGTTCAGAGGAGCTTATTCCCAATATGGGGGTTTCTGTCCCCTCTGAATCAGTGTTTCCACTGTCAAGGGTACCACTTTCTGGTGCCCATTCAGAAAATCTGAAGTTCTTCCTCCTATCTACTTCCATGAAGTGGATAGGGATTTTGGCTGCAACTTCAGGGTCATAAGCTGGATTGCTCTTGACATTATCCAGTGGCCATCTACTAAGGCAATCTGCATTGGTATGACTTTTACCTTTTTTGTATATGATGGTCATGTTCCCTCTATACTCCTGGATGGCTATTTGCCATCTCAGCATGTGTCTGTATGTAGTATTCATGTTCAGTCAAGACTTCAAAGCCTGCACCCTCCAGATAATAATGGAGTTTTTCTAGAGCCCAGACTAGACATAGACACTCAGTCTTGGTAGCCCCATACCTGGATTCTGAATCTTTCAGTTGCCTTGAGATGTAGCAAATTACTCCTTCTCTTGGTTCACCATCCACAATTTGTCTTTGGTGAAGGGCTGCTCCTAGGCCTTGACTACATGCTGCATCTATGTATAACTTGAATGGTAGTTCAAAGTCAGGTAAGATGTGCACAGGTGCATTTGTGAGTTCATATTTGATCCTCTCATATGCATCCCTCCTTTCCTTGGTGATTTCAAAAACTACATCTTTTGAACACAACTTGTATAAGCTACTAGTTATGTGGGCAAAGTTCTTGATGTGGTTTCTATAGTAGCTAGCAAACCCAAGGAAAGATTGCATCTCTTTGATGCTCTTTGGTACTGGCTTTTGCAGTACTGCTTCTACTTTATTCTGGTCAATTGCCAGACTAAGACCTGAGACTTTATGTCCTAGAGCCAGTAACTCTTGTTGGCCAAAATTGCACTTTTTAAGTGAAATTTTCAGATTTATGGGTGTGCATTTACTTAGCACTCTGTCTATGTATTGCACATGGTCTTCCCATGTCTCTGAGTATATAATGATATCATCAATATATACCACCATCCAGCCTTCCAGTATTTCTTCTTGAAATATTGTGTCCATCATCCTTTGGAAATGGGCTGGTGCATTTTTGATGCCAAATGGCATCCTGGTATACTCATATATGCCCATATGGCATATTATTCTGAGTAATTTCATGGAGTTTGGTTTAACTCCATTTTGGTGGAAGCCTTTCATACAATCCATTTTGGTTATGTATTTGGCTTTTGCCAGTTTATCCAAGGAATGAGGTATCCTGGCTATAGGGTACCTGTCTGCTTTTGTGTAGCTATTCAGAGCTCTGAAGTCTCCACACAGTCTAGACTTGCCATCATGCCAGGTGATTAGGACAGGGGTGGTGATTTACACTATTTTATAATGTCCAATCTTCCTGATGACATCCATGTCCAGGAGTTCATTGATATGTTTCTCAATTTCTCTCCTTGTCAGGGTGACTCTATGATATAGCTTCAGAAAGATAATAAAAGCTATAAATATGAGTGTGACACGAAAATAATGATTATATTTAGAGTGAGAATATGAGTGAAAAGGGCTATACTAAAATAATTTAGTGATGGTGAGTACTGCTGATAGCCCTGGGTGCAGTGTTTGCCTGTTGGTTTACAATAGCAAACCCTACAATACTTACTTTAAAGTATACCTGTTAAATTCTAAGAGTATCACTTCCTTTTTAAGAAGTTATACCACGTAAGAATATCAAGAACAGGATGCTGGATTTGCTTCCTGGTGAGGCAAAGCCTCCTTTTATCTTGTTCTGGGGTAGTGGGAGGTGGTTTACCTCTGCACACGACCACAGAGTGAAAATTTTCACTACTGTGGGCTGGTTTGTGGTTCTATACACTCAATACAGGCTAGTATTGGGTTGAAATGTGGTTTTAGAACCACAAGTAGTCAGTTTTACCCTATACAGGGTGAAAATTTTCACCAATGGACTTTACAGGTGTATTCTGGTGCTCCTGACGCGTCAGAAACTGTACAGAACCTGTATGGACCTCTGTATTTGACTTAGTTATGAGGTATTGAAGTATAAATAAGCTTCAGCATCTGTTTGACACCTCATAATCAGAGTACAACTGTATCCTGTCATAATACAGCTGTATTGGCCATATTGTGGGATTATAACCTTCAGACAGCCATAATTCTGTCAGTTGTTGAGATATCATGCTCAAAGTTGGTTCATTGGATAGCCCTGTATGAGCTCTACACAATGATACCCAATTTGGTATGGTTATCATTAAATATGACAAAGTTATCCCATGTACAAGGTTTTTTGTACATAGGCGTGGTTTGGGCAAAAAGCTGTATTGAGCTTGTTTGCCTCATAGCTTCTGTTATAGTTGAGATATGAAGAAGTGAATGGCACCATCAGATAGCCCTGATTGTGCTCTTTCCAAAGAGACCCCACTTCAAGTATCCCACACTAAAACTGTAGAAGTTAGATGAGAGGTGAATGTTTTGTTCACCCTTATTTGGCCTGAATTTGACCATAACTCAAGTAATACTGGTGCTAGCTCAGTTTGGCTGGTACCATTGGATAGCCCTGGCTTAGAGCTTCATTTTGAGTACCCATTTGATGGGGTTAAGCCTCTCGTTCTAGATTTTAGATGAGAGGTGAAAATTAAGGTTTATGCTCAGCAATAACTTTGAGCAGGAATAACTTTGTTATTTCTTGTCCTATGGTGATGGGACTTATATTTTCAGAAAGGGGTGAGTTTCCTCCTTCTTTTGATACCTTTTGAGCTGATTTGGCTCAGCTCCATGTTTTGGTGGTATCTTGGCTATACCATTGATTTATGGTATATTGGCTGTCATGCTTGTGCTCTGGTTTTGAGTCACAGGCTGACATACCCTCCCTCTAAAAAAAGGCTCATTTTTGATGAGACTTTCCTCTCTTCTTGGAGGTATTAGCATGGTTCATGTGATGTTGAGCCAACAATTCCCTTGTTGTCATACCCTCCCTGTCTGGTGGCTTATGTTTCAAACCATCCAGGTGTTTGGTCATTGGTTTCCTCCTTTGGGAATGGACTGAACCAATTTCCTCTATTGGATGGTTCTTAAATTCCACCAAATATTCCTCATGGGGGTTAGGCTCACTGTATGAATTATTTCCATAGCCATTCCCCACACTATCAGAGTCAGATTCATGACCTTCTTGGTCTTTTGTTGTTTCTTCCTCTCTTGCAAATATCTCTTCCCTGTCTTTGGGAGAATTTTCTGCATAGTGATTGGGTGAATCACAATTGTGAAGTCCTGTTGTGATTTCAGAATCTGAATCATGAGTATCTTTGGCTTCCAGGGTTGGATTCTCCCTGTTATCACCACTACTATGGTTATTGTATCTACCAATAGATGTTCTAATCCTTACTTCTTGCAAAGTATTGGATATTTGATCCAGGGTGGATTCTTTGGAGCATCTGCATTTTACTGCATGTTCTAAGTCTCCTGGTAGTTTGGTCAACAGTTTGTGATTTCTCATTTCTGTTGTTATGTGAGGGTCAATGGCTATTAACCTTTTTGACTGTCTCAGACACCAATCATATGGATCTTTGTCCACTGTGTATCTATCATTTCCAAATGAAAGGGTTTTCTGCCATATCCATGTATCATTTCTGTACTTTTGGATTATTTGGCTCCTCCACCATGGCCAGTTTCTTCTGCCATGGATTTCTTTCATTTGTGTGTACCAAATACTAGCATGTCCTTTAAAAGCTGTATTTAGTCTGGCAGTAATCCAGTAATCTGGTATACTTGGTACATCAGTGAAGAGTCCATCAATATAATCTATGAGTTCCATATGATCATATTCTCCAGTTCCAGAGAATTTGGGCCAGCTTGAGGCCTCAGGAAGCTGTTTAAAGGCTTCCTTTTCAGTATAAGACATATTATCTCCATCCTGGTATTTTGATGGAGACCTTGCCTTATTCACCAATAAAGAATCTGGTTTGATGTCTTCCTGGTGGTATGGGGTGCTTCCAGAAACATGCCCTTGTGTTTGGGGTTTCATTTTTTGGCAGAAATTGAACAATTTGTCAATATCTTGATCCAGGTATTCCCTTTCCCTTTTGCAGTGATTTTGCTCCTCCAAGACTTGATTTAGTCTTCTTTTGGACTCTTCTGAGGCTTTATATAATTCAATATAGTCCTCTTGAAGAGTATGAATAGTTTTGGCTTGTAAGGTACAAGCCTCTTGTAACCTTGACATACTTTCATGGAGTCTTTCAAACTCTTTTTGAGTTTGTTCTACAAATTGGGAAAATTGTAACCATAGAGTATTACTACTTATGGTACTCTCAGGTATCACAACATTGTGTTTCATCTGAGTGGAGATATCATTCCTTATCATAGGGCTGCTAGGTGCATTAGAAGTGTTTACAACTGTTTGTTGTTTCTTTGTACTTCTTGCAACAGGTCCAACAATTTCTGGATCATAGGATCTGACTCTTTCAGCCTCTGGTTGAAAGAAGTCTTGTTCTTGCCTTATGATCCTCTTCCTCTCCTGGATTCTATCTTGGATTGGAAAGTATAGTGACTCTTGGTCACTGATCTGCTGGTGCCTGAGTGGTGTGAAGCCACTAGGGAGTCTGGTTGGGTTACCAGTCCTCATGAGCCTGAAAGGGTCAGAGTGTGTTAGCTCTTGTTCCATTTCTTGTCTATGATAAGTTCTTTGAAGAGTATCTCTTTGAGGGAAATCTTCTGAATACTTTCTACAAGTTGTTTGTAGTGGGAATCTGGTTTGAATTCCCTGTCTGCCATTCCCCATTGGAGAATTTCTTGGAAGATTTGATGGGTTAGAACAAACTGTTCTATGCAAACCATTCCTGGAGGTTTGCTGTTGAAACCCATCTTGGAAGGTGTAGAAAGGTTCATTTTGCCATGTATTATGACTTTGAACAACTTCAACTTCTCTCTTTTCCAGGCCTCTATTCCAACTGATGGTTGTTTCTCTTTGTAAGGAATAATCCCTTCGAAATCCAAAGTCTTTGGAATGAGGTGGTATCATTTCTGATTTGTAAAGTGAGATTTTCAGCTAGTTGATTGAATCCTTTTGTTAGGATTTATAAGTCACTTTGGACAAGTTATTATTGAAAATATCAATAATAAATATCAATCAACTCTCCCCAATATATACTCTGTATATATTAAAAAAATTAATAATAAAATATGGTTTGTATTTTATTATGAAGTATTACTATTAAAATTATCAATAGTAATGATAATAATCAATTTTTCACGCCAATTTGGGTAAAAAAAAGAATTATAAGAGTTTTTCTCTAGGAAAAATTCAAACAATATATACCTTGTATATATTATGAAAAAAAGATCAATAATAAAATATGATTTGTATCTTATTATTGAGTATTATTATTGAAATTATCAATAATAATGATAATAATCAATTTTTCACGCCAATTTGGGTGAAAAAATGAATTATCAGAGTTTTTCTGTAAGAAAAATTCAAATAATATATACTTTGTATATATTATGAAAAAAACAATAATAAAATATGGTTTTTATTTTATTATTAAGTATTATTATTGGTATTATCAATAATAATGATAATAATCAGTTTTTCACGCCAATTTGGGTGAAAAAAAGAATTATCAGAGTTTTTCTTCAAGAAAAATTCAAATAATATACTTTGTATATCTTATGAAAAAAAAACAATAATAAAATATGGTTTTTATTTTATTATTAAGTATAATTATTGGTATTATCAATAATAATGATAATAATCAATTTTTCACGCCAATTTGGGTGAAAAAATGAATTATCAGAGTTTTTCTTCAAGAAAAATTCAAATAATATATACTTTGTATATATTATGAAAAAAAACAATAATAAAATATGGTCTTTATTTTATTATAAAAAGAGAATATTTTATAAATATAAATTATATATTTATAACTCTTCAAAAAATGAAAAAATATTATTTTTTCAAAAAAGGATATGTATACAGTTTTTTTTGATTTTTTATTTTATTTTATTTTTTTGTTTTTAATATATTTTTTTTGTGAGTAAAAAAAATCAGAATAGAGAAAAACCACGAGATGAATCCCCTTCAGGGCTTCTTATGGTTTCAAAAAAGTGAAAATAAGCAAGAAAACAAATATAATAACTTTAAAAGGCATGAAAATTAGTTAAAAATAGTGAAAACAAGCTAAAATTTCGTCTAAAATAGGTAAAAAACCTGGCCAGGCCCCCAAAATGTCAGGGTGACTCTATGATATAGCTTCAGAAAGATAATAAAAGCTATAAATATGAGTGTGACACGAAAATAATGATTATATTTAGAGTGAGAATATGAGTGAAAAGGGCTATACTAAAATAATTTAGTGATGGTGAGTACTGCTGATAGCCCTGGGTGCAGTGTTTGCCTGTTGGTTTACAATAGCAAACCCTACAATACTTACTTTAAAGTATACCTGTTAAATTCTAAGAGTATCACTTCCTTTTTAAGAAGTTATACCACGTAAGAATATCAAGAACAGGATGCTGGATTTGCTTCCTGGTGAGGCAAAGCCTCCTTTTATCTTGTTCTGGGGTAGTGGGAGGTGGTTTACCTCTGCACACGACCACAGAGTGAAAATTTTCACTACTGTGGGCTGGTTTGTGGTTCTATACACTCAATACAGGCTAGTATTGGGTTGAAATGTGGTTTTAGAACCACAAGTAGTCAGTTTTACCCTATACAGGGTGAAAATTTTCACCAATGGACTTTACAGGTGTATTCTGGTGCTCCTGACGCGTCAGAAACTGTACAGAACCTGTATGGACCTCTGTATTTGACTTAGTTATGAGGTATTGAAGTATAAATAAGCTTCAGCATCTGTTTGACACCTCATAATCAGAGTACAACTGTATCCTGTCATAATACAGCTGTATTGGCCATATTGTGGGATTATAACCTTCAGACAGCCATAATTCTGTCAGTTGTTGAGATATCATGCTCAAAGTTGGTTCATTGGATAGCCCTGTATGAGCTCTACACAATGATACCCAATTTGGTATGGTTATCATTAAATATGACAAAGTTATCCCATGTACAAGGTTTTTTGTACATAGGCGTGGTTTGGGCAAAAAGCTGTATTGAGCTTGTTTGCCTCATAGCTTCTGTTATAGTTGAGATATGAAGAAGTGAATGGCACCATCAGATAGCCCTGATTGTGCTCTTTCCAAAGAGACCCCACTTCAAGTATCCCACACTAAAACTGTAGAAGTTAGATGAGAGGTGAATGTTTTGTTCACCCTTATTTGGCCTGAATTTGACCATAACTCAAGTAATACTGGTGCTAGCTCAGTTTGGCTGGTACCATTGGATAGCCCTGGCTTAGAGCTTCATTTTGAGTACCCATTTGATGGGGTTAAGCCTCTCGTTCTAGATTTTAGATGAGAGGTGAAAATTAAGGTTTATGCTCAGCAATAACTTTGAGCAGGAATAACTTTGTTATTTCTTGTCCTATGGTGATGGGAATTATATTTTCAGAGAGGGGTGAGTTTCCTCCTTCTTTTGATACCTTTTGAGCTTATTTGGCTCAGCTCCATGTTTTGGTGGTATCTTGGCTATACCATTGATTTATGGTATATTGGCTGTCATGCTTGTGCTCTGGTTTTGAGTCACAGGCTGACACTCCTGGTTTCCAGGCTTGCTGGATAAGGAGGTCTCCTAAGAGTAGGTGTATAAGGTCTTTCCACATCCAGATATAGTTCTATATAATTGTCAGGGTGAGTCAATATAGTAGCTATAAAATGTAGTTACAAGCTAATATTATGACTGTGACACGTCAAAAACAAATAAAATTAAATCTTCAGGTCCTACTGCTACGTGGTAACAGTGGTGATGAGTCTATTGAGGACCTGGGTTGCAATACTCTAATATCTTTGACTGTAAAGAGGTACTACAATAATTATGTTCTAATTATATCTTTTAATAATAATTCTAAGGGCACTACTGATTGATAACAGTTTTGTCACGTAAGAATAAGGATAATAAGATAATAATGATGGGTTTTCAAGGAAAAAACCCTTCTTTTTATATCTTTCAAGACTGTCAAGAGTTATTAACTCTTCACACGTCAGTGGAGTAAAAATTTTCACTCCAATGGTCAATCTGTGGTTCTGGATCCTCAATTCTGACGTCAATAGAGGCAGAATTGTGGTTTTAGCACCACAAATGATCATTCTGGGTCAATACAGGGTGAAAAAAATTTTCACCTGCCACGTCAGCACTTGGATGACGTTGTTCTGGTGTCTGTATGATCAATATTAATCATTCTGGGCGGGTTTAAGCTTTAAACAGCCATTATTTTAAGTATCAAGCCAGTACTGGTTGGTACAGGTTTGGTACAGGCCAGTATTGCTCAAAATACTTCCTACCAAGATATCTTAGTCAGTTTTTGAGATATCAAGAAACCAAGAGCACAGAATTGAAGGGCTTAATGAGCTCTTAAATTTGGTATGCTTCATGTTTACCCTTCTTTCAAATAGAAAAAGTTATAAGGGCTTTAAGCTTTTGGATGTAATCTTGTACATCAGTATGAGGCTTCAAAAACTTCCATGCCAGATATCTTCTCCAATTTGGAAGATATATGTATTCTGATGATACAGTTTTTTAGGGCTTGATTAAATCTACAGTTTGGTATATTACACTGTACAGCTGTATGAGTGTATGCCAAAGATACAGGGGTTTGTTTACTTCCTTGTTTTCAGAATATCTGTATTTTTGGTTGTTAAACCTTTGAACCAAGATCCCTCAGTCAATTTAAGAGGTACAGAGGTCTAATGTATCTCAAATTGAAGCTCTTGTTTATATCTTTAATTTGGTTATACGTTTGTACAGCTTTGTACAAGCCCTCTTTGACTTTCAGGGGGGTCTTGGTTTTAAAATAGGTCATATGGTTTCTCCAGTTGTAGTGGTGTTACAACAACATGGATGATATCATTGTGTAGCTCTCTATGTGAGATTTAAGAAAAATACCATTTTGGTATAGGATAACTTAAATATGCATAAGTTAAATGAGAGGTGAAAATAAGGGTTTTGACTTGTTTATTCTCCTCTAGGTTTCCTTATTCTGTTTGGATAAGGTTGGTGTTTAATTTAAGAGGATTTTTTTCCTCTTATTTATTACCTGTATTGACTATTTTGTTCAATACTTGTCATACCATTATTTATGGTATGTTGGATGTCATGCTAGTGCTCTGTTTTGAGTCACAGGCTGACAATAATGGCCTTTGATCTTGACTAATGGTTCTTCACCAATGGAAAATTCTGGTCTGTTCTTTCTCAGAATATTCAGTAAACTTAGTTTCTGTTTACTGGTGAGGGTATTGCTAAACTGTCCCTCTCCGAATTCCTTCAGAAGGTCTTTTAGTGGATCTTGAGAAGATATCTGGTATATATCAAGTAAAAATTTCTTTTCCTTGTTAGTACCAATGGTGATGTGACTATTTTTACTGTTGTAAATGTCTATGCCATACATACTCTGGTAATCTGTTCCCAGTAAAAGCCCTTGGATGTGGGCATCATCAAGCACTACAAACTCTGGGTTGAGTCTGATATTACCCTTCCTGTGGGGTATAATTATCTCTTTGATAATTGTCCCAATGGAAGTCATCTTCCCTGATGCACTTTTAAGGCTATTTGCCTTAGTGGGCAAGAGCTGTTTTTCCCAATTTGGGAAGTGGTTATCCAGATAATTTCTGGCCACTATGGAGCAGTGTGCTCCACTATCAATGATCAGTGGGTGCTGAGCATTGTCAATACAGACAGTCATCTTTGTGGCTGTTCCATGTATATATTCCATTCCTTTAGTTGGTGTAACCAGGAATGTTTGGGCATCTTGTGTATGTTTGCACAAGTTTTTGTTGGCAGTGTCTTGTGGCATGCCTGCTTCCAACTGTATGTCCTGAATTTCCAGTGGGGTTTCCCCTTGGTACTCCACTAGAAATTCTTCTCTTGGGTCCTGTTCATCATCAGATTGTTCTCTGATGGCATCACCCATAGAGTCTGATTCAGAATCCTCTGTTGGGGATTCTTCCTCTGGGACTTTCTCAATGGAATAGACTTTTTTCTTTGCCTTTGGACAGTTGTTTGCATAGTGGTCTGTTGAACCAAAATTGTGACAAGAATTTCTCTTCTTTTCCACTTCTGCCACTCTTTCTTTGGGTTTGTCTTTAAACTCTACCCTGAAAGGTTGTTTCTCTTTGAAACCACTTCTCTTATATAGGGTGAATTTCCCTATATTAGTCCTTTTCCTTATGTCTCGTAAGGTGTTGGAAATGTCATCTAGAGTGCAATTTTGGTTGCATCTGCATTTTACTGCATGCTCTAGCTCTCCTGGCAGTTGTTTCAGAAGCTTGTGATTCCTCATTTGGATGTTCATCTGAGGATCAATGGCTTTAAGTCTTTTAGACTGTCTAAGACACCACTAATATGGATCTTTGTCCACTGAGTATTTGTTATTTTAAAATGACATGGTCTTCTGCCATATCAAAGTTCCATTACTATACTTTTGGATTATTTGACTCTTCCACCATGGCCAGTTTCTTCTGCAATGGATTTCTTTCATTTCTGTGTACCATATACTAGCATGACCTTTAAATGCAGTATTCAATCTAGCAGTAATCCAGTAGTCTGGTATGCTTGGTACATCAATGAAGAGTCCATCAATATAATCTATGAGCTCCATATGATCATATTCTCTTGATCCAGAGAATTTGGGCCAGCTTGAGGCCTCAGGAAGCTGCTTCAAGGCTTCCTTCTCTGAATAAGACATTCCATATCCATCCTGGTATTGTGATGGAGATCTTGCCTTATTCATCAACATGGCATCTGGTTTGATGTCATCTGGTTGATATGGATTCTCCATAACTTGGCCTTGTAGTTGGGGCTTCAAGTTATGGTAGACATTAAACAATTTGTTTATGTCTTGGTCCAGACAATCCCTGTCCCTTTTGCTGTGGTGTTGTTCTTCAAAGACTAGATTCAGTCTTTTGTTAGTTTCTTCAGAGGCTTTGCTCAATTGAGCTTGTCCTTCTTGAAGATTTTTAACTATTTTTTCATGGAATCTTGTAATTTTTTCATCCTCACATGGCTGGCTTCAAGTTCTTCAAACTGCTTTGCAGATTGCTCAGCAAATTGGGACATTTGTAACCACAGTGTATCACTGTTGATGTTACTATCAGATGTGACAATGTTATGTTCAGTATGAGTGGGGGAAATGTTTCTATTACTAGGACTACTGATTCTAGAGTGGTTTACAGCTACTTCTGGTTCTTGTGCACTTCTTTTACCAAATCCAACAGCTTCTGAATCATAGGGTCTGAATCTTTCCTCCTCTGGCTGAAGGAGGTTTTGTTCTTGCCCTTGTTTCCTTGTCTTCTACTGGAAACTTCCTGGAATTGTGAAGAATGGTGACTCTTGGCCACTGATCTTCTGGTTTCTAAATGGTCTGAAGCCACTGGAGAGCTGATTTTGCCTGCTCCTTGTGAGCCTGAAGGAATCTGAGTAGGCCCTGTCTGGGTTAAGTGTTCTTCTATAGCTTGGATAGTGGCTTTATTCTCCCTTATCCTCTGTGCCCTTGCCTCCAGGAGCCTGAACTGCCTGGTAGGATTCCAACCTTTGGTGATTAACATCAGGTCTTTGAAGTCTATCTCTCTGAGACAGATCTTCTGGCAACTTGCTCCAAGTTCTGCCCAGTGAGATTCCAGGTTGAACCTCTTGTTGTCCATGCTTCATTGGAATAAGTCCTTGAGGAGTTGGTGGAGCTGAAGAACTTGATCCATGTCTTTCCAGTCCTCTGGTTTTTTCCTTTGGAAGCCAAGATCTCTGAGGTGTACAGGTGACATGTTTGTGTTTGCAAGCAGGTAAAAACTTTATGATCTTAGGGTATTTACCTTTGACTGTGCCTTGTACAAATTTGTTGTCTGCTGATTTGGGCAATTTACCTTTAGAGTTTACAGCTGGGTTAATTATAGTAATTTTCCCTGTACAAGCTATCAAGGTTGGTTTACCTTGTATTGATGCAGAATTTTGTGGTTTTCTACTCTTCTGTGTGGAAATGGGTGTCCACTTCTTTGCTGTTATCAGGCCTTCACTGTGCCTCTTTCCTTTGCCTTTGCTTCCCTCTGGTTCTGAGGGTGTCACTGGTGTGTTGGCCTGTGACTGGCTTTCAAGTGGTATGAAATTATCTTCCACTGAATCAAAACAGGAAAAAGAGGGCTTATGTCAGTTAAGACTTCTCAAAAAATGCTGGTTTTGCATGTCTAAGAATGGCCTCTGGGCTTGTATATTATTACAATGTGCCCTTGTATAATGACAGTGTGATTGAATTAACAATTCCACGTCAGAAATACAGCTTACTGATATTTGGTATACTGTTTGTATACCAATATCTCACAGAATAACTTGTAATTAGCAAGTGTAAACTGTCAAAAAGTGGTGTGTAACAGGGAAATTGAGCTAACAATATGTCCAACCATGCCTCAACTGTTGGTTTATCAGTATGAGGTGTCTTATTTGAATTAAAAAATGAGACTGTATTAATGGCTTAAGTGTTTTTATATTTAAAAAACGCCAAAAATAAGGGTGTTGTGGTTATTAGCCACATGACAGATACTCTTAAAATATGAGTATAAAGTGTTATATATACCAAAAAAGAAAATATATCTATATAATATATATATTTTTAAGAAATATTATGCCTAAAAAGAATAGAAGTTTTTTCAGAAAGTGAGAAATAAGAGAAAAAACTCACTTACAAGGGTCCAAAAAGGTTCAAAACACGGCCAGGCCCCCAAAATGTCAGCTGGAGTCTATGTTGAAGCAGTAATTAGGCTATTTACAACTAGAACTATGACTGTGACACGTGGAAATAGCTTTAAAATAGGAGTTTTAATTTAATATAATGGTTTATAATATAATAGCAGGATTCTACTATTGAAGAATAGTGGTGGTGAGCGCTATTGAGAACCCTGGGTGCAGTCTTACCAGTTGGATTACTATAATAAAAGCTACAATAATTAAAATTATAATTATACCCTAATTATTACCCAAAAGTAAAGCTGTTTTTGACATTTTACTATGTAGGATATTCAAGAGCAGGATGAGGAAACAATTCTGGCTGTGAAAAGCCTCCTTTTTATCCTGAAATGGGGTGGAAAGGGTGCTAGACCTTTCCACGTAGAGGAAGTGAAGATTTCTCACCGTCTAGTACTGGCTTGTGGTTTGCAAACAGCCTGTATAGCCTGTATTGGGCTCAGATGTGGCTTTGAAACCACATCTGGGAAGTTTTCACCAATACAGGGTGAAAATTCTTATCTGGGGACCTCACAGCCTGATTCTGACGTGTATGACGTGTAGAATGCTGTACAGAAACTGTATGGGACCCCAGTATTGACTGACATATGAGGTATTGAAGTAATAACAAGCTTCTTTGTCTATTTGACACCTCATATTCATGGTTATGGGATATTATCACATGGTAAGGCTGTATATGACAGCAGGTGGGAATCTGACCTTAAAACAGCCATAACTTTGTCAATTCTTGAGATATCAACCTCAGAATTGGTTCAGTGTGTAGCCCTGTATGTGCTCTATACAATGGTACCTCACTTGATATGGGTATCATTAAATATGGCAAAGTTATCCCATGTACAAGATTTTTGTACATTTGTGTGTTTTAGGCAAAAAGCTGTATTGAGCTTGTTTGCCCCATAGCTTCTGCAGTAGTTGAGAGATGGGGAAGTGGATTACACCATCAGATAGCCCTGTTTGTGCTCTTTGCAAAAATACCCCACTTCAAGTATCCCACACTAAAACTGTAGAAGTTAGATAAGAGGTGAATGTTTTGTTCACCCTTATTTGGCCTGAAATTGACCATAACTCCAGTAATATTGGTGCTAGCTCAGTTTTGCTGGTACCATTGGATAGCCCTGGCTTAGAGCCTCATTTTGAATACCCATTTGATGGGGTTAAGCCTCTCCTTCTAGATTTTAGATGAGAGGTGAAAATTAAGGTTTATGCTCAGCAATAACTTTGAGCAGGAATAACTTTGTAATTTCTTGTCCTATGGTGATGGGACTTATATTTTCAGAAAGAGGTGAGTTTTCTTCTTTCTTTTGATACCTTTTGAGCTGATTTGGCTCAGCTCCATGTTTTGGTGGTATCTTGGCTATACCATTGGTTTATGGTATTTTGGCTGTCATGCTTGTGCTCTGGTTTTGAGCCACAGGCTGACAAAGTTGGACACAATGAAGAAGTAGAAGTCAAAAATCCTGTAATCATTACTTGGCATTATGATACATCAAGGATGGTTGATGATTTTAGAGCATTGAATACCTACACTATTCCAGATAGGTATCCAATTCCTAGAATCCATGAGACTTTGACTTAATTATCCAAAGCAAAGTTTATCACTTCTATAGATTCTTTTAGAGGTTTCCATCAGAATTGTTTAGCAACTCATGCTAGGAAATTACTAAGGATTATTTCTCATTATGGTATTTATGAATACTTGAGGCTGCCTTTTGGTATTAAAAATGCACCCTCTCACTATCAAAGAATGATGAACACCATTTTCCCACATGAATTATCAGAGGGATGGTTAATCATTTATATTGATGACATTATCATTTGTTCAGAAACCTGGAAATTTCATTTATCAAGACTTTCATTAGTACTTAGGAAAATTCTTCAAGTGAACATGAAAATATCTCTTAAAAAATGTAATTTTGGGTTTCATGAGTTGAATGCTCTAGGACATGTAGTATCAGGACTGAGCCTTGGTGTTGATAAAAACAAGGTTTCTGCAGGATTACTGAAACAAATGCCCCAGAAAAAAAAGGAAATGATATCTTTCTTAGGGTTTGCCAGTTATTACAGGAAACACCTTAAAGATTTTGCAATCCATGCCAGATCATTCTACAGAATTTGTGATCAACAAATGTTCTTTGAAATGACACAGGAGAGGATTCAAGCATATGAAAAGATCAAATATTCCTTGACCAATGCACCATTATTACTGATGCCAGACTGGAAACTTCCTTTCAAGCTGTATCTTGATGCATGTGGTGAGGGCCTAGGTGAAGCTCTTTGTAAGGTGTGGATATGAAGCTTTGATTAAAAATCAAGTACTTTTCCTGTCCTCAAAATTTGTATAAGGTAAAGTTCAGTTAACAATAGTATAAAATATTATTTTTAAGAGAAAACACGCCAATTTGATTGTTTATAACTCTATTAGTATAAAAAAATAATATTATAAAAATCTATTGTTTTACCAACAATAAAAATTTATCCAAAAAATACTCTACAAGAGATATTTTAAGGCTACAAAAGAAATTTCTTCAAGAGCAATCTCAATTGGAATTAATTGAGCAAAGAACTGCAAGCAATTAATTAAAGAACAAAGTCTTTAAAAAGAATATTAAAGAGAAAACACGCCCAAAAGTGACCAGAGTGAATTTGGAAACAAAGTGACAAAGTTTACAGTGATGAAAGATGCTTTAATTCACTTTTGGGGTGGTTCAGGGGTAAAAATGATTATAAAAGCTACAAACAATGATTATAATGATTTTTTCACGTGGTTAAAAGGATTAAAATGATTAAAAAATGGTGGTTGCAATCTTTGATTGATTTGTTCAACAGTGTTTAAACTAATTAATAAAAGGAAAAGATTCTAACATGAAGAGAAAAGTGGGGCAAAGAAGACATTCTTTTATAGCCATCAATTCTCTTACTCCAAAAGTAAAATTTACTCTTGTCAGTCGTGAAAAACAGTCTGACAGCAGAAAAGCCAATTATGGCATCATTGAACCCTGGTTTAGACCAAAAAGGGCTGGTTTAAGCCATTTTTAGCCATTTTAGACCCTTAAATCAGCCATTACTATAGCAATACCAGGCCTAGAGCCTTCAAAACACGGCAGAATGTGTGTCAGAGGCGTAGAAGTCAGTTAAAACTGTTTTTAATATGATTGTTTCATCTTAAGGGTAGTTTTACCCTCTTGGAAACAGCTAAAACTACCCCAGTTGGTATCAAAACCTCATCATCAATTGAGTCCACAGACCCTGTAGCTCAATTCCAGGCCAAAAGTGATGAACGTTTGCGTGAATTTTGACATCCCACGCCTGTCAGCAAGGATTTTGGGGGTCTAGCTCCCCCTTAGAGCTGGAGTTCCTTTTCCCCCCAATTTTAATCTTTCCAATTTATTTTCCATTAATTCCTCATCATGTATTATACTTATAATTTACATATGTAATTCAATTCGATTGTACAGTACAATACAGTAACAATTAACACCTCATATGTAAATCAAAGTTCACTTATGTAATACACGCGCACATTTTGACATTTCAATTCAATTCAATTGAAAATACTTCAATTCCTCATAACTTCTAAACTAAACACAACACCTCAATTTTAACACAAAATTTGATGGTTAACACCACATGTGGTGTGAATTAAATTAAGGTTTTGAGGATTTTCAACTTTTGTATTGAAAATACTAAAAACTTAATTTAAGCTTATTTAGAGTTGAGCTACAAGAATTTCACTCAGAGGTGACCCCACCTGATTTTTTATGAGGAATCCAATGGTGAAATAATTTTTATGTGTTTATTTATTGGATAGAAAGTTATAATAATTTTCATTTAACTTCTTTCCAAATTTATTTATTTTTTCACAATTGTGTTAATATTTCATTTTTACTTAATTTTTCCAAGTATAAATGTAATTTTATACTTACAAAATTTAATGTATTTTTATTTTTAAATTGTAATTAATTTTTTATTTTTAATATAATTTTATATTTATATTTTGATTTTTATTTTAATAATATAAATAAATTTGTTTTATTTATATTAATATGTTATTTTTGTATTTGTGGTCTTTTGGGTATATGAAATTACTTCTAAGGCTCACATTCCCTCCCCCTAAAAAAGAATATTACTTTGTAATATTGGTATTTCTAGTGTGTCTGAATCTCCTGAGGAGTTTGGTAGCTTCTGGTATATTCTTTTCTTCTAACCATTCATCTTCACAAGTTGGGTCACTGTACCTAACAAGGTATTCCCTTATTTTCTTGGTTCTTAATTTCCTTTCTTTAAGAACTTTGGTAATTTTGTTAGTACCAGATGTCTCAATAGGAGGTATAACTTGGGGAATCTTATTCCTCAAGGGAAATTTCTCAGCATCACTAGATTTATATGGCTTTATCAAGCTTACTGGAAATGTAGGGTGCATATTGCTAAGTTCTATAGATAACTCTACTTCAACAGCATTTTCTCCATGGAGGGCCTTAATCACAAAAGGTCCTGCAAAGGAGTCTTTCAACTTTTTACATCCTTTGATGTTATTGAAGTTAGTGGTGGATACAAGAACTAGGTCCCCCACTTTGAAATCTGGAGTTGCATGTGATTTATCCCATTTGTCTTTAGCATATGCAAAAGAGTCCTCCATGCATTTTACTGCATGCTTTCTCGCTTTGTCTAGCATTCCTTTGAAGCTAGCAGCTGTGGGATGTATTTCAATTAAGTCTTTCCTCAAGGAATCTTGGGGTAACTTGGGGTTCCATCCTTTTTCTAGAATAGCAGGAGTCTGATTGGTACTGGCATGGATTGATGTTTTATATGCTAATTCCAGTGCTGGCAACAGAGTACACCAATCATGGGTAAATACATCACAATCTTTGAATTCAAGGCCATATGCACAAAATCTTCTCACCATGTCCTCTAAGGTTTGGATCATCCTTTCAGCCAGGCCATCAGTTTGTGGGTGGTAGGCTGTAGAGAAAGACAGTTTAGTGCCAAATAATTGGTGAAGATTTGTCCATAGTGCTGAAGTCAATTTGGGATCTCTATCACTGATGATATTTGTAAATATCCCAGTCCATGACACTACTCTATTCCATATCAGAAGAGCTGTATCCATGCCTGTATCATCTTTGTGGCCTGGTAAAAAGATTGGAGTTTTACTGAATCTGTCCAAAATTACTAGGCAAGCATTATAGCTTCTGTCACCTCCTGGTGGTAGGCCAGTTACCCAATCCATATGGACAATTTCCCAAGTTCTGTTTGGTTCTTGGATTTTTATCATATTTCCAAGTCTTTTGCCAGTGGATTTATTTGCCTTTTGGCATCTGTCACAGGTTTTGCAATACTTTGCAACTTCTTTCTGCCACATTGGCCACCATATGCAGGTCTTTACTTTCTCTCTTGTTCTGTCTCCAGACAGATGTCCTGAAAAGGGACTATCATGGCATTCTTTCAGTACAAGATTGATTAATGACCTGTCTACAACTTTCATGACACATGTGTGCTTGGTTCTGTGGTAAATTATACCATCCAGTAGGTGAAATCTTCCTTCATCATAAGATTTTCTCCATACTTCATCCAAGGCATGTATTAGAGAGTTGTCTTTACAGTCTTTGTTAAGTAATTGGCATAAGATGCTACAATTCTTATCTTGAGTGTAACTACTTCTGACTTCTTCAAAGAAGGTGGTGTTCAAGTCTGTAACACTTATTCCTTCTATTGGAATTTGTGGTGAAGCTTCTTCTGGCACATAAGCAGGATTATCAATATCATTTGGTAATGGCCATCTGCTTAGTCCATCTGCATTCCTATGAATATTCCCATCCTTATGAACAATAGTCATATTGCCTCTATATTCTTGTATGGCTTTTTGCCATCTGAGCATGTGTCTGTTGGGTGTTTTCATGTTTGAAAGTGATTTGACAGCTGTACAATCTGTTATCACTTCAAAAAAACATTCCTCTAAGAAGTAGTTAAATTTCTCCAAGGCCCAGACAAGGCATAGACATTCCATCTGACTTGCTCCATATCTGGCTTTGTGAGCCTTAGAGGTAATTTCATATACCCAAAAGACCACAAATATAAAAAATAACATATTAATATAAATAAAATAAATTTATTTATATTATTAAAATAAAAATCAAAATATAAATATAAAATTATATTAAAAATAAAAAATTAATTATAATTTAAAAATAAAAAAAAATACATTAAATTTTGAAAATATAAAAATACATTTATACTTGAAAAAATTAAGTAAAAATGAAATTTTAAACAAAATTGTGAAAAAATAAATAAATTTGGAAAAAAGTTAAATAAAATTTATTATAACTTTTTATCCAATAAATAAACATATAAAATTTATTTCACCATTGGATTCCTCATAAAAAATCAGGTGGGGTCACCTCTGAGTGAAATTCTTGTAACTCAACTCTAAATAAGCTTAAATTAAGTTTTTAGTATTTTCAATACAAAAGTTGAAAATCCTCAAAACCTTAATTTAATTCACACCACATGTGGTGTTAACCATCAATTTTTGTGTTAAAATTGAGGTGTTGTGTTTAGTTTAGAAGTTATGAGGAATTGAAGTATTTTCAATTGAATTCAATTGAAATGTCAAAATGTGCGCGTGTATTACATAAGTGAACTTTGATTTACATATGAGGTGTCAATTAATACTGTATTGTACTGTACAATTGAATTGAATTACATATGTAAATTATAAGTATAATACATGATAAGGAATTAAAGGAAAAATAAATTGGAAAGATTAAATTTGGGGGGGGAAAGGAACTCCAGCTCTAAGGGGGAGCTAGACCCCCAAAATCCTTGCTGACAGGCGTGAGATGTCAAAATTCACGCAAAAGTTCATCACTTTTGGCCTGGAATTGAGTCACAGGGTCTGTGGACTCAATTGATGATGAGGTTTTGATACCAACTGGGGTAGTTTTAGCTGTTGCCAAGAAGGTAAAACTACCCTTAAGATAAAACAACCATAGTAAAAACAGTTTTAACTGGTTTCTACGCCTCTTACACACATTCTGACGTGTTTTGAAGGCTCTAGGCTTGGTATTGCTATAGTAATGGCTGATTTAAGGGTCTAAAATGGCTAAAAATGGCTTAAACCAGCCCTTTTTTGGTCTAAACCAGGGTTCAATGATGCCATAATTGGCTTTTCTGTTGTCAGACTGTTTTTCACGACTGACAAGAGTAAATTTTACTTTTGGAGTAAGAGAATTGATGGCTATAAAAGAATGTCTTCTTTGCCCCACTTTTCTCTTCATGTTAGAATCTTTTCCTTTTATTAATTAGTTTAAACACTGTTAAACCAATCAATCAAAGATTCCAACCACCACTTTTAAATCATTTTAATCCTTTTAACCACGTGAAAAAATCATTATAATCATTGTTTGTAACTCTTATAATCATTTTTACCCCTGAACCACCCCAAAAGTGAATTAAAGCATCTTTCATCACTGTTAACTTTGTCACTTTGTTTCCAAATTCACTCTGGTCACTTTTGGGTGTGTTTTCTCTTTAATATTCTTTTTAAAGACTTTGTTCTTTAATTAATTGCTTGCAGTTCTTTGCTCAATTAATTCCAATTGAAATTGCTCTTGAAGAAATTTCTTTTGTAGCCTTAAAATATCTCTTGTAGAGTATTTTTTTGGATAAATTTTTATTGTTGGTAAAACAATAAATTTTTATAATATTATTGTTTTATACTAATAAAGTTATAAACAATAAAAATTGGCGTGTTTTCTCTTAAAAATAATATTTCATACTATTTTTAATTGATTTTTACCTTATACAAATTTTGAGGACAGGAAAAGTACTTGATTTTTAATCAAAGTTTCATATCCACACCTTACATTTGGGGGCCCAGCCGTGATATTTTACCTGTGACATATTTTTTTACTCTTTTTAAATCTTTTTTCTTATATTGAAAAATTTAAAAACATATAAAAAATACTTATAATTCAAAAAATCCATAAAAAATAACTTTTTTTTCATATTATAAGTGAGGCTTATATTTTTTATTTCTTTTTTGAAATAACCTTTTTTTTACTTAATTAATTGGGTTTTTCATTAATTTTAGTGTCTGACAACGTGGTAAGACAAGAAAACATTGAAACAGCCTCAACAGTAACCAGCATTATCCCTGCCAGTACTGTTAATTCTGATCATAATAGCACTGTTATTGTGACTCAAAATAACCAGCCTGAACCAATATCTTCTGAATTAATTAACTTGGACATAAGTAATACTCTTCAGAAGGCTAAGAATTTGGCCAATAGTAAGTTTTTGACGTAAAAATACTATTTTAAGCCTTTTTTAACCATAATTATGCCTTCAACCAGATCAGGAGCCAGCTACAACCCCTCAAGCAGCTCCCAAAAAGGTAATAGACGTGATTATGGCAGAGGCCAACCAGGTACAGAAGGAAAAGGGTCAGTTGATGACTTCCAAACAACTAAAATGGGTCATTCTGAAGCTGATAATACCATTTTACCTTCAAAAAGAGCTGACACCGCCACAACAAGCCTCTGTGGACATATACAAAGCCAGCCACAGTGCATACAACAATGCACTTCAATTCAAGGAGTACCAGATCCTTGCAGACCTGTGGAAGAATTGCATGAATTCTTACCTGACAGTAAGAAAATTCTTGGGCCATCCCAACACTTGCAAATTGCTCAATGGATGGCATCCATTGATGGAGAAGAAAAACATGATGCTTTTGACACTAGAATGGAGGAAAAACAACCCTCCACCAGCCAAACCAGTGCCAAAAACAGCCCCAGTGGCCAGCAGCAGCAGTTCCAACGTGAAAAAGCAGCCACAAGCTCCAAACAAGGGCAAAGGGAAGGCACCAGCCCCAAAACCTTACAGCCAGGGCTACAGAATCCCAAAGATTCAGCAGGATGCCATGGAAAATGTATTTCAGATGGCCAGAACCATGATGGAATTACAGAAGAAGGAGGAAGCCAGATTAAGGTTCCAGAAATGATTTCTGACATATTTGATTCCATCCCAGAGTTGTATAATGCTATAAATGACGTGAAAAAACATCTTTCTGATAAAAATGACACCATTTGTAACAACATTAAAACAAACAACCTGAGTCTGTGCCAAATTAATGAAACACTTATGTGTTTTGAAAAAGTTTTAAGAACAATTAAAAATTCTAATAATGACAATTCTTCTAACATTAAAATAAATGAACAATCTGCCATTATTAAAGAATTAACAGATAAATATTCTAAATTCAATATTGATGACATAATTGAAACAAGAATTAAACAAGCCATAAATATTATCAAAACAGATAACAAGAAAGTCCTTGATGACATTTCAAATTCATTTACTGAAGTAAAGACATATACAATTGCCTTGAAAAAGTGTTTTGATGCTTCACAAGAAGAAGTATCAAAATTATCAATGAAATTGAATCAAGTCGCTGCTGAGAATACAAGACAGACAGAGTTATGGCAAGAACTGACACATAAGGAAGACATGTATAAAATTGAAGTAATAAATTTAATACAAAGCTTCCAACATGAATACAGAAATTCCCAAAGGTGTAGCAACAGTAAAATGAATGACATTGAACAAATACTGAACACCTTACCAAGAATGTCTACACCTCTAAATCAAAATGAGGGCACAAGAATTCCAAATCCACAAGTATTGGATCCTGATAATTCACAATTAAAAAATGAATTATCCACTTCTTTTCATAACTTGGAACCATCAATGGGCCAAGCACTCTTGAAAGAAGTTCCAAAACTTAAAGAATGGCCTCACTTCAATGGTGAAGGAGAATATGACCATATGGAATTCATTAGAGGTATTGACATGATCAAAGAGGATTTTGAATTACCAGACAGATTGGTAACAGCCAGGTTTAACACCTTGTTTACCAGATCAGCTCACAGATGGTACATCAAAATAAGACAAGCACATGGACACCAGAGTTGGACTTGGTGGAAAACCCAAATCATCAACAAATGGGCAAATGATGCTTGGAGGTTTAAAGTTGAAACAGCCTTTGAATCTGCCAAATTTAATGCTGATAAAGACAAAGCTTTACCATGGTTTTGCCAACAAAAGGACAGATTAACAGCATTATATCCTGACATGTCAGAATTTATGATCCATAGAAAAATTCTGAGACAATGTGGAGGTGACTTAGAGCATGCTGTCAAAAGCAGGACTACTGAACAATCTTGAGCAGAGGATATTATCAATATACTAGAAGAAGTAACCACCAGAACCAAAATTGGTTCTAGTAGGGTGAATCTTAAAACAAGGTTTAATACACCTTGGAAAGATTCTGTGGACAAAACCCCAAAGAAAATTCTAGTAATATTAAATATAAATCTGCAGATACAGTCAGAAAATGCCATATTTGCCAAAGCACCACCCATTTAGCCAATACATGTCCAAAAAGGGGGAAAATCAATGAAATTGACATTGAAAAGGGACCAGATGTTGAAAAAGAAGACATAATTGAAGACAATTCAGATGATAAGTCATCCATATTTTCTGAATCTTCAAAAGATATAGAAAATATCAATGCCACTTTTGACATCATGGAATCTTATTCCCACTTACCACAATTGAGCAATGGTCAAGTTGATTTATCAAAAGTTCAAGATGCACAACTTATGAAGACAAAACCAAACAGAGGAAAAGGTTATACAGCTGGTAACTCCTGTATAACAGAAGTGGTGATTGACAACAAGCCCACCAAACTTTTGCTTGACCCAGGAGCCTTCTGCTCTTGTGTTGGAAAATCCTTTCTTAAGACTTGTGTGCAAAATTTTGAAGACCAATTGTTACCAATTGATGGTATAAAATTCAACAGTGCAAGTAACCCAATGAAAGCACTGGGAATCTTTGAGACCAATGTCATATTCCCACACATAAATGGGAACTTAAGGATCACAGTTGAATTTGTTGTTATGGAAAATTGCTCTAGCACCCATTTTATATTGGGAAATGACTATTTGATCATGTATGGGATAGATTTACATAATAACAAAGACAGATACTTTACAATTGGGGACAATAAGCGCCAGAAATTTGCCTTTTTACCATTTAAAAGACAAATTACAGTAAACAAAGTATCACCAGTCAACTTAGAGTTAGAGAAATTCAAGTCTGAACAGTTAAATGAGGCTGAAATAAGCCTTCATCTGACTGATAAACAAGAAAATGAACTTTCTTCCCTTTTGTATGACCACAGAGGAGCATTTGCTACAGACAAAGAACCCCTGGGAGCAATTATTGGTCATGAAGTTGACATCATTCTTAACATTGAGAGACCTTATCCACCACTCTTAAGAAGACCTGCTTATCCAGCAAGTCCAAAATCAAGAGAAGCTCTAGAAATTAATATCAAAGAACTTCTAGACCTTGGTGTAATAAGAAAAGTAGGCCACAATGAGGAAGTAGAAATAACTACACCAGTTATAGTGGCGTGGCATAATGGAAAATCCAGAATGGTTGGGGACTTTAGAGCTCTGAACACTTATACTGTCCCAGACAGATACCCTATACCAAAAATCCAAATTGGCCTTACTCAAATATCTCAAGCAGTGTATATAACCACTATGGATGCCCTTAAAGGATTCCATCAAAATGTGGTAACACCAAGAGCAAGAAAATACTTAAGAATTATTGTTCATTGTGGAGTGTATGAATACTTAAGGATGCCCTTTGGTATCAAAAATGCACCTTCACACTTCCAAAGAATGATGAATGAAATCTTCCCTGAAGAACTCTCAGAGGGATGGTTAATCATTTACATTTATGACATTATTATCTGTTCAAAGACTTGGTAGGAGCACATGTACAGATTATCAAGAGTTTTGACAAAAATTCAATCAGTAAACATGAAAATCTCCTTAAAGAAATGTCATTTTGGATTTAAAGAACTTAAAGCACTAGGACATGTTGTATCTGGTTTGTCCCTTGGAATTGACAAAAACAAAGTTGCAGCAGTATTATTAAAGCCTATGCCTCAGAATAAGAAGGAAATTCAGTCATTCTTAGGTTTTGCAGGATATTACAGGCAACACATTAAAGATTTTGCATCCATAGCAAGACCACTTTATAAGTTGTGTGACAAAGACACAGTGTTTGAGATGACTGTTGACAGAGTCAAAGCTTTTGAGTCTCTAAGAGAAGCATTGACCACTGCTCCACTCTTACTGATGCCAGACTTTAAATTACCTTTCAAACTGTATATTGATGCATCAGGGGATGGACTAGGTGCTGCACTTCACCAAGTTCAGATCATAAATGACAAACCTGTAGAAGGACCAATATGTTTCATATCCAGGCAAATCAAACCAACTGAAGCCAGATATGGAGCAAGTCAAATGGAATGTCTATGCCTTGTCTGGGCCTTGGAGAAATTGAACTATTTCTTAGAGGGATGTGTTTTTGAAGTAATAACAGATTGTACAGCTGTGAAATCACTTTTGAACATGAAAACACCTAACAGACACATGCTCAGATGGCAAATAGCCATACAAGAATACAGAGGCAATATGACTATTGTTCATAAGGATGGGAATATTCATAAGAATGCAGATGGACTAAGCAGATGGCCATTACCAAATAACATTGATAATCCTGCTTATGTTCCAGAAGAAGCTTCACCACAAATTCCAATAGAAGGAATAAGTGTTACAGACTTGAACACCACCTTCTTTGAAGAAGTCAGAAATAGTTACACTCAAGATAAGAATTGTAGCATCTTATGCCAATTACTTAACAAAGACTGTAAAGACAACTCTCTAATACATGCCTTGGATGAAGTATGGAGAAAATCTTATAATGAAGGAAGATTTCACCTACTGGATGGTATAATTTACCACAGAACCAAGCACACATGTGTCATGACAGTTGTAGACAGGTCATTAATCAATCTTGTACTGAAAGAATGCCATGATAGTCCCTTTTCAGGACATCTTTCTGAAGACAGAACAAGAGAGAAAGTGAAGACCTGCATATGGTGGCCAATGTGGCAAAAAGATGTTGCAGAGTATTGCAAAACCTGTGATAGATGCCAAAAGGCAAATAAATCCACTGGCAAAAGACTTGGAAATATGATGAAAATCCAAGAACCAAACAGACCTTGGGAAATTGTCCATATGGATTGGGTAACTGGCCTACCACCAGGAGGTGACAGGAGCTATAATGCTTGCCTAGTAATTGTGGACAGATTCAGTAAAACTCCAATCTTTTTACCATGTCACAAAGATGATACAGCCATGGATACAGCTCTTCTGATATGGAATAGAGTAGTGTCATGGACTGGGATATTTACAAATATCATCAGTGATAGAGATCCCAAATTCACTTCAGCACTATGGACAAATCTTCACCAATTATTTGGCACTAAACTGTCTTTCTCTACAGCCTACCACCCACAAACTGATGGCCTGGCTGAAAGAATGATCCAAACCTTAGAGGACATGGTGAGAAGATTTTGTGCATATGGCCTTGAATTCAAAGATTGTGATGGATTTACCCATGATTGGTGTACTCTGTTACCAGCACTGGAATTAGCATATAAAAAATCAATCCATGCTAGTACCAATCAGACTCCTGCTATTCTAGAAAAGGGATGGAACCCCAAATTACCCCAAGACTCCTTGAGGAAAGAATTAATTGAAATACATCCCACAGCTGCTAGCTTCAAAGGAATGCTAGACAAAGCTAGAAAGCATGCAGTAAGATGCATGGAGGACTCTTTTGCATATGCTAAAGACAAATGGGATAAATCTCATGCAACTCCAGATTTCAAAGTGGGGGACCTAGTTCTTGTATCCACCACTAACTTCAATAACATCAAAGGATGTAAAAAGTTGAAAGACTCCTTTGCAGGACCTTTTGTGATTAAGGCCCTCCATGGAGAAAATGCTGTTGAAGTAGAGTTATCTGAAGAACTTAGAAATAAGCACCCTACATTTCCAGTGAGCTTGATAAAACCATATAAATCTAGTGATGCTGAGAAATTTCCCTTGAGGAATAAGGTTCCCCAAGTTATACCTCCTATTGAGACATCTGGTACTAAGAAAATAACCAAAGTTCTTAAATAAAGGAAATTAAGAACCAAGAAAGTAAGGGAATACCTTGTTAGGTACAGTGACCCAACTTGTGAAGATGAATGGTTAGAAGAAAAAGATATACCAGAAGCTACCAAACTCCTGAGGAGATTCAGACACACTAGAAACACCAATATTACAAAGTAATATTCTTTTTTTAGGGGGAGGGAATGTGAGCCTTAGAGGTAATTTCATATACCCAAAAGACCACAAATATAAAAAATAACATATTAATATAAATAAAATAAATTTATTTATATTATTAAAATAAAAATCAAAATATAAATATAAAATTATATTAAAAATAAAAAATTAATTATAATTTAAAAATAAAAAAAAATACATTAAATTTTGAAAATATAAAAATACATTTATACTTGAAAAAATTAAGTAAAAATGAAATTTTAAACAAAATTGTGAAAAAATAAATAAATTTGGAAAAAAGTTAAATAAAATTTATTATAACTTTTTATCCAATAAATAAACATATAAAATTTATTTCACCATTGGATTCCTCATAAAAAATCAGGTGGGGTCACCTCTGAGTGAAATTCTTGTAACTCAACTCTAAATAAGCTTAAATTAAGTTTTTAGTATTTTCAATACAAAAGTTGAAAATCCTCAAAACCTTAATTTAATTCACACCACATGTGGTGTTAACCATCAATTTTTGTGTTAAAATTGAGGTGTTGTGTTTAGTTTAGAAGTTATGAGGAATTGAAGTATTTTCAATTGAATTCAATTGAAATGTCAAAATGTGCGCGTGTATTACATAAGTGAACTTTGATTTACATATGAGGTGTCAATTAATACTGTATTGTACTGTACAATTGAATTGAATTACATATGTAAATTATAAGTATAATACATGATAAGGAATTAAAGGAAAAATAAATTGGAAAGATTAAATTTGGGGGGGAAAGGAACTCCAGCTCTAAGGGGGAGCTAGACCCCCAAAATCCTTGCTGACAGGCGTGAGATGTCAAAATTCACGCAAAAGTTCATCACTTTTGGCCTGGAATTGAGTCACAGGGTCTGTGGACTCAATTGATGATGAGGTTTTGATACCAACTGGGGTAGTTTTAGCTGTTGCCAAGAAGGTAAAACTACCCTTAAGATAAAACAACCATAGTAAAAACAGTTTTAACTGGTTTCTACGCCTCTTACACACATTCTGACGTGTTTTGAAGGCTCTAGGCCTGGTATTGCTATAGTAATGGCTGATTTAAGGGTCTAAAATGGCTAAAAATGGCTAAAAATGGCTTAAACCAGCCCTTTTTTGGTCTAAACCAGGGTTCAATGATGCCATAATTGGCTTTTCTGTTGTCAGACTGTTTTTCACGACTGACAAGAGTAAATTTTACTTTTGGAGTAAGAGAATTGATGGCTATAAAAGAATGTCTTCTTTGCCCCACTTTTCTCTTCATGTTAGAATCTTTTCCTTTTATTAATTAGTTTAAACACTGTTAAACCAATCAATCAAAGATTCCAACCACCACTTTTAAATCATTTTAATCCTTTTAACCACGTGAAAAAATCATTATAATCATTGTTTGTAACTCTTATAATCATTTTTACCCCTGAACCACCCCAAAAGTGAATTAAAGCATCTTTCATCACTGTTAACTTTGTCACTTTGTTTCCAAATTCACTCTGGTCACTTTTGGGTGTGTTTTCTCTTTAATATTCTTTTTAAAGACTTTGTTCTTTAATTAATTGCTTGCAGTTCTTTGCTCAATTAATTCCAATTGAAATTGCTCTTGAAGAAATTTCTTTTGTAGCCTTAAAATATCTCTTGTAGAGTATTTTTTTGGATAAATTTTTATTGTTGGTAAAACAATAAATTTTTATAATATTATTGTTTTCTACTAATAAAGTTATAAACAATAAAAATTGGCGTGTTTTCTCTTAAAAATAATATTTAATACTATTTTTAATTGATTTTTACCTTATACAAATTTTGAGGACAGGAAAAGTACTTGATTTTTAATCAAAGTTTCATATCCACACCTTACAGGCTTCAGTTGGTTTGATTTGCCTGGATATGAAACATACAGGTCCTTCTACAGGTTTATCATTTATGATCTGAACTTGGTGAAGTGCAGCACCCAGTCCCTCCCCTGATGCATCAATATACAGTTTGAAAGGCAATTTAAAGTCTGGCATCAGTAAGAGTGGAGCAGTGGTCAATGCTTCTCTTAGAGACTCAAAAGCTTTGACTCTGTCAACAGTCATTTCAAATACTGTGTCTTTGTCACACAACTTATAAAGTGGTCTTGCTATGGATGCAAAATCTTTAATATGTTGCCTGTAATATCCTGCAAAACCTAAGAATGACTGAATTTCCTTCTTATTCTGAGGCATGGGTTTTAAAAATACTGCTGCGACTTTGTTTTTGTCAATCCCAAGGGACAAACCAGATACAACATGTCCTAGTGCTTTAAGTTCTTTAAATCCAAAATGACATTTCTTTAAGGAGATTTTCATGTTTACTGATTGAATTTTTGTCAAAACTCTGGATAATCTGTACATGTGCTCCTCCCAAGTCTTGGAACAGATGATAATGTCATCAATGTAAATGATTAACCATCCCTCTGAGAGTTCTTCAGGGAAGATTTCATTCATCATTCTTTGGAAGTGTGAAGGTGCATTTTTGATACCAAAGGGCATCCTTAAGTATACATATACTCCACAATGAACAATAATTCTCAAGTATTTTCTTGCTCTTGGTGTTACCACATTTTGATGGAATCCTTTAAAGGCGTCCATAGTGGTTATATACACTGCTTGAGATATTTGAGTAAGGGCAATTTGGATTTTTGGTATTGGGTATCTGTCTGGAACAGTGTAAGTGTTCAGAGCTCTAAAGTCCCCAACCATTCTGGATTTTCCATTATGCCATGCCACTATGACTGGTGTAGTTATTTCTACTTCGTCATTGTGGCCTACTTTTCTTATTACGCCAAGGTCCAGAAGTTCTTTGATATGAATTTCTAGAGCTTCTCTTGATTTTGGACTTGCTGGATAAGCAGGCCTTCTTAAGAGTGGTGGATAAGGTCTCTCAATGTTAAGAATGATGTCAACCTCATGACCAATAATTGCTCCTAGAGGTTCTTTGTCTGTAGCAAATGCTCCTCTGTGGTCATACAAAAGGGAAGAAAGTTCATTTTCTTGTTTATCAGTAAGATGAAGGCGTATTATAGCCTCATTTAACTGTTCAGACTTAAATTTTTCTAACTCTAAGCTGACTGGTGATACTTTGTTTACTGTAATTTGCCTTTTAAATGGTAAAAAGGCAAATTTTTGGCGCTTATTGTCTCTGATAGTAAAGTATCTGTCTTTGTTATTATGTAAATCTATTCCATACATGATTAAATAGTCATTTCCCAATATAAAATGGGTACTAGAGCAATTTTCCATAACAACAAATTCAACTGTAATCCTTAAATTCCCATTTATGTGTGGGAATATGACATTGGTCTCAAAGATTCCTAATGCTTTCATTGGGTTACTTGCACTGTTGAATTTTATACCATCAATTGGTAACAATTGGTCTTCAAAATTTGGTACACAAGTCTTAAGAAAAGATTTTCCAACACAAGAGCAGAAGGCTCCTGGGTCAAGCAAACGTTTGGTGGGCTTGTTGTCAATCACCACCTCTGTTATACAGGATTACCAGCTGTATAACCTTTTCCTCTGTTTGGTTTTGTCTTCATAAGTTGTGCATCTTGAACTTTTGATAAATCAACTTGACCATTGCTCAATTGTGGTAAGTGGGAATAAGATTCCATGATGTCAAAAGTGGCATTGATATTTTCTATATCTTTTGAAGATTCAGAAAATATGGATGACTTATCATCTGAATTGTCTTCAATTATGTCTTCTTTTTCAACATCTAGTTCCTTTTCAATGTCAATCTCATTGATTTTCCCCCTTTTTGGACATGTATTGGCTAAATGGGTGGTGCTTTGGCAAATATGGCATTTTCTGATTGTATCTGCAGATTTATATTTAATATTACTAGAATTTTCTTTGGGGTTTTTGTCCACAGAATCTTTCCAAGGTGTATTAAACCTTGTTTTGAGATTCACCCTACTAGAACCAATCTTGGTTCTGGTGGTTACTTCTTCTAGTATATTGATAATCTCCTCTTCTGAAGATTGTTCAGTAGTCCTGCTTTTGACAGCATGCTCTAAGTCACCTCCACATTGTCTCAGAATTTTCCTATGGATCATAAATTCTGACATGTCAGGATATAATGCTGTTAATATGTCCTTTTGTTGGCAAAACCATGGTAAAGCTTTGTCTTTATCAGCATTAAATTTGGCAGATTCAAAGGCTGTTTCAACCTCAAACCTCCAAGCATCATTTGCCCATTTGTTGATGTTTTGGGTTTTCCACCAAGTCCAACTCTGGTGTCCATGTGCTTGTCTTATTTTGATGTACCATCTGTGAGCTGATCTGGTAAACAAGGTGTTAAACCTGGCTGTTACCAATCTGTCTGGTAATTCAAAATCCTCTTTGATCATGTCAATACCTCTAATGAATTCCATATGGTCATACTCTCCTTCACCACTGAAGTGAGGCCATTCTTTAAGTTTTGGAACTTCTTTCAAGAGTTCTTGGCCGATTGATGGTTCCAAGTTATGAAAAGAAGTGGATAATTCATTTTTTAATTGTGAAGTATCAGGATCCAATACTTGTGGATTTGGAATTCTTGTTCCCTCATTTTGATTTAGAGGTGTAGACATTCTTGGTAAGGTGTTCAGTATTTGTTCAATGTCATTTATTTTACTGTTGCTACACCTTTGGGAATTTCTGTATTCATGTTGAAAGCTTTGTATTAAATTTATTACTTCAATTTTATACATGTCTTCCTTATGTGTCAGTTCTTGCCATAACTCTGTCTGTCTTGTATTCTCAGCAGCGACTTGATTCAATTTCATTGATAATTTTGATACTTCTTCTTGTGAAGCATCAAAACACTTTTTCAAGGCAATGGTATATGTCTTTACTTCAGTAAATGAATTTGAAATGTCATCAAGGACTTTCTTGTTATCTGTCTTGATAATATTTATGGCTTGTTTAATTCTTGTTTCAATTATGTCATCAATATTGAATTTAGAATATTTATCTGTTAATTCTTTAATAATGGCAGATTGTTCATTTATTTTAATGTTAGAAGAATTGTCATTATTAGAATTTTTAATTGTTCTTAAAACTTTTTCAAAACACATAAGTGTTTCATTAATTTGGCACAGACTCAGGTTGTTTGTTTTAATGTTGTTACAAATGGTGTCATTTTTATCAGAAAGATGTTTTTTCACGTCATTTATAGCATTATACAACTCTGGGATGGAATCAAATATGTCAGAAATCATTTCTGGAACCTTAATCTGGCTTCCTCCTTCTTCTGTAATTCCATCATGGTTCTGGCCATCTGAAATACATTCTCCATGGCATCCTGCTGAATCTTTGGAATCCTGTAGCCTTGGCTGTAAGGTTTTGGGGCTGGTGCCTTCCCTTTGCCCTTGTTTGAAGCTTGTGGCTGCTTTTTCACGTTGGAATTGCTGCTGCTGGCCACTGGGGCTGTTTTTGGCACTGGTTTGGGTGGTGGAGGGTTGTTTTTCCTCCATTCTAGTGTCAAAAGCATCATGTTTTTCTTCTCCATCAATGGATGCCATCTCTTGAGCAATTTGCAAGTGTTGGGATGGCCCAGGAATTTTCTTACTGTCAGGTAAGAATTCATGCAATTCTTCCACAGGTCTGCAAGGATCTGGTACTCCTTGAATTGAAGTGCATTGTTGTATGCACTGTGGCTGGCTTTGTATATGTCCACAGAGGCTTGTTGTGGCGGTGTCAGCTCTTTTTAAAGGTAAAATTGTATTATCAGCTTCAGCATGACCCAATTTAGTTGTTTGGAAGTCAGAAACTGACCCTTTTCCTTCTGTACCTGATTGGCCTCTGCCACAATCACGTCTATTACCTTTTTGGGAGCTGCTTGAAGGGTTGTAGCTGGCTCCTGACCTGGTTGAAGGCATAATTATGGTTTAAAAAGGCTTAAAATAGTATTTTTACGTCAAAAAACTTACTATTGGCCAAATTCTTAGCTTTCTGAAGAGTATTACTTATGTCCAAGTTAATCAATTCAGAGATATTGGTTCAGGTTGATTATTTTGAGTCACAATAACAGTACTATTATGGTCTGAATTAATAGTGCTTGCAGGAACAATGCTGGTGACTGTTGAGGCTGTTTCAATGTTTTCTTGTCTTACCACGTTGTCAGACACTAAAATCAATGAAAAAGCCAATTAATTAAGTAAAAAAAGGTTATTTCAAAAAGGAAATAAAAATATAAGCCTCACTTATAATATGAAAAAAATTATTTTTTATGGATTTTTTGAATTATAAGTATTTTTTATATGTTTTTAAATTTTTCAATATAAGAAGAAAGAGTTAAAAAGAGTAAAAAAAATATGTCACAGGTAAAATATCACGGCTGGGCCCCCAAATGTAAGGTGTGGATATGAAACTTTGATTAAAAATCAAGTACTTTTCCTGTCCTCAAAATTTGTATAAGGTAAAATTCAGTTAAAAATAGTATAGAATATTATTTTTAAGAGAAAACACGCCAATTCTATTGTTTATAACTATATTAGTATAAAACAATAATATTATAAAAATTTATTGTTTTACCAACAATAAAAAGTTATCCAAAAAATACTCTACAAGAGATATTTTAAGGCTACAAAAGAAATTTCTTCAAGAGAAATTTCAATTGGAAGTAATTGAGCAAAGAACTGCAAGCAATTAATTAAAGAACAAAGTCTTTAAAAAGAATATTAGAGAAAAAACACGCCCAAAAGTGACCAGAGTGACTTTGGAAACAAAGTGACAAAGTTTACAGTGATGAAAGATGCTTTAATTCACTTTTGGGGTGGTTCAGGGGTAAAAATGATTATAAAAGTTACAAAAAATGATTATAATGATTTTTTCACGTGGTTAAAAGGATTAAAATGATTAAAAAATGGTGGTTGCAATCTTTGATTGATTTGTTCAACAGTGTTTAAACTAATTAATAAAAGGAAAAGATTCTAACATGAAGAGAAAAGTGGGGCAAAGAAGACATTCTTTTATAGCCATAAATTCTCTTACTCCAAAAGTAAAAATTTACTCTTGTCAGTCGTGAAAAACAGTCTGACAACAGAAAAGCCAATTATGGCATCATTGAACCCTGGTTTAGACCAAAAAGGGCTGGTTTAAGCCATTTTTAGCCATTTTAGACCCTTAAATCAGCCATTACTATAGCAATACCAGGCCTAGAGCCTTCAAAACACGTCAGAATGTGTTTCAGAGGCGTAGAAACCAGTTAAAACTATTTTTACTATGATTTTTTTTATCTTAAGGGTAGTTTTACCCTCTTGACAACAGCTAAAACTACCCCAGTTGGTATCAAAACCTCATCATCAATTGAGTCCACAGACCCTGTAACTCAATTCCAGGCCAAAAGTGATGAACTTTTGCATGAATTTTGACATCCCACGCCTGTCAGAAAGGATTTTGGGGGTCTAGCTCCCCCTTAGAGCTGGAGTTCCTTTTCCCCCCCAATTTTAATCTTTCCAATTTATTTTCCTTTAATTCCTCATCATGTATTATACTTATAATTTACATATGTAATTCAATTCAATTGTACAGTACAATACAGTAATAATTGACACCTCATATGTAAATCAAAGTTCACTTATGTAATACACATGCGCATTTTGACATTTCAATTGAATTCAATTGAAAATACTTCAGTTCCTCATAACTTCTAAACTAAACACAACACCTCAATTTTAACACAAAATTTGATGGTTAACACCACATGTGGAGTGAATTAAATTAAGGTTTTGAGGATTTTCAACTTTTGTATTGAAAATACTAAAAACTTAATTTAAGCTTATTTAGAGTTGAGTTACAAGAATTTCACTCAGAGGTGACCCCACCTGATTTTTTATGAGGAATCCAATGGTGAAATAATTTTTATGTGTTTATTTATTGTATAAAAAGTTATAATAATTTTTATTTAACTTCTTTCCAAATTTATTTATTTTTTCACAATTTTGTTAAAATTTCATTTTTACGTAATTTTTTCAAGTATAAATGTAATTTTATACTCACAAAATTTAATGTATTTTTATTTTTAAATTGTAATTAATTTTTTATTTTTAATATAATTTTATATTTATATTTTGATTTTTATTTTAATAATATAAATAAATTTGTTTTATTTATATTAATATGTTATTTTTGTATTTGTGGTCTTTTGGGTATATGAAATTACCTCTAAGGCTCACACTCTTCATCAAGTTCAAATTGTAAATGACAAACCTTATGAAGGTCCAATTTGTTTTATTTCAAGACAAATCAAACCTACTGAGTCCAGATATGGAGCTATCCAAATGGAGTTCCTTTGCCTTGTATGGGCTCTTGAAAAACTTCATTATTATCTTGATGGTAGTTTGTTTGAAGTAATTACTGATTTTAATGCAGTAAAATCACTTCTTAACATGAAAACTCCAAACGGACACATGTTAAGATGGCATATTGCTATACAGGAGTATAGATGTAATATGACTATAGTACATAAAGCTCGAAATACTCACATTAATGCTGATGGCTTAAGTAGATGGGCATTACCAAATACACCTGACAATCCTGCCTATGTCCCCACAGGTGCAGAACCTCAAATTCCAATTGAAGGAATTAACATCACAGATGTTGGAACAAAATTCTTTGAAGAAGTTGGATATAGCTATTAGCTGGATAAGAATTGTCATATTCTTACTTCTCTACTTGACAAAGATTGAAAAGATGCATCTTTGGCTAATTCTCTGGATGATATTTGGAAAACATACATGACAATGGAAGATTCCATTTATTTGATTGTATCTTATATCATAGATCTAAACACACATGTGTCATGGTCCTGTGTAGTAGAATGTCAATTAACACAATACTTCTAGAATGCCCTGATAGCATTTACTCTGGACATCTGTCTGAAGATAGAACAATGGAAAGAATTAAGACATGTACCTGGTTGCCATCTTGGAGAAAAGATGTCATTGAGTACTGTCATATTTGTGATAGATGCGAAAAAGCCAATAAAGCTACTGGTAAGAGATTTGGTTCAATTATTCATATCCAAGAATCAAGCACCCCATGTGTAAGGTGTGGATATAAAACTTTGATAAAATATCAAGTACTTTTCCTGTCCTCAAAATTTGTATAAGGTAAAATTATTTAAAAATAGCAAGAAATAGTATTTTTAAAGAGAAAAAATGCCAATTTTATTGTTTTTACCTTTTTAAGTATAAAACAATAATATAATAAAAATTTATTGTTTTACCGACAATAAAGATTTATCCAAAAATACTCTACAAGAGATATTTAAGGCGACAAAAGAAATTTCTTCAAGAGAAATTTCAATTGGAATTAATTGAGCAAAGAACTACAAGCAATTAATTAAAGAACAAAGTCTTTAAAAAGATATTTAAAGAGAAAACACGCCCAAAAGTGACCAGAGTGAATTTGGAAACAAAGTGACAAAGTTAACAGTGATTAAAGATGCTTTAATTCACTTTTGGGGTGGCTCAGGGGTAAAAATGATTATAGTGATTTTTCACGTGGTTTAAAGGTTTAAAATGATATGGAAGGGGTGGTTGGAATCTTTCATTGATTGGTTTAACAGTGTTTAAACTAATTATAAAAGGAAAGGATTCTAACATAAAGAGAAAAGTGGGGCAAAGAAGACATTCTTTTATAACCATCAATTTTCTTACTCCAAAAGTAAAAAATACTCTTGTCAGCCGTGGAAAACACTCTGACCAGAGAAAAGCCAATTATGGAAACATTGCACCCTGGTTTAGACCAAAAAAGGGCTGGTTTTAGTCATTTTAGACCCTTAAATCAGCCATTACTATAGTAATACCTGGCCTAGAGCCTTCAAAACATGTCAGAGTTAGTGTAAGGGACGTAGAAATCAGTTAAAACTTTTTTTACTAAGATTTTCTTTCTCTTAATGGTAGTTTTACCCTCTTGGCACCAGTTGAAACTACCCTGGTTGGTATCAAAGCCTCATCATCCATTGAGTCACAGACCCTGTAACTCAATTCCAGGCCAAAAGTGATGAACTTTTGCATGTATTTTGACATCTCATGCCTTTCAGAAAGGATTTTGGGGGTCTGGCTCCCCCTTAGAGCTAGAGTTCCTTTTCCCCCCAAATTTAATCTTTCCAATTTATTTTTTCCTTTAATTCCTCATCATGTATTATACTTCCAATTTACATATGTAATTCAATTGAGTTTTACAGTACACTACTGTAATAATTGACACCTTATATGTAAATCAAAGTTCACTTATGTAATACACATGCACATTTTGACAATTCAATTGAATTCAATTGAAAATACTTCAATTCCTCATAGCTTCTAAAATATACACAAAAATTGATGATCAACACTACATTTGATGTGAATTAAGTTAAGGTTTTGAGGATTTTCAACTTTTATACAGAAAATACAAAAAACTTAATTTAATCTTATTTAGAGTTTAGTTACAAAAATTTCACCCAGAGGTGACCCTACCAGATTTTTTATAAGGAATCCAATGGTGAAATAAATTCTATATGTTTATTTGTTAGATAAAAATTTATGATAAGATGAATTAAAATTTTTGTAGGATTATTTTATTTTGGTTAATTTTGTTAAAAATTCATTTTTACTTAATTTTTTCAAGTAAAAATGTGTTTTTACAATTTTAAAATTTAATATATTTTTATTTTTAAATTATAATTAAATTTTTGATTATGTATATAAATTCATTTTATTTATGTTTGTATATTAATTTTTTGTTTGTGGTCTTTTGGGTATATGAAAATACCTCTAAGGCCCACATTCCCTCCCCCTAAAAAGAAGAATATTACTTTTTAATATTGTTATTTCTAGTATGTCTGAATCTTCTGAGAAGTTTGGTAGCTTCAGGTATGTCCTTCTCTTCTAAGCATTCATCTTCACAAGTTGGGTCACTGTACCTAACAAGGTATTCCCTTACTTTTTTGGTTCTTAATTTTCTTTCTTTAAGAACTTTGGTAATCTTCTTAATACCAGATGTCTCAATAGGAGGTATCACTTGGGGAGCTTTATTCCTCAAGGGAAACATTTCAGCATCACTAGATTTATATGGCCTTATCAAGCTCACTGGAAATGTAGGATGCTTATTACTAAGCTCTTCAGATAATTCTACTTCAACAGCATTTTCTCCATGGAGGGTTTTAATAACAAAAGGTCCTGCAAAGGAGTCTTTGAGAATTCTACATCCTTTGAAGTTATTGAAGTTGGTGGTGAAAACTAGTACCAAATCCCCCACTTTGAGATCTGGAGTGGCATGTGATTTGTCCCATTTATCTTTAGCATATGCAAATGAGTCTTCCATGCATCTTACTGCATGCTTTCTAGCTTTGTCTAGCATTCCTTTGAAGCTGGCAGCTGTAGGATGTATTTAAACCAAATCTTGTCTTAAAGAATCTTGGGCTAACTTGGGATTCTATTCCTTTTCTAGAATAGCAGGAGTTTGATTGGTACTGGCATGAATTGATGTCTTATATGCCAATTCTAATGCTGGTAGAAGAGTACACCAATCATGAGTGAATCCATCACAATCTTTGAATTCAAGGCCATATGCACGAACTCTTCTCACCATGTCTTCCAAGGTTTGTATCATCCTTTCAGCTAGACCATCAGTTTGTGGGTGGTAGGCTGTAGAGAAAGACAATTTAGTGCCAAATAATTGGTGAAGATTTGTCCACAGTGCTGAAGTGAATTTGGGATCCCTGTCACTAATGATATTTGTGAATATGCCAGTCCATGATATTACTCTATTACATATTAGAAGAGCTGTATCCATGGATGTATCATCTTTGTGACATGGTAAAAAGATTGGAGTTTTACTGAATCTGTCTACAATCACTAGGCGAGCATTATAACCTCTGTCACCTCCTGGTGGTAGGCCAGTTACCCAATCCTTATGGACAATTTCCCAAGGTCTGCTGGGTTCTTGGATTTTGATCATATTTCCAAGTCTTTTGCCTGTGGATTTATTTGCCTTTTGACATCTGTCACAGGTTTTTCAATACTCTGCAACATCGTTCTGCCACATTGGCCACCATATGCAGGTCTTCACTTTTTCTCTGGTTCTGTCTTCAGACAGATTTCCTGAAAAGGGGCTTCGATGTCATTCTTTTAGTACAAGATTAATTAATGACCTGTCCACAACTGTCATGAAGCATGTGTGCTTGGTCCTGTGGTAAATTATACCATACAGTAGGTGAAATCTTCCTTCATCATAAGATTTCTTCAATACTTCATCCAAGGAATGTATTAGACAGTTGTTTTCACAGTCTTTGTTAAGTAATTGGCATAAGATGCTACAATTCTTATCTTGAGTGTAACTTTTTCTTACTTCTTCAAAGAAGGTGGTGTTCAAGTCTGTAACACTTATTCCTTCTATTGGGATCTGTGGGGAAGCTTCTTCTGGCACATAAGCAGGATTATCAATATTATTTGTTAATGGCCATCTGCTTAGTCCATCTGCATTTTTATGAATACTCCCATCTTTATGAACAATAGTCATATTTCCCCTATACTCTTGTATGGCTATTTGCCATCTGAGCATATGTCTGTTGGTTGTTTTCATGTTTAAAAGTGATTTAACAGCGGTAAAATCTGTTATTACTTTGAAAACACATCCTTCCAAAAAGTAATTGAGTTTTTCTAAAGCCCAAACAAGGCATAAACACCCCATCTGACTTGCTCCATATCTGGCTTCAGCTGGTTTGATTTGCCTGGATATGAAACATATGGGTCCTTCCACAGGTTTATCATTGATAATCTGGACTTGATTAAGTGCAGCACCAAGTCCATCTCCTGATGCATCAATATAAAGGTTAAAAGGAAGCTTAAAGTCTGGTATCAGTAAGAGTGGAGCAGTGGTCAGGGCTTGTCTCAGAGATTCAAATGCTTTTACTCTTTCAACAGTCGTTTCAAATACTGTGTCTTTGTCACATAATCTATAAAGAGGTCTTGCTATGGATTCAGAATCTTTAATATGTTTCCTCTAATATCCTGCAAACCCCAAAAATGACTGAATTTATTTCTTATTCTGAGGCATAGGTTTTGGCAATACTTCTGAAACTTTGTTCTTTCAAATTCCAAGGGATAAACCAGATACTACACATCCCAGTGCTTTAAGCTCTTTAAATCCAAAATGGCATTTCTTTGAGGAAATTTTCATGTTGACAGATTGGATTTTTGTCAAAGCTCTGGATAATCTGTACATATGTTCTTCCCAAGTTTTGGAACAGACAATAATGTCATCAATGTAAATGATTAACCATCCTTCTGAAAGCTCTTCAGGGAAGATTTCATTAATCATTCTTTGGAAGTGTGAAGGTTCATTTTTGATTCCAAAAGGTATCCTAAAATATTCATAAGCTCCACAATGAACAATAATTCTTAAGTATTTCCTTGCTCTTGGTGTCACTACATTTTGATGAAATCCTTTAAGGGCATCCATAGTGCTCATATACACTTCTTGAGATATTTGGGTGAGGGCAATTTGGATTTTTGGTATTGGGTACCTGTCTGGAAAAGTGTAAGTCTTCAGAGCTCTAAAGTCTCCAACCATTCTAGATTTCCCATTATGCCATTCCACTATGACTGGTGTAGTTATTTCTACTTCTTCATTGTGGCCAACCTTTCTTATTACACCAATATGTAAGAGTTCTTTAATATGAATTTCTAGAGCTTCTCTTGATTTAGGACTTTCTGGAGATGCAGGTCTTCTTAAGAGTGGTGGATAAGGTCTCTCAATATTAAGGATGCTGTCAACTTCATGACCAATAATTTCTCCCAAAGGTTCTTTGTCTGATGCAAATGCTCCTCTGTGGTCATATAAAAGGGCAGAAAGTTCATTTTCCTGATTATCAGTCAGATGAAGGCTTATTTCAGCTTCATTTAGCTGTTCAGATTCGAATCTTTCCAACTCTAAGTTGAATGCTGCTACTTTACTTACTGTAATTTGTTTTTTAAATGGTATAAAGGAAAAGTTTTGATGCTTGTTGTCCCCAATAGTAAAGTATCTATCTTTGTTGTTGTGTAAGTCTATTCCATACATGATCAAATAGTCATTTCCCAATATAAAATGGGTACCAGAGAAATTTTCCATAAAAACAAATTCAACAGTGATTCTTAAATTTCCATTAATATGTGGGAATATGATATTGGTCTCAAAGATTCCCAATGCTTTCATTGTATTACTTGCACTATTCAATTTTATGCCATCAATTGGTAACAAGTGGTCTTCAAAATTTGGTACACAAGTCTTGAGAAAAGATTTTCCAACACAAGAGCAGAGGGCTTCTGGGTCAAGTAAAGGTTAAGTGGGTTTGTTATTAATTACCACTTCTGTTATACAGGACTTTCCAGCTGTATGACCTTTTCCCCTGTTTGGTTTGGTTTTCATAAGTTGGGAATCTTGAATTTTTGACAAATCAAGTTGACCATTGCTCAATTGTGTCAAGTGGGAATAAGATTCCATTCTGTCAAAGGTGGCATTGATATTTTCTATATCCCTTAAAGATTCAGAAAATATTGATCACTTATCATCTGAATTTTCTTCAATATTATTGTCTTTTTCAACATTGGGTTCTTTTTCAATGTCCATTTCATTGATTTTTCCCCTTTTTGGACATGTATTGGCTAAATGGGTGGTGATTTGGAAAATATGGAACTTTCTGATTAAATCTGCAGCTTTATATTCAACATTATTAGAGTTTCTTTGGGATTTTTGTCCACAGAATCTTTCCCAGGTGTATTAAACCTTTCTTTGAGATTCACCCTACTAGAACCAATCTTGGTTCTGGTGGTTACTTCTTCTAGTATATTAATGATATCTTCTGATGAAGATTGTTCAGTAGTCCTGCTTTTGACAGCATGCTCTAAGTCACCTCCACATTGTCTCAGAATCTTTTTGTGGATCATAAATTCTGACATGTCAGGATACAATGCTGTTAATCTGTCTTTTTGTTGGCAAAACCATGGTAAAGCTTTGTCTTTATCAGAATTAAATTTTGCAGATTCAAAGGCTGTTTCAACTTTAAACCTCCAAGAATCATTGGCCCATTTGTTGATAATTTGGGTTTTCCACCAAGTCCAACTTTGGTGTCCATGTGCTTGTCTTGATTTGATATACCATCTGTGAGCTGATCTGGTAAACAAGGTTTTAAATGTTGCTGTTACCAATCTGTCTGGTAATTAAAAATCTTATTTAATCATTTCAATTCCTCTGATGAATTCCATATGGTCATATTCTCCTTCACCACTGAAGTGAGGCCATTCTTTAAGTTTTGGTACTTCTTTCAAAAGTGCTTGGCCCATTGATGGTTTCAAGTTATGAAAAGAAGTGGACAATTCATTTTTTAACTGTGAATTATCAGAATCCAATACTTGTGGATTTGGAATTCTTGTGCCCTCATTTTGATTCAGGGGTGTAGACATTCTTGGTAAGGTGTTCAGTATTTGTTCAATATCATTCATTTTACTGTTGCTACACCTTTGGGAATTTCTGTATTCATGTTGGAAGCCTTGTATTAAATTTATTACTTCCATTTTATACATGTCTTCTTTATGTGTCAGCTCTTGCCATAACTCTGTCTGTCTTGTATTATAAGCAGTGAATTGATTCAATTTCATTGATAATTTTGATACTTCTTCTTGTGAAGCATCAAAACACTTTTTCAAGGCAATGGTATATGTCTTTACTTCAGTAAATGAATTTGATATTTCATCAATGACTTTCTTGTTATCTGTCTTGATAATATTTATGGCTTGCTTAATTCTTGTTTCAATTATGTCATCAATACTTAATTTAGAATATTTGTCTGTTAATTATCTAATAATGGGGGATTGTTCATTTATCTTATTTCCAAAAGAATTATCATTATTGGATGTTTTAATTGTTCTTGAAAGTTATCAAAACACATAAGTGTTTCATTGATTTGGCTGAGACTCGAGTTATTTGTTTTAAGATTGTTACAAATTGATGAATTTATATCAGAAATATGGCATTTTGCATCAGTTATAGCTTCATAAAATTCTCGGATATAATCAAAAGTATCAGAAATCATTTCTGATATTTTAATCTGGCTTCCTCCTTCTTTTGTAATTCCATCATTGTTCTGTCCATCTGAAATACATTTTACATGGCATCCTGTTGAATCTTAGAAATCCTGTAGCCCTGGTTGTAAGGTTTTGTGGCTGGTGCCTTTCCTTTGCCGTTGTTCTGGGCTTGTAGCTGCTTTTTCACGGTGCAATTGCTTCTGCTGGCCACTGAGGCTGTTTTTGGCACTTGTTTGGGTGGTGGAGGGTTGTTTTTCCTCCATTCTTCTGTTAAGAGCATTATGTTCTTCATTTCCATCAATGGATGCCATCCATTGAGTAACCTGCAAGTGTTGGGATTGCCCAGGAATTTTCTCACAGTCAGGTAAGAATTCATGCAGTTTTTCCACAGATCTGCAAGCATCTGGTACTCTTTGTGCTGCAATGCATTGTTGTAAGCCTTCTGTCTGGCTTTGTAAATATCCACTGAGGCTTCTTGTGGCAGTGTCAGCTCTTTTTGAAGGTAAAACAGTTTTATCCACTTCAGAATGACACAATTTATTAATTTGAAGGTCATCAACTGACCCTTGTCCTTCTGTAACTGATTGGCTTCTGCCATAATCACATCTATGACCTTTCTGGGAGCTGCTCCAAGGGTTATAGCTGGCTCCTGATCTGGTTGAAGGCATATTTTATGATTAAAAAGCTTTAAAATAGTAATTTTACGTCAAAAATCTCACTATTGGCCAAATTCTTAGCTTTCGGAAAAGTATTACTTATATCCTAGTGTGGGAACTCCTCTTGTGTGGGATTAAAATGAGGCAGTACCTGGAGGGGGAAATCACAGGTAACTAGTTTTGAATTGCTAATAACTCCTGTAACCAAGGGTGGCAAGGGTGTATTGCCTGCCCCTCCTAAAATACTGAACAAAATCTTCCTTGGAGCTCACAAACCAAAATAAAATTAGTAAGTGGCTTTACAACTGCAGAAGACACAATTCAGCAGTCTCAGATCAGACCTATTCAATAAATAATATGAAAAATAATGTCAGTAATTTTGGTTAAATTTGATATTTTAATGGAATACTTGTCTGTTTAATTTTAATATTTTTAGTTAAATTGAGGTGAGTGGTTTCTTCTTGGTGATACAATTTTGGTAAGATGAGTTATTTAAGGTGTTCAGAAAAATTTGATTGGTGTTGATAAAGGTAATTTTGTTAAGGTATAGTTATAATAGAGTAAAATAATTTTTGAAAGGTTTGTTATTTTTTTTAAGAGAGTTTAATAATAAGATAAAATTTTATTTGTTGAATTTAAGAGGTAAGGTTCTTTGATATTGAATTTTTAAAGGTTAAGTTATTTTTAAGTCTTGATAATGGTGTTAATTTTACTGGATAAAGTATTTTGATAGAGTAGTAACCCTAATCTTGGGTACTGGGTAATTTTTATTTTTTATTTTAATAATAATAAGATTCCACTGAGCTTAGCTACTGGGTAATCTTCAACACTATACTTCCACTGAGCTTAGCTACTGGGTAAGTAAATTTACTATGATATACTGGACTACCTCCCAGGTGAGGGATGACTTATTCCTGTGCTTGTAATGTGCAGAGGATATATTGTGCATAGGATATAATGTGCATGGGGGGGATTTTGAAATTTGGGGAGAGAGCCCCTCTATTTATACCTTTTGGGAGCCCAGGGGGCCCTCCATGGGAGCTTTCTTTTTCCACTTTAATTCCTCTTGATTTCATCATGTGACTCTGTTTTTGGTGAGGACCTTTCTTGCATGGGTCAGGTGATTTAAGGTTTGGTGATAATTTTCTCTCTGCACAGCCTTCTGTCATCACATGATGGTCTTTTGGTGAGCTAATTATGATGTGATTTTCTTGGATTTTCCTTGCATGCATGAGGTGATTTCATTTTGGCTGAGGATTTTTCTTGTGCACAGCCTTTTTTCTGTCACATGATATTCTGTTGGTGGATGCAGTATCACATGATGACCTTGTAACTCCTTTGCATATGTCCTATTTTAGGTTTGGTAGAAGTGGCTGTGTAATTTATGCAGGTGTCATGTTTGTTTTTCTTCTTTTTGAACTTTAAAATGGAGTCAGGTGATAATTTCTTGCACTGGTGAATTTACTGTTATGTATGAGATGGTGTGATTTTTAAGTTTGACACATGCTGTGCATAGTCATGTGGTTGAGATTTAATTAGAATTGTGTACTGCATGCAGCCTGTTGTAACTAGCTTTGGTTTGCATGAGGTGATTAGTGGTGTATGTAATTATGATTCTGTTTTAAGGTTTTTTAAGTGGTGTTACTGTGGATATAAGATAAGGTACTCCTGTGGCTGTGTTGTAAATGAGCTGCAGGAATTCCATGGAGTTGAGCTTTGCATCATGTGACTTTTCTATGTGGAGTTTTAGGTTGCTGTGTAATTCATGCAGGTGTCCTTTTCTTGCTGCATGAGTCCTGTGGCTATAAGGGGGTGTAATTTAAAGGGTGGTACCTTATTTGTTGTAACTAGTGTACTATATGTAACTTGATTTTTTACATATGCATAATGAAATTGAATAATTTATTTAAACACATACACTGCCCTTTGGTGCCTGTGCAATGGTTTTATGAGTTAAATCCAGCTTCTTGCTGTAAAATTGACCTTTTGGTGTAAGATTTGAGTGTAAGTCTGCCTGTAGGCTGGATTGACTGCTGTTTTGGGGTACTATGAGCTTGAGCCTGGTGAAAAAAAATGGTATGGAATACCACACTAGTTAATCAATTCAGAAGAAATTGGCTCAGTTTTATTATTCTGAGTCACAATAACAGTACTATTATGGTCAGAATTAACAGTACTGGCAGGAATATTGCTGGTAACTGTTGAGGCTGTTTCCATGTTTTCTTGTCTTACCACGTTTTCAGACACTAAAATCAATGAAGAAGCAAATTAATTAAGTAAAAAAAGGTATTCCAAAAAAGAAATGAAAATATAAGCCTCACTCATAATATGAAAAAAAAAATCTTTTTATGGATTTTCTGAATTAGAAGTATTTTTTATCTGTTTTTTAAATTTTTCAATATAAGAAAAAGGATTTAAAAAAGGAGTAATAAAATATCTCACAGGTAAAATATCATGGCTGGGTCCCCAAATGTAAGGTTTGGATATGAAACTGTCATAAAATATCAAGTACTTTTCCTGTCCTCAGAATTTGTATAAGGTAAAATTATTTAAAAAAAGCAAGAAATGGTATTTTTAAAGAGAAAACACACCAATTTTATTGCTTTCAACTTTGTAATAATAAAACAATAATATAATAAAAATTTATTGTTTTACCAACAATAAAGATTTATCCAAAAATACTCTACAAGAGATATTTAAGGCTACAAAAGAAATTTCTTCAAGAGCAATTTCAATTGGAATTAATTGAGCAAAGAGCTGCAAGCAATTAATTGAAGAACAAAGTCTTTAAAAGGATGTTTAAAGAGAAAACATTCCCAAAAGTTACCAGAGTGAATTTGGACACAAAGTGACAAAGTTAACAGTGATGAAAGATGCTTTAATTCACTTTTGGGGTGGTTCAGGGGTAAAAATGATTATAAGAGTTACAAACTATGATTATAATAATTTTTTCACGTGGTTAAAAGGTTTAAAATAATATGAGAAGGGTGGTTGGAATCTTTCCTTGATTGGTTTAACAGTGTTTAAACTAATTATAAAAGGAAAGGATTCTAACATAAAGAGAAAAGTGGGGCAAAGAAGACATTCTTTTAAAGCCATAAATTTTCTTACTCCAAAAGTAAAATTTACTCTTGTCAGCCGTGGAAAACACTCTGACCAGAGAAAAGCCAATTATGGAAACATTGCACCCTGGTTTAGACCAAAAAAGGGCTGGTTTTAGTCATTTTAGACCCTTAAATCAGCCATTAATATAGTAATACCTGTCCTAGAGCCTTCAAAACATGTCAGAATGAGTATAATGGACGTAGAAATCAGTTAAAATGGTTTTTACTAGGATTGTTTTTTTCTTAATGGTAGTTTTACCCTCTTGGCAACAGTTAAAGCTATCCTGGTTGGTATCAAAACCTCATCATCAATTGAGTCACAGACCCTGTGACTCAATTCCAGGCCAAAAATGATGAACTTTTGCGTGTATTTTGACATCTCATGCCTGTCAGCAAGGATTTTGGGGGTCTGGCTCCCCCTTAGAGCTAGTGTTCCTTTTCCCCCCAAATTTAATCTTTCCAATTTATTTTTTCCTTTAATTCCTCATCATTTATTATACTTCCAATTTACATATGTAATTCAATTGAGTTTTACAGTACACTACTGTAATAATTGACACATCTTATGTAATACACATGCACATTTCAACAATTCAATTGAATTCAATTGAAAATACTTCAATTCCTCATAACTTCTAAAATATACACAACACCTCAATTTTAACACAAAAACTGATGATTAGAACTACATTTTATATGAATTAAGTTAAGGTTTTGAGGATTTTCAATCTTTATACAGAAAATACAAAAAAACGTAATTTAAGCTTATTTAGGGTTGAGTTACAAAAATTTCACTCAGAGGTGACCCCACCTAATTTTTTATAAGGAATCCAATGGTGAAATGAGTTCTATATGTTTATTTGTTAGATAAAAATTTATGATAAGAATAATTAAATTTCTTGTAAGATTATTTTATTTTGGTTAATTTTGTTAAAAATTTATTTTTACTTAATTTTTTCAAGTAAAAATGTTTTTTTACAATTTTCAAATTTAATGTATTTTTATTTTTAAATTATAATTGAATTTTTGATTATGTATATAAATTAATTTTATTTATTTTTTTATATTAATTTTTTGTTTGTGGTCTTTTGGGTATATGAAAATACCTCTAAGGCTCACACCATGGGAAGTGGCTCATATAGATTGGGTAACCGCCTTACCACCTGAAGGTGATAAAAGTTACAATTCATGTCTTGTCATTGTTGACAGATATAGCAAAACTCCAATCTTTTTACCATGTCATAAATATGACACTGCTATGGATACAGCTCTTTTTATTTGGAACAGAGTTATATCTCATACTGGTCTCTTTAAAAATATCATTAGTGATAGAGACCCAAAATTCACATCAGCCTTATGGACTAATTTGCATGAGCTTTTGGGTAAAAGATTATCATTCTCAACAGCACACCATCCACAAACAGATGGGTTAGCAGAAAGAATGATACAAACCCTTGAGGGCATGATCAGAAGATTTTGTGCTTATGGCCTGGAGCTTAAAGATTCTGATGGCTTTACCCATGATTGGTGTACTCTTATACCAGAATTGTAATTAGCCTACAAGACCTCCATCCATGCTTCAACAGGCAAAACTCCTGAGATGTTGGAAAAAGGATGGAACCCTAAACTTCCAGTTGATTCATTTAAAAAAGATTTAGTTGATATTCATCCAGCTTCTCCAGGCTTTAAGCTATTGCTTGATAAATTAAGGCATCATGTGAATCAAAGCATGAATTATGCCTTTGAATATTCTAATCAGAAATGGGATAAAAGTCATAAAACCCCAGAATTCAAATTAGGGGACTTAATACTTTTTCAACCTTGAGCTTTAATAATATTAAAGGTCCAAGAAAATTGAGAGATTCCTTTTCAGGACCATTTATTATCAAAGCCCTTCATGGGACAAATGCATTACATGTAGAACTTTCAGTAGAATTGGAAAATAAACATCCCACTTTTCCTGTCAGTCTGGTAAAGCATTACACTTCAAGTGATAAATAATTATTTCCTTTGAGAAATGCAACACCCTTAGAAGTACCTCCACTTGATCATAGTGAAGAGAAAAAATTACTAAAAGTCTTGCAAGAAAGAATACTTAAGGGAAAAATGAAAGAGAATACTTGGTCAGGATCAGAAATCCACAACATAAAGATGAATGGATTGTGGCAGAAAAGATACCTGATTCCCAAAGGTTTCTCAGAATATTCAGACATGAGAGAAGACTAACTCCTCAATTAAACATCTGAATTTTGTGCTCTACATACTTGAAAGTATAAGTAGAGAGGTTGGACAGTGGATGATACCCCCCCAAATTAACTTTGGGGTATACAACTAAAAGAAAATTTTGGTACAATTCTTTTTTTGGTGGTAGTGAATGTGAGCCTGTGAGATATGTGTAACATGCCCATAAGGCCACAAATTATTTTATATACAGCTTATTTAGTCTTTAACAGACTTTCCAATTGGATTTAAAATAAAAAATAACAAAAAATAAGTATAACTTTTTTTTGGATAAACAAAGCTCTAAATATTATTTCATTTTTGTATTCTACACCAAAAATGACCTAGGGTACACCCATAGGGTTTTATACCCAAAATAGCTTATTTCTTATGTTATTGGAAGATTTAAGAATCTCACAGTACTAATGTAGCTTTTTGAACATTATTTTAGAATTGTTAAATTTAAGCTTAAATAAGCTTAAATTTAAAGTTGCATAAGATTTATGCAAACTTACCAAAATTTTAGTTAAAATTGAGGTGTTGTGTATATTTACTGAATTGGCTAAGGATTTGCCATACAGAATTTAAATCCTGCATGAGCTTAATTTAAAAGTGTTTAAGGCCATGGTATGACTTTAAATAAATAAAAGGGCAAAATCCATGCAAAAAGGTGGGACAAAGGAAAAAGACCAAATAGAGCTGGGGTACCCAACTTTTTGGATTTGCAAGGATTGAATTAAGGTTTTCCACCTGTATTGGAGGATTTTTAACCTTATTTAAGCTTTAAGATTAGACTTTGATCCAACCTTAAGATTTAAACTGGTTTTATCCCAATTGGGACAGGAATTTCAAGCTGCCAAAGTGTAAATCCCAATATTCAGGCTTGAAATTAAAGTTTTGAGAGCTGTAAAAGCTTAAATAAGCTTAAAACTTTAAGGTTAAAAGCATTAAAACCATATCAAAAGTTAAGGTTTAGTGTGTAATCCTGTTTTATGTGGAAAAATAGCAATAACTTCAAAAACTCATTAAAAATCCAATTGTTAATGGATTTGCTTGAAAATCTCACACACCTTACAGCTTATCATTATCTATATACAAGAAAAATTTCAAGTATCTTTTATAAACATATTTCCTGGGTAATTAGCCTGAAAATTTACTCTTTTAATTATATTCAAAGAAAATTAAGATTTCTTTAAAAATGAATTAAAAATTGATTTTAAGGGATTTCTGCTTGAAACTCGATTTTTAAGTTTTTCATGTGATGAACTTTGATATAAACAAACTTATCTTATATTAAAACTTAAAATAATTAACTTAAATGAGGATTAAAATTACTTGGAGTTAAGAATAGCACTGGTAACTTTAAATTGGAATTAAAAATCAGTCACCTTAAGTTAAGAACCTTATTTTTAAGCATGGTTTTTCAGTTTTTACCTGAGAACGCCCTCTATATCCATTATGAATCATGAGAGCTGCTCTGTAGACATAAAAAGAGTCTTTTCATAACTGTTTTTGTCCATCATCAATTATGAATCCAATCATATTAGACATTTAAACAGGTAAAGCTTTATTATATATAAAATCTTATTATTAAAGTATTTCTTAAGTTTTTTTTTTTATAAATTTTAAATTAAAGAATTGACATCATAGAAATTAGATTATTGTTGTGATCACCTATAATATATTTTATTTTATAAAATTATTGTCTTTAAGATATCTTTTAAAATCCACCAATTCCTCTCAAAAACTCTTTAATCATAATTTTTATTATAAAAAGTTTTTTTATCTTTAAAATTATTGATTTTTGGCGTGTTTTGAACCTATAATTATTATTTAATATAATAACTGTTGTTGTTTGACTTGTTGTATTAAATAAATATTATAGGTAAGTTTTCTCTAAGATTCTATTTTTTCATCTATTATTAGTTTTCTTTATATAGAATTTTTCCATAAGAATTATTTCTGCATGGTGTGTGTTACAATTATTTTATTAATAATATTTATATAGTATTTATAAGTGGTTAAATACTCATATTTTCCACGTGTAATTGTCTCATTAAGAGCTTTATGCTTCTTATTGCTATAATTGTCAGTGACTATAGCAATAATAGAATGATTATAATTTATTATAATTATTATTTTGCATAATAATAGTTAAATTCATTTTTTATATATATTCATTTTCAATAATTATATTTGAATTTGTGGTTATAATATTTTATTATATTATATTTTTCTACTGACGACAGTCATAGTACTCTTGATATTGTTACTATTATCAAGAGCTTCATAGAAAAACCTTACACTACCTTTCCAAATAAATTTTTTCAGATGAGATAAAGGTTTGTGAAGATTATTATCAGAAATATATGTTTCTACTCTTTCCAAAACGACCCCACTTTAGGCATCCCACACTAAAAATGTAGAAGCTACATTAAAAGTGAATATTTCATTAACTACCATTTGACCTATTGTTGGCCCTAAACTCTGTAATTCTGATGCTAGCCCCATTTGTGTGGCCCCATTGAATAGCTCTAGCTAAGAGCTTCAATTTAAACACCCATCTGATGGTTTTCTGCCTCTTTCCCTAGATTTTATATGAGAATTCAAATTTAAGTCTTATGCTAAGTTCCAGTTTTGAGCTGGAATAACTTTGTTTTTTATCCTAATTGCATAATAGCAATGTATTTTGAAATTTTGGAGGCTTCCCTTTCAGATAAATACTATTATTATTCATGTGGCACAATCTGTAATTTTATGAGTATTCTGTTTTAATACCACTACTTAGGGTATTGGGGTGTCAAGCTTGTGCTCTGGTTTTGAGTCACAGGCTGAAAGTACCCCAAACAACATAAATAATTCCTCTCTCACACCAAATATGTTTTTACCTTCATCATTGTAGCTTATACTATTTAATGAACATTTAAAGATAAATAGATAAGGTGGAACCATCCCTGAAATTAGCAGGTAGTCTAGACCTTATGATATTATGTTATTCTCAGTAGCTAAGCTCAGAAGCAGAAAAAAGGAAATTTATGGTGGTTAATACTATAAAATAATCATTTACAGATATATATATTTGATAGCACCATCCCTGAAACTAGCAGGAAGTCTAGACCTTATCATATGACTTTATGCTAAGTCTCTGAGCTCAGTAGCAGAAACAAGAAAATTGATAGTAGTAAATACTATTAAATTATTATTCCAATTTATATATATCAGATGGAACCATCCAGAAACAAGAAGGTAGTCTATTAAAAATTTAAAAGGGTAGTAATCTCAGTAGCCAAGAAGAAGAAAGGAAATTATTATTAATTTTTATTATCCTTACCCCTATTATTAGCTCATAATATTAGTATTCTTCAGGAATACTCTATTATAGCCATATTACTCAATATTTTAGTCAGTACAAACTATTGATATCAATTAAATTCACATCAAGGAATAGTTCATTTGTCATTATTACTTAAAAGCTTCCCAATAGTAAATCTAAACAAAAATTTACAAGATATCTTCTGCAATCAATTGCTTTCATTTTATAAAATTTATTTATTCAATTTAACTTTAAATAACAGTTAGTCAAACAAAATTGTCCTATTATAATATTACAAAAAATCAAACTTGTAAATTCCCTCAATTTCAATTTGTTTATATTTATTCTAATTTATGATTAGGTCTGATAAGAGACTGCTAAATTAGTATTATCTAGTTGTAAAGCCACATTGTTAGTTTTTTTATTATTGGGCTCAGTAGGAAACATTCTTTGATATATCCAGAGGGGCAGATAAAATACCCTTTGCAACCTTGGCTAAAGGAGCTTTCAGAAATTCAAAAACTATTACCTGTTATTTCCCCCTCAAGGACTTCCTTATCCAATCCTACACTAAAAGCAGTTCCACATCATAAGATCTCAAGGTGAAAAACATAAAAAAGCTACCTCAGGGTATGAAACAATTGAAAGCCAATCTTAGAGAAGAGGAAAAATTCCTTCTGAAATCACTACCAAAACAGTTTTAAGGTAAAATCTGATTTCTCCCCCTAAAATTATGGTGGTGTATTCATCTGGAGTATTGGAAGATTCTGGGGACTTGTTATAAAAATAAGTACCATAAGAAGCTGATTTCAATTATTACGGAAATTCAGGAGCCAAACTAAGAGGGTCTAGAAGGCTGAGCAAGAGCAGAAAAATGTTGGAAAGAAATTACTGCAAGCCTGAAACATCATTAAATATTTATCATAAAACTTATTTAACCTGTGAGTATTGTCCAAGAGCTTATCACACATGTGATTATTTATACAAGATCTTTGCGAGTCTTTTATTCATTTTATTAGGACATCTTTTGGTTATTTGAAGCTTTATTTACCTTTTTCAACCATTTTCCTTAGGAAAATGGCTCACAAAACTTTCCAAAATTAACTTTGAAATACACCTTCAAGCCCATCAATGTTCAGGATGATGGAAAATTTGGCTAAAGAACAATAAAAACTACATTTACAAGATACAACATCAATGAGATGATTTTATGGCTGAATTTGTTGAAGAAATTGAAACAAACCAAGACCTTCATGAAGCCATTAATAAGCTTTTACCCTCACTAATATCTTTTATGGACAGAAACAAATGGTATGAAGAGATCATCCAAGCTAAAAAGAGTACGTGAATTTCCATGCCTTATATGGGGGATCCAATTTGAAATAATTATCAAAGAACATTTCTTTTATTCCATAGCCCAATCTTTCTGCTTTTCCCATTATTTCTGTAATTTAAATTAAAATACACATATTTTAATTTGTTTTTTATAGCTTCCCTGATTTTGTTCCTTTTTATATTATCATTGATAAACCTTTACCTGTCCCTCCTATCACTGTGAATTAGAAATTTCATGCTCAGCCACAAGCCCTTGGGTGGAAAGAAATTGTTTTTATCTGACCTTCTTACTCCTTGATCAGAGAACCCTATTTCCTTGGGGTTGATTTAGATTAAGATTAATTTTTGAATTTTTTGCTATACAAGTTGTCTCCCCCTTATTGGTATCTCTGATTTTTTAAAGCACCCCAGTCTTTACTTTTATAGTTTTTTACCTAAAGTATGGCACTTTTTCACTAAAATACAGTCATATTCCAAACATGCAAAGAATTCTTTTGAAAAAACCCTCTTTTTGGAATGGGATTGTACCTTCATAAAAAACCCTGAATATGTGCTTCTGTTTTATGTTTCTCAATATTCCCCCTACTTTTTTTAAAAAAAAGGAAAATTCATCATTTTGAACTTTTTTCAGTAATTTTGAAAATGAAAAAATAAATTTGAAAGATTAATTCTTGGGGGGAAAGGAATCTTGGCTCCAAGGGTGCCAGACTCCCCCAATTTCCTTTCTGAAAGGCATGGGTTTTCAAAACTCATGCAAAAGCTCATCACTTTTTGGCCTGGAATTAAGTCACATGGTCTGTGACTCAATTGATGATGAGGTTTTGATACCAACCAGGGCAGTTTTAACTTTTTGCAAGAGGGTAAAACTACCCTTAAGCTAAAAAATATTAGTAACAGAAGTTTTAACTAGTTTTTAGGTCTCTTAAACACATTCTGATGTGCTTTGAAGGCTTGAAACCAGGTATTACTATAGCAATGGCTGATTTAAGGGTCTAAAATGGCTAAAACCAGCCCTTTTTTGGTCTAAACAAGGGTTCAATGTTTCCATAATTGTATTTTCTGTTTTCAGAGTGTTTCCCACAACTGAAAAGAGTAAACTTTACTTTTGGGGTAAGAAACTTGGTGGCTATGAAAGAATGTCTTCTTTTCCCCACTTTTCTCTTCATGTTAGAATCTTTTCATTTTATAATTAGCTTCAACACTGTTGAACCAATCAATAAAAGATTCCACCCACCCTTTTTAAATCATCTTTAACCTTTCAACCACGTGAGAAACTTATTGGAATCATTTTTTGTAACTTTTATAATCATCTTTACCTTTGAACCAACCCATAAGTTAATTAAAGCATCTTTCATCACTGTTAGCTTTGTGACTTTGTTTCTAAATTCACTCTGGTCAATTTTGGGAATTTTTCTCTTTAAAATTCCTTTCAAATAATTTGTTCTTATATTGATTTCCTGAAGTTCTTTGCTCAATTAATTCCAATTGAAATTTCTCTTGAAGAAATTTCTTTTGTAGCCTTAAATATCTGTTGTAGAGTATTTTTGGATAAATTTTTATTGTTGGTAAAAAATTAAATCTTTATATTATTATTTTTTCATAATTATAAATTTAAAAAAATAAATTTGGTGTGTTTTCTCTTAAAAATCCTAAATCTTAACATCTTTAATCATATTGTACCTTATACAAATTTTGAGGACAGGAAAATTGCTTCACCTTAAAAATTTTCTGTGAAGCTGATTTTTATCAAGTAGAATCTAATACCTCAGGGTGACTCTTTGAAACACCTTTTTCTCTTAATTAAGGAACTATCCAAGAAATTCTCTGTATTCATAAGTGCTCCAAAGGCTGAAAATACACAAGATATTTGAAAATAAAACATGTAAAACAAATCCTTCATTCATTTTAAAATGAAAAGTTAGTTCTACTTTTGACTACATAGGCTCACAAATGGTTTGTTTGAGAAAATCTTTCTTTAATAAAGAGCTTTCAATCCACAAATAAGAGCATTATATTATGTGATCAGTCTGGGGTAAAGAATTTCATTTTCCATTCTTCTGGTAGTTATTAATTTTTTCTTTTGAATTGAGAAAATATTGGAAGATGAGCTCAAAATAAAATCTAATGGCTTGTAAATTGGAAATTGATGTCAAGAAATGATCATTGATTAATTGTAAGCTCATTATAGCCATTTTGGGAATACAAATTGCATTTTGGATCAAAAACCTTTGAGACAAGAGTTTTTAGAACATCTGATTTGTTTGATATTCTATTTATCTGATTGAAAAATTTCAAATGAGACATAGTTGAATGTGGATATTATAAGGATATCTTTCAAAGAGAAATTTTTAATATGCCTTTTTCATAATATATATTTGGTATTTATTTAAACAAGAATTATATTAAATGAAAGTTAATAACCAGGAGAAAGTGGCTATACCTTAAAGCAGCTTTTGAATTTGGAAATCATATTCTATCCAGAAAGGTATATTATTGATTTCAAACTTGGAGATAGGTTGAACCCAGAATCTCAATATTTGTTCCTTTTCCAACATATTCAAAGCCACTGGAAGACTAAAGAATTCTTATGAAAAACTCTTTTTTGTTTTAATCAATAAAGTATAATTTATTCCCTTTGTATTTTCTTTAAGCCTTGAAGTTGAAAAGTAATTACCATTCAATTTATCATTCTATAGAAGTTTCATTTTATATTCATTCTTTTCTTTACATATTTTTCTGATTTTTAATTCCATTATAGAAAAAATATTTTTAAATTAAGTAAATTAGAAATTGAATGAATAATTCTCAATTATTAATATGTTTTGAAGCTTCAGATTATTCCACTTCAGACAAATCTCACAAGAGTATTTTGAGTAACTCTCCTATTTTTATTAATTTATCATTTGGATTTTGCCTCTTGAAAGAATATATTTTTTCAAAAATTTAAAGAAAAACCTATATTTTTTTAAAAATTCCATTGGTAAAAATGCATTATGAAAAAAGGATACCCTATTGGGTTTTTATTAATTTAATTAACTTATTTATTTTTATTTTGATCATTTCTTCTAAAGGAATTAGTAAGAATAAACTGAATTATGATACTCTAAGACACTCAGCCTATCAGCTTTATCATTATTATAATTAGATTATTTTTTCTATTTTTTTATATTTTATAGTTTTTAAGTATTCCTTTTTGTGTTTTCAATAGTTTTTTTATAAATAATTACAATTAAAGGCTCTGTATAGCCTTGTACTGTAAAAACATCTGTAAAGTACCTCCTTGTACTGTAAATATATCTAAAATCTATATACTTTTAATCTAAAAGGATATTTAAGTTACATACCTGTACTGTAAACATATCTCAAAAGGCTACTTATGTAATGAAGACAATTTGAGGCTTAAGGTATGCTGTAAATATCCAAATAGGCCACAAATAGCTCTGAAGAACTTTTTGAATATTCAAAACCAATAAATTGTATGCATATTCAAAATTAATCATTTTCAACAAATAAAAAAATGAATAGTTCTTTTGTGAGTAAGTAAATCCATGGACTTAGATTCAGATTTGCATTCTATACAAAAATGCACCTGGGGTATCTTTATAAGGTTCATACACTTAAATTAAGTCTTTCAGGTGGTAATATGGAAAATAATTCAACAACAAATAATCAATATAACATAAAATATTTGTGTAAATTTTCTTCTTTTGCATTTTTACACCAAAGTAATTAGTTCCTGACAAAGCTCATACTAAATATACACTGAGATTGGTTTTATGAATATTTTCATCACCTAAAAATACATTGTTTACACATCAATCATGATTACACCGATAGTGGATATCAGAAAAAGGATTAATTACTCATTTGACATAGAAAGTAGCCAACGGGAAAAATATATCAAAGAGAGCTGGGGTACCCAGCTTCTGAGGCCTCTGAGGCATAGCCAGCCCCAGCACCTGGAAAAGTGTCTGAGCATGACCAAATTAGTTTATCAAAAACTTTTTTTGAAAGCCATTAATGAATCCAAGTGCCATTAATTCATGAGAAAATGGAAACTAAGCTGCTATTTTGATGTTCAAATAAGGTAAAAAGCACCTTTGACTCATTTAAAGATTCCTATTATCTAATATTTACCATGGGTAAGACCAAAAGGACCATTTAATACAATTTTTTTACTATTATCCAGGAAATCATCTTATGAAGACCAGCTTTCATTACTCTATTTTCCTGCCCCACATAGAAAATGAGGTAAAACTTAAAAAATTTACTCAAAGTACAGTTCTTGATTAATAACTCTGAAGCTTTCAGGACTTTTGAATAACACCATAATCCATCCTAAAACTAAAAATTATTATGAATTAATTATCTCAATTAAATAATTACTTAGAGGGCATTTTTGATGATTCTATGCAAAACACTGAATCTTCAAAAATTCAAAAGAAATACACCCTGTGATGGAATTTCTAATAACATTGATAGATATCATGAAACAATTTTTCTTTGATAACAAGAAATATTTACAGATCCAAATTCATGATTTATTAGCCATAAATGGGTTGGTATCCAAGTAAAATCGCATAATTAAGTAATCATAATAAGAGTTCTGGTAAAAGCATGTATTCTTTTAGTAAAAACATGTAAGCTCTTATGTTTTTTTACCAATTTATGTCCCAAACAAATACTTTTATGCTAAAAACAAGTATATAGGCTATTTTCTTGAACCAAACGCCTCAAAAAGGGCTTTTAGACATTATTCAATTGTTTTCTGGTTTTAGGGCGCTTCCATATTATTCTGAATTTTTTCAACTATGTTTTCCATTTTCCTAAATTGGTCAATTCATAAAAGAATTTTTAACAATTGAAGTAACATGGATTTCCCCTAAAAAAGTAATTGAGATAAGGTCCAAAACCTTTTTTGACACATTTTGTTGAAAATGGCCTATTCAAATATTTTTACCATAAATTTATGTGTTTTGGAAATAATTTGTTAAAACAAATAAGGGCTTACATGCTTTTACCAATACCCTTATAGTTACTCTATGTCACAAAAAGTGAGGTAGCCATAAATACAAATAAGGTAATTTGATTTTCAGTAAAACCTTTTTGCATTCCTCTGAGGGTTTCTGTAGACTTAATAGAAGCCAACTATTGCTATTTTTCCCAATTCTCATCCTATAATCACTACAATGCATTATAAAGTTATTATTAATATTTCAAATATTTTAGATCCTTAGAAGGATGTTAAGTAATGAATATTATCTTTATTTCCTAATAGTATCATGATAATTGAAGCTTATACTACTCAGATTTCTAAAGAATACTTGTAAATCCACAAGTACTATTTTTGAAATTACTCAAAAACCTTCAACTCTTTGGTACTATGTGCGTTGAAGGTGTAGACCATATATTTTTGTGAATATATTTTAATCTTTATTTTTTTTGTTTTTTTTTGGACTTATATATAACTTTTTCCTAATAATCTCCATGGGAAAGTGATTTTATATCTTATTTCTATACTTGATCTCTCTAAATTTCCCTGTGAGAGTTTAATTTTTATTCATTTCTTTGAAGTAATGTTGTCTAATATTCTTTAATTTCATAAGACTTTGTTTTCAGAATTCTGACTCTGGTAGAGAAATATTACTCTGAACTTAACCATTTTTTTAACATATTTTGGTGATAGAATACTTTTTTCATAAAATTCTTGGATGATTTTATTTTCATTTCATATGAGAAATTATATCTGATAGATCGTTGAATAATTTGAAAATCTAAACCTTGTGTTTATAATTAATTTTTCTTCATTATACTTATTTTGAGGAAATTCATAGTACACTAGCTTACTCTGACTAGCTGTTTCATAGACAAACCTTACATTCAATAAGTATCAAATGTTTTAATGTACAAGGCTGTACAGAGCCTTCCACTGTAAATCTTTTCCAAATAAAAATCAAAACTTGAAGAAATTAAGCTAAGAATTAATAATAATTAAATATAGATCAGTAGAAATAGAAATGATGAGAATAATTTATATTAATGAAGTACAAATAAAATGATGAATAGCTCATAGATCAAATAAAGAATAATTATTGCACTGTAGGGAAGTTCCATTTCTTTGCTTTACTTTTTATAAATAAGTTAAAAAAATGAAAGAAAAATGCAAAAAAGATAGCTATTATGAAGATAAAATCAATAAATTCAACAAAATCAGTTACATCTCTTAACTCTTTAGCTTTTTGAATAAACTTTTGTTTTTTTGCGATTCATTGTTTCTTATATTTTGTTTGAATTTTCAAATTTCTTTTTCAAAGATGTTGTTATTATTTTTATGGAGTTTTTTGGAGAAAAAATTTCTCTAATGTATATGTCATGAAAGGAAGTGTTTTGGGACCATTGATAATAAAGTAGCTCATTATTTTGATTATCCCTCAAAATTAGAAATTAAATATAATATTTTATTCAAAGAAGAAATTACAATTGGAACAAGATATGAATCCTTTCTCTAATTTACTCTTTGTATGGAGCTCCAAATAGTCAAAAACGTTTGATCTTACGTAATTCTGGTTAAATCAAGGTATTATACTGCTTCAAAGATGATTTTTTAGTATCTGGGGTGTTTCCATTAGTAATGTTATCTTTACAAAAAATATTCCCAAAATTTATCTATCTATCAATCAACTAAATGATAGAACTCTTAATTTTAATTCACAAAGGATTAATTCAGTAGGAAAAAATATTAGTGGCGGAGAACGAAAATTCATAGCAAAAATTTGGCAATGAGCCAAAATATGATTTTCGTAACCATATAGCAAAGCATTCACGGTTATATTCAATAAGGAGAGCTGAAATTTTGGAAATATTTTTACATTATGAAGGGAATCTAATTTTATAATTCTATCAAGTGATATGTGTATCATGTTAAACTTACTTCAAAGATGTTTCCAGAAAATTTCCATGGAATCTCTGGAGAGAATCTAGATCCAATTCATACTTTCCTCTTTTTTTTTCAAAATGAATACTGAATTCATTTAAATTTCGTTCTGTACATTTTACCTTCGAAAGTACTCATTAATATGCGGATATATCATCATAACTATAAGTTTATATATAGAAGATGATCTAAATTTTATTTGATTTCAGCTGTTATGTCTAGGGGGTAGTAAGTTTCAACTTTAAGCGATAGAACTTGATAAAATTCCACATTCTTTCCATTTTTCTGTTTGAATGATCCTTAGAAGGTAAATTATGAGAATCATATTATACGATAAATTATCCTTAATCTTGTATCTTTCTCTCATAGGTATTCAATATTTATATACTGTTTTAAAGTGTTTATTCATATTGATAATGGGGATTTCCATAGGTTCAAGCAATTTTTTAAGGAATATTTATGGTACAAAAAGTCTTAAATTTCTTTTGGATTAATTAAGCTTATTAGACTTCTTAATTAGTAAGATTATATTTAAGTCTTTCAAGTGTGCAACCCATAAATACTATAAATTTTGTGTCTTTCAACATACAAAGAGCTATAAATTAACTCTATCAATTACAATACATATTTTAGAATTATTAACCCCACAATAATGAAAAAAGAGGACATGGGATATAAAAAATATGATCCAAAAGATAAATAAAAATGTGTTTTGGGGAAGAATATTGAGCTAATTAAATAATTGATTTAGAATAATCTTCAAAATATCAAGTGGGTGTGATGTCCCTTCATACAAATGGATATAATATACTTTCACTTGCTTAATATATTGTATTTAATGATTACTGGGGCTATCTGAGAGCTTCTTGACAAGATGTTCTCCCTTAAATTGTTGAAATGAAAAATAAATTTATTGAGTTAAGCTTTTTTTTTCTGGACTGAATAATTGAAGTCATAAATGAAAAAAATTCATTAAGAAATACTTTCACCATTTAAAAGTAAAAATATCCGAAAAAAAATATTTTCATTAGAAATTTTTACTTTATTATCCATAAATATTTTATTTTCTTAATTTAAGAGTTATCCCCAGAATATGGCTTGTTATTTGAAGAAAAAACCTTCATTATCAAAGCAGGACCATATATCTCTCTTTCCATCCTTATGACTAATTGATGTAAGGCGCTAAAGCTCCTCTTGAGAATCTGAAATGATGAAATATTGCAGATATTTATTTCATAGAAATCTCATTTCATTATGTTTCTATCTTCAATAAATAATTTTTAATTTAACTTAAAAGAATTTATCTTTTATTCTGAAGTGTTGTTACCATAATTAGAGAAAAAAGGGGATGCATATAGCTTCTATCTGAATAAAAAACAATTTTAATTAATTACAATGTAACTTTTTCATATAATATTTATCAATATGTGAAATAACTAACGTATTATTGAATTCCTTTGTAGGATCAAAGTTTATTATTAACAAAAGGAACTGGATTGACATCTTATTCATTCATTTTCTAACAGATGTGAAATGGAGAGAAAATATATGTTCAAATATTTCTATATGTGTGGAGAGCTATAAAATATACATCAGAAGTTCAATTTATCCCTTCTTTCAATTATTTAAGCTTAGATACAAGGTAAAATACATTTTTCTCATATAAAGCCCTATTCATCATATAGCTTTGAGGTCTTAATCTTTTATAGTTATTACCAAACACCCATATTGAGAAATTGAACTTAAAATCAATGGCTTTAATCTGTGGCTTGAGTTTCTCCCGAAAAATTTATTTCTGGATTTATTTCCATCCTATCTTCTAATATGTATCCATCTTATCTCCCATGTTAATTTCCAAATGCATAACCTGCTGTCAGGTGTATCCACTTTTCTCATGGTTAAGGGTGTAATAATTAATGTGGTTTCTTTCTCATTATGAGCTATTTCTTTCTCAATAAAAATGTATTTCGAAAATTAGCGCCTTTTTTATACTTACCAAAATTTTCAATTGTTTTAAGAAGCTTTTTTCTGAAATATATGGGTTTTTATCAAGAAATATAGATCTTAACTGAGGATATTTTCAGAAACCTATGTCCTTTCTATTTTTTATTATTCAACGTTTACCACTACTTGGTAATAGGAGAAATTGATCATATTTAGCATTATAAGTATCCTGAATCAACATTCTTCTTCTCAATAATTATAGGTATATAATATTTTCTCTGGATCAAAACTTAAGATTGGTCCAAAACTGGACTCATATTCTATTTTCAAAAAAACTATAGGCTTTATGTTGAGCTTCTTGGAGCTTTTAAATTTTTCAATTATTCATATTCTCATCTAGCTGATTAAATTGAGAAATATCTTCAATTGTTCTTCGTTTTTTTTTAATAAAATTTATCAAAAATATTCAAGAGATTCTACATAAGGACTCAATTATACATCCCAAGTAGATATTTAATATCCAAAACTACCAAAAATGGTTGGGAAATAAATGTTGTTAAATCATATTTTTTCTTTAGCTCAAGTTGATAAGACTTTTATATACCTATAATTACTTATCCAATATTGAAAGGAGGTCTATTTTCCATTTGATTTAAAGAATGATCTCTCTTTACATTAAATATATTCGTACTTTCTATTCGTACAGTATAGCCAAGTTTGATTCAAAATACATCTCAGTATTCCGATATTGTTGAATATTCTTTTCTTAATTATTAAAAGCTGATGATAGATTTTATAATGATAGAAGAGTAATGGGAGAAATTTGTGATTGAAATAAGAATTAGAAATTAGTAATTTAATATTAACACAGCTATTGTTATTTTGGAAAAATGAACTTGAAACTTTTGATTATCTCTATTTTTACAGTTCAGTGTTTAATTTTACTTTCAAGCTTGATTATTTCATGTAATTAATAAGAATAGAATTGAGAATTACATGTGCCATAAAAAATAGGAGAAACAGTGAATTTTTTTATTTTTTCCCTTTTCAAATATATTATCATCAAACGAACCAAATTTTTTGAATTTTATTTATTTTATAATTTCTCAAGATCTAGTCTGTTTCTGTGGCTCTTGGGTGTATATTGAGAAAATATAAAAAAATTATTCTTTGGAAAAAGGCTCAGAAAATCAGAATAATTTCTTTTAGAAAGAACAACTCAAAATTTAATGACATATTTTTCAAGTTAATAATTCATAAGGATAACTTTCACTTTCTCTTCAGATTGTCAAATCCTTTTTGATTAATTATAAAAACATCTATTTCTCAATACCAATACCCTTGCTTCATAAGTAAATACAGATATATTTTTCAGCTCTAAGATATTCAAAATGACTGGAATATTTGTAAATATCAATTCAATAGTCGATGCCTTTGACTAATAAATCGAAAATTTGTAGAATCAGGATTTTACATTGCTTTGTTCCTTTTTTTAATCACTCAAAAAAAGCATAGTTTTATGTTTCCTTGAGTAAGTTTTTGGGTTATCATTTTGAATATAATTTTATACTTTTAGTAGTATTACTAATTTACAGCACTTTATCTGGAATCTCTACATATATCCAGATTATACCATGAAGAAACATTTTGGGATAAATCTTGGAATTTCCTCAATTTTTCCTGGAATATCTCACATTAACTGGATATATATAATAATATATGTGGATATCTGGATACATATAATTTAAAATGAGTAAGTAATTTTTGATTTTTCATACCTACCATAAACTAAAATTAAATAATGAAGAGATAAAACTCTAATTTATATCCTTGAAGAAGTGGAAATTAGATTATAAAAAATAAAATAAACTTTAGTTTTCCATTTTAAAAAAGAATTCTTATTGAATAATGAGAAAATCAAATCCTAATTAGATAAACCAAGCTTGAGAAATAGATTGAGTTTCTACTTAGAGTGTGAATTTCCTTCAGTAATTTTTAATATTCCTCTATAAAATGATCAAAATACGGCTTTATGGTTCCATTTCCTACCACAATGCACCCTTCATTCTCAAAATCAATTCAATCTTGGACAATAGTAAGCTCTATCAGAAAGAGTCTTCTTAAATCAGGTTCTCAAACACACCATTTCTTACTTGAGTTTCTTAAGCTTCTTATTGGTATGAAGTTGAATAGTCAAAACAGGCCATTTCCATCAACTCTAAAAAAATTTTCAACACTTAAAGTGCCTGATGTGAGTAAATCGCAAGGGAAAAAGGTCTTTCTGACCATCAAAAAAAACATCAATACTTTTAGGTTGAAAAAATTTATTCTAGTAAAATATGAGTAAGTTTTCTGATAAAATATGAAAACATATTTGATAACTTCTCAAAAGCTTCCGTAGGAAATTATGGAGGTAACAGCTTGGTATATCTTGATAATTAAAATCATTAAAAATAAATGTGCTTCAGAGCTTAAAATAGGTGGACTATCAAATTGTTCGCTCAATTATGATGCAATCAAAAAGAACTAAATTATTTTGGCAATTTTAGATAGGTGGCTCAGAGGGAAGAAATAATATTTTCTCAACCCCGAAAAGAGGCACTCTCCTTACACAAAAGCAATAGATAAAATGATTTTTTTCACCTATAATGTTTTTTATACTCATAGTATAAACCTTATTCAAATTTAAACTTATTTCTTCCATGACCACTCTCAAACAGCCAGTATGATAATACAAAAAGAGATAGTATATCTCTGGTCCCATCCATTCATTTTTGCTCACAATGTGAGTAATATTAAAATGAATTTTTTTTTGAACTTTAGCTGAAATTGAAAAGTGAATAATATATTAATTTATCCACAATCTAGACATAAATCAATTAAATTTAGCTTGGAAATTGATGGGAAAAAAATCTCAAGATTTCTTAGAAGTACATAGGCATTGTACTCAGAATCCACCACCCTCAGAAAGCCGGTTTCTAGGACTTCCGGAAACTTTTCACTCAAATATTCTAAGAATTCTTCTTAAACACACTTAAAAGGTAATTCTTTAAACAAAAGAGCCTTTTTTAAAACTTATAAATATTTTTAATTGAACAATAGAAAAAAAATATTTCTTCATCAATATTTAAAGGGGATAATTTTAAGGTAACAAATAAACCTCATTTTTCCATAAATTTAGAATCTTACTCCTGAATAGTTAAATATCTAAAACATGAATTTATATTTTTTACCTATTTCAAAGAGATATAATTCTTCATATATACTTATCTTTTCAATAAAACTTTAAGTTTTAAAAGCTGTTTTATTTCATTAAAATCTTTTCTTATCAAGTTTTTCAAATCTCTCAGTGATAATTGAAATTATTCTTTCTTTTTTCATTCAGATATTTATATTTTGAAACCTCAAGATAGGATATGGTGATAATTTGTTTTACCAGATTAACTGAGGAATTATTTTGAAATAATATATTCTCATCTTTTAGCCACTTTTTTAGATAAAATATTTACCATCAATGGTTTGGAATTGAAAATCTTCTGATATTGTAATTAAAGGGAAAAAATAAGTATTAACTTGAAAAAACTCACAGTTAACTTACCATAAAATTCATTAATTTTGAGTGAAAAATTTTCAAAATGTCTCAAGATTAATCATTCATTTGAAAAAGCCTTTTGTGTATCAAAGTGCTTTCATAGGAAATATGATTTACATATTCTTATATTTCAACACTTAAAATAAGATATCCCAAATTACTCAGCATGTTTTAATGTTATTCTCTGATTCACAGGCTTATAGTTTTTGATAGCTATCAAGAAAAATGGAGTTTTTTTCCTTTTTCGGAAAGAAGTTTTGAAATTTTCACCTTCAAAAAATTTTAAGTATAGTTTTTAATTAGTGGAATTCTTCCCCACTCGAAAGTAATTAATTTGGAATTAATTCCAATTCACTTTCCTGATAAACATGTAATACAATAATGCAATAATAGCTTAATTCATAATACTTTTTTTAAAAATACACCCATTCCTTAAGAATTCTTAGTTGATGATTCTGGATAACATAAAAAAGGCCATTACATCCCATAATATGATGCTTTATAACTAGAAAAGGAAGAAATATATCCTTAAGCTATGTTATGATAGAGCACTATAAGGGAATTCATCTTACAAAAGTATCCATCGCTTTTTCAATCAAGAGAAGTGTTCACTGAAAAGTTTAATTTTTAATCAAATTTATTATTGAAGATTTACAAAATATACCGCAAAAAAACTTAGTTCATTAAACATAGGCTCAATAGCTTATGGATTTTGAACAAAAAAAAATTCAAAAAAAGGGGAATAGGAATAAATTCTGATGTTTATAAACTTCAATTTTCTGAATAAATAGAAATGGATAAAGTATTTTTAGGCCTAATCCCTTGAACAAAGGTTACATTAAAAGAATTTTAATTTTATATTTTGTATTTGACTTATTGTTTTAAGTATATATACTTGATAGACATAAACAAAAATTGAAATAGTCATGGATGAACTAGAAAGAAAAGAAAAATCAGAAAGCTACAAATGGTCTCAAAAACTCTTCATCATTTTTCTTTTTGATTATATTATTAATAGGATATTTTTCCAGTTATTTGGAAAATATTTAAATTTGGTTTCATATTTATTCTCTTGATAGGAGGTTTGAATTATTGGAATAATCATATATAGGCTTATTTTTTTCACTTTATTAATAAAAGGGGATATTTATTATTCTTTTAGGAAATCTGAATTAGATTGGAAGCTTTCTGAGCACCTATTAATTGAGATATAATATTTTAAGCTTTCCTTGAAAAATTACAATTTCTTTTGTATGAGTTTTTGATACTTTTCTTACATTTGTCTTGTAAATTAATGAAGATGAACTTTGAACACAATAACTTAATTTCAGAAGTTTTGGAAGAAGTTTCTTGCTCAAAATGAACTAACCTAAAATTCTCTGGTCTTATGATCAATTAAGCAAGGAGCAAAAATATTTAAGAATATAAAAAAATATTTTTTCAAAAATTATCAAATTTTGAATTACATTTTTTCAGATTGAATTGAAGCTTACTCCAGGGAAGAGCTTTGTTCTCTTCCACAGGTAAGGGTTTATAATTTTTTGACATATTTATTCTTAAGGCTTTGTGTAATAATTGTTGTAATTTAATTTTTAGATTTAATATTTAATTTAAATATATTATGTGTAATTAATATTCTTACTTTAACAAATATGACCCTTTTTGGTGAGTTTTTTATGGGATAATGAGTAAAAGGAGCTCTCTTCATGTCAAACTGACATATTTGTGGTAGAATTAGGTGTAAGCTTTCTTGTGGACAAGCTTTATTTCTTCATTTAGGTACTTCAAATATGGATTCTGGTCAAATAATGGTATGTAAAACCAAAATAACAGGTGACTTAATCCCTTTAAAATTAAATTCTTTTTTTCAAGGATCAAGGGGAAAATCATTATTCCCAAGGACTGTCAGCCTGTGGCTCAAAACCAGAGCACAAGCATGACAGACAAATTATCATAAACCAATTGTAGAGTAAAAATACCACCAAAACATGGAGCTGATCCAAACCAGCTCAAAAGTTATTTAAAGGAAGAGGAAACTCACCCCTCCCCAGATTTACAAGTCCCACCATCATAGGACAAAGGATAACAAAGCTATTCAGGCTCAAAGCAGTTTCTGAGCATAAACCTTAATCTTCACCTCTCATCCAAAATCCAGAGAAAGAGGCTGAACCCCATCAAATGGATGTTCAAATTGAAGCTCTTACTAAGTTCTATCTAATATTACTATCCAAACTGAGCTATAATCAAAACTACAGAAGTTATGTCTAAATTTAAGCCAAAGAAGGGTGAATAAAATATTCACCTCCCATATGACTTCTACAGTTTTAGTGTGAGATACCTAAGGTGGGGTCATTTTGGAAATAGCACAATCAGGGATATCTGATGGTGCCTTTCATTTCCCCATAGCTCTTCTAGAGATAATATTATGGAGGAAACAAGTTCCATACTGGATTTGAAAAAATGCCATATTTGGATAATGAAAATTAAAAATGGTATAAATTTGCCATATTTAATGTTACCCATACCAAAAGAGGTACCATGGTGTAGAACTCATTAAGGGCTACACAATGAACCAAATTTGGGCTCAATATCTTGAAAATTGATAGGTTTATGGAAGTTTTAATGTTTCAAATCCCACAGTTGGTCCAATACACCTTTACTGTGGGATACTCTCCCATATCCTTGAATATGAGGTGTGCATTGGACAGAGGATGCTTTTTATCCTTCAATACCTGATATATTTTCTAATAAAGGGGTCTCATCCAGGATCTGTACAGAATTATACACATCATACACATCGCAAGAGGGCTGTGTAGTTCCCAAATAAAAATTGTGGGTTCAAACCCACATCTGAGCCCAATAAAGGCCATAAATGCTTTTTGAAAACCACAAGCCAGTCCTTGGAAGTGAAAAATCTTCACTTCCTTTACGTGAACTGGTCTAGAGGACCTTTTCACCCCTTTTCAGGATAAAAAGGGACCTTTCTCTTCCCAAAAGAGAAATCCCCATCCTGCTCTTGAATTTCTATGTAGTACAACTGTCAAAAACAGTTATACTATTGGAAATTAACCAGTTATAATCATAATTCTAATTATTTTGGACTTTATCATAATAAGCCAATTTGTAAAGCTGCATCCAGGGCTTTCAATAGCGCTCACCACCACTATTTCCTCATAGTGAAGCCTTTAAAATCTCTTATAAATGCTTTTTAAGCTTATTTTAATATCTATATAATATTCTTATAGCTCCATCATAGACTCAGCCTTACAAGGACAAATCAATGGCAGATATAATTAGGAACTTGGTATTAAAGAAATTTATAATAAATGGGCTAATTATGAATTAAGTTTTCAAATGGAAAATAAATCTCAAAATCTACATTTCAAACCATTAATGAATAAAGAATTGTATTTTTTTTAATAAAAAAGAAATATTGGGTTCTCCTTATCCATTAATTTCCCACAAGAGTATTCACAGACAAATATTGACAAAATTATGTGGTAAGCTTGTGCATTTCTGTAGAAAAATATTTCTTGATCCCTTATCCACAGTATATGACATGAATTGTTTGGAATAACTTCTTACAGGAACCAAAATTGTAATATAAAATAGAAAATCTTATAAGTAATTAAGTTTCCTGGCTTCAATCACAAATAATTATAAGCCCAGAGAAACCTTTAAGTATTATTACATTAAGAAACTCACTGAAGTTCAAATAGTATTCCATTTGTAAATTATTTTTTTGAGAAAAGCCAAAATTAATTTGATTAATTCAAATGATTATTCTGAATCATAAAGTAGGAAAGAGTAAGTATCATCTTAAAATTATTCTATTAATTTAGTCGTTTAGTAAAGTAACAAGATTGATTTAATATTCGAGATATTGGATTAAAATTCAAATTTAACACAATATTTTTTCGCTGACTTCAACTTAGGAACTATAAAATATTAAAATCTGCATATAACCAATCCCATAATAGCTATGGACTATAAGGAATAAAATAGAATATCCAAATCTTCATGATTAATAGCGAAGAATCAAAGTTATACCTTGAAACAGCTGCCTATGTTACATATGTGAGAGAAAATTATACACAAACAATAATGACAAAGTGATAATATGAATTATGCTAATTCATGTATTCAAAGTCAGTAGTGCCATTAAACCCCTGAATTAATCTTGATCCATTTATCTTTAATTAATATTTACACACCCTTAACAATATATAATGCCTGAGTTAGATCTTTATTAGGTAAAATTGGACCAGTAATCATTTCATTTAAGGAAAAGGCTCATTTTATATGTATGTAATCGATATATCGACCTGAAAATAAATTAAGTGATTACAAAATACCAAAATTTTCCCCGTAAAAAACTGAATCACACAATAACTTCAGAAAAAAAATGGTGGTAAAATTACTTGCATTAATAATGACCCTTAAGGAGAAGTAATAAAATCTTATACGATACCCAAACTAATCAACAAGCTAGCTAAAGGATTTCTAAAATATGAGGATAATTTTAGAACAGATATGGAGCCACCTTGTTTTATTTACAAACCCTATGTGATTGAGTTTTTAAATTTAGACGAACCATATCCACCATTATTCAGAATGATTCCTCATCCTTCTATTTAAACAGCTATCAAATAACTTGAAATTGATATTGAGTAACCTTTTTATTTAGTACATTTAGGACAATTTGGACATAGTGAGAAATTTTAAGTCACTACCCCAGTGATAATCACTTGTAATAGTTGAAAATCAATAATTGGAGTATATTTGAGAGCCCGTAACACATTCACCTTGTCAATATCTCTTCAGAATTTTACACAATCATCTGATGAAAAATCAATATCATAACTAAGTCCTTTGAAGTTATTTAATAAAAATATCTTGACATATAATTCTGAAAAGTTATTGAGTAAAATAGTATAATGTAGCATATATGAATATCTTGGGATGAAATTCGGGATAAAAAATGTGCCTTCACCTTATTATAGAGTTATTGATATCATAGACCCTGAGACACTATCATAAGGACCATTGATCGTCTTGATTTTGTATACAAACAGTTTTTTATATAAATTGAACAATAATTGGGAGATATTAGATAATATTAAAAAAATACAAAGGAATTTGAAAAATTCCCTTGAGAAAAATAAATTTTGGCTTTAATGAGCTGAAGTATATAGGAAATATTTTTTCAGGACTTAATTCTATTTATTGACATAAAAAAACTAGAATATGTCCTACTAAAAACAATTCTACAATATGAATATCGATGAGATATTATTTAGGTCTTTTGGATTACTACAGGAAACATATAACAAAATTATGTAGTATATAAATATATATTCTTTAGCTATTGAATAGACAGAATATTTAGCAAAATGACTAAATAAATAAAGAAATATTATTATTAATTAAGCGAGGACCTCAAAAATGGCCCATTTATTCTAAGGCAATTTTTCAATTTACCATTCATTTTGTATATTTACACTTTTTGGCATAATTATAAATGAAGATTTAATCCAAGTAGCAATTATTAATTATAAACAAAGTTTTTTCATTTCTGGACATATTAATCCAGTGGAATAGATATATTCTGAAAGAAAAATTAATCTCCCTTGTCTAGGATTTATAGAAGAAAAATTATAAGAACCATTTTAAAAGTATCTCATGAAAATCTTATTTCAGGATATCTTTCTGAAAATAAAGCTTGTGAGGGCATAAAAACTTGTCCTTGGTGGCTTAATTGGAAGAAATGGGTTTCTAATTTTTTAAAATCCTTTGAGAAAAGTTTGGAATCCAATACAAAAACTAGAAAAATTTCCTCACAAGCTATTTGAATCAAATTTACAAATCTATAATGGTAAATTATTGATATGTATTTAATATCTGAATACTATTATTTTTAACAGAATACCAACCTTTAGGCAATAGTTCAGCTGAAAGAATGAGAAAAAATATGTGAGACTTATATGTTTATTTTTTGCACATCTGCTATATCTTAAAGAGGCTGGTGTTTTTATAAAATATGATGTAATTGAGAAACATATCTTTAATTAGCTTGAATAACTTCAATTAATCTTCATAAATGTGAACCCCTCTCTATTCTGAAAACTTATGGAATATAAAATTTCCATATAACGCTTTTCCAAGTATCTTGTAAGAATAGATCCTACCTATGATATATTTGAGGTTATCATTGATAAGTTAAGAAATCATTTTAATTAGTTTATACAAGAGTCTTTTAAATAATCCAAATAAAAATGGTACAAATTTCATGATATACTATACTATAATATTGAAGGCCTTTTTCTGGTATCAAAATTAAGCTCCGATTATATTTAGGAATTAAAAAACTGAACATAATACCTTTATGGATCCGTTTGTATTCACATTTTGCTTCTATTGAATGCAGTTCAGCCATAACTGAGTAAAAATTGGAGAATAAATGTTCTGTATTTTCACTTAGCATTTTATTTAGAAAAGAAACCACTCCTTGAATTTCCACCATTGAAACAAGTTATTTAGAGAAAAATACGTAAATTATCATAGGAAAGATTAATAATTAATAATAATTAATGGGAGTATCTAGTCTGTGAACCTTAGAAATATTTTGATACATTCAAAATACCACAAAAAAGTGAAAAATATATTCTTACTTGAAATGGAAAATTTATAGTAATAAGATATATCAAAACATAAATTCTCAATCAAATTAATGAAACCAACAAAAGATTCAAATTAAAATCTTCCTTTCAAAAATTTAACAAAAAACTTCTTTCAATAATTCTAAGAAAGCTATATTTTTGAAACGGTTGTAAAAAATCTTCTGAAAAAATTTTCTTATTGAAAAAAAATGTGGATATTGTTTCAAAATTTGATTCCCTATTAAATTTTACCTTGTATTACCCATTGGTAAAACTTATTTAGCTCAACTCTGAATAAGGTTAAATTAATATTTGAGGAGTTATGGTATTAAAATCTTAAAATTATTAAAACTCAACTTAATTCTCTCCACAAATTTCTCTAACCATCATTTTTTGTGTCAAAGATTAGTTGTGTTTTTTAGCTTGGGAGTTATGATAATTTGAGGTATTTTTTATTAATTTGTAAAAATTTGTGCATGTATTACAGTAGTGAACTTTTATTTTAATATGAGTGGTTAATAATTCCAGTGCTTACTTTAATTTTTCAATTGAATTTAATATGTATATTTCAAAGTTTAGTAAATATGAAGTAATTAAATCTAAATAAATCTGAGATTGAGCGATTAATTTTGAGGAGACAACGGATTTTTTGGCTCTAAGTAAGCCATACTCTGCAAACTCCTTCTCTCCAGGCTTGTGTTTTAAAAATCCATAAAAAATTCCATTAATTATGGCTTGTAATTAAGTAATAGAGTCTGTGACTCAGAAAATAAGGAGGTTTTGATATCAACAAGGCTGGTTTTAACTATTTCCGGATTTTTAAGCCTATCCCTTATCTAAAAGATACTGAAAACAAATCTTGAACTGTTTTAAGTGGATTCAAAACACATCCTTAAATATTTTGATTACTACTAGCCAATTATTTCTATGGTTATGGCTTTCTTATAGGGCCAAAATAGCTAAATGCAGCCCTTTTTTGGCATAAACCAGTGTTCAAAGAGACTATTATTGGGTTTTTTGTTTTCAATATGTTTCTAAGAGCTAATTATGATACTTTTACTATTAGAGATGTAAAATTTTAGGCTAAGAATAATCTCCCCTTTTCCCCATATTTTCTTTTCCTTTTATAATTAACTTGAAACATATTGAACCAGTAATCAAAATCTTCAGAAAACCAATTTTAAATAATTCAAAAAGCTTAAATCACAAGGAAAAATAACTATAAGACATTCTTTGTATCTTTTAATAATAGCTTTAACTTTGATACATCCCAAAAGGGAATTAAAGAATCTTTTATCACTATAAGCTTTTTCATATTTTTTTCAATTTTTCTCTGGTAAATTTTGAGTGTTATTCATCTTGAATATTACATTTGGAGAAATTTTCCTTTTAAGAATTTCTTTTAGCTCTTTTCTCAATTAATTCCAATTGAAATTTTTCTTGAAGATATCTTTTTTAGCCTTAAATATTTCTTGCAGAATATTTTTGGACAAATTTTTACTGTTGGTAAAACGATGATTATTAATAATATTTTTTTTATACAAATGATATTAAAAACAATAAGTTCTGTTTTTTTTTCTCCTGAAGATCTTTAAATTACTATTTCTTGAAACAATTCTACCCTACAAGAACTTATAGGAAAAAGAAAGTACTTGAGTTTTGATCAAAGTTTCATACCCACACAAGACATCATAAGACATATAATGCCCTCTAATGACAATTAATTGATTTCAGAGAAAGCCATGTTTTAATCAGAAAATATTATTATCCTATCTAGGTATGAAAGAAGGCCTAATAAAAGAGTTAAATATATTACATGAATTACATACATGGTTAATTTGATATTTTTAATGGTAAACCTTGTAATTTATATAATCAATTCATCATAAAATGTTGGAATTATAACATTTGTTAATATTGAGCTCATTATTCAAAATAGAATTTTTTTGGTAATTATTACAAATAACAAGATCTATGTATTATGATAGAATCTACTAAGGTAAAGTTTAAATTAAATTAATTTTCATATTACTCAAGAACTTTCACTTATACTTTAACTCTGTGAAGCTATCTTATTTTTGATAAATTTAAAGATATAATGTTGTTTAATCATTGAATATATATTGTTTCACAAAGCCTTATATCATATATTTATTTTTCAGTACTAGTGATAGAACTGTTATCTAAAATAATTTCAGTAGTTTTAATAGTACCAATTTAATGTACCTAGACCTACAAAATCAATATATTCTAACATTTTCTTTTTGGTGAAGACTTACTTTAGAAGTGAACATATTTTAATATTAGCTATAATCTGAAATTACTTTTATATAATGGTTTTTACATTCTTAAGTGTAAAAAAAAACTATTTTAGGACATTTTATTTTTATTTAAATTGTTTTCAGTTGAATTTTTATTATTAAATAATTTTGGATATATATAAATAAGGTGACTCAAAAGGAAAAATCATTAGAGATACAGTTTTTATTATTTAAAAAATCTCTTTGTTTTTACTTACTAGATAATCCAGTACCCTAATCAACTTTCATAGATAGCTTTTATTCAAAACCAAAATATTTATGACAACTCAAATTCATGAAATAATTTTTATGTTCTTTTTGCTATGTTCAGAAATAAGGATAATCAGTGATATAAAAGCTATATGAATACAATTATAATATTTACTGAAAACAAGATAGTAAAACCTATCATGTTTAGATAAATTGAAATTAAACAGCTCTCAATTATATGAGCTCATTGGTTTAATTAGTTCTGCATTAAGATAATTTTAATTTGGAAATATGTTTTAATGATAATCAAAAATTACTTTTATGGTATAATTCTTATTTATTATGGTATAATAGGGCATTAATTTCCATTTCCATTATTTTTTTCACTAGAATAAATCTTTCCAACTGGAAAAATCCTTCATTTTTTTAGGGTGTTGGTAAAAACACGTAAGCTTTTAGTAAAAACACGTAAGCCCTTACGTGTTTTTACTAAAAATGTTAAGGCCAAAAATGACAATAATCATGCCATTTAGGGAATTTTTAAGGCTATAAATGCCATCAAAAATGCCATTTATGGAATTGGTAAGGCTATAAATGACATTAATAATTCCATAAATGGCATTAATTGCCTTAAAAATGCCATTCATGGCATTGTTAATGTCATTTATAGCCTTAAAATTTCCATAAATGGCATTGTTAATGTCATTTGTGGCCTTAACAATGCCATAAATGGCATTAACAATTCCATTGATGGAATTAATAATGCCCTTTATTGCATTTATAATGCCATTAATGGCCTTAAAAATGCCATAAATAGGCATATTTCATTTAAAAACCACCCCTTATGTCTTTTTAACATATAATTACGTGTTTTTACCATAAATTGGTAAAAACACGTAAGTTTTTAGTAAAAACACGTAAGGGCTTACGTGTTTTTACTAAAATCTTACGTGTGTTTACCAACACCCTTTTTTTATTATTTCCAAAAAAAAAAAAACTGGAATATTTTAAGCTTATAATCTTATGAGAAAATATTGATTACTATTTTATCATGATAAAAAAAATTTGAATTATTATTATTCAGAAATCAAAACATCATAACTACTTATCATTAATAAATTTTTTTTGTTTCAATGTGTCAGGATGAAACTATGATAAAGGTGTAAATAGGCTAGTTACAACTTTAACTATGTTTGTGACATGGTAAAAATGGTTAACAAAAGATTTATAAGGGTTGAGGATGATTTCATTTAAGATTAAAAGGGATTTACTATATATAATATAGTGGTGGTGAGTGCTGTTGAAAGCCCTGGGTGCAGCTTTATCTGTTGGGTTACAATAATAAAAGACTACAATAATTAAGATTTATAATTATACCTGATTATTAACCAAGAGTAAAACTGTTTTTGACAGTTTAATATGTAGGTTATTCAAGAGCAGGATGAGGAGACAATTCTGGCTGTGAAAAGCCTCCTTTTTATCCTGAAATGGGGTGGAAAGGGTGCTAGACCTTTCCACGTAGAGGAAGTGAAGATTTTTTCACTCTCTAGTACTGGCTTGTGGTTTTCAAACAGCCTGTATAACCTGTATTGGGCTCAGATGTGGTTTTGAAACCACATCTGGGCAGTTTTCACCAATACAGGGTGAAAATTTTCATCTGGGGACCTCACAGCCTGATTATGATGTGTATGACGCATAGAATGCTGTACAGAAGCTGTATGGGACCCAAATATTGACTGACATATGAGGTATTGAAGTAAAAACAAGCTTCTTTGTCTATTTGACACCTCATATTCATGGTTATGGGATATTATCCCATGGTAAGGCTGTATTGGTCAGAATGTGGGATTTTGACCTTAAAACAGCTATAACTTTGTCAGTTCTTGAGATATCAACCTCAAAACTGAACCAGTGTGTAGCCCTGTATGTTTCCTACACAATTGTACCTTATTTGATATGGTTATCATTAAATATGGCAAAGTTATGCCATGTACAAGATTTTTGTTCATATGCGTGTTTTAGGCAAAAAGCTGTATTGAGCTTGTTTGCCCCATAACCTCTGCTGTAGTTGAGATATGGGGAAGTGGATGACACCATCAGATAGCTCTGATTGTGCTCTTTCCAAAAAGACCCCACATTAAGTATCTCACACTAAAACTGTAGAAGTTAGATGAGAGGTGAATGTTTTGTTCACCCTTATTTGGCCTGAAATTGACCATAACTCCAGTAATATTGGTGCTAGCTCAGTTTGGCTGGAACCATTGGATAGCCCTGGCTTAGAGCTTCATTTTGAGTACCCATTTGATGTGGTTAAGTCTCTCTTTCTAGATTTTAGATGAGAGGTGAAAATTAAGGTTTATGCTCAGGAATAACTTTGTTATTCTTTGTCCTATGGTGATGGGACTTATATTTTCAGAAAGGGGTGAGTTTCCTCTTTCTTTTCATAATTTTTGAGCTGATTTGGCTCAGCTGCATGTTTTGGTGGTATCTTGGCTATACCATTGGTTTATGGTATTTTGGCTGTCATGCTTGTGCTCTGGTTTTGAGTCACAGGCTGACACAATGTATTGTAAAATATTAATTTTATCTCAAAACCTTATTTTACATAGAGTTCTCAAATACTAATATCTTTCAAAATTAACTTAAAAGCTTAATTTTTATGAATCATGATCTTGAAGAAAATATCATAATTTATATTATTATCTTCTGAAACAAAAGAAAAGCCAGATTTATTCAAATTGAAAATTATTATTAAAGGAGGTTGGAAACATTTAATTGGTAGGCTGGAGACTTGTGGATAATTGAGGTTTAATAAAAAAAATGTTTTATTTTAAAAATATTTTATATTTCTTAAAACTTCTAGATTAATCAGTTTAAAAAAACTGATTTTATCAACTTATATACTAGTTTTTTTGGATTTTAATATTTCTAAAGATATTGAATTAAATTTATGTGCAAATTTTTAGGATTCAGATTCCCCATTATATATGGTAAGCTTATTATTTTAGTTTATATTGACTGGAATTAATTTAAGTATTATCAATAGTATAGTTTTTTTTTATTGAATCACTGCTTAAGGATCTTATTTTCAGCTATATAGTTTTGATCACATTCTTTGATAAGAATAGTGTATCTAGATATATCTTTTCAAACTAAAATATTGGGAATATCATTATTTAATCAAACTTTTTTGGTAAAAGAATATTTATTTTCAAATAATAATTAATATTATATCAAGTAATTAACTAAGTGGTACATTCATTTATTTATGATAAGTAATATTAAAAGCTATTATTAACTTTATCTTTTATATTTTTATGTCAAGAAACTTTTTTTTTAATAAATTATTATTATTAATTATTTTAAAGGAAATTCATGATATTATGATTATATTTACCATAAGTTTATTTATTTATTAATAGTCAAATCATAAATATTGAGGATAAAATTTAAGGTGAAAAGTTTTGAGCTTCCAAAATATTCTGTTAGTCAAGGTTTTGAAATTTTATTATCTTTCCTTCTAATTATTCCAAAATAAATTCCTCATATGATCTCACTGATGAATGTTTTAGAAATAAAAGGGCTTTAAAGCTAGAGAGGACTACTTTGTAGTTTCTATTTTTATTAATCAATATTCTTTCACAACGGAATTGGTAATAAAATATTATAGTTGAGATAATTTGAGATAATTTATAACTTTCATTTCTAGGGAAAACAAGATGATATTCTATGCTTTTTTATTTCCTATTTAAACTAAATAAATTATCAAAAAATTTGGATAAAATAAAATTAAATTTAGTGATAGTATATTTTTTCTAGTGTTGAAAATTGGTTTTTGGTGAAGTAAGCTGTTGTGAGAAACCTTCATGAGATATAGTCAAATAATATTTGTTTTCATTTTTTAATTTATTTTTAATAGTAGGTAATATGTACTATTTCTAAGTTTATATACTATTTTTTCTATATGCTGGTATTTAAACAAATTCTTTTTGTGCGCTGTGATTTGTAATTAGTAATAACAAAGTATGATGATAGCTGTAAGATTTAGTATGTATATAGGCTATAAGAGAGTATATTGATAGCTTTAAAAGAAATTTGGTTATAGCTGGTAATAGTATTTAATGAGTATCTATGAGAATTATATCTTTGATTTTATCCCAATTCCTTCAAAGTATTCAATAATGAATAGCATTCCTCTTAGGAAAATAATGGCTCTATCTTGGTCATTTTTCTTTGAGTAATAATTAAATAGGTCTTTTCACCATTAATAAATAAAATATAAAAGTGGGGGTGCCTCTATTTATCTTATTTTTGATACCCATTTTTTCTCCATGGGGTCTTAATTTTTCCTTTCAGGAATTAGGAATTGTAAGTATTCTTCGAAAATAGATCATGTGACTGAGATTCTACAGTGAATTATTAATTTCTCAAAGTATTGAGGGATTTCTTCTGGTGAAAATTTTCCTTCATAATATCAGGTGACTCTGTTTAATTTGGCTGTGTACCTATGTAGGTGCTATGAGCTGGACTGTATGATATTCTTGATAATTCATTATGACTACTTAGTTTACTCTTGAGTCTTTATAGTAAATGAGACTATTCCAACTAAGTCTATCTCACCTGATTTGTGCTACCTGAATATGCTTGCATAAGGTTACTAATCATGGGAGGTAAATTCTGGATGAATTTTTCATTCATTCAAAGATCTTACATCTCATTAGAGTTATGTCTTCTAAGTTTTGATTTTGTTGAGGCTATGCTGGTTCAGGTTATGCACCCCCTTCAGAAAGCGATGTGGTTATGTGATTTTAGACATGAATAGGGCTATGCATGTGTGGTTTCTGAAGTGTGTAACTGTGTGTATGTTGAGGCTGTGCAGTTTAAGCTTTAGTAAATTTTTAGTGTTATCTTCCTTTATGAGTAAGTTATTTCAGTTTTGGGCTGAATTTAATGATTTTGGGATTTTTGAAGGGTTTAAGTTAGTGACAAAGTGACTAGTAAAGACTTATTTTGTATTTAATCTCCCTGGTTCCTGTACTCCATTCTTCTAAGTCTACTCTTGAATTTTGAGGGCCTCTTGTGTGGCATTGGCCTGTGATCCTTTGTTGTAATTTTTTATTGGCTGGTGCTTGTGTTGGATAATACCATGTGTATGAGGATGAATTTTTCTGTGTTTTAAAATTCCTGAAGTCTTCTTTTCTGATTTCTTACATAAAAAATTTCAATTTTAAATCCTGATGAGGTGGGCTTGAAAATAAAAAATTTACGTAAGAAATACCACAATACATCCAAATATAAAATATGAGACTTGACATGAAAAAATTCTTTTTTCTTGTATTCAAAAATATCACACCTTCACAGATGTGATAGGTAAAAAATTACAATGTTAAACTTTTGTATTTTGTAGTAAAAAAAATTGGTATTATGAAATCTTGGAAAGGGTTAATAGTCAAATAAATTAAAGTATTCTGATTCAAATTTCACCTAATCATGTATACACTCTGAAGGATGAAAAAAAGCCACTCTAAATTCTATCCTTTTTCAACAAATGGGATGTTTTTCAACACATTAGATAAATATTGGAAATATCTTAAATATTTGCGGTTTACCATGATTTTTTTCGTCAATATATTATAAGAAAAGAATTAAAAAAAAGAATAACTTTTTAACATCAATATCTTGCAAATGTCTCACAGAAACTTGACTTGTGATATTTTGTTCAAAAGTTGTATGAAGATTAGTTTATAACGAAAATGTAGAAATAACTTTTTTAAATAATCTTATCTATGAAAATGTTCAGTTAAATAAAGCAATGGAGGTTAGTAAGGATTTTGATTTATCAAATAAATTGTTTTCCAAACAAAGCTTTTCATTGCTAGTGGGTGCCTAAGTCAAGAAGAAAATGATTTACTTTTTTTTGCTTGAATCAAATGTAACCCCTAGCAAAAAAAAGAAACTAAATTTACACGGGATATAATTAATTACGGTGTGGTTTTATATATTTATTTAAGCATAAGTAAAGCTAACCTCTTTTTTTATGGCCCATTAAATCCTCTTATTGAATTGGGTTTAAAATTAAAACACGAATCAAATTTCTATCTCCCAGCGTCAGCTTCATTTATTTGTTCCCCCCTTGTTTGTGGGCCCAAAAATTTACAATGAAAGAAGAAGTATCAATTTAATGGATTGACATAATCCATAACTTGCAAAAAAACTACTTCCTCTTTATAGAAAAAAGTGAATAATTTTAATTTTAATTTTGAAATCTAATTTTAAACTTAATAAGTGAATTATCATCTTGTCTTGAGTTAAAAATCAACCTAAAATTCATGAGTTTTTTTTTTATTTTAATGAGATTTTTGTTAAAAGATTTCAAATTTTAAGATTTTAATTGAATCTTTTAGGCTAAATTCTACAGTTTGGGTAGATCTGTGCAGACTCTGCCGGTAAATTAAACTGATGATGATGATGACATGGTCTCACTCTCGCTTGTGATTCATTTGACCCGATCCTCTTGACTTAATTGCTCCTCAATCGGCGCGGTCTGATCCTCTTGCCCTGCTCCTGCGCTTTCTCCTTCTGTTCTAGATCTCAATCAATCATCTAGATCCACATCCACTCTTACATCCACACTTTATTCCTAATTATCAGTTCAATACTCGATATACTTAAGAAATTTTAAATATTTGTAGCTTTTAATCAATCGCCATGGAAGGTAAGTCATCTTTCGCTGATCAATTCCATCTAAAATCCTTTGCGTCTCTTTCTCTCTTTCTCTCTTTCTCTCTCTTGGATTTCATCTTGATTCCCTCTTAACGCTAAAAAACCAAGCATCCATTTCATTAGATTGGTTGAATCACTTTGTGTGATCAGTCCCAAAATGGTGTGATTGATTCTATGTTTGATATCGACCTGGTGTTATATAACCTATTCAATTTGTTATATAAATCATACCCAAAGCGATAGGGTGAGAGATTGGAATGCAAGAGAGATAGATAAAATCAAAGAGAATAAGAATCAAAAATGCGCCAGTTACGTCATCTAGACCGATCCATCAACTGAAACTGGTATACTTGTTTGTTTTGGTCAATTTACAGATGATGTCGTAGCCCTCGTCGTCGACAATGGTTCTGGAATGTGTAAAGCCGGTTTGTGAGTATTCAAACTCAAATCAGTTTCTTCATTCAGATCGACTGAGCAATACTGTTTTTGATCGACCCTCAGTGCCGGTGATGATGCTCCTCGTGCTGTGTTCCCTTCAATCGTCGGTCGTCCACGTCATCAAGGTGTCATGGTTGGTATGGGCCAAAAGGTTAGCTTGCTCTCGATCTGTTTACAACAAACTTCTTGCTAATTTGGCATGGTTGGGTTTTTTTAGGACTCCTACGTGGGTGATGAGGCTCAATCAAAGAGAGGTATTTTGACACTCAAGTACCCAATCGAGCACGGTATCGTGACCAACTGGGATGATATGGAAAAAATTTGGCATCATACATTCTACAATGAACTTCGTGTTGCACCCGAAGAGCATCCAGTCTTGTTAACCGAAGCTCCTCTAAACCCAAAAGTCAACAGAGAAAAAAGTAAGTTGAATTTCAAGTTTTTCGTCCATTTTTTTAATCATCGAGATTAGATTTAGTCTTAATGCTCATCTTATTGCCCTATTTCTTTTCAGTGACTCAAATTATGTTTGAGACTTTTAACGCTCCTGCCTTCTATGTGGCCATCCAGGCTGTGCTTTCTCTATATGCTTCCGGTCGTACTACTGGTATCGTCTTGGATTCAGGTGATGGTGTGACTCACACAGTCCCCATCTATGAGGGTTACGCCCTTCCTCATGCCATCTTAAGGCTCGATCTCGCCGGTCGTGACTTGACCGATTACTTAATCAAGATCTTGATGGAGCGAGGTTACAGCTTTACGACCACGGCCGAAAGGGAAATTGTTCGAGACATCAAGGAAAAACTTTGCTATGTTGCTTTGGACTTTGAGCAAGAAATGCAAACTGCCAGTCAATCATCCGCTCTTGAGAAGAGTTATGAATTGCCTGATGGGCAAGTTATCACTATTGGAAACGAACGGTTAGTGAAAAGCTTTACTCAAAAGTTTTGGCCTTGAATGTTAGGTACTAACACGTTATTTCGATCTCAGTTTCCGCTGCCCTGAAGCCCTATTTCAACCTTCTTTGCTTGGTCTCGAAGCCTCTGGAATTCATGAGACCACTTATAACTCAATCATGAAATGTGATCTTGATATTAGAAAAGATTTGTACGGTAACGTGGTTATGTCGGGCGGAACAACCATGTACTCCGGCATCTCTGACAGGATGCAAAAGGAAATCACTGCTCTTGCCCCAAGCAGTATGAAAGTCAAGATTGTCGCTCCACCAGAGAGAAAATAGTGAGCTCTTTTCGATCCCATCATTTTATCTTGGGTGACTTAATTCTGGCTCGTTTTTGCTTTGTCAAGCTCCGTCTGGATTGGTGGTTCAATTCTGGCCTCTCTTTCCACCTTTCAACAAATGTGGATCTCTAAGCAAGAGTATGATGAGGTTTGTCATTTTTCACAGATATCATGTTTTGGTATTTACATTAATGTCATCTCCTTTGTTCTTTACAGAGTGGACCTTCAATCGTTCACCGTAAATGCTTTTAAGTGGTCATTCAAAGTTGGGTCTTTCTATGGTGGGCGAGAAAAAAAAAGGTCATCAAGAACACATTCTTTGGCCTTTACATGTGTTCATTTTTCTCACGCTAGACAAAGTCATGAATTCAGAGCATGAAGTTTCAGTTTCCTTATATTTTTTTATTTGCTTTTGAGCCGTCCCTAACTGCCCCACTTGCACTCTAACATTGATTTGAGTCACTGCCTTTATGTGAAATGGAGATTGGATGGCTAATCTTGACTTTGTTGAAAGATTATCGAACAGTCTGCCGTGGGTTACTGATCTTTTTTTTTCGAGTAGAAAGTATGAATATTTGAAGTACAAAATCCAAAATCATTAGTAAACATGAATTACATAACAACAAACCCTGCCAGCATTGAAATAGTGTAAAAATTTTGTTTTAGAGTCACTCCCATTAGTGAAAGCAAGCCCCAATAGCGAACAATGTAGATGCGAATTCACAGGCTCGCCTAACAATGTACGTCTCCCCCACGAATCAACAGGCTTTATCGCAAGTGTTTCGCACGAAAAGAATGTATCAAATATGAAATTTTATGTGTAGAATGCTACAAACCACGTTTTGCGTTCGATGTGAACTGTTGGTAGTTTCCCTGTTGGTGGTCTTCTGGCTCCGGTATGTAATTATGGGGAGTTATTTTATAGGATTTGTTTGAAGGTAGCAGATATGCGGAATTCAGTACCATTTATCATCTAATATTCTCCAGGGTGAGACAAAAGTCATATTTGGTTTGATTTTTATAATGAAATTATAACCCAATCAATCCATTTATGTTCAACTTAACAATAAGAATATGTGCGAGAAAAATCAAGAATTGCTGATGGAAAAAGCAGCTGGAGAGTAGCTTAAATTGATGTCAAGGTATATAATCATATATTGAAAGAATTGATTAAAACTTGAATTAAATACATATAAAATCTGAGGATATATTATATTTTAATCTGTATGACTTAAAAAAGCACAGAGAAAAGAATAAAACTGAATATCATAAAGAGATTAACAATATTAATCCAAATTAAGAAAGATTAATTTATAAAAAAAGATACAACATTTTTTTTGCTTATTTAATAAAATATATAATTCCTTTTTTTATTATGATTTAATAATAATTTAAAAAGATATATATACATCAAATTAAGAGAAATAAGTAATCAAGAAGAAAACATAAAAATAAAAATTAGTGAATGAATCTAAAACTTTAATTTGCCTTTCAAAAAAAATTTTAGCAAGAAAAATTTATTTATTTATTGAAAATTTCAATAAACTATTATTTTTTTTTTTAAAAAAAGAGAAGAATTAATATCAGTTTAACAGTAAAAATAAATCAAAATCTAAATCATTTTCAAAAATAGTTTGATTAAGGGTGTTGGTAATAGCATGTAAGGAAATTGATAAATTTTTTTAAGTTATTATGTGTTTTTACCAAAATCTTACAGGTTTTAATCACAATCATGATGAGTAAAGTGGCTACACCTGAAAGTAGGTTTTGAATTAGGAAAATTAAATGGGAAATAGATAGGATAAAGGTTGGATTAAAAAAAGTAAATTTGATTAGAAAATATAACTTTCAGAAAAAAAATATAAGCCACATATGCAATCCACACACTTTCAATTAAATTTTTTCAATATCAGTATTTGGTTTCAATTCTCAAACATTAATACTTCAAATTGAGAAGGAATTTTGCGTTTCTAATTTAGATTAATTTGTATATTACTACATGTTACTTACTGAAGAATGTGAGGGATTCATATAGTTGTAAATCCTAGCATTGGTATCTTATTCCTCCCACTGATTGAAAAAATAATGGGTGAATAATATGAGGATTAGAAGCTTTGTTCTTTTAGAAGTAAATTGACTTAAAGAATAAATTTTTCAGTATTCCAATAATTTCTCAAAATTATAAAATATTATTTGATATTTAAGATTTCCTTGAAATCGCACCTGTAAAAAATATTTATTAACCCTTAAACCATATTAATTCTATTTTTCCTCTCATGAGAGAAAAACATTTTCATATGTAAATGAAACAGAAATCATTTAAAGTTTAATCAAGAAATATTTCCTTAAAAAAATCTTATTCAAAGGCAATACTTCTTTTTTGATAGATATTACCAAGAATTTTTTCTTGATAATTCTCAATAGTAGATTTAGTTATCAATAAAAATATATAAAAAAATGAAAAAAGCTTTTTTTTAATTTCTCAATTCCAGATTTTAGTTGTCTTATAATCTCAAGCTATAAGATAAAGTTCATCCTGAAATTGAGAAATTAATTATTTATTGAAATTATCATATATCTGATTAATTAAAATAAAACATATTATTATTTTAGATTTTTTGAACATGCATAGGATTTATTTCAAATTAATTATTTATATACCTCTTCTTTTGGAAATTCGGCTTTTAAAAATATTCTTGAAGCTCAATTTTCTAGATTTATGTAAGAAATTCTTTCAAAATAAGATAAAATAAATAGAATTAATTTAACTATAGATATTTTCTTGATATAAAGTTTGAACAAAATTAGGGAAAAGAAGCTTATCACTTGGTATTATTAAGATCTTTTAATTAAGATTTGTATACTATCTATTAAACCAGTTCAATTATTCATTGAATATTTGAGAAAAACTCCTTTTTTATTTGTTGATATGCTTAAAATTATTATTCTTAAGCCATATCATAGGGTAAAAATCATTTTGTGAAGCTCTTGGATACATAATGATTTATTGAATTTTTTTTTCATATTACATGGGTTTTTTTCAGATTTTTGGATTATTAATTTTGAAATAAATAATTATCTTTTAAGACGAGGTGATATTAATTCATGTTATTAAGCTAAAAATCTGAATAATATTATTCTTCATTTTCAAATTAAGCTCAAAAAATAGGTATTATAATAAAAAAAATATGACAAAATGAATTAGCTTAAAGAATTAAAAGTAATTGAGAAAATAACATAAGAATTATTCTATCATAAATCTTCTTTAGAAGAGTGGGGAGTATAATTTATACAGATAAACAGTACAAAGAAGTGTAAATTTTGGATAAATATTAGTGAAAAATAAAAAAGTCCCAAATTATTTAATAAATAATATAGTTCAACTTATTTAATATGAAATAATTATATCTGTGAATGTCCTTAGAAAATAAAAGTGTTAAAAGTATGTGGTTCTATGGTATTTTTTTTTCTCAGAGTAAGTTAGTAAAACTGATTTTTAGTTTCCTTAATCAGAAAAGTAATTTTAGCTATCTATCTTCAAAAAATAAGAAAAAAACTCAGTATTTTAGATTATCAAAATATATCCTAAGCTTATTCATATACATTCAAAATATAATATAGGAAAAATTGTTTTCAGTTTTTTTATAGGAATATTCAACAAAGGGCTTAACATACACATCTTGAAATGGATACTACAGGAGGAAAGAATGAGCTGATATTGAAGTAAGATCTAATTAAAACAGATAAATTAACAGAAATATCCAACTTCTTTTAAAGTATCATCAACATTCCTTTCCAGATATTCTAATATGAATATTAAAAATTATGCAAAATTTATAAAAAAGTTGGTTTTCTTCTTAAATTAATATTCATAGATATCCTATTTCAAAAATATTATAAAGTTTATATTTAAACTACTCCAAATACAATTCATTTTTTGGCTATTTGTCAAGACCTTTGTTTCCTTGGATGAATGACAGAGACTTATTTTTTAAGAGGATATTATTCAATTAATTCCAATTTTTTATTCAAGAATTTGTAGCTTAGATTATAAGCTATCAATTTAATCCTATATTTCTTTCAAAATAATTGAATAAAAATCATTTTTATAGATTCTTTTTTTCCCAACCCATGTAAGATTGGTGAAAAATGTCTTAAAATATAAATTATTCTATCTTAACTTCTTGAGCTGAAGTATTAAACTAAATCTTCCAAACTTATTAAAAGGAAGAATTTATAATTTTATTTTCCAATAGTCAACCCAAAACCTTTTTTTTACACCTCAATATTTTCCATATTTTTGGCTTAGGGAAAGATAAATAAAAAATATTTAAAAAAGAATAAAATTGATTTAAAAAGAATTTTTTTCACCAAAAGAATTATTATATAATTTAAATAAACTATATAAGATTAAGTTAAATCATTATGAGAAGAAGAGATGTAAGTTATCTTTATTTGATTTATATTTTTGATTAATATATCATCTTTATATAGTTCTTTTTGAGTATATTTAATTTTAATTTAATATGAATATTTTGTCTTAAATAAATTTTGAAGAAATAATATGCTGCTACTGGATAGAATAAAGAATTTCTAAGGATTATTGCTTTCTGAATAATTTAATGTTCTTTTCATCAAATTTCTAATTTCTAATTTTCATTATGATGATTATCTTTTGATTATTACTAGTTTTTGAGTTTAGTAAATTCTTTTTTTGGAAATTACAGTATCAGGAAATTTTTAGATCCTGCTTTTATAACTTGTTTAAAATAATTGAATTTATTTACAGTAGAAGGCTGTATAGAACCTGCTGCTATAATTTTGAGAAGTAATAATGCATATGAAAAAAATAATAATTCAAAATTGAAAAAAAAATAAAGCAGTCCCATTGGTAATAAAAAAAAATCCATTTATAAAAACATTATTAACAAAAATTAAAGTCAAAAGTGACAATATAGATCATAATAATAATAGTGAGCAGGGTGAAGCTAAAAAGTCCAAGTGATAAAAATAAAAATGGAACTAAAAGAATTCTTCTTTCAATGAATATTATAATTTCCCAAGTAAAAATATAAAGCTCTTTATCTCATATATATTTTAAATGAGTTTTTTGATTTTTTTTGTAAGTTTTTTTTTCATTTTTTTTTGATTTAAAAGCCTTAAATAAAAAAAATAAGAATAAATAAAATTATAAGTGACCCAAGCGGGAGCTTCACCCACAATTATTTCTTCATAAACACCTTTTTTGATCTAAATTTTTTTAAAGATTATTTTCTTTATATTATATAATTAGAAGGTGATACTAAGAATCATTGATATAGAAAAATGGTTTTGGTGTATGGAGGGCTTCAAAAGATTCAATTATTTTTCAAAATAACAATTTAACTACAAAATTTAAACTTCGGCGTAATGAAGATGATGGTGAATATTACCAAAAAAAATCTGAAACAAGCTTTCATAAGCTTCAAAGTTTAAACAGAATAATATCGCGTACAGATGATTCAACTTAAGAAAATAAAAAAAGAAGAAATAAAATTTAAAGTTCTTCAATCTTACAGTGCATTAGAATGGATTGAAATATCTCGAAAAATTCGAATTCTGGTTTCAAAATTTCTTAAAGTACAACTCCAAGATATTTTGAAAATTACGCACCTGCTTTCAGGTGTAGAAAAATTTCTCATGATCAATTTGGTAAAAAAACATAAACAAACCCAATACCATTTTTTGGGAAAGCTAAAGACAAATGAATATAATAAAAATAATATGGATTTTATTAGCAAACAATGTACATCTATTGTTTCAATAATAGTTAGTTTTTTTTTATTAGTGTGAGAAATAATTTTCTATTACAGCCATGAAAATATAACAAGAAAAGCTATGAAAGGTTTTTAACTAAAACTATAAAACTATTTTCATTGAAAAAATAACAATTTAAATCTTTCTCTTGATAAGATTCAAACCTTTTTATTTCAAAAAATTAAAATGTTTTTATTTAAATAATAGCAATAATATTTTGATGGAAAAATTAAAATTTATTTTAATTAAGAAAAAAATGTATTTTCATTGAGAAAAATAAAATAGTTTTTTTTTTTTGGAAAAAAGAATATACATGTTTTTGGAACAATAAAATCAGGGGGCTTCATTCCTTGTATGACTGACAAATTCATAATGTGTCCGATTTTCCATTTTTTTGAGCTGTGGCTTGCATCAAAATGAGCCATCAAATCTGATGTCATCTTTTGTTGGTCCTGACCATTTTTGACCAATTGGTTCCCAACTTGGTATCACAGAAGGAAAATTTTGTAGGAAAAATTGATTAAAAATATCTTCCCTAGGATTGTTTTTGTTTTCATTTTCAATTCATTCAAAAAAATAATTCAATTTCTTAACCCAAAAAGGTAAGAAAAAGCATATTTCTTATACTTTTTCCAGCTAATTCCAAAAATGGAAATCAGACATCAAATCAGTTTTCCATTTTCATTACTGATTTCTCAAACAAGCTCAACTGATTTCAAACAAAAAACAAAATTAAAATTAGTAAAGGAATGAAACCCCTTATCATTGTTTTTGAAGAAATATAATTATTGCTTTTGAAACAATAAAATTATTGCTTTTGAAACAATAAAGTTGTTGTTTTTGAAACAATAATAATATTATTTTTGAAATAACAATATTATTGTTTTTGTAACAAAAAATTATTATTCTTGAAACAATAAAATGGTTGTTTTTGAAACAATAAAATTATTGTTTTTGAAACAATAAAATTATTGTTTTTGAAACAATAAAATTATTGTTTTTGAAACAATAAAACTATTATTTTTGGAACAATAAAATTATTGTTTTTGAAACAATAAAATTATTGTTTTTGAAACAATAGAATTATTGTTTTTGAAACAATAGAATTATTGTTTTTGAAACAATAAAAGTATTTTTTTTGAAACAATAAAATTTCTGTTATTGATATAATGAAATTATTGTTATCAATCAAATAAAATTATTTTCATTTAAAAGTTAATATTCTTGATATTGATAAGATAACATTTTTTTATTTAGTAAATAGTTCTCTTGTTATTGTTTGAATAAAGCTCTTTTAATTTTTTCAATAGTACTCTTATCATTGTTTCAATAAAAATATTGTAATTTATTTGATACAACCTTGGTAATTTTGCCAATAAAATAAAACTAATTTTATAAAATTCTTGTCCTAGTTTAATTATAGAGGCTGTAGCCCCCCACAGAGTTCTTTAAGTATATATTATATCATCCCCCCTACATCTTCTTTTTAATATTATTTTTTCTGAAGAAGGGAAATTTTGGCCTTTCATATATTCTCACTTCATAAGATGTAAGAATAGCTTAATGAGAAATATTTTTTGGTTTTTTTCATCAAGACCACCTTCTTCAATATGGAATTGTTCATCCAAATTTTTTGCAGAATTCTCCATATTCCTCTTTTTCTTTGAAAAAAAGGGAATAAATACTATGGAACCCTTTGAATGAATGATTGAAAGATGTCGGCCATTTTCTCAAATTTTTCAATTAAACAAAGCACAAAAACAAATTCTGCAAATTTTTGGTGTGCTTAACAAGCCACAAAAATTCCAGAAAAAAATGAAATCTCCAAGATATTTTACCAGGTGTTTTTTCAAAACATAAATGTCTTTCACATGTTTTTACCAAAAGCTCATTAATTTTGGCCAAAATTTGGTAATAAAAATAGAGATTTTACATGTTTTTACAAAAGCCTATGTGTGTTTACTAGAACCCTTAAGTAAAGCTAAAGTTACAATATGTAAGAGGTAGAGACTTGGTCATAAATCATTCAAGCAAGCTATTTGATGAAATTTGAGAGAAATACTTTTAAGCTTGATCAGATTTAATTATTTAATCTCTTAATAAGAGAATGATAGTCCCATTAAAAATGGATGGATTTTGAAACATTTATAACATAATATATCTATTTAACTCAACCTATAATATTTAGGTAACCATTTTTTAATAATAATTGAGAGCCAAATTTTGAAAATATTTCAGCTCTTGGTCTTCAAGAACTGACACAGGTATCCTTATTGAAATATTTTTTTCCCTTTTTTGGAAGACAAGCAGTTTTGTTTTTATTAATTGGAAATAAATCTTCAACACATAATCTATGTAATTTAATGTTGAATAATTAAGTCCAAAGGCCTCATTTAAACTTTCAAAAATAAAATAAAATAATAAAAATTCCCAAATAAGTCTTGTTTTCATACCATATGAGGAGGAAATCAAAGTTCCACACCTGAAGCAAGCTACAAGTGTCATTTAAACTTGAAATTAAGAATAAATTCTTACTATAAGATAGAAAGATGATTATTTGAAATGGAAATAAGTAACTATTTAGTAATTGGGAAATGAAAAAAACTTGATATCTTTAAAAAAGAGACAAGTATATTTAATTTTCTTAACAAATTAAGTATTTATTATAATATTTCTTTTGAAAATATCTTAAAAAGTATTTCAATCATATTATACATGTTATAAAATATTCTCTTTTGGCTTTAGTATTACTAAGTAAAGGTTCTGAGAAAATCAATATATATAAAAAATCAATGTGTTACAAAAGAAAAATTTAGTAGGCTAAAAATAACTATTTTGAAAGCTCATATATTTTATGAAAACCTAATACATTGTAGTTTAAAATTTCACATGAATATTTATAAGTGTCTTTCATAATTCTAGACAAAGATTTAAGAGACTTGAATTATATACCATAGAGTCATATTGATTGAACAAAAATAATTATATTAATCTATGATATTATATTGTGTATATTTTCCGAATTAAATATATTTCAAAAATTTGAATATTTATTTTTTATTTGTAAAATACCATATTAGATAATAGAGTTTCTCTGAATAAGAAAACTCAATTAATTATATTTTTTTAATAGAAAATTTTCAATGATAAAGCTCTTGGAGTTATATATTAAAAGTAATAATTACTATGGTAGTTATTATTCAATTGAAGCATATTTCATGATAAAAACAAATTGATACCTATCATAAAGATTCAAATAGTTTTTTGAATTAACTTTGAAGTTACAAAACATAAATGTTTGTAAATTTACTATAGAAATAAAAATTAATAAAAGAAGAGTAATTTTTTATTCAAATCTTCATTGAAATGAAAAACTTATTTGTAAAAGAAAAAAACTTGAAAAAAACAGTAACCTTAAATAGTTCTTTCAAAATATTATCCAAATAAGCATATGGAAGTTTTATGTATAAATCTTAAAAAGGGAAGATTCCTTCAAAGAAAAGCAAAATATCTTTCATAATATTAATAAATGTAAAGTGTTTTAGAATCAAATATTGATAAATCTTAAAAATTAAAAAACTTCAATGTATTCTGTCCTTCCCTTGAAAAAATTTGAATAAAAGAATCAAAATCATTTATTGTATAGATATAATGTTAGCTTGCATATATATATACAGGGATTAAGGTTTATTACTAAACCTGTATTTTCTGGAAAGAAATTTAGAGCTGGTAGGTAGGCCTATTTGTTTTCCAAAGTCTTACAAAAATGGGAACAAGATCATAAATAAAGCCCTGAAGGTTGTTAAAAATATCTTTCCAGATCATCAAATTAAGAAAATGGATGGAACCCAAGACATATGGAAAAAAAGAAGGACACAAAAAGACAATGAGATATTTAGCACATTATAGAACATTCTACATAGGTGAGAGAGAATAATTTTTTAACTAATAAGATTCATTAAGAAGACTTTCTAATAGATGCAATAGAAAGACTGGGAAATATCACACCTCCTTACCCTCAAAATATCATGGTATCAGTATCACTCTTTTCAAAAATTTCAGACAGATATTATAACAGTTTCAATTGACATATGTTTCTAATACATGATGTGTAGAGTTAAACTGATCCAAATAGACTAGTTTTCATTTCAAAAGTTCTTTATTCTGGATGTGGGATTTTTGTAAGGTGTGAATATGAAGCTTTAATCAGAAAACAAGCACTTTTCCTATCATCAAAATTTTTATCTGGTGAAAATTGAGTAAAAATAGTAATTGATAATAGTTTGAAGAAAAATAAAGCCAAATTTATTAGTATAAAACAAGAATATTATAAAGATTTATACAGAAATAGTCTAAAAGAGAAATTTTGATTGATATTAATTGAGAAAAGAACATCAGGAAGTTAATATGAGAGCCAAGTCTCTAAGAAGAATATTAAAGAGAAAACATGCTCAAAAGTGACCAGATTTGGTATGGAAATAAGGTGATAAAAATTGCTTCAACTCACGTTTGGGGTGGTCTAAGGGTGAAATGATTATTTAGAGTTGCAAAAAATTATTGAAATTATTTTTTAACATGGTTAAAAGGTTTGAGAATGGTTTTAAAAGAGGTAGTTGGAATCTTTTATTGATTGGTTTGACAGAGTTCAAGCTAATTATGAAAGGAATAGAGGTGCAAAGAAGACATTATCTTATAGAAAACAATTATCTTCCTCAAAAATTGAAAGGGACTCTCATAAGTAGTGAGGAAAAAGCTTACAACAGAAAAGCTAATTATGGCACCAGTGAACCCTGGTTTGGACCAAAAAGGGAAGTTTCAGGAATTTTTGAAATTTTGGTCTCTCAAACTGGCCATTGCTATAGTATTAGTTGGTTTTAAGGTCTAAATGAAATCATAATGTGTGTAAGAAACCTTTTCAACAGGTAAAAACAATTTCTATGAGGTTTGTTTTGATTTAAGGGTAGCTTTACCCTCTTGGCAACAGTCAAAACTGCCCTAGTTGGTATCAAACCCACATGAGAAATTGAGTCACAGACCCTGTGATTTAATTACAGGGAAAAAGTAATGATATTTCTCATGAATTTTGATTTCTCACTCCTTTCAGAAAAGAATTTGAGGGAGTCTGGCACCCTTGGTGCCAGGATTCCTCCCCCCAAAAAATTAATATTTCCATTTCATTTTTCTTCCATTCATAATCATGTATTATATTTGGGACTTTAAATATGTAATTATCTTGAAAAATTAAATTAAAAAACTGTCATTCTCAACTCTTTATATGGAAATTTAAGTTCACTTATGTAATACATGCACACATTTTGACATTCCAATTGAAAATACTTCAATTCCTTATAAACTCTAAGCTAAAAACCACACCTTAATATTAACACAAAATTCCTGGTTAACACCATTTTTGGTGTGAAATGAATCAAGATTTTCAGGATTTTCAGATTTTGATACAGAAAATACTCAAAATTTAATTTAAGCTTATTTAGAGTTTAGTTACAGAAATCTTGGTTAGAGGTGACCCCACCTGAATTTTGATGAGAAATCTAATGGTGAAAATTTTCCATATGTCTATTATATGGAAAAAAATGTGTAATAAATTTGATTAACTTTTTTTCATGTAATATTTTATTTTCAATATTTTTGTTGAAAATTTATTTTTACTTCATTATTTCAGGTAAAAATACATTTTTACATTTTTTGTTCAGATTTAAGCTTCATATTAATTTATTCTTAAATCTTTATTATATTTGTTTTATATTCAAAAATAAATGATTTCTTTCTAATTGTAACTTATTTTAATTCTTAGTTGTCTTTTGGGTATATGAAAATACCTCTAAGGCTCACATCCCCTCACCCTAAGGAAGAATATTACTTTGTAATATTGCTATTTACAGTGTTCCTGAGCCTTCTGAGAACTTTGGTAGCTTAATTTATCTACTTTTCTTCTAAAAATCAATATTAACAAGTTGGATCACTTTATCTGACAAGGTATTCCCTCACCTTCTTGGTCCTCAGCTATCTCTCTCTGAGAAATTTTGTAATTTCCTTAGTACCAGATCTTTCAACAGAAGGTATATGCCAGAGAGCTTCATTCCTTAAGGGGAATTTTTCAGAATAATACTCTTTGTAAGGTTTAATAAGCTTACTGAAAATGTAGGATACTTATTGCTAAGTCCTTCAGAAAATTCTACTATTACAGCCTTTTTTCCATTAAGAGCTTTAGTCACAAAAGGTCTTGGAAAGGATTATTTAAGATTTTTCAATAAATTGATGTTATTGAAGTTGCTAGTGGATACAAGTATCAGGTTCCCTACCTCTAAGTATGGAGAAGAATGTGAATTATCCCATCTTCCTTTTTCATATGCAAATGAGTCCTCTATAAATTTTCTGCATTCTTTCTAGATTCTTATAGCATTTCTTTGAAGCTAGAAGCTGTGGGATTTGTTTCAACCAAATCTTTCCTAAAATAATTTTGGGGTAGTCTTGGATTCCCTCATTTATCTAGAGTAGTAGAAATCTGATTATTACTGGAATGAATAGATTTTCTATATGTTAGCTCCTGTAAGGTGTGGATATGAAACTTGGATTAAAAATCAAGTACTTTTCCTGTCCTCAAATTTTGTATAAGGAAAAAAATCAATTAAAAATAGTAAGAAATATTATTTTTAAGAGAAAACACGCCAATTTCATTGCTTATAACTTTATTAGTATAAAACAATAATATTATAAAGATTTACTGTTTTACCAACAATAAAGATTTATCCAAAAATACTCTACAAGAGATATTTAAGGCTACAAAAGAAATTTCTTCAAGAGCAATTTCAATTGGAATTAATTGAGCAAGGAACTGCAAGCAATTAATCAAAGAACAAAGTATTTAAAAAGAATATTGAAGAGAAAACACGCCCAAAAGTGACCAGAGTGAATTTGGAAACAAAGTGACAAAGTTAACAGTGATGAAAGATGCTTTAATTCACTTTTGGGGTGGTTCAGGGGTAAAAATGATTATAATAATTTTTTTTACATGGTTAAAAGGTTTAAAATGATTTGAAAAAATGGTTGGAATCTTTTATTGATTGGTTTAACAGTGTTTAAACTAATTATAAAAGGAAAGGATTCTAACATGAAGAGAAAAGTGGGGCAAAGAAGACATTCTTTTATAGCCATCAATTTTCTTACTCCAAAAGTAAAATTTACTCTTTTCAGTCGTTAAAAACATTCTGATAACAGAAAAGCCAATTATGGCATCATTGAACCCTGGTTTAGACCAAAAAAGGGCTAGTTTAAGCCATTTTTAGCCATTTTAGACCCTTAAATCAGCCATTCCTATAGCAATACCTGGTCTACAGCCTTAAAGACACGTCAGAATGCGTGCAAGAGGCGTAGAAACCAGTTAAAGCTGTTTTTACTATCATTGTTTTAGCTTAAGGGTAGTTTTACCCTCTTGGCAGCAGTTAAAACCATCCTGGTTGGTATCAAAACCTCATCATCAATTGAGTCACAGACCCTGTGACTCAATTCCAGGCCAAAAGTAATGAACTTTTGCATGGATTTTGACATCCCATGCCAGTCAGCAAGGACTTTGGGGGTCTTTCTCCCCCTTAGAGATAGAGTTCCTTTTCCCCCCAATTTTCATCTTTCCAATTTATTTTTTCCTTTAATTCCTCATCATGTATTATACTTGTAATTTACATATTTAATTCAATTGAATTGTACAGTACAATACAGTAATAATTGATACCTCATATGTAAATCAAAGTTCACTTATGTAATACATGTGCACATGTTGACATTTCAATTGAAAATACTTCAATTCCTCATAACTTCTAAACTAAACACAACACCTCAATCTTAACACAAAAATTGATGGTTAACACCACATGCGATGTGAATTAAATTAAAGTTTTGAGTATGCTCAATTTTTGTATTGAAAATACTAAAAAATTAATTTATCCTTATTTAGAGTTGAGTTACAGAAACTTCATCCAGAGGTGACCCCACTTTATTTTTTATGAGGAATACAATGGTGTGATAATTTCTTTAAGATTATTTATTGGATAAAAAGTTATAATATATTTTATATAACGTTTTACCAAAAATATTTTAATTTCACAATTTTTATTAAAAATTCCTTTTTCCTTACTTTTTACAAGTAAAAATATAATTTCATAATTTCAAATTTTATTGTAATTTTATTTTTAAATTATAATTAAATTTTTATTTTTAAATATAAATTTGTATTTATATTTCAATTTCTATTTTTATAATATAAATAAATTTATTCTATTTATATTTGTATCTTAATTTATCTTTTGTGGTCTTTTGGGTGTATGAAGATACCTCTAAGGCTCACATTCCCTCCCCTAAAAAAAAGAATTCTACTTTGTAATATTGTTATTTCTAGTGTGCCTGAACCTTCTTAGAAGTTAATTAGCTTGAAGTATGTCTTTTTCTGGCAACCATTCCTCCTCACAAGTTGGGTCACTGTACCTAACAAGGTATTCCCTTACTTTGTTGGTTTTCAACCTTATTTCTTTGAAAACTTTGGTAATTTTCTTACTAGCAGATGACTCAATAGGAGGTACAACTTGGGGAACTTTATTCCTCAAGGGGAATGTTTCAGCATCGCTAGATTTATATGACCGTATCAAGCTCACTGGAAATGTAGGATGCTTATTGCTAAGTTCTTCAGATAACTCTACTTCAACAGCATTTTCTCCATGGAGGGCCTTAATAACAAAAGGTCCTGCAAAGGAGTCTTTCAGCTTTTTACATCCTTTGATGTTATTGAAGTTAGTGGTGGATACAAGAACTAAGTCCCCCACTTTGAAATCTGGAGTTGCATGTGATTTATCCCATTTTTCCTTAGCATATGCAAAAGAGTCCTCCATGCACCTTACTGCATGCTCTCTAGCTTTTTCTAGCATTCCTTTGAAGCTAGCAGCTGTGGGATGTATTTCAATCAAATCTTTCCTCAAGGAATCTTGGGATAATTTGGGGCTCCATCCTTTTTCTAGGATAGCAGGAGTTTGATTGGGACTGGCATGGATTGATGTTTTATATGCTAATTCCAGTGCTGGTAACAGAGTACACCAATCATGGGTAAATCCATCACAATCCTTGAATTAAAGGCCATATGCACAAAATCTCCTTACAATGTCCTCTAAGGTTTGGATCATCCTTTTAGCCAGACCATCAGTTTGTGGGTGGTAGGCTGTAGAGAAAGACAGCTTAGTACCAAATAATTGGTGAAGGTTTGTCCATAGTGCTGAAGTGAATTTGGGATCCCTATCATTAATGTTATTTGTAAATATTCCAGTCCATGACACTACTCTATTCCATATCAGAAGAGCCGTATCCATGGCTGTATCATCCTTGTGACATGGCAAAAAGACTGGAGTTTTAATGAATCTGTCCATAATCACTAGGCAAGCATTATAACTTCTGTCACCTCCTGGTGGTAGGCCAGTTACCCAAGGTCTGCTTGGTTCTTGGATTTTTATCATATTTCCAAGTCTCTTGCCAGTGGATTTATTTGCTTTTTGACATCTGTCACAGGTTTTGCAATACTCTGCAACATCTTTCTGCCACATTGGCCACCATATACAGGTTTTCACTTTTTCTATAGTCCTGTATTCAGAAAGATGTCCTGAGAAGGGGCTGTCATGGCATTCTACCAGTACAAGATTGATTAATGACCTGTCCACAGCTGTCATGACACATGTGTGCTTGGTTCTGTGGTAAATTATACCATCCAGTAGGTGAAATCTTCCTTCATCATAAGATTTTTTCCATACTTAATCCAAGGCATGTATGAGAGAGTTGTCTTCAAAGTCTTTGTTAAGTAATTTGCATACGATGCTATGATTTGTATCTTGAGTGTAACTGTGTCTTACTTCTTCAAAGAAGGTGTTCAAGTCTGTAACACTTATTCCTTCTATTTGGATCTGTGGTGAAGCTTCTTCTGGGACATACGCAGAATTATCAATATTATTTGGTAATGGCCATCTGCTTAGTCCATCTGCATTCTTATGAATATTCCCATCCTTATGAACAATAGTCATATTGCCTCTGTATTCTTGTATGGCTATTTGCCATCTGAGGATATGTCTATTAGGTGTTTTCATGTTCAAAAGTCATTTGACAGCTGTACAATCTTTTATCACCTCAAAAACACATCCCTCTAAGAAGTAGTTTAATTTTTCCAAGGCCCAGACAAGGCATAGACATTCCATTTGACTTGCTCCATATCTGGATTCAGTTGGTTTGATTTGCCTGGATATGAAACATATGGGTCCTTGTACAGGTTTATCATTTATGATCTGAACTTGGTGAAGTGCAGCACCCAGCCCATCCCCTGATGCATCAATATACAATTTAAAAGGAAATCTAAAGTCTAGAATCAGTAAGAGTGGAGCAGTGGTCAAGGCTTCTCTTAGAGACTCAAAAGCTTTGACTCTGTCAACAGTCATTTAAAACACTGTGTCTTTGTCACAAAATTTATAAAGTGGTCTTACTATGGATTCCAAATCTTCAATGTGTTGCCTGTAGTATCCTGAAAAACCTAAAAATGACTGAATTTCCTTTTTGTTCTGAGGCATGGGTTTTAGCAATACTTCTGCAACCTTGTTTTTGTCAATTCCAAGGGAGAAACCAGATAAAACATGTCCTAGTCCTTTAAGCTCTTTAAATCCAAAATGGCATTTTTTCAAGGAGATTTTCATGTTTACTGATTGAATTTTTGTCAAAACTCTAGAAAATCTGTACATGTGCTCTTCCCAAGTCTTGGAACAGACAATAATGTCATCAATGTAAATGATTAACAATCCCTCTGAAAGTTCTTCAGGGAAGATTTCATTAATCATTCTTTGGAAGTGTAAAGGTGCATTTTTTATACCAAAGGGCATTCTTAAATATTCATACACTCAACAATGAACAATAGTTCTCAAATATTTTCTTGCTCTTGGTGTCACCACATTTTGATGGAATCCTTTAAGGGCATCCATAGTGGTTATATACACTGCTTGAGATATTTGAGTAAGGGAAATTTGGATTTTTGGTATTGGGTACCAATCTGGAACAGTGTAAGTGTTCAGAGCTTTAAAGTCTCCAACCATTCTGGATTTTCCATTATTCCATGCCACTATGACTGGTGTAATTATTTCTACCTCTTCATTATGGCCAGCCTTTCTTATTACACCAAGGTCTAGAAGCTCTTTGATATGGGTTTCCAGAGCTTCTCTTGACTTGGGACTTTCTGGGTATGCAGGTCTTCTCAAGAGTGGTGGATAAGGTCTTTCAATATTAAGAATGATATCAACTTCATGACCAATAATTGCTCCTAGAGGTTCTTTGTCTGAAGAAAATGCTCCTCTGTGGTCATACAAAAGGGAAGAAAGTTCATTTTCTTGTTTATCAGTAAGATGAAGGCTTATTTCAGCCTCCTTCAACTGTTGAGATTTGAATTTCTCCAATTGTAAGTTGACTGGTGATACTTTATTCACTTTAATTTGTCTTTTAAATGGTAAAAAGGCAAATTTCTGATTCTTATTGTCTCCAATAGTAAAGTATCTGTCTTTGTTGTTATATAAATCTATTACATACATGATTAAATAGTCATTTGCCAATATAAAATGGGTACTAGAGCAATTTTCCATAACAACAAATTCAACTGTGATTCTTAAATTCCCATTAATGTGTGGGAATATGTCATTGGTCTCAAAAGTTCCTAATGCTTTCATTGGATTACTTGCACTATTGAATTTTATACCATCAATTGGTAACAATTGGTCTTCAAAATTTGGTACACAAGTTTCAAGAAAAGATTTTCCAACACAAGAGCAGAAGGCTCCTGGGCCAAGCAAACGTTTGGTGGGATTTTTGTCAATCACCACTTCTGTTACACAGGAGTTACCAGCTGTATAAACTTTCCCTCTGTTTGGTTTGGTTTCATAAGTTGTTCATCTTGAAATTTTGATAAATCAAGTTTACCATTGCTCAATTGTGGCAAGTGGGAATAAGATTCCATGATGTCAAAAGTGGCATTAAGATTTTTTATATCTTTTGAAGATTCACAAAATATGGATGATTTATTATCTAAACTTTCTTCAATTATGTCATCTTTCTCAAAATCATGTTCCTTTCCAATATCCATTTCATTGATTTTCCCCCTTTTTGGACATGTATTGGCTAAATGGGTGGTGCTTTGGCAAATATGGAACTTTCTGACTGTATCTGCAGATATATACTTAACATTATTAGAATTTGTTTTGGGGTTTTTGTCCACAGAATGTTTCCAAGGTGTATTAAACCTTGTTTTGAGATTCACCCTACTAGAACCAATTTTAGTTCTGGTGGTTACTTCTTCTAATATATTGATAATATCCTCTGCTGAAGATTGTTCAGTAGTCCTGCTTTTGACAGCATGCTCTAAGTAACCTCCACATTGTCTCAGAATCTTCCTATGGATCATAAATTCTGACATGTCAGGATATAATCCTGTTAATCTGTCTTTTTGTTGGAGAAACCATGGTAAATCTTTATCTTTATCAGAATTAAATTTGGAAGATTCAAAGGCGGTTTCCACTTTAAACCTCCAAGCATCATTGGCCCATTTGTTGATAATTTGGGTCTTCCACCAAGTCCAGCTTTGGTGTCCATGTGCTTGTCTCAATTTCATATACCATCTGTGAGCTGATTTGGTAAATAAGGTGTTATCCTGGCAGTTACCAATCTGTCTGGCAATTCAAAGGCTTCTTTGATAATGAAAATACCTATGATGAATTCTATATGGTCATATTCTCCTTCACCACTGAAGTGAGGCCATTTCTTGAGTTTTGGAACTTCTTTCAAGAGTGCTTGGCCCATGGATGGTTCCAAGTTATGAAAAGAAGTAGAAAATTAATTTTTTAATTGAGAATTTTCAATATCCAATACTTGTGGTTTGGGAATCCCTGCACCCTCATTTTGATTCAGAGGTGTAGACATTCTTGGTAAGGTGTGTAGTAGTTGTTCAATATCATTCATTTTACTGTTGTTTCACCTTTGTGATGTTCTTAATTCATGTTGTAAGCTTTGTATAGAGGTTATTACATTCTTTTTATGATAATCCTCTTTATATGTCAGCTCATTGCATAATTCTGTTTGTTTAGTATTACCAGATATAACTTCATTTAACTTTATTGTTAATTTTGATATTTCCTCTTTTGAGGTATCAAAACACTTTTTCAAGGCAATTATATGTGTATTTACTTCAGTAAATGATTTTGAAATATCATAAAGAGCTTTCTTATTATCCTATTTGATATTATTTATGGCTTGTTTTACTCTTGTTTCAATCATGTCATCAATATTGAATTTAGAATATATGTCTGTCAATTCCTTAATAATGCCAGATTGTTCATTTATCTTATTGCCAAAAGAATTATCATTATTGGAAGTTTTAATTGTTCTTATAATTTTTTCAAAACATTTAAGTGTTTCATTGATTTGGCTCAGACTTAAGTTATGTGTTTTAAGATTGTCACAAATTGATGTATTTTATCAGAAAGATGACTTTTTATGTCAGTTATAGTTTCATAAAACTGTGGAATAGAATCAAAAATATCAGAAATCATTTCTGATATTCCAATCTGGTCTCCCCTTTCTTTTGTAATTCCATCATTTTTCTGGCCATCTGAAACACATTTTCCATGGCATCCTGTAGCCCTGGCTGTAAGGCTTGGTGGCTGGTGCCTTTCCTTTGCCCTTGTTTGGAGCTTGTGGCTGCTTTTTCACGTTGGAATTGCTGCTGCTGGCCACTGGGGCTGTTTTTGGCACTTTCTTGGGTGGTGGAGGGTTGTTTTTCCTCCATTCTAGTGTCAAGAGCATCATGTTTTTCTTCTCCATCAATGGATGCCATCCATTGAGCAATTTGCAAGTATTGGGATGGCCCAGGAATTTTTTCACAGTCTGGTAAGAACTCATTCAGTTTTTCCACAGATCTGCAAGGATCTGGTACTCCTTGTACTGCAGGGCATTGTTGTATGCTTTGTGGCTGGCTTTGTATATGTCCACTGAGGCTTCTTGTGGCGGTGTCAGCTCTTTGTGAAGATAAAATGGTATTATCAGCATCAGAATGACCTATTTTAGTTTTTTGGAAGTCATCAACTGACCCTTTCCCTTCTGTACCTGGTTGGCTTCTGCCATAATCACATCTATTACCTTTTTGGGAGCTGCTTGAGGGGTTATAGCTGGTTCCTGATCTAGTTGAAGGCATATTTTATGATTAAAAAGCTTTGTAATAGTATTTTTACGTCAAAAATCATACTATTGGCCAAATTCTTAGCTTTCTGAAGAGTATTACTTATATCCTAGTTAATCAATTCAGAGGAAATTGGTTCAGGTTGGTTATTTTGAGTCACAATAGCAGTACTATTATGGTCTGAATTACCAGTACTGGCAGGAATAATGCTGGTGACTGTTGAGGCTGTTTCAATGTTTTCTTGTCTTATGATGTTGTCAGAAACTAAAATTAATGAAAAAGCCAATTAATTAAGTAGAAAAGAGGTTATTTCAAAAAGAATAAATAAAAATATAAGCCTCACTTATAATATGCAAAAAATTATTTTTTATGGATTTTTTGAATTATAAGTATTTTTTATATGTTTTTAAATTTTTCAATATAAGAAAAAGGTTTAAAAAAGAGTAAAAAAATATGTCACAGGTAAAATATCACGGCTGGACCCCCAAATGTAAGGTGTGGAGATGAAACTTTGATCAAACATCAAGTACTTTTCCTGTCCTCAAATTTTGTATAAGGAAAAAAATCAATTAGAAATAGTAAGAAATATTATTTTTAAGAGAAAAAATGCCAATTTCATTGTTTATAACTTTATTAGTATAAAACAATAATATTATAAAGATTTATCCAAAAATACTCTACAAGAGATATTTAAGGCTACAAAAGAAATTTCTTCAAGAGCAATTTCAATTGGAATTAATTGAGCAAAGAACTGCAAGCAATTAATCAAAGAAAAAAGTATTTAAAAAGAATATTAAAGAGAAAACACGCCCAAAAGTGACCAGAGTGAATTTGGAAACAAAGTGACAAAGTTAACAGTGATGAAAGATGCTTTAATTCACTTTTGGGGTGGTTCAGGGGTAAAAATGATTATAATGATTTTTTTTACATGGTTAAAAGGTTTAAAATGATTTAAAAAAGGTGGTTGGAATCTTTTATTGATTGGTTTAACAGTGTTTAAACTAATTATAAAAGGAAAGGATTCTAACATGAAGAGAAAAGTGGGACAAAGAAGACATTCTTTTATAGCCATCAATTTTCTTACTCCAAAAGTAAAATTTACTCTTTTCAGTCGTTAAAAACATTCTGATAACAGAAAAGCCAATTATGGCATCATTGAACCCTGGTTTAGACCAAAAAAGGGCTAGTTTAAGCCATTTTTAGCCATTTTAGACCCTTAAATCAGCTATTCCTATAGCAATACCTGGTCTACAGCCTTAAAGACACGTCAGAATGCGTGCAAGAGGCGTGGAAACCAGTTAAAACTGTTTTTACTATCATCATTTTAGCTTAAGGGTAGTTTTACCCTCTTGGCAGCAGTTAAAACCATCCTGGTTGGTATCAAAACCTCATCATCAATTGAGTCACAGACCCTGTGACTCAATTCCAGGCCAAAAGTAATGAACCTTTGCATGGACTTTGACATCCCATGCCAGTCAGCAAGGACTTTGGGGGTCTTGCTCCCCCTTAGAGATAGAGTTCCTTTTCCCCCCAATTTTCATCTTTCCAATTTATTTTTTTCTTTAATTCCTCATCATGTATTATACTTGTAATTTAAATATTTAATTCAATTGAATTGTACAGTACAATACAGTAATAACTGATACCTCATATGTAAATCAAAGTTCACTTATGTAATACATGTGCACATGTTGACATTTCAATTGAAAATACTTCAATTCCTCATAAATTCTAAACTAAACACAACACCTCAATCCTAACACAAAAATTGATGGTTAAAACCACATGCGGTGTGAATTAAATTAAAGTTTTGAGGATTTTCAATTTTTGTATTGAAAATACTAAAAAATTAATTTATCCTTATTTAGAGTTGAGTTACAGAAACTTCATCCAGAGGTGACCCCACTTTATTTTTTATGAGGAATACAATGGTGTGATAATTTCTTTAAGATTATTTATTGGATAAAAAGTTATAATATATTTTATATAACGTTTTACCAAAAATATTTTAATTTCACAATTTTTATTAAAAATTCATTTTTACTTACTTTTTACAAGTAAAAATATAATTTCATAATTTTAAATTTTATGGTAATTTTATTTTTAAATTATAATTAAATTTTTATTTTTAAATATAAATTTGTATTTATATTTCAATTTCTATTTTTATAATATAAATAAATTTATTTTATTTATATTTGTATCTTAATTTATCTTTTGTGGTCTTTTGGGTATATTAAAATACCTCTAAGGCTCACAGCTCCAGCGCAGATAAAAGGGTATACAAATGATGGGTGAATCCATTGAAATCTTTGAGATCCTAGCCATATGCACAGAATCTTCTGACTATCTCTTTCAAGGTTTTTATCTTTCTTTCAGCCAAGACATCAAATTGTGGGTGGTAGGCTTTACAGAGGGATAATTTGGTTCCAAATAATTAGTGAAGATGTGTTCATAGGTAAGAAGTGAATTTAGCATCTCTTTCACTAATAATTTTGGTCAACATCCCAGTCAATGACACTACTATACACCATATTGGAAGAGCCATATCCATGGCTGAATCATCTTCGTGACATGGTAAAAAGATTAGAGTTTTACTTAATATGCCAAAAATCACTAGGAAGGAATCATAGCTTCTTTCATCCCCTGGTGGTAGACCAGTTAAGCAATCCATATGGACAATTTTCAAAGGTCTCCTGGGTTCTTGTATTTTTATCATATTTCCAAATCTTTTTCCAGTGGATTTATTTGCTTTCTGAAATCTGCCACAGGTCTTTCAGTATTCCGAAACATCTTTTTGCCATATTGGCCACCATATGTAGGTCTTAATGTTTTCTCTTTTGATATCCTCAAAAAAGGTGTCCTGAGAAGGTGCTGTCATGGAATTATTTCAATACAAGGTTGATTGAAGAACTCTACACAGACTTTATAGCACAGGTGTGTGTTTTTCTATGGTAGATTATGCCACCAAGTAGCTGAATTTTCCTCATCATATGAATTTTTCCATATTTAATCCAAGGATTGCATCAAGAAATTATTCTCATAATATTTAGAAAACAATTGGAATAAGATGGTACAAATACTTTCTTGAGTATGATTATTACTTACTTCTCCAAAGAAGGTAGTGTCTATTTCTGTAACACTAATTCCTTTTATTGGTATTTTTGGAAAAGCTTCTTCTGGCACATAAGCAGGATTTTGAATATAATTTGGTAATGGTAATTCTCTCAATATATCTGACTTTTTGTGAATATTCCCTCTATATTCTTGTATGGCTATTGGCCATCTGAGCATATGTCTACTGGGTTTTTTAATTTTCAGAAGTTATTTTACAGAAGTGAAATCTGTTAAGACTTCAAAAACACATCCTTCAAGGGAATGATTGAGTTTTTACAAATAAGGCATAGATTTTCCATTTGAATTTCTCCATATATGGCTTTAGCTGGTTTGATATTCCTAGATATCAAACATATGGGTACTTCCACAGGTTTGTAATTAATAATTTGTATTTGATGAAGTGCAGACCCAAGTTAATTCCCTGATTAATCAATATAAGACTTGAAGGGTGGGTTAAAATATGGAATTAGTAGTAGTGGAGAAGTGGTTAATGATTGTTTCAGGGATTAAAAGTCTTAAATTCTATCAAAAGTAATTTAAAATACTGTATCTTTGTCGCAAGGCTTTCAAAGAGGTCTTACAATTGACAAAAAGCCTTTAATATTTTGTTGTTAATAGTCAGAAAAACATAGAAATGAGTGTTTTGTATTCTTTTTGTGAGACATAAGCTTTGATTTTGTCTATTCCAAGGGATAGACAAGATAACACATGTCCCAGTGCTTTTAGTTCCTTAAATTAAAAGTTACATTTCTTTGAAGAAATATTGATGTTTACTAATTGGATTTTCCAAAAACTCCAGATAATCTAGTCATGCGCTCTACCAAAGTCTTATAACAAGAAATAATTAAATCAACATAAATAATCAACCATCCTTCTGAATGATCTTCAGGGAAAATTTCATTCATCATTCTTTGCAAGTGTGAAGGTGTATTTTTGATACCAAAATGCACCCCCAAGTATTAATATACTCGAAAACAAACAGTAATTCTCAAATATTTTCTTTCTCTTGGTTTTGCCACATTTTGGTGAAATCCTTTAATGGAATCCATAGTTATTATTAAAATATCTTGGATATTTGAGTAAAGGAAATCTGTCTTTTTGGTATAAGCTACTCATTTTGGACAGTGAAAGTGATTAAAGCTTCAAAAAACCCAGAAATTATGGATTTTCTATTATTCCATGCCACTCTTACTGGTGTAGTTATTTTAACTTCCCCATGGTGGCCAACCTTTCTTATCAAAACAAGGTCTCGAATTCCTTTAATATGAAGATCAAGGGCTTGATGGGTATGCAGGCCTTCATGAGAGTGGTTAAGAGGGTCTTCCAATATTAAGAATAATCTGAAATAAATGGAAAATAATTGCTCCTAATAGCTTTTTATCTGAGGCAAAGGCCTCTATATTCTCATATAAGATCCTAGAGAATTATGTTTCTTGGGAATCATTAAGTTGAAGGCTGACTTCAGCTTCATTAATCTTTCTTGACTTAAATTTCCCTAAGTATAAGATTGCTAGTGATAATTCTACTACTGTAATAAGTGTCTCAAATGGTAAAAACAAATTTTCTTGATGCTTATTGTCACCAATAGTAAAATTTCTCTGTTGTTGGGTAAATAAGTGCTATATATTATTGACTAATAATTTCCTAATATGAAGTAGGTACTTGAGCAATTTTCCATACCAAAAAATCTAACAGCTATTCTATATTTTCCAGTGATATGTGTGAATATTACACTTGTTTTAAATATTCCTAATGGATTCATGGGTTTTATTGAACTGTTGAGTTTTATTCCATCAATTTGTAAAAATTTAGCTTCAAAATTTGCTACACAATTCTTGAGAAAAAATTTACCAACAAAAGAGCAGAAGGCTCCTAGGTCAAGTAAAAGCTTAGTATTTTTTTTATCCATTACCAGTCATTTTATACAAGAAGCTTCAGCTGTATACCCCTTTCCTATGTTTGGTTTGGCTTTCATAAGTTGTGCATCTTGAACTTTTGATAAATCAAGCTGACTGTTATTCAACTGTGGTAAGTGGGAGGAAGATTCTATGATTTCAAATGTGACATTGATATTATATATATATTTTGAATATTAAAAGAATATTTATTGTTTATCATGTGAGTTCTCTTCAGTAACACCATATTTTTCTTCAGAAGGTTCTTTTACAATGTCAATCTTACTTTTTAACCTCTTTCTGGACATCTATTGGCTAAATTTGCAGTAATTGGGTAAATGTAACACTTGATTATTGTCTCTGAAGATTGACTTTTTATACTACTAGATTTTTCTTGCAGGTTCTATCCACAAAGTCCTTCCAAGGTGTAGTGAACATTGCTTTAAGATCCATCCTACTAGAAAAATATTTTGTTCCAGTGGTTAATTATTCTATTATTTCAATAATATCTTCTGCTGAACCTTTTTTGGTAGTCCTGCCTTTTACAGTGGGATCCAAATATCCTCCACATTGTCTCAGAATTTTTCTATGAAACACAAATTATGACATGCCAGGATATAACTCTTTCAGTCTTTCCTTTTGTTGGGAAAACCATTGTAAGGCTTTGCCTCTGTCAGCATTAAATTATTCACTTTAAAAGGTTGTTTTGACTTTAAAACTCTAAGAATTATTGGTCATTTTTAACAATATGGGTTTTACACCAAGTACAGCTTTGGTGTTCATGTGCTTGTCTTAACTTGATATACCATTTATGAGCTTATTTGGTAAGCAACTTGTTGAAAATTTATGGTAATTTAATTTCTTCTTTGATCATGTTAGTACCTCCTATAAATTTCATATTTCCATACTCTCCATCACCACTGAAGTGAGGCCATTATTTGAGTTTTGGCACCTATTTTTAAAGTTCTTGGTGCATTGATGGTTTGAATCTATGGAAAGAGGTAGAAAATTCATTTTTTATTTGTGAGTTTTCAACATACAATACTTGTTTTTTTGGAAATCTTTATTCCCTCATTTTGATTTGGAAGTGTAGGAATTCTTGGAAAAGTGTGCAGTAATTGCTAAATTTTGCTCAATTCACTGTTATTACACCTTGTGGAATTTCTGACTTCATGTAGGAAACCTTGTATTAAATTGATTAACTCAATTTTATAAATTTCTTCTTTGATTTTAATTTATTTCAATAGTTCTGTTTTTCTAGTGCAATTAGAAATAACTTGATTCAATTTCTCTGTTAATTTATATAATTCTTTTTGTGAAGTATCAAAACATTTTTTCAAGGGAATTTTGTTTGTCTTTACTTCAGATAAGGAGTTTGCAATACCCTAAAAGATTTTCTAATTCCTTTCTTTGATAAGATTTATGGATTTCTTTATTGTTGTTTGAATCATGTAATCAATATTAAATGTAGAGTATTTGTTTGTTAATTTGCTGATAATGACAGATTGTGAATTTATTTTATTTCAAAAGAAAGTATCACTATTTTATGTTTGAAGTGCCCTTAAAACTTTCTCAAAAGTAGTTTATTTCTCATTTATTTACCTCAAACTTAAATTATTTGTCTTCAGAATGTTACAAATTTTTGAATTCTTCTCAGAGATATGACTTTTAGCATCATTTATGGTTATATAAAATGCTTTGATTCCATCCAAAATCTCAGAAGTCATTTCTTATGTTTTAGTCCAGATTACTCTCTTTTCTTCATTTTAATCACAGTTCTGGAAATCAGAAAACATTGTCCATGGAATTCTGTTGAATATTTGGAATTATTTAGGCTTGGTTGTATGGTTTTCTGGCTTGTGCCTTGACTTTGCCCTTATTCTGAGCTTTTTTCTGATTTATCATGTTGGAATTTCTTCTTCTGGCTACTAGTGTAGATTTTGGAACTTTTTTGGGTGTCTATGGGCTGTTTTTTGGCAATTCTGAAATTAAAAGCATCATGTTCTTATTTCCCATCAATGAATGCCACCCATTAAGTAACTTGAAAGTACTGGGATGCCCAAGAAGCTTTCTCACAGTAAGGTACAAGTTCATTAAGCTTTTACAAAGATCTCCTAGAATTTGATACCATTTGTGTGGAAGTGCATTGTTGTATGTCCTCTGGCTGGCTTTTTGAATTCTCACCAAGTCTTCTTGTGGTGGTGTCAACATTATTTCAGGGTAAAAAATTCTTATAAGATGAAGAAAGGCCTAATTCGTCAGTTTGATGTTCATTTAGTGACCCTTGTACTTCTATAATTTATTGGATTATGACATGATCACATCTGTAAGATTTTTGGGAGCTTCTTGAAGGTTTATAGCTGCCTTCTGATTGGGTTAAAGGAATAATGATGATTAAAAAGCTTAAGAATATTAATTTAATTTTTGAAAACTTTCTATTTGTCAAATGATTAGCTTGTTGAGGAGTATTACTAATGTCCCAATTGATTAGCTCTGAATAAATTTGTGAGCATGTGAGGTATGTATGACATTCCCATAAGGCCACAAATAACTTTTTATACATTCAATTTAGCAATAAACAGACTTATCAAATGAAATTAAAACAAAATATAACAAAAAATAAGTCTAACTTTATTTTTGATAAGAAAAATTATAAAAATATTATGTCATCTTTGGATTCTACACCAAAAATAACCTAGTGTACCCATAGGGTGTTATACCCAAAAATGGTTATTTCCTTTGTTATTGGAAGGTTTAAAAATCTCAAAGTACAATTACACATCTTTACAATTTTTATTAAAAATTTTAAATTGTTAATTACAAGCTCAAATTTGAAGCTTCATAAGGTTTATGAAAACTTCCAAAATCAAATTATAATTGAGGTGTTGTGTATATTTACTGGATTGGCTAAGGATTTTCATTACAGGCTGTAAGTTCTGGGTGCGCTCTATTTAAATTTGTTCAAAGCCATTTTATGGCTTTAAATAAATAAAAGGGCAAAATCCATGCAAAAAAGGAAAAAGGTGCCAGGGTACCCAAATTTTGGGGTTTGCAAGAGCCCAAATAAGGTTCTCCTCTTGTATTGAATTATTTTCAACCTTATTTGAACTTTAAGATAAGAATTTAATGGAAAATTAAAGCTTAAACTGGTTTATTACTCTTTTGGATGGAAATTACAATATGCTAAAGAAAGGGTAAATACCTATATGCAGGCTTGTGATCAAGGTTTTAGAACCCTAAAGGCTTAATTAAGTTCAAATAAGCTCAAAATTAAAGTTGAAAGCATCAAAAACTTATCAAAAGTGATGGTTTAGTGTTTATTGATATTCTATGTGAGAAAAGCAATAACTTCAAAAATCAATAGAAAATCCAATTTTCAGTGAATATACTTGAAATATTCACACAGATTAGAAATTAGAGTGATATGTGTATAACCAAAACTCCAAGTATCTTTTATCAGTATTATTATTTAGTATTTAGCCTTGAAAATACCCCTTTTAATTCTTCGTAAAAGAAAATTCAGATTTCTTCAAAGATTAATTAAAAATCTTATTTGATAGATTTTTGCTTTAGAGTTTTTTTTGTGTTTTTCATGTGATGAAATTTAATATACATAAATTAAATTTATATTATAGCTTAAATGAGGATTAAAGACACTTGGAGTTAAGAATAACACTGGTAGCTTTAAATTGGAATTAAAAAATAAGCTACCTTACCCTAACAACCTTATTTTTAAGCATAGCTTTTGAGTTTTAATATTAAAACACCCCGCCTCTTTATCCATTACTCATAATGATAGCTTCTCTGAAGGGATAAAAAAGCCTTTAAATAACTGTTTTTTTACATCATAATAATCAATTCAATAAATCAGAAATTTTTAAAAAGGTAATATTTTATTCTATATAAAATCTTGTATTATTAAAGTAGTTTTCCAGTTATTTCATTCTTTCTATATTATGAATAAATAATTGAAATCATAGCTTATAGTTTATATTATTGTAATCACCAATAATTGATTGTCTTAAAGTATCTTTTAAATCCAAAAATTTCCTCTTTGAACTATTTAATCTTAATTTATCATAAGAATATTGTTTTATTACTTTAAAATATTGATTTGTGGTGTGTTTTTAACTTATAGTGATTATTAAGTAATGAAACCGTTTTTGTTTGACTTCTTGTATTGAATAAATATTAAAAGTAAGTTTTCTCTGAATTTCCATAGATTTGTTATCTAGTATTGGTTTCTTTATATTGAATTTCTTTAAAAGAATTAGCTCTGCACAGTGTGTGTGATAATTTCTTTAATAAAGAATACTCTTATTACTTTTCAGTGGTTGAATATTATCATTTTCCAAATATAGTTGTCTCATTAAGAGCTTTTATATCTCTTCTAATTATATCTGTTGGTGACTATAAGAATAATATAATAACTATAGTTTATTATATTGGATAGGAATCATTGATTATTAAATTATTTAATAATGGTTAATTCTCCTTTTTTTATAATTATTTTTAACAATTATATTGGTCTGTGGTTATAGTATCTAATTATATTATATTTTCTGCTCAGGAAAGTAATAGTACTCTAGTTTTTTACTAAAATTATCAAGAGTTTCATAGACAAACCTTACAATTTTTTTTTATTGTTGATTATTCTGAGATATAAAAAAAGTGCTATTAGGGTCAGAATTTGCATTACTAGCAGGGCTAATTCTGGTTACTGTTGAAGATTTTTAAAGGTTTTCTTGTCTTAAAATGTCCTTATACACTAAGTATATTTAAGAAAAACAATGATAAAAGTAAAAAAAGAAGTTTTTCAAAAGAAAATGAAAAATAAACCCTCACTTATAATATGAAAAGAATATTTTAATTAGTATTTTGAGATAATATGTATGTTTTATGGATGTGTAAGTTTTTCAATGTAAGAAAAGATTTGAAAGGGTAGAAAAGATATATAATAGGTGAAAAATAACATCTGCGATCCCAAATGTAAGGTTTGTATATGAAACTTTGATTAAAAATTAAGTACTTTAGCTTTCCTCAAATTTTTCATAAGGTTAAAATTAGGGAAAAATACTAATTTCTGTGAATTTTAAGAAAAACATACCAAATTTATTTCTTTGAGCTTTATTAGTATAAAAAAATGATATCATAAATATTCATTGTTTTACCAGAATTAAAAATATATCAAAAAATACTCTACAAGAGAACTTTCAATTGGAATTAAATGAGCAAAGAACTGCAGACAATTAATATGAGAACAGAGTTTCTAAAAAAATAATTAAAGAGAGAAAAATTTCCAAAAGTGACAAGAGTGTATTTGGAAACCAAAATTTAAAAAAAGGTTCTAGTGATAAGAGATGTCTTAGTTCAATTTTGGGATGGTTCAAGGGTAAAATGATTATAATGACTTTTTGACATGGCTGTAAGGTTTTGAAATGAGTTTAAAAGAGGTGGTTAAAATATTCAATTTATTGGTTTAACAGGTTTTAAACCATTTACAAAAGGAAAAGATTCTCACATAAAGAGAAAACAGGGGTAAAAAAGAAATTCCTCTCATAGAAACCAATTCTCTTCCTAAAAAAGTGAATATTACTCTCATAAGTCATGAAAACACATTGACAACAGAAAATCCAATTATGGAACCATAAAGCCCTGGTTTGGACTAAAAATGGGCTGGATTTACCCATTTTGGTTCCTCAAACCAGAAATGGCTATAGAAATAGTTAGTTTTAAGGCTTTGCAACCTCTCAAAATGTGTGAGAGAGATCTTGTAGAAATTTAAAGCGGGTTCTATTAATTTTGTTTTAATTAAAGGGTAGCTTTACCCTCTTGCAAACAGTCAAAAACTCCCTGGTTGGTATCAAAGCCACATCATCAATTGAGTCACAGAGGCTGTGATTAAATTCCACAACAAAAGTAATGAGCTTGTGCATGAATTTTGACATCTCATGTCAGTGAGAAAGGAATTTGGGGGAGTTTGGCACCCTTGAATCCAGGATTTCACCCCCCAAGAATCAATCTTTCCAATTTATTCTTTTATTAATTACTCATGATTCATTATATGCAAAATTTTACAAATTTGATTAAATTTGAAAATTACAGTACACAAGCTTAGCTATCAATTCCTCATGTGTCCATTCAAGTTCACTTATGTAATACACACACACATTTTGACATTTAAATTGAAAATAATTCAGTTCCTCATTTATTGTAGACTACACATCACACCCCAGTTTTAACACAAAATTGATGGTTAACAACAGATGTGGTGTGAATTCAATTGAGGTTTTCAGGATTTTCAGATTTTCATACAGAATATACTTAAGTCTTGATTTAAGCTTATTTAGAGTTGAGTTACAGAAATTTCACTGAAAGGTGACTGCACCCAAATGTTTTTAAGGAATCAAAAGGTGAAATATTTTTTCTATGCCTCTTTGATGGGAAAAATTTGTAATGAATTTGATTAAAACTTGCCAAAAATTTTTATTTTTAATATTTTGGTCAACACTTTCTCTTTAATTCCTTGTTTCAAGTAAGAAAATATTTTTACATTTTTTCTTCAGATTTAAATTTTAAGCAAATTTATTGTAAAATTAAACTATAAGCTTAAAATTTATCTTTGAATTTTGTTTAAAAAAAGTATTATTTTTAATTGTAACTTATTTTAATTTTTTGTGGTATTTTGGGTATATAAAAATACCTTTAAAGAGCACATTTGTCACAGTCTTCAAGGATGGTGGAAAATGGGGCTGATGAAGTTCTAAAATAAGTAATATTTGAGTCACGTTATATTAGAGGCTATACATCAAAGCAAGGATCCATAATATTCTCAAATATAAATGTTAGATTGCTAACTAATAGCTCAAGGTAATTAGAAAGTTTTTCTTTGATTCAAATGAATTCTGACCAATTTTGAAGACATCATATTAATCACTTATCCAAAAACAGATAATCCAAAAATAGAAGATAAACAGAAAGCCCATATATTTCCAGAAGGTGATTGGTATAATAGTATCCCAAGCAGTAATGAATGGCTGATAATTTGAAGATGGTGTGTGGTTGGCTCAGATCTCCAGTATAATTGTGCTTCAGCTTATTATTTGTGAATTTTATAGATAAATTGGTAAGATTCAATTCAAAAAAACATTGCTAGAGAAAAGAGAATATTTTGGTTTTTGTTTCAATTATCAAAAATTGTGTTACAATCAACATGAGAAAAGTGGCCACACCTGCAATCAGGTTTCTTATTTGGAAAGTGAAATGGAAAATAGTTTGGTTATAGGCTGAAGGGAGCTACAGAAGATCAATTGAAAATACAATTTTTTGAAGAAATTCAAGCCACATATGAAAGCCACTAGTTATAAGTTAAATTGACACAATAACAGTATTTTTCATGATCCAATGATTTGGAAAAAATGATCAACAATTACTCACTGATGCTAATCTGTATCTGAGTTGATTCTTTTAAAGGTTTGTTTTTGAGGTCTGGGTTATAGGTATCTATGCAGTTTTTAAGAATTTGATACTAATTTTCCCTTTATTTAATATATATCCAAAAAAATTAATTATAAGTATGATTAAGTAGACACTTGTATCCTCAAATGAAGTTTTTTGAATGAGATAAATTCTTAATAAATTGATTTTCTCAAGAAATATAGAGATACTGTGCAATTTATACTCTTTAATATTATTTTTCTGTAGCCAAAGGCTCTATCAAAATTTACATTATTTCTCTCAAGCAAATAATATGTGAGTAAAAGACTATCCTGACTCTCAGATATGAGAGTTTGATTTATGAAAGACTATGCTTTGATAATAAAATTATGAATACTTTGGATAATTAATTTTTTAAAAAACCCAATGTTTCTCCACCATTGATCAGCTATATAGAGCTTTGTTCTTTCATTGTGTCAAAATTTGAACTAGAAATAATTTAAGGATTTTATCTTCTGATTCCTTTCATTGAAATAGATAAAACAATATATTTTGTTCAATAATCTATAATTTTGCCAATTTTCATGTTGGTAAAACTAGGAAAAATGGTTAACACACAAAAAGGCCTTCAAGTCTAATAGCTGAAATTCTCATGTCATATGGCCTAAAGTCTTGAAAGCCCAATCTATTGATATGATGGAGATAAGCTATATTAAGTATGATTATTATCCCAGAGTATTCCATTAAGATTATTAAATATTAAATTTATATTAAAGTTACATTTTTAAATATTTTGGAACACTTTTGCTTTCTCATTTTGAAGCTAAACATCTTATAATATCTATATGATTTATTGGGATAACTCAATAGTCCCTCAAATGGTAAAAATATCTAAATTGTATATTTTCAAAGTGATCTTGGAGCCTTCAGTATCTCAAAATGATAATCTTAGATTATAAGAAATTTAGGTGAAAAAATCAAAGGAATTAAAAATTGTGAGCCTTAGAGTTATTTTTATATACCCAAAAGACCAAAAAGAATAAAAAATGATATAATTATAAGTCAAATGAATTTACTTATATCATAAAAAACAAAATCTAAAATTTAAATATAAGATTAAAGTTTTAATTATAATCTAAAAATATAATTACTTTGAAGTTTGAAATTGTGAATACACCCTTTTACTTGAAAAAATTAAGTAAAAATAAATTTTTAACAAAAATATTGAAATTAAGATATTTTTGGAAAAAAGTTAAATAAAAAATATTATAAATTTTTATCCAATAAATAAACATATGAAAATTATTTCACCATTGGATTCCTCATAAAAAATAAGGTGGGGTCACCTCTGGGTAAAATTTCTGAAAATCAACTCTAAATAAACTTAAATTAAGTTTTTAGTATTTTATGTATAGAAATTGAAAATCCTCAAAGCCTTGATTCAATTCACACCATGTGTGGTGTCAACCATCAATTTTTGTGTTAAAATTGAGGTGCAGTGTGTAGTTCGGAAGCTACAAGGAATTGAAGTACTTTCAATTGAAATGGCAAAATGTGCACATGTATTACATAAGTGAGCTTTGATTTAAATATGAGGTATCAATTATTAAGGTTGTGTACTGTAAAAAATATATTGAATTACATATGTAAATTACAAGTATAATACATGATGATGGATTAATGAAAAAATAAATTGGAAGGATTAATTATCGGGGGAAAAGGAATCTTGGCTCCAAGGGTGCCAGACTCCCCCAAATTCCATTCTGACAGGCATGGGATGTCAAGATCCATGCAAAATTTCATCACTTTTGGCCTGGAATTGAGTCACAGGGTCTGTGACTCAATTGATGATGAGGGTTTTATACTAACCAGGGCAGGTTTAGCTGTTGCCAAGTGGGTAAAACTACCCTGAAGTTAAAAAAATATTAGTAAAAACAGGTTTAACTGGTTTTTACTTCTCTTACACACATTATGATGTGTTTTGAAAGCTTGAAACCAGGTATTACTATAGAAATGGCCAATTTAAGGGTCCAAAATGGCTGACAATAGCAAAAAATGGCCCAAAACAGCCCCTTTTTGTCTAAAACAGGGTTCAATTATGCCATAACTGCCTTTTGTGTTGTCAGAGTGTTTTCCACGACTGAGAAGAGTAAATTTTACTTTTGGAGTAAGAAAATTGGTTGGCTATAAAAGAATGTCTTCTTTGCCCCACTTTTCTCTTCATGTTAGAATCTTTTTTTATAATTAGTTCAAACACTGTTAAACCAATCAATGAAAGATTCCAAACACCCTTTTAATGACATTTTAAATCTTTCAACCACATGAAAAAATTAGTATACTCATTGTTTGTAGCTCTTATGATCATTTTTAACCTTGAACCACCCCATAAGTGAATTTAAGCATCTTTAATCACTGTTTACTTTGTCACTTTGTTTTCAAATTCACTCTTCTCACTTTTGGGTGTGTTTTCTATTTGATAATATTTTTCAAGACTTTGTTCTTATATTAATTGCCTGCAGTTCTTTACTCAATTAATTCCAATTGAAATTGCACTTGAAGAAATCTTTTTTGTAGCCTTAAATATATCTTGTATTGTATTTTTTGATAGAGTTTTATTGTTGGTAAAACAATAGCTCTTTATAATATTATTGTGTTATACTTAAAAATTTAAGAACAATGAATGTGGCGTGTTTTTTCTTAAAAATCTTAAATTTTACTATTTTTGATCATATTGTACCTTATAAAAATCTTTAGGACAGGTAAAGTACTTGATTTTTTTATCAAAGTTTCATATCCACACCTGAAAAAGATAATTCAGAAAATACTTCAAGTTTTTCTGCACCAGAGATATTACTAATAGAAATAAAAAATTATGATAAAAACTAATATCATTAATAGAAAAAAAAATCTAAATACAACAGAAATATTCAATTTCCACAAAGTCAAAATAGAAAATGCCCTATTTTGAATCAATATGAAAATTCCCCTGATTTTGTTGAGACTGTTTCAATTATTAGCTTCCTTCAAAAATGAAACCAGCTAAAATATATTCTCCACATTTAATTTCAAAAAATTAATTCATCAAGCCACCTAGTAGCTTTAAAAAGCTATAAGAATGTCTACAGAGGTTAGTATTTAACAAATACTAATGAAATGAGAATAATTCTTTATTAATGATTTCTTGCTGATATGCGAATATCTGATGCTTATTGAAATAATGTTTGGATATAATATGGAGAGGGGAATTTCTGTATTTATTTGTATTTCTGTTAGAAAACCTTTTAAAGTATTGTTTTGAGTCAAATTTCTCTGAAATATCTCACAGATACAATCTGAAAGCTCTTTGGAAGTAAGCTTGATTTCATGAAAATATCACTTGAAAGCAATATCTAACCAATGTCCAAAGACTATCCAGATAGCATAACACAGGATTCAATAGCCTTGGTGAAGATAATAATTCATATATTTAAAGAGTGTATATTTCTCAAAATGTGATTTATAACCATCTTCCTTCAAAAGTTTTGAAGCTAAAAATTCAAATTACTTCCTTCACAATGCCTTTTTCTTTTATTTATATAAAGCTTTATATTACTTATTGAATGAAGCCCTGGTTGATGTTTGGTAAAATATTATTTCAAGAAGGATTACATCTTTTGACTACTATTAAGAAATAATCAATTAGTAGAAAATCTCTCTCTTTCCTCTATTTCACCCATATCACAGAAAATCAAAGCCTTCAATTTTGATTTCAATGCATCCTACATAGAGTTTTTGTGAAACATTCTTAGATTACAAAGAAATCTTCACTAAGTAAATGATGTAGAGCATAATATTGAATCTTGAAATTTTAATAATTATTGGAATATGGAATCTCCTTGTTTAATTGGTATTCAAAATGCTTTTTTACACCAAATACAGATCTTTTAGAGTTCATTATTAATGATAAATTGAAAAAAATATTAGATTTATTTATATAAATTATGGATATAAAGTATTACTTTAGCAAGAAATATTAAGAAAATAATAAGTATTTTTACTTAAATAACAATTGATGAAAGTTAATCAAAATAAAAAGAAAAAATAGGCTTTATCATTGTTTTTTCCTGTATTATTATATATAATATTGCTATTTTATCATTGATTTTGTTCTATAATTTTAAATTATTTTTTTTGGTTTAGTTTACTTTTAAAAATAAGAAGCAAACATTTTCTCACGATTTCCCTGATATTGTCAGGATTTTCTTTCATTTTATTTCTGACATCATTATCATAATGATTTCTTCTTTTATAAATCTAATTAGATTTAAATATTCTCATTTTAATTTGAAAAAAGAGTTCAAAAGCTAAACAGGTGCTTCTACTGTAAAAATTTGATGATATTTGACATTTTTTGTGAACCTTTGAGATATGAACACATACACAAAAACATTTCACATATAAAAACCAACGGAAATATCTTGGAGTTAGATAACTATGTAATAATATCTACAAATAGAAATTATTTATAGTTATTCAAATAATAGTCAAATTATATTCCTTATTATGATAGGTTTGAAATGATTTTCAACACTCCAAATTATGAAAATACCAGATTATTATTATAAAAAATGCACAAAAAGACATAAAATACTATCTAAATCAAAGCCCGATGAGCTAAAATTCAAAACTAACCAAGTTATTGGATTCAAGAGCCAGTTATACATATATTTAACCTTGATTTACATATCTGAAAACCTGAAGCTTACTGAGATACCTGGATATATTAAGTTTTTAGGATTAGTGAGTATGCTAGGTGGTCTCAAAGCTTGAAATAATGTATTAGAAATATTTTACTTTAACCTTTCATCTTTGAATTTTTTTTCAATTTTTTATGTGAGCACCAAATGAGAGGTGTTCCACCTTTTTTGAGCCAAAAAATATAAGACAAATTTGTTATTTTGGTACAAAAGGGATATTTTCAATTAAATATTCTTTTTAGCCTATATCTCTTGTCATGTAAGTGATAGAAAACATATGAAATTCTATTTAAACTTTTATAAATAGAGCTACAAGAAATAAGTAAAAAAATAGATTAAAATGATCATACCAGTTAATCACCCCTAATTGAAATTTTCCCCAACATAAAATGAAGATCCCAATTGTAGTATACTAATTAATTAAAGATACATTAAGTAGCTTTTATCATTACTAGTAGGGTAGCACTTTGTGTAATAGTGGAATGAAGTTGAAAATAGTATATTTCAAAAGAAAATATTAATTAAAAGAATGTTAATCAGAAAGTTGGTTTTGATTATGTAAGAAGAGATTTTGAAAGCTCAATGAGGTCATTTCCAGAAATTGGAATATACTTCAAGATGGGGGATTGGGTGTGTGATTTAAAGGTTATTCATTATCAAAGCTAAGGTACAAAATAATAATTTTCATAGCTCAAAATGGTCAAGATATAAGCTTAGTTGCTTTCCAAGAGATGATATCAATCAATACAAGTACTTTGAGGCTTAAAATACATTAATAAATGAGATTAAATCCTTTGCAAAGAATATGAAGTAATCAACTTGGAGTTATAGTGATGAATTTATACAAATGGTGCCATAATACAGTAAAATAGTGTAATTATGGTGAAATGACTATTGAGCGTCAAAAAATTGACTTATTTCAGTGAACGAAATTGGTAAAAGTATGTTATGAACCCTGCTGTCATTAGATAGAAGGAAATATCATATAAAAGGACTTCTTTTTTCCATCATTTTAACCCTAGACATACAAAACACCAATAAAATATCAAAGTACAACAGGAAAAAGCTTTATTATTCAAATGAGAAATTTGCAATAATAAAGAACAAACATTTTTATACTAGAATTCACCAAATATATAGTTGATATAATGATATTTTGTTTTATTTTGTATTTTTTTCTAAAGAATCTAATCCATGTAAAAATAGTAAAATTTTCAATATTCCTGTCTTTCTTATTGTACCTAAGCTATAAAAGAAGCTATATATACTAATTATGTCATAGATTATCCACAAATTCTTATCCTAAGTTTTTAGGGTAAACTATTTATCTTAGTTAGAATTTATCTCTCTTTTAAGCCTAATAAATTATCCATCTAATAATATACAGAGTATTTATATCATTATTAGACTTGATATTAGTAATATTTCAGCTATGAATTGTTATTTATATAGTGAAGGAAAATTCTTATGAAATTATTCTTTCTTGAAAAAATAAGAATTGATTTTGATAGTATCAATTATCTTGTATAAATAAATTTTCTTTTTTTACAAATATTTATTAATTATGTTAGCTGTTAATTACTTTTAAATCATCAATTTTATCAATTTTACACCATAGTTACAATATATTACATTATTTTAATGTTTTTTCTTAATATTATTATTTAATGAGGACATTAAGAGCACAATAGGTCAACGATTGGTAGCTTTTACTTATTTCTGCATAGTTAGGCCTTACATTTTAACAGGACAGTAGCTTGCTTAAAGCTCCTGCTACTGTGAAGTGTCAACATACTCTCTGAAAGTGGTGGACTTCACAGCTTCTTATAGTTTTTTAAATAAAAATAACCTTTAATTTTAAATCAATTAAAGAATAAGAAATAAAGCTGTGATAATATTAAAACTCATAAAAAATGACAAAAATAATTGTAATAATATCAGGACGAAAAGAAGGAAATTAATGAAACAAGATAAGTGATATAAAAAACTGACATTTGTAAATTTGAGATCAATAAATAGCGGAAATTCTACAGATATTTCTTTATCTTTTGTTTTAAAATCAATTTTTAAAAGAGCTGGGGACTTCTATTGATAATGTTCAATTTTACAAGATGATATAGATTAGAAAAAAGCTCAACCAAGATTGAATACAAGGTTGGGGTTAGTCCCAAAAAGTTTTTCATTTTGTAAAACTTAACCTTAAATAAGATAGTTTGAAAGCATATGTTCTCTTAAAGTTCCTAAATAAGCAAGCTGAAATTCAAGCTTTATATATATAAGGGTGTGTCTAAAATTTCTGAATGGCTTTCATAGAGAAAAGGCTTCTTCAAAGTGAAAATATATATGTTCACTTAAAATGCTATATGAAAGAATATTTTCATGTTAATTATCCAAAAAATCAAAATAGAGTAAAATAAATTATATTAAACAAAGAAGAAAAGAGGAAAAAGCTTGAAAATTATGGAATATTCTGATGGTTTTGAACAACTTGGAGGGTCGAAAAAAGGAAACTCTGTTTTAAGAAAATTTCCAATGAAAGGCCCAATATTAGACTATAATAGGTCAAAGCTACATTAAAAATAGAAAACCTGCTGTCGGGTATACCCACTTTTCTCAAGGTAAATTTTAGTCTTGCTTGATTTGGTGTAGGGAGACGGTAGTACTGATGATATTATTGAAGGGATTCCAGAAGCGAAAGAGGTAGAATTTGTTTAGAAAAAGAGTCAAAATAAATGAAACAAAATAATTTTTGAAAGAAAATGGTAACATAAAAGCACAAGGATCAGAAACAAAAGACAAAAAAAATAGAAAGGTTTGTGAAAAAAAATTGGAGATTGAAAAACAAATAAAAAGAGATTTCTAGAAAAAAAAAGGAAAAGAAATTATTGTAAAAAAACATGGTTGGTAAATTGAAAGGGATAGTTTTAAAGTTTTGTTAAAAGAGGTGTGGAAGAAAATTGAATTCGTTTACCCTCCTCATGCCATTATTTCATTTAGGGTACAATCCAGGCCAAAAAATTGAACCAAAAAAGCTGGTATTCCTGGAGGTCTGAGATCTGGAAAGGGGTGATAAAACATGAAAAACAGAAGAGGAATTCATAATATAGATTTTGAATTATTGATCAATTTTATAGAACTTATTTGAAGTTAAGCTATAACTTCTTGGTTATATTATTATTAATTTATCAAATAGATTATGGATTTACGTAATAATATTTATTAAAGTACAATTGATTATTATAAATGAAATCCTAGTATTTAATAATAATGATTGGAGGAATAATGTTCAAAAACATCAGACAGGAATATTTTTATATTTACTATTTGATTCTATAGATAATTTCAGATTGAAGAAATTTGAAGATGATTTAATTTTTCTATAATTGACATGGGGATAAGAAAGAGAATAATTTGGGAATATTCTTAAACATTCATAAAATTCAAATTGAATCAAATATTGAAATAGACACATGAAAAAATAATTATTATTTGAAGACACTAAAAGAGGTTCATAATTTGGAAAATTTATTTGTATTGATTAGAAATAGAACAAAAAAGATTAAAATGAAATTAATTGGATTGGATGTCAGAAACTTGAGCTCAAATAAATTTTCGGAAATAATAAGAAATTCTTGATAAAATAATTTTTCAAAAGAATCAAATTTATTCAGATAAGAAATCACATTTGCCATATTCAAGTAGGCACTCACATATCATATAACTCAAAAATATTCATAATATAATTAGAAACGGTATAATAAAGTGATCTCATTTGAGATAGAGGAGCTTGAAATCATGAATATTTCTATTTTCATAAAATTGAATTAAATCAATTCTTTTAATAATCCCATTTGACATAAATTAATAAATTAATAAGCTTAAAGCTGTCCATTATAAAACCATCTGTTGATATATGAATCCAGACTAGTCTGAGAAATGCTATATGGATGATCCAATTGACCAATTTATTTTCCAAGTGGAAAAATCTTGATATAAAATTGATGGAATCACATTACTAGTCATAATTCAAGGAGAATGAATATTTGAGCTTTTTGAAAGGAGATATTGAAATACCAATTTTTGACTAGTTTTTGGAGTTTCAAAAAGTAAACTCTGAAGAAAAAGAGCTGATAGCATAAAATAATTCAAAATGTACTTCTCATTATTATATATGGGTATCTCATCTCTTCATGGAGGGTATTCTACTATTATAAAAGAAAATTCAAGATTATTTATATTCTAAAAACCAATGTGTCTATAATATTACAAAGCTAAATCATAGAGAACCTCATTTACTTAATATTTATGACAAAAAGAAAGGGTCTCTGTAATAATAATCTTTTGAAATGATTAGTATTTTTTCTTAACGTTTAGAAAGATATAAATTTAATATCAAATAAGTTCCAAAAATATGATTTTATGGATTTAGAGCTGTAGAAATAGCTTTAAATAGATGGTAAATTAAGGTAGAAAGCTATTCAATTATGATCTAATTGGATAATGAAGTTAGGATAATTCTTTATTCTATTTGAGTAAGCTCTTCATCCTCTATTATTAATTGTATGATAATCATTAGGATGCTATTCAATATAGAACACCACCTCTCCATAATATTTCACCAAGACATCAAAATATAAAAAATAATTCATATCAAATCGTTATTGAAATTTTGAGCTCAATAAAAACTGTGAATTATTATTGTAAATAGAGTTTAATTATATAATGAGATTTAATAAAAATGGCTCTATATCTAGCAATTTCTAATAAATTTCTTTCCTCAATAAAAGTCCCACTTACATGTAAATTGATAGATGAAAATATCTTCAAAGTGACCCCTTTTGGTATATATATCATTCAAAATAATGGAATAATTTTAAATTAATCTTATCATATATATGAGAAAGTAATTTCTCTAATTATTAACCATGAAAAAAATGGAACAACTTGGGGGCAGGTGATGCAGCTCAAGAATAATCTTAATATGAAAAGAGAAAAAATTTAACATTACCATAAACATGGATTTATTTATAAGATCCACATTTGGATCACTTTGTGTATTTCTTTAACTTAGAAATATGAAAATGTAATATTCTGGGAGATCTTCAAGTTGTGTTTATACTACTTGCAGAGTACATGTTGCAAGTGAGAAATTTTGTAATTCCAACAATTGTTCAGAGAAGGAGCTATAATATAGTTTCAGATCTTAGAGTTTTTAAAGGAACGATATTTCTCAACAGATCTTATTTTTTTCTCTTTGAAGCTTACTATAAGTTCAAAAAGGTGAAATTATTTCCTGAAAGCCTGTTAAATTAATGAACTAGCTCTCTTTGAAAGTATTTTTGGTCCACATTAAGCTCGCAAAATGGACTTAAATCTTTAAATGGGAAATAATCCACTCAGGTCAGCTTTCTTCCTATAAATTCCCTTTCAAATTTTAAAATGAGAATATTTTTGCCAAACTAACAAGGCTTGAGCTCCTCTATGAAAATTAATGAATCCGTGAAGACATATCTAATTGTGGAATATATGCAATAATTAATAGAGAGAATTATAATAATGAGAAGCCATCTCCTATCTTTCCACCTAGACGATTAAATAAATAAGATTCCTTGCCTTCAAGATTAATTTGAAAAGAATTCCCATTAAAAACATCAATTTATTCTCAATTTCTCACAAGAAATATAAATTTAAATGAGCTTTTTGTAAAATGAATTTTGTGTTCCATTATAAGTATGTTCCAAATGAGCAGACTGTTTGAATATTAATTGTTGTTATATCTGAGAGGTATGTAATTTGAAAGATTTTACCACGGTTTTTTAATCAAAACTTTCTTCATTAAATATCAGAAATAAAAATATTGTTTCAAGAATCAATAAATAGGTCAAATTATGAAGTTATAATAGGAAAACTGACTTATTTGTCAAATTAGAATCGCAAAAAGCTCAATGAATAAAATTTCATCAAGTAGCTCAGAGAAAAATTTCTCATTGATATTAATTAGTGATATTTTGAGGCAATACAAAAGCTTAATTCAGAATTAAAAACACTATATTCTCAAATAATTATCAATGAAAATTAAGACAATTTCTTATTGAGTAAGATCAAGTTCTTTCTCTATTTAGGGTTAGAGTATTATTATCAGATAATCTAATCGAAATTAGTTTTTAAATAGAATTTATTTTGGAAGTAAGTAGAAGTGTATTTTAAAATTTAAAAAAGGTATGAAATCTCAACATAAATCCATAGTTCTTCATAGATATTCCCAATATCAATGCTATAGAATGGTAGAGATAACCTCCACATATAGATAAATACTTTTGAAAGCTAGTTGCAAATTCATAGCTCATATCAGATAAGCTTCTATACTTTTATTAATTAAAATATCATATCAAGGAAGCTGTAAAGCACTGGAGTTATAAATGAAGTAATTCTTTTGCATGAATTCTCTCAGCTATTCAAAATATGTATTGATATTTCGGCTTTAGCTTTTGGGTGAAATGATTCAGATAACATGTGGTGAAAAATAGATCCATTTAGCTCATCAGAGGAATGTCTTTTTTTTGCCTTGTTATGCAAATACAATGGTATTATAAAAAATCCCATATTGCATATACACTAAGGTTAGTGTTCTTCATGTTTTTTGGAACATGAAATTACAGTATTTTTCCATAAAGGTTTGATACAAGCATACTGCATATCAGTATTGAAGGCTGAATTGCTCTTTTAATGTAAAAAATATGCATAGGAGAAAGCAGACATTGAAAAGAGCCAGGGAAACCAACTTCTGAGTCTATAAGCCTGTGACTCAACCAGAGCACAAGCATAACAGCCAAATACCATAAGCCAATGGTAGAGCAAAATACCACCAGAACATGGAAATGAGCCAAACCAGCTAAAAATGTATCAAAAGAAAGAGGAAAATCGCCTGTTTCCAAATATACAAGTCCCATTATCATAGGACAAAGAATAAAAAAGTTATTTCTTCTCAAAGAAGTTGCTGAGAATAAACCTTAATTTTCACCTCTCATCTGAAATGCAGAGGAAGAGGCTTAACCCCAGCAAATGGGTATTCAAATTGAAGCTCTAAGTCAGGGCTATCCAATGGCACTACCCAAACTGAGCTAGCACCAAAACTACAGAAGTTATGGCCAAAATAAGGTCAAATGAGGGTGAATAAAATATTCAACTCTCATCTAACTTCTACAGCTTTAGTGTGAGATACCTAAAGTGGGGTCATTTTCAAAATAGCATAATAAGGGCTAGCTGACAGTGCCATCCATTACTACATATATCATCTAGAACAAAATTTATGGAGAAAACAAGTTCCATACAGATTTTGAGAAAATCATATATGTGTATAACAAAGATTGAACATGGCATAACTTTGCCATATTTGATGTTACCCATACCCAATGAGGTACCATTGTGTAGATGTCATTAAGGGATACACAATGGGCCAGCTTTGAGCTCAATATATATAAAAACTGACAAAGGTATAGCGGCTTTAAGGTTAAAATCCTACATTTTGGCCAATACACCTTTACTGTGTGATACTATCCCATGACTATGATTATGATGTGTCAAATAGACAAAGAGGCTTGCTTATACTTCACTACTGGGGTCTCATACAGGCTCTGTACAGAATTCTATGCATCATACATGTCAGAAAAGGGCTATGTGGTCACCAGTTGAAAATCATCACCCTGTATTGCAGAAAACTTCCCAGATGTGGTTTCAAAGCCACATATGAGTCCAATAAAGAGAATACAGGCCTTGTGAAAACCACAAGCCAGTACACTGAAGTAAAAAATTGTGAGCCTTAGAGGTAATTTCATATACCCAAAAGACCACAAATACAAAATTAACATATAAATATAAATAAAAATAAATTTATTTATATTATCAAAATAAAAAATCAAAATATAAATATAAAATTATATTCAAAATAAAAAAATTAATTACAATTTAAAAATAAAATTACATTAAATCTTGGAATTATAAAATTACATTTATACTTGAAAAAATTAAGTAAAAATGAAATTTTAACAAAATTGTAAATAAATAAATAAATTTGGAAAAAAATTAAATAAAAATTATTATAACTTTTTATCCAATATATAAACATATAAAAATTATTTCACCATTGGATTCCTCATAAAAAATCAGGTGGGGTCACCTCTGGATGAAATTTCTGTAACTCAACTCTAAATAGGCTTAAATTAAGTTTTTAGTATTTTAAATACAAAAGTTGAAAATCCTCAAAACTTTAGTTTAATTCACACCACATGTGGTGTTAACCATCAATTTTTGTGTTAAAATTGAGGTGTTGTGTTTAGTTTAGAAGTTATGAGGAATTGAAGTATTTTCAATTGAATTCAATAAAAAAAAAAAAAATGTCAAAATGTGCGCGTGTATTACATAAATGAACTTTGATTTACAAATGAGGTATCAATTATTACTGTATTTTACTGTACAACTCAATTGAATTACATATGTAAATTATAAGTATAATACATGATGAGGAATTAAAGGAAAAATAAATTGGAAAGATTAAATTTTGGGGGGGAAAAGGAACTCCAGCTCTAAGGGGGAGCTAGACCCCCAACATCCTTGCTGACAGGCGTGGTACGTCAAAATTCACACAAAAGTTCATCACTTTTGGCCTGGAATTGAGTTACAGGGTCTGTGGACTCAATTGATGATGAGGTTTTGATACCAACTGGGGTAGTTTTAGCTGTTGCCAAGAGGGTAAAACTACCCTTAAGAGAAAACAATCATAGTAAAAACAGCTTTAACTGGTTTCTATGCCTCTTACACACATTCTGACGTGTTTTGAAGGCTCTAGACCAGGTATTGCTATAGTAATGGCTGATTTAAGGGTCTAAAATGGCTAAAATCGGCTCAAACCAGCCCTTTTTGGTCTGAACCAGGGTTCAATGATGCCATAATTGACTTTTCTGTTGTCAGACTGTTTTTCAAGACTGACAAGAGTAAATTTTACATTTGGAGTAAGAGAATTGATGGCTATAAAAGAATGTCTTCTCTGACCCACTTTTCTCTTCATGTTAGAATCTTTTCCTTTTATTATTAGTTTAAACATTGTTAAACCAATCAATAAAATATTCCAACCACTACTTTTAAATCATTTTGAACCTCTTAACCACGTGAAAAAATCATTATAATCATTGTTTGTAACTCTTATAATCATTTTTACCCCTGAACTACCCCAAAAGTGAATTAAAGCATCTTTCATCACTGTAAGCTTTGTCACTTTGTTTCCAAATTCACTCTGGTCACTTTTGGGCGTGTTTTCTCTTTAATATTCTTTTTGAAGACTCTGTTATTTAATTAATTGCTTGCAGTTCTTTGCTCAATTAATTCCAATTGAAATTGCTCTTGAAGAAATTTCTTTTGTAGCCTTAAATATTGCTTGTAGAGTATTTTTGGATAAATTTTTACTGTTGGTAAAACAATAAATCTTTATAATATTATTGTTTTATACTAATAAAGCTATAAACAATAAAATTTGTGTGTTTTCTCTTAAAAATAATATTTCATACTATTTTTAACTGATTTTTACCTTATACAAATTTTGAGGACAGGAAAAGTACTTGATTTTTAATCAAAGTTTCATATCCACACCTTACATTTGGGGGCCCAGCCATGATATTTGACCTGTGACATATTTTTTTACTCTTTTTAAATGTTTTTTCTTATATTGAAAATTTAAAAACATATAAAAAATACTTATAATTCATAAAATCCATAAAAAATAATTTTTTTCATATTATAAGTGAGGCTTATATTTTTATTTCTTTTTTGAAATAACCTTTTTTTTACTTAATTAATTGGCTTTTTTATTAATTTTAGTGTCTGACAACATGGTAAGACAAGAAAACATTGAAACAGCCTCAACAGTAACCAGCATTGTTCCTGCCAGTACTGTTAATTCTGATCATAATAGTACTATTATTTTGACTCAGAATATTCAACCAGAGCCAATTTCTTCTGAATTGATCAACTTGGAAATAAGTAATACTCTTCAGAAAGCCAAAGATTTGGCCAATAGTAAGTTTTTTGACGTAAAATTACTATTTTAAACCTTCTTTAACCATAATTATGCCTTCAACCAGGTCAGGAGCCAGCTATAACCCCTCAAGCAGCTCCCAGAAAGGTAATAGATGTGATTATGGCAGGTGCCAATCAGGTACAGAAGGAAAAGGGTCAGTTGATGACTTCCAAACAACTAAAATGGGTCATTCTGAAGCTGATAATATCATTTTACCTTCAAAATAAGCTGACACCGCCACAACAAGCCTCTGTGGACATATACAAAGCCAGCCACAAAGCTTACAACAATGCCCTGCAGTACAAGGAGTACGAGACCCTTGCAGATATGTGGAAAAACTCCCTGAATACTACCTGACAGTTAGAAAATTCCTGGGCCATCCCATTACTTGCAAATTGCTCAATGGATGGCATCCATTGATGGAGCAGAAAAACATGATGCTTTTGACACCAGAGTTGAGGAAAAAAACCCTCCACCACCCAAACCAGTGCCAAAAACAGCCCCAGTGGCCAGCAGCAGCAATTCCAATGTGAAAAAGCAGCCACAAACTCCAAACAAGGGCAAAGGGAAGGCACCAGCCACAAAGCCTTACAGCCAGGGCTACAGAATCCCAAAGATTCAACAGGATGCCATGGAAAATGTATTTCAGATGGCCAGAACCATGATGGAATTACAAAAGAAGGAGGAAGCCAGAATAAAATATCAAAAATAATTTCTGATACTTTTAATTGTATTCCAGAGTTGTATAAAGCTATTTCTGACATAAAAAGTCATCTTTCTGATAAAAATACATCAATTTGTGACAATTGTAAAACAAATAACTTGAGTCTGAGCCAAATAAATGATACACTTAAATGCTTTGAAAGAGCTTTAAGAACAATCAAAACTTCCAATAATGATAATTATTTTGGCATTAAGATAAATGAACAATCTGCCATTGGTAAAGAATTAACAGACAAATATTCTAAATTCAATATTGATGACATAATTGAAACAAGAATAAAGCAAGCTATTAATACTATCAAAGAAGATAATAAAAAAGTCCTTGAAGATATTTCAAAATCATTTGCAGAAGTAAAGACAAATACACTTGCCTTGAAAAAGCATTTTCATACCTCAAGAGAGGAAATATCAAACTTAACAATAAAGTTAAATGAAGTTATATCTGATAATACTAAACAAACAGAATTATGGAATGAGCTTACATATAAAGAGAATGATCATAAAAAGAATGTCATAGAATCTATACAAAGCTTCCAACATGAGTAAAGAAGTTCACAAAGGTGTAATAACAGTAAAATGAATGATATTGAACAACTGCTAAACACTTTACCAAGAATGTCTACACCTCTCAATCAAAATGAAGATGCAAGAATTCCCAATCCACAAGTATTGGTTATTGAAAATTCACAGTTAAAAAAAATGAATTTTCTACTTCTTTTCATAACTTAGAACCATCAATGGGCCAAGCACTCTTGAAAGAAGTTCCAAAACTTAAAGAATGTCCTCACTTCAGTCTTGAAGGAGAGTATGACCATATGGAATTCATTAGAGGTATTGACATGATCAAAGAGGATTTTGAATTACCAGAAAGATTGGTAACAGCCAGATTTAACACCTTGTTTACCAGATCAGCTCACAGATGGTACATAAAAATAAGACAAGCACATGGACACCAGAGTTGGACTTGGTGGAAAACCCAAATCATTAACAAATGGGAAAATGATGCTTGGAGGTTTAAGGTTGAAAAAGCCTTTGAATATTCCAAATTTAATGCTGATAAAGACAAAGCTTTACCATGGTTTTGACCACAAAAAGACAGATTAACAGCATTATATCCTGACATGTCAGAATTTATGATCCATAGAAAAATTCTGAGACAATGTGGAGGTGACTTAGAGCATGCTATAAAAAGCAGGACTACTGAAAAATATTCAGCAGAGGATATTATAAATATATTGGAAGAAGTAACCACCAGAACCAAAATTGGCTCTAGTAGGGTGAATCTCAAAACATGGTTCAATACACCTTGGAAAGATTCTGTGGACAAAAACCCCAAAGAAAATTCTAATAATATGAAGTATAAATATGCAGATACAGTCAGAAGGTGCCATATTTGACAAAGCACCACCCATTTAGCCAATACATGTCCAAAGAAGGGAAAAATAAATGAAATTGATATTAAAAAGGAACCTGATGTTGAAAAGGATGACATAATTGAAGACAATTCAGATGATAAGTCATCAATATTTTCTGAATATTCAAAAGATATAGAAAATATCAATGCCACTTTTGACATCATGGAATCTTATTCCCACTTGCCACAATTGAACAATGGCCAACTTGACTTATCAAAATTTCAAGATGCACAACTTATGGGAACAGAACCAAATAGGGGAAAAGGCTATACAGCTGGTAAATCCTGTATAACAGAAGTGGTGATTGACAACAAACCCACCAAACCTTTGCTTGACCCAGGAGCCTTCTGCTCTTGTGTTGGAAAATCTTTTCTTAAGACTTGTGTACCAAACTTTGAAGACCAATTGTTACCAATTGATGGTATAAAACTCAACAGTTCAAGTAATCCAATGAAAGCATTAGGAATCTTTGAGACCAATGTCATATTCCCACACATAAATGGGAATTTAAGAATCACAGTTGAATTTGTTGTTATGGAAAATTGCTCTAGTACCCATTTTATATTGGGAAATGACTATTTAATCATGTATGGGATAGATTTGCATAACAAAAAAGACAGATACTTTACTATTGCAGACAATAAGCACCAAAAATTTGCCTTTTTACCATTTAAAAGACAAACTACAGTAAACAAAGTATCACCAGTCAACTTAGAGTTAGAGAAATTCAAGTCTGAACAGTTAAATGAGGCTGAAGTAAGCCTTCATCTGACTGATAAACAGGAAAATGAACTTTCTTCCCTTTTGTATGATCACAGAGGAGCATTTGCTTCAGACAAAGAACCTCTAGGAGCAATTATTGGTCATGAAGTTGACATCATTCTTAACATTGAGAGACCTTATCCACCACTCTTAATAAGACCTGCATATCCAGCAAGTCCAAAATCAAGAGAAGCTCTATAAATTCATATCAAAGAACTTCTAGACCTTGGTGTAATACAAAAAGTAGGCCACAATGAAGAAGTAGAAATAACTACACCAGTCATAGTGGCATGGCATAATGGAAAATCCAGAATGGTTGGGGACTTTAGAGCTCTGAACACTTACACTGTTCCAGACAGATACCCAATACCAAAAATACAAATTGCCCTTACTCAAATATCTCAAGCAGTGTATATAACCACTATGGATTCCCTTAAAGGATTTCATCAAAATGTGGTGACACAAAGAGCAAGAAAATACTTGAGAATTATTGTTCATTGTGGAGTGTATGAATACTTGAGGATGCCCTTTGGTATCGAAAATGCACCTTCACACTTCCAAAGAATGATGAATGAAATCTTCCCTGAAGAACTCTCAGAGGGATGGTTAATCATTTACATTGATGACATTATTGTCTGTTCCAAGACTTGGGAGGAGCACATGTACAGATTGTCCAGAGTTTTGACAAAAGTTCAATCAGTAAACATGAAAATCTCCTTGAAGAAATGTCATTTTGGATTCAAAGAACTTAAATCACTAGGACATGTTGTATCTGGTTTGTCCCTTCGAATTGAAAAAAACAGAGTTGCAGCAGTATTGCTAAAACCCATGCCTCAGAATAAGAAGGAAATTCAGTCATTCTTAGGTTTTGCAGGATATTACAGGCAACACATTAAAGATTTTGCATCCATAGCAAGACCACTTTATAAATTGTGTGACAAAGACACAGTATTTGAAATGACTGTTTCCAGAGTCAAAGCTTTTGAGTCGCTAAGAGAAGCCTTGACCACTGCTCCACTCTTACTGATGCCAGACTTTAAATTACCTTTCAAACTGTATATTGATGCATCAGGGGATGGACTGGGTGATGCACTTCACCAAGCTCAGATCATAAATGATAAACCTGTAGAAGGACCCATATGTTTCATATCCAGGCAAATCAAACCAACTGAAGCCAGATATGGAGCAAGTCAAATGGAATGTCTATGCCTTGTCTGGGCCTTGGAGAAATTAAACTACTTCTTAGAGGGATGTGTTTTTGAGGTAATAACAGATTGTACAGCTGTCAAATCACTTCTGAACATGAAGACACCCAACAGACATATGCTCAGATGGCAAATACCCATACAAGAATACAGAGGCAATATGACTATTATTCTTAAGGATGGCAATATTCATAAGAATGGAGATGGACTAAGCAGATGGCCATTACCAAATAATATTGATAATCCTGCTTATGTGCCAGACCAAGCTTCACCACAAACTCCAATAGAAGGAATAACTGTTACAGACTGGAACACCACCTTCTTTGAAGAAGTCGGAAGTAGTTACACTCAAGATAAAAATTGTAGCATCTTATGCCAATTACTTGGCAAAGACTGTAAAGACAGCTCTCTAATACATGCCTTGGATGAAGTATGGAAAATATCTTATGATGAAGGAAGATTTCACCTACTGGATGGTATAATATACCACAGAACCAAGCACACATGTGTCATGACAGTTGTAGACAGGTCATTAATCAATCTTGTACTGAAAGAATGCCATGATAGTCCCTTTTCAGGACATCTGTCTGAAGACAGAAAAAGAGAGAAAGTAAAAACCTGCATAAGGTGGCCAATGTGGCTGAAAGATGTTGCAGAGTATTGCAAAACCTGTGACAGATGCCAAAAGGCAAATAGATCCACTGGAAAGAGACTTGGAAATATGATAAAAATCCAAGAACCAAGCAGACCTTGGGGAATTGTCCATATGGATTGGGTAACTGGCCTACCACCAGGAGGTGACAGAAGCTATAATGCTTGCCTAGTAATTGTGGACAGATTCAGTAAAACTCCAATCTTTTTACCATGTCACAAGGATGATACAGCCATGGATACAGCTCTTCTTATATGGAATAGAGTAGTGTCATGGACTGGGATATTTACAAATATCATTAGTGATAGGGATCCCAAATTCACTTCAGCACTATGGACAAATCTTCACCAATTATTTGGCACTAAACTGTCTTTCTCTACAGCCTACCATGCAGAAACTGATGGCCTGGCTGAAAGGATGACACAAACCTTAGAGGACATGGTGAGAAGATTTTGTGCATATGGCCTTGAATTCAAAGATTGTCATGGATTTACCCATGATTGGTGTACTCTGTTGCCAGCACTGGAATTAGCATATAAAACATCAATCCATGCCAGTACCAATCAAACTCCTGCTATTCTAGAAAAAGGATGGAACCCTAAGTTACCCCAAGACTCCTTGAGGAAAGATTTAATTGAAATACATCCCACAGCTGCTAGCTTCAAAGGAATGCTAGACAAAGCTAGAAAGCATGCAGTAAGGTGCATGGAGGACTCTTTTTCATATGCTCAAGACAAATGGGATAAATCACATGCAACTCCAGATTTCAAAGTGGGGGACCTAGTTCTTGTATCCACCACTAACTTTAATGACATCAAAGGATGTAAAGAGTTGAAAGACTCCTTTACAGGGCCTTTTGTGATTAAGGCCCTCCATGGAGAAAATGCTGTTGAAGTAGAGTTATCTGAAGAACTTAGCAATAAGCATCCTACATTTCCAGTGAGCTTGATAAAGCCATATAAATCTAGTGATGCTGAGAAATTTCCCTTGAGGAATAAGATTCCCCAAGTTATACCTCCTATTGAGACATCTGGTACTAAGAAAATTACCAAAGTTCTTAAAGAAAGAAAATTAAGAACAAAAAAAGTAAGGGAATACCTTGTTAGGTACAGTGACCCAACTTGTGAAGATGAATGGTTAGAAGAAAAAGATATACCAGAAGCCACCAAACTCCTCAGGAGATTCAGACACACTAGAAATGCCAATATTACAAAGTAATATTCTTTTTTAGGGGGAGGGAATGTGGGCCTTAGAGGTAATTTCATATACCCAAAAGACCACAAATACAAAATTAACATATAAATATAAATAAAAATAAATTTATTTGTATCATTAAAATATAAAATCCAAATATAAATATAAAATTATATTCAAAATAAAAAAATTAATTACAATTTAAAAATAAAATTACATTCAATTTTGGAATTATAAAATTACATTTATACTTGAAAAAATTAAGTAAAAATGAAATTTTGACAAAATTGTAAAAAAATAGATAAATTTGGAAAAAAGTTAAATAAAAATTATTATAGCTTTTTATCCAATAAATAAACATATAAAAATTATTTCACCATTGGATTCCTCATAAAAATCAGGTGGGGTCACCTCTGGATGAAATTTCTGCAACTCAACTCTAAATAAGCTTAAATTAAGTTTTTAGTATTTTCAATACAAAAGTTGAAAATCCTCAAAATTTTATTTAATTCGCACCACATGTGGTGTTAACCATCAATTTTTGTGTTAAAATTGAGGTGTTGTGTTTAGTTTAGAAGTTATGAGGAATTGAAGTATTTTCAATTGAATTCAATTGAAATGTCAAAATGTGCGTGTGTATTACATAAGTGAACTTTGATTTACATATGAGGTGTCAATTAATACTGTATTGTACTGTACAATTGAATTGAATTACATATGTAACTTATAAGTATAATACATGATGAGGAATTAAAGGAAAAAATAACTTGGAAAGATTAAATTTGGGGGGGAAAAGGAACTCCAGCTCTAAGGGGGAGATAGACCCCCAAAATACTTGCTGACAGGCGTGGGATGTCAAAATTGACGCAAAAGTTCATCACTTTTGGCCTGGAATTGAGTTACAGGGTCTGTGGACTCAATTGATGATGAGGTTTTGATACCAACTGGGGTAGGTTTAGCTGTTGCCAAGAGGGTAAAACTACCCTTAAGATAAAACAATCATAGTAAAACCAGTTTTAACTGGTTTCTACGCCTCTTACACACATTCTTACGTGTTTTGAAGGCTCTAGACCAGGTATTGCTATAGTAATGGCTGATTTAAGGGTCTAAAATGGCTAAAAATGGCTAAAATTGGCTTAAACCAGCCTTTTTTGGTCTGAACCAGGGTTCAATGATGCCATAATTGGCTTTTCTGTTGTCAGACTTTTTTTCACGACTGACAAGAGTAAATTTTACTTTTGTAGTAAGTGAATTGATGGCTATAAAAGAATGTCTTCTTTGCCCCACTTTTCTCTTCATGTTACAATCTTTTCCTTTTATTATTAGTTTAAAAATTGTTAAACCAATCAATAAAAGATGCCAACCACTACTTTTAAGTCATTTTGAACCTCTTAACCATGTGAAAAAATCATCTTAAGCATTGTTTGTAACTCTTATAATCATCTTTACCCCTGAACCACCCCAAAAGTGAATTAAAGCATCTTTTATCACTGTAAACTTTGTCACTTTGTTTCCAAATTCACTCTGGTCACTTTTGGGTGTGTTTTCTCTTTAATATTCTTTTTGAAGACTCTGTTCTTTAATTAATTGCTTGCAGCTCTTTGCTCAATTAATTCCAATTGAAATTGCTCTTGAAGAAATTTCTTTTGTAGCCTTAAATATCTCTTGTAGAGTATTTTTGGATAAATTTTTATTGTTGGTAAAATAATAAATCTTTATAATATTATTGTTCTATACTATTAAATCTATGCAAAACAAATTGGTGTGTTTTCTTTTAAAAATAATATTTCATACTATTTTTAACTGATTTTTACCTTATACAAATTTTGAGGACAGGAAAAGTACTTGATTTTTAATCAAAGTTTCATATCCACACCTTAAAAAAATCTTCACTTCCTCTATGTGGATGGTATAGAGGACCTTTGCACCCCATTTCCGGATAAAAGGATGCCTTTTCTCTGCCAGAAAATGAGTACCCATCCTGATCTTGAATTTCTACATAGTACAACTGTCCAAAAAAGCTATGAACTTGGAAAATAACCAGGTATGCCTTGATTAGTGTATTGTATCTCTTATTATAGTAACCCAACTGGTAAGACTGCACCCAGGGCTTTCAACAGTGCTCACCACCACTATTCCTCATAGTAAAGCCCTTACATAATCCATTATCATCCTTTTTTGAACTCAAATATCCATGTCACAGTAAGAGTTAAAGTTTTATATACATATATTTACCACTTCATCATATACTCAGCCTGACATTTTGGTGGCCTGGCTGTGTTTTTTGAGCTTTTTTGACTAAATGTGGCGTAAAAGGGAGTTTTCCTCTTGTTTTTCTTCTCTAATATTATTGTTTCTTTTTTTAGGTGTAAAATATTAAAAAAAGAACATATTAAATATCATATATTATTATTTTTGAGTGGTATATCATATTATACCACTGTGTTTTTTATTTAATTGCTTTTCATGTGGTTTAATTATAATTTAATCACCACTAGACTATTTTGCGCATGTTTATGATATAAAAACACTTAAAAAATTCTTTTTTAATTAAAAAGAACCCTCATTACTGTAAATAACAGTTCAGAGGGGTGGTAGGGCATATTGATAATTTCAATTATCCCTTACATAACCACTGATAAAATTACACTGGTTAATTACAAGTCAATCGGTGAGATATTGGGATACAAAATGTACACCATACATCCACAAAGCAGTGTTTTTGATGTGTAATTGATAATTTCAATGAACATATCATAATACAGAGGAATAATATAGTAATATATTTCCCAGATGCCATTCTTAGATGTGCAAACCAAACTTTAAGAAGTCTTAACTGACATAAGTCCTTATTTCCTTTGATTCAGTGGAAGAAAGCTTCATCCCACTTGATACCCAGTCACAAGGAAGTACACCAGTGATACCTTCAGACAAAGAAGGAAACAAGGGGAAAGGAAAAAGGCATAGTGAAAGTCTCATCACCACCCAAAAGTGGACACCAATTGCCACTGAGAGGAGTAGAAAACCACAAAACTCTGCCTCTATACAAGGTAAAGCAACCTTGATAACTTGTACGGAGAAGATTACAGTAATTAACCCAGTTGTAACGTCTAAAGGCAAATTTACCAAAGCAGTAGAGAACAAATTTGTACAAGGTGCCGTCAAAGGTAAATACCCTAAGAACATAAAGCTTTTGACTGCTTGCAAACACTAATTTGTACCCTGTACACCTCATGAATCTTGGAATCCCAAGGAAACAGCCAGAGGACAGGAAAAATCTGTTCAGACCCAGAAGACCAGGAACAGGACACCTTGGACACAGTAGTGGATGGCAAGACACTAAGGGAAATCATACCCACTCTGCCATTAAAATTCCAATTCAACAGAAACCTCAAGCCACAGGACTAGAGGGATATGGATAGGGTTCTTCAGCTAAACAAACTCCTCAAAGATCTATTCCAATGGAGCATGGACAACAAGATGTTCAATGTAAGGTGTGGATATGAAACTTTGATTGAAAATCAAGTAATTTTCCTGTCCTCAAAATTTGTATAAGGTAAAAGTTGATTATAAGTAGTATGAGATACGATTTTCAGAGAAAACACACCAATTTTATTGTTTTTAGCTTTATAAGTATAAAAAAATAATATAATAAATATTTATTGTTTTACCAACAATAAAAATTGACCCCAAAAATACTCTACAAGAGATATTTCTTCAACAGAAATTGAAATTGGAATTAATTGAGAAAAGAACTGCAGGAAATTAATATAAGGACAAGGTCTTTAAAATGATTATTAAAGAGAAAAAACTCCCAAAAGTGACCAGAGTGAATTTGTAGACAAAGTGAAAAGGTTAACAGTGATGAAAGATGCTTTAATTCACTTATGGGGTGGTTCAAGGGTAAAAATGATTATGAGAGTTACAAAAAATGATTATAATGATTTTTTCACGTGTTTAAAAGGTTTAAAATGATAAGAAAAGGGTGGTTGAAATATCTTACTGATTGGTTTAACAGTGTTTAAACTAGTTATAAAAGGAAAAGATTCTAACATGAAGAGAAAAGTGGGGCAAAGAAGACATTCTTTTATAGCCACCAATTTTCTGACTCCAAAGGTAAAATTCACTCTTTCCAGTTTTGAAAATAGGCCTGACAACAGAAAAGCCAATTATGGCATCATTGAACCCTGGTTTAGACCAAAAAAGGACTGGTTTAGCCATTTTGGACCCTCAAATCAGCCATTGCTATGTTGATACCTGGTTTTACACCCTCAAAACACATCAGAATGTGTAAGAGATGTCAAAATCAGTTAAAGATGGATTTAAAATGATTGTTTTATATTAAGGGTAGCTTTACCCTCTTGGCAACAGTTTAAACTGCCCAAGTTGGTACCAAACCCTCATCATCAATTGAGACACCGACCCTGTGACTCAATTCCAGGCTAAAAGTGATGAACCTTTGCGTGGATTTTGACATCTCACACCTTTCAGCAAGGAATTTGGTGGTCTTGCTCCCCCTTAGAGCCAAGATTCCTTTTCCCCCAGAATCAATCTTTCCAGTTTATTTTTTCTTTAATTCCTTATCATGTATTATACTTATAATTAACATATGTAATTAAATTGAGTTTTTAAAGTACAAATCTGTAATAACTGTTACCTCATATGTAAGCTAAGGTTCACTTATGTAATACACACGCACATTTTGACATTTCAATTGAGAATACTTCAATTCCTCATAACTTGTAAAATACACACAACACCTCAACTTTGACACAAAAATTGAATGTTAACCCCACATGTTATGAGAAATAAATTAAGGTTTTTAGGATTTTCAGCTCTTGTACAGAAAATGCTAAAAGCTTCATTTAAGCTTATTTAGACTTGAGTTACAGAGATTTTACCCAGAGATGACCCCCCCTTAGTTTCTGAGGGATCCAATGGTGAACCAAATTTGTTAGGTTTATCTATTGGATAAGCATTTCTGATAATTTTCATTTAACATTTTCAAAAAATATGCTGATTTGAGTAATTTTGTTAAAAATCCATTTTTATATAAATTTTTCAAGTAAAAATGTGTTTTCACAATTTTAAATTTCAATGTAATTTTATTTTTAAATTATGATTAAATTTTCAGTTTTGTGTATAAATTTATATTTATATTTATATTTTAATTTTTGTTTTGATAATATAAATAAATTAATTTTATTTATAATTGTATCTTGTTTTATTATTTGTGGTATTTTGGGTATAAGAAAATACCTCTAAGGCTGACATTCCATCCACCTAAAAAAAGAATATTACTTTGTAATATTGTTATTTCCAATGTGCCTGAATCTTCTAAGAAGCTTGGTAGCTTCAGGTATGTCCTTTTCTGCTAACAATTTATCTTCACAAGTTAGGTCACTGTACCTAACAAGGTATTCCCTTACTTTTTTGGTTCTTAATTTCCTTTCTTTGAGAACTTTGGTGATTTTCCTAGTACCAGATGACTCAATAGGAGGTATATTCTGGGAACTTTAATTATTAAAGGAAACTTTTCAGAATAACTAGATGTAAATGGTTTTATAAAGCTTACTGGGAATCTAGGATTCTTATTGCTAAGTTCCTCAGATAATTCTAATTCAATTGCATTTTATCCATGGAGGGCCTTAATAAAGAAAGTTCCTACAAAGGAGTATTTGAGCTTTTTACATTCTTTGATGTAATTGAAGTTAGTGGTAGATACAAGTACTAAATCTCCCACTTTGAAATCTGGAGTGGCATGCGATTTGACCCATTTGTCTTTGGCGTATGCAAATGAGTCCTTCATGCACCTTAATGTATTTTTTCTAGCTTTTTTTTAGGATTAATTTGAAGCTACTATCTGTGGGTTGTATTTCAAACAAATACTTTCTTAATGGAGCTTGAGGTAATTTGGGATTCAATCCCTTCTCTAAAATAGCAGGAGTTTGATTGGCACTGGCATGAATGGATGTTTTATATGCAAATTCCAGTGCTGGTAAAATAGTACACCAATAATGGGTGAGCCCATCACAATATTTAAATTCCAGGCCATATGCAAAAACTCTTCTCACCATATCTTCCAAGGTTTGGGTCATTCTTTCAGCCAGACCATCAGTTTGTGGGTCGTAGGCTGTAGAGAAGGACAATTTTGTTGCACAAAATGGGTGAAGATTTGTCCATAGTGCTGAGGTGAATTTGGGATCTCTGTCACTAATGATATTTGCAAATATTCCAGTCCATGATATTACTCTATTCCATATTAGAAGAGCTGTATCTATGGCGGTATAATCCTTGTGACATGGCAGAAAGCTTCGAGTCTTACTAAATCTGTAAAAAATCACTAGGCATGCATTATAACTGCTATCACTCCTGGTGGTGGGCCAGTTACCAAATCCATATGAGCAATTTCCCAAGGTCTTCTGGGTTCTTGAATTGTGATCTTGATTTCCAAGTCTTTTGACAGTGGATTTGTTTGATTTTTGACATCTGTCACAGGTTTTGAAATACTCTGAAACATCTTTCTGCCACATTGGCCACCATATAAAGGTCTTTATTTTTTCTCTTGTCATATCCTCAGACAGATGTCCTGAGAAGGGGCTGTCATGGCATTCTTTCAGTACAATATTGATTAAGGACCTGTCTACAACTGTCATTACACATGTATGATTCATTCGACAGGAAATTATACCATCCAGTAAGTGAAATATTCCTTCACCATACAGTTCTTTCCATATCCCACCTAAGGGATGTATCAAAGAGTTGTCTTTACAGTCTCTGGTAATCAATTGGCATAGGATTCTACAATTCCTATCTTGAGTATAACTGCTTCTTACCTCTTCAAAGAATTTTGCATTCAGATCTGTAACACTAATTCCTTCTATTGGGATCTGTGGAGAAGCTTCTTCTAGCACATAAGCAGGATTATCAATATTATTTGGTGATAGCGATCTTCTCAGTCCACCTGCACGTTTATGAATATTCCCATATGTGTGAACAATAGCCATATTAACTCTATACTCCTGTATGGATATTTGACATCTGAGCATATTTCTCTTAGGTGTATTCATGTTTAAAAGTGATTTAACAGAAGTCAAATCTTTTATCACTTCAAAAACACATCATTCCAGGAAGTAATTGTGTTTTCTAAGGCACAGAAAAGGCATAAACACTCCATCTGACTTGCCCCATATCTAGCTTCAGTTGTTTTGATTTACCTGGATATGAAACATATGGTTCCTTCCACAGGTTTGTCATTTATAGCCTGGACATGATAAAGTGCAGCACCTAGCCCATCACCTGAGGCATCAATATAAAGCTTCAAGGGCACTTAAAGTCTGAAATCAGTAAGAGTGGAGCAGTGGTCAAGGCTTGGACTATGTCAAAAGTCACTTCAAACACTGTGTCTTTGTCACATAATTTATAAAGAGGTCTTGCTATGGATGCAAAATCTTAAATATGGTGCCTGTAAGATCCTGAAAAGCCCAAAATGACTAAATTTCTTCTTTCTTATGAGGCATAGGCTTCAGTAGCACTGCTACAGTCTTGTTTTTAGAAATACCAAGGGATAAACCAGATACTACATGTCCCAGTGCTTTGAGTTCTTTAAATCAAAAGTGATATTTCTTTAAGGAAATCTTCCTGTTTACAGATCAAATTTTGTTCAAAACTCTGGATAATCTGTATATAAATTATTCTCAAGTCTTGGAACAAACAATAATTTAATCAATGTAAATGATTAACCATCCTTCTGAAAGTTCTTCAGGGAAGATTTCATTCATCATTCTTTGGAAGTGTGAAGGTGATTTCTTGATACCAAAAAGGCATCCTCAAATATTCATAAACTCCACAATGAACAATAATTTTCAAGTATTTTCCTGCCCTTGGTGTCACCACATTTGGATAGAGTCCCTTAAGGGCATCCATAGTTCTTATATAAACTGCTTGAGATATTTGGGTAAGGGAAATTTGTATTTTTGGTATTGGGTATCTGTCTGGAACAGTGTAAGTGTTAAGAGATCTCAAGTCCCCAACCATTCTGGATTTTTCATTATGCAATGCCACTATGACTGGTGTGGTTATCTCTACCTCCTCATTGTGACCAATGTTTCTTATTACACCAAGGTCCAGGACTTCTTTAATATTGATTTCCAGAGCTTCTCTTGATTTAGGACATTTGGATATGCAGGTCTTCTCAAGAGTAGTGGGTAAGGTCTTTCAATATTAAGAATAATGTCAACTTCATGACCAATAATTGCTCCTAGAGGTTCTTTGTCTGAAGCAAATGCTCCTCTGTGGTCATATAAAAGGGCAGAAAGTTCATTTTCCTGATTATAAGCCAGATGAAGGCTTATTTCAGCTTCATTTAACTGTTCAGACTTGAATTTTTCTAACTCTACGCTGACTTGTGAGACTTTGCTTACTCTAATTTGTCTTTTAAATGGTAAAAAGGAATGTTTTTTGATGCTTATTGTCCCCATTAGTAAAGTATCTGTCTTTATTGTTATGTAAATCTATCTAATACATGATTAAGTAATCATTCTACAATATAAAATGGGTACTAGAGCAGTTTTCCATAATAAAAAATTCAACAGTTATTCTTAAATTTCCATTTATGTGTGGAAATATGACAGTAGTCTCAGAAATGCCCAATTCTTCCTTTGGATTACTTGCACTATGAATTTTTATGCCATCAATTGGAAACAATTGATCTTCAAAGTTTGGTACACAAGTTTTAAGGAAAGATTTTCCAACACGAGAGCAGAAGGCTCCTGGGTTAAGTAATAGATTAGTGGGTTTGTTGTTGATTACCACTTCTGCTATACAGGAGTTAGAAGCTGTATAACCCTTTCCCCTGTCTGGTTTGGTTTTGATTAGTAGTGCATTGTGAATTTTTGATAAATCAAGTTGACCATTGATTAATTGTGGCAAGTGGGAATAAGATTACATGATGTTGAAAGTGGCATTTATATTTTTTATATCTTTTGAAGATTCAGAAAATGTTGATGATTTATCATCTGAATTTTCTTCAATTACCTCATCATCTTTTTCAACATCAGGTTCCTTTTCACTGTAAATTTAATTTATTCTCCCTTTTCTTGAACATGAATTAGCTAACTGTGTGGAAAATATGGCACTTCCAAATTATATCTGCAGATTTATATTTCATGTTATTAGAATTCTCTTTGGTATTTTTGTCAACAGAATCTTTCCAAGGTGTATTAAACCTTGTTTGAGATTCACCCTACTAGAACCAATTTTGGTTCTGGTGGTTACTTCTTCCAATATATTTATAATATATTCTGCTGAAGACTGTTCAGTAGTCCTGCTTCTAATAGCATGCTCCAAATGACCTCCACATTGTTTTAGAATTTTGGGTGAATAATAAATTCTGACATGTCAGGATATAATGCTGTTAATCTGTCTTTCTGTGGGAAAAACCATGGTAAAGCTCTATCTTTGTCACCATTAAATTTGGAATATTAAAAGGATGTACCCACCTTAAATATCCAAGAATCATTAGCCCATTTTTTAATGATCTGGGCTTTCCACCAAGTCTGACTTTGGTGCCCATGTGCTTGTCTTAATTTGGTATACCACCTGTGGGCTGATCTGGTAAACAAGGTGTTAAATGTTGCTGTTACCAATCTGAGGTATTTTCTTATACCCAAAATACCACAAATAATAAAACAAGATACAATTATAAAAAAATTAATTTATTTATATTATCAAAACAAAAATTAAAATATAAATATAAATATAAATTTATACACAAAACTGAAAATTTAATCATAATTTAAAAATAAAATTACATTGAAATTTAAAATTGTGAAAACACATTTTTACTTGAAAAATTTATATAAAAATGGATTTTTAACAAAATTACTCAAATCAACATATTTTTGGAAAATGTTAAATGAAAATTATTAGAAATTTTCATCCAATAGATAAAACTAACAAAATTGGTTCACCATTGGATTCCTCATAAAAAATAAGGTGGGGTCACCTCTGGGTAAAATTTCTGTAACTCAAGTCTAAATAAGCTTAAATTAAGTTTTTGGTATTTTCTGTACAGAAGTTGAAAATACTCAAAACCTTAATTTAATTCATGTCACATGTGGTGTTAACATTCAATTTTTGTGTTAAAATTGAGGTTTTGTGTGTGGCTTAGAGCTTATGAGGGATTGAATTACTTTCAATTGAAATTTCAAAATGTGCCTGTGTGTTACATATGTGAACTTTAATTTACATATCAGGTATCAATTATTACAGTTGTGTACTGTGAAAACTCAATTGAGTTGCATATGTAAATTATAAGTATAATACATGTTGAGGAATTAAAGAAAAGATAAATTGGAAAGATTGATTCTGGGGGAAAAGGAATCTTGGATTTAAGGGGGAGACAGACCCCCAAATTCCTTGCTGAAAGGCGTGAGATGTCAAAATCCACACAAAGGTTCTGACTTTTGGCCGGTAATTGAGTCACAGGCTCTGTGTCTCAATTGATGATGAGGCTTTGATACCAACCAGGGAAGTTTTAACTGTTGCCAAGAGGGTAAAACTACCCTTAAGATAAAAGAATCATTGTAAATACAGCTTTAACTGGTTTTTAAATCTTTTACACACATTCTGATGTGTTTTGAGGGTGTAAATCCAGGTATCACTATAGCAATGGCTCATTTAAGGGTCCAAAATGGCTAAAAAAAGCCCTTTTTTTGGTCTAAACCAGGGTTTAATGATGCCATAATTGACTTTTCTGGTTTCAGAGTGATTTTCACGACTGAGAAGAGTAAATTTTACTTTTGGAGTCAGTAAATTGGTGGCTATAAAAGAAGGTCTTCCTTGCCCCACTTTTCCCTTCATGTTAGAATCTTTTCCTTTTATAATTAGTTTAAACACTGTTAAACCAATCAATACAAGATTCCAACCGCCATTTTTTTATGATCTTAAACCTTTTAAACACATGAGAAAATCATCATAATCATTGTTTGTAACTCTTATAATCATTTTTACCCTTGAACCACCCCATAAGTGAATTAAAGCATCTTTCATGACTTTTAACTTTTTCACTTTGTTTTCAAATTCACTCTGGTAACCTTTGGGTGTGTTGTCTCTTTAATAATATTTTTAAAGAATTTTTTCTTATATCAATTTCCTGAAGTTTTTTTCTCAATTAATTCCAATTGAAATTGCTCTTGAAGAGGTATATTCTGGGAACTTTAATTATTAAAGGAAACTTTTCAGAATAACTAGATGTAAATGGTTTTAAAAGCTTACTGGGAATCTAGGATTCTTATTGCTAAGTTCTTCAGATAATTCTAATTCCATTGCATTTTATCCATGGAGGGCCTTAATAAAGAAAGTTCCTGCAAAGGAGTATTTGAGCTTTTTACATTCTTTGATGTAATTGAAGTTAGTGGTAGATACAAGTACTAAATCTCCCACTTTGAAATCTGGAGTGGCATGCGATTTGACCTATTTGTCTTTGGCGTATGCAAATGAGTCCTTCATGCACCTTAATGTATTTTTTCTAGCTTTTTTAGGATTAATTTGAAGCTACTAGCTATGGGATGTATTTCAAACAAATCCTTTCTTAATGGAGCTTGAGGTAATTTGGGATTCAATCCCTTCTCTAAAATAGCAGGAGTTTGATTGGAACTGGAATGAATGGATGTTTTATAGGCAAATTCCAGTGCTGGTAAAATAGTACAACAATAATGGGTGAGCCCATCACAATATTTAAATTCCAGGCCATATGCAAAAACTCTTCTCACCATATCTTCCAAGGTTTGGGTCATTCTTTCAGCCAGACCATCAGTTTGTGGGTCGTAGGCTGTAGAGAAGGACAATTTTGTTGCACAAAATGGGTGAAGATTTGTCCATAGTGCTGAGGTGAACTTGGGATCTCTGTCACTAATGATATTTGCGAATATTCCAGTCCATGATATTACTCTATTCCATATTAGAAGAGCTGTATCTATGGCTGTATAATCCTTGTGACATGGCAGAAAGCTTTGAGTCTTACTAAATCTGTAAACAATCACTAGGCATGCATTATAACTGCTATCACTCCTAGTGGTGGGCCAGTTACCAAATCCATAAGTGCAATTTCCCAAGGTCTTCTGGGTTCTTGAATTGTGATCCTGATTTCCAAGTCTTTTGACAGTGGATTTGTTTGATTTTTGACATCTGTCACAGGTTTTAAAATACTCTGAAACATCTTTATGCCACATTGGCCACCATATAAAGGTATTTATTTTTTCTCTTGTCATGTCCTCAGGTATCTTGTTTTATTATTTATGGTCTTTTGTCTATATGAAAATACCTCTAAGGCTCACATTCAACCAGCATCAAACTGAGAAGAAATTAGATTAAGTTCTCAGAGGATATGTATCAAAGAGAAACACTTCAAAGATCTTATGGTAATCACCAAAGGATGGAATCTCAATAGGAATTCCAAACTCCTGAAGAAGAGGGCAACCAGGATAAGGGAAAATAAAGCCACTATCCAAGCTATATAAGAACAACTGAACCAAACAGAGCCTACCCTGATTCCTTCTGGCTCACAAGGAGTAGACCAACCCAACTCTAAAGTGGCTTCAAATACCTCATGCACCAGAAGATCAGTGGCCAAGAGTCACCATTATTCACAATCCCATGTAGTTTCCAAGAGAATACAAGTATAGAAATGGAAAAAAAGACCTCCTTCAGCCACAGGAAGGAAAACTCAGACCGAATGATGCATAATTTCTTGGATTTGGTGAACGAAGTATGCAAGAGCCATAAATAGTTCTAAATACTTCTAGAATCAGTAGCCCTACCAATAGAAATATTACCCCCACCCAGAATGAAGACAATGTTGTTACACCTGAGAGTAACTTAAAAAGTGATCAACTGTGGTTACAAATTTCTGAATTTGCAGTGCAAAATCAAGAGAAGTTTGATGAAATCCATAGGAGCAATGTAAGGCTGCAAGAATTGACAAACTCAAAAGAAGCAACAATAAAAGCCATCCAAGAGAGTAGTGCTAAATTATGAAGAGCCTCTGAAGAAACCAATAAAAGACTGAATCAAGTCTTTGAAGAGAAATACCACTGCAAGAGGGACAGGGATTGTCTGGATCAAGACCTAAAATGTTTTTTTAATGTCTGCCAAAACATGAAGCCTCAACCACAAGTTCATGCTTTGGATAATCCATACCAAGAGGAACTCAAACCAGATGTCTTGTTGGATAATATGCCAAGATCTCCATCAAAATAACAAGATGTAGATAAAATGACTTATTCAGAGAAGGAAGCACTGAAACACCTTCTAGAGGCCTCAAGCTGGCACAAATTCTCTGGTGTAGAAGAATATGATCACATGGAGCTCATTGATTATATTGATGGACTCTTCATTAATGTACCAAGTATACCAGATTATTGGATTTCTGCTAGATTAAATATTGAATTCAAAGGACATGCTAGTATTTGGTACAGAGAAATGAAGGAAATCTATGGCAGAAGAGACTGGCCATTGTGGAAGAGCCAAATAATACAAAAGTACAGCAATGGTAGTTGGATATGGAAAAAGGCCATGTCATTTGAAAATGATAGGTACTCTGTGGACAAAGATCCATATGAGTGGTGTCTTAAACAGTCAAAAAGGCTTAAAGCCATTGATTCTCAAATGAAAATTGAAATTAGGAATCACAAAATATTGAAACAGATGCCAGGAGAACTAGAGCATGCAATAAAATTCAGATGCAACCAGAGTTGCACTCTAAATGACATTTCCAACACCTTACAATATGTAAGGAAAAGGACAAAAATAGGGAAATATTCCCCATGAAAAGCAGTAGTTTCAAAGAGAAACAACCTTTCAGGGTGGAAAGAAAAGATAAAACCAAAGAAAGAGTAGCAGAAGTGAACAAGAAAAAGAACTCTTGTAAGAACTGTGGGTCAACAGACCACTATGCTAAGAGCTGTCTAAAGGCAAAGAAAAAGGTCTATGCCATTGAACAGGTCCCAGAGGAAGAATCCACAACAGAGGATTATGCATCAGACTCTATGGGTGATTCCATCAGAGAACATTCTGATTATGACCAAGAACCAAAAGAGGGATTTCTAGTGTAGTGTCACAGACCATGGAACTGTGACCTATAATACCAGAAAAAGATCAAGGATATTCAACCTTGATCTTGTAGCCTTTTCTGATCAATTGTGATGATTGCGCAATGAAGCAACCTAGGGTCTAGTCATAGTGGTGGTGGGTGATTTCCTGTTTGGACATGACCCTGAGTGGAGTGATCAAGTGCTTGTTTATGGTTTCTGGCATCAATGTGACAGAAGATCAAGGTTTACTGTCATGTGTGGATTTCACATTTGTGAGGGATGACACATTGCAAAATATGGGGGTTTCAAACCTGTTGGCAGAAAGGGCTTGGGAGTGATGACCAAGAAACACTTATGGCTGCTTATATGGGCCTGTTGTGTAGCTGATGCCTATGATTGAGAGCAGGGCTTCCCATCTGTGTTGGCGCACTTTGGGATGCTGTGCTACTTACCCCAGGGGAACTATCACAGACAGTGTGGTATTCAATACCAGTTCTTCCAAGTTTCAAATTCACAATGTCAAAGCTAAAAATTTAATCAATAATAATAATAATACATATATATATATAAAGAAAATAAAGATAAAAAGTGAAAGATAAAAGTAAACAATCTCAAGAAAAAGGAAGAGAATTATATTAAAAAACAAAAATAAGTATTCCACTGGAATCTACATCAAATCTTACCTATAGTCACATATTGCCTCAACCCCATAACATCAATAATTCTCTAGATATCAGGGATTAAAGAAGAGAAATGATACTATACACTCTATACTAGGTACAAGAATATTCTTAAAAATAATGCAGCTTCTTTAAATATTCAATATGAATAAGCATTTGTAAGATTACATAAGTGATACCATTACTATTACAACATCATGTGTTACATCTCTTGACATAAAAAAACACTTACATATAAGTTAACATAGTATTACATTACTGAATCCCCACTTAAGCTCCCATAACCAAACATTACAGGTATTATTTGGAAATTGAATTTTACATAGAAAAATACTCAACGAAATACAAACCAATTCTTGTGAACCTTTGAGATATGACCACATACCCAAAAAGGTCACAAGAAATATTTAATATAATTATACATTAAAAATAAGTACCTTAAAACTATAAAAATACCATAAATTGGTACAAAACTTGGTTTAAATTAAAAATCAATGAATAAACATGTGAAATAAATTATACCATTGGATTCCCCATGGTAAAATACACATATACCATTTTTATGGCATATCTGTAAAGTCAATATTTAATAAGTTATAAGCAATAATACCTTATAAAAAAACACAAATCCTTATTTATTTCAAAAGCCAATGAAGAAACATGTAAAGTGAATGGTACCATTTGATTCTCCATAAAAATCCACACATAAAACAATTAATAAGCTAAGCTTCAAAATCAATACTTAAGGAATTAACCTGAATATATGCACTTTTTTGCTCAACGCATATATTCAAGGATTTTAGCTAATATCTCTTAAATTATGCATGATAGAGTGATGAACCAAAAATAAAGTAATCGCGTAATTACTGTAGGAATGCAGAAATGAAGCTTATTTCACAAGCTATAAACAAGGTTAAAATCTGAAAGGAATTATTGATTAAAATCAACAGAGCTGTTGACCACTTTGTTGTGAAAGTGGTCCAAACTTAGAAAAAAGTAGACAGTTGGATTCTACTAGTTCATTTGTGAATAATGATGTATTTTGTATTATAATATTCAAGGTATAACCCCTTGAAATCATAGTTTGAAGTTTAAAATATTAAATTTTGACAGAAAAGATGAGTTACAAGAAAAATCATCAAAAATAGAGTTTTGATGATGTAATGAAATTCTCTTGGCAGCATAATACGGTTATGCCAAGCTATTAGAATTCACCCTCTGAATTGCTGTAGCGTCCAAATCTTAAGAGTTATTAAGGATCAAAGTTTGAGCTTAATTTGATCATTTATGATCACTCACTGTAACCTTGAATTAAGTTTAACAGTCATATAAGTGATACAATTGGTGAATACTATTATTTTATGATTAAAACTAATAAAATACATGAAATTTGTGGTTCTCCCAAGCCTTTGAAGTCATCAAACTTAGAGTTATAGTGATAACTCTAAATAATGGCATAATAATGATGTAATATGGTTTGATCATGATGTAATCATCACCAAACCTTAAAATATTGATCAATTCCAGTGGATATGATCGGTAAACGTCTACTAGAAGCCTGTTGGACTCTAGGAGGGAGGTATTTACTATAAATAGAGCTCTTTTTACTCTGTTTTCCCCTCAGACACATCAAAAAAATTAAATCAATACGATAAAAAAGGTAATTTCTTTATTCTTTATATATAAAACTTTTATATTATTAAAGACCAAAGATCATCTTATTATAATCATCAATTTTGACGTGATTAAATCATTTGTTTAATTGTTTTTGTTAAAAATCTCTCTAAAACTCATTTCCACGTAAAAAATCAAGAATATTTGTAATTTCTCTATTTTTTATTGTAAATACAATTTGTATAAGTTGTATTTACATTATTTGGCATAAGATATCTCAAAATTATTATATTAAGTATTAAAGGTAGGTTATTTTCTCTTATTATAATAATTTTCTCTATTATTACTCTTTTAATAATTTTTTAATTAATATAAATAGTATTTATATTAACTTATAGCTTTAATATTGGTAATATTATTGTTATTAATCGTTTTATATTAATAAAAAACAATTTTTTACGCCTTTATTATTTGTTTGTAACAATAATAAAGTGCTATTAAATATATTAATTATTTTATATTAATATATTTATTTTATTATATTATATTTTATAATATAAATTATGTTATCATATTTTATTAATGATATAATTATTTTTACTCAATAATTATAATAATTCTTTACAATTATAATTATTTTTATCTTATTTATTTCATTTAAAAGGACATTCATAGTACAATAAGTAAAATATTAGTAATTTTTACTTATTGTTTCATAGTCAAACCTTACAGTTCTTTTCAGAAGAAAAATAAGGTTAGTAGAGATAAGGAGAAAGTTTTAAAGAAAATGGTGCAATAAACCAAACATATGGTGCAATATCTGTATAAAATGAAACCATTCCAAATTTAACCACTAGAAAAAATGTCTCAAGCACTAATAAGGTTCAGAATAGTGCAATCAACCAAACATATGGTGCAATATCTGCATCAAATGACACCATTCCAAATTTAACCACTGGAAGAAATGTCTCAAGGCTGTGCATAATAGGAATAAAGTTTAGCTAAAGTCTCAGTACAATTCAAAAGGTATGGTGCAATCAACCAGACATATGGTGCAATATCCTTAAAAAATGACACCATTCCTAATTTAACCACTAGCAAAAATGTCTCAAGGCTCTTCACTGACAATAATAAGGTTCAGAATGCTGCAATCAATCAAACATATGGTGCAATATCTTGATCAAATGACACCATTTTTAATTTACCCACCAGAAAAAATGTCCCAAGGTGGAATTTTTTCTAAGTACCTTGTTTTTGGAAGGCTCTATGGAGGGCCCAAAAGGTATAAATAAAGGGACTCTCTCCCTGTTTCCCCCCATGCTTCTGATTCAGACAATAATATTGAGGATAAATCCATCCCTTATCTAGTAGGATAATCTAGTATTATGTTGAAAAAGATCAGTAGCAAGGCACAGTATCTTATAGTATCCTTTATGATTAATGGAGGTAAGATATATATAATATTAATTAAAGAGTTTAATATTACTTGGGAGTATTGCCATTATAGTTGTAGTGCTAAAGTAGTGGTGAAAGATATTATCACTAGTGATCTTATCTAATTTATCAATAACCCTTATTTATAGAAGGGATATCATCTTACCATTATACCCTATATCATAACCCACTTAGGTATATTGTTTTATATTTATATTGATCCTGATAGTATTATATTAATATTATATTATTTATATCTTAACATTATATTAAACAAACCCACCCTTGAAAATTCATCTTAGACTTAAACTATTATAGCTATATTGTTAATGTTAATAAATCACCTTTGAAAGTATTAATTAGCTATAAAGATTATTAAAAAATATTCTTTAAATATCTGGAGTATAGAAAGAAATAATCCTAGAAGAATCAATTAAAAAGAATGATATAATCAATAACAAGAAGCTAAGAAAACCTCAATTATGAAACAAATATTAACTATTACCATCATTATTGTCAGGCTGAGTCTATATTGAAGTGGCAATAAGAGTATTTACAACTAGCATTATGACTGTGACACGTAGAAAATTAATTTAAAATAAGATTATTAGGTTTTAAAAGATGATTTATAATATAATTAAGGGGTTCTACTATTGAATAATAGTGGTGGTGGGCACTATTGAGAACCCAGGGTGCAATCTTACCAGTTGGGTTACTATAATAAGAGTTACAATAATTAAATATATAATTATACCTGTTTATTACCCAAGAGTAAAGCTGTTTTTGACAGTTTACTACGTAGGGTATTCAAGAGCAGGATGAGGAGACCATTCTGGCTGTGAAAAGCCTCCTTTTTGTCCTGAAATGGGGTGGAAAGGGTGCTAGACCTTTCCACATAGAGGAAGTGAAGATTTTTCACTCTCTAGGACTGACTTGTGGTTTGCAAACAGCCTGTATGCCCTGTATTGGGCTCAGATGTGGCTTTGAAACCACATCTGGGCGGTTTTCACCAATACAGGGTGAAAAGTTTCATCTGGGGACCTCACAGCCTGATTCTGACGTGTATGACGCATAGAATGCTGTACAGAAACTGTATGGGACCCCAGTATTGACTGACATATGAGGTATTGAAGTAAAAATGTGCTTCTTCATCTATTTGACACCTCATATTAATGATTATGGGATATTATCCCATGGTAGGGCTGTATATGACAGCAGGTGGGATTTTAACCTTAAAACAGCTATAACTTTTTCAATTCTTGAGATATCAACCTCAAAAATGGTTCAGTGTGTAGCCCTTTATGTACTCTACACAGTGGTACCTCAATTGGTATGGGTATCATTAAATATGGCAAAGGTATCCCATGTACAAATTTTTGTACATTTGCGTGTTTTAGGCAAAAAGCTGTATTGAGCTTGTTTGCCCCATAGCTTCTGCAGTAGTTGAGATATGAGGATGTGGATGGCACCATCAGATAGCCCTGATTGTGCTCTTTCCAAAACGACCCCACTTCAGGTATCCCACACTAAAACTGTAGAAGTTAGATGAGAGGTGAATGTTTTGTTCACCCTTATTTGGCCTGAAATTGACCATAACTCCAGTAATATTGGTGCTAGCTCAGTTTGGCTGGTACCATTGGATAGACCTGGCTTAGAGCTTCATTTTGAGTACCCATTTGATGGGGTTAAGCCTCTCCTTCTAGATTTTAGATGAGAGGTGAAAATTAAGGTTTATGCTCAGCAATAACTTTGAGCAGGAATAACTTTGTTATTTCTTGTCCTATGGTGATGGGACTTATATTTTCAGAAAGAGGTGAGTTTCCTCTTTCTTCTGATACCTTTTGAGCTGATTTGGCTCAGCTCCATGTTTTGGTGGTATCTTGGCTATACCATTGGTTTATGGTATTTTGGCTGTCATGCTTGTGCTCTGGTTTTGAGTCACAGGCTGACATACCCTCCCTCTAAAAAAAGGCTCATCATTGATGAGACTGTTCAGTCCTCCTAGAGGCTCTGAATCTCCTTAAATGAAGGTTCCCATCTGGTATGGCATCCTCTGCCAACCATTTGTCTTTATCTGCTGTCTGGTTCTTGAATCTGAATAGGTATTCTCTTTGATCCTTCCCATTGAGTCTGATCTTCCTGGCCCTGATGCTCTTACTCACAGGTCCAGGGGAGTCTTCCACTTCCACTAACTCTTGTGGTGTGGGGTTCTTTCTCCTGGAGGGGAATTTATCCTACTCTGTCTGGAAGTATGGTTTGACCAAACTCACTGGAAAGACTGGATGTTTCCTTGAAAACTCCTCAGTGAGTTTGACTTCCACTGCATTTTTGCCTATCAACTTAATGATAGTAAAAGGTCCTACAAATGAGTCTCTCATCTTTCTAGGTCCTTTGAGATTGTTGAAGTTCAGTGTAGACACTAACACCTGGTCCCCTTCCTTGAAGTCAGGTTCCATATGTGATTTGTCCCACCTCTGCTTATTGTATTCTTTTGCCTCAGCTATGCATTTGGAAGCTGTGTCACAGGCCCTCTTCCACATATCATGGAAGTCTTTGGCTGTGGGGTGGATAGTCAGGAGATTTTTCTTCAAGTGATCCACAGGCAACAGGGGGTTCCACCCTTTCTCCACCAGTGCAGGTGTCTTACCTGTGGTGGAGTGCTGGCTTGTATTATAAGCCAGTTGGACTGCTGGTAAGAGGGTAACCCAATCATGGGTGTATCCCTCATGGTCCTTGTATTCCATGCCATAGGCACAGAATCTTCTGAGGATGTCCTCCATTGTTTGGATCATCCTTTCAGCTAGGCCATCTGTTTGTGGATGGTAAGCTGTGGACAAAGCAGGTTTGGTACCAAGCATGTCATATAAGTTAGTCCAAAATTCAGATGTGAGTTTTGGGTCCCTATCACTAATGATGATCTTAGGGACTCCACAGGTAGATATGATGTTATTCCAAAACAACAGAGCAATATCCATGGCTGTGTCTTCTTTGTGGCATGGTAGACACCTCATGCTCTTGCTGAACCTATCAACTATGATCAAACAGGCATTATAGTTTTCTTTTCCCCCTGGGACAAGTCCTGTTACCCAGTCCATGTTGATGGTTTCCCATGGGTGTTTGGGTTCTTCTATATGTTGAAGTAACCCATACTTCTTCCCATGTTTCCTATTTGCCTTTTGGAATCTTTCACAAGTGTTGATGTATTCACTCAACTCTTGTTCCCACTTGGGCCACCAAGCTGTGCTTGCTACCCTCTCTTTGGTCCTGTCCTCACTCATGTGTCCCATATAGGGGCAGTCATGGCATTCTTGTAGGATCAATGAGATGTGGTCTCTGTCTACCACTGTGAGTGCACTTGTGTGCTTTTCTCTATGGTAGAGCAGGCCATCTATAAGGAAAAACTTATTGTCCTTATAGGCCCTCAACCAGGGTTCTTCCAGCTGGGTCTCCAGTTCTGGGCTCCTGTACTTTTGTTGAAGGAGTTGGAGTAGTATGCTACACTGTTTGTGTTTGGCATAAGACTTCTTTACTGCACTGAAGATTTCATTTTGCAGTTCTGAGGAACGTATTCCCAGTATGGGAGTTTCTGTCCCTTCTGAGTCAGTGTTTCCACTTTCTGGTGCCCATTCAGATAATCTGAAGTTTTTCTTCCTATCTATTTCCATGAAATGGATAGGGATTTTTGCTGCAACTTCTGGGTCATAAGCTGGATTGCTTTTGCCATTGTCCAGTGGCCATCTGCATTGGTATGGCTTTTACCTTCCTTGTATATGACGGTCATGTTCCCTCTATACTCCTGGATGGCTATTTGCCATCTCAGCATATGTCTATTTGTAGTCTTCATGTTTAGTAAAGACTTCAAGGCTGTGCAGTCTGTGTAGACTTCAAAGACTGCACCCTCCAAATAATAATGGAGTTTTTCTAGAGCCCAGACTAGACATAGACATTCAGTCTGGGTGGCCCCATACCTGGCTTCTGAATATTTCAGCTGCCTTGAGATGTAGCAAATTACTCCTTCTCTTGGTTCACCATCCACAATTTGTCTTTGGTGAAGGGCTGCTCCTAGGCCTTGACTGCATGCTGCATCTATATATAACTTGAATGGTAGTTCAAAGTCAGTTAAGATGAGCACAGGTGCATTAGTGAGTTCATATTTGATCCTCTCATATGCATCCCTCCTTTCCTTGGTTATTTCAAAAACTACATCTTTTGAACATAACTTGTATAAACTACTAGTTATGTGTGCAAAATGTTTGATATGGTTTTTATAGTAGCTAGCAAACCCAAGGAAAGATTGCATCTCTTTGATGCTCTTTGGTACTGGTATTTGCAGTACTGCTGCTACTTTATTCTGGTCAATTGCCAGACTAAGACCTGAGACTTTATGTCCTAGAGCCAGTAACTTTTGTTGGCCAAAATTGCACTTTTTAAGTGAAATTTTCAGATTTATGGGTGTGCATTTACTTAGAACTCTGTCTATGTATTGCACATGGTCTTCCCATGTCTCTGAGTATATAATGATATCATCAATATATACTACCATCCAGCCTTCCAATATTTCTTCTTGAAATATTGTGTCCATCATCCTTTGGAAGTGGGCTGGTGCATTCTTGATGCCAAATGGCATTCTGGTGTACTCATATATGCCCATATGGCATATTATTCTGAGTAATTTCATGGAGTTTGGTTTAACTCCATTTTGGTGAAAGCCTTTCATACAATCCATCTTGGTTATGTATTTGGCTTTGGCCAGCTTATCCAAGGCATGAGGTATCCTTGGTATAGGGTACCTGTCTGCTTTTGTGTAGTTATTCAGGGCTCTGAAGTCCCCACACAATCTAGACTTGCCATCATGCCAGGTGATGAGGACAGGAGTGGTGATTTCCACTATTTCATTATGTCCAATCTTTCTGATAACATCCATGTCCAGGAGTTAATTGATATGTTTCTCAATTTCCTTCCTGGTTTCCAGGCTTGCTGGATAAGGAGGTCTCCTCAGCATAGGTGGATAAGGCCTTTCCACATCAAGATATAGTTCTATATCATGGCCTTTGATCTTTCCTAATGGTTCTTCACCAATGGCAAATGCTGGTCTGTTCTTTCTAAGCATCTTCAGTAAACTTAGTTTTTGTTTACTGGTGAGGGTAGTGCTAAACTGTCCCTCTCTGAATTCCTTCAGAAGTTCTTCTAGTGGATCTTGAGAAGATATCTTTTATATGTCAAGTGAAAATTTCTTTTCCTTTTTAGTACCAATGGTGATGTGCCTATTTTTACTGTTGTAAATGTCTATGTCATACATCCTCTGGTAATCTGTTCCCAGTAAAAATCCTTGGATGTGGGCATCATTAAGCACTAAAAACTCTGGGTTGAGTCTGATATTACCCTTCCTGTGGGGTATAATTATCTCTTTGATAATTGTCCCAATGGAAGTCATCTTCCCTGATGCACTTTTAAAGTTCTTTGCCTTAGTGGGCAAGAGCTGTTTTTCCCAATTTGGGAAGTGGGTATCCAGATAATTTCTGGCTACTATGGAGCAGTGTGCTCCACGATCAATGATCAGTGGATGCTGAGCATTGTCAATACAAACAGTCATTTTTGTGGCTGTCCCATGTATATATGCCATTCCTTTGGTTGGTGTAACCAGGAATGTTTGTGCATCTTGTGTGTGTTTTCACAAGTTCTTGTTAGCAGTGTCCTGTGGCATTCCTGATTCCAACTGTATGTCCTGGATTTCCAGTGGGGTTTCCTCTTGATATTCCACTAGAAATTGCTCTCTTGGGTCTTGCTCATCCTCAGATGGTTCTCTGATGGCATCACCCATGGAGTCTGATTCAGAATCCTATGTTGGAGGTTCTTCCTCAGGGACTTTCTCTATGGCATAGACTTTCTTCTTTGCCTTTGGACAGTTGTTAGCATAGTGGTCTGTTGAACCACAATTGTGGGAAGAATTCTTCTTCTTAGCCACTTCTGCCACTCTTTCTCTGGGTTTGTCTTTAAACTCTACCCTGAAAGGTTGTTTCTCTTTGAAACTGCTGCTTCTATATGGGGTGAATTTCCCTATATTAGTCCTCTTCCTTATGTCTTGTAAGGTGTTGGCTATGTCATCTAGAGTGCAATTTTGGTTGCATCTGCATTTTACTGCATGCTCTAGTTCTCCTGGCAGTTGTGTCAGAAGTTTGTGATTCCTCATTTGGATGTTCATCTGAGGATCAATGGCTTTAAGTCTTTTAGACTGTCTGAGACACCACTCATATGGATCTTTGTCCACAGAGTATTTGTCATTCTCAAATGACATAGTCTTTTGCCATATCCAAGTTCCATTACTGTACTTTTGGATGATTTGACTCTTCCACCATGGCCAGTTTCTTCTGCCATGGATTTCTTTCATTTCTGTGTACCATATACTTGCATGACCTTCAAATGCAGTATTCAATCTAGCAGTAATCCAGTAGTCTGGTATGCTTGGTACATCAATGAAGAGTCCATCAATATAATCTATGAGCTCCATATGATCATATTCTCCTGATCTAGAGAATTTGGGCCAGCTTGAGGCCTCAGGAAGCTGTTTCAAGGCTTCCTTCTCTGAATAAGACATGCCATCTCCATCCTGGTATTGTGATGGAGATATTTCCTTATTCAACAACATGGCATCTGGTTTGATGTAATCTGGTTGATATGGATTCTCCATAGCTTGGCCTTGTGGTTGGGGGTTCAAGCTACGGTAGGCATTAAGCAATTTGTTAATGTCTTGATCCAGACACTCCCTGTCCCTTGTGCTGTGGTGTTGTTCTTCAAAGACTATATTCAGTCTTTTGTTGGTTTCTTCAGAGGCTTTGCTCAGTTGAGCATATCCTTCTTGAAGATTCTTAACTATTTGTTCCAAGGAGGCTTGAGTTTGTCTCATCCTCTCTTGGCTAGCTTTAATTTCTGCAAACTGCTTTGCAGATTTTTCAGCATATTGGGACATTGTTAACCATAGTGTATCACTGTTGATGTTACTCTCAGATGTGACAATGTTATTTTCAGTCTGAGTGGGGGTAATGTTTCTATTACTAGGACTACTGATTCTAGAGTGGTTTACAACTACTTCTGGTTCTTGTTTACTTCTTTCACCAAATCTAACAGCTTCTGGATCATGGGGTCTGACTCTTTCCTCCTCTGGTTGAAGGAGGTTTTGTTCTTGCCCTTGTTTCCTTGTCTTCTCCTGGAAACTTCTTGGAATTGTGAAGAATAGTGACTCTTGGCCACTGATCTGCTGGTTTCTGAGTGGTGTGAAGCCACTGGAGAGCTGATTTGGCCTGCTCCTTGTGAACCTGAAGGAATCTGAGTAGGCCCTGTCTGGGTTAACTGTTCTTCTATAGCTAGGATAGTGGCTTGATTCTCCCTTATCCTCTGTGCCCTTGCCTCCAGGAGTCTGTGCTGCCTGGTAGGATTCCAACCTTTGGTGATTACCATAAGGTCTTTGAAGTCTATCTCTTTGAGACAGATCTTCTGGCAACTTGATCCAAGCTCTGCCCAGTGAGTTGCTAGGTTGAACCTCTTGTTGTCCATGCTCCATTGAAATAAGTCTTTGAGGAGTTGGTGGATCTGAAGAACTTGATCCATATCCTTCCAGTCCTCTGGTTTGAGGTCTCTGTTGAATTGGAGTGTGAATGGAAAGGTTGATATTATCTCCCTCATTGTTTTGCCATCCACCACTGTGTCCAAGGTGTCCTCTTCCTGGTCTTCTGGTTCTGGACAATCCTTCTCTGTCCTCTGGCTGGTTCCTTTGGAAGCCAAGATCTCTGAGGTATGCAGGGGACATATCAGTGCTTGCAAGCAGTCAAAAACTTTATGTTCTTAGGGTATTTACCTTTGACTGTGCCTTGTACAGATTTATTGTCTGCTGACTTGGGCAGTTTGCCTTTGGAAGTTACAACTGGGTTAATAATTTTAATCTTTCCTGTACAAGTTGTTAAGGTTGGTTTACCTTGTATTGAAGCAGAGTTTTGTGGTTTTCTACTCCTCTGAGTGGCTATGGGTGTCCACCTTTTTGCTGTAATGAGACATTCACTGTGCCTCTTTCCTTTGCCCTTGCTTCCCTCTGGTTCTGAGGGTGTCACTGGTGTGTTGGCCTGTGACTGGGTCTCAAGTGGGATGTGATTTTCTTTCACTGAATCAAGGCAGGAAAAAGAGGGCTTATGTCAGTTAATACTTCTCAAGAATGCTGGTTTTGCATTTCTAGGATTGGCCTCTGGGCTTGTATGTTACTACAATATGCCCTGTATAATGACAGTGTAATTGAATCAACAATTCCACGTCAGAATTACAGCTTTTGGTACCCTGTCACACTGTTTGTGTGCCAGTATCCCACAGATACACTTGTGGTTTTCAAGTGTAATCTGAATAAGTGGCTCTGTATAAGTGTAATTGAGTTAACAATACACTTAACCACGCCTCAACTGATGGTTTTTCAGTCAGAGGTGTCCTTATTCAATCAAGAATACAGGACTTATTGATGGCTCAAGTGTTTTATATGTAAACACACCAAAAATAAAGGTTCCAGTGGGTATTAACCACTTGGTAAGTACTCTTATAATATGAGTAATAAAGTAAAATATATATAAAAATCATATATTTCAAAAGAAAATACGCCTAAAAAATATAAAACAATTGTCAGAAAATAGAAAATAAGAGAAAAAACTTACTCATAAGGTCCAAAAAAGTTTTAAAACATGGCCAGGCCCCCAAAATATCAGGCTGAGTCTATATTGAAGTGGCAATAAGAGTATTTACAACTAGAATTATGACTGTGACACGTAGAATATTAATTTAAAATAAGATTATTGGGTTTTAAAAGATGATTTATAATATAACTAAGGGGTTCTACTATTGAATAATAGTGGTGGTGAGCGCTATTGAGAACCCAGGGTGCAATCTTACCAGTTGGGTTACTATAATAAGAGTTACAATAATTAAATATATAATTATACCTGTTTATTACCCAAGAGTAAAACTGTTTTTGACAGTTTACTACGTAGGGTATTCAAGAGCAGGATGAGGAGACAATTCTGGCTGTGAAAAGCCTCCTTTTTGTCCTGAAATGGGGTGGAAAGGGTGCTAGACCTTTCTACATAGAGCAAGTGAAGATTTTTCACTCTCTAGGACTGACTTGTGGTTTGCAAACAGCCTGTATGCCCTGTATTGGGCTCAGATGTGGCTTTGAAACCACATCTGGGCGGTTTTCACCAATACAGGGTGAAAATTTTCATCTGGGGACCTCACAGCCTGATTCTGACGTGTATGACGCGTAGAATGCTGTACAGAAACTGTATGGGACCCCAGTATTGACTGACATATGAGGTATTGAAGTAAAAACGTGCTTCTTCGTCTATTTGACACCTCATATTCATGGTTATGGGATATTATCCCATGGTAGGGCTGTATATGACAGCAGGTGGGATTTTAACCTTAAAACAGCTATACCTTTGTAAATTCTTGAGATATTAACCTCAAAATTGGTTCAGTGTGTAGCCCTGTATGTGCTCTACACAATGGTACCTCATTTGGTATGGGTATCATTAATTATGGCAAAGTTATCTCATGTACAAACTTTTGTACATTTGCGTGTTTTAGGCAAAAAGCTGTATTGAGCTTGTTTGCCCCATAACTTCTGCAGTAGTTGAGATATGAGGATGTGGATGACACCATCAGATAGCCCTGATTGTGCTCTTTCCAAAACGACCCCACTTCAGGTATCCCACACTAAAACTGTAGAAGTTAGATGGGAGGTGAATGTTTTGTTCACCCTTATTTGGCCTGAAATTGACCATAACTCCAGTAATATTGGTGCTAGCTCAGTTTGGCTGGTACCAATGGATAGCCCTGGCTTAGAGCTTCATTTTTAGTACCCATTTGATGGGGTTAAGCCTCTCCTTCTAGATTTTAGATGAGAGGTGAAAATTAAGGTTTATGCTCAGCAATAACTTTGAGCAGGAATAACTTTGTTATTTCTTGTCCTATGGTGATGGGACTTATATTTTCAGAAAGAGGTGAGTTTCCTCTTTCTTCTGATACTTTTTGAGCTGATTTGGCTCAGCTCCATGTTTTGGTGGTATCTTGGCTATACCATTGGTTTATGGTATTTTGGCTATCATGCTTGTGCTCTGGTTTTGAGTCACAGGCTGACAATTATCATAGTGATCTTTTATTGACAGACTGATAGAGACTTCTGAAGAAAATTCTCCAATTGAAAATCCAAAAAACTAAATAATTGATTTGCGATCTCATCAAAAAGGGTATCTTTTTCAGTATATTTAGAGGGGAAGCTAATACACCTTAGCACCCATGGTTATTGGCTAATTCTGAAACTTAAAACAGACTCACAAATAATCTCCCCCTCAAGCTACTGCCTATTATTTATCCCAAAACAAAAGAAGTTCCCACAAAGGTGGAACTGTGACCTATAATACCAGAAAAAGATCAAGGAAATTCAACCTTGATCTTGTTGCCTTTTCTGCTCAGTTGTGATGATTGTGCAATCAAGCAACCTAGGGTCTAGTCATGGTGGTTGTGGGTGACTGCCTGTTTGGACATGACCCTGAGTGGAGTTCTTAAGTGCTTGTTGATGGCTTCTGGAATCAATGTGACATGGACTACCAAGAGGAAATACAACTAGAAATTCAGGATATAAAGTTAGAAGCAGGAATGCCACAAGATACTGCAAAAAAAAACTTGTGTAAACACACACAAGATGCCCAGACCTTCCTAGTCACACCAACTAGAGGAATGAAATATATACATGGGACAGCCACAAAGATGTGTATTTGTATTGACAATGATAAACACTAATTGATTATTGATAGTGGTGCACACTGCTCAATAGTGGCCAGAGAATACCTGGACAACCACTTCCCAAATTGGGAGAAGCAACTCTTGCCAACTAAGGCAAAGAACTTTAGGAGTGCATCAGGAAAAATTACATCCATTGGGACCATTATCAAAGGGATAGTCATAACCCATAGGAAAGGGAATATCATACCCAACCCAGAGTTTGTAGTGCTTGAAGATGCTCACATCCAGGGAATATTAATGAAAAACAACTATCAGAGGATGTATGGCATAGACATTTACACTAGTAGAAACAGGAAAACTCCCATAGGTACAAACAAGGAAAAGAAATTTTCACTTCATATATACCATATGTCTAACCAAGAACCTCTAGAAGAATTTCTCAATGAATTAAAAGAGGGCCAATTCAGTTCCAACCTCACAAGGAAACAAAAATTTAGTTTACTGAAAATATTGAGGAAAAATAGGCAAGCCTTTGCCATTGGTGAAGAACCTCTAGGCAAGATCAGAGGCCATGATATAGAACTATATATAGATGGGAAAGACCTTATCCACCCATTCTAAGAAGACTTCCATATCCAGAAAGCCTGGAAACCAGGAAAGAAATTGATAAACACATCAATGAACTTCTAGATATGGATGTTATCAAGAAGATAGGACACAATGAAATAGTGGAAATCACCACCCCTGTCCTTATCACCTGGAATGATGGCAGTTCATGTTTTGTGGAGATTTCAGAGCCCTTAATAACTACACAAAAGCTGATAGGTACCCTATAAAAAGGACAGCTCATGCCATGGAAAAGCTAGCAAAAGCCAAATACATAACCAAAATTGATTGTATGAAAGGCCTTAACCAGAATTTAGTTAAACAAAACTCCATAAAAATACTCAGGATTATGTCATATGGGCATATATGAGTACACTAGAATGCCATTTGGAATCAAAAATGCTCCAGCCCATTTCCAAAGGATGATGGACACAATATTTCAAGAATAAATATTGGAAGGCTGGAGGGTGGTATATATTGTTGATATCATTATATAATCAGAGACATGGAGGACCATCTGCAACACATAGACAGAATACTAAGTAAATGCACACCCATTAATCTGAAAATTTCACTTAAAAAGTGTAATTTTGGCCAAAAAGAACTATTGGCACTAGGACATAAAGTCTAAGGCCTTAGCCTGGCCATAGATCAGAAAAAAGTAGCAGTAGTACTGCAAAAATAGTATTCAAGAAAATCAAAGAGATGCAATATTTGCTTGTATTTTCTAGTTTCAACAGAAAACACATCAAAAAACGTTTGCTCACATAACTAGTAGTCTATACAAGGTATGTTCAAAAGATGTAGGTTTTGAAATTACCAAGGAAAGGAGGGATGCATATAAGAGGATCAAATATGAACTCACTAATGCACCCGTCCTCATATTACCTGAATTTGAACTACCATTCAAAATATATATAGATTCAGCCTGTAGTCAAGGCCTAGGAGAAGCCCTTTACCAAAGACAAATTGTGGATGGTGAACCAAGGGAGGGAGTAATATGCTACATCTCCAGGAAATTGAAAGATTCAGAGGCTAGGTATGGAGCTACTTATACTGAATGCTTATGTTTAGTCTGGGCTCTAGAAAACTCCATTATTACTTGGAGGGTGCAGTCTTTGAATTCTACAAAGACTGCACAGATTTGAAGTTTTTACTTAACATGAAGACTACAAATAGACACATGTTGAGGTGGAAAATGGCCATCCAAGATAATAGAGGTAAAATGACCATAATATACAATGAAGGAAAAACACAAACAAATGCAGATGGCTTCAGTAGATGACCACTGGATAATTTCAAAAGAAACCCAGCTTATGACCCTGAAGTAGCTGCCAAGATTCCTATCCACTACATGGAAATAGACAGGAGGAAAAACCTCAGATTTTCTGAATGGGCACCAGATTTGGTACCCCAGACAGTGATAACACTGAAACAGAAGGGACATAAACCCCCATATTGGGAATAAGCTCCTCAGAACTTCATAATACATTTTTCAGCTCAGTCACCAAAGCTTATGCAAAGCACAAGCAGTGTAGCATAATGTTACAACTCCTTCAACATAAGTACAGGAGCCCAGAACTGGAATCTTAGCTATAGGAGCCCTGGATAAGGGACTATAAGGACAATAAATATTTCCTTATAGATAGCATACCCTATCACAGAGAGAAGAATACTAGTGCCCTCACAGTGATAGATAGGGACCACATCTCCGTGATCCTGCAAGAATGCCATGAATTCCCCTACATGGGACACATGAGTGAAGAAAGGAGAAAAGAGATGGTAGCAAGCACAGCTTGGTGGCCCCAATGGGGACAAGAGTTGAGTGAATACATCAACACTTGTGAAAGATGCCAGAGGGCAAAAAGAAAACATGGGAGGAGATATGGGCTGCTTAAGAATATAGAAGAACCCAAACACCCATTGGAAACCATCAACATGGACTGGGTTACAGGACTTGTCCCAATAGGCAAGGAAAACTTCAATGCTTTCCTAGTAATAGTTGATAGGTACAGTAACAGTGTAAGGTGCCAACCATGTCACAAAGACGACACAGCTATGGATACAGTCCTGTTATTCTGGAAGACCATCACATACACATGTGAAGTCCCTAAAATCATCATTAGTGATAGGGATCCAAAATTCACATCAGAATTTTGGACCAACCTCTATGACATGCTTGGAACATGAATTTCATTTTCTACAGCTTAGAATCCACAGACAGATGGTTTAGCTGAAAGGATGATCCAGACAATGGAGGACATCATCAGAAGATTATGTGAATATGGAATTGAATATAAGGACCATGAATGTGAGCCTTGAGGTATATTTTACATACCCAAATAGGCCACAATTATCTTAAAAAGAAATTTTGAATTATACATAACTCATAAATCATGCATATATTCAAAATTCATCATTTTTGATTTCAGAAAAGATGAATAACTTTTTATTGAGTAAGTAAATCCATGGATTTAAGGCCAGATTTGGATTCCACATAAAAATTCACCTAGGGTAGCTCCATAGAGTGAATAAGCTCAAATTAACTCTTTGAGGTGGTATTATGGAAAATACTTCAACAACACATCATTAATACCACATAAAAGATCCGTGAAAATTTTTGTTTTTCTTGATTTTACGCCAAAATAATGGGAAAGTGAGAAATCCTATGTTACATATACACTAAGAATAGTGTTATACATGTTTTGAGCACTTAATATTATGGTATTCTTACATGCACTTTTGGTACACCCATAGTGGATATCTCATTTTAAGCTTAAATTTCTATTTTGATGTGAAAAATAAGCAAGGGGGACAAAAGACATCAAAGAGAGCCAGGGTACCCAACTTCTGAGGCCCCAGAGGCGTGGATAGCTCCAAAGCTTGGTTCCATGGCTGATCCTGACCCAATTGGTAAACTAAACCTCTTTGGGAACTTGGTTACCAAGTTACAACTACTGTAAAACACCAGAAAATAGCAAATAACCTGCTATTTTGACGTGCCAAGGAGGTAAAAAGCTACTTACACTCCTTTAACCATGTCAATTACTAATTACTTTCCATGGATAAACCCCAAAAGAGTAATTAAAACCCTTTTTGGACTAGTATCCATTGATTTACCTCATAGCAACCAGTCAAACACTGATATTTGCAATTCTACGTAGAAATGAGGTAAAAACTTCAAAAATTCATTAAAGATACAAATCTTAATTAATCTTTCTGAAGCTTTCAGGAACAATGGAGAACTGTATTATCTATGGTAAAACCAAAAAAGAATTACAGTTTTACTAGTAAAATTAAAAGTTTTACCTACAGTCCATTTTTGGTTATTTTATGTGAAACACTGAATCTTCAAAAATTCACAGTAAATACAACCTGCGATGAAATTTTCAATAACATTGATAACTTTGGGAAATCAATGATTACTTTGGAATAAAAGAAGATTTACAAATGTTACTCCTTTTATTCTTAACCATATTGGGGTTGGTAGTCACGTAAAAGCATCAATTAAGCAATTATGACAATTTTACGTGACAACAGATGATGTAAGTACTAATCCAAAAGGGTTTAATGCTTTCTCACTCACTGGTTTTCCAGTTTGCTCCATGGTACGCCTCTGTGAGCTGCTGTTGACTTAAAAGAGGCCTTCTCTTGCTGTTTTTTCCGCATCATCATCTTATTATCATTTTATATCATTGTTACCAACAAGTAAGTATTAGTTAAACTATTCTTAAGTGTTTTAAATCTTTCAGAATCAGCCAGAAAGACGTGAAATAATAGAATCCAACTATATATTGTTGTAATCCTGCTATAAATCATTTTGATCTTTTAAATCCACAATTCTACGTCAAATTTCTCTACTTTTATCTATCAATAAGTTCTTTGGAGTATTAGTGAGTCATTTATCTTTAATTCTTAAAGTTTTTCTCTAGTAATAGTTTTCTTCAAGGATTATCTTTATAGTTATTCTTGCAAAAGATAATTATGTATTAAAATAATTTTATTATTTTAATAAAAGAAGTTTTTATTATTAAATTCTTCTTGTAATTGATTCTTGTAGACAATTACTTGCTCACTGTTAAAATCACTAGTAGTGTTTAACACGTGAAAGATAATAATATTTTATCATTATATTTCATAAGAACAGACATAGTACTGTTGATTAATAGTAATATTATCATCAGTTTCATAGTCACATCTTACAATGAAGGATACACCCATCACTGGGTCACACTCTTAACAGAAATCCAACTGGCTTACAACACCAGCCAGCACTCTACCAGAGAGAAATCACTCTCACTGGTAGAAAAAGGGGGGAACCCCTCATTTCCTGTGGATCAATTAAAGAAAGACTTTCTGACTATCCACCCTACAGCCAAAGACTTCCATGAAATTTGGAAGAGATAATGTGATGTAGCTGCTAAGTGCATAGCTGAGGCCAAAGAATACAACAAACAGAGGTATGAAAAAAAACACATGGAGCCAGACTTCAAGGAAGGGGACCAAGTATTAGTATCTACACTCAACTTTAATAACCTTAAGGGACCAAAGAAAATGAGATACTAATCTGTGGGACCCTTAACTATCATCAAATTGATAGGAAAGAATTTAGTGGAGGTTAGACTTACAGAAGAATTCTATAGGAAACACCCAGTATTCCCAGTGAGCTTGGTCAAACCCTACTTCCAGACAGGAGAGGATAGGTTCCCCTCCAGGAAAAAGACCTACACCCCACAAGACATAGTGGAGGTGGAAAACTCCCCTGGCCTTGTGAAAAAGATAATCAAGGCCAGGAAGATCAGACTGAATGGTAAAGACTAGAGACAATATTTTTTCAGATCAAAGAAACAAACAGCAGATAAAAATAAATGGTTGGCAGAAGATGCCATACCAGATGGTAACCTTCACCTGACAGGATTCAGAGCCTCTACAAGGGCTGAAAAGTCTCATCAATGATGAGCCTTTCTTAGAGGGAGGGTATGTCAGCCTGTGACCCAAACAAAGAGCACAAGCATGACAGCCAAATACCATAAACCAATGGTAGAGCAAAATATCACCAAAAAATGGAGCTGAGCCAAACCAGCTGAAAAGGTATCAAACAAAAGAGGAAGATCACCTTTTTCCAAAAATACAAGTCCCATCATCATAGGAAAAACAATAACAAAGTTATTCCTGCTCAAAAAACGTTTCTGAGAATAAACCTTAATTTTCACCTCCGAATTTGAAATTCAGAGGCAGAGGCTTAACCCCACCAAATGGGTATTAAAATGGAATCGCTAAGTCAGGGCTATCAAATGGTACTAGCCAAACTGAGCAATCACTAACACTATAGAAGTTATGGCCAAAATAAGGCTGAATAAGGGTGAATTAAATATTCATGTCTCATCTAACTTCTACAGCTTTAGTGTTAGATACCTAAAGTGGGGGTAAATTTGGAAAAATCAAAATAAGAACTAGATGATGGTGCCGTCCATTCCTCTATATATCATCTAGAGCAAAAGCTATGGAGAAAACATGTTCAATACAGATTTTGAGAAAATCATATATATGGATAACAAAAATTGAACATAGCATAACTTTGCCATATTTAATGTTACCCATACCAAATGAGGGACCATAGTGTATATGCTATCTAGGGCTACACAGTAAATTAACCTTGAGCTCAATATCTCAAAAATGACAAAGCTATAGCAGTTTTAAGGTTAAAATCCCACAGTTTGGCCAATACACCCTTACAGTGGGATACTATCCCATAGCTATGATTATGAGGTGTCAAATAGATGAAGAAGCTTGTTCATACTTCATTCAATACTGGGGTTGCATACAGGTTCTGTACAGAATTCTATGTGTCATGCACGTCAGAAGAGGGCTGCGTGGTCCCCAGATGGAATTTTTCACCCTGTATTGGGGAAAACTGCCCAGATGTGGTCTCAAAGCCACATCTGATCCCAATAAAGAGCATAAATAACTTGTAAAAACCACAAGCCAGTACACTAAAGTAAAAAAACTTCACTTCCTCTACATGGATGGTCTAGAGGACCTTTCCACCCCATTTCAGGATAAAAGGAGGCCTTTTCGCTGCCAGAAAAGGAATTCCCATCCTGCTCTTAAATTACTATGTAGTAAAACTCTCCAAAACAGTTGTACTCTTGGAAAATAACCAGGTATACCTTAATAAGTGTATTGTAGCTCTTATTATAGTAACCCAACTGGTAAGACTGCACCCAGGGCTTTCAACAGTGCTCACCACCACTATTGCTCATAACAAAGCACTTAAATTATCTATTATCACCCTTTTTAAACTTGAATATCCATGTAACAGTCAGAGTTAAAGTTGTATATATATACATTTACTACTTCATCATAGACTCTGCCTGACAGAGTCTTCTGAGGCATATCCAACTCTAAAGCTTATATTAATGGCTTTTCCTGTCCCAATGAGTCTATGAGAACCTTTTAGAAACTATTTTTACTAAGGATAAGTCCCACCAAATCATGAGAAAATAGAAAATAAGCTGCTATTTTGATGTTCTCGGAAGTTAATGAGAATCTAAGGTGTGGATATGAAACTTTGATTAAAAGTCAAGTACTTTTCCTGTCCTCAAAATTTGTATAAGGTAAAATTCAATTAAAAATAGTAAGATAAATTATTTTTAAGAGAAAACACGCCAATTTTATTGTTTATAAATTTATTAGTATTAAACAATAATATTATCAAAATTTATTGTTTTACCAACAATAAAAATTTATCCAAAAAATACTCTACAAGAGATATTTTAAGGCTACAAAAGAAATTTCTTCAAGAGCAATTTCAATTGGAATTAATTGAGCAAAGAACTGCAAGCAATTAATTAAAGAACAAAGTCTTTAAAAAGAATATTAAAGAGGAAACACGCCCAAAAGTGACCAGAGTGAATTTGGAAACAAAGTGACAAAGTTTACAGTGATGAAAGATGCTTTAATTCACTTTTGGGGTGGTTCAGGGGTAAAAATGAATATAAGAGTTACAAACAATGATTATAATGATTTTTTCACGTTGTTAAAAGGATTAAAATGATTTAAAAATGGTGGTTGGAATCTTTTACTGATTGGTTTAACAGTGTTTAAACTAATTAATAAAAGGAAAAGATTCTAACATGAAGAGAAAAGTGGGACAATGAAGACATTCTTTTATAGCCATCAATTCTGTTACTCCAAAGGTAAACTTTACTCTTGTCAGTCGTGAAAAAAGGTCTGACAACAGAAAAGCCAATTATGGCATCATTGAACCCTGGTTTAGACCAAAAAGGGCTGGTTTAAGCCATTTTTAGCCATTTTAGACCCTTGAATCAGCCATTACTATAGCAATACCAGTCCTAGAGCCTTAGAAACACGTCAGAATGTGTGTCATAGGCGTAGAAACCAGTTAAAACTGTTTTTATTATGATTGTTTTATCTTAAGGGTAGTTTTACCCTCTTGGCAACAGCTAAAACTACCCCAGTTGGTATCAAAACCTCATCATCAATTGAGTCCACAGACCCTGTAACTCAATTCCAGGCCAAAAGTGATGAACTTTTGCATGAATTTTGACATCCCACGCCTGTCAGCAAGGACTTTGGGGGTCTAGCTCCCCCTTAGAGCTGGAGTTCCTTTTCCCCCCCAAATTTAATCTTTCCAATTTATTTTTCCTTTAATTCCTCATCATGTATTATACTTATAATTTACATATGTAATTCAATTCAATTGTACAGTACAATACAGTAATAATTGACACCTCATATGTAAATCAAAGTTCACTTATGTAATACACGCGCACATTTTGACATTTCAATTGAATTCAATTGAAAATACTTCAATTCCTCATAACTTCTAAACTAAACACAACACCTCAATTTTAACACAAAAATTGATGGTTAACACCACATGTGGTGTGAATTAAATTAAAGTTTTGAGTATTTTCAACTTTTGTATTGAAAATACTAAAAACTTAATTTAAGCTTATTTAGAGTTGAGTTACAAGAATTTCACTCAGAGGTGACCCCACCTGATTTTTTATGAGGAATCCAATGGTGAAATAAATTTTATATGTTTATTTATTGGATAAAAAGTTATAATAAATTTTATTTAACTTTTTTTCCAAATTTATTTATTTTCTCACAATTTTGTTAAAGTTTCATTTTTACTTAATTTTTTCAAGTATAAATGTAATTTTACATTTACAAAATTTAATGTATTTTTTATTTTTAAATTATAATTAATTTTTTATTTTTAATATAATGTTATATTTATATTTTTATTTTTATTTTAATAATATAAATAAATTTATTTTATTTATATTAATATGTTATTTTTTATATTTGTGGTCTTTTGGGTATATGAAATTACCTCTAAGGCTCACAATCAAGCTCACTGGAAATATAGGATGCTTTTTGCTAAGTTCTTCAGATAACTCTACTTCAACAGCATTTTCTCCATGGAGGGCCTTAATCAAAAAAGGTCCTGCAAAGGAGTCTTTCAACGTTTTACATCCTTGATGTTATTGAAGTTAGTGGTGGACACAAGCACTAGGTCCCCCACTTTGAAGTCTGGAGTTGCATGTGATTTATCCCATTTGTCTTTAGCATATGAAAAAGAGTCCTCCATGCACCTTACTGCATGCTTTCTAGCTTTGTCTAGCATTCCTTTGAAGCTAGCAGCTGTGGGATGTATTTCAATTAAGTCTTTCCTCAAAGAATCTTGGGGTAACTTGGAGTTCCATCCTTTTTCTAGAATAGCAGGAGTTTGATTGGTACTGGCATGGATTGATGTTTTATATGCTAATTCCAGTGCTGGCAACAGAGTACACCAATCATGGGTAAATCCATCACAATCTTTGAATTCAAGGCCATATGCACAAACTCTTCTCACCATTTCCTCTAAGGTTTGGATCATCCTTTCAGCCAGGCCATCAGTTTGTGGGTGGTAGGCTGTAGAGAAAGACAGTTTGGTGCCAAATAATTGGTGAAGATTTGTCCATAGTGCTGAAGTGGATTTGGGATTCCTATCACTAATGATATTTGTAAATATCCCAGTCCATGACACTACTCTATTCCATATCAGAAGAGTTGTATCCATGGCTGTATCATCCTTGTGACATGGTAAAAAGATTGGAGTTTTACTGAATCTGTCTACAATTACTAGGCAAGCATTATAGCTTCTGTCACCTCCTGGTGGTAGGCCAGTTACCCAATCCATATGGACAATTTCCCAAGGTCTGTTTGGTTCCTGGATTTTTATCATATTTCCAAGTCTCTTGCCAGTGGATTTATTTGTCTTTTGGCATCTGTCACAGGTTTTGCAATACTCTGTAACATCTTTCTGCCACATTGGCCACCATATGTAGGTCTTACTTTTTCTCTTGTTCTGTCTTCAGACAGATGTCCTGAAAAGGGACTATCATGGAATTCTTTCAGTACAAGATTGATTAATGGCCTGTCTACAACTGTCATGACACATGTGTGCTTGGTTCTGTGGTAAATTATACCATCCAGTAGGTGAAATCTTCCTTCATCATAAGATTTTCTCCATAATTCATCCAAGGTATGTATTAGAGAGTTGTCTTTACAGTTATTGTTAAGTAATTGGCATAGGACGCTACAATTCTTATCTTGAGTGTAACTGTTTCTGCCTTCTTCAAAGAAGGTGGTGTTTAAGTCTGTAACACTTATTCCTTCTATTGGGATCTGTGGTGAAGCTTCTTCTGGCACATAAGCAGGGTTATCAATATTATTTGGTAATGGCCATCTGCTTAGTCCATCTGCATTCTTATGAATATTCTCATCCTTATGAACAATAGTCATATTGCCTCTGTATTCTTGTATGGCTATTTGCCATCTGAGCATATGTCTGTTGGGTGTTTTCATGTTTAAAAGTGACTTGACAGCGGTACAATCTGTTATCACTTCAAAAACACATCCCTCTAAGAAGTAGTTCAATTTCTCCAAGGCCCAGACAAGGCATAGACATTCCATTTGACTTGCTCCATATCTGGCTTCAGTTGGTTTGATTTGCCTGGATATGAAACATATGGGTTCTTCTACAGGTTTATCATTTATGATCTGAACTTGGTGAAGTGCAGCACCTAGTCCATCCCCTGATTCATCAATATAAAGTTTGAAAGGCAATTTAAAGTCTGGCATCAGTAAGAGTGGAGCAGCGGTCAATGCTTCTCTTAGAGACTCAAAAGCTTTGACTCTGTCAACAGTCATTTCAAATACTGTGTCTTTGTCACACAATTTACAAAGTGGTCTTGCTATGGATGCAAAATCTTTAATGTGTTTCCTGTGATATCCTGAAAAACCTAAGAATGACTGAATTTCCTTCTTGTTCTGAGGCATGGGTTTTAGCAATACTGCTGCAACTTTGTTTTTGTCAATTCCAAGGGATAAACCAGATACAACATGTCCTAGTGCCTTAAGTTCTTTAAATCCAAAATGGAATTTCTTCAAGGAGATTTTCATGTTGACTGATTGAATTTTTGTCAAAACTCTGGACAATCTGTACATGTGCTCCTCCCAAGTCTTGGAACAGACAATAATGTCATCAATGTAAATGATTAACCATCCCTCTGAAAGTTCTTCAGGGAAGATTTCATTCATCATTCTTTGGTAGTGTGAAGGTGCATTTTTGATACCAAAGGGCATCCTCAAGTATTCATACACTCCACAATGAACAATAATTCTCAAGTATTTTCTTGCTCTTGGTGTCACCACATTTTGATGGAATCCTTTAAGGGCATCCATAGTGGTTATATAAACTGCTTGAGATATTTGAGTAAGGGCAATTTGGATTTTTGGTATTGGGTATCTGTCTGGAACAGTGTAAGTGTTCAGAGCTCTAAAGTCCCCAACCATTCTGGATTTTCCATTATTACACGCCACTATGACTGGTGTAGTTATTTCTACTCCTTCATTGTGGCCTACCTTTCTTATTACACCAAGGTCCAGAAGTTCTTTGATATGAATTTCTAGAGCTTCTCTTGATTTTGGACTTGCTGGATATGCAGGTCTTCTTAAGAGTGGTGGATAAGGTCTCTCAATGTTAAGAATGATGTCAACTTCATGACCAATAATTGCTCCTAGAGGTTCTTTGTCTGAAGCAAATGCTCCTCTGTGGTCATACAAAAGGGAAGAAAGTTCATTTTCTTGTTTATCAGTCAGATGAAGGCTTATTTCAGCCTCATTTAACTGCTCAGACTTGAATTTCTCTAACTCTAAGTTGAGTGGTGATACTTTGTTTACTGTAATTTGTCTTTTAAATGGTAAAAAGGCAAATTTTTGGTGCTTATTGTCTGCAATAGTAAAGTATCTGTCTTTGTTGTTATGCAAATCTATCCCATACATGATTAAATAGTCATTTCCCAATATAAAATGGGTACTAGAGCAATTTTCCATAACAAAAAATTCAACTGTGATTCTTAAATTCCCATTGATGTGTGGGAATATGACATTGGTCTCAAAGATTCCTAATGCTTTCATTGGGTTACTTGCACTGTTGAATTTTATACCATCAATTGGTAATAATTGGTATTCAAAATTTGGTACTCAAGTCTTAAGAAAAGAGTTTCCAACACAAGAGCAGAAGGCTCCTGGGTCAAGTTAAAGTTTGGTGGGTTTGTTGTCAATCACCACTTCTGTTATACAGGAGTTACCAGCTGTATAGCCTTTTCCTCTGTTTTGTTTTGTTTTCATAAGTTGTGCATCTTGAACCTTTGATAAAGCAAGTTGACCATTGCTCAATTTTGGCAAGTGGGAATAAGATTCCATGATGTCAAAAGTGGCATTGATATTTTCTATATCTTTTGAAGATTCAGAAAATATGGATGACTTATCATCTGAATTGTCTTCAATTATGTCTTCTTTTTCAACATCCGGTTCCTTTTCAATGTCAATTTCATTGATTTCCCCCCTTTTTGGACATGTATTGGCTAAATGGGTGGTGCTTTGGAAAATATGGCATTTTCTGACTGTATCTGCAGATTTATACTTAATATTACTAGAATTTTCTTTGGGGTTTTTGTCCACAGAATCTTTCCAAGGTGTATTAAACCTTGTTTTGAGATTCACCCTACTAGAACCAATTTTGGTTCTGGTGGTTACTTCTTCTAGTATATTGATAATATCCTCTGCTGAAGATTGTTCAGTAGTCCTGCTTTTGACGGAATGCTCTAAGTCACCTCCACATTGTCTCAGAATTTTCCTATGGATCATAAATTCTGACATGTCAGGATATAATGCTATTAATCTGTCCTTTTGTTAGCAAAACCATTGTAAAGCTTTGTCTTTATCAGCATTAAATTTTGCATATTCAAAGGCTGCTTCAGCTTTAAACCTCCAAGCATCATTTGCCCATTTGATGATGATTTGGGGTTTCCACTGTGGAACTCCTTTTATGTGGGATTGGATAAGGCAGTCCTTGAGGGGGAAATCACAGGTAAACAGTTTTGAATTGCTGAAATAATCCTGTAACCAAGGGTGTTAATGGTGTTTTAGCTGCCCCTCTCAATATACTAAACAATCTCCCTACAGAGCTCACAAATCAATAATTAAGATTGTGGCTTTACAACTAGAGAAGACTTTTCAGCAGTCTCTATCAGACCTATCCAATAATCAGACCAATGATGAAATAATAATAATTTTAAATAAATAAATTTGTAGGTGATTTCAAGATGATAAGATAATAATTTAGTAGATAAATAATAGATATAATAGTACTGAGCGGTGATTTTAAGTTGTTTTCTTTGTTGAAGGTATTTTATTTAATGGATAATAGCTCAATATGAGAAAATTTAGTAATTGTGATAATATAATAATATTGTTTAATATTTTAAATAGTTGTAGTTGATAAATAATTTTGATAATATGTTAAATGTATTTTGTAATAATAATAATAGTGATATAGATTTTCTTCTAGTGAGAAGAGTATAATATAAATACTTTTGTTGAATATGAGTGTTTCACTAATAGATGAATTTATAATATAGGAAGACCTACTGTTAACTACAGCTATATATAAATCACTTTTAATGTAATGTAATAATAATAATAATAATAATTTCTAGATTAACCTACTAGTAAGGGATGAATAATTATTCTCCTTCTTGGTATATAATTATTGGAATGAGGAAAGAGGAGAGAAAATGAGAGAGGGAGGCCTCCTTTTATGTTGTGAGAAGTACCCATGGGCTCTCCATGTAAAGTGTTATTCTTGCCCTTGAGGTAATATTGCTGGTGTAGATTTTTTGTAACAAAAGTCAGATGACCTATCTGCTACACTGTATTAGTAATCTTGCACAGCCTTGAGAGATTAATGCTAGTGTGTAAAATTAAGAATGGTGTCATAAGACTGAGATATTTTTTCCATTTGTTTGGTCAAAATGAAGGTTGAGATGTTTTTCTTGGTGGGGATTTTGATAAAAATAACAGGTGACTTCTCTTTTGAACTGCTTTAGTCAGCTTGCATAGCCTTGAGGAATTAATTCTGGTGAGTTAAGGATGAAGGTGGTGTCATGTGAATAAGCCCCTGTATAATTTGTTTGTAAGATTTATCTAGTTCCAGGTGATCATGCTGTGTAATGTGGGGATGTCTTGGGTTTTAATTCTTGATTACTGTAATTGCTGTGTGGTTTACAGTTTAGTGTATTCCCCTTGCATGCAGCTGGTTGAAATTGAATTGAGTTGTATTTGATGATCCTGAGGCTGTGTACTGCACAGATCTTATGCATGTGGACTGCATAAGTCTTATTTGGGATCCTGTATTGTTGTGTAATTTTTTTAAGTTTTGAGTAGATTTTCATGTATTGAGTTGAATTGGATACTTTCATATGATCCTTGTGTCACATGCACTGTATTTGGTCACTGTAATTCTTGGTAATATAATCTTCCTGATGGATTTAGAGTGGATATGATGTTACAATGTTACTTTTCCCATGTAATTTTGATTTTTCTGTATTTATTAAGCCTATTGTTGATCATGTAAGCCTTATATGTAAGTTTTATTGTGTAACTCCATAAGATTGGACTCCTCTATTATTCATTTAATTATAGAAGTATATTGAATATTTCAATTGTGAATGCTAAAATCTTCCATTCCTCCCTACTATTGATGTTATTCCTGAGTGTGTGTGATCTTTAATCATGTCCTTTGAGTGGTGATTTCCTGAATTAGTCATTTTGATCTTGATTTGCCAACTGTTAATCTTAAAACAATTTCTTGAAACTGGTAAAAAGGTATGGAATACCACACCACCAAGTCCAACTCTGGTGTCCATGTGCTTGTCTTATTTTGATGTACCATCTGTGAGCTGATCTGGTAAACAAGGTGTTAAACCTGGCTGTTACCAATCTGTCTGGTAATTCAAAATCCTCTTTGATCATGTCAATACCTCTAATGAATTCCTTATGGTCATACTCTCCTTCACCACTGAAGTGAGGCCATTCTTTAGGTTTTGGAACTTCTTTCAAGAGTGCTTGGCCCATTGATGGTTCCAACTTATGACAAGAAGTGGATAGTTCATTTTTTAATTGTGAATTATCAGGATCCAATACTTGTGGATTTGGAATTCTTGTGCACTCATTTTGATTTAGAGGTGTAGACATTCTTGGTAAGGTGTTCAGTATTTGTTCAATGTCATTCATTTTACTGTTGCTACATCTTTGGGAATTTCTGTATTCATGTTGGAAGCTTTGTATTAAATTTATTACTTCAATTTTATACATGTCTTCTTTATGTGTCAGTTCTTGCCATAACTCTGTCTGTCTTGTATTATCAGCAGTGACTTGATTCAATTTCATTGATAATTTTGATACTTCTTCTTGTGAAGCATCAAAACACTTTTTCAAGGCAATGTTATATGTCTTTACTTCAGTAAATGAATCTGAAATGTCATCAAGGACTTTCTTGTTATCTGTTTTGATAATATTTATGGCTTGATTAATTCTTGTTTCAATTATGTAATCAGCTATTGAATTTAGAATATTTATCTGTTAATTCTTTAATAATGGCAGATTGCTCATTTATTTTATTGTCAAAAGAATTATCATTATTGGAAATTTTAGTTGTTCTTAAAACTTTTTCAAAACACATAAGTGTTTCATTAATTTGGCAAAGACTCAAGTTGTTTGTTTTAATGTTGTTACAAATAGTTTCATTTTTATCAGAAAGATGTTTTTTCACGTCATTTATAGCATCATACAACTCTGGGATGGAATAAAATATATCAGAAATCATTTCTGGAATCTTAATCTGGCTTCCTCCTTCTTCTGTAATTCCATCATGGTTCTGGCCATCTGAAATACATTTTCCATGGCATCCTGTTGAATCTTTGGGATTCTGTAGCCCTGGCTGTAGGGCTTTGGGGCTGGTGCCTTCCCTTTGCCCTTGTTTGGAGTTTGTGGCTGCTTTTTCACGTTGGAATTGCTGCTGCTGGCCACTGGGGCTGTTTTTGGCACTGGTTTGGGTGGTGGAGGGTTGTTTTTCCTCCATTCTAGTGTCAACAGCATCATGTTTTTCTTCTCCATCAATGGATGCCATCCATTGAGCAATTTGCAAGTGTTGGGATGGCCCAGGAATTTCCTTACTGTCATGTAAGAATTCATGCAATTCTTCCACAGGTCTGCAAGGATCTGGTACTCTTTGAATTGAAGTGCATTGTTGTATGCACTGTGGCTGGCTTTGTATATGTCCACAGAGGCTTGTTGTGGCGGTGTCAGCTCTTTTTGAAAATAAAATGGTATTATCAGCTTCAGAATGACCCATTTTAGTTGTTTGGAAGTCATCAACTGACCCTTTCCCTTCTGTAACTGATTGGCCTCTGCCATAATCATGTCTATTACCTTTCTGGGAGCTGCTTGAGGGGTTATAGCTGGCTCCTGACCTGGTCGAGGCATAATTATGGTTAAAAAGGCTTAAAATAGTAATTTTATGTCAAAAGACTTACTATTGGCCAAATTCTTAGCTTTCTGAAGGGTATTACTTATGTCCAAGTTAATCAATTCAGAAGATATTGGTCCAGGTTGGTTATTTTGAGTCACAATAACAGTACTATTATGGTCTGAATTAATAGTACTGGCAGGAATAATGCTGGTGACTGTTGAGGATGTTTCAATGTTCTCTTGTCTTACCACGTTGTCAGACACTAAAATTAATGAAAATTCCAATTAATCAAGTAAAAAAAGGTTATTTCAAAAAAGAAATAAAAATATAAGCCTCACTTATAATATGAAAAAAATTATTTTTTATGGGTTTTTTTTTGAATTATAAGTATTTTTTATATGTTTTTGAGTTTTTCAATATAAGAAAAAAGATTTAAAAAGAGTAAAAAAAATATGTCACCCGAAAAATATCATGGCTGGGCCCCCAAATGTAAGGTGTCGATATGAAACTTTGATTAAAAATCAAGTACTTTTCCTGTCCTCAAAATTTGTATAAGGTAAAATTCAATTAAAAATAGTAAGATATATAATTTTTAGGGAAAACATGCCAATTTTATTGTTTATGGCTTCATTAGTATAAAACAATAATATTATAAAGATTTATTGTTTTACCAACGATAAAGATTTATCCAAAAATACTCTACAAGAGATATTTAAGGCTACAAAAGAAATTTCTTCAAGAGCAATTTCAATTGGAATTAATTGAGCAAAGAACTGCAAGCAATTAATTAAAGAACAAAGTCTTTAAAAAGAATATTAAAGAGAAAACACGCCCAAAAGTGACCAGAGTGAATTTGCAAACAAAGTGACAAAGTTTACAGTGATGAAAGATGCTTTAATTCACTTTTGGGGTGGTTCAGGGGTAAAAATGATTATAAGAGTTACAAACAATGATTATAATGATTTTTTCACGTAGTTAGAAGGATTGAAATGATTTAAAAATGGTGGTTGGAATCTTTTATTGATTGGTTTAACAGTGTTTAAACTAATTAATAAAAGGAAAAGATTCTAACATGAAGAGAAAAGTGGGACAAAGAAGACATTCTTTTATAGCCATCAATTCTCTTACTCCAAAAGTAAGATTTACTCTTGTCAGTCGTGAAAAAAGGTCTGACAACAGAAAAGCCAATTATGCCATCATTGAACCCTGGTTTAGACCAAAAAGGGCTGGTTTAAGCCATTTTTAGCCATTTTAGACCCTTAAATCAGCCATTACTATAGCAATACCAGGCCTAGAGCCTTCAAAACACGTCAGAATGTGTGTCATAGGCGTAGAAACCAGTTAAAACTGTTTTTATTATTATTGTTTTATCTTAAGGGTAGTTTTACCCTCTTGGCAACAGCTAAAACTACCCCAGTTGGTATCAAAACCTCATCATCAATTGAGTCCACAGACCCTGTAACTCAATTCCAGGCCAAAAGTGATGAACTTTTGCGTCAATTTTGACATCCCACGCCTGTCAGCAAGTATTTTGGGGGTCTATCTCCCCCTTAGAGCTGGAGTTCCTTTTCCCCCCCAAATTTAATCTTTCCAAGTTATTTTTTCCTTTAATTCCTCATCATGTATTATACTTATAAGTTACATATGTAATTCAATTCAATTGTACAGTACAATACAGTATTAATTGACACCTCATATGTAAATCAAAGTTCACTTATGTAATACACACGCACATTTTGACATTTCAATTGAATTCAATTGAAAATACTTCAATTCCTCATAACTTCTAAACTAAACACAACACCTCAATTTTAACACAAAAATTGATGGTTAACACCACATGTGGTGTGAATTAAATTAAAGTTTTGAGTATTTTCAACTTTTGTATTGAAAATACTAAAAACTTAATTTAAGCTTATTTAGAGTTGAGTTACCAGAATTTCACTCAGAGGTGACCCCACCTGATTTTTTATGAGGAATCCAATGGTGAAATAATTTTTATATGTTTATATATTGGATAAAAAGTTATAATAATTTTTATTTAACTTTTTTCCAAATTTATTTATTTTTTTACAATTTTGTTAAAATTTCATTTTTACTTAATTTTTTCAAGTATAAATGTAATTTTATACTTACAAAATTGAATGTAATTTTATTTTTAAATTGTAATTAATTTTTTTATTTTGAATATAGCTTTATATTTATATTTTGATTTTTATTTTAATAATATAAATAAATTTATTTTATTTATATTTATATGTTAATTTTGTATTTGTGGTCTTTTGGGTATATGAAATTACCTCTAAGGCTCACAGAGAACCTGTGACTACTGTTACCAAAAAATTATTTATTATTCATCAATTTTAATTTTAAAGAAACTAATAAAGTCACTTTTTGGAATGGCACCTATAGAATTATCCCAGGGAAACCAGATTTTAGTATACTAATTGCCTTCAACGCATAAGAATTGGGTAAAAATCCAAAAGTTCATTAAAAATGAAATTATTCAAAGTCCTTTCTGAAGCTTTCAAGAATATTGAAGAAGGTGTAAGCGCAAAATAAAGATAGAAATACATCTGACTCATTAACCTAAATCAAAAACTTTACTTAAAGTTCATTGTTTATGATTCCACCTGAAACATCTAATCTTCAAAAATTCACAGAAATTACAGCCTGTGATGGAATTTCCAATAAAGTTGATAAATTTGAGATAAAAGAATATTATTTTAAAAATAAAAGAAGATTCAATTTGGTAAAAATTCAAAAGCTCATTGAAATTAAAATTCTTCATAGTTCTTTTTAGAGCTCTCAAGAATAATGAAGGAGGAGTACATGAAAAATAGAGCTAGAAATAATTGTGGCTCATTAATCTCGATCCAAAAGTTTACTTACAGTTCATTTTTTATTATTCCACAAAAAATCTAATCTTCAAAAATTCACAGAGTTTATAGCCTGTGGTGGAATTTCCAATAAAATTGACAAATTTGAGAGAATTTTTTTTTGAAATAAAAAATATTGATGTTGTAAATCCATCAGTTATTAACCATTAATGGCTTTTTATCCCCATAAAAACATATAATCAAGTAATCAGGATAATTTTACATGACAAAAAGTGATCTAACCATGTAGTAAAATTAGGAAGATGGCTTCTCATCCATTGGGCTTCAAGGTGAATATTTTTCACACCTCTGTGAGCTTCTTTAGATCTATAAGAAGTCTAATACTTCTGTCTTTTCCAATGATAATACTATCATCATTTCTGTCTTTTCCAATGATAATACTATCATCATTTCTGTCTTATATATTTATAGTAATACTTCACTACAAGGTATTATAGAGATATTATTGAATATTGAATATTGTTTTACATTGTTAAAAGATACAAAATAATGAATATTTCTGTTAGCTATAATAGTAAATAAATAGTTCAAATTTAAAGTACTCAAATTTCTAACTCAATGTTGTGAATACACAGGTTCTCCTTTTAAGCTTTCTCAAAAGACCTCCAATCCCTTAATTCTACTTGGATTAAAGGCTAAAGGTTTTGACCTCTTATTTTGTGGCTTTACTGCAGTTTAGCATTTTTTATAATTTTTGGAATTCTAATAGTTGTTTTTTTATGAATTTTTATAAATAGTATGCTCAAAAGTTCTTTTATACTAAAGCTCAAATAAGTTTTTTTTATAAAAGAGTGTCTCTTAAATATCATAATTCTAGAATAATATTCTCCAGTTTTTTTCCAGTCCATAAACGCTTCACTGGGAAGTGAAAACTATGTTGTTAGTATCATCGACTCTAGTAGAGAAATAATACCCTTGTCTTCATATTTCTGGTTGAATTTTCTTGATTTTAGACTGATTTTATCAATGCAATTATTGAATAACCCAGTTTTCCTTATTTTTTCTTTGATTTAAGCTATTATATCTTTCAGACAAGAATTTAATGATTTAAATTTTTAAATTGAGTAAAAGTTTAAACTTGTGGTTACAATTATTTTCTATTTTTATATTTGTTTTCAGGACATTCATAGTCAACTGGTTCTATTTTACTAGTTGTTTCATAGAAAAACCTTATATTTGGGGACCCAGCTGTGATTTCAAACATGAAAAAGGACTTATTATCATAGCAAAGATCTTTTCCTTTAGAAATATCCAGTTTTGATAGGTTTAAATATAATTATATTTGAAAGAAATATATCAAACCATTTAGTAAATTGTCTTTACACATGGCCTTTTCACATCCAAAGACCTTAAAATTCTTTCTCTGAGTTATTGTGGTTTTTCTGACTTCAGTTCCTTCAAATTTACATTACCAAATTGTTTTATTTTGACTTCCCAGGAAAAGATAAAATCAATGAATTTTTAATATTGTAGAAATATGAGAATATCTCATTTTTGATTTGCAATATCTTTGATATCACTATTTTCCTTTTTGGCATGATAAGCTGACATATATGTATTATAGTTTTCTTAACCCAAAGTAGTGTTTCTCAAGTTATCAATACCTTTCACTCTAAACTCTCAGAATCCTCAGAGTCTTCCTCTGAAGAAATTATTAATACTGTTAGGAGCCAAAAAATTATTTTTTACCAAAGAAAAGCTTTCTGAAAGTAATTCTTTAGTCTTTGAATTATAAAGTTTGCAAGTTCATCAATTATAGAATGACTCCAGCCAGAAGTGGAATCAAATACTCAATCAAATAATAAGGATTTGGAGCCAGTAGCTAATCCACTCATGAAAGAGAAGAACAAGCTGAAAATTCCCCAATTAGATCTGAACCCTCTTCAGGAAACATTAATTAAAACATACCAGAACTAGTAAAGAAATTACTGCATAAAAATCAAAAAGAAGGGATGAAAAATTTCCCTAAGCCTGTTGATGGGCACAATTAAATATTAATTGTTAATAAATGGGCTCTTTGAAGAAAAGAAGGCCACAGACATAGCTGAGGGTTTGTACCCAATGAAGGAAAATGAAAGACTAAAAAAAATAATAGCCTGGATGAAAACCATAATGTATTGTGAGTTGACCAGCAAACAGCTCTGAAAAACTATGTTCCAATAGTTCCAGAGCCTAAAGACGAAAAGATTCAGTTCCAAAAATTTATAAAGCAGAAACGCAACACCCCAAGGAACCCAAAAGCAAAAAGAGGGTACCAAAAAGAATTTGAAAGGAAGAGCCAAATCCAAAGGGTGCAAACCTTTGAGAGAATGGTACAGGATATCAAAAAGGAGTAATCAGTAATGGAAAATGTGTAGAAATTTCTAGTACTCTTATGGAGCTCACAGCCAAGGACAATAAAAGAATAAATAAGCAATTTTCCAAGAAATAGACTATTTCAAGATTATTTAAGCCCTAAATTCTTGTAATAAAATCAAATTTAAAAGAACTTCTAATATCCATACTTATATGAAGAAAAGAAAGTTGGATAAAATCTTTTTTAACATTGAAATCTCCATTGTCAAACTAAAGAAGAAAATTGGCATGAATTATGTCAGAACCAGTGAAACTTCATTTGATTTTATAACAAGCCAGCTGGAAAATTTCCAAATTCAGGTTGATTAATTAGACAAAAAAGCCAATAAGACTCTTATTTACCCAAACAGGGATTGGAGAATTGTGACAAATCCAGACATGAACTTAAAGAATATATTGAGGATAATATCAAGGAAATATATTCTATAATAGATGAAATTTCAAGAAGGAGTATACCAATAACAAGTAACTTGGATATCCAGCTTTATTTAAAAAGGAATAAACACCATTACCTGTGTGAAATTTGATATTAAAATGGCATTCAATTCCAGAGCTGTTCCAAAACTGGATGAATGGCCAACATTAACTAGATAAGAGGACTCTAGTCATATGGAGTTCATTAAAGGTATTTAACTTTTTAAAGAATATTTCAATATACCAGAAATATAAAATAGATCCATGTTTCACTATTTATTTACAAAACAGCCAATAAATGGTACTTTAGAGTCAGATAGAACCATGGTAAAAATCCTTGGTCTTGGTGGAAAGAAAAAATAATTTTGAAGTGGTATAATGAATTTCTCAAATTTAGGATTGAAAATTCCTATGAAGAAGCCATTTTCAATCCTGAAAGGGATGATATAATGACTTGGATTCTTAGACAGAAAGACAGGATAACAGCTTTCTATCCTGATATGTCCAAACAACAACTTAATAATAGGAATCTAAGGAGGGGTGGTGGTGACCTTAAAAATTAAATAAGAGCAAGATTTGTAGAGAACAGCTGCACTGAAGAGCATATCAAGGCAATGGAGGAAATAAAAGCCAGAACCAGTATTGGTAAACATTGGAATACAAGATCACAAGGAGGGAGGAATTCTATAGGACCTATACTAAAGAATAAAGAGTACTAGTATGAAAAGATGACATTTGAAATTCTATAAAGGTAAAATAAAAAACTAATTTAGACAGTTATTCTAACAGGAAAACAATAAATAAGGTTTAAATTCCTTAATAAGAAGACTCTTGCCGAGACTCTCCCATTTTAAGAGAAGAATTATTGAGCACAATTAGGAATATTTGAAAGAGAAATTGTCTTCCTTTGCCCTGAAGGAAGAGTAAGGTGAAAGATTTAACTTTAAGTAATGAATAATAGAAACAAAAATCATGTAATATTTGGAAATTATTTGATTCATATCTATGAAATACATATCAAAATCTAGAAAGACAGATTTTTCCTATTGGAGAAAAAATAGGAATAAAGTTTCTTTCTACCCTGTAAAAAAATCAAGTTTCATCAGTAAATCAAGATTAAAATGAAGATAAACTTTAATTTATGACAGGATATCTTGCTTTAGAACAGGTTATCTCTGAAAGGGAAGTAAAAATCAAAGATTAACTTCACGAATTGCATTTTTAGCCTAGAAATGCATTTTCTTCTGAGGATGAATCCCTATGAGCAATAATATTCCATGAAGTTCATCTTAAATTAAATATTGAGAGACAATTCCTGCCAGTTATCTTAAAACCTTCCTACTGTCACAGGGGCTCATGTGGAAATCAAGAGTGGCCTGGAATTCAGGAATCAAGAACTCACTTGGAGGGATCCAAGAGAATAAAGAAATAAAAGGGAATATATTTCTTTAAAGAAGGTTAAGAGTAAAGACAAGTATGCCAAAGATAAAATAGAAAAGGGAAGCCAATGGCCAAGATGATAAAGAAAGCCAAAAGCCAAAGAGCCAACCAAATGAATCGACAATTCACTGTTTCAACCTGTCAGAAAGAACAATGGAATTAGTAAAGGATATGACAATCAATATCCACTGACAGGAAAAGAAGAAAGATGAAAATGACTGACTTGAGATTATCAGTATTTCCTTTAATAAAAGAAACAAAAATAAGGATAAAAAAATCCAATATATTAATTAACTGGGGAAAAAGTCCCCAGGTGATGAAAGGTGGTGAGTATAGGTGAAAAGCTGAAAGGCTGATCCTGGAAGGTGAGTAACCTGGCTGTATTATCTAGATTGGGTCAATACAGCTCTGGCCATCCTGAGAATTGAGCTGTGTGACTGAATTCCCACAGTTGAATATGAATTGGCCCAAATGGACAAACACCATACAGGATGCTTGATTACTACCTGTATGGACAAATTGAGTTGTCCAAGGAATGCTGAGTACTTGATGCCTTGACAATGATTGAAATAATTGATAACATCTGAAAATTGACCTTAGAATAGTCCTGATGAGAATTGAAAAACCAACTTCTGCAGGGCCAAGTGGTTGGGGTCCCCGAATGGTCTTCTGGTAGCTCCCAGGAAATTGCCAGACTGAATAGCTGAAAAATCCTCCTTTGGAATTGGTGATGAATTGTGGACTTGATTTGGAATCAGATAATTTGTTCCTGAAAACGTCGCCATTGGATTGCTGAGCAAAAATGGTGCATAATGGTATATTATACCATATATGCACCACTCCTGGATCCTTGAGTGCAGGGTGCATTGAGGAAGGAAACGTCTTGCCCTGAACTTGGGGGGATTTTTTTCTTGGAGCTGAGCTGGTGGCCTCTGGTGGTTGTTGGAGGCCATGGACTGAATTGTGGCCAATTTTGGGTCCTAAGGTGTTTTGGCCATTTCTGGGTTGGTTGGGATTTGGGGCCAAAACTGGCCCAGGTGGGCCCACTTGTGATTTGGGATCCACCTGGCCTTGAGGGCTGATGCGCTGCCCCCTTGGCCCCTCTTGGCCAAAAGTGTCCTAAATGGCCCAAACCCCCATAATATAAGGGGTTGGGCCAAGGGCCCTGGTGGTGGCTAGAGGGGCCATAGGCCACTGTAAGACTGAAAAGACCCCCCAGGCCCAAAAACAAGGATAATGGCCTGGGGGTTGGTGAGGTGGAGAATTGGCCAATAGGGCCAATGAAGGCAGGATATGGAAAAGAGGGCACAACTGGCCATAAACATATTATATGGCCAACTGACCATAAACTGGGTTCAGGCTAGAATTTCCACAACACCCATTTGGAGGATGATTATTTACGGTTGTGACAGTACCCCTTTACCTTGAATGGTGAACTCCTGAGCACCAAGATAAGGTACAGGCATTTTGAAGCTGTTGAGATGGATCGGACATAGGGACTCCAGAGGTATTGAGTATTGAAAAGAGTTTTCAGACTGGTAAAGAGGTTGGCATATGAGATGAGGTTGAGTTGGTCTTCTTTTGACATTTGGCTTTGGGAATTTTGAAAAATTGAATTGGTGTATAGATTTGGGCATTAAGAATCATAGCAAGAAAATTTTGAAGAAAATATAAAGAAAGAAAGATAACAAATAAACTTGAAAATAAGAAGAAAGAAAAAATAAAAGAAAAGAGAATCTTGAGGGGGATTCCAATCTTCACCACAGATATTGATAGTTTATTTGAAATAACCAAGAACCTGGAAAACAAGATTTGATTCCAGGTGCTCACAGAGTGGCCAAGGTGATGTTTTGAAAGGTTGTAGACCCCTCAGGGAAGTGCACACCAGGAGGGGAACTTACTTTTGATAGTTACCACTCTGGCCAGTGCCATAAATTAAGGAATATTGATGAAAGAATGTATTTAAAAGTAATGACTTGGAAAAAAGGATTAAAAAGAAGAATGGTCCATTTCCCCAAGCGGAAATGGCCATAGAGTGGAATTTGATTTTGAAAGCCAGGCCAAAAATCTCTGTCCAAAATTGCAAAGTGCTCACAGAGTGGCAAAGGTGATGCTTACAACAGAAAATAGTAGAATACCCCTAAGGGTGCATATCAGGAATGGGACTTACTTATGGTAATTCCTTTTCCCACCAAGCACCATAAAAACAAAGCTCTTGAAGAATTGGGGCCTGGATTGTCAGGATATAAAGAATGAAAATCCTTGACAAGTTCAGGGCAATTCTGGAGGTTTTTTGCTGATTCCAAAGTGGATCTTTCTGGGTCTTGACTGAAACCTTTCCATTCCACCAGATACGATAATTTTCTTCTCTTGAACTTTGAATCAAGTTTTTGAGGGACTTCCCATTCCTCTTCTTCAATGATGATTGGAGGAGGAGCTCTTGATGCCGGTTTGGGATTGTTGATGCCTTGACTGGTTCAAGGAGGGAAATATGGAAGACTGGATGGATGGATTCCCATTGAGATGGAAGCTTGAGGTGGTAAGCATGAGTACTGATTTTCTTCAAGATTGGAAAAGGACCCAATCACCTTTCAGACAGCGTTTTGGTGGGTCTTGTTGATTTTCTGTTCTTTGGAGAAAGCCATAGCATGTCACCAGGATTGAAAATAGGTGGACTTGCTGTACTTTTATCTGCATACCTCTTAAAGCTGTTTATGGAAACTTCCAGTTCTCTCTTGACATCTTTCTGTACTGATTTCATTTTTGTTGATAACTTTCCAGCAGGAGTGTCTTGAGTAATGTGGGCTGAATGAAGAGTGATTAGAGCTATCATAGCCAAATTCAGCCAGAGGGAGCCAGGTGTTTCAATAATCTTGATGATAGCTGACATATATCCAAAGGTACTGTTCTAGTATTGTATTTACCCTCTCTGTCAGTCCATCAGTTTCTGGGTGGTAAGCAGTTGAAAGATCTCTTGAAATCTTGAGCTGCTGACAAACATTGGTCCAAAAGGAGGAAATAAAAAGTGAACCTCTATCACTGAAAATTCTTGAAGGAAGGCCATACTTTGAAAAGATATTCTTGATGAATAAATGGGCCAAATCCAGTGAAGTGATTGAAGACATTGTGGGAATAAAAACTGCCATTTTTGAGAACCTGTCCACTATGACCAGAATTGAATCAAAAGAATTGGACAGTAGCAGTTGAGTGATAAAGTCCATTGAAAGACAAATCCAAGGACCATTTGGAGTTGGAAGAGGTTTGAGGAGTCCAAAGTTCTTGTGATGGATATTCTTGTTTCTTGAACACTGTTGACAGGATGAGACATAATCCTTGATGAATTGAGTCATGCTGGACCAGTGGAAATCCTACTTGAAAAGTTTGAGCATCTTCCTTTGGCCAGGGTGTCCATCTAGAGGAGAATCATGATGCTTTTGAAGGATTCTGAGTTGAATTGTGGGGTCATTTGGGACCACCACCTGATCTTTGAATAAGAGAAGTTGGGAAGAGGAATCAAGAGAATAACCTTGGACAGATTTACCTTTACCCAATTCTTGAAGAATACTTCTGTACTGAGAATCTTTCCATAGAGCCTTCGGAATTGAATCAATAAAATTTGAAAAAGATTCCACCTTGACTGCAAAATATCTTGAAAGTTGGACTTCATCCTGCTTGATGAGCTGTTTAAAGTTCATTGGATTCTTGCTGATGAAATCCAACCCCTTCTCCAGATAAATGTCATCCCAACATGATAAAGCATCCAGAAGAGTAGCTAGGTGGCCAGGGCGGTAAGTGATTGAGAAAAAAAATTCAGAGAGGAATTCAGCCCAGCAGGCTTGACAGTGAGTAAGGACTTTTGAAAACATGAAGTATTGAAGTGGAGAATAATAGGTGAGAAATTCAAAAGATGAAGAAAGGGAAAGAAGGAAAGCCCTCCAGCACTTGAGAGCCCAGACTACACCAAGGGGTTCCTTGTCATGAATCTCATAGTTGAGCTCTGGTGGAATAAGCTTGCAGCTGTTGAATGCAATGGGATGTTTCCCTGAGTCAGAGGCCTTATTAAGTACAGCACCCAAGGCATAATCAGATGCATCGGTCGCTACAATGGTAGGTAGAGAGGGATTGGAGAAGTGGTGAAAGCCTCTTTGAGTTGGTGAAACTGACTAAGAGCTTCCTTATTGAGGGGGAAACAGGAATTGTTCTTGAGGAAACTGGTGAGTGAACTGATTTTCTTTAAATAATTCTTGATTAAATGGTGGTAAAAGTTGTCAAAGACAAGGAATGATTGAAGAGCCTTGAGGTTTCTTCAAGGTGGCCAATTAAGAATTTTCTGGACTTTTGCTTGGTCCATCTTGAGGCCTTCAGCAGAAACAACATAACCTGGATACCCAACACTAGTAACATGAAATAGGCACTTAGAAGCCTTAGCAAAGAGGTTATTGGCTCTGAGTCTGGTAAGAACAGTGGACACATGAGTAACACATTCTTCCTCAGATTTGGAAAAGACCATAATGTCATCCAAATGAACCACAACAAAAACATCAAGAAGATCTTGGAAAATATCATTGACAAGATTTTGAAAAGAGGCAGGAGCATTGGTGAGCCCAAATGGCATAAAAAAGTACTCATAACTGCCATATTTAGTTCTAAAAGCTGTCAAATGTTAATCACCCTCCTTGATTATGAGCAGGTTATATGCACCATGCAGCACAATCTTGGAGAATATAGAAGAAAAATTAAAGACATTAAGGAGCTTATTCATAGGAGGAACAGGATACTTGTTATTCCTAGTAACAGCATTGAGTTTGTGGTAATCAACACAAAAACGGAGGCCACCATCTTTCTTTTTAACCAAGAGGACAGGTGTTCCTGTTGAAGAGGCGCTTGGCCGGATAAAACCTTTCTCTACATTCTCTGAAATGTAGCCCCTGAATGTATCTGACTCTTGGTTTGATAAAGAGTAGATCACCCCAACTGGAGGTAGAGACTCCTCCAGCTTGATACGATGATCACAGGTGCAGTGAGGAGGAGGTTTCTCTGCTTTCACCTTGGAGAATATAACCAAGTACTGGTGATAGACAAGAGGAACAACCTTAATCACAGTTTCTACTTCTTCTGGCTCTTTCTCTTCATCCCACAACTCCTCCAGTGAGTCATGATAAGAGGAAGGTGGAAGGTCCATATTCCCAAAGAAGATATGAAGTGAAGGTACAGAATTATCTTCTCCAACATCTTGAATCTCTTTGAAGACTTCATCTCTAGAGGATAGTAATGACTGATAGGAATTAAGGGAAGGAATATGGATAGAAGATAGAAATGATGGTGTTCAAGAATCACCAACCAGAGCTGCACATGATGTGGCAGAAGAAAAGTCATTACTGAAAGGTTCTGAAGGATCATAATAGTCCTTATGATCAGGATTAAAGGTTATCAGCCCTTTCCTCCAATCAATAGATGCATTAAAATGATTGAGAAAGTCAAATCCCAATATGAGGTCTTCTCCCTTGGGAGTATCAATGACTAAAACTTCCCATGCAAAGCTTGGGAATGGAGAAAGCTCAACCATATATTTAGTATGGTGAGTCACGTATAAGGACGGGGACTCAGAGGAGTCCAAAATGATAAGAGGAATCTTCTGTGGGAGTTCTGAAATAGTCAAAGAATACTTGTGAACAAACTGCTTTGGAATAAATGAGTTGGTAGCACCAGAATCAATGAGAATACTGTAAAAAAATCAAAAAGGGAAGAAAAAACAAAGAATTTGAGAGAATTATTGACACCAGTATTCAGAATGCACAATTGTGCTCTGGGTGGAAAACAGTGAAGACCATTGAACACAAAATGATCTTCACTAAGGCTTTTCCCTGGCTGGGAAATTTGCCTGACAGCTGGGCAAGCTTGTTTTGAGGCCTTTTAAAACAATACTCAAGACTATGCTTCCCACCACAATAGATACATAGACCCTCCTTAATTATTCTTTCTTTTTAATAATTCAGTAACTTTAAGTCTTTATTCAACAAGGAAGAATGGGGCTTGTCCCTCTTCTGAAAATTCTTCTTCTTCTTTTGGCTTGAGCTTGAAGAATTTTGAGGCTTCAGGATTCTTCTCTTGATGATTACTCTTCTCTTTTTGCCTCTCATGGTACGTGCTATCAAGCTCCAGGGTAATATACATTAAGTCTTGAAGAGAGTCACTTCTTGAAGGATGGGAGGCCAACTGATCCAAAATCCTGGATGGCGATCCCTCCCTGAAATGACGGATGAGAGCCCTTTCACCCCAATCTCCTATTCTTGAGACCAAACTTCTGAAATCAGCAATGTATAATTATACATGCCCACCTTATTTCATTCTTCAAGAATCCAATTCTTCTTCAGATTTTCTGACTTCATTTGGGTCCCCAAATAAGGTGAAGAGTTGAAATTCAAATAAGCTCCATGAATTGAGAAGGTAATTTGGATCTTTATTGGTGAGATTGGAAAGGTAAGGCTCAATCCTATTCACATCCCTGCCAATGAGAAATGATGTGGCATAGAAAACGTTCTTTCTGTCTTGAGAGAAACTTTATGGATCATTATGAAAGATTAAGTGGCAATACTGAATAAAGCTTTTGACCTTGAAGGGCTGAGTCCCATCAAAGCCTTCTGGCACCTTCATAGATGGAGTCTTGAAGGCTGGTGGTCTTGATGACTCAGAAACTGAAGCTGCTTGAAGATTGGCCATAATCTGAGTAATCTGCTGCATTATGGCCAATAAAGATGGTTCAGACTGAGGAGAGACAGGCTGATCAGACTGGGCTAGAGCTGGCCCTCCAGTACCTAGGAATGCCCCCACAGGAGCAGGGACACCTTCAGTACCATCCGACTCTTTCTCTTTCACAGAATTCTACTCCCCCTCTTCACAATCTTCACCTGGACCTTTGAGAGTGGTCCTTGACAGTCCTGAAAATCCGCCAACTACACCTGAGAAAGAATTTGATCTTCTTGGCCCTCTTGCTTCCTTCCTGGATGGTGCTGCTCCTTCCATACGGGGTTCTCTGTCTAATTGGGCCCTCAGTTGAGGAACTGCTGGGGTGCCATCAAGAGGAGCTCTTGGAGTTGGAGTAAGAACAGCTTGAGCTCTGGCCTGAGATCTGGTCTGTCTTACAGGAGGTGAATGTTAAATAGGAATGATTTCAGGAACAAAATTAAAATAAATTAATAAAAAATTGAACTTTGCCTGAAGTCAGAAATAAACAATCAAATCTTGAGGAAAATCAATGAATTAAATGAAAATCTTCAGGTATGTCAGTAAATCAAATGTCAACTGAAGTATCCAAGTCAAAATCAAAATCCATGTCTTGAAGAAAATCAATGAATAAAAAAATGAAATCTTGAGGTAAATCAATCAATCAAATGTCCAAATGACATCTTCAAGTCAACAAATCAATATGTCAAGTCAATCAAAAGTCAAAAATCTTGCAGAAAATCAATCAATCAATGAATTCTAGAGGCAAAGTCAATTTATGTCAAAATTCTTGATGTCAAGATCAGCCGAAATGAATGAAATATTCAGGTCAAGAAATTTTCTTGAAGTAAATATCAATTATATGTCAAATTAATCAATCAATGCAGTTCAAGTGAAATCCTCCTTAAAATCAAAATTTCTTGCAGAATAATTCAAAATGAATCTTGATATGAAGAGTGTGTCTGAACAATCTTGATGACCAATTTGAAAAATCAAATGAAAAATGAGATTATGCCTGAGTTATGAATGAAAGTATATTTGATGATTTGAGATAAGATCTAAAAAGAGAAACACAAAGTAAGGAATGGGTCAGTTGTCAATTTTCAAAATGAAGATTGAATGAGAGCAAATTGAGAAGTGAAGAAAGATCATAAAGCTCATAAAACATCAAAGAGTCATAATTTTTATGAAATGAGTGAATCAGAATGATAAAAAGAATGAGTGAGCAGAATGAAAAGAAATTATGAGTTAATTAATATAATGTCACAGGGGCTCTTGTGAAAATCAAGAGTGGCCTGGAATTCAGGAATCAAGAACTCACTTGGAGGGCTCCAAAAGAATAAAGAAATAAAAGGGAATATATTTCTTTAAAAAAGGATAAGAGTAAAGACAAGTATCCCAAAGATAAAAATAGAAAAGGGGTGCCAATGGCCAGGATGATAAAGAAATCCAAAGGCCAAAGAGCCAACCAAAGGAGTCCTCAATTCACTGTTTAAACCTGGCAGAAAGAACAATAGAATTAGTAAAAGATATGACCATCAATATCCACTGACAGGCAAAGAATAAAGGTGAAAATGACTGACTTGAGATTATCAGTATTTAGTTTAATAAAAGAAAAGGAAATAAGGATAAAAAATCCAATATATTAATTAACTGGGGAAAAACTCCCCAGGTGATGAAAGGTGGCGAGTATATGTGAAAAGCTGAAAGGCTGATCCTGGAAGGTGATTCACCTGGCTGTATTATCTGAATTGGGCCAATAAAGCTCTGGCCATCTTGAGAATTGAACTTTGTGACTGAATTCCCACATTGAATATGAATTGGCCCAAATGGGGCAAGGCCATACAGGATGCTTGATTACTACCTGCATGGACCAATTGAGTTGTCCCAGGAATTCTGCGTACTTTATTCCTTGAAAATGATTGAAATAATTGATAACCTCTGAGAATAGTCCTGATGAGAACTGACAACCCAACTCCTGCAGGGACAGGTGGTTGGGGTCCTCAAATGGTCTTCTGGTAGCGGCCAGGGAATTGCCAGACTGATTAGCTGAAAAATCCTCCTTTGAACTTGGTGATGGATTGGGGACTTGATTTGGAATCATGTAATTTGGTCCTGAAAACATCACCATTGGATTGCTGAGCAAAAATGGTTCATAATGATATATTATACCATATATGAACCACTCCTGGATCCTTGAGTGCGGGGTGCATTAAGGAAGCAAAATTCTTCCCCTGAACTTGAGGGGAATCCTTGCTTGGAGCTGCGCTGGTGGCCTTTGGTGGTTACCACAGGCCATGGACTGAATTGTGGCCAATTTTGGGTCCTAAGGTGTTTTGGCCATTCCTGGGTTGGTTGGGGTTTGGGGCCAAAACTGGCTCAGGTGGACCCACTTGTGGTTTGAGTGCTGATGAGCTGCCCCCTTGGCCCCTTCTGGCCAAAAGGGGCCTAATGGTCCCACAGACCGTGGACTGTAGAGCCCTTAGGGGGCCTAAAGGTCCCAAAAAGGCTATTTAGGCCAAAACCTCCATAATATAAGGGGTTGTGCCAAGGGCCCTGGTGGTGGCTAGAGGGGCCATAGGCCACTGTAAGACTGAAAAGACCCCCCAGGCCCAAAAACAAGGACAATGGCCTGGGGGTTGGTGAGGTGGAGAATTGGCCAATAGGGCCAATGAAGGCAGGATATGGAAAAGAGGGCACAATTGGCCATAAACATATTATATGGCCAACTGACCAAAAATTGGGCTCAGGCTAGAATTGCCACAACACCCATTGGGGGGTGATTATTCAGGGTTGTGAAACCTACCAAGCTAGTACTAGAGCTAAGGTGTCAGGGTGAGTCTATGTAGCAGCTAAAAAAAGATAAATACAAGCTGGTACTATGACTGTGACACATCAAAATTAATTGAATTTAAAATAAAAAGGTCCTACTGTTACATGGTAACAGTGGTGATTACTCTACTGAGGACCTTAGTTACAGTAATCTAATATCTTTGACTTTAAGGAATTACCAAAATAACTATACTTTAATTATATCCAAAATGATTCTAAGGAGACTACTGGTTACTAACAGTTTCTTCACATAAGAATACTAAATAAGATAATAAGATGGGTCTTTTCCAGTGAGGAAAGACCTTCTTTCATCCTTTCTGGGAGCTTTGAAGGGCGGGTAAGTTCTTCACACATTCTCAGAGTAAATGTTACACTATGCAGTCTAAATTTTGGGTCTATACTATCAATGCTGATGTTACTACAGGCAGAATTGTGGTTTTGGGACCACAAATGATCATTGTGGATCAATACAGGGTCAGATGCCTTTTCACAGGCCACGTAAGCACCAGTATGACTGCTACCTGGTGTTTAAATGACTATTTTTAGTCATTCTGGAAGGGTCTGAGATTTATATTAATATTATCTTAAGTATTAAGCCAGTACTGGCTGGTGCAGGTTTAGTACAGAGCAGTATTGGTCAAAAACCTTCCAATACAGATATCTCAGTCCTTTTTTGAGATATCAAAAATCCAAGACAACACACTTGAAGGGCTTAATGAGCTCTTCAATTTTATATGCTTCATCTTTTCCCTTATTTACAATAGAAAGATTTGAAAGGTTCTTGAATTTTTTGATGTATTTTGGTACATCAGTATGTGGCTTAAAAAACTTCCAAGCCGGATATCTTTTCTGATTCAACTATATCTTTACTCCAAAGATACAAAGTTTTAGGGATTTCTGAGCTCTACAGCTTGGTATAAAATACAGTACAGATGCATGGATATACTCCAAAGATACAGGGGTTTATTTATATTTCTATGTTCAGAAATGCTGTATTTTTAGTAGTAAACCTTTGAAACAAGATTCCTCTGCCAGGTTGGAGATAAAGAGGTCTATGTTATCTCAACTTAAAGATCTCACTCCGATTTTTAATTTAGTTATACTTCTGTACAGGTTTGTACAAGACCTCCTAGACTTTTGTGGGGTTCGTGGTAAAAAAGGTGGTATACTAGTATCTGCTGATGTAGTAGTGCTACAGAGGAGGGATCATACCATTGGATAGCTTTACCTGAGATCTTAATGAAAAATAACATTTTGGTTTGGTTTAAATTAAATATGCAGAAGCTATATGAGAGGTGAAAATAATGGTTTTTGCTTCTTTGTTCTTATCTTTGACAGGGAATATCTTTGTCCTTTATTATCCTATTTGAATAAGGTTGGTATATTTATATCTGAGGGATTTTCCTCTTCATAGCTTACCTGTATTTGATATATTTGTACAATACTCTTCATAAAATTACTTATGGTATGTTGGATGTCAGTCTGGTGCTCTGTCTGGAGTCATAGGCTGACATAAGAAGGCACTAGAGAAACATATTAAAGAAATTATATAGCTTATTTTGTTGAGAAAGGTGGTCCATAATGAAAAATTTGAGGTAACTACTCCTGTAATTTTATCCTGGCACAATGATAGATACATGATGGTTGGTAATGTCAGAGTCTTGGATACCTACACCATACCTGACAGATATTCTATTCCAAATATTGAACATAGCTTGACACATTTTTCTGAAGAAAAATTAATTACATCAACGTATTCACTCAAATGATTCCACCAGGATTTTATGACAGATTGTTCCATAAAAAATTTGAGAATTATTTCACATTGTGGTATTGATCAATAGCTAAGTATGAGGCTTTTCTATGAAACTCATGATAATATCAGTATTAATCAAGCGTAATATGGCTTTACTCAGCAGAAAATATAAAAAAATTAATTATTATAACCAAACATCAATATGATTATTGAAAATATTTATACAAAAAAATAAGAATTATTATGATTGGATAACTTGATAATGAAAAATTCATCAATAATCATAATAAATTATAATTATTCTATCAAAATAATAGTAATTGAAAATTTTAATAATTTGAAATATAATAGCTCTCAATGAGACAATTACATGTAAAAAATAATTATATGTAACCACTTATAAATAATAAAAGTATCATTTATAAAAGAATCAATCACACACATTGTGAAAAGATCAATGTTATAGAGAAATGCTATATAAAGAACTAATACTAGATAAAAAATATAGAAAGTCAGAAAAAACTGACTTTGAATATTTATTTAATACAATAAGTCAAATACAACAGCTATAGTATTAATTAATGCTTATAGGTTAAAAACACACTAAATATCACATATTTTGAGGTAATGAAACAATTATATATCATAAAATATGATTTAAGAGTTTTTAGACGAAATATGTGGATTTAAAAGAAATTTTAAGACAACAATTTTATATAATAAACTCAATTTATTGGTGATTAAAAAAATAAAATCCAATTTATATTATTTTAATTCTTTGTTTACAATATATAGATATTAAAAGAATTTAAGGATTATTTAATAATATAATAGCTTAGTAAAATATTACCTGTTTTAAAATATCTGATTGATTGATTATGATGATAATGGACCAAAACAGCTATGAAAAGACTTATTTTATGCCTTCAGAGAATCCCCCATGATCAATAATGGATAAAAATGGATTTCTCAGATCAGAATTTAAAATCCATACTTACAAATAAGGTTTTAACATGAGGTCACTTATTTTCAATCTTACTTTAAAGTTACTAGTGCTTCTCTTAACTCCAAGTAACTTTCATCCTAATTCATGAATTTTAACTATATCTTGATTATTTATGAGTTAATCTTTTCATTGAATTTATTCATATTAAGAATACCAAAATGAAGTTTCAAGAAAAAATATTGTAAATAGATTTTTGATTAATTTTTAAAGAAATCTTAGTCTTCTTCAAGAAGAATCAAAAAGGTAATTTCAAGGCTAAATGACAAGGAGTACTACTTATAAAATATACTTAAAATTTCATTTATCCACAGATATCATTTAATCACAAGCTGTGGGAAGATGTTCAAGCAAATTAATCTATTAATGGATCTTCTATGAATTGTTTCAAGTTGTTTCTCTTTTTCCAAGTAAAATAGAAATAAACACAAAATCTTAACTTCTTATGAGGTTTTGAAGCTTTTAACTTTAATTTAAAGCTTATTTAAACCTACTTCATGTTTTATATTTCTCAAAACCTTTATTAAAAGCCTTCATATGAAGATTTACCCCTTGGAAGCTTGTAAATTCTCTCCAATAGGAGTATAAACCCTTATAAGCTTTAATATTCCATCAAATTCTAATCTTAAATCCTAAATAAGGTGGAGAATCCTTCAATGTATGAGTACAACCTTATTTTTTCTCTTTCAGCTCCCAAAGCTTGGGTACCCTGGCACCTTTTGCATCTTTCTCTTTGTTGCACCTTTTGTGTGGATTTTTCCAATTTATTCATTTGAAGTCATAACATGGCTTTAAGCCAGTTTAAATTGAGCTCACAAATTGATTACAGCCTTTATGATGAGTACTTGGACAATTCAGTAAATATACACAACCTGAATTGAACACAATTTCTATAAGCTTACATAAGCCCTATAAAAATTCAAAATTAAGTTTATAATTTGAAATTCAAACTTTTTATCAAAATTTGTTAAGTCATATAAGTGTACTGTGAGATTCTTGAATATTTGAATAACAATAAAAATAGCCATTTGGGTACAACACCCTATCGGTATACCCTAGGTTTCTTTTGTTTTGGAATCCAAAAAATGGAATAAAAATCATAACTTTATTTATCAAAAATAAAGCTGTAGTAATTTAAAATTACTCATTTTACAACAATTTGAGAAGTATATTATTGACTTAAGTCAATGTATAAAATACTATTTGTGGCCTTGTGGATATCTCATACATAACTCACAGGCTCACATTGAGAGTCACTTTTGGAATTCAGAATTCAGCATCTTATTATTAAAGGAGGATTGATACCATCTTCACTACTGAGTTATCACAAGGATTGTTCATTCTTTACATTGATGATATTATCATTTTTTTAGAAAACTGGTCTTATAATTTCAAATACTCCAAAGAGTTCCAGAAAAAGTAATCATAGTAAAAATAAGGATATCAATGAAGAAATGTGATTTTGGTTTCTAGGAACTAAAAGCACTTGGACAAGTTTCTTTGGGTCTTAGCCTTTGAATAGACAAGACAAACCTAGCAGAAGTCTCACTTAAGCCTATGCCACAAAAAAAATAAAAAGATGATTAATCTTCTATGTTTGGCTGGAAAATAAAGGAAGAATCTTAAATAGTTTGAATTTTTTTCTAAGAGCCTCCTCAGGATCTGTGACCAACAGAGAGTGCTTGATATTTTTACACAGGAAAGAATAATAGCATATGAAAAAATAAACAGTTCCTTGTTAAAATTCTACTTCCCTACTTATTCCAGAGTGAAAAATTACTTTCAAAATGTAAATTGACTCTAGTTGGGAAGAATTAAGAAATGTCCTTCATAAACTCTAAATTTTCCAAGACAAACCTTATGAAAGACAAATTTTCATTATTTCCAGGAAAATTAAATATACAGAAGCAAGCTATGGTTAAAGGTATATGAAAGTCTTATTTTTGGTTTGGAAATTAGAGAAAAACCATTAATATTTGTATTGGAGGTTATTTGAATTAATAACTGATTGAAATATAGCTCAATCACTTCTGAACATGAAAGCTCCAAATAGACACATGTTGAGATATCAAATAGTCATTGGGGAATACAGATGCAATAAGCCTATTCTCCATTGACCAGGGAGTGATAAAATAATTCAGAGTTCCTTACTAGATGGTCTCTAGCCATTAAACCTGATAATAAAGCTTATGTAAATTGAAAAGCTTAATCTCAAATCAAAATTGAAGGTATCAATAACACTGATGTTGGTGCTGAATTTTTGCATGAGGGACTTAAATCCTAAAGAAAGGATAAAAACTGTAATCTGGTGAAAATAATCCTTGAAAATAATTGAAAAGAAAATTCTCAGAATTATTATTTAAATTAACTATCTATAGAAATGTGATATTGATGATGGCAAATTCCACCTGTTTGATAGAATACTCTATCACAGGATTAAAAATTATTGTATGATGTTAATTTGTGATAGAGCTCTGATAAACACCATATTCTAGAATTATGAAAGTGTCTACTCTGGAAACCTTTCTGAAAATAGAGCACATGAAAAAGTCAAATCTTGTGCATGGCAGTCTCATTGGAGGAAAAAGACCTTTGAATACTGTCATACTTGTGATAAATTCCAGAGACTTAACAGAAGAACAGGAAAGATACTTCATAACATTAATCAGAAAAAATAACCTAGCTACCCATTGGAAATTTCTCACATTTCCTGGTTCACAGCCTTAATTCTTTCCTAGGGATGATGGAAAGATATAGTAAAACTCCCATATTTTTTTCCCTCTATAAAGATGAAACAGCTTTTTATGATTCACTTCTTATTTGAAACAGATTCATATCACAAACTTGTCTCTTCAAAAACATAATTACCTATAGATTTTTATAGTTCATATCAGCTCTGTGGACTACTCTTCACAAACTGTTTTGAACCAAAATATCCTTCTCAAAAGCTCATCACCCTCAAACTGATGGGTTAGCTGAGAGGATTATTTAAACAATTGAGGATATGACAAGGAGATCTTTTACTATATCCTGAGAGTAAAATACTCAGATGGTTTTACCCATTACTGGTGCACTGGGACCCGAGCCCTAGAATTGGCTTACAAGACCTCTATTCATATATCAAAAGGTACAACATCTGACATGCTGAAGAAAGGTTGGAGTTCAAAGATTACACCAGATACATTGAGAAAGGACTTAGTTAGAATTCACCCAGCTTCTTCCAGCTTCAAAATATGATTTAAAGTGTAGGAATCCATTCCTTGAAAAGGCTTAATGAATATTAGGGGGTGTCAAAGTCACCAAATCCCACCTTAAAAGAATACAAGATTTGGTTTTGAAATCCCAAACTAAATCCCAGATTTGTTAAGTGTAAACCACATGGAATTTTAGCAGAGTCCCCTGGTATTTTCACCAAATACCATTAATCTGAGATTTGAGTTTAAAACCTAACCCAAATTAGTATTCACAATTCAAAACTGTACAGCACATTCTTCCACACTCCCTTTTTGGAAATCTGACTGAAAAGCTTACAATCCATTTACATTTCTCCATCCATATAATAATTCCTTGTGCCAAAGCAAAAAAAATAATACAGATATAAAGATCACCTTAGGCCTTCCTTGTCCATCAGGTCACTTAATCTGTACTGATTCTTTAACCATAATTAATTGGCTTTTTATAAATTCAAATTTTGAGTCATGTTTTTGTACTAGTGGTTCAACATTGATTGGAAGGACTCCTTTTCAAAAGCAGCCTGAGTTTCAGCTTATGGTGATTGAGGTCAACAAGAAATCATGACATCTTAGCTCAAGAAGCATCTGATATTGATGATAAAAATATAAAAAGAAGTATATGGTAGCAAAAAAATTGAAACTTCAACTGGGGCTGGACTGACTGAAGAATATGGGAGTAAAGGTATTAAATCAATGAGTGAAAATATTAAATGTATGTGTCCTTGATATGCCAAGATGGATGCACTCTTTGGCCACAAGCCCAATATTACTCCCATTGCAAGCTATGATTTTCAAGAAAAAGACAGCTTAAATGGTGATAATGATGATTATCTTTTGATTAATAAGGTAAGCTATCATATCCTTTTTATTTTTACCTGAGATAATTAAAGCTAATTTGAATCTTAAAGGAGAATAATTTTTTTCAATCACCTCTGAATCTTGATCCTTTTATTAATAAAAAGATGGGATAAATGTCATAAAGCCCCAGACTTAAAACAAGGAGACCTAGTCCTAGTTTCAACCTTGACTTTAAAAAATAAGAAAGGGCCAAAGAAAATTAAATGTTATTTTTTGTAACTTTCATTTCTAAATAATTGGATTAAGCTCATTAAGCTAAAGTGGAAGTCAAAGCAGTATTTGAGAATAAAAATACAGCTTTTCCAGTAAGTATACTTTGGTAGTATAAATGAACTGATAGAGATTTGTTTTGCCCAAGGAACCCAAATCCTCCCAAAGTTCTCCTATTGGGAAAAGATGAAGCTGAAAGGATTCCCAAATGGCTGAAATAGAGGATTTTGAGAGGTAAAAATCTTAGAGAATACTTAGTCAGGTATATATGCCCATCCCATGAAGAGAGGTGGATAGCTGAAAAATACATACCTGACTCAGAGAAATTACTGAGAAGATGTAGGAATGAAAGAAGACCCAAGGCAAGAATTGTCCTATGGATGTGCTTCAATTACTTGAGATTAGTAACAAGAGAAGGTTGGAAAGTATCCTTTTATCCCCTATGGGGCTTTATTTTCTCTATTCTTTTAATGGAGTTTTTAAATTTCACTTTTTGGTGTGAAGGAATGTAATCCTTGAAGTAAGCTTTAAATAACCAAATAGGCTACAAAGAACCCTAAAATACCTTTTGGAATATGAAAAACCCATAATTAATGTTCATATCCAAAGTTCTTCATTTTCTAAAGTAAAATATGAATAACATTTTTGTGAGTAAGTAGGTCCATGTATTTAATGTCAGATTTGGATTCTACACAGAAATTTTCCTATGGTCTCTCCATGAGCTTAATAATCTTGATTTAACTCCATGGAGTGGTAATGTGGAAAATACTGCAACAACTAATCATCAATACAAAATGAAAGACTTGTGTATTTGTTTTTCATTTTTACACCAAAATAAGTGAATTGTTATGAAACCCATTTTACATATGCACTAAAATTAGTTTTATTCATGTTTTTAGAGATTATTAGTACTGTATTGCTACATAAATTATTTTTAAAATATTGGTGGATATCAGTCTTTAAGGCTGAATCACTATTTTGATGTGAAAAATAGTCAAGGGGGACAAAAAAACATCAAAGAAAGCCAGGGTATCCAGCTTGTGAGGCTTGTAACTCATAGCTGGAGCTATAGATTGGATAAAGGTTGATATTTTTCCAATTATTTTATCAAAAACATTTGGGTGATTTTCTACTAAGTCTTAGATCATAAGAGGATATAAAACAAGCTTCTATTTGGACATGGCAAGAAATTAATGAGCACCTTTGACTCCTGTATAAATTTCAATTATTGACTCTTTGCCATTAATAAGCCCCAAAAATACCATTCAAACTCTTTTTGCACTAGTATCCATAGAATTAACTCATGGAAACCAGCTGTTACTACACTAATTACCTGCAAAACATAGGAAATTGGGTAAAGATAAAAAGATTCTTTCAAAATACCATTCTTCATACATCTCTATGAAGCTTTCAGGACTAATGAAGAAATATCAAATACACACAAAAGCCAAAACTAATTGTTACTCATTAATCTCAATTTAAAATATTACTTAGATTCCATTTTTTAAAGAAGCCACTTGGACCACTGAATTTTTGAAAACTCACAGAAAATTCAGCCTGTTATGGAATTTCCAAAAAAAACTGATGACTTTGAGGCAGAAATGTTTTTCTTGAAATAAAAGAAGCTTATTGTGATGAATTCATTATTTATTAAACATATATTCATTGGTATCCACAGAAAGTCCCCTTAACAGGTTATTATGATGATTTTACATGACAACAAGTGATTTAAACATGAAACGAAATGGAAGAGATACTTTCTCATACATTTTTTTGAATCTGAATATTTTTCACACCTCTGTGAGTTTCTGTATACCTAAAAGAGTTCTAATATCTCTTTTTTTTCCAATAACAATCCTATTATAACTCCAATCTCATATTTATACCTTTATATTACTACAAGTTATATATCATAAAAGTATTATTGAATATCAAATCAATTTTGAGATATTTGAGACATTTGAAATCAAGAATATTACTATGAATTCTAATAATAACTTAATACTTAGAGATTTTATCACTTAAATTTGTAATTAATTGTTGTAAATCCCCAAGTACTCTTGTTGAGAATAATCAAAAACCTTCAATCCCTTGATTATACTTGGTTCAAATACTTCTACCTCCTTTTTGATGGAATTATTGTTACTTTCACTTTCTTTTTATGATTTTTAGACTTCTAATAATTGTTTTGGATCAGTTATTAGAAGCAGTAATATTACAAACTCTTTTATACTAAATTTTATCTAAAAATTACTAGTTGAAGAATTTCTCTTAAATATTAATCTGTTGGAAAAATATTTTTGAATACTCTTCAGTCCATGAAGCTTTATTGTCAAATAAATACTATATTTTCAGTATTATTGACTCTGGTAGAAAAATAATACCTTTAAATCAATATTGCTTATAGCATCTATTTATAATAGAATAATTGTATCTATAAAATTATCAATTTGAATTTTTCTTCTCTTTAATATAATCTATTTTATCTTTTGATTAATAGTTTTGTCATTCAAATTTTTAAGCAATTAGAAATTTAAACTTGTGGCTATAATAATTCTCTCCTTATGATATTAATTTTGAGTACAGTCATAGTACGCTAGTATTCTTTGGATATCTTTTTCATAGAAAAAAGTTACGTTTTGCAATAAAAGGATAATAGCAGGAATGATTTTAGAATAATTGATCATCTAATTAAAAAAACCCTGAATAGGTAAATTAATAAATTATTGATCCCCATATCTTTTAATCCAAACAAAAATCATGAAGCTCACAAGATTTTGCAAGCATTTCCCTCACCTTAGTTTATGGATAAAAATTAAATTGTTTCATTTTTCAATCAATAAAATAGTAATGAAATATTATTGATATCTGTTTAATAAGAGAGAATCTCATGATGAAAGAAACCATTAGGCAATATATTTAACCTGAGCCATAAAATTCAAAATTTACAAAACAACTCTCAAAATATGATTTGATATAAATTTCAGAAGAATATTTTGAATTTATTCAATACCAGTTAATAAATATATATCCTCATTCTATAGTATTTCAATTGTGTTGAATTTATCCTGTAAATCTTTATTACAGTTATGAAAATCCAGGTTCATTCCTATCATAAAAAACTTCCCTCATAATAGGAATAATGTAGAGCTAAAACCAATTTATAAAATAAACTGATTTTAAATCTGCAATGAAGCTATAAGAGTAATTTAATACCTATAGTTTCTTATCAATTTAGTATCAAGATTTTCAAAAATCAAAGGGAAATCCAGATTTATCTTACAAATTTTCAGTTCAATAATGAGCCAGGTTTGTGTTTTAAAATACTTCCCCAATATACTAAAAATAGGGGAATTGATCTTCTATGTTCTTTGAGGAAATTCCATACCAAAGTGAATTATTTTTCAAAAAAAAAATACTTTCATAATATTTTAGTTGTAGTACCCACTGAAGAAATAAAGACATTTCAAAAAATCATATATGAAAAAAATGAATTGGAAACTAAATTAAGGATTCAAAATTATTATTTTTCATTCTTAAAAAATATTCTGAATTAGCCTAACAGGTACAGATCATTCTTTTTTCAAAATGAAAACCCTCATTGAAAGTAAAAATTAGTCTAAGTGGCTGATGTTTCAAGTATTGAGAGCCTCAATTTTAATAACTTATGAGAAGCCATACATTTCAGTAATATTAAAACTCAAATATATCAAATTTTGAGTTTATGGAAGTGGGTAAGGTCTCACTTTAATATAGGATTTCCAGTCTACTCCAAACTACAAAGAAACTGATTTTGAGTATTTTATAAGCTTCTTAAGCTTAAGCGTATGAGAAAAGAGTATAAATTTACAATTTTAAAATAGTGATAATTGTATAAGAAGCATTATTTTATAGTGTAAGGTATGGTATAATATATCTTTATTTACTTGATAACTGAAGATTCCCCAAAAAATGGAGTAAAATAATTGACTCTAATTTGAATTTATTCTAATACAAATCCATTGTGGCTGAGAATATTAACAAATATTGGTCCCATGTTGGAAGCATGTCCAATTAACAATCATCCCAGTGTTTAGACTGGTATTGACTTGGAAGCACCTTCCTCTGGCGCTAGCTTGTTTATCAGACTTATTATAGTGTCCCTTTAATTTATACAACATTTAACTAATTCTGATTCTGTATATTAATTTCTTTTCAATTTGAATATTAGTAATCTTATTATTTGATTAATATTCCACTATAAAACATTAATCTCAATTCAATAATTGTTTGATTTCAGATAATATTATTACATATATACATATTAATATAGGATTTTATTCTCATAAATATTTTATAGCAGATTATGAGTTAAGTTTTTCTATTTTTTTTAAAAAAAAGGAACCTAATTTTGTGTTCAGCTTAAATCAAAACATAAAAGCATGTAGTGGAGTTGTTTATCACTTGTGATCATATTTCATCATACATGAAACAGTTAGATTAAGACCACTTTGAGTGAATGAGTTTAATTGAAATAACTCAAGGCTCATACATCTACACAAATACCCAGGAAAATAATAAAATCGACCCAAAACAAATTCAAACCCGATTTCTATCTACTTATATAATTATTATATTTCTAATGAATTGGTTTTATCTCTTCTTTCATATTCAATCCCTAAGAAATTTTATTAAGAATTCTAAAGTGAGATAAAAAGAAATCAATTATTAAAATCATATTTAGGATTTTTAACACAAAAAATAATGTAATTAAGAAATTGATAAAGGATAAAGATTTGGAAAAAGAATATATCAGATTTTAAAAACAGAATTCTTGAGGTAACAAATAAATCCAAACTCAGGATTAATAGTTTTTCTCAACAACCTTATGGAAAAATAATTGTAATATTAAGCTAAAAGAAATCAAGTATAGCTATAGATTTAATAGTATAGCTGATCTTTACTAGAGAATTCAAAAAGAAACGTCTCAGAAAGCTGGAGGCATTTGGAGCTAAAAAGTTCCTTTTTTTGAGGGACGGGTATTTCAAGTAGTCATTGAATTCAATTCAAATCAAAAAATGAGATATGATTCATAAAAGTAATAGATTTAATAAAAAATATATGTTTCGAATAAATTTTCCATCAAACTTCTAAGGAAAATCAGTTATAAAAAGAGGAAGGGTAAATTCTGTTTTTGTGTTAAACTCATTTAATGGCCAAATGTTGAAAGAAAGTAAAAACAAAGAAATTTTAGGATGTATCGGATCAATGAGGAACCCACCTCATGTATCAAAGAGAAGGGAAAAATGGTTGAAATGATTTTAATAGGAAAAGGAGGATACCCACCAAATGAATAAATTCTGTTTTATTTCAAAAAGGGTTATTGGAGTTTTTACCACATGACCATTCTGTTTTGGGATATCCCTATTTTATTATCAAAGGATAAAATATAGTAATCATACTCTATTTTTTCTTAAAAAATATCTTGGTATTATGATATTTATGCATACTTATTCTTTTGAAGTAACTGTCCAAAAAGGAGAATTTCTGTTGGATAATTAAGGATTTAGCCTTAAATAAAAACTTTTATTTTTTTCCATGCTCAATGATTAACAATGATTCTTTTATTTCTATTATCATGGAAATACAGAGTTCTCTGAGAAATCCACGAAAAAATACTTTGAGTGAGTGATAACATCAACAAGCTAGTGAATTTGATTGAGTTTTGATGTATATTTCATAAAAGCTCCCACAATTTACCAAAAGATGAAGGGATAAAGCACTTGATGAAAGATATGCTGAGAAATTTCCTCAAAAAATCAATAAGTAAAATTAAAATTTATAAGATTTATCAAAAATAGTACAAATTTCATTCCATGCTCAATACAATGTGATTGTAGAATTGTCCATTTAATATTTATCTTCAATTAATCATTTTTGTAAGAAAATTAATTACGATATTTTAAATCCAAATAGTATTACAAATAAGAGAAAAATGACCAATTCCAAAAATGAAACTAAAGAAAATAAAAGAAAATTTTCAAAAAAATTACTCTTGCTAAAACTTTTGTTTTAATCTTTTTTCTATTTGATCTGGCTTGAAATATTCTCAATCTATCTTGTGACAGATGTAACATAATTGATCCTCATGGATGCTATGAGTTATAACCTCAATAATTTTTGACGGTGGTCTATGTCAACATTGCAAAATTGGTCTTCCTGTTATTTAATAAATATGTTGAGCTTTGTTTTGTTTGATTCAAGCTTTTAGTTTAGCATATCGGCTTCATACCTGTATCTGTATTGACTTTAGTCTTTCCATGTGAATAGTCCAGGTGCAAGATTATTGAGTTAACTTGTAAAGAAACTTTATTTCTAAGTGAATCCATAGTTGATCCTCTGGTTTTATTTCTTTGTGTAAGGAAATCATTTGTCAGAGTTGAATATCAAAAAATCCCGTTTTCCTCATGAATTTCAATAGGTGAGCCAGTTTCTAATAAGCTGAGGTATTTACAAGAACTATTCCCTGGTGTTTCATTTGTACTATTACCAGAAGAAATATTTTTTTGATTGAAATTGAAAAGTTTCAATTTGAAGTTGTTACTTTCTTCATCATCACTAGTGGAATCCATATAATTTTACTCAAGAACATGTGATTTTAAATACTTGTTTTAGCTCTCTGATTTCACATGAGGATTTCTGAAATATATGGTATTTAATGTTGCATTAAATTAAAGGATTCCATTATCATAAGTCACAAATGGTCAGATATTTACTTACAAATTTCCAAACATGTTCTTCATGTGCTCAAAGAATGGACACCCATTTCTCAACAATTTAGGTAGGCTTTGTTTCATTTTCTAGATAGTCCAGCACTAGTATTTCTTTCCCAATAGATGTAATCATAAAATTCCTATCCATAAGTGAACCAATACAAAATCTTTTTACTCTGTGACTGTCCAACTCCAGAGGGTCATTTGAAGATTTCTTTTTTGAAATCTTCTCAAGCCTCTTGACAGGTTGATTGAGTGTGTGTTAATTTCTTTTATTCCTCAAGTTGATTCCTTGGTATCACAAAATAAATTTATACAAAAAATCAACAAAATTATAAAACACATACATTTAAAAGACCCTCCATATTAGTTGATTTCCTTTTCAATGTAGAAGCAAATTTGCTCATAATCTCTCCTAAATCAAGAAATTCAGCTTGCATCAATTACTTTTTTTCGGTGGCTGCTATAAAAATTGGAGAAACTAATAAAAATGGGACAAAAGTCACAATCCACCTGATTTTAAAATAGGAAACTTATTATTAGTATCAAATTTGAACTTTAACAATATTAAACAACCAAAGATACTAAAAGATTCCTTTTCAGGGCCTTTTATGATAAGAGCCCTGCAGGGCCCTAATACTGTACAACTAGAGTTAACAGGTGAATTAATGAACAAACAACTGGATTTCACTGTAAGTCTAATAAGACCTTACAGCTCAAGTGATAAGTAATTATTCCCCCTATAGAAGAAGGAGAAGAAAAGAAAATTGTGAAAGTACTTAAAGAAAGGATGTCAGGCTGAGTCTATGATGAAGTAGTAATAATGTTATGTTAGAAAAATGTAAGACAAGTGAGACAAACAGGAATATGAAAGTACCTAAAAGGTAAAAAATTCCTTTAATACAAAAGAAGTAACTACAACAAATGGACGCACTATTCTATGTGAGCTGTTACAGTAAAGCGTGTTAGTGACTATTCAAGGTAAGGATGATTGTATAGAATAGCCTACCAATCAACACAAACCACTATGAGTAATAATATTAATAAGACAAGACAGTAAAGGTGAGATGTGAAACAGAGAACATTTAAGGATAAAGGTCAGCATTGGTAGTTTTTGAATAAAAAGATTGATAGATGACCAACCATGCGGATTACCAATAAGCATGTGTAGACTGTAAAAATTATTGAGGTGATCTTAATTTAGTAAGCTAATAAAAACAAATATCTTGTCATTCTCCTTCTCTTGAGTGGGTGATTGTGAGGTCCTTGAAAGCTCACTAGTGCTCTTAACACCATGCACACATGTGATCTAAAAGTAGTTTAGAGGCTCTCTGACTGAGAAGACTCTTCTCTTTTAACAATTCCCCTGTCTTCAATTGAGAGCAATTTTAGACAGTTCATTGCCCTTTAATAGCATGCTTACATATGGAATTTTTCATTAAATTGGCTAGCATTTTGTTTGTCGGTTTATACTTTAATTTGACCTTTGACTCAGAAATGGCCTCATGGATGAAGTGTAGTTGAATATCTACATGCTTTATTCTTTGAGTGTTTGAATTAAAGTCACTGTTGGCTGTATCAATGCATCACTGATTTTCCTCATGAATTGGAATGGGCTTGAGATTCTCAAATATTCCTTCTTCTTTACAAAACTGTTGGAACCAAATAAGCTCACTTGACAGGTCAGTCAGAGACTTCTGTTCTGCTTTGGAAGAAGATAGTTAGACAGTGGGCTGTTTTCTTGTTTTCCATATAATGAGATTGTCATGTAGGATAACTGAGTAGGCCATCACCAATCTTCTTGTGATTCTGATATTCCCCAGCTCATCCTTGCAGTAGGAAACTGGTGTTTTTTCACAGAGGCATTGCAGTATTCCATACCAGTCCATCCAAGGTTTAAATCCACAATTTCAAAGCTAGAACGTTAATCAATGATAATAATATATATATATATATATATATATATATATATATATATATATAAGAAGAAAATAAAGATAAAAAGTGAAATATAAAAATAAAAATTTGCAAAAAAAGGAATATAATTACATCAGAATAACAAAATAAGCATTCCACTGGAATCTAAATCAAATTTCACCTATAGTCACATATTTTCTCAATGCCATAACATGAATAATTCTCTGGATATCATGGATTAAAGAAGTGGAAGGATACTATACATTTTATAATAGGTACAAGAATATGCTTAAAAAGAATGCAGCTTGTTTAAATATTCAATATGACTAAACATGTGTAGGAGTACATAAGTGATACCATTACTCTTACAAAAGCATGTGTTACATTTCTTGACATAAGAAGAAAAACACTTACATATAAGTTAACATAGTGTTACATTCCTCAATCCCCACTTAAGCTCCCATAACCAAAAATTACACATATTATTTACAAATTGAATTTTACATAGAAAAATACTCAATTAGATACCAATCAAGGCTGTTCAGAAGAAAAATGAGGTTAGTAGAGATAAGAATAAAGTTATAAAAAAATGGTGCAATCAACCAAACATATGGTGCAATATTTTGATCAAATGACACCATTTTGTATTTAACCACCAGAAAAAATGTCTCAAGGTGGGATTTTTTCTAAGTCCCTTGTTTTTGGAAGGCTCTATGGAGGGCTCAAAATGTATAAATAAAGGGCCTCTCTCCCTGTTTCTGCCCACAGGCTTCTGATTCAGAAAATAATCTTGAGGATCAATTCATCCCTTCTCTAGTAGGATAATCTAGTATTATATGGAAAAGATCAGTAGCAAGGCTCAGTATCTTATAGTATTATTTAAGATTAACTAATAAAAGATATTTATAGTATTAATTAAATAGCTTTATATTATTTAATAGTCTCACCATTATAGTAGTAGTGTTGAGTTAGTGTTTGAAGATATTATCATTAGTGATATTATCAAGTTTATCAATAAAATTTATTTCTAGAAAGGATATATCATCTTACCCTTAAATCTCAAATCATAACCATTATAGATATATTTGATTATATTCATGTTCAACTTAATAGTACTACATTACTATTATATTATTTATATCCTACCTTTATATTAACCAGAACCACCCTTATAAGTTTATCTTACCCTTAAATTGCTATAGCTAAATTCAGAGTATTATTGAATCACCTTTAAGAGTATTAAATAGCTATAAGGATTATTATTAATAATACTAGTGGTCTATAAAAATATTCTTTCAATACCGTAAGTATTGAAAGAAGAAATCCTAGAAGAATTCATTAAAAAAAGTTATAATCAATAGCAAGAAGTTAAGCAAACCTCAATTATCAAACAAATATTAACTATTACCATTATTATCATAGTGAGATTTTATTGACAGACTGATAGAGACTTCTGAAGAAAATTCTCTAATTGAAAAGCCACAAAACTAAATAATTGATTTGTGATCTCATCAAAAAGGGTATCTTTTTCAGTATATTTAGAGGGGCAGCTAGTACACCTCAGCACCAATGGTTATTGGATAATTCTGAAATTCAAAACAGACTCACCAATAATTTCCCCCTCAAGGTACTGCCTATTATTTATCCCACAACCAAAGGAGTTCCCACATCTGGTTTCCCAATAGTAGCTTTTCAATCTCAAGTATCATTAATAAGATCACATTATCAATCTTAAAGGTCAAATCTTAAAAAATCTTAAAATTGAAGAAAATCAAAAATCAATAAATAAATAAATAAATAATAATTGTTTTAGATCACAATTATCATGGAGGAATCATCATCATTAAAGAAGGCTCTAAACTTGGAGGAGGAATTGGAGAAAGAGAAGTCCAGAATTGAAGAATTAGGTCAGGAAGAAATTGAAGAGGATTTTTCTTATTCAGAAAATAATGAAAATTTCAGAAGAAAAGGTTGGAATTACAGAAGGCTATGGAAAGAGCATCAAAAATATATGCAAAGAAGACAAAATCAAGTCAATTCCCACCTGAGACTACTAGGGATGAAACTATTGAAAAAATGCTCAGACCCCAGCAACCATCACTATCACCAACCCCAAAGACATTTGCAACATCCACACCAGAAACATTGCCAAGAACTGCAAGATTTGAAAAAAGGGTGCATATTACAACACCAACTCAGCAACCTGAAATAGTTACAATACCCTTAAGAAAGATTTTTAAAATAAGGCAAAGGATTATAACATAATCTTGGATGGAAGTGATGTTGAGGATTTCATCAAGAGAACTGAAAGGATAGCATCAGTTGAAGTAGCCAATTGTAGGGATTTGGTTATGCAAATAGCATTCTGGAGTGAAGATAAGGATATCAGATATGAAATTGAAGGAATGACAGGATATGAAATGGAGGATTGGGATCAATTAAAAAAGAAAATGATCAGTAAATGGGGAAAGGCAGAACCAGAAAGAAGACACAGGAAAGGTTCATTAAGAAGACTATTTACTAAAACACAACAGGAAGGAGGAGTCAAGAGTTTGTCCCAATACAGAACGTTTATTGGGGAATATGACATATTTTCAAAATATCTGCTTAAGTATTGGTATATCAAAAAAGAATATGATTATCATGGATATGTCTTTGATTCTTTATCACCACAAATTAGAAGTAGTGTTACTAAAGAAATGATTAAAGACAGGACCATGGTTCAAGCAATAGATGGAGAATACATCTTACCTGAAATGGATATTCTCAGAAATTATATTGAGGCAGAATTAGAGGCAGCAGTAGGTATTAAAAGAAAATCACAATTATCAAAGTGAGATAAAATCAAAATTAAAAAGAAAACCATATTTTAAGATAAAATCTTGGAGGAGGTTATCAAGCAAATGAAAGATATTACAAATAAAGTAAATGAACCACCAGCTCAAGAGGCCCATGTCAATGAAGCCTCAAAAGAAGTGAACCCAGTGAAGGATGGCTTAGCCCAACTGAAAGATCTATCAGAGGCTGTTAATTCAAAAGAGAAGGTCTTGAAGAATAAACAAAACACACAAGGGTCAGGATTAGCACCACATGCACAACCATTCAGACCAAGAAATACCAAGGCACCTTGACCTGCAAATTATCAACCTTATTTTACAGAAAGAAATTATCCAAGACCACCCTTAAAGTGTTATTAATTTTTTTACAGTGGTCATTGGTTGACAAGATGCAACTTCCTGGCAGAAGATATTGATAAGAGCATTTTGAGTAGAAAAGTTTTAAATTTCCTTTACCCTAATTTCTAAAGAGTACCCTCAGAGGAAGCCAAATCTCCAAAGTATTTAGTCAGGGAATTTGATAAGGAGAAAAAGGAAATTTCAAAGAAGATAATTGAAAAGGAAAAGCCTCTATCAATACCAGAAGATCAAAAGATAGTTGAGCTAAAAAAGGAAGAAAAAGATGTTTCAATTGCTAAATTAGAAGAGTGGGGTAATTGGGAGCCACCAACATTATCTTCACCCACCAGGATGTTGGAAACACATGAAGCTCTCAGACAGCCAAAGCAAAGATTGGTTAAGAAAGAAAGCCAAAATAAAGAAAATTCCCAAAGTAAAAAACCCATACTACCAGGAACCTATCATGAAGATGGGGCTGACAAAAAGATGAAGATTATTGTTCAAACCAAATATAAAAATAAACATACTACAAGAGATAAAAAATTTGAAGGAACTAAAGTTAAAGGAAAAGAGAATGTTGAGGAGGAAAGTGACAAGCTAAATAAAAAGATGGTTTGTCAAGAAACTGAAAAGCCAAGACTTCATTATGCCTTTCTACTTGGCTTTATGCAAGTATTTGTTGGGAAAGAAGAATATCTAGTAATGGCACTGGTTGATACAGGATCAGAGCTCAACATAATCACTGAAGATGCAGAAATAAAAGCCTCACTTCCAAACAGAAAGCTCAACATGAAGTTAAAAGGAATTGGAGGACATAGAACATCATTTATTGGATTAGCTGAATTCCTACAAGTACTTTTGCCCTCTGTAGAAGAATAAGAAATTCATTTCTTCATTTCCAAGTGAGAAGTACATACATTCCGTGGAAGGCCCTTCTTGGTAGACAATAACATTAGAGTGGACTTTTCACACAAACAATGTGAAATATTTAGTTATCAAGAAGCAAATGGTAGATGATTATGTATGCCAATATGCAAACCCCATATGTTAGGATTGCAAACAGGACCACCAAGAGGAATGGAGCTTTGTTCAATGGGAAAAATAAAGGATTGGTTTAGCAAAGTAAAATTAAGAGAAGCTGAAAAAAAATCTAAAGGAAAAATTAAAAATATTTTCAAATCAACTAAAAACAAATATTATCAAAATATCAAGTCTATGGAGTGTAATTTATATAAAAGATTATCCATAATGGATAGGGGAATAGAGAATGAATCTCAGGAGGAAGTGGAAGGAGACCAAGAGGTAGAAACACAAGAGCCATAACAGGGACCATCAACAGAAGAACTATCAAACCAAATCATACCAGATGAGCCAAAGTCATTAGACTGGTATTTAGACAAGGCAATAAAAGAGAACAGGGAATGGGCTACCTTTTATGCCAAAATGTGGGAGGAATGGATTAACAGAAATATACCACCTTCAAGTGATAATGATGATTCTGTTAAGAAGAAGAACCCTCAAGTAAACAACTTAAGCTCAATCTGTGAGCCTTAGAGGTATTTTCAGATACCCAAAATACCACAAACAATAAAACAATATACAATTATAAATAAAATGAATTTATCTATATCATCAAAACAAAAATTGAAATATAAATATACATTTATACAAAATAATGAAAATAAAATTAAATTGAAATTTGAATTTGTGAAAACACATTTTTACCTGAAAATTTAGTAAAAATGATATTTCAACAAAAATACCAAAATTAAAATATTTTTGTAAAAAATTTAAATAAAAATTATTATAGATTTTTATCCTACAATTAAACGTATGAAAATTATTTCACCATTGGACTCCTCATAGAAAATAAGGTGGGGTCAGCTCTGGACAAAATTTCTGTAACTCAACTCTAAATAAGATTAAATTAAGTTTTTGTATTTTCTGTACAAAAGTTGAAAGTCCTCAAAACCTTAATTCATTTCACATCACATGTGGTTTTAATAATCAATTTTTGTCTTAAAATTGAGGTGTTGTGTGTAGCTTATAAGCGGTGAGGAATTGAAGTATTTTCAATTGAAATGTCAAAATGTGTGCATTTATTACATAAGTGAACTTTAATTTACATATGAGGTGTCAATTATTACATTTGTGTACTGTAAAAACTCAATTTAATTACATATGAAGTATAATACATGATGAGGAATTAAAGAAAAAATAAATAGGAAAGATTGATTCTGGGGGAAAGGAATCTTGGTTCCAAGGGGGATCCAGTCCCCCAAATTCCTTGCTGACCAGCCTGAGATGTCAAAATCTATGCAAAAGCTCATCACTTTTGGCCTGGAATTGAGTCACAGGGTCTGTGTCTCAATTGATGATGAGGTTTTGATACCAACCAGGGCAGTGTAAACTGTTGCTAAGAGGATAAAAAAACCCTTAAGATAATACAAAAATTGTAAAAACAGTTTTAACTTGTTTTGACATCTCTTACACACATTCTGACGTTTTTTGAAGGCTTAAAACCAGGTATTACTATAGCAATGGCTGATTTGAGGGTCCAAAATGGCTAAAACCAGCCCTTTTTGGTCTAAAACAGGGTTCAATGATGACATAATTGGATTTTCTGTTGTCAGAGTGTTTTTCCACAACTGAAAAGAGAAAATTTCACTTTTGGAGTAAAATAATTGATGGCTATAAAAGAATGTCTTCTTTTCCCCACTTTTCTCTTCATGTTAGAATCTTCTTCTTTTATAATTAGTTTAAACACTGTTAAACTAATCAGTAAAATATTCCAACCACCATTTTCAAATCATTCTTAACCTTTTGAAAATGTGAAAAAAATCATTATAATCATTGTTTGTAACTCTTATAATCCTTTTTACCCCTTGAACCACCCCATAAGTGAATTAAAGCATCTTTCATCACTGTTAGCTCTGTCACTTTGTTTCCAAATTCACTCTGGTCACTTTTGGGCCTTTTTTTCTTTAATAATCTTTTCTAAAAACTCTGTTATTTTATTAATTGCCTGCAGTCCTTTTCTCAATTAATTCAAGTTGAAATTGCTCTTGAAGAAACTTCTTTTGTAGCCTTAAATATCTCTTTTAGAGTGTTTTTGGATAAATATTCATTGTTGGTAAAACAATGAATATTTATGATGCTATTTTTTTCACTTAAAAATTAAAAAAAAAAAAAACAATAAAATTGGAGTTTTTTCTCCGAAAGATTCTATTTCATACTATTTTTAATAAATTCATCCCTTATACAAATTTTGAGGACAGGAAAAGTACTTGATTTTTAATCAAACTTTCATATCCACACCTTACATAAGCTCATGCCCTGACTTCTTGAAAATTGATGATTAACCTGAAAACAACAAGAGATATATATGGAAAAAAGATGAAAAATTAAATTGGTGTATGGAAGAAGGTAATGAAGAAGAGAAAAAGGAAAATAAAATAATCTATAAACCAATTTACACCAATGGTAATTTATATCAGATTTTTTTAATGGTTCAGAAATTATAGAGGGACCACCAATACATAGGAGAAAAACTCTGTTTTACATATTTTCCAAGAAAGAATCTCCAAAGGATATGTAAATTAAAATAAAACCAGAAATGAATAATGATTGATACTCTGAATACTCATTGGAAGATCTTAGAAATAAAATTATTGACTTTTTCAAAGATGAAGAATTTATAAAGGAATACAATAGAGAATAACATAATCAAACTGATGAATTCCAAAGATATGAAATTTTTCAAGATCCTCCAAAGAAGAAAATAAATAAGTCTCATGCTTATGAAATTCTTTTGGAGGCCTACATAAATCATGATTCTTTGAAAGAAATTAAACCAAGATTATCTTCAGATTCAAAGACAGAAGAAAATCTGATAGAAGTTGAAATTCCACCATTGCAAAAGGACCTCATGAACACTATTCTGTCATATGAGTTAAGCCGAAAAATACAATGGAGAATTGATAAAGACAAGGAAATGGACTTGGATAAAGAAAGTTTCTTGCAGGATTGTGATGAAACTTCATACTAGCAACTTCCAACACCTGAAGAAGAGCCGGATTTTGTAATTCTTCCCTAAATTGAATCCAAAGATATATACTTTGCGGTTCCATCAAGAATACTAGGAGGGAAATGGTTGAAGAATCTTTCAGGATATGACCTGTCTAAATTAGACTTCATGGAACTCTTGAATGAGGAAGGAATTAAGGGAAATTTGGAAAAAAAAATATTGGGAGGAAGTATTTTCCTTTGATGAACAAACAAGGAAGGCTCTTTATGATTGTAGAATTTGGCCACAAGAAGACTTCAACTTGCATAATATGGAGCTTCTTGGTGGAAGGCTTTGTTGGGACGAGTATGGATAACTCTTTATACACAAAGAAGAAGAATTCATAAGAAATTGGAAAGGTAAACCCCTACAAGAAAGGAAGAAAGGAAGGAAAATACTGGGAGAAATAGCCAAGGATATATGTTTGACTAGAATTCTTCAGAAAAAATAAAATGGAAAATGTGTTTCATTAATTGAATATATTTTTTTTGCATATGTAAGAAAAGACAAGCAATAGCTCAAAAAAAATAAAAAAAAATAAAAAATAAAATAAAATAAAATATATATAAATATATATATATATAAGAATGAAGATTTGGGTATTTAAGAATTTTAACTGTAAAAGTATCATAAGGCTATGTTTGAATTAAAAAAATGGGGGTGTGTGTCTGTTTCTTATTCCACCTCTAATGGTTTAAGTTTTTGGTATGAAATTCTGGGGAGTTTTAATATCAATTTCTATTTAAAATCAATATCAGTATTACTAATTTCAGGATCTGTTAAAAAAATAAAAATAAAAAATCTCATAATATCATAGTCTTTAATAAAATTAACAAACAGTTCAAGATGGCAAAGCTTGGGTGTTATGGGGATGAATTGTTGGAGGATGAAGAAATTTTGCATCAGAGGCAATTAAAGAAGAAATATAAGGAGTTTATTTTTGAATATGAAGAGTAATTGTAAATACATAAGTAATCAAGTCACCAATAAAGAGAAGAAAAGAAAAAGTTGGAAGAAATAAGGTTGTTATTGGAGAAACTTAAAGTTTTGGATCAAAAATTCTCTTATTATAGAAATTACTTACCATACATGAGAAAAGTACAGTTGAAGTCAATTCTGAAAACCCCCAATTTACATGCTTCAAAAACAAAGAAGAGAAGAAAATAAGTAAAAGTCAATTCCAATAATCAAGTCCAGTATTTTGGGCAGTGACTTCCTGCCTTATCAAAGAGGACCCAAATATCTCTCACCTTATCTCTTTAAATTTCAATTAATGCAATTTTTGGCAGTGACTTCCTGCCTTATCAAAGAAAACCCAAACACTTCTCACCTTATCACTTAAAATTTAAATTGATTCAATTTTTTTCAGTGACTTCCTGCCTTATCAAAGAGGATTAATCATTTAAGAGATATTTCATTTAGCTTATTTATTTCATCTACCTTTACCAAGAAGCTATTCTAATTATTTATATTTTTTTTAAACATCAATAAACAATTAAAAACATTTTTATCATATTTTACCTTTTAGAACCATCATGTCTGAAGCTGATGAAGCAGATAAAGCCCTCCGGACCTATTGTCCAGACTCAGAAATAAATGAAGAAAGCCAAGACTTATGGATTAGTAGTAATTCTCAAGAATTTAACAATAAAGACCAAATATGGGGCTTACCATCAATTGAGAACTTAGAAATACCAAATTATCACATCATTCTATTTATTGAATTTGAGGATATTTTTGAGAATGAAGAATTCCCTCAAGGCCAAATTGAAGATACATGGGACCAGCTACCTGGATCAAGACTTACAAAACTTGAATTCATTAGTATATTAAAATATGATGGAATGATAGGAAATCTTGGTAATGGTTATTGGAATTAAACATTTCATATGGAAGAAGATTTAAGTAAAAGTTTATATTTGGGTACAACCAAAGCTCAAATATGGTTTTTCCTTGAAGAATATCAAGTGCAGGGTAAAAAAATAAATGCAGAGGGGATTTCTATTTTATTGAAAAGGCATTTTATTTTGATTGAGAGGATAAAGTCTTACAGCTAATAATTATAATGAAGAATAACAGGTTTTTTTTGAATAAATAATAATGGAATATATTATGGAAAGGAATTGTCATAAGAAAGATTGACATGAAAATGAAGAAAAATCAAGATTATCTTATGAAAATTATTCTTCAGAAAATTGAAGGGACAGCATGGCCTTAAACTGCAATTCAACAATTCAGTTACTATTTCTCTTAATCTATTTTAAATGAAGACATAAAAAGAACAGAATATATTAACACATGCAAGTACCAATGATACATGATGGCCCATCATGGCCTTAAACTGAAAATTTAATTTCTGACTTTTCTGTAATAGTATCAAGAAAAAAATAAAAATTATTCATAATCAATATATAAATTAAAAAAATCTACATATAACTAATAAACAAATAAAAATCAAGAATTTCTATGGAATTTAGGAGTGTAAGTTTTGGTAAAAGTATTTTTAATCAGTAAAAAAAAGCTAAACAAAAAATTCTCTGGTTATCAAATTTATCTACCCAAACTTTTTTAGTTTTTTTTTCTGTAATAGCATCAGGAGTTTCTTATATTTGAAAAATAGGGGTGGTTAACTATTTCTTATACCATCCAAAGCACAAGTGGCTATAAGTTTTGGGGAAAGTGGTACTTTAATAAGCAATTATCAGCTCATCTCTTCAATAAATAAAACTGCATTTGAATTATCCTACTTGAATAAATGATCTACACTATAATATCACACTATAGCTTATTTTTAATTGATTGATTACTTGAAGATTTCTTGAACTTCCCAGTCTCATCAATAATTACCTTTCATAAGCTCAAATATTCCTCATCATTTCACTTTCCTTCAAAAGACACTTGTTATTTGTTAAAAAAATCATCTTTCAATTTCAAAATATAATTCAACAAAATAATCTGAAAACAAGGAAGATTTAATCAGTATCATGTTAAAATTGAAAAAAATAAAATAAGAATAAGTTTTATTAACTTACTAGTACAAGAGGATATGTTTAATAAAATAATACTTCAAGATTTTTTCACTACAGGAAGACTAGAAATTTTGGAAGGAAGAAAAAAACCTTATCATTTATGTGTAGCATCAATTCTCAAAAGAAATTAGGAAGGAACTTAGCTTAATATGATAGAAATGAAGGAATCAGGAAGCCAAAAGGAAAATAATTAAGCTAAATTACTCAACAAACAGCATGCACACACACATAGCCCATACATAGAATCCAACTCACAAGGAGGGGTGACCAGCCTTTTAATTCAATCTTTTTTTAATTTTTAATTTTTTTTAATTTTTTTTCTAAAAAAAAATCAATAAAAAATACTGGCCACCCCCCTTTGCTTCAAAAAATAAAGTCAAAGAAACAAACAAATCAAACCCAAATCATGAGGAGTGAGGAAGAAATACAGCAAATAAATATGAAGATATATTGAATAAGATAATATTATAATAATATAAGTCTCATGATATTATAATATTGAAAATAAAATAATATGAAAACAAGAATAATATTATAATACTATAATATTCAAAGGGATGATATATACTCCCAATAACATATGAAAATTGAACAATTTATTATTTTAATTTAGTAAAATTAATATTTGATAAAAAAGAATAATGTAACATGGATATTATTAATCTTGTGAAAATATTATAATTTTAAAGTAAATAAAGAAAAAACAGCTATAGAAAAAGGGATATGTCCCTGAATGAGGAATAAATATAAGTCATCTTATTGATTCAACACTATAATATCCAGAATATAATTTTCACCTTAGGTATATATATTGATAGATATTATTAAGGCTATTTAAAAGACAAGTATACAGACGCAACCGGCCAGGTTAACCCTACATAATCTATCTTGTAAGCTCACTTGGTTTGAAGCATAAACAAAGCTTAGAATATTTCTCTCCAAATAAATAAATAAAACGTACTTTGTAAAGTTATTATGAAAAGAATGGGAGAGCAGCTTGGAAATGTAGCTCTTTTTATATTGCATACAAGGGCTTTTGTCTCACCTACAACTTTGCCTTCGTAACACTGAAAACAGCATAAAATTTTGTTTTCTTTGCATTATTTTAGGTTTCATTCAATTTTTAATTAATCTTTAATTAATTTCAAAGTTTAATTTGTTTTTTCAATATATTTTTCAATTAATTTTAAAGCTTAATTTATCTTGAATTAAATTTTCATCAATAGATAAACATAAATAAATATAAATTCATATAAATAAATACAAATAAGAATTAAATTAAACAAATCAATATAAATAAATACAGAAAAATATAAGCTAACTGAAAAAATAGAAATAAATAGAAACATATAAATAAATATAGATAAATAATATATAAATAATATATAAATAATATATAAATAATGTATAAATAATATATAAATAATATATAAATAATATATCAATAATATATAAATAATATATAAATAATATATAAATAATATATAAATAATATATAGATAATATATAAAGATGAATTAATTACTCAAATCAATATAAATAAATAAAAATAAATAAAAATAAATAAAAATAAATAAAAATAAATAAAAATAAATAAAAATAAATAAAAATAAATAAAAATAAATAAAAATAAATGAAAATAAATAAAAATAAAGAAAAATAAATAAAAATAAATAAAAATAAATAAAAATAAATAAAAATAAATAAAAATAAAGAAAAGTTAAATTAAATAAGCAAAAATAAATATACATAGATATAAACAATTCTAAATAAATATAATTAAATTGAAAGCTCTTTTTGTTTAATAAAACAAAATGTTGGAATTATAGAAATAGTAGATTTTTCACTTTACAAAAACATACTGGATTAAATAATAATAAATACAAAAAAGGCCCTTTGCGATTACCTTTGAAGTATAGTACAGTGCAGATTACTATACTATTCAACATATTAAAGCATAGTAATATAATTAAACTTAAAAAAATATTATAAAAATTCAAAAGAAAAACAAAGCATTAATAAAATATAAATTCATATAAGAAATAGTCACAATCAAAAGCAAACACATAGTACAGATTAGTACTTTACTGCACACCTATCTTGATATACTGTCGTTAAAAAAAAGATCATAATCAAAAATATATAAAAAACACCCTTCAGGTGATTCAAAATACAATTAGAAGAAACATATTTACATAAAAAATACTATTAATATAAGTTTAATAATTTAAATAAATTAAAGATCTTATTATAAGTTCTTTAAAAAATAAAAGAAAAGAAACATTTATCATGCAAGCAAATAAAAAAAAGAATAATAGACGCCATTAAAAAAATTACATTACAGGGCACTAGTACGGTACTATACTGTACTACTGCACTTTAAAGGAAAGTTATTCTACTATTGTACTGTACACTCTACTATACGAAAAAAGATAATAAGAAATCGTTATCAATTAAAAAAAATTATCAGTTTAATTATATAACCGAAAAATTAAATTACTTATATATTACAAAAAAGAAAAATAGAGAAGCACTCATGCAATCAAAATCTAACATGAACTAGATTAATACAATCATAAGAATAATATCCAAAAAAAATTAAAATTATATAAAAAAACAATTGCAATATAAAATAAAGTACAGTACAGTATTTTAAAACTAATAGACTGTATTAAAGAAATGAAATCCAATAAGAATCAAAACAAAATTCAATTTTTTTATTGGAATTAAAAAAAATTAAAAATTAAAAAATTACAATGATGTTCTGTATTATGATCTACACTCAGTTTTAAAAAATAATAAACTAGAAACTTTAATAATTCACAAACAATAAAATTGAACTATAAAAAAATTTCTTTTTGTAAAAAAAAATGATGAAAAATAATAATAATTATTCTCTATCATTGTTAAAAAAGATTATATTGAAGAACATACAATATACATATATTATAGTATAAATCAAATAAAATAACAAAATGAAAGTTATAGAAGTATGATAATCATATAATTAATGAAAGATAATTGAAATTTGGAATTGAATCCTTCATTCCTGTGATGATAAAAAATATTATTCAAAATAAATAATAATAGTTAAAATAATAAAACAAAACTGGTCCCCCATGACCTAAAGCTGGAAAATTATTCCTCTACTGATTATGCATTTTAATGAATACTTAATTTCTAATCAAAATAATATGATAATCTATAAAATCATTCATTACCACATAAGCTATAAGCTTTATTATAATATTGATTATAGTAGTATCTTAAAGAAACAGGTCCTCCATTACCTAAAACTGGAAATTTATTCCTCTACTTATTATTCATTTTAGTTGATACTTGAGTTTTTGATTATTGAATATTCTATAAATATAATCATCACTAAATCAATTACAAACTTTATTATTATGATGATTAGTAGACTTATACAATATGTTTTTTACTTATAGGTCCACCATGACCTAAAACTGGATTATTTAGTAGAATTATAAGATATGTTTTTTTTCTTATAGGTCCACCATGACCTAAAACTGGTAAATGTTTCCTCTACTTATTATTTATTTCAATGAATATGCAATTTGTTTCATAATCATTTAATACTTTGTTAATGTATTAATCACTATATAAATAATAACCTTTATTATAGGATTATTTTGTATAACTATAAGATATGTTTTTTTTGGGTCCTCTATGACCTAAAAATGGAAATTTTCTTTTTTAATTAAATTTATTATTATCAAAATATATTTATTACTATATCATTATAAATAGAATGATGATATTTTAAAATTGATTAAATGATCTCCTTATTATTGCTATATTTCTTATCAAATATGTTTCAGATTTAAAATGGAACCTTCAAGTCAATTATTGGTCCTATATGAACCTAAACTGGAAAAGCCAATTGAAATTTATTTCTATTCATTTTGAAAATGATATTATTATTAAAATTCAAATTCCACCAAGACTATAAACAGAAATTTCTTTTTATTATTATTATTTCTTACTCAATATATATTTAAAGTTAACTAAGACTATAAACTGGCATTTCTTTATTTAATTATTTTTTTTACTCAATAAATATTCAAATTTCATATAAACTATCAATTGGAACTTTTCATTCATCTTTTTTCAAATAAATGAAGATTCAATTATATGAGTCTACCATGACCTTAAACTGGAAATATTAAAACATTAATACCAGAAAAGAGTATATATCAAAAACTAAAAAAAAAACATATAGAAAATAAATATATATATATATATATATATATATATATATATACTCAATAAAAAAATAAGAAACAAGAAAAACACAAAGCATTAGTAATCACTTAAAGATTATAAATATGGATTTTATTATTATTATTATTATAATTATTGAAAAAATAATTCATTCAGAAAAGAGAGGCTTTAATGGTCTTCCTGCTCTAGGTGGCACTTGGACAACTGGTCTGTATGTACTTAAAAATTACATATATGCTGAGCATCCAAGGTCATACCTGGTCTGATGAGGGGAAAAAATTCTGAATTCATTAGAGTTATAGCCTTTTATATTTCCACTATATAGTGTCAGGCCACAACATAAATTAAACCCTCTTCTTAGTATCAATAAGACTCAAAACAATAATAATAATAATAATAATAATAATAATAATAATAATAATGATAATAATAATAATAATGATAATAATAATAATAATAATGATAATATGGAGAGGGGTCCTTGTCCCAAACCTGAATATTCATATTAAAAATAGAAAGAAGAAAGAATAATAAAAAAAGATATCTTAATAGTATCTTGGAAGCTCAATCATGATATGATGAATCTTCATAAGAATTAATGGAAGATGATAAGTATATAATGATTTTCTTTTAAGCTCATCATCAAAAAATCCTGAAGGCATATTCAACTCTAAAAGCTGGAAATGTAATGAATCCATGAAAGGAGTGGTGGAATGTTAAGTCCTTTTATGACTTAAAACTACAGGGGTGGAACACCTGAGGGCTTATAATGTATTTCTTTATTCTAGTCCATGAAAGGAGTAGTGGTATTAAAGAGATAATGTGAAGAAAGAAGATGTCAGATTTGAAATGGTTCAAATAAAATCCTTGAATATATGATAAATTGGCCAAAGAATAAAGTATTGAAGAAAGAAGGACAAAAATGTATGATTGAAATATGCAAGGAGATTTGTAATTACTGAAAAGAAGAAAGATATAACTATCAGCCCAAACATTTTATGAGTTATTAAGCCTCAAGGTAGTTCAGGTTGATATGAGTAGAAGGAATCGTTCAGCTTAAAAAAGGAAAAAAACTGCCCTTGGATCAAGTCAAATTGAATACCAGGAGGTCCTCAGCATGACAGGAAACTTCTCCCTTGTGATGAAATGGACAAGGGGTTTATTTGTCCTTGTATGAAATGAAAAGGAAGGATTTTGTATACCTAATATACAGGGCCTGCACACCTGAGTTGTAGGGTCCTGTATGACCTAAAACTGCAACCTCAACTATATGGACAGAAAAAGATAAAAAGAAGTGAAGATTTATTTAATTTAATAAATTATTAACATAAAGAGAAGAAATAAAGAAAATAGAAAAATTGGTATTATATTAATTTTAACATAACAAGTATTTTTAAGGAAATAAAAATAAATAAAAATAAAAATATTAAAGAGCAAAACAGAATCATTACAGTGATATTACAAAATGGATTACCAAAATAGTGCAGCAAAATATAAATCAGTACTCAAGAAGTTTAAGCCAGTCAATGAGCCTATTCCACAAGATATGAATCCTTCTTGGAGAAGGCCACCATGATCAAGAGACCCTTATAATACACCACTATCACCAAGACCACCTAAATCTAGTGTCACATCAAAAATAACACAAGAAAGATTTGAATTGATAAATTTTGTACCACCTGGATTTCTTTCAGAAGAAGAAAGAAGTCGTCTGATGAGTTTCATTGTTTTAAGAGAAAAAGCTATTCCATTCAGTGCAGAGGAAATGGGTTTACTTAAACATTCATATGGAAAACCCTACAAAATACCAGTAATACCACATACACCTTGTGAAAAGAATCCAATACCAATACCAAAGCCCATAATACCCCAGTTTATTGAATTGGTAAGGGAAAGGATTAGAACAGGCTTGTATGAGCAGTCTACCTTCAGCTATACAAGTCCAGTATTTTGTGTTTCAAAGTCAAATGGAAAACTTATAATTTTCCATTACTTACAGGATATTAATAAGGTAAAAATTAAAGATGCAGGATTACCACCAAATGTTGAAGAATTTATAGATGCCTTTCAGGAAGAGCTTGTTATGGACTTGGTGATATAATGGGAGGGTATGATGAAAGAGAATTAGACATTTCTACAAGACCCTTAACTAAATTTGAAACACCACTTGGAGGGCTACAACTCACAAGATTAAAACAAGGAGCAACTAATTCTGTAGCAGTTGATCAAGCCCAAATTACTTGGATACTTCAAGAAGAAATACCAGAGAATGTAGGAATTCTCCTTGATTATGGAGGGATAAAAGGTCCAAGATCAACCTATAATAATGAAACTTGACAAGAAAATAATCTGATAAGAAGATTCATTTGGGAATATTCAGTTTCATTAGAGAGAATGCTATTAAGAATTTAATAGGCAGGACTTACTATATAAGGTATAAAATTTGCATGTTGTGTGCCAGCATTGGACATACTAGGGAATGTAGTTTCTTTTAATGGAAAAAAATTCAAAGAAGAAGATTAATAATATACAAATTTGGCCAAATCCCCTCAATAAAAAGGAAGTAAGAGGCCTTTTGGGACTTTGTGCATATGTTAGAATTTTTAATCAAAATATCTCTCAGATTGCATCACCCCTTAGAAGATTAACAAGAGATGATGTAGAATGGGAATGGAATTCTAAATGTGATGAAGCATTTGAAAAGGTAAGAAAATGTTTATGGGAGGAAACAACATTAAAAAATTTGGACTATGAAAAGGGAGAAGCAAAGATTAAAGTAGCAGTGGATTCAAGCTATATGGCTGCAGGAGCAGTACTTCCTCAGGAAGACAAAGAAGTAACAGACATACCAGTTCTTTATGAATCAATCACATTGTCAAGACTGGAATAATACTACTCACAGGCAGATATGCAGCTATTTGGAGTGGCCAAAATGCTCAAGAAACTCAAAAACAGTACTTTTGGGACAACATTTTGAGCTACAAGTAGATTGTCAGGATGAGTCTATGTTGGAGTGGTAATAAAGCTATTTACAATTAAAACTATGACTGTGACACGTGGAAAATAGTTTCAAAATGATTTATAAGGGTTAAAGATGGATTTAATTTAAAATAAAAGGGCTTTACTATAATGAATATAGTGGTTGTGAGCGCTGTTGAAAGCCCTGGGTGCAGCTTTACCTGTTGGGTTACAATAATAAAGACTACAATACATTAATTTAAGAGTATACCTGTTTATTACCCAAGAGTAAAACTGTTTTTGACAGTTTACTATGTAGGGTATTCAAGAGCAGGATGAGGAGACAATTCTAGTTGTGAAAAGCCTCCTTTTTATCCTGAAATGGGGTGGAAAGGGTGCTAGGCCTTTCCACATAGAGGAAGTGAAAATTTTTCACTCTCTAGGACTGACTTGTGGTTTGCAAACAGCCTATATGCCCTGTATTGGACCCAGATGTGGTTTTGAAACCACATCTGGGAAGTTTTCACCAATACAGGGTGAAAATTTTCATCTGGGGACCTCACAGCCTGATTCTGACGTGTATGACGCATAGAATGCTGTACAGAAACTGTATGGGACCCCAGTATTGACTGACTTATGAGGTATTGAAGTATTAACATGCTTCTTTGTCTATTTGACACCTCATAATCAGAGTACAACTGAATCCTGTCATAATACAGTTGTACTGGCCATACTGTGGGATTATAACCTTCAAATGGCCATAACTCTGTCAGTTTTTGAGATATCATTGTCAAAGTTGGTTCATTGAATATCCCTGTATGAGCTCTACACAATTGTACCCAATTTGGTATGGCTATCATTAAATATGACAGAATTATCCCATGTACAAGGTTTTTGTACACAGGCATGGTTTGGGCAAAAAGCTTTATTGAGCTTGTTTGCCTCATAACTTTTGTTATAGGTGAGATATGAAGAAGTGAATGGCACCATCAGATAGCCCTGATTGTTCTCTTTGCAAAAAGACCCTACTTCAAGTATCCCACACTAAAACTGTAGAAGTTGGATGAGAGGTGAATGTTTTGTTCACCCTTATTTGGCCTGAATTTGACCATAACTCAAGTAATACTGGTGCAAGCTCAGTTTGGCTGGTACCATTGGATAGCCCTAGCTTAGAGCTTCATTTTGAATACCAATTTGATGGGGTTAAGCCTCTCCTTCTAGATTTTAGATTGGAGGTGAAAATTAAGGTTTATGCTCAGCAATAACTTTGAGCAGGAATAACTTTGTTATTTCTTGTGCTATGGTGATGGGACTTATGTTTTCAGAAAGAGGTGAGTTTCCTCTCTCTTTTGATACCTTTTTAGCTTATTTGGCTCAGCTCCATGCTTTGGTGGTATCTTGGCTATACCATTGGTTTATGGTATTTTGGCTGTCATGCTTGTGCTCTGGTTTTGAGTCACACGCTGACATAGATGCAAAATCCTTAATTGAAATTATAAACTCACTCTGTCTGCCAAATTCCCCAATGACCAGATTGGTTGCACTTATTCAATTTTTTTCTTTTGACTTAGTTCATAAGCCAGGGAAGACTTTCACAATTTCATATGGGCTATCAAGAAGACCTCAGTCAGAAGATGAAGCAAAAGAAAAATCTTATTTTGATGAAGAAGAAGAATGGATAAAACCACACCTAGGGCTTGTAGTAAAACATGATAATATAATAAAATTGGCAGGAATACAGCTACCATCAAAGCAAGAAGGATTTTGAAAAAGAATGGTGGAATACTTAAATACATTGAAAAGACCCTCTGGTAGTAAGGAGGATGACTTCAAAAAAATTAAAAGGAATTCATCAAATTTATTTTTGGAGGAAGGCCAACTGAAAAGAAGAAATACACCAAATCCACAAGTAGCTGTGTCAATTCAGAATTCTCAAAGAAGAATATCAAAATCATTACATGAGAAAATGAGATACAGAGGAGAAAATGGAACATACAGAAGAGTTATAGAGAGATTTTGGTGGGAAGGAATGAAGAAAATAGTCAAAAAATGAGTCAAATCTTGTAAAGCTTGTCAAAAGGGAAGTAATTATCACAAAAAAGAGGCAGGAAGAATCTCATTCACCTCAAAATTATTTGAAAGAGTCAGTTTAGATGCATCAAATGTAAAAGCAGGAAGATGGAAGTATTTAGTAGTGGCCAGGGATTATTTCTCAAGGTGTCCAGAGACAATTGGTTTAGTAAAACTTACAGCAAAGTCAGTATCAGAATGGTTCACTTTTAAATGGATTTGCAGGTATGGAGCCCCAAAAGAGGTCATAGTAGATGGAGGTCTTGAGTTTTTAAAGTAATTGCAAGATGAAGTAAAAAAGCAGGTTCAAAGACAATGGTAACAACACCCCACTACCCTGAGTCACAAGGAATGGTAGAAATGGAGGATAAACAATTGAAGTATTTATTTGTAAATATTTGTGGTTAAAATGGTTCAAAATGGAAAGAACACTTACCTTTGGTTACATTGGCTGACAGAATATCAACCAAAAGAGCAACAGGTTACTCCCCATTTGAGCTTCAATTTAGTCAAATGGAAGTACTACCAGTAGACATTGAAGCAAAAACATACTTAGCAATTGAATGGCACAAAGTCCAATCAACATAAGATTTATTGGAAGCAAGATCTGAACAGCTATCAGGAAAAGAAGAGATGAGAAAAAGGGCAATAGAGAAATTAAAAAAGGCCAGGGAGGATTCAGTTAAATATTGGGACAGGAAACTAGAACATCAAATAGGAAATACACTTCATCCAGTTGGAATTGTTCTTGCATACAATAAAGCATTAAAGTCACAAGGGGTATTATTGTTCAATAATAGATGGGATGGACCCTATATAGCTGTGAGACAAATCTAAAAAGGTCCATATTAGCTGTAAGAAATAGATGGTACAAAGCTAGCAAGAAGGTTTGCAGAAATTCAAATAAAGAATTTTTATCCAAGAGGAAGAAGAGGAAGTTTAAGATAAATCTTGAATTGAGGATAAAGAGAAATTTGATGAATAAAAATCCTTTTATTTGAAAAAGGGGGCATATTTGATTGTTTTTTGAAAGAAAAAAGTGGATAATCATCTTGAATTCTGGGGGCAGCATTAAATGGAGAGAGGGATGTGTTATTCCATACTGGTTCTGCCAAGGTTCAAATCCACAATGTCAATGCCAAAAATTTAATCAATAACAATAGTATATATATAAAGAAAATAACCAGAAAAATAAAATGTTGCAAAAAAATGAATAGCACTATATCAGAATGACAAAATTAAGTATTTCACTGGAATCTAAATCAAATTTTACCCATAGTCACATATTGCCTCAACCCAATAACATGAATAATTATCTAGATATCATGGATTAAAGAAGAGGCAGGATACTATGCACTTTATACTAGGTACAAGAATATGATTAAAAAGAATGAAGCTTGTTTAAATATTCAATATGAATAAGCATGTGTAAGATTACATAAGTGATACCATTACTCTTACAACATCATGTATTACATTTCTTCACATAAAAAGAAAAACACTTACATATAGGTTAACATAGTGTTACATTATTCAATCCCCACTTAAACTCCCATAACAAAACATTATAGGTATTATTTAAAAATTAAATTTTACATAGAAAAATACTCAATCAAATACAGATCAAGGCTGTTCAGAAGAAAAAAAAGGTTATTAGAAATAAGAATATGGTTATAAAAAAATGGTGCAATCAACCAAACATATGGTGCAATATCTTGATCAAATGACACCATTTGCAATTTACCCACCAGAAACAATGTCTCAAGGTGGAATTTTTTCCAAGTCCCTTTTTTTGGGAAGGCTATATGGAGGGCCCAAAAGGTATAAGTAAAGGTCCTCTTTCCCTTTTTCTCCATTCATTCTTCTGATTCAGCCAATAATCTTGAGGATCAACTTATCCCTTCTCTAGTAGGATAATCTAGTATTATATTGAAATGATCAGTAGCAAGGCGCAGTATCCTATAGCATTATTTAAGATAAATTAATAAAAGATATTTGTGGTATTAATAAAAGATTTTAATATTATTTAATAGTCTCACCATTATAGTAGTAGTGATGATGTAGTATTTAAAGATATCATCATTAGTGATCTTATCAAATTTATCAATAACCCTTATTTGCAGAAGGCATATCATCTTACCATTATACCTTATATCATAGCACTTATAGATATATTGGATTATATTTATATCTATCCTAATATCATTATATTACTATTATAATATTTATATCTTACCTTGATATCAACCAGAACTACCCTTATGAAATTATCTTACTCTTAAATCATTATAGCTACATTGATAGTATTATCAAATCACCTTTCAAAGTATTAATTAGCTATCAAGATTATCATTAATATTAATAGTTATCTTAAAAAATATTCTTTAAATATCTCAAGTATTGAAATAAGGAATCCTAGAAGAATTAATTAAAAAGAATTATAATCAATAATAAGAAGGTAAGCAAACCTCAATTATTAAAAAAATATTAACTATTACCATTGTTATCATAGTGATCTTTTATTGACAGCCTGATAGAGACTACTGAAGAAAATTCTCTAATTGAAAAGCTACAAAACTAAATACTTGATTTGCAATCTCATCAAAAAGGGTATCTTTTTCAGTATACTTAGAGGGGCAGCTAATACACCTTACCACCCATGGTTATTGGCTAATTCTGAAATTCAAAACAGACTCACCAATAATTTACCCCTCAAGGTACTTCCTATCATTTATCCCACAACAAAAGGAGCTCCCACAGTGTCCATAGGTAAGCTTGATACTACTGGTCCCTTTCAGATGTTTAATTACATGAATGAAGGTATTCCAATGTGCTATTCCTGGTCTCTCAATAAATTGTGAGAGAGAACTGATGGCATATCAAAGTTCAGGTCTCATGGCTATGCTAAGGTAACTAAGACTTCTGATGCCACTTTTATAGTTCATGTTTGAGGCTTGTTCTTATTCTGATGCACTGTCCATTTGCAAGTTGGGCACAAGAGGTGTGGCCACAGGCTTGCTGTCAATCATACCATAAAGGTCAAGAAGGGAATCAATTTAGTGGCTCTGAGATAGTTTTATGGTATTTGGACAATGAAATATTTTTATTCCCAAAATCAGATCAGCCTTGCCCAATGTTATTTTGTTGAAATATTATTCAATATTCATTATGAACTCATAAAGGTTCTTTTCAAAAACTCCTATGTTATTGACATGGAGAAACAACCATATTACATTACTGCCAAGCTGGTAGAATACATAGGGATCTGCTCTTTAAATTTTGAATACAATACTTGCGAGCCAAGTAGAGAGGCCTTGATACAATGCAAGTATAGCTTGCTTTAATCTGTAGATTTTGTTTTTAAACTTGAGACATTTAGTTTTCTTATCTCTATCTCATCCTTTCAGAATAGAGATATAGACATCTTCTTTAAGAGGCACATTTAAGAAGGAGCTTTTGATTTCTAACTGCTCAAAATTGAGGCTTTTGGATGCAGTGACTGTGATTAAGTTTCTGAGGGAATGTAGCTTCCTGGTTGGTGCAAAGGTTTTGGAGAATTCAACACCTTGGGCACATAACTTTGCCTTGTGATCTAGAATCTGATTGTCAGAGTCTCTTTTCTTCTTGAAGACCCAGGTGGTTCCAACCAGCTTGTATGTACTTGATATTGGAATTTCTTCCCAAATGTCCAAATCAGTCATTGCCTTGGGTTCTTTTTCTATCCCTTTTATCCAAATTTCCAGTTCTGCTGATTTTAACGCTTGATTGTACGCTATGGGATCTGATTGAGTAAGTAGAGTGTCAGGTCTTCTTTTATAAGGGAGAATGTTACTCTCACTTATGTTTGAGTTTATGAGAGTAGGCTTTCTTGGTCCGATTACCTCAATTCTTTTTCTTGGAGGTGATGCTGGGATTTTAACCTCTTATCCGGATGGTAATGAATCTACTTTCAATTGTCTATATTCTGGATAGTGTTTCTGAATTGACCAATTAGGTAAGTCTTCTTGAAATTCAAAGAATTCCCTCACCTTCTGTGTGAATGAGGTCCTTCCAGCTGAGGTTTAAAATAGGTGTTCTAGTTCTCAAATCTTTAGAGATAGATGGAAATTCTTCCTCAAAGAAAATGACACGCCTAGTTGTATAGAATTTCTTATCCCTGAGATTTACTATGTGATAGGAGGAATAATTACTATATCCTAGTAAGATTCCACTACCACCAAAGGGTGCTAACTTCCAGGAGCGTTTGTGTTTCGGTATTGAAAATACCACTTTGCAGCCAAAAGTTCTCAGTTTTCAAATTTTTGGCTTTAGTCCTCTCCATAGGTAGTAAGGTGAGTGATTATTTCTTTAGGGGGTAGGCATCATGTTTGTGAGGAATGTAGCCGTGTTAATAGCCTCCTCCCAATAGAAATTAGGCAGATTTGACATGAGGAGCAGGCATCTTGCTTTGTCCAATATTTTCCTATTTGCTCATTCTGGTGTGTATGGTGGAGAGATGCAATATATAAATCCGTGTTGATTCACGAGCTCTTGAAACTGAGTATTTAAGAATTTGCTTCCTCCATCCCTTACAATCTTCTTGATTCTTCTGTCTTGAAGATTTTCCATTGAATTTTTTTGAATTATAAATTCTTTGATGAGATTGAATTTATGTTTCAGTAATCTGATGATTTTAAATGAGGAATTTTGATAGCCAATGGTCAGGAAATAACGGTGACCTGAAAGGGATGGAGGTGAAATTGGTCCAACAACATCTAAGTGAAGACAGCCAAGATTCCTTTGTGTTTCTGAAAAATGACCTTTAAAAGGCAATAGCGTAAATTTTCCTCTTGCGCAAATTTCACAAAGATCTAACTGAGGTACTTCTGATCCAAGTGACCCCAAGACTTGATTACTTGGATATCCAAGTATTGCATGCCAATAGGAGCTGGCTTTCACTTCAGAGAATAAGGAGATTGGGTGTTCAAAAGTTACTATCATTAATTTGTTGATTAATTGGGCAGTGAGAATCTCTTCATCTTCCCTTTTTAGTTGAAAATTGTTTTTATTTCTGGATATTGTGATGGGTTTGTCACAGAAATAAAGAAAGCTCACTAGGCTTCTATTCAGCTTAGGTACATAAAGACAATTCTCAAGGGTAAATAGTCTGTTGTTGATAGTGATTTTCATTGTTCCTTTTCCTTTGTAGGTCTGGTTACTTGTTGGATTGCTGGTGGCAATTTTCATTTCAGGAGTGGATTGATAAGCTTAAAGAATACTTTTAATATTGAAAATGTGATGTGTTTCCTCACATTCAATTACTAAGATCATTGGGGTTGTAGTTATTTCTTTTGATACAGTTAGAAGTGCTTCTAGGCCATTTTGATGAGATCCAGCATTGGTATTTTTCTTTCTATTTCTATTTTGAGGATCTGGTTGAAGTTCTGGGTGTTCTTCCCAGCAGTTTTCAGCCTTATGGGTAGTGTTTTTTCAATTATGTTTTCCATCTCAACAAACATAAGTGATTTTGTATGGATGACTGCTGGAATCTGTTAGCAGAGAAGAACTAGTTCTTCCTTCCATTTTTTGATAGTTTTTTGAAAACTATTCTAAGTATTCTTGTGTTGAAGAAGTTCAGATAGTTTTTCAAGAACTTTCTGAGGATTAATATTGGAGCTCATTGATAACACCATTAGATCTATGACATGGTCGTACAGATCACTATCTCTACTTATTTCTCCTAAAATGGAGTGCACCATGATGTCTGGCAGAATGGTGATACCTATTCCAGCTACATCAAAAAGAATATTTGAGAATTCTTTCACATATTCTTCTATGTTGCCTGTGAAATGAAGACACTCCCATCAAAGCCAAGTTCTCCCTATATTTGTTACTGTTTGAGAGGCATATTCCATGTTTATTTTTTTCCATAATGCCTTAGCATTTTAAACAGTGTATTTGTCAACTGCACTGAGAATAATTTCACAATGTATTTTACTTAGAATGAGTTGTACTGCCTCTAAATTTTTCTGATCCCATTTTGCAAGAGTGATGGGATCAGATGCTGGAGCCAAGCCAGAATCTCAGACCTCTCAAAGCCCTCTGGAACGTAGTTCTACATCAATTCATATGTTCCAAATGGTGAAATTTTGACCATCTAATGTAGAAACATGAGATACATCTTTTGTCGAGATTTTTTCTGACATTGTTGTTCACCTTAGTTGGGTTTTGTTTCTTCTGAGCTATTGAGACTGTATATCTGTAAAAATTGGAGAAACTAAACGTTTTTTACGTTAGAAAAATGTAAGACAAGTAAGAAAAACAGTAATATGCAAGTACCTAAAAGTTGAAAAATTCTTTCAATACAAAAGAATTAACTACAAGAAATGAAGGCACTATGATCTGTGAGCTATTACAGTAAAGATTTTTAGAGAATCTTGAACGTAAGGATGATTGCAAAGAGTATCCTACCAATCAACATGAAAAAGTATGAGTAACAATATTAATAAGACAGGAAAGTAAAGGTGAGATGTGAAACAGAGAACACTGAAGAAGAAAGGTCAGCACTGGCAGTGTTTGAATACGCATATTGATAGATGACCAACAATGTGGATTACCAATAAGTGTGTAGACTGTAAGACTGCTTGAGGTGAGTTTAATTTAGTAAGCTAATAAAAATAAGGATATTGTAATTCTCCTTCTCATGAGTGGTTCATTGTGAGCTCCTTAAGAGCTCATTCGTGCTCTTAACACCGTGCACACATGTGATCTAAAAGGAGTTTAGAGGCTCTCAGACTGAGAAGACTCTTCTTTATTAACAGATGCTTGTTGTTATGATTGTTCTCTCTTTGGCATTCCTTTTCATCATTGATTTCTAGTTGAGCTTTTGTTTTATGAGATTAGTGGGGTTCACAGGCGTGGTTTTTGATAGCTCATGAACTTTAAAAATTTAGCTTATGCTTAAGCTCACAATCACAAATTTTCAATCCATAAGCAAGGCCACAAGAAAACAAAATCAGCCGCTGATGGAAACAGCTCATGAGCTTCATGAGAGGAGGCACAGACCCTACCCTCAGACCATTTTGAATCAAGGTTACTCATGTCCTTGCACTTACAACTTGCTTGATGGTGCAGGAACTCTATTTCTCAACAGCTTCTGATCTTTTCATTTCCCAGGGATTCCAGCACCTAGACACCCTCCTCCACCAATTCAATTTTAAAATTTGCTGTTTTTTCCCTCAATTTCCAATTGTGATTGGTTCGTCTCACCACTATCTTGGCCTGGATTTGGCATTCTAAACAACAATTCAGATTCACAACAGCCAACTCCGCAACCCTTAGGGCCCGAGCAGGCAATTTGTCTTAACAACTTTCAATATTGGGAACCTCATACAAACGTTGCAGCACACGGCTCTTCTTTGATTGCCATTCATGCACAAGTAGAAAAATCCAAATGAACAACTTGTACTGCTTCACAAATCTGCCTAATGACAGAGATGATTTGTCTCAGAATCATTGAGATGAAAACCCTCAGAATTCCATTAACTTGCAGGATGTGATAGGTGGAGTGAACCATTTCAATTGCAAAGAAGAAATGTCTCAATTGAATAGCAGTCAACCAGAAGCCTCAGGACCAATTTTTTAAAAAAAGACGTACCAAAAAGGAGATGCAAGAAGCATTACGCAACCAGAAATCTGACTGTACTAAGAATGGTGGTAAAAGGAAGAAGTCCTTTGATTGCAATCCTCCCTTTGTCTAGACTGACTTTGAAAATACATGTGCTTATTTGGAGTATGAGGATAATTATAATGGTGAGTTGTCAATTTTTCTAACTATAATAAGTGGTATTGTTAGAAATATTGTCATTTACATTTATATTTATTTGGAGATGGAAATAATACTGCATGGGGTAAGAAAAAACACACAAGAGGTCAAGCCTTCAAGCGATTGGCCATGTTCTTGAATGTCAATCATTTTGAGGGTGTTAAACGTTTAGAAAAGTACAAACGAGCAGAAAAATGATTAGAGATAAAAACTCCCCTGTTTCTAAGAAAAGGCAGAGTTTGTTTGATTACTCATACCTGTTACTAGGAACCAGCACGGCTGCGCCGCCCGCGCTCGTAATTGTACTGGAAATGCACAGAAACATTACTTTGAGAAGAAATTTAACCCTTTCATTCCTTATGTACAGTACTTTATTTAGATGTCTGAAATTTCGCATGTGTCTCTAGATGGCTGAAATTTCATATTTCTTTACAATTCCAATCCTGGCTATATTGCAGACTACAGCCACTGTAGTACTCTAAGAAGCACATTTATTAATTTTTGAAAACACGTTGTGACAATAGCAGTACTTATATAACATATAGCTCAGAATGGCAGGTTACTAAATATTAACAACTGACTTGTAAGAGAGTTTCACCCATTTATAAGGGAATTACAACGGTAAATTTGAGACTTACCGCAGAAAATCTTACATCCACCCCTAGTTAAATAAATCCTTGCAGACCACATTCGTAATTTCCTTTGAAACAGGTGGGCCAAGACTGCAGATAATAATTTTTGCAGCATTTCTTGTCCTTGACAGTGCAACATATAACTGACCATGGCTGAAAACTTCCTGAGGCAAATACACACCAACTGTGTCAAATGATTGACCTTGAGCTTTGTTGATAGTCATGACATATGCAAGGGTTACAGGGAACTGGTACCAATAAAAACGTGCACCAATATCTTTGTATTCTTCATATATCAGTTTGATCTTTAGAATCAAAACATTCTTGCCTTGGTTTGGCCCATCCATGTCTTTGCATTTCAATACATTTGGCTGAATCGCAATTAAAAGAAGTCTTGTTCCATTTCAAAGCCCTGATTGAATTCTGAGATTACAAAGTAGTAAAAGTGGCACTCCTAGTTTGAGATGAATTTTGTGGTCAGGAAATCCTGGTTTCGATAAGGCGTTCAGAACCTCTTCAGGAACAGCATGGGCTTCATCCTCGGCATGACGATCTATTGAGTAGGAGATGTATTCCTCTGATTTTAGCTGATCTAATAACAATTTGTTAAACTCCTTCACATTTGTGTTGAGCGGAGCCAGAAGTATTCGTGACTTGAAGTAATTGATTTTATCTTTGATGGAGCCATTAGAAGTCATTGAGACCAGCTCGTTGTACACAAATAACACTTCCTTGATGTGCACCCACATCTTGTGTGGGGATTGAAAACATTTTATCCCATCAACCAAAACTCGTTCAATGTGTCGATGTTGTAGGGCACCATCTCCTAGCTTCAATAACCAAGAGGCATATGCTGTCTGAATGTGATTAGTTGTGTCAGGTTCTATCTGTAAGTTCTCTGTCAAAGTAAATTTTCTTAATTTCAAAAATATTTTTGATGATTTAAAGGATGCAGCCAATTGATTTTCCATTGATCCATGCCTGATGACAGGTAATGTCTGCCGAAAATCACCAGAAAAGCTTTGTCTTGAATAAATCCTGTAATGACCTGTCAACTGCTTCAACAGCATATCTATTTTGCATTGAGACCTCATCCCATACAATCAGTTGAACTGATTTGAGATGAATTTGTAGTTTTTGATGATGCAACCAATTGCATGTAGAATGTTGTGTTATTGTCAATGGAATTTTGAAAGCAGAATGTGCTGTTGAGCCACCATGGAGTAGTAAGGCAGCAATTCCAGATGACAAAACAGCTTCTATAACTATGCCTTGGTTTCTCAACGACCCTATTATGGTGTTTAATAAAAATGTTTTGCCACTTCCTCCGGGGCCATCCACAAAACAGAGCAACTGTTTCTTTGACACAACAGCTTGCTCAACTGCCTGATAAATCTTTTTCTGTGGGCGAGTTAATTGACCCAACATTTTTTCATATATTCCATCATCTATGCTGCAAGGTTCTTCTGCAAATGAACTGATAAAATCAAATTCCATATCAGTCATATCTATGCCATATTCATTAAGCGACTTTCCAACTTCTTTCAATTCTTCATTTATGAAGTACTTGGCAAGGTTTTGAGATAGAGTCTCATATGGCTCATCTATTGAATATGTGTGACATAGGAGATGGCTGAAATCATCAGAAAGATCTTCAATATGGTTGTCTAGGAGTGTTTTGGGATCTGCTGGAGGACTTTTGCACAGCATAATAACAAAAAGTTGCCTCAACCTTTTTCCAGACATCCAAAGTGTTGCTTTGGTGAGACAGTCATGGTAATGTTTATCAGAAAGCAACAAACCTGACGCTAGTGCTGCATCTTGATATGTGGAGTTCTGAGTACCATTGACAGTTCTCAGATCACCAAAACTAATTGCACCCTTTCTGTTCATAAGCAAAAGGTGCAGATAATATCGTTCACCCTCTGTGAACCTTGCAAAATATACCCTACCAACAGCCAAAATTTTCTTTTTCCTTGGCTCCCATTCCTTCCTTTTTTTATTCCACCAAAAGTATTTTGGAATGCCGGAATAAAATAATGATCACGCAGGTTGTCCATTTGAAACAGCATTTTCATAATTTAGCTTGAAGTAACCTGTGAGTGTTGTTTTTCCAGCAGTTCCTGCCTCAACTTGACTGCGTGCACCATGCTCGTCCCTCAAGTAGAACAGCTGGCTTCCTTCTGTATGTATAGCCATTCTTGTGATTGCTGGATTGCTATCAGACAGTCGAAACTGGTAAATTCACCATATGGCTATAGTCCTTATGTTAGCTGAGTTAAAACTGGCAAAATTAGACACTCACCTTCACATGGTCCAATGTAGCGTCCATTCACAAAATCTAGAGTCTCATCTTTGGATTCCAATGATAAGCATGCTCTATCTTCTCCTTTACATATATACTTGTAGATGTATTTCATTGCTTTTACGCTGACCACAATTTCAACATTAATATGACATTCATAACACATTAATAAGAATGGAGAATATGTAACTACATCTTTATTGGTAAAAATTGTGGATCCTTTCACGTATCAACTATCATTGTTTCTTCTTTTCTAAATGGGATATTCACCATCAACCAACATTGTGTGTTCATAAAAAGGCTTTGGGAAACCATACTTGCATTTGTCATTTCGCCAACATGCAAATCGTGCACTGCAAGGTCCATGAAGCATATTCCTTGTGACCAATTTGTATAAATTAGGACATTTTTGAGGATTGGGAAGTTCTGCCAATATCAATTTGTCAGCCTTGTGAGCAGTATTCGGAACATACTCTCTATCTAGTATTAATAAGATATGTGGATGTGGCAAACCCTGTTTTTGTAATTCTACAGTATACACATATGTTACCACTTTCCAAAAGCAATTCTTTTTTGTAAGGTCCCTCATCATACTTTGCAGCTTGAGGTAGAAAACTTGAGTAACAATATCAGGTCTGTCTGCTGAAGTCTTGCCTGGGCCCAGTTGCTCTACAATTTCTGGCCAGTGTGGATTTGCTGTCATGGTGATGAACAATGATGGGTGCCCAAATTCTTGCACAAGACTCATGGAATCTTGAAACAGCTGAGACATTGCCCTGGGTCCTCCAATAAGTGATGAGGGAAGGAAAATATGGCTTCCGTTCAAATCTAAATCATTGTCCAGGGCCTCCAAAACGCCCTGGTAGAGATTCACCTTCAGCCTGGGTTGGTTTATCCTGATAAAATTTGGCCTACTCCTTTCAATACAAATATACAAATCCACAACAAATTCTTGCAGTAAACGACAACCACAAAGAATAAAATTGTATTCATTTTTTCGTTGGAATAGCAGGTAGGCATACCATTTGCACTGGGTAGTATTACCTGTGCGTCCTATCATTGTTTTCAGTGATAAGTATAAATTTTTATTATTTTTCACTTACTCTGTGTCTGCATGTTCTGTCCACGATAGTCAGGGTGCCAGTGTTATTCACCATAAGGAAATATTACAGGATATTGAAGTGCAAGATACCCTGAATGTAGATCAGTCACATGCTTCAGTGGGCCACCTCTCAGACATAGAAGAATATCTTGTGGGGGAATTATTTCAGAAGAAGAGTTGACAACAATGGCAACTTCATCAACTGTTGGTCAGTTGCAAGTAGCTGGATTTAGGCCAAGACCCCTTATAGTGGTTAAACAGAAGGTATTTTTTGAAGATGTTAAGCATTCATTTGCAGATTCATAGACTTGTGCGTAAGGATTGTGAATTGATAAGAAATGGGCCCATTGGCTAACCACATCTCTTTTAATCCTCCCTCTTGCAGCTGTTGTTCGGATATCTGATGCTGAATTATCATCTGAAGCCAAAACATATATTTGTGAGAATGAAGGTGTCTGGTCTTCAACAGGATATAGATTACCAATGTTGTGATACAGATTCCCTGAAACTCAAAATGAAAGGACCCCTCCATGGCCAGCCACAGACCTGTCAATATTTTCCCCCAGGCTTGTAAACAATAGGGCATTATTATATGACCTAATTTCTGAAAGAGAATGTTTTCACACTATAAAATAAATTAGAAACTTGTTGATTTGCATGGTGTAAAATGACTCACTGTTGTCATCAGATGAAAAATATATATTTTCCAAAAATGGAGCAATGTTCTGATCAGTTGTTGGAATGAAAAGTAGTTTTACAGCACCTTTTTGACAGCATATGGAATAACTTGTTCCAATAATATTTTTTAAGTTACCAGTTTGTTCTTCATGCCAATGCAATGCCAAACAGTTTCTGCAAATATCATTGCAAGAACTCAAAGTATGTGGAAATGCACCTGGAAATTTATTTAAAAGATATACTTCTATGTGGTCCACTATTTATGACTTGATGACCTAACAACTCAATAAAAAGGAAGAATGTTGGTAGAGGGAAGTGTGTTTTGATAACTTTGCTGAAATATCTGGGTAAAATGGAGTCAATTTATATGGTTTTGATTTTGAACTTATTGTAATTGCATTTATTGCATGTTCAGGGGTTTCTTAGGAACTAAGCTATCAATACATCTGCTTGCTGTAAAGAAACATAAATATTGTTTATGTCATTAAATGCTTCTTAGGTTTGAAATTATGTGCAGGGTTTTTAAGATCAAACTAAATTAATCCTTGTTTGACCCTTGAGCACGTTTTTTACCTATGGGGACAACACATTTTGGCTAATAGTGAATACAGCACCTATATGGAAGGATATCAGCATGCAGATACACACACCTTTGCCTTTTGGTTCAGGAGTTGTGTTTTCTCCGCCCAAGGGGCTCTTGCATATTCTCTGTCTTTCATCATCAGACTCAATCTCAATTTCAGTTTGCCCTTCATCTTAATTTTCTAAGTCAGGTATAGATCCTTGTTGAGAACTTTTCTGCAGAGTTATTGCTTGCATTGCTTTACCACTGATACAAATGTTAGCTTCTGAATTTATGTTGCAATTATTTTTGGTCTTAAATCCTTCGTACACCACCGGATGGTGTAAGAGGCCCATTTACAGTTTCTCTGGCTTCTTGAGCATGCACATGTCCTGATGTCACAGCAAGGTTGGATACCTAATGAATAAAATCAGGAAAGATGCACATGAGGTAAAGGAAGGTGAATGAAAAACCTCAACATAAAATGTCTTCATGCTGGGATGGTGTTCAACAATAGTTCCATGGAAAGTCATCTCTCTACCAATTTGGATGAGGCCCAGCATATTGGCTGTGGCTTTGTTCTTTTTGACAATGTATTTAACATTGAAATTGAGATAATCCCTGAAATTATTATACACATTAATGTTAGCCTTTAATTATGTAGCCTGGAACTCACATTATTGTGCCAGTCATTGTGCTTGACTGTTGTGACAATGCCAGGTCCTTGTAAGTTGAGGTCATGAACGTTTTCTATGTCAGTCTTGTCAAGAACTATGCCAAGGCCAAATGCATTCACACAGTTCATTCTATTGAAAGTAACCTCTTTTCCAGGGATCAATTGTATGGGAAGTTTTGCTTGATAGAACGCCACTGGGTCATCACCATCCTGGGAAACTAACAATCGAGCTGATAGTGAATAGACCCAGCCTGGTTGCAGGCCATTACCCTGCATTGTGTATGTTGAGAATTCAACATCAACTTCCCATGGATCATCTTCTTTATGACCTGATATAGATATCCCTCCAGTCATGTTGAGTACACCATAATTAGATTGGCCAACTAATGAAACATGCGACTAAAATAGTATATGTTAAAGCTGGGTATCTAATAATCATTGCAAAATTTGGACTTACTTTGCTGAATATTTCAAATAGTCCTCCAATATGAAAAGGATGGCTAACCTTATTTGATACTGGCATTGTTGATTGTGGCTTATGTAATGAATTGTTTGCGAGAATAATAATTATAATGAGCTAATAGATTTGATATTTTCTGCTTCTTTATAAGGAAAAAAGAGTTGATATTTTTGGCCACATATAATTCCTGTAGGTTGTCTGTTGTATGTAAAATTCAAGGGATGAGCATTGTAGAGTCAAGGAATGCGGGTTGGAGATGTGTCTGGTCTGATTAAATTGAGGTGGTTAGTAAACTCCCTTGGAATTATGATTGACCCTCTATTTTAACAATGTATTCACTAAGTGTGACCTATCTCATATGTTGTGCTTCTCCAGCTCATGCAAGATTTGAAAGGGTTGTAATTTGGACCCTACAAAAAATTATAATGATAAAAGTAATACAACAATTAACAAACCAAGTCTGGTAGCTAATAAAAGTATTTCCAACATGATTGTCGCTCCACTGATCTAAAATTTGTTAAATAAGGGTTGTTATTAGCTGGGAAGACTTGAGATGTATGGAAGAAATAGAACCTGCCCCAAAATAACAGCAGTCCAAAAGTGTTAGTTGGAAATACTTCAGATGGATTGACAAAATAGAGGGACCTGCCCATACCATCTGTGGTAGTTAATAACAGTAGGTTAACTCTGATGATCTAAAATTGAATGATGGATGGTTGTTATTAGCTTGGAATACTTGAGATGGGTTTAAGAAATAGATGGACATGCCTCGCTTATTTTATGACTAATCACAGAGGGTGTTGTAACAGCAGGGGGAATGTATTTGTTGTGCCACATATCAAAAGCTGATTAAAAAATAGTTAGTATTAGTTGGGAATACTTTGGATGGGTTGAAGAAATAGAGGGACCTTCCAATACCATCTGTTGTAGCTAATAACAGGAGGTTAAATGTCACAGATCTAAAATTGAAAGATGGCGTGTTGGTATCAGGTTGGAATACTTGAGATGGTTGAAAAAATTGATAGACTTTCCTTGCCTATGTTGTGCCTGATCCGAGATTAATCAGCTTATGAAAAAATGAAAGATTGTTATAATATGAAAAAAATTGAAAAATTGAAGTTACAAATAAATCCCAAAAAAAGCGTTGTAATATAGAAATAATATAGAAAAAAAGAAGAGGAACTCAGAACTGGAAAAATTGACTGTTTTTTTTTGAAATTTTTGTCTAAAGTGAAGGTCACACCACTATTGGCTCTTTAACGCCACCGGTGTGCCCATTGCTTTGACTTTAATTGAAAAAAGGGCAAATTTCCAGTTTCAAAAGTTCATTTTGATTCTTTTGATTCTAATGCTCAAAATTTTATTTTTTTAATTCTCAAATTTCTTTTTTTTTTGGATGATACAAAATCTTGTCTTTTAAAGATCTTTAGAAATGTTCAGAAAAGTACAAACAAGCAGAAAAATGATTAGAGATAAAAACTCCCCTGAGGGAGCAAAGAATCAGACAGCGGGCTTTGAATAGGTATTGTTACAAGACTGTAATGTTTTGTGTAACTGTCTTATTCTAGATCCTTCTCCTGTCTTCAATGACACTCCCCTCCACAAAACATCTAAGCAGAACTCCTTTACCTTAATTTTGGCGAGTTTTTTCGTAAATATATCCACCTTCTGATTTTATGAACCAACCCATTTGATCGGGACATGCTCATTTGTAACCAGTTCATTGATGAGGTGAAATTCGCATTGAATGTGCCTTGAATTCTTGCGGCTCCAACTATTGGTTGCAATCTTGACGGCCGACTGATTATCTGATAAAAGTAGTGGTGTGATATTGCCTGTGATAGCAGCAATATTTTGAGAAATCCAAGTTCCAGCCTTTGCTGCAAGAGACATTGCCATATATTCCTCTTGACAAGCTGAAGAAGCCACACAAGTTTGTCTACTCAAGTTCCATCCTACCGGCGCTCTCATCAAAAAAAAACAATGTATCCATGTTGTGATCTTGAGCCTTCTCCCCCCCAGTTTGCATCAACGTACACTTACAAACTCTTGTCCCATCCTTCCGATTGTATAACCAGTGCCCTGTCTGTCAACCCTCTCATGTAAGCTATTAGATGATCCAGTGCTGCCCAATGCTTGGGTGTAGTGTTCATGGAGAACCTTGCCAAAAGATTGACCAAAAACATAATGTCCGGTCGAGTTGCTTGTGCAATGTAGAGCAGCATCCCTATTTGGGATAAGTATTCTTTGTCAATTCTTGTCGCTTTTTCAGATGAAAGATCCATGATTGGTAATGGTTGTTCTGCCATAATGTTGCTGGGGTTGAGACTAAATAACTTCCTGATCAGTGCTGGTTGAGATAATTCAAATCTATTACCTATTCTCTTGACATTTATCCCCACCACGCTGTTTATTCCTGTGTCCCATTTCAACCTCAGGTCATTCAATAGGACATCTCATAGCCATATCATCAAGGCATTGGAGCTGGCTGTAATAACCCCATCATCTAAGTGCCTCCATATTATTGCCCTCTCTCCATTTCTGTTGTAAGTATAAGTGCTCTGGTCTTTGTCATTAACTTGGAAATCCAGTTTGTCTAATATTTCCCTGAGATGACGCCACCAACATCTCCCCGCTTGCTTTATTGATTTTGAGTACCGTTCCTGACGGGATGAACAACCCTGGAGGAGGTTTCACAAAGATATCCTCCTTGATTGAGCTGTGTAGGTATGCTGTAGTCATGTTGAAAGTTTGTACTTCCCATCCATTTTCAGATGCAATGGCAAACAAAGACCTCAAACTTGCAAATTTTGGCATTGGAGCAAAGGTTTTGTCGAAATTGGGTCCCTGGATTTGGCAGTATCCTTGCACTACCACCCAAGCCTTATGTTGAATGATGTTGCCAGTGGGGTCCCTCTTTGACGTATATACCCATCTGGTGCCCAATACCTGATTGGCCTAATTTTCTGGCACTTCATTCCATACCTTCATCATTTCTAAGCTTGCCAGTTCAGTATCCATTGCTGCCTTCCATGCATGCCTGTTTTCATCTTTCATTGCCTTGACAAAATTCCTAGGTGAGTCACTTCTGAGACTTGCTGTGGCACTGAACAATTCAATGCTCTTGTCTTGCCCATTTAGTTCTTTTACCATACTTGGATCCAAAAGCAATTGTACTTCAATTTCATTCATCAAACACCACCAAGGCACTGTGGACTATTGACTGATTGACTTTGTCCCAAAAACTCCAGCCCTGTGAGTTCTCGGAAATCCCTAGGTGAACCAGTTGTCTTGACTTTGGGGTTACATTTTTTTGGTGAGTGAGATTATGTACGTATGCTTTGCAACCAAAAACTTGTAATGGTGCCAAGTTAGGTTTTCTTGTTGTCATCAACTTATATGGTGTTCTGTCTTGACCAGCATGTATCACCCGATTGAAAACTCAGCATTCATGCCTGAAAGCATATGGCCAGATGACAGACGGGAGGCTGCTATTGAAAATCATTGAGCGTGCTTCTTCGGCAATTGTATGGTTTGTGCGCTCAATTTTTCCAGCTTTATGATGCTCATATGGGATAATTGTTTCATGTAAAATGCCTTGTTTAGTAAAAAAATGCTTAAGAAAATTTGACAGAAATTCTCCAGCATTGTCCATTCTCACCCTCTGGATTGAGTGTGGGGTCAGGTTCTTGAATTGAGTGATCCAGTTTATTAGTAGTTTTGGTGCATCGGATTTGATTTTCAAAGGGTAAAAGGTCACCAGGGAGGAGAAATGGTCTTGTATGAGCATACCATATAAATTTTTATCAAAAGATATAGGAAACAGTCCCATTAGATCTGCTACTATCACGTCCCCTGGTCGCAACACTAGATTTCTTGACTCAGGGCAAAAAGGGTTGTGTTTACTTTTAGCCAAGGAACACGCCTTGCATAACTTAACATCCTGACCAATGGGAACACTTGGTAGTCCCTCCATACAGTTCAGAGTTTGCATTCTTCTGATGGTTTGTACGGATATACGTGCAAGTTGGCGATGGAGTAATTCATTAAAATTTTTATTTGATTTGGAAATAGCATTGCAGAGAGCAGCCGGACTAATTAAGAGAAACCAACAATCACGGCACAAAACACTACTGTAAGTACAAGCATTTTGTGAGAGTACAAATTCTTCTTTCTCAAAACAGACCTCTCCATTGTTCTTCATGAGCTTCCCAATTGATATGACAGTACCAGGGATATCTGGACAATGCAAAACCTCCTTTATTATTAAATCACCAGATGGGCATGCCAAGCAAATTGTACCCTTCCCTTTTACCAGATGTTGTCGTGCTGATGCAATAGATAACATGAGATTTACTTTTCAGTATGAAACAAACAGATTTTTATCTCCAGTCACATGATGTGTGGCTCTGGAGTCAAGAAGTACTAACAATTTATTCTCTGGTACAGATTTGATTGCAGCGACAAAAGGATCCTCCTCTTCCACCTCCACTTCAGCAATTCTTGGGTGAGAAAAGGTTGCCAATTTTCAAAGGCTGGCATTCGGATTCTTTATCCTTGGATCTTCCACTGCAGGTTACCCTGCTTTCTTTGTTGGACAGTCTTGCACCCAATTCCCCCATTTGTAGCAGTGAAGGCATGGGAATTGGGGGCTCAAAAAATGCCTTTCCCAAGACTCGGATTGTTGGCTAATTGGTATATGATTGGTAGGTGTTAGAGCCCAATTGGGGGTATTGGAATTTCCTGGTTGATGTCCTTGATTTACCGTTCTAGCTGGAGTTTGTTCTCTACTGGTACTTGCTGCCATAATAATTGGCTGACTATTCAAAGGTAAGTTTGTTGCCCGCTGTTGAAAATGTTGAGCTATTTGCAGGATGTCATTAGATTTGATATGAATAGATTTTTCAATGGAAACTTTATTGTCCATTTCATTCAAGATTTCATGAAAATGCTTCTTGTTTTGATGATGAAAGAAAATTGTGATTAAGATTTCATTGGTCCAAGTAGAGCCAATGGCCAATTTTAAATTGGTGACAGGGTTTTTTTGTGGCCATGTAAGCCTCTGCTAGGTTCTCTGAAGCTTCAGTTGCATTTACAATGTCATCAAACATATTCATAACATGCAACCACAATAACTTTTCAAATTGATGACATAGGCAAGCAAAATATTGTCTTGCTTTGTCCTTGTCTTCTATCAAGTATTTCAAACTTGCATTGAAGGATTTTTCAATGAGGCTTTGTATTTATGCATTTCTTTCTCTATTGGCATCCTTCTCTTTGGAACCAAAATAGTTTGCTACTTGATGTGTTCTCTCAATCAATTGATTCAGTGACCTAGACCAGAAATGGAACATTAGTCCATCACTGGTTAGGCAGGGAGTAATGCCTTCTCCAAGTCGATCAATTTTGAATTGACGCTTGAGAATGGCATCTGAATTGTTCCCAGATAAAGCTTCTCTAAGATCTTCAATATCGAATTTTCTCTCAGACATATTGTACGTTTTGCCAGATTGGGTTGCCATGGTGGTAGATCAAATGAGGCCTACTTTGTTTTTAGAAAAGCGGGTAGCAACGGCCCATAACCTGTTAAGCGTTTAGAAGAGTCAAACAAGCAGAAAAATGATTAAAGATAAAAACTCCCCTGAGGGAGCAAAGAATCAGACATCAGGCTTTAAATAGGTATTGTTACAAGACTGTAATGTCTTTTGTAACTGTATTATTCTAGATCCTTCTCCTGTCTTCCATTACAGAGGGCACATTGAATTGGGGTAATTGAAATGCAGAGAAACAATGGAAAATGTACAAACAAAGATTTATGGATACTTGGCAATTTCTGAATAGTACAGGGGCTGGAATTTCAACCCATATGCAGGGTCATCTCCAGGAAGAAATTGCTTTGATTGTATGAAAGCAATTTTCAGTAGTAAGGCAAATGTTTCTGACACAATGGCAATTCTGGGACCTTCAGCATTTGTACCATCTGAAAACAAAGGTCTTTCAGAAGATGGAAACTGTGATAATGTATCACTCACCTGAAGTGACATTGAGGATTTGTCTGGGCATATTTCTAGAAAAGGTTATTCAATAGATTACTTCAGCAGGAAAGACCACATGCAATCACCAACTCATCACTCAGGTGAGTCTGAAGGGCCCACTGAGCCACACTTCATGGATATTTCCAATAGAGAAGGCAGATCTGGTGCCAAAGACAAAGAAAATTTGGAGGCCAATGGGAAATTGGCAGATTGACTTGTAAGAAGGCACCTTTAATTCTTAGGTTTATAGAAATTCAGTTGGAAACTCATGATAAACAGATGGTCCTACAAATGCAGAACACATCGTAATATAATTACAATCATTACCAGAAGGTTGATAATTCCAAGATGATGGAAATGAAAGAAACAAAGGAAATCCAAATGATTGAGATCAATTTTTAATGTGAAACTCAACATGCCAAGATGGAAAAGGAAGCTGAATACATGAAACAAAAAGAGGAAATACAATTTGCAGAGATGGAACTCAAACATGAAGACATGCACAGATATCAGAGGCAACATAATGAGGAATTGGCCCTCAGGAAAAATGAAATCGCCCAATGAGAAAAGCATTTGGAGAATGAGATGATCATAAATGCCAAGCTGAGAGAAACACCATTGGCACACAAAAACCATCACTTAGCACATGAGATTGAGACTTCTGGGTGTGCAGGTTGATTAGATGCCATTATTAGGTTGCATAAGGAAGGTTTTTCTCCTTAACAAATTGAGGAATTCTTAAAACTTATTTAAATTTTATTTCACTATCCATGTTTTAGACATGATCAAAATATTATGTAGCTATTCATATATTGTAACAATCATAAACTATAGATACAATTTTATTTGGTGCTTAAAAAGAAACAGGTCATTGAGGTTACAATTAATTCCTATCTGAATGGAAGTTGACCTCCTAAATAATTATTTCTTACACAAGCATCTCTAACAAAATCTTGGAGCTCTTGAGCCAATTAAGATGGCAAATCATGGCATCCTTGAGCAGGACATCTGACTTGGTCTTCATCACTGAGCTCCTCCCACAAATCCTTAATTGAATATAGCATGTTATGAAGAATCACACATGCACTGATCCATTGAACATAATATTTAATATCCTTGGGCCCATTCAACTTCAAGCGCAATGACTTGAGTGATGCTCTTTGTCCCTTCAACATCCCTATTGCATGTTCATTTCAAACACAAGGCTTAGCCAAACAATAGTTAAAGTCTTTGTTGATCTGTAAGTTGGCAGTGGGTGCCTTGAAAGAAGGCAGAATATGTTCATTCAGAGGATATTTGGAGTATTCCAGTAATTATCCCCCTGCATTTAATTAATAAACCTTCTTCCAGTCATAATAGACTTCCCCTTGCCATGCTGGCTTCTGATACAAGGGGAAATTAGTTCCATAAATGAAACCAAGACAGCCCTCAAAACCTTCATGCTGCATGAATTCTGAGATTTGGCATCTCCTATTTGGGTAAGGCCATTTCACATAAACTTATTGTAAAGACATTATAGCTTTGAGGACCCTTCAGGATACCTTGATCACAGTTTCTCAACCAATATTGTAGTTTCAGGCAAGCTTTCCTACTGAACCTGCATTACCATTTGAACTCAGTCTTTCAATTGTTACTGTCAATTGATGAGAAATTGGTAGTTGAACTGCAGTGCTGTTATTACTGAAAACCCTATGATGATGGATTTTCTCATACAAAAGGTGTGTCAGCCTGTGACTCAAAACCAGAGCACAAGCATGACAGCCAAATACCATAAACCAATGGTAAAGCCAAGATACCACCAACACATGGAGATGAGCCAAATCAGCTCAAAAGGTATCAAAAGAAAGAGGAAACTCACCACTTTCTAAATATACAAGTCCCATCACCATAGGACAAGGAATAACAAAGTTATTCTTGTTGCTGAGCATAAACCTTAATTTTCACCTCTCATCTGAAATACAGGGGAAGAGGCTTAACCCCATCAAATGGGTATTCAAATTGTAGCTCTAAGTCAGGTCTACTCAATGGTACTATCCAAACTGAGGTGGCGCCAGTACTACAGAAGTTATGGCCAATATCAGGCCAAATAAGGGTGAACAAAATATTCACCTCTCATCTAACTTCTACAGTTTTAGTGTGAGATACCTAAAGTAAGGTCTTTTTTTTGGAAATAGCACAATCAGGGCTAATGAATGGTGCCATCCATTTCCCCATATCTCATTTAGAACAAAAGTTATGGGGCAAACAAGTTCCATACAGATTTCAAGATAATCATATATCTGGATAACTAAAATTGAACATGGCATAACTTTGCCATATTTGATGTTAACCATGTCAAATGAGATACCATTGTGTAGATCCCATCCAGTGCTACAAAATGAACTAACGTTGAGCTCAATATCTTAAAAAATGACAAAGGTATAGCAGTTTTAAGGTCAAAGCCCCACATTTGGACCAATACAGCTTTACTGTGGGATAATATCCCATGAGTATGATTATGAGGTGTCAAATAGACAATTAAGTCTGTTTATACTTCAATATCTCATAGTTCAGTCAAATACAGGGGTCCATACAGGTTCTGTACAGCTTCTGACACCTCAGAAGCACCAGAACACACCTGTAAACTCCATTGGTGAAAATGTTTACCCTGTATAGGGTAAAAATGACAACTTGTGGTTCTAAAACCACATTTCCACCCAATAACAGTCTGTATTGAGTGTGTAGAACCACAAACCAGCCCACAGTAGTGAAACATTTCACTTTGTGGTTGTGTGTAGAGAGGTAAACAACCTCCCACTACCCCAGAACAAGATAAAAGGAGGCCTTTCCTCACCAGAAGGCTAATCCAGCATCCTGTTCTTAATATTCTTATGTGGTATAATGTCTTGAAAGAAGTGGTACCCTTAGAATTTAACAGGTTATAATTATAAGCTGTAATTATTGTAGGGTTTGTTATTGTAAACCAACAGGCAAACACTGCACCCAGGGCTATCAGCAGCACTCACCATCACTAAATTATTTTAGTATAGCCCTTTTACTCATATTCTCACCTTAATATCATCATTATTTTTGTGTCACACTCAGAGTTATAGCTTTTATTGTCATTTTGAAGCTATATCATAGAGTCACACTGACAAAGTGGAATCCTTCTTTGGATGTTCTCATTCCTTGTCTGAAATCATTATCTTGCATATCAAATAGCTTATCAAGATTGAAGCTCTGATGGAGGCCTCCATTCACTGACCTCTCCAAGTATTGTGTCTTCATGATGGATATCAAGAACTGCAGATAGGCTCTGGAGCTTCTATTGAAAAAATCAAATTAAGCTGCACTCAACCTCTCATTTGGGTGCATGAGTGAGCCCATGTTCAAAAGTGTCAGGCATTTATTTAATCTTGCAAATGCTAATTGTTTATCTTCTATTCTTGAGAGAATCCACATCATTTCCAAATCCTTGATCAATTGTTTGCATGGTAAGAATTTTGGCATTGCAGATGATGGTTTGGGAGATATTGAGGGACTGGGATGGGGAGGTAGAGCAAGGATTTAGTGAGCATGACATGATGGTCATGATTCTTTTACTTTATAGTGGATGGTGATATTGTTGGCTGTTTGCAAAGAGTTGAGATCAGACAAAGATGATTGGGTTATGGTAACCATGAGGATCTGAGTAGTGGGTCAATGCATTTTCACAAAGAGATTTTTTTGATAATAAAATTCTTTCAAAAAACTCAATTTTAACTGGGATCAGCCAATGCACAAGCCAAAAATATGATATCAAATTTCTTGCAAATTTTTGCTGATGTGTGCTTGAAATTTTGCTGATGGTAGTTCCCTGTGAACCCCACTATTAGCAACTCCCAAGGTACTCAATTTAACTATCTATATTTAGTAATTTTGTCCAATTTTAGACAAAAATCCAATTCTTTCTGAATGCAAATTTCTTGAATTTAAATCCTATCAATATTGCGCTTGTCCAATTTAGAGGTTCCAAAGGAAACTTTTCTCTAAAATGTAAATTAAAAACAAAAAGCGCATACGATGACGTAATCCAGCTGGGGTGATCACCTAACCCTTGTTGACCATTTTTATTACTTTCAAGAGATCACTCGCCCCTAATTGTAAGATTCCTTCTTGATCCTCATTATTACTTTCAATTTTATTCCTGCTGGGTTTGTAGTGCTCTGCACACTCCTCACCCTAGAATCGCTCGGCTAAGACTTTGGGTCTCGCGTCTTAAATAGCTTTCTTGTAACAAAAAGTCCCTTTTGAATTGTTAGCCCTTTCAAAGAGTTTCGAGAAAGGATTTATGAATCACTTTGAGATCGATCGGGGGAAAAATTTCTTCAAATTACCGCAAGACTACTATAGTAATGGCTATAAAACTCACAACGAAACGATTCGCCGAGCTAAGCAACAAGGGTAATATCGGTATCCTATTAGAAAATTGAATTAAAGTTGTTGCGGTTTTCTTTTCTCATTCAATCATAAAGAAAATCATGTTTGATAATGAATAAAAGTTTGTTTCATCTATAGTTAAAAAATTAATTGAAATCTGAATTCATTATTATTTTACTATTGATTATTAATAATTATTATTAACGCTATCTTTTTTGGCAAATCGGTTAGGCTCATTCAATTTTAACTTTATAAGCTCAATAAATTTCAATTAAATTAGGAATTCATAGTTCTTCTTTAAAAGATTATTATTAGTTTAATTAACAAAATCATGATAATTAAATATATAATACTTGAAAGTTACATGGCATGGCAATAGCTATTTTATTTAGTTTTAAAAATGTGAGTCATGAATCAAGTTTTTTTTTCTTAATTGTCGTTTTTTATGATAGAACTTGACGAAAAATTTAAATTATTTCAAAAAAAAAACTAAAGGTAGATGCATCCTTAAATGCTTTCACCTTGGCACTCTTGGCCTACTGAACCGTAGTCGACATGGCCTGCTTAACCAAGCTTGACCGAAGATTGTGGTCCAAGAAAGATATAGGCAACTACAACAGACTAATTGATAATCGGCTGGCTTGGCTATAGAAACTTTGAGTTCTAAGCACTAGCACAAAGTTACTTTTTCGTTAATTTGGACTTACGGCTTTTTATATAAAGTGAGCTCTCGATGGTCGTTTTCAATCTTCATTCCCATCGCAAACTTGTATTTTCAATAGGCTCTTTAAATAAATAGTATACTGTGTAATAGCTGTTCAATTTTCTTTTTAGTTTTGTTGATATTAAAAACCTTATAGCTATAAATTTTATTTGATATTTGATATAACTTTTTTGTTTATTTCCGATACATACATAGATTTTTTCGACAAAAAAAAAATCATTAAGATAGTGTCTTATAAGAATTTTTTTTCTTTTGTGTTTATTATATACTTTTTTTAAAAAAGTAGAAAGCTCTTTGAAACATAACCACTTAAATTTTAATACGTCTTATCGTTAATTTTAAATTCTTTCAACCAATCATCAAGACTTTATTTTTTCCTCATCTGGTTATTCAACTTGGAATATTTCAATCATGTTGTCTTTCAACCTTGTTCAATATGTCACAATCTTATCCGTCTTAATTCTTGAATGTTCTTCTTCCACAGTGTAAGTCTTTCAAATCCCTACCCATTCTCTATCAATGTTCAAGATTCCCGCTTAAAGGCAAAGAAGCTAATTCTTTTTTTCTATTAAATAGCGGCGTACCTTACGGTGCTTCACAGGGCGATTTGAATCGCAGAACATTCTTCAGCCTTTTCAAGAACGCAGGTGGTGGTGGGTTAGGAGGATCTGGTGGTGGGGCAGACGCTGGTGGTGCAGGAGGTGGTGGAAAGAGAAGAAGCATCAAGAGGTCTAATGACATTGAGGGCACTCCACATGGCGAGTTGGACCGCAGAACACTCCTCAGCCTTTTCAAGGGCTCAGGTGGTGGTGGGGCAGATGCTCTTGGGGCTCTTGGTGCTGGCGGTAGTGCAGGAGGTGGAGGAAAAAGAAGAAGCATCAAGAGGTCTAATGACATTGATGGTACTTCCCATGACGATTTGGAACGCAGGACCTTCGGTGGCATGCCCAGTTTAAGTAGTTTAGGCGGCGGTTTAGGTAGCATGGGCAAAAGATCTCTTGACGATGATTCTTCAAATTCCGATTTGGAACGTAGAACCTTCGGTGGCATGCCCAGTTTAAGCAGCTTAGGCGGCGGTTTAGGTAGCATGGGCAAAAGATCTCTTGACGAGGATTCTTCAAATTCCGATTTGGAACGCAGGACCTTTGGTGGCATGCCCAGTTTGAGTAGCTTAGCCGGCGGTTTAGGTAGCATGGGCAAAAGGTCTCTTGACGATGATTCTTCAAATTCCGATTTGGAACGCAGGACCTTCGGTGGCATGCCCAGTTTGAGTAGCTTAGCCGGCGGTTTAGGTAGCATGGGCAAAAGGTCTCTTGACGATGATTCTTCAAATTCCGATTTGGAACGCAGGACCTTCGGTGGCATGCCCAGTTTGAGTAGCTTAGCCGGCGGTTTAGGTAGCATGGGCAAAAGGTCTCTTGACGATGATTCTTCAAATTCCGCTTTGGAACGCAGGACCTTCGGTGGCATGCCCAGTTTGAGTAGCTTAGCCGGCGGTTTGGGCAGCATGGGCAAAAGGTCTCTTGACGATGATTCTTCAAATTCCGATTTGGAACGCAGAACCTTCCTCAGCTTGATGGGAGGTGGTGGTGGCTTACCTGGTATGGGAGGAGGTGGAGGATTCCCAATGTTAGGTGGAATGGGTGGAGGTGGTGGTGGAGCTAAGAGAAGGTCAATTGAAAGTCCTGAAAATGATAAAAATTGAAAACTTGAAGTATTATTGGAAAACGTCATAATTTTTTTTTTTTTCATTTAAAAACTTTTTTGATAAAAGAAATGAATTTTATTGTATAAATAAAAAATCACATGTATATATATTTTGACAAAAAAACCAATCATTTAATTTTTGTTGTGTTAAAAGTTTGAAATTTTTGATTCTTGAAAATAGTGTGATATTGATCTGATCAACAAAAAAAACATTCACAAATTTTACTGAGTTTTTTTATGATGAGATCAAATACAAATTTACATTTTTAAAAAGTTTGATTACTGTTAACAATGAAAATTCTGATGATAATCTTTTTTTAGTGACAAGCTTCCCTTGGAAAGCGATAATTTAAGAATTTCTTCTACTTAATTTTAATCTCATCACTCTCAAAACATTTTAGATCTTCGATCCTTTGGATATTACTGTACAAGCATACGTTCAATAATCTTTTTGATTTTTCTTGAGTGAAACTTGAATTTAAAAATTTCTCAATTTTGACTTGATTTAACCAAAAGTTATGCATTAATGCGATATCTTGAGAATAGCTATGATGGCAAACAAACATATATATTAATATCAACATTAAAAATAGTACATATTCAAACTTGTCAATTTCAAAAAAATTACAATTCATGTAGCTAGAAAGAAATCACCCCTTTACCGAAAATGTTTAACCTTTTTGAGCACAGGCCAAGGTTTCGTATGTTTAAACTGTTCTTTTAAGTTTCGCATATGAGCACACTGATATTTCCTTCCTACCAAGCAATTCAATCATAACCTAGTTAGGTTTCTCTCATTGCAGCAGAGGAAGATGCTAAGATTTGTTTTGAAATCGATATTAAGTCTTGTGTCGAAATATTCTCAAGTTCAGGATTATCTGATAAAATCTCGAGTTCCTTAGTAGAAGGTAAGCCCAAAATAATTTGATCGACGGAATTTGTTTTTTTATCGACTTCAGGAGCTAAAATCATTTGATTTGTTTCTAACAATGTGGCATTTTCATACGCGATTCTTTGCTGACGTCGATTGATTCGATCTTGAAACTGTTTTTCCAAGTTTTCACTTTGCAGACCTTTGCCTTCACTAGATCCGTCTTGATCTACATCATCTGAATCAGGGATCATAAAATCTGATGAAAAGCAAGGCAATGTTGGATCGGCATCCACAATTTCATCTTCCATTTCTTGCAGGTTTGAGACAGGTGAATTAGGCAAGCGAATTTGTCGTCCAAAAACTTCCCGCTCAGCATTTGTCAATAATAATTTTCTAATCCTATCCTGTTCGGCGGATGCCAATTGCGCCTCTTGTTCTTTTAATCGACGTTGCTCTCGCCCAGTAGCAGTAGAGCTTGATGATATTCGGGAGCCGGTGGCAAACTGATCTAAGCGTAGTTGTTTAAATGTCTTGGCACTTGAGAGTCGAGACTGTGGGTGGGACGTCCAGGCCTGATGAACACGTTGAGACATAAAGTCTGACTTGTTTGATTTTTGCGGAACAGGCACATGTGGTTCACTAAAATCCTCATTGCCATGACGGGTATTTGATGAGTTTGGAACCTGCTGCGGTTCACAATTAACAGAATCTAAAGATGAATCAAGAGCTAGAATTGATTTGGGAGACTTGGTCTTGGAATGAAGACTGGAGTTGAGGAAAGCTTTTAAGGGTTTCACTCGTACTGATATTGGGGTAGGGGGTGCCAAAGATCGAGTCAGGGCTTGATTTCTTTGAGGCGATTCCTGAGAATCTTCGGCCAAAATTTTCTTTGGGGGTGAAGCTAATTGACTATCCTCTACAATAATTCGGGATGATGGACCATTGAAGGAAGACAAGTCTAGCAGACCGTTGATGATCAGGAAATAAATAAAACTTGATTGTTACTAGGCATAAAAAATATGAACTGACCTGGCTGAAAAACTATCCCTGGGAAAGAACCAGATTTTTGCTTTGTAAATTCTGGGTAGTTGGTAGGATCAATCGTTTTAAGAGAGCTGGTTGGAGATTGACAGGTTTGAGAAGGGGGAAAAATTGGGGACAACCCGCCGCTCTTCAAATCAGCTGACTCCTCCAAATAACTATCAAAAAGTAGTATGTGGTTGGCTCTACTTTTTTGAGTTAAGGGAAGCATCGACTCTTGCTCAAGCTGAGCACACCCAAGTTCTGTGACGTTAGGTTGTGATGAATGCTTAAGATGATCGAGCGAGTGAGGAGGCAAAGAATGATTCTCAAATGAATTGGGACACAAAATTAATGAACTTCTTTGTCTTTGTGGTCCGCTTTCGTCTTGGGTTTCTGGAAGCTCGTCCAAAGTCAAGGTTTTGTTCGACTTAAGTGAGGATGGAGGTGGTGTTTCTTTGTATAAAATATGAGTTTAAAGGGAAAAAGGATGTTAGTGGGCCAACCTGGAGAGAGTTTTATGACTTGTTTCAAGGAAACTAACCTGATACAATAATCCTAGATTTTAAAGGAGATTCAGTTGGCATGAGGGATGGGGTGACGGCTTGAGTTGTATGACGATTGGGGAAGTCTTGAAGCTTAAAATTTAAGGAATGATCAATATGGATGTTGACGATGAGATGATTCCAAGCTGACCATTCACACCTTTTTTAGGTTGGATGAATTCATTGGACCAGCAATGGGCTCAAGAAAGGGGTCATTCCAATCACAAGGCATTCTTTTAATTGATGGTGTTGAGTTTTGATTATTGCTACATTCACACAAGAACAATTAGTTATCAAGATAAGTGAGCGAGATTGAAAGGATTAGACGATGATGATTTACGTGGAAAGGGCTGTGGTGCAAATGTTAGCTTGATGGTTTCGGTCAAAGTTGTCTGATTGAAAGTCAATAAGTTGGGGAGGAAGCTTTTCGATCCAACCCCCATGAGCACGATTTAGCTGATGAATTTTTTCTTTTGAATGCATTACTTGATAAGTTAAGGGTGAACATTGAGTTTCGATTCTTAAACCAAGAGGGAAACAATCTTGATCATTTGGAGATTTTTGGCCTAAAGGACTTTGATTCATAGTGTGAGATGTATTAGGGGAAGTGATTTTAGATTTTGAATGAAGAAATGATTCTGAATGAGTTGACGAATTAGTTTGAGGAGATGAGCTTTTAGTACATTTAGTTTTACTGTTTAAAGAGATTAATTGATTTGGAGCAGGAGTTTTTTTTGTAAATAGTAGGCTGGGAATGTTGTTAGTTTTGAATGAATCTTGAAATAGATCTGATTGATTTAAGGGTGATTTAATAGATTGCAAGTGCTTAGAAGAACCGATTTGAAATGAATCATTCGTTTTTGTTAGGGTTGATTGAGAGTTTGAGATCTCTTTTGGATTTTGATTAGATGAGTTTTTTGATTTTTTCAAGTTTTTAGTTTGATTCTGATGATTTTCTACCGGAGTTGATGAAGGATTATTTGAGTTTTTTCGCTTATGACCATAATTTGTAGAAACGCTTGTAAAGTTTTTAGGTAATTTTTTTTGTTTCAAGTTAATGACTTTTCCATCTGAATGACTTTGAGAATTTGATCTTAATGAACGAATCGGAGTTGCATTAGAGTGATTTTCTGATAATCGATTTCGATGTTTTGCTTTAGAATGAAAGATTTGAGGTACGTTTTGATTGCCACGTAAGACTGATTTATTGAACGATTTAGGTGAATCGGGATGATTTTGATTGATTGGTGAGGTCATAGCAATTGAACAATTTTTTTAAACGTTTGATAAGATTGAGGGTCTTTCGAAAGCTGAATGAAAGGGAATGATATAGTTTGAAAGATTTGATTTTGTCTTTTCTCAAAACAATAACATGATCTCTTTTAACCTCCGAATAGAAGCCAAAAGTTAAACTAAACAAGTTAATAAGTTGAGATAATCCAGACCATTGACGATTTTTGAAAATTGACCTTTTGAAGATTGACGGCCGATTGATAAAATCTTTAGAAAACTTGAGAATCAACCGATAAAAATCTTTCAACGACAATCGAAAGACATCGATAGATGGATGACGCGTTTGATTTCTTGCCCTGGTAGCCAAATCTTTGGAGCTTCCCGATCCAATCGCACGAATTTATCAGAATTTTTACTCGCAAAAAATATTTCGTAAAATGATAGTGATTTCTGTGACTTTTACCTTTACTTCCAATATATCGTTGCTGGATGAAGGAAACTTTGAGCCAATAATCGATAAAGGATGGTGATACAGCCAATGGTGGACTGAATCTATCGAGTATCAGAGAAATTTGAAAATCTGCTCATGACCCAATCCATAGAGCAATTGGTTTGTTGACCATCAGGGAGGGTCTGAATGAAACCTCAGAAAAGGCCAATCATCAATTCAACACCGGACTTGACCCAAGAATTTTATAAATCTTTCATTTTTATTTTATGGAAGCTTCCAAAAACAATATGATTGATAATAACAGGTCATCTAAAGCTTTTTACATAATTAATCAAATTAATTTAAAATGAAATGAACTATTTTAACTGAAAGTAACCCTTTTAACAATTCTGTAAAAGAAAAATCAACTCATTTTTTTAAGGCACTATTTGTACTTTAACGAAGGTTTCTTTGTTTTTTTAATCAGACTATTATTAAAAATGAATTTAAGAGAAAAAATAGAATCAGCCCTAAGAGTTTAGCATCTGTTTTGAAAACCTCTAAAAATTATGGGTTTTCACCTTTCATTGCAAAACTTTTTTTCTGTATCAAAAAACTTGTAAAACTAAAATTTGAAAGCATCAGTGTGTTCCAAAACAAAGCCATTGATTGTGGCTTTTAAATGATCACATGAGGATTTGACCTCTCAAGCTTATTCCAATCATAATTGAAAAACACTTCCTCTGCATATTGATTTTGATGACGTTTTATTTTAAGCAAAAACAAAAAGAAATTATATTAGTTATATACTTTTCAAGCAGCCACATTGCTCTTCTAGACATTGATGAATTTAAACGGTTCTATAGAGGGTTTCATACAGGCCATGAGTATTTTCAACATCTTCTGGAAGGCCCACATGAAACTCCTTTTGGTGTGGGATGAAAGAAGGTAATACCTTGAGATGGAACTGGTTGGTAAGTCTATTCTGAATTTCAGAGTGGTTAAATAACCAGGGGTGCAAGGATCCTGATCTACTCTTTGAAATAATACAAAATAGTCAGCCTACAGAAAATCATAAAATGAAATAAAATTTGCAGCTTCAATATATTGAGAAAACTTATTAGTAATCTCCACATCAGACCTTCAAATAATATGGCCAAAAAAATTGATGTAACACTTAATATGTGAACATTTTTTTTGAAAGATATCTCCTTTTCAAATATAATGAATTTTAAAATTTTAAAATATCAGTTCATTAAAGTTATTAGGAAATTGAGAATGAGATAAAGTTGATTTAATAAGATGAATAAGTTTTCTTAATCTTTTGTTGGTTTTATATGTTTGCTAGAATTATTTTATTCATATTAATACTAATAATAAGAGTAATTTTTCAATGGTTTATTAGTACTACTTTTATATCAATACTACTGTTTTCAATAAACCAAAACTACTACACTTTTTATGACTAAAATATTAATATCCCGTTAGATATATGGTTGTAATCCTGGAGGGTGGAAGTTTGTCTTGTGATTATTGGATAAATGGGAGAAAGAACACCTTTATTTATAGCTTTTGGACCTCCATAGAGCTTTCCAAAAACAGGGTTGTAGCTAGTGACTCTTATATTTTGGTGTAGCACTGTGACCCCATCCACCTAGGTTCTGACCAGTCACATTGAGCCATTATTCCTGATAAAAAATCTTAGGTGTGAATCTGGAATTATCCTAGCTTTGACCAATAAGATGGTGATTTTGTGACTTTGTTATGCTTTCCTGGAAAGACTTTTCGAGCAGAGCAAGTGGCTCAAATAAAGTTTTTGGTGAATGAATGGATTTCTACTCATATGGCCTGTATTTCAATTTAAAGGGGGGTGAAGAAAGGATTGGTTTAAATATTTATGTTTTTCATTATTCATTTCATTTCAATGAATATCCTTAAGGAGCTTATTACAGTGGTTGATTTTGAGGTGATGTCATTTCATATAAAGATTGAATTATTTTGTATGGATAATGATTAAATTTGATGTGTTTTATAATGACTAAGCCAGCTTTTTTTTAGATAAATCAATCATGATTTCCTTACATAGAATTAACCAGAGAAAATCTCATGTCACCTTTCAGAAAATTATTTTGAATCATTTGAAGTTCAGACCATTGTCACTTGCCAATCACTTTTGAATTGGTCTGGAGTGGTTCCAATTCATGAGTGTGTTACTTTTACCTCAAATTTAATTCAGAGCTGCATAATGTGTGTTACTTTTACATTTAAAGAATTTTTATTCCTGTTGAATATGAAATTTTACTCAATATAATCATATTTATATATTAAGAAAGATTAATTCATTGACATAAAATGTTTCTTGGAATAATATTTCATGAAATTAGTGAATCCTAAAAAACAATTTCAGGTCAATTTTTTTGTGCATTGATCATCAGGGAAAAAACTGGGTTAATTTCGAAAAGGTGGAGCTAAATCACTATTCATTCTCACTTTTTTAACTTCAGGGTGGTTTTTATTTATATGAATACATTTATGTTTCACATGGAATAACATCTTAAGAATATCATCAACCTTTAATAACTGGTTTAATTTGTGATTTTGAGAATCTCAATTCTACCAGATAGATATTAGGTATTTTGTCAAATTGATAATTATGAGAATATTTATATGCTTATAAAAGAATTCTTTTAATGAAATTAAATTTTATTCATATTTTGACAGGTAAAAGAATTTTATTTTCATGAAATTTTCAACCTAAATTAGAATAGAGTAGGAATTGTATATTCAGTTATGGTCTGATTTTCAGCTGTGTATTTTTCAAAATTTTCATTTAACTAATAATATTGGAATTTTAAAATAATTGTAATATTTGAGACTTTATTAGGCCTTTTCAAAATTTCCTAATGCCATGTGGATAGCCTTTTTGATATTATATTTTCACTTTGATATAACATTATCTCATTTTGGTAATTGGCAGTTGGGATTTTAATAGCATTAAAATTCTATTTTCAGTTATTTCATATCAAAGTCAATTTCCATTCAAATAGATCCAATATTGTCGCTTACTTGATCTTTTTTGGATTATATTGATCCAATTTAAGCCATGTAACTTAAGATACTTATTTTTTTTTGAAAAAATTTCCATTTGAATTGGAGCTAAACTTATTTAAAGACAACTGAATTCAGCTTCTAGCTATATAAAATATGAGTTTTCTTGAATATATATTGAAATTTGGGTGAAGATATATATTGAAAGTATCATAAAATTCAAAACAATTCTCAAAACAATCTCCCACATGGCCTCAACATACTAAAAAATGGGGCAAAAAATGGCCAAAAGGGGTACTTTCCTCAACTTCATAAATAGGATTATACTACTATGTTGAGAAAAATATTGAGGTATACAGATCAAAATATTTTTGAGCTTACATAGAAAGTTCAATTGGTAATTTAATAGTCACAAATATCCATAGGCTTAGACAAATGGAGGAATTTTCCATCAATTTCAATAAATTTACATAGCAGAATTGGGATACTGAAAGGACTAAAAATACAGGCTTAAATTCATTGAGCTTAAATGAAAGATGAATTTATAATTCAAAGATAATCTGATTGGAATGATCATTCTCAAAAATAAGCATAAAAAATATCCTAAAAATTAGACTAGTGTAAAATGAATTTCCTCAGAATTCAATATTAATGTAGGAAATTAATCATAAACACAATATAAGTTTCTAATTAATTGAAAATTGATAATATATAATTACTTAATAGATAATATGATAGCTCATATAAAATAAAAAATGAAATTTATTTAATAGTTATATTAAATAATTATTCAATTACCAATGAGTGCTACCAAAATTATCAAGATAGGAGTGATATTGCTTCAATAGAGTAAATACTACTGAAAAAAGATTTTTCTTATCAAAATGAAAATCTGAAGACTAAGCAGAACTTTAGAATATTTTTCTGGAGAAATATTCTTTTTGTAAATACCTAAAGACAAATAATTAATGAGAATAATTAAGCTTAATTGCTTATATAACTGTTGAATAAGCTCATATACTTTCAAAATAGTAGAAATTTATAACTAAAAATTAAAAATGAAAATATAAGGAAAAATTTAAAAAAAATTAACAATTATCTTATGATACCTTGGTGTAATCATATTAGATAAAAGTATGTATAAGCTGAAGGGATGATAATATGTGTGAAAAAAGTCTCCAAAGGCCCTCCTTCAAGCCTTAAAGAGAATCATGGAGACATGAAATGAGACAAAATGAACCCATAAGGTGAGAAATATTTTACCAAATCTGTAACTAATATTACATCACTTGTCATGCAAAATTTTTAAAATTACCATCTAATGATATTACAAGGTTACAAAACAATTATGGCTAACAAATACCGAGTTTACTGATTTAAGATTTATTTTAGCTTCAATTTATAATTTCTTCCTAAATTTACTCAATTTTTTTGGTAATTCTGTCACTGATTGTAATTTATGTGAGTTTTTCAAAATTAAATTTTACATGTAGAATCATCAAAAATGGAATTTAGGTAGATCTTTTGTATGAGATTAAAAAATTGAAATGATATTTTAATTTTATTAAAAATAGAAATTTTCTAAATTTAATTTGAGAGCTTAAGAGAAACTAAAAAAGAATTACATTTTGAATGAATTTTTTGAATTTTTGAATATTTCATTCTTTTGGGGGGAGTCCTAGCTAGTAAAAATATATTAATAACTTGATAATAGTCTAAAAATGGCTTTGATAAGGTTAAATAGATTCTTTAATTAAAGAAGCTTAAGATCTCACAGCTTTATTGGTATCTAAGGAGGTAATTACCTCCTTGTCACATCCAGAATAGCACTTGAGTGCTATTCTCTCATGTTTTAATCAGGGGTAGCCTTAGTAGTAATGCATCAAAAGGGTTTTAATTCAATTATAAATCTATGATAATCCTTGGAGAACAGATATGAGGCTATCCACATCTCAGAGGTCCCAGAAATTGGGGTACACTGGATATATTTTTTGATCTTTGTCCCCTCTGGCTATTTCTTCCTGAAAATAATTATCTAGAGCTCAAGTATAGGACTATCAAAGGTTAAATCAAAAATGTGTTTGTAAATAAAGTATCTTTAAAATATATAAGCCTTTTTTACACTAATAGAAACATTTATATAGCATGTGCTTCTTCAAAATACAATCATTTTTGACTAAAAATCTAAAAACAATTCATCAATTTTTTTATGTGGTATTGAAGTATTTTCCATTTAACCACCTATTGAAGCTATATTTTCATTAATGAAAATAATTAAGCTGTCCTAGAAAAAATCAAGTTAAGAATACAAATCAGGCTCTCAATTCATGGTTCTGCTTTCTCAAAAATATTAATCTTTTTCTCTGTGAGACATGATAAATATTTATTAAAAACATTAATTATGTGTTTTTTGTACCAAAAAAAGTCAATTTAAAGTAATTTTTGGCTTATTTTGGTGGGTAGAGTATACCAAAAGTCTCAAACAGAGGAAAAGGGCCAAAATTTCTATCTTTGTGTGAAAGTATAAAAAGGCTACCCTAGACCATCTTCATGTAGTAGAAATAGGAAAAATGGTCAAAGTGTTGACCAAATGCCATATATATTAATATTTATGGAGTAGTTATGAAGAATATGATATAAAAATTATCAAAGATTCAGTTTGATATTTCTTATCATCAAATTAAAGAATATTGGAGATTACCCATAAAATAATGATGGAATTTGAATATCCTGAAATTACATAAGAGTATTCAAATATGAATTTTCACTCCAGAAATATAAATAGATATATAAATGGTGGCACAAGGAAAGATTACTGTTAAAAATTTACAGACAGAAATTTTGAATTTTTCTCTAATTCAATAAAGGATTGATAAAGATTTTCCAGAATATCTACATAATATCAGAGTAGTAAGAAAATTCTCAAAGGATTTTCTGAATGAGGAAATTTTCATTCATATAAATAATTATGTGAATTAAAATGGGGGATAATAGAGGAGAAGGGACCAAATACAAAACTATTTGTTCTTTATGCTTTTGTAATCTTGGTTTTTTTGAATTAAATCTAGGTGGGAGTATAATAGTCAAAAAATTCCATATGATATAAAAAGGGAGCCTTATAACTATGTGAAACAGTGTACATATGGTGGTTCTAGGTCAATTGATGGATAAAAAGGTTTCAATTAATAATAATAATAATAATAATTGTATAAATATATAAAGAGTACTCTCCAACCCATGTAAATGCCTTCCAATAAAGTCCTAAACATTTACTTGATTTGAGTTGAAGTTAAATTTGGAAAGGTAAACAGTAATGAAAACCACAATATTATTTAAGTAGTATATTCAATGCCCTTTTTCCTGCTAAATTAACCTGATTTATCTCAGATTATATTTTCTGAGCTTTATTACTGTAAGGTGTGGGTAAAATACTTTGATTGAAAATCGAGTAATTTTCCTGTCCTCAAAATTTGTATAAGGTAAAATTTAATTGAAAATAGTAAATTTTGAAAGTTTTAAGAGAAAAAATACCCCAATTATTTTTTATCTTTATTAGTATAAAAAAATAATATCATAAAGATCTATCCAAAAAATACTCTAGAAGAGGTATTTATGGCTACAAAAGAAATTTCTTCAAGAGCAATTTTAATTAAAATCAATTGAGAAAAGAGCTACAGGAAATTAAGATAAGAATAGACTCTTTAAAGAGAATATTAAAGAGAAAACATTCCCAAAAGTGACCAGGGTAAATTTGGAAACAAAGTGAAAAAGGTAACAGTGATGAAAGATGCTTTAATTCACTTTTGGGGTGGTTCAATGGTAAAAATGATTATGAGAACTATAGAAAATTATTATAATGATTTTGTTAATGTGTTTAAAAGTTTTCAAATTATTTGAAAATGGTGGTTAGAATTTTTTATTGATTTATTTAACAGTGTTTTTAAACTAATAATAAAAGGAAAATATTCTAACATGAGGATAAAAGAGGGGCAATGAAGACATTCTTTCATAGCCACCAATTATCTTCCTCAAAAAATAAAAAATTCAATATAATCAGCTGCCAGAGACACAATTACAATATAAAAGCCAATTTTGTCATCATCAAACCCTTTTTTGGACCAAAAAAGGGCTTGTTTTACCCATTTTTAGCCTCTTAAACCAGCCATTTGTATAGTAATACTTAGTTGAAAGCCTTAAAAACACATAGAAATATGTTTAAGAGACCTTAAAAACAGTTAAAACTTTTTTGCTAAGCTTGTTGTAACTTAAGGGTAGTATTACCCTGTTGGCAACAATAAAAACTGCCCTTGTTGGTATCAAAACGTCATCATCAATTGAGCAAAAGACCCTGTGACCAAATTCCAGGTCAAAATTAATGAGCTTTTTCATGAATTTTGACATCCCATTCCCATCAGAAAGGAATTTGGGGGAGTCTGGCACCCTTGGACCCAAGATTCCTTCCCCCCCAAAATTAATATTTCCAATTTATTTTTTCTTTGATCAATCATGATATATTATACTTAAGATTTAAACATTTAATTAAGTTGAGAAATTACAGTACAAAACTGTAATTATTAATTCCTCATATGTAATTTTAAGCTCACTTATTTAATACACATGCACATCTTGACATTTCAATTGAAAATACTTCAGTTCCTCATAACTTCTAAACTTCACACCAAAACTCAATTTTAACACAAAGAATGATGGTCAAAACCACATGTGGTGTCAATGAAATCATTGTTTTGAGGATATTCAGTTATACAGAAAATACCAAAAACCCAATTAAAGCCTATTTAGAGTTGAGTTACAGAATTTTTACTCTGAGGTGACCCCACCTGATTTTTTATGAGGAATCCAATTGTGAAAATTTTTTCATAGGTTTATTTATTGGAATGAAGTAATAATAATTTTTATTAATTTTTTTAAAAAATCTTTTAATTTTAATATTTTTCATGAAAATTTATCTTCATAGTTTTGAATTTCAATGGAAATAAAATGTTAAATTTTCATTAAAAACTTTTATTTATGTATCTTAACCTTGGGTTAATATTGAATTTTGTTTCTATATTAAAAACTAATTTATTGTTTTTATATTAAAAACTAATTTATTGTTTTTATATTAAAAACTAATTTATTGTTTTTATATTAAAAACTAATTTATTGTTTTTATATTAAAAACTAATTTATTGTTTTTATATTAAAAACTAATTTATTGTTTTTATATTAAAAACTAATTTATTGTTTTTATATTAAAAACTAATTTATTGTTTTTATATTAAAAACTAATATGTTATTTTTAATTATAGCTTATTTATATCCTTTGTGGTCTTTTGGGTATATGAAAATGCTTTAAGGCTTACAATTCCTGTTTGAATTCTTAAAAATGTGGCTTTAGATTCTACTACTTTAAAATCACCAAAGTAGACATTTAACTTTAATTTTATTATTGAAGCTATTCATGCTAATTGGACCCCTGATTTTACCCAAAATCATATTCTTCATATTCAATATTAATGGAAAATAATCTTTCATATTCAGGCCAAAAGGCAGAAAAATTTCTTTCTACCCAAGATTTTATTGTTCGTTGTGTTTAAGCAGGTATGATACCCAAGTAACATAGATTTTACTTGAATTTACTTTCCAGAAAGTGGCTAAAGCTCTGAGATAGTGCTTTAGTTATTTCTTTAAATAAAATTCAGCTGGGAAGAATAAAATTATGATTCTTTGGTAAGTCCGAATGTGACTGTATTGTGTGAATTTATTCCAGATTGTGTAATTTTGGTGTTGAAAATTTGAGAAGTTTTAGGAATTGTGTGAAGGCGTATTGTTTCAGTTTATCTAAAATACCCAAGATGTAAGATTTCTTAGAGTATTCTCTGTAATATCTATGAATTAACTCTTCTTTTGCAGATTGTCACATACCTCTATTGTTACTGGAGAGGCATTAATGATAAAATGAATTTTCTTGAGGAAATAATTTTGATAAGCCATGAGATTATGGACATCTTTATTGAAATTATTATTAATGAAGGCTTTGTTTGAAGATGTATAGTGGACTTCAATCTGGGTTCACCATAGAAATATTGAATCACAGACACATAGATTTTGGATTATTTGTTTCAGTAATCTTTGGAATTTATTCCAATAAAAACTTGTATCTTCATCACTCTTGTAATTTTGACTTTTTCCTATTGAACTATGAACTTATGTTTTCTACAGCTCTCACTAGGCCTAATTTTATGTGACTGGATAGGTAGTCATATAATTTGTTCTTTATTTGACTTAATAATAGCTATCAATTTGAAATCAGAATGAAAAGATCTAGCTACAATATTCCCTTTGAAAAACTGAAACATCACCTGCATAAACTTCAGTATTTTATTTCTTTTCGAAGACTGGCATAGTTTAAAATATGATGCAAAGAATGTTTCATAGGTTCTGACTTAGCTTTTAAAAGAAAATTCCATGGAAAAGAATTGAGCTTTTGTCGTATATTGGCACCATCTTCATCTTATCAAATCGGTATTATGCAGAATTCTCCATCCTTGACAATGATTGAGATATAAATACCTATTATAAAGCCTGGCTTTTTCAAGTGAAGAAGAAGAAGTTTTTCTCATATGCATATAAATCTTGATTAACAATTTTATCACTTAATAGTTTCCAAATTAGGTTCTGAATTACTCAGTGATTACCTAAAGATTGTTGAATATGGAACAAATATTTCTGTATTAAAAAATTAAATCAATATAAATTTTGAATGTTACAAATTAATATTAATCGGTTAGGAGAACCTCTACTTTAAGAAAAAGCCTCATCATGTCTCAATTAGAGCTTTGAACCATTGATTGTGGTCACAAAATGAAAAATTGCACAATATCAAAATATAAGAAGGGATTAAATGGTTTTGGGTATTGATATCTAGAAGCATCAGCTCTTACCAGATATTTAAGCCTGAAAGATCTGAAGCACTTTCATCTTTTTAGAACTTATTTTGAATAAAAGAAACCATTGAGAACTTTTTGAAAAAGAAGTTGTTGAAAAGAATTAATAGGTTTAGGAAAGATAAACAATAAGAACCCTCAAAGGCCTTAGAGAAGATGTGATAAAAGAAACCTTTGAGCTGCAGATACTCATTACATCTATAGAAAGGGTCTTTAATTCTATGTCTAAGATATAAAGAGCCTTCTTCAGTTAATTGAAATATTAAAAAATGCACCAAATATGGTTTGTAGAAATATCATCATTAGTATTTTTAATACACAAGAGTTTGTGTCCTCAGTAATTTTTATTTCTGGCTTTTGCTTTGATAAAAGGTATTTTTTCTAGTTTCTGGCTTGATTATAGTTGATATACCTTATCATTCCATTCTGTTCAAATGATATCAAAAGTATATCAGTAAGACGAGAATTTCCAGCCCAAAAAGGATAAATTTAAATTCAAAGAGAAGTAATTTAGACATTGTTTTTGATTAGGAATCCTTCTTCAGGAGTCCCTTGCGTACTAAAAGCTCTACAGAAGCTCAAAACCACTATGATAATATCTGAATTATGATACTTGGAGCTCAAATCTTGTGTTCTAATTACCAGTGAAAAATAAAGCCATGAGGTTTATTCCTTATTGTATGGTTTAGATTGAACTCCACTTTTTCTCAAGCAGAATATGTGTAATTTGAGACTTATTTCAACAGAAACACATGAAATTTTTCTAATGCACTATAGAGTAGTGGGCACAGAAATTAGATTAATGGCTTTGAAGTATAGCTTTACTTAGAAATTCTGTTGAAATAGTAACTACACACTACCTCTAAAATTTGATACAAGTCCTTCAACCAATAAAGAATTGAAAAGTGTGAGTGTTTTTGAGAATTTAACATTTCCAGATTCTCAAATGAGAACTAAGGTTCTCAAGAAGTTTCTATCATTTCCTCTTTTTAAAAAACGCCAGAATGTTGATAAACCTTCTTCTAAAGGTGAGGAATATAATTTATAAGCTAGCTCTTCAAGCCAGGGTATATTCATATTAGATGGTGTAAACAACCCCTCAAAGCTAACCTGAAAAAGATGGCAGTGGTTTTCTCCCACTTTTTTGAAGAACCCTGTGACCCCATCTCCAAAGCTATTGGTATTGTTTAAAAGAACTGGTGCAAGTAACCCCCAAAAGCAAATCAAAAATTCAGGGGTGGTTCTTCTCACTCCCCAATATCACATCAAAAATTCTTGAGGTTTTTTGAACTACATATTGTGGAATACCCCCCAAAACAGCTTTAAAAAGGTGGGGGGTTGTTTGAACCAGATTTGAAAATGTGGGTTTTTTTTTTGCCCCAATTAAAAATGTGGAAGGTTATTTGAACCAGATTTAAAAAGGTGGGGTGTTTTTGAACCAGATTTGAAAATGTGGGGGGTTCTTTGCAACATAATTAGAAAGGTGGGGGGTTCTTTGAACTAGATTTAAAAGGTGGGGAGTTGTTTGAACCAGAATTGAAAAAGGTGGAGGGCTGTTTGCACCAGATTTAAAAAGGTTGGGGGCTGTTTGAACCATATTTGAAAAGGTGGAGTGGCTGTTGCACCAGATTTCAAAAGGTGATGGCTGTTTACACTAGCTTTAAAAATGTGGGGGTTATTCAAACCAAATTTGAAAATGCAAGGGGCTCTTTGCACCAGCATTGAAAAGGTGGGTGGGTATTTGAACCATGACTAAAGAGGTGGGGGGTTGTTTGAACCAGAATTGAAAAGGTTGGGGGCTGTTTGCACCAGCTTTGAAAAGGTGGATTGGCTTTTGCACCTGATTTAAAAAGGTGATGGTTGTTTGCACTAGATTTGAAAAGGTGGGGGGTAATTTGAACCAGCTTTGAAAAGGTGGGGGGGGGTGTTTGTACAAGCTTTAACATTTCTTGGGGTTGTTGGAAGTAGCTGGTGCAAACAACCCACCAAAAGACACTTTGAAAATTCAAAGGATGGTTTTCAGTAGCTGGTGCCAAAAACATCCCAAAAATAGCTTTAAAAGAGACAGGGGTTGTGCAGACTAGATTCCGCAGTGTTATGAAAGTGTATGTGAGCTCTGATGGCACCAATCAAGCAAACAAAATAGGAATCATGGGTTTTTTCTCTCAACAGAAACAAGAGCAGATGGGCTTGCCCACAGAGGTAGGCTATGGGTATTGGAGGTTGGAAAGGAAAAATCCAGAGCCTGCCTGAGGGGTGATTTGAGTACATTCTGGAAACAGCTGTGCTTTTTTATGAAACAATGTGCAGTTGTTTTAATGGAATTTTAATTGAAATTGAATAAAGTTTCCTGTCCCTCAGCAAACTGTACCAAAAGTACAAGAGTGTCACAGCCACAAATAATCACCTCCCCAATGGGTGTTGCAGCAATTATAGCCTGAACCCAGTTTATGATCAGTTGGCCATGTAATATGTTTATGGCCAATTGTGCCCTCTTGGCCATATCCTGCCTTCATTGGCTAATTCTCCACCTCACCAACCCCCAGGCCATTATCCTTGTTTTTGGGCCTGGGGGGCCTATGGCCCGTTGGCTCCACCCCTGATATTATGGGGGTTTTGGCCTAAATGGCCTTTTTGGGCCATTTAGGCCCGCGGTCTGTGGGACCATTAGGCCCCTTTTGGCCCAAATCCAATGAGGCCAAAAGGGTCCAAGGGGACAGCTCATCAGCCCCCAAACCACAAGTGGGCCCACCTGAGCCAGTTTTGGCCCCAAAACCCAACCAACCCAGAAATGGCCAAAACACCTTAGAACCACAAGTGGCCACAATTCAGCCCATGGCCTCTGGAAACCACCAGAGGCCACCAGCTCATCTCAAAGCAAGGATTCCGCTCAAGTTCAGGGGAAGACTTTTTCTTCCTCAATGCACCCCACACTCAAGGATCCAGGAGTGGTGCATATATGGTATAATATACCATTATGCACCATATTTGCTCAGCAATCCAATGGTGACGTTCTCAGGACCAAATTATGTGATTCCAAATCAAGTCCCAAATCCATCACCAATTTTGGAGGAGAGGTTTTCAGCCATTCAGTCTGGCAGTTCCCTTGTGGCTACAAGAAGACCATTCAAGGACCCCAACCACCTGGCCCTGCAGGAGTTGGGTTCTTAATTCTCACCAAGACTATTCTAAGGGCAATTATCAGAGGTTATCAATTATTTCAATCATTGTCAAGGTATCAAGTACTCAGAATTCATTGGAAAACTCAATTGGTCAATTAAGGTAGTAATCAAGCATCCTGTATGGCCTTGGCCCATTTGGGCCAATTCATATTCCACTGTGGAAAATTAAGTCACACAGTTCAATTCCCAAGATGGCCAGAACTGTATTGGCCCAATTCAGACAATACAGCCGGGTGACTCACCTTCCAGGATCAGCCTTTCAGCTTTTCACATATACTGGTCACTTTTAATCACCTGGGGACTTTCTCCCTAGTTAATTAATATATTGGATTTATTTTTATCCTTATTTTCTTTTCATTTATTACAGTAAATACTGATGATATTAAGTCAGTCATTTGCACCTTTCTTCTTTTCCTGTCAGTGGATATTGGTGGTCAGATCCCTTTCTAATTCCATTGTTCTTTCTGGCAGGTTGAAACAGTGAATTGAGGATTCATTTGGTTGGCTCTTTGGCTTTTGGCTTTCTTATTATCTTGGCCATTGGCTTCCTTTTCTTTTTATCTTTGGCATACTTGTATTTACTCTTATCCTTCTTCAAAGAAAGATATTCCTTTTCTATTTCTTCATTCTTTTGGAGCCCTCCAAGTGAGTTCTTGATTCCTGAGTGCCAGGCCACTCTTGCTTTCATACAAGCCCCTGTGACATTTTATTAATTAACTCATAATTTCTTTTCATTATTTTGATCATTCTGGTTCACTCATTTCATCAAAATTATGACTCTTCAAGGTTTTATGAACTTTATGATCTTTTGTAACCTCTCAATCTTCTCTCATTCATTCTTCATTTTGACAATTGAAAGCTGACCCATTCCTTACTTTGTGTTTCTCTTTTTAAATCTTATCTCAAAATAATCAAATTTATTTCCATTCATAATTCAGGCGTAATCTCATTTTTCATTTGATTTTTCAAATTGGTCATCAAGCTTGTTCTGACACACTCTTCATATCAAGATTTGTTTTGAATTATTCTTCAAGAAATTTTTATTATAAGGAATATGTTGCCTGAATTGATTTGATTGATTGTTTTGACATATAATTGATAATGAATTCAAGAAAATTGATTGACCTGAGGATTGCATTGATTCTGCTGATCTTCACATCAAGACTTTTGACATAAATTGACTTTGCCTCAAGAATTCATTGATTGATTGATTTTCTACAAGATTTTGATTTTGATTCATTTGACATATTGATTCATTTACTTCAAGTTTTCATTTGATATTTAATTGATTGATTTACCTGAAGATTTTTATTTGATCCATTGAATTTCCTCTAGATTCAATTGTTGATTTTTTTACTTCAAGAAAATTATGATTTTATTCATTTATTTTAAACTTATTCCTAAAATCATGCCCATTCAACATTCACCTCCTGCAAGACAGACCAGATCTCAGGACAGAGCTCAAGCTGTTTTTACTCCAACTCCATGAGCTCCTGTTGATGGCACCCCAGCAGTTCCTCAACTGAGGGCCAAATTAGATAGAAGACCCTATATGGAAGGAGCAGCACCACCCAGGGAGGAAGGAAGAGTGCTAAAAAGATCAAGCTCATTCTCAGGAGTAGTTGGGGGATTCCCAGGACTTTCAGGGACCACTCTAAAAGGTCCAGATGAAGATGGTGAAGAGGAGGAGGAGAATTCTATGGAAGAGGAAGAGTCTGATGGTACTGAATGTGTCCCTGCTCCTGTGGGGGCATCCCAATGTAATGGAAAGCCAACTCTAGCCCAGTCTGATCAGCCTGTCTCTCATCAGTATGAAACATCCTTATTGGCCATTATGCAGCAGATGGCTCAAATTATGGCCAATCTTCAAGCAGCTTCAGTTCCTGAGTCATCAAGACCACCAGCCTTCAAGACTTCATCTATGAAGGCACCAGAACTCTTTGATGGGACTCAGCCCTTCAAAGTCAGAAGCTTTCTTCAGTCCTGCCAATTAATCTTTCATAATTATACAGCAAACTTCTCTCAAGAAAGAAAGAAGGTTCTCTATGCCAATTCATTTCTCATTGGCAGGGCTGCAAAATGGATTGAGACTTACCTTTCTAATCTCACCAATCAAGATCCAAATTACCTTCTCAATTCATGGAGCTTATTTGAATCTCAACTCTTCACCTTATTGTGGGACCCAAATGAAGTCAGAAAAGCTGAAGAAGAATTGGATTCTCTAAGAATGAAAGAAGGTGGCCATGTTTTTTTATACATAGCTGATTTCAGAAGTTTGGTTTTAAGAATTGGAGGTTGGGGTGAAAGGGCTTGTATTCATCATTTCAGGAATGGATTGCCATCCAGGACTTTGGATCAATTGGCCTTCCATCCTTCAAGAATTAATGGATGTTTCCCTGGAGCTTGATACCAGGTACCATGTGAGGCAAAAAGAGAAGAAGCCTGAACCTCAAAGTCAAATTCTTCTCATCCTCAAACTTCTTCAAGCTCAAGTCAAAAGAAGAAGAAGAATTTTCAAAAGAGGGACAAGTCCCATTCTTCTTTGCTAATTAAAGACTTCATGTTAATGAATTCTGAAAAAGAAAGAAGAATGAAGGAGGGTCTATGTACCTATTATGGTGGGAAGCATAGCCTTGAGTCCTGTTTCAAAAGGCCTCAAAACAAGCTTTCCCAACCAGGGAAAAGCCTGAGTGAAGATCACATTGTGTTCAATGGTCTTCACCGGTTTCTATCCAGAGCAAAATTGTGGATTCTGAATATTGGTGTCAATAATTCTCTTGAATTATTTGTTTTTTCTTCTCTTTCTGATGATTTTTACAGTATTCTCATTGATTCTGGCGCTAACAACTCATTTATTGCAAAGCAGTTTGTTCAAAAGTATTCATTGACTATGTCAGAGCTCCCAGAGAAGATTCCTCCAAGTCCCCTTCCTTATTTCTGACTCACCATACTAAATATATGGTTGAGCTTCCTTCATTCCCAAGTGTTGAATGGGACTCTCTAGTCATTGATACTCCCAAGGGAGAAGACCTCATATTGGGCTTTGAACTTCTCAATCATTTTAATACATCTATTGATTTGAGCCAAGGGCTGATCACCTTTAATTCTCATCATAAGGACTATTATGATCCTTCAAAATTTTTGAGTAATGGCTTTTCTTCTGCAAAATCATGTGCAGTTCTGGTTGGTGATTCTAGAACACCATCTTTTCCATCTTCTGTCCATATTCCTTCCCTTAATTCCCATCAGTCATTACTATCCTTTAGAGATGAAGTCTTCAAAGAGTTTCAAGATGTTGGAGAAGATAACTCTGTATCTTCACTTCATCTCTTCTTTGGGAATATGGACATTCCTCCTTCATCTTATGATGACTCCCTGGAGGAGTTGTGGGATGAAGAGGAAGAGCCAGAAGCAATAGAAACTGTGATGAAGGTTGTTCCTTCTGTCTATCACCAGTACTTGGATAAATTCTCCAAGGTGAAAGCAGAGAAACTTCCTCCTCACCATGCCTGTGATCATCATGTCGAGCTGGAGGGGTCTCTACCTCCAGTTGGGGTGATTTACTCTTTATCAAACCAAGAGTCAGATACACTCATGGCCTACATTTCAGAGAATGTAGAGAAAGGTTTCATCTGGTCAAGCTCCTCTTCAACAGGAGCACCTGTACTCTTTGTTAAAAAGAAAGATGGTGGCCTCCGTTTATGTGTTGATTACAGAAAACTCAATGCTGTTACTAGGAAGAACAAGTATCCTGTTCCCCCTATGAATCAGCTCCTTAATGTATTTAATGGTTCTTCTATTTTATCCAAGATTGATCTGCGTGGTGCATATAACCTGCTCAGAGTAAGGGAGGGTGATGAACATTTGACAGCTTTTAGAACTAAATATGGCAGTTATGAGTACTTTGTTACACCATTTGGGCTCACCAATGCTCCTGCCTCTATTCAAAATCTTGTCAATGATATTTTCCAAGATCTTCTTGATGTTTTTGTTATCATTTTTTTGGATGACATTATGGTCTTTTCTAAATGTGAGGAAGAAGATGTCACTCATGTGTCCACTGTTCTTACCAGACTCAGAACCAATAACCTCTTTTCTAAGGCTTCTAAGTGCCTATTACATGTAACTAGTGTTGAGTATCTAGGTTATGTTATTTCTTCTTAAGGCCTCAAGATGGACCAAGCAAAATTCAAGAAAATTCTCAATTGGCCACCTCCAACAAACCTCAAGGCTCTTCAATCATTCCTTGGCTTTGCCAACTTCTACTGCTGTTTCATCAAGAATTATTCAAAGACAATCAGTTCACTCACCAGTTTCCTCAAAAAAGATTCCTGTTTCCCCCTAAATGAGGAAGCTCTTAGTCAGTCTCACCAACTCAAAGAGGCTTTCACCACCACTCCAATCCTTCTCTACCCATGCTGGTAGAGACCAATGCATCCAATTATGCCTTGGGTGCTGTACTGAGTCAGGTCACTTACTCAGGAAAACATCCCATTGCTTTTGACATACACAAGCATATTCTAGCAGAGCTCAAATATGAGATTAATGACAAGGAAGCCATTGGCATAGTCAGTGCTCTCAAGCACTGAAGGGCTTTCCTTCCTTCCCTTTCATTGTCTTTTGAAGTTCTCACCAATCATTCTACACTTCAATACTTCATTTCTTCAAAAGTCCTTACTCACCATCAAACCCACTAGGCCAAATTCCTCTATGAATTTCCCTTCTCAATCACTTACCACCCTGGCCACCTAGCTACTCTTCCAGATGCTTTATCACATTGGGGCAACCTTTATCCGGAGAGGGGGGAGGATTTCATCAGCAAGAATCCAATGAACCTTCAACAGCTCATCACGCAGGATGAAGTCCAAAATTCAAGATATTTTGCAGTCAAGGTGGAATATTTTTAAGATTTGATTGATTCAATTCAGAAGGGTCTATGGAAAGATTCTCAGTACAGAAGTATTATTCAAGAATTGGGTAAAGGTAGATCTGTCCAAGATTATTCTCTTGATTCCTCTTCCCAACTTCTCTTATCCAAAGATTGGGTGGTGGTCCTAAATGACCCCAAAATTCAACTCAGCAAGATTTCAAGAGATCTGTCAACTGCTTAGCACCCAGAAACTGATGGTCAGACAGAGAGGGTAAATAAGATACTAGAACAGTACCTTTGGATCTATTTCAGTTATCATCAAGATGATTGGAACACCTGGCTCCCTCTGGCTGAATTTTCCCACAATGACTCTGATCACTCTTCAACAAAACAATCACCGTTTTTCACTGTTTATGGAAGAGATCCACAATTTGACTCAGTTCACATTACTCAAATCCCTTCTGCTGGAAAGTTATCAAAAAAAATCCAATAAGTACAGCAAGATGTCAAGAGAGAACTTGAAGTTGCCATAAACAGGTTTAAGAGGTATGCAGAAAAAAGTAGCGCAAGTCCACCTGTTTGCAATCCTGGTGATATGGTATGGCTTTCTTCCAAGAACATCAAATCAACAAGACCCACCAAAAAGCTGTCTGAAAGATGGTTGAGTCCTTTTACAATCTCAAAGAAAATAAGTACTCATGCTTACCACCTCAAGCTTCCATCTCAATGGAAATCCATCCATCCAGTCTTCCATATTTCCCTCCTTGAACCAATGAAGACATCAACAATCCCAGATTGGGAGCAAGAGTTTCCTCCTCCAATCATCTTTTAAGAAGAAGAGGAATAGTAAGTCTCTCAAATACTGGATTACAAGTTCAAGAGAAGAAAATTATGGTATCAGGTGGAATGGAAAGGTTTCAGTCAAGAACCAGAAAGATCCACTTGTGAACCAGCCAAAAACCCCAAGAATTGCCCTGAACTTGTCAAAAATTTCCATTCTTTATATCCTGACATGCCAGGCCCCAATTCTTCAAGAGCTTGATTTTTATTGTGCTTAGTGGGGAGAGAAATTACCAAAAGTAAGTCCTGCTCCTAGTATTCACCTTTAGGGGTATTCTACTCTTTTCTATTGTAAGAATCACCTTGGCCACTCTGTGAGCACTTTGCAATTTTGGACACAGAGTTTTGGCCTGGCTTTCAACATCAAATTATAATCTATGGCCATTTCCACTTGGTGAAATGGACCATTTTTCTTCTTAATCCTTTTTTCCAAGTCATCACTTTTCAATACATTCTTTCATCAATCCTCATTAATTTATGGCACTGGTGGGAGTGGTAACTATCAAAACTAAGTTCCTCTCCTGATGTGCACTTCCCTGAGGGGTCTATAATTTTTCAAAACATCACCTTCACCACTATGAGAGCACCTGGAATCGAATCTTGTTTTTTAGATCCTTGGCCATTTGAAATCAACTTTCAATATCCATGGTGAAGATATGAATCCCCCTCAAGATTATCTTTTCTTTTATTTTTTATTTTTTCTTATTTTCAAGTTTCTTTGTTATCTTTCTTTCTTTATATTTTTTCCATAATTTTCTTTCTTCTAATTCTTAATACCTAAATCTTTACACCAATTCAATTTTTCACAATTCCCAAACCAATTGTGAAGAGAAGACCAAGTCAACCTCATCTCATATGCCAACCTCTTTACCAGTCTCAAAATTTTATCCAAGATTCAATACCTCTGGAATCCCTAAATCCAATCATTCTCAACAGCCTCAACAGGTTTGTACCTTATCTTGGTGCTCAGGAGCTCACCATCCAAGGTATGGGGGTACTGTCACAACCACAAGTAAGCACTCCCCCAATGGGTGTTGTGGCAATTCTAGCCTGAACCCAGTTTATGGTCAGTTGGCCATATAATATGTTTATGACCAATTGTGCCCTCTTGGTGCTCTATGGCCTCTTGGCCATATTACCCTCCCACTGGTCATATCTTGCCTTCATTTGCCTTATTGGCCAATTCTCCACCTCACGAACCCCCAGGCCATTATCCTTGTCAGCCTGTGACTCAAAACCAGAGCACAAGCATGACAGCCAAAATACCATAAACCAATGGTATAGCCAAGATACCACCAAAACATGGAGCTGAGCCAAATCAGCTCCAAAGGTATCAAAAGAAAGAGGAAACTCACCTCTTTCTGAAAATATAAGTCCCATCACCATAGGACAAAGAATAACAAAGTTATTCCTGCTCAAAGTTGTTGCTGAGCATAAACCTTAATTTTCACCTCTCATCTAAAATCTAGAAGAAGAGGCTTAACCCCATCAAATGGGGATTCAAAATGAATATCTAAGCCAGGGCTATCCAATGGTACCAGCCAAACTGAGCTAGCACCAGTATTACTTGAGGTATGGTCAAATTAAGGCCAAATAAGGGTGAACAGAACATTCACCTCTCATCTAACTTCTACAGTTTGGGTGTGAGATACCTGAAGTGGGGTCTTTTTGGAAAGAGCACAATCAGGGCTATCTGATGGTGCCACCCACTTCTCCATATCTCAACTATAACAGAAGTTATGAGGCAAACAAGCTCAATACAGCTTTTTGCCCAAACCACGCCTATGTACAAAAAACCCTGTACATGGGATAACTTTGTCATATTTAATGATAACCATACCAAATTGGGTATCATTGTGTAGAGCCCATACAGGACTATCCAATGAGCCAACTTTGAGCATGATATCTCAAACACTGACAGAGTTATGGCCATTTGAAGGTTATAATCCCACAATATGGTCTATACAGCTGTATTATGACAGGATACAGTTGTACTCTGGCTATGAGGTGTCAAACAGACAAAGACACAGGTTAATACTTCAATAACTCATAAGTGAGTCAATACCGGGGTCCCATACAGTTTCTGTACAGCATTCTACGTGTCATACACGTCAGAATCAAGCTGTGAGGTTCCCAGATGAAAATTTTCATCCTGTATTAGTGAAAACTGCCCAGATGTGGTTTCAAAACCCCATCTGGGCCCAATAAAGGCTATACAGGCTGTTTGCAAACCACAAGCCAGTCCTAGAAAGTGAAAAATCTTCACTTCCTCTACGTGGAAAGGTCTAGCACCCTTTCCACCCCATTTCAGGATAAAAAGGAGGCTTTTCCCAGCCAGAATTTGTCTCCTCATCCTGCTCTTGAATAACCTATGTAGTAAAATGTCAAAAACAGTTTTACTCTTGGTTAAATAATCAGGTATAATTATATTCTTAATTATTTTAGCTCTTATTATGGTAATCTAACTGGTAAGACTGCACCCAGGGTTCTCAACAGCGCTCACCACCACTATTATCCAATACTAGAACCCCTTTATTATCTTATAATCATCATTTCAAATCAAAATACCTTTATTTTAAACTATTTTCTACGTGTCACAGTCATAGTTTTAGTTGGAAATAGCCTTATTACTACTTCAACATAGACTCAACCTGACATTTTGGGGGCCTGGCCGTGTTTTAAAACCTTTTGGACTTATGACAAGTAAGTTTTTCTCTTTTTATGACTTATTGACACTTGTTTTATCTTTTTAGGTGTCATTTCCTCCTAAAAAATATATTATATATATATTTTTACCTTTTATTTAAAATACTCATATTTTAATAAGAGTATCTGTCACATGGCTAATAACCACAAGACCAGTATTTTTGGTGTGTTTTGTATATAAAAACACTTTTAAACCACTAATAAAGTCTCAATTCTTAATTGAATCAAGACAGCTCATACTGATAAACCAACAGTTGAGGCATTTTTGGGCACATTGTTAACTCAATTGCCCTGTAATACACCATCCTTGACAGATTATACTTTCTAACTACAATTATTCTGTAGGATATTGGTATACAAACAGTATACCACATATCAATAGAGCTGTATTTTTGACATGGAATTGTTGATTCAATTACACTGTCATCATACAAGGGCATATTGTAATAATATACAAGCCCAGAGGCCATTCTTAGAAGCGCAAAACCAGCCTTTTAAGAAGTCTTAACTGACATAAGCCCTCTTTTCTTGTTTGATTCAGTGGAAGAAAATTTCATACCACTTGAGACCCAGTCACAGGCCAACACACCAGTGACACCCTCAGAACCAGAGGGCAGCAAGGGCAAAGGAAAAAGACTTAGTGAAGGCCTCATTACAGCAAAGAAGTTGACACCAATAGCCACCCAGAGGAGTAGAAAACCACAACAATCTCCATCAATACAAGGTAAACCAACCTTGACAACTTGTACAGGGAAGATTACTATAATTAACCCAGTTGTAGCCTCTAAAGGTAAATTGCCCAAATCAGCAGACAACAAATTTGTACAACGCACAGTAAAAGGTAAATACCCTAAGAACATAAAGTTTTTGACTGCTTGCAAACACTGATATGTCCCCTGCATACCTCAGAGACCTTGGCTTCCAAAGGAACCAGCCAGAGGACAGAGAAGGCTTGTCCAGAACCAGAAGACCTGGAAGAGGACACCTTGGACACAGTGGTGGATGGCAAAACAATGAGGGAGATAATATCAACCTTGCCATTTACACTCCAATTCAACAGGAACCTCAAACCAGAGGACTGGAAGGATATGTATCAAGTTCTTCAGCTCCACCAACTCCTCAAAGATTTATTTCAATGGAGCATGGACAACAAAAGGTTCAACCTGGCAGGTCACTGGGCAGAACTTGGAGCAAGTTGCCAGAAGATATGTCTCAAAGAGATAGACTTCAAAGACCTGATGGTAATCACCAAAGGTTGGAATCCTACCAGGCAGTTCAGACTCCTGGAGGCAAGGGCACAGAGGATAAGGGAGAATCAAGCCACCATCCAAGCTATAGAAGAACAGTTAACCCAGACAGGGCCTACTCAGATTCCTTCAGGCTCACAAGGAGCAGGCCAAATCAGCTCTCCAGTGGCTTCACACCATTCAGAAACCAGCAGATCAGTGGCCAAGAGTCACCATTCTTCAAAATTCCAGGAAGTTTCCAGGAGAAGACAAGGAAACAAGGGCAAGAACAAAAACCTCCTTTAACCAGAGGAGGAAAGAGTCAGACCCCATGATCCAGAAGCTGTTAGATTTGGTAAAAGAAGTACACAAGAACCAGAAGTAGTTGTAAGCCACTCTAGAATCAGTAGTCCTAGTAATAGAAACATTACCCCCACTCAGACTGAACATAACATTGTCACATCTGAGAGTAGCATCAACAGTGATACACTGTGGTTACAAATGTCCCAATATGCTGAGCAATCTGCAAAAGAGTTTTCAGAAATTGAAGCTGGCCAAGAGAGGATGAGAAAGACTCAAGCCTCCTTGGAACAGATAGTCAAGAACCTTCAGGAAGGATATGCTCAACTGAGCAAAGCCTCTGAAGAAACCAACGAAAGACTGAATCAAGTCTTTGCAGAACAACACCACAGCACAAGGGACAGGAAGTGTCTGGATCAAGACATTAACAAATTGTTTAATGCCTCGCATAGCTTAAAGCCCCAACCACAAGGCCAAGTTATGAATAATCCATATCAACCAGATGACATTAAACCAGATGCCATGTTGATGAATAAGGCAAGATCCCCATCACAATACCAGGATGAAGATGGCATGTCTTATTCAGAGAAGGAAGCCTTGAAACAGCTTCCTGAGGCCTCAAGCTGGCCCAAATTATCTGGATCAGGAGAATATGATCATATGGAACTCATAGATTATATTGATGGACTCTTCATTGATGTACCAAGCATACCAGATTACTGGATTACTGCTAGATTGAATACAGCATTTAAAGGTCATGCTAGCATATGGTACACAGAAATGAAAGAAATCCATGGCAGAAGAAACTGGCCATGGTGGAAGAGTCAAATCATCCAAAAGTACAGTAATGGAACTTGGATATGGCAAAAGACCATGTCATTTGAAAATGACAAATGCTCTGTGGACAAAGATCCATATGAGTGGTGTCTTAGACAGTCCAAGAGACTGAAAGCCATTGATCCTCAGATGAACATCCAAATGAGCAACCATAAGCTTCTGACACAACGGCCAGGAGAACTAGAGCATGCAGTAAAATGCAGATGCAACCAAAATTGCACTCTAGATGACATTGCCAACACCTTACAAGACATAAGGAAGAGGACTAATATAGGGAAATTCACCCCATATAGGAGCAGTAGTTTCAAAGAGAAACAACCTCTCAGGGTTGAGTTTAAAGACAGAACTAGAGAGAGAGTGGCAGAAGTGGAAAAGAAGAAAAATTCTTGTCACAATTGTGGTTCAACAGACCACTATGCCAACAACTGTCCAAAGGCAAAGAAAAAAGTCTATGCCATTGAGAAAGGCCAAGAGGAGGAATCCCCAACAGAGGATTCTGAATCAGACTCTATGGGTGATGCCATCAGAGAACCATCTGATGATGACCAAGACCCAAGAGAAGAATTTCTAGTGGAATACTAAGAGGAAACCCCACTAGAAATTCAGGACATACAGTTGGAAGCAGGCATGCCACAGAACACTGCCAACAAGAACTTGTCCAAACACACACAAGATGCACAAACATTCCTGGTTACACCAACCAAAGGAATGGCATACATACATGGAACAGCCACAAAGATGACTGTATGTATTGACAATTCTCAACATCCATTGATCATTGACAGTGGAGCACACTGCTCCATAGTGGCCAGAGATTATGTGGATAACCACTTCCCAAACTGGGAAAAACAGCTCTTGCCCACTAAGGCAAAGAACTTTAAAAGTGAATCAGGGAAGATGACTTCCATTGGGACAATTATCAAAGAGATAATTATACCCCACAGGAAGGGTAACATCAGACTCAACCCAGAGTTTGTGGTACTTGATGATGCCCACATCCAAGGGTTTTTACTGGGAACAGATTACCAGAGGATGTATGGCATAGACATTTACAACAGTAAAAAGAGGCACATCACCATTGGCACTAACAAGGAAAAGAAATTTTTGCTTGATATATACCAGATATCTTCTCAAGATCCCCTAGAAGAACTTCTGAAGGAATTCAGAGAGGGACAGTTTAGCACTACCCTCACCAGTAAACAAAAACTAAGTTTATTGAAGATACTGAAAAAGAACAGACCAGCATTTGCCATTGGTGAAGAACCATTAGGAAAGATCAAAGGCCATGATATAGAACTATATCTGGATGTGGAAAGGCCTTATCCACCCATGCTTAGGAGACCTCCTTATCCAGCAAGCCTGGAAACCAGGAAAGAAATTGAGAAACATATCAATGAGCTCCTGGATATGGATTTCATCAGGAAGATTGGACATAATGAAATAGTGGAAATCACCACCCCTGTCCTAAACACCTGGCATGATGGCAAGTCTAGACTGTGTGAAGATTTCAGAGATCTCAATAACTACACAAAAGCAGACAGGTACCCTATACCCAGGATACCTCATGCCTTGGATAAACTGGCTAAAGCCAAATACATAACCAAAATGGATTGTATGAAAGGTTTCCACCAAAATGGAGTTAAACCAAACTCCATGAAATTACTCAGAATAATATGCCATATGGGCATATATGAGTACACTAGGATGCCATTTGGCATCAAGAATGCACCAGCCCACTTCCAAAGGATGATGGACACCATATTTCAAGATGAAATATTGGAAGACTGGATGGTAGTATATATTGATGATATCATTATATACTCAGAGACATGGGAAGACCATGTACAATACATAGACACAGTGCTAAGTAAATGTACACCCATTGATCTGAAAATTTCACTTAAAAAGTGTAATTTTGGCCAACAAGAACTACTAGCTCTAGGACACAAAGTCTCAGGTCTTAGTCTGGCAATTGACCAGAATGAAGTAGCAGCAGTACTGCAAAAGCCAGTACCAAAGAGAATCAAAGAGATGCAATCTTTCCTTGGGTTTGCTAGCTACTATAGAAACCACATCAAGAATTTTACCCATATAGCTAGTAGTTTATACAAGTTGTGTTCAAAAGATGTAGTTTTTGAAATCACCAAGGAAAGGAGGGATGCATATGAGAGGATCAAATATGAACTCACAAATGCACCTGTGCTCATCTTCCCAGACTTTGAACTACCATTCAAGCTATATATAGATGCAGCATGCAGCCAAGGGTTAGGAGCAGCCCTTCACCAGAGACAAATTGTGGATGGTGAACCAAGGGAGGGAGTAATATGTTACATCTCTTGGCAGCTGAAAGATTCAGAAGCCAGGTATGAGGCCACCCAGACTGAATGTCTATGTCTAGTTTGGGCTCTAGAAAAACTCCATTATTATTTGGAGGGTGCAGTCTTTGAAGTCTACACAGACTGCACAGCCTTGAAGTCTTTACTAAACATGAAGACTACAAACAGACATATGCTGAGATGGCAAATAGCCATCCAGGAGTATAGAGGGAAAATGACCATCATATACAAGGAAGGTAAAAGCCATACCAATGCGGATGGCCTCAGCAGATGGCCACTGGAAAATGTCAAAAGCAATCCAGCTTATGACCCTGAAGTTGCAGCTAAAATCCCCATCCATTCCATGGAGATAAATAGGAGGAAAAACTTCAGATTCTCTGAATGGGAACCAGAAAGTGGTACCCTTGACAGTGAAAACACTGATTCAGAGGGAACAGAAACTCCCATACTGGGAATAAGTTCCTCAGAACTACACAATGAATTCTTTAGTGCAGTACTGAAGTCTTATGCCAAACACAAACAGTGTAGCATACTACTACAACTCCTTCAACAAAAGTACAGGAGTCCAGAACTGGAAGAACCCTGGTTGAGGGCCTATAAGGATAACAAGTTTTTCCTTATAGATGGCCTGCTCTACCACAGAGAAAAGCACACAAGTGCACTCACAGTGGTAAACAAAGACCACATTTCATTGATCCGGAAAGAATGCCATGACTTCCCCTATATGGGACACATGAGTGAGGAAAGGACCAAAGAAAGGGTAGCAAGCACAGCTTGGTGGCCCAAGTGGGAACAAGAGTTGAGTGAATATATCAACACTTGTGAAAGATGCCAAAAGGAAAATAGGAAACATGGGAAGAAGTATGGGTTACTTCAACATATAGAAGAACCCCAGCACCCATGGGAAACCATCAACATGGACTGGGCTACAGGACTTGTCCCAGGAGGCAAAGAAAACTACAATTCCTGTTTGATCATAGTTGATAGGTTCAGCAAGAGCCTGAGGTGTCTGCCATGCCATAAAGAGGACACAGCAATGGATACTACCCTGTTATTTTGGAATAACATCATATCTACCTGTGGAGTCCCTAAGATCATCATTAGTGATAGGGACCCAAAATTTACATCTGAATTTTGGACCAACTTATACGACATGCTTGGTACCAAGCTTGCTTTTTCCACAGCTTACCATCCACAAACAGATGGCCTAGCTGAGAGGATGATTGAAACAATGGAGGACATCCTCAGGAGATTCTGTGCCTATGGCATGGAATACAAGGACCATGAAGGATACACCCATGATTGGGTTATCCTCTTACCAGCAGTCCAACTGGCTTATAATACAAGCCAGCACTCCACCACAGGAAAAACACCTGCACTGGTAGAGAAAGGGTGGAATCCCCTGTTGCCTGTGGATCACTTGAAGAAAAATCTTCTGACTATCCACCCCACAGCCAAAGACTTCCATGATATGTGGAAGAGGGCCTGTGACACAGCTGCCAAATGCATAGCTGAGGCAAAAGAGTACAATAAGCAGAGGTGGGACAAATCACATATGGAACCTGACTTTAAGGAGGGGGATCAGGTGTTGGTGTCTACACTGAACTTCAAAAATATCAAAGGACCTAAAAAGATGAGGGACTCATTTGTAGGACCTTTCACTGTCATTAGGTTGATAAGTAAGAATGCAGTGGAAGTCAGACTTACAGAGGAATTTTCCAGGAAGCACCCAGTCTTCCCAGTAAGTTTGGTCAAACCATACTTCCAAACAGAAGAGGATAAATTCCCCTCCAGGAAGAAGAACCCCACACCACCTGATATAGTGGAAGTGGAGGATTCCCCAGGACCTGTGAGTAAAATCATCAGGGCCAGGAAGATCAGACTTAATGGAAAGGATCAAAGACAATACTTAGTCAGATTCAAACACCAAACAGCTGATAAAGACAAATGGTTGGCAGAAGATGCCATACCAGATGGGAACCTCCATCTAAGGAGATTCAGGGCCTCTAGGAGGCCTGAACAGTCTCATCAATGATGAGCCTTTTTTAGAGGGAGGGTATGTCAGCCTGTGACTCAAAACCAGAGCACAAGCATGACAGCCAAAATACCATAAACCAATGGTATAGCCAAGATACCACCAAAACATGGAGCTGAGCCAAATCAGCTCAAAAGATATCAAACAAAAGAGGAAACTCACCTCTTTCTGAAAATATAAGTCCCATCACCATAGGACAAAGAATGACAAAGTTATTCCTGCTCAAAGTTGTTGCTGAGCATAAACCTTAATTTTCACCTCTCATCTAAAATCTAGAAGAAGAGGCTTAACCCCATCAAATGGGTATTACAAATGAAGCTCTAAGCCAGGGCTATCCAATGGTACCAGCCAAACTGAGCTAGCACCAGTATTACTTGAGTTATGGTCAAATTCAGGCTAAATAAGGGTGAACAAAACATTCACCTCTCATCTAACTTCTACAGTTTGGGTGTGAGATACCTGAAGTGGGGTCTTTTTGGAAAGAGCACAATCAGGGCTATCTGATGGTGCCATCCACTTCTTCATATCTCAACTATAACAGAAGTTATGAGGCAAACAAGCTCAATACAGCTTTTTGCCCAAACCATGCCTATGTACAAAAAACCCTGTACATGAGATAACTTTGTCATATTTAATGATAACCATACCAAATTGGGTATCATTGTGTAGAGCCCATACAGGAATATCCAATGAACCAACTTTGAGCATGATATCTCAAACACTGACAGACCTATGGCCATTTGAAGGTTATAATCCCACAATATGGTCTATACAGCTGTATTATGACAGGATACAGTTGTACTCTGGTTATGAGGTGTCAAACAGACAAAGACACAGGTTAATACTTCAATACCTCATAGGTCAGTCAATACTGGGGTCCCATACAGTTTCTGTACAGTATTCTACGTGTCATACACGTCAGAATCAAGCTGTGAGGTCCCTAGATGAAAATTTACATCCTGTATTGGTGAAAACTGCCCAGATGTGGTTTCAAAACCACATATGGGCCCAATACAGGCTGTTTGCAAACCACAAGCCAGTCCTAGAAAGTGAAAAATATTCACTTCCTCTACATGGAAAGGTCTAGCACCCTTTCCACCCCATTTCAGGATAAAAAGGAGGCTTTTCACAGCCAGAATTTGTCTCCTCATCCTGCTATTGAATAACCTACCTAGTAAAATGTCAAAAAAAAGCTTTACTCTTGGTTAAATAATCAGGTAGAATTATATTTCTAATTATTGTAGCTCTTATTATATTAATCCAACTGGTAAGACTGCACCCTGGGTTCTCAACAGTGCTCACCACCACTATTATCCAATAGTAGAACCCCTTTATTATCTTATAATCATCATTTTAAATCAAAATACCTTTATTTTAAACTATTTTCTACATGTCACAGTCATAGTTTTGGCTGTAAATAGCCTTATTACTACTTCAACATAGACTCAACCTGACAATCCTTGTATTTGGGCCTGGGGGTCTTTTCAGTCTTCCAGGCGCCTATGTCCCCTTGGACCAACCCCTTATATTATGGGGGTTTGGCCTAAACAGCCTCTTTGGGCCATTTAGGCCCCCTACAACCTGTATGCCATGGTCCGCGGTCCGTGGGAGCATTAGGCCCCTTTTGGCCCAAATCCAATGAGGCAAAAAGGGGCCAAGTGGCTAGCTCATCAATTACAAAGGCCAGGTGGGTCCCAAACCACAACTGGGCCCACCTGAGCGAGTTTTGGCCCCCAAAACAAAGCAACCCAGAAATGGTCAAAACACCTTATAACCCAAAATTGGCCAAGAACCACAAGTGGCCACAATTCAGCCCATGGCCACTGGAAACAACCAGAGGCCACCAGCTCATCTCAAAGCAAGGATTCCGCTCAAGTTCAGGGGAAGACTTCTCCTTCCTCAAGGATCCAGGAGTGGTGCATATATGGTATAATATACCATTATGCACCATTTTTGCTCAGCAATCCAATGGTGATGTTTTCAGGACCAAATTACGTGATTCCAAATCAAGTCCCCAATCCATCACCAATTTCAAAGGAGGGTTTTTCAGCTATTCAGTCTGGCAATACCCTGGCAGCTACTAGGAGACCATTTGAGGACCCCAGCCACTTGGCCCTGTAGGAGTTGGGTTGTAAATTCTAATGAGGAATATTCTAATGGGAATTCTCAGAGGTTATCAGTAATTTCAATCATTGGAAAGGTATCAAGTACTCAGAATTCCTTGGACAACTCAATTGGTCAATTAAGGTAGTAATCAAGCATCCTCTATGGCCTTGGCCCATTTGGGCAAATTCATATTCCACTTTGGGAGTTCAGTCACACAGTTCAATTCTCAACATAGCCGGAACTGTATTGGCCCAATTCAGACAATACAGCTGGGTGACTCACCTTCCAGGATCAGCCTTTCAGCCTTTCACATATACTGGCCACCTTTCATCACCTGGGGACTTTTCCCCAATTAATCAATATATTGGATTTATTTTTATCCTTATTCTATTTTCATTTATTAAAGTAAATACTGATAATCTTAAGTCAGTAATTTGCACCTTTCTCCTTTGCCTGTCAGTGGATATTGGTGGTCATATCCTTTACCAATTCCATTGTTCTTTCTGACAGGTTGGAATAGTGGATTGAGGATTCATTTGGTTGGTTCTTTGGCTTTTGGCTTTTTTATGATCTTGGCCATTGGATTCCTTTTCTTTTCATCTCTGGCATACTTGCCTTTACTCTTATACTTCTTTACAGAAATATATTCATTTTTTATTTCTTTGTTCTTTTGGAGCCCTCCAAGTGAGTTCTTGATTCCTTAGTGCCAGGCCACTTTTGCTTCCATGAGAGCCTCTGTGACAAAAAACACAATGGAATGCAGTAGACATTGAATGGAACTGAAGTATTTTGGAAGCCTCACACAGTTCACAATAATTTCACAAAGACTTCTGCTGCCTTTTTAGAATTCTGCATTCCATATCATTCAGCTTCTTCCACATGCACTGTAGAAACTAGTTATCAAACAAATTTTTTCCATTCATTGTTGTAAAATTCCACTCCTTTGATTATGATTTCCCCAAGATTTCACCAAACAAACATCATCAGTCCATCCCATTACATTTCAATTCCTTTAATACCTACTTATAGTTTTGTTCCAAAAAAATGAATACTTGATCACTAATTTCTTTATTTTTCAAATCTAATTATGTTAAAATAAGAAATATTGGATTTATTTTAGTGTTTTTTTTCCACTGCGAACCAAAATGGTCATTTTTCTTCCTCAATACAAAATATGCTTGACCCTACGCTAGCTACAGAGATTCAAAAAAATCACTTGATTTCACACTTACTTGAGAGGGTTCAAGATATGGAGCTTCAAAATCAAATCAAAGCCTCAGCTGAATGTTTTTAACCACATCAAGAATTCCAGCTAACAGTTCTCAAGAGGCTCCCATGGGATTGCCTATAAGATTATATGATGTACATAGGATCAATGGAAAGCTGCCATAACAGAAAAGGAATTTTGCAGATGTGGGGAAAATTGCATTTTTGAGTGATGCAAAAAATTCTTTGAGTTTGGAGAAAATGGGCAACAAAGGTTTTACTGACAAGAACTGCAATGGGGAAACTAAAGAATACCACATAGACATTTTAGTTTTCCCAGTACAAGAATATGGAGATGAACCAATTGGGGGAAACAATACAGACTATGAAAAAAGTATTATTATTGAATCTTCTGATGAATATAAGAATAAAAATCATAGTGAAGAAATTACTTACGAATTACAACAGAAAAAGATAGGATGGGAAAGCAGAAGGCAAATTAAGATGATTTTGAAGCAGAAAATATGGAGCTTGATGAACAATATGGGAGGGCAACATTTTCAGGAGGAATTACAGAGAAGGAATTTAATGATTTACATTTTGAAAAAAACACTTATCTACATAGAAAGTTATGAAGAGTGTATTACTGATTTTTTGTTTTTTATTATTTATTTTGCTAGGATCTTGTGAACAGATTTTGAATTGAGAAAGCTTCCTTAATGAATCTTATATAGAGATTTGTTATTAGCAAATCTTCTCTCTCAAAAACCTTTTCCACATGGAATCATTTCTGAATACAACATATGTTATGGTATTGTACATGTAGTTTTCTCAATTTCTCTCTTATATTTTGACAAAAATGTTTTATTATTATTTACATGCAATAGTGATAAATGTTACAGCTTGATCATTATCAAAAAGAATATGAAAAGAACAAAAGTGAAATAATTGGATAGTTATATTTTTTTCCAATCAATATAAAATATTAAGCTCCCAATAATTAAGGTACAAATGAATTGAATCCTGATTGTAAAATGGAATATCTGAGAGTGATTTAAGAGGTCATAACAGATAGGTTGGCTGTTTTTGGCTTAGGCTCCATTCAGGTAGTATACAATAAGGGAATGGATCTTCAAGGACAGTCTTAATAATGAGCTAATCCTGAAAGATTGACATCTGAGAAACATTTAATTAATTCAAAACATGGCTTTAATGGAAATACATTGTGACAAATATTTTAGATTTCACTTTTGTAAGGTGTGGATATGAAAATTTGATTAAAAATCAAGTACATTTGCTGTGCTCAAAATATTTATCAAGTAAAACTTAATTAAGGAAACTAAATTTAAAGAGTTTTGAAAAACAAAACACACCAAATTTATTGTGCTTAACCTTTTAAGTATGAAAAAATAATATTAGAAAATTCATTGTTTTACAAAAAATAAAAATTTACCCCAAAAATACTCTACAAGAGATATCAATGGCCCAAAAGAAATTCCTTCAAGAACAATTTCAATTTGCATCAGTTGAGAAAATAGGTGCAGAGAATTAATATGAGAACAGAGTCTCTAAAAAGAATATTCAAGAGAAAAAAAACCCAAAAGTGACCAGAGGGAATTTAGAAACAAAGTGACAAAGTTAACAGTGATAATAGATGCTTTAATTCACTTTTGGGGTGGTTAAAGGACAAAAATGATTATAACAATTTTTTCATGTTGCTAAAAGGGCTAAAATGATTTAAAAAATGTTGTTAAAATCTTTTATTGATTGGTTTAACATTGTTTAAACTAATGATAAAAGGAGAAGATTCTAACATGAATATAAAAGTGGCACAAAAAAGGCATCCTTTTATAGCCACCAATTTTCTTACTACAAAAGTAACGTTCACTTTTATAAGTCGTGAGAAACACTCTGACAACAGAAAAGCAAATTATGACATCATTCAACCCTGGTTTAGACCAAAAAAGGGCTGGTTTGAGTCATTTTGGTCCCTTAAATCAGCCATTGCTATAGTAATACCTATTTTCAAGCCTTCAAAATATGTCATAATGTGTTTAAGAGACCTCAAAAACGGGTAAAGCTTTTTTGAATAATTTGTTCAAAATTAAGGGTAGTTTCACCCTCTGTGCAAAAGTTAAAACTGCCCAGGTTGGTATAATAACCTCATCATCAATAGAGTCACAGATGCTGTGACTCAATTCACGGCCAAAAGTAATGATCTTTTGCATGAGTTTTGACATCCTATGCCTGTCAGAAAGGAATTTGGGGGAGTATAGAACCCTTGGAGCCAAGATTCTTTCCCCCAAAGAATTAATCATTCCAATTTATTTTTTCTTTAATTCTTCATCATGTACTATACTAGAATTTTACATATGTAATTTGATTTAAAGATTACAGTACACATCTGTAGTTATTTGTTCCACATATGTAAACCCAAGCTCACTTATATAATACACATGCACATTTTGAAATTTCAATTGAAAATAGTTGAATTTCCCATAGCTTCTAAACTGCACACCAAGTCTCAATTGTAACACAAAAATTGATGGTTAACACCACATGTGATGTGACTTCAATGAAGGTTTTTAAGATTTCAAGCTTTTAATACAGAAATTATTAAAAACTTAATTGAAGATTATTGACAGGTGTGCTACAGAACTTCGACTCAGAGGTGACCCCACCCAATGTTTTATGAGGAATCCAATGGTTAACTAATTTCAACAAGACTATTTATTCAAAACAAAGATGTAATAATTTTTATTAAATTTTTTCCAAAAATATCTTAACTCTTAATATTTTTGGTGAAAATTGATTTTTATTTAATTTTTTCAAGTAATGGTGTATTTTCAAATTTTCAAATTCCAATGTAATTTTGATTTTGAATTATAAATAAAATTTTAATTTTTGATATAAATATTACATTTATACTTTAATTTTTGTTTTTATAATAAAAATAAATTTCTTTATATATAATTATAGCTGAATTTGGTTATTTGTGGTCTTTTGGGTATATGAAAATACCTCTAAGGCCCACATCCACACCCTGAAAGTGGAATATTACCTTGTGATATTGTCATTTCTAGTGTGTCTGAACCTTCTGAGAGGTTTGGTAGCTTCAGGTATGTCTTTTTATGCTAACCATTCATCTTCACAAGCTAGGTAGGTGTACCTGACAAGGTTTTCCCTTACTTTTTTAGCTCTCATTTCCTTTTTTTGAGAACTTTGGTAATTTTATTTGTACCAGATGATTCAAAAGGATGTATATTAAGGGGAAGGTTTTAGCATCATCAGATTTTTGAGGCTTCATCAAGCTTACCAGAAATTTCAGATGCTTATTACTAAGCTCTTCAGATAGTTATACTCCAACAGCATTCTCTCCATGAAGGGCCTTGATAACAAAAGGTCCTAAAAACAAGTCCATGAGCTTTTTGAAATATTTGATGTTATTGAGTTTAGTGGTAGATAGATGTAGCAAATTACATACGTGGAAGTCTGGAGTAGCAGTCTTTGGAATATGCAAATGAGTTTTCAATGTGTCTTACTGAATTCTTTCTAGCTTTGTCTAGAATTCTTTTGAAGCTAGCCATTGTGGGACTTATTTAAACCAAATACTTCCTCAAGAAATCTTGGGGTAGTCTGGGATTACATCCTTTTTATAGAATAGCAGGAGTTCCATTGGTACTGGCATAGGTAGATGTTTTATATGCTAGTTCCAGTTCTGGAAGAAGGGAACCCCAATTGTGGGCTAATCTATCACAATCTTTGAGCTGTAAGCCATATGAACAAAATGTCCTGACCATGCCTTCCAAATTTTGGATAATTCTTTCAGCTAGACCATCAGTGTGTGGGTGGTAAGCTGTAGAGAGGGATGAGTTAGTCCCAAATAGTTGGTGAATATTTTTACATAGTGTTGAGGTAAATTTGGGATCTCTGTCACCAATGATGTTTGTGAAGATTCCAGTCCATGATACTACTCTATTCCATATCAGAAGAGCTTTATACATGGAAGTATAATCTTTGTGACAGGGTAAAAAGATTGGAGTCTTCCTAAACCTTTCCAAAATTACTAGGAAGGGCTTATAGCTTCTATCAAATCCTAATAGTAGGCCAGTTACCCAATCTATATAGAGAATCTCCCAAGGTCTACTAGGTTTCTGGATTTTTATAATATTTCCAAGTCTTTTTTTTGGTGAATTTATTTGCCTTTTGACATATGTCACAGGTTTTGCAATATTCTGAAAAATCCTTTTGCCACATTGGAAACCATATTAACGTCTTTATTTTCTCTCTTGTTCTGTCCTCAGATAGGTATCCTTAGAAGGGTCTGTCATGGAATTCTTTCAATAAAATATCCATTAAGGACCTATCCACAACTGTCATTACACATGTGTGTTTAGTCCTATGATAAAGTATGCCATCAAGTAAATGAAATATTCATTCATCATATGGAATTTTCCATATTTCATCCAAGTAATGTATCAAGGAGTTATCTTGAGAATATCTAGCAAGTAGTTGTCATAAGATGTTACAATTACTATTGTGAGTTTGGTTGTTTCTTAGGTAGTGTTTAGGTCTGTAACACTTATTCCTTCTTTTGCGATTTGTGAAGAACCTTCTTCTGGTTCATGAGCAGGATTTTCAATGTCATTTGGTAATGGAAATCTTTTGGTCAATATGCACATTTTTGAATATTTCCAACTTTGTGTCCAATGGTCATATTACCTCTATAATCTTGTTTGGCTATTTGCCTTCCAAGAATATGCCTGTTTGATGTTTTCATGTTCAGAAGTGATTTTACAGAAGTAAAATCTGTTGGGACTTCAAAAACACATGCTTCAAGAAAATATATAAGTTTCCCCAAGGCCTAGACAAGACATGAAAATTCCATTTTACTTTCCCCATATATGGCTTCAGTAGATTTTATTTTACTAGATATGAAACACCTAGCCCATCAATTGATGCATCAATGTAGATCTTAAAGGGAAGCTTAAAGTTTGGAATCAGTAAAATTGGAGCAGTGTTTAAGGATTGGCTCAGGGATTCAAAGGCTTTGACTCTGCAAAAACTCATACAAAATACTGTGTCTTTGTCACAAAATTTATAGAGTGGTCTTGCTTTGGATGCAAAGTATTGAATGTACTTCCTTTAGTATCCTTCTGTCACAGGGGCTCTTATGGAAGAAAGAGTGGCCTGGCACTCAGGAATCAAGAGCTCACTTGGAGGGCTCCAAAACATTAAAGGAATAAGAAGAATATATTTCTTTAAGGAAGAATAAAAGTAAAGACAAGTATGCCAAAAGATAAAGGGAAAAGGAAGTTAATGGCAAAGATGATAAGAACGCCAAAAGCCAAAGAGCCAACAAAATGAATCCTCAATTCACTTTTTCAAACTTCCAGAAAGAACAATGGAATTAGTAAAGGATATGACCACCAATATCCACTGACAGGAAAAGAAGAAATGGTACAAATGACTGACTTAATATTATCAGTATTTACTATAATAAATCAAAAGAAAAGAAGGATAAAAATAAATCCAATATATTGATTAACTGGGGAAAAAGTCCCCAGGTGATGAAAGGTGGCCAGTATATGTGAAAAGCTGAAAGGCAGATCCTAGAAGGTGAGTCACCCAGCTCTATTGTCTGAATTGGGCCAATAAAGTTCTGGCCATCTTGAGAATTGAACTGTGTGACTGAATTCCCACAGTGGAATATGAATTGGCTCAAATGGGGAAAGGTCATACAGGATGCTTGATTACTACCTGTATGGACCAATTGAGCTGTCCTAGAAGTACTGAGTACTTGATGCCTTGAAAATTATTGAAATGAATGATAGCTTCTGAGAACTGCCCTTTGAATAGTCCTGATGATAATTGACAACCCAACTACTGCAGGGCAAGGTGGTTAGGATCCTTGAATGCTCTTCTGGTAGCTGCCAAGGAATTGCCAGACTGAATAGCTGAAACATCCTCCTTCAAAAATGGTGATGGATTGGGGACTTGAATTGGAATCACGGAATTTGATCCTGAAAATGTCACCATTGGATTGCTGAGCAAAAATGGTGCATAATGGTATATTATACCATATATACACAAATCCTGGATCCTTGAGTACAGGGTGCATTGAGGAAGGAAAAGTCTTCCCCAAACTGGAGGGGAATCCTTCCTTGGAGCTGAGATGGTGGCCTCTGGTGGTATCCAGAGGCCATGGGCTGAACAATGGCCCACCTGTGGTCCTGAGGTTTTTTTGGTGTTTGGGGCCAAAGCTGGCTCAGGTGGGCCCACTTGTGGATTTTGGGGCTGAGGATGCCCCCTTGGCCCCTTTTTGCTGAATTGGATTTGGACCAAAAGGGGCCTAAGGGTCCCATGGACCGCAGGCCGTGGATTACAGCCCACAGGGCATAGAGGCTGTAGAGGACCTAAATGGATTTTTTGGGCCATTTAGGCCAAACCCCCCTAATAGAAAGGGTTGGGCCAAGGGTTGTGGTGGTGGCTAGATAGGCCATAGGCCTTGGGGAGACTGAAAGGACCCCCAGGATCAAAAGAAAGTATAATGGCCTGCGGGTTGGTGAGGTGGAGAATTGTAAAATAAGGCCAATGAAGGCAGGATATGGCCTGAGGTAATAAATGAGGTTTGGGCCCATGAATGACCAGTCAAAGGGTGTTATGGCCAAGAGGGTAAAATTGGCCAGAAACATATTGCATGGCCAATTGACCATAACTTGGATTCAGGTTAGAATTGCCACAACACCCATTGAGGGGGGGGTGATTATTTGTGGTTGTGACAGTACCCCCCTACCTTGAATGGTGAGCTCCTGAGCACCAAGATAAGGAAAACAACTGCTGAGGCTGTTGAGATGGATTGGACATAGGGATTCCAGAGGTATTGAATCTTGAAAAGAATTTTCACACTGGCAAAGAGGTTGGCATATGAGATGAGGTTGATTTGGTCTTTTTTTGACATTTGGCTTTGAATTTTGAAGAATTAGTTGACGTAAAGATTGGAATTAAAGCTATAAGAAAAATATAAAGAAAGTACAATAAAAAAGAAGCTTTAGAATAAGAAAAAATAAAAAATAAAAGAAAAAAGAGAATCTTGAGGGGGATTGAAATCTTAACCAAGAATATTGAAAGGTGATTTGAGATGGCCAAGGACCTGGAACACAAGATTTGATGCCAGGTGCTCATAGAGTGGCCAAGGCAATGTTTTGAAAGATTGTACACCCCTCATGGAAGTGCACACCAGGAGAGGAACTTATGTTTGATAGTTACCACTCCCTCCAGTGCCATAAATTGAGGAAGATTGATGAAAGACTGTATTGAAAAGTAATTACCTGGGAAAAAGGATTAAGAAGAAGAGTGGTCAATCTCCCCAAGTGGAAATGGCCATAGATTAGAATTTGATGTTGAAAGCCAGGCCAAAACTCTGTCCAAAATTGCAAAGTGCTCATAGAGTGGCAAAGGTGATTCTTACAATAGAAAAGAGTAGAATACCCCTAAAGGTACATACCAGGAGTGGGACTTACTTTTGGTAATTTCTCTCCCCACTAAGCACCATAAGAATCAAGCTCTTGAAGAATTGGGGCCTGGCATGTCAGGATATAAAGAATGGAAATCCTTGACAAGTTCAGGGCAATTGTTGGGGTTTTTGGCTGATTCACAAGTGGATCTTTCTGGGTATTGACTGAAACCTTTCCATTCCACCAGATACCATAATTTTCTTCTCTTGAACTTTGAATCCAGTATTTGAGAGACTTACTATTCCTCTTCTTCAAAGATGATTGGAGGAGGAGGCTCTTGCTCCCAATTTGGGATTGTTGATGTCTTGACTGGTTCAAGGAGGGAAATATGGAAGATTGGATGGATGGATCTCCATTGAGATGAAAGCTTGAGGTGGTAAGCATGAGTACTAATTTTCTTTGAGATTGGAAAAGGACCCAACCATCTTTCAGACAGCTTTTGGGTGGGTCTTGTTGATTTGATGTTCTTGAATGAAAGCCATACCATATCACCAGGATTGAAAACAGGTGGACTTGCACTACTTTTTTCTGCATACCTCCTAAGCCTTTTTATGGAAACTTCAAGTTCTCTCTTGACATCTTGCTGTATAGACTGCATTTTTGTTGATAACTTTCCAGAAGGAGGGATTTGAGTAATGTGAACTGAGCCAAATTGTGGATCTCTTCCATAAAAAGTGATAAACTGTGATTGTTTTGTTGAAGAGTGATCAGAGTTATTGTAGGAAAATTCAGCAAGAGGGAGCCAGGTGTTCCAATCATCTTGATGATAACTGACATATATCCAAAGGTACTGTTCTAGTATCTTATTTACCCTCTCTGTCTGACCATCAGTTTCTGGGTGGTAAGCAGTTGACAGATCTCTTGAAATCTTGAGCTTCTGACAAAGATTGGTCCAAAAGGAGGAAACAAAAAGTGAACCTCTATCACTGTCAATGCTTGATGGAAGGCCATGCTTTGAAAAGATATTCTTGATAAATAAATGGGCCAAATCCAGTGAAGTGATTGAAGACATTGTGGGAATAAAAACTGCCATTTTTGAGAACCTGTCCACTATGACCAGAACTGAATCAAAAGAATTGGAAAGTGGCAGTTGAGTGATAAAGTACATTGAAAGACAAATCCAAGGACCATTTAGAATTGGAAGAGATTTGAGGAGTCCAAAGTTCTTGTTATTAATATTCTTGTTTCTTGAACACTGTTGACAGGATGAGACATAATCCTTGATGAATTGAGTCATGCTGGACCAGTGGAAATCCTACTTGACAAGTTTGAGAGTCTTCTCTTGGCCAGGGTGTCTAGCTAGAGGAGAATCATGATGCTTATGAAGGATGCTGAGTTGAATTGTGGGGTCATTTGGGACCACCACCCGATCTTTGAATAAGAGAACTTGGGAAGAGGAATCAAGAGAATAATCTTGGACAGATTTACCTTTACCCAATTCTTGAAGAATACTTCTGTACTGAGAATCTTGCCATAGAGCCTTCTACATTGAATAAATCAAATTGGAAAAGGATTCAACCTTGACTGCAAAATATCTTGAAGGTTGGACTTCATCCTGCTTGATGAGCTGTTGAAGGCTAATTGGCTTCTTGCTGATGAAATCCTCCCCCCTCTCCGGATAAGAATTGTCCCAAAATGATAAAGCATCCAGAAGAGTAGCTAGGTGGCCAGGGAAATAAGTGATTGAGAAGTGAAATTAAGAGGGAAATTCAGCCCAGTGGGCTTGATGGCTAGTAAGTACTTTTGAAGGCATGAAGTATTGATTTTCAGAGTGATTGGTGAGAACTTCAAAAGACAAAGAAAGGGAAAGAAGGAAATCCCTCCAGTACTTGAGGGCCCAGACTATGCCAAGGAGTTCCTTGTCATGAATCTCATACTTGAGCTCTGCTGGAATATGCTTGAGGCTGTCCAATGCAATGGGATGTTTTCCTGAGTAAGAGACCTGACTCAGTACAGCACCCAAGGCATAATTGGATGCATTGGTCTCTATGATGGTGGGTAGAGAAGGATTGGACCAGTGGTGGAAGCCTCTTTGAGTTGGTAAAACTTACTGAGAGCTTCCTCATTGAGGGGGAAACAGGAATCTTTCTTGAGGAAAATGGTGAATGAACTGATTTTCTTTGAATAATTCTTTATGAATTGGCGGTAGAAGTTGGCAAAGCCAAGGAATGATTGAAGAGACTTGAGGTTTCTTGGAGGTGGGCAATTGAGGATTTTCTGGAATTTTTCTTGGTCCATCTTGAGGCCTTCATAAGAAACAACATAACCTAGATACTCAACACTAGTAACATCAAATAGGAACTTAGAAGCCTTAGAAAAGATGTTATTATTGGCTCTGAGTTTGGTAAGAACAATGGACACATGAGTGACATGTACTTCCTCAAATTTGGGAAAGACCATAATTTCATTGAAATAAACCACAACACAAACATCAATAAGATCATGGAAAATATCATTGAAAAGAGTTTTAGAAGAGGCAGGAGCATTGGTGAGTCCAAATGGCATAACCAAGTACTCATAACTGCCATATTTAGTTCTAAAAGCTGTCAAATGTTCATCACACTCCTTGATTCTGAGAAGGTTATATGCACCATGCAAAGAAATATTGAATAAGATAGAAGAGCCATTAGAACAGTGAGAAGCTGATTCATAGGAGGAACAGGATACTTGTTCTTCCTAGTAACAGCATTGAGTTTGCGGTAATCAACACTGAAACGGAGGCCACCATCCTTCTTTTTGAAAAAAAGAAAAGGTGCTCCTGTTGAAGAGGAGCTTGGCAGGATGAAACCTTTCTCTAAATCCTCTGAGATGTAGGCCCTGAGTGTATCTGACTCTTGGTTTGATAAAGAGCAGATCACTACAACTGGAGGTAGAGACCCCTCCAGTTTGATATGATGATCACAGGTGCAGTGAGGAGGAATTTTCTCTGCTTTCACCTTGAACAATACATCCAAATATTGGTGATAAGAAGAAGGAAGAACATTTATCACAGTTTCTACTTCTTCTGGCTGTTCCTCTTCATCCCACAGCTCCTCCAGGGAGTCATTATAAGATGAAGGAGGAAGGTACATATCCACAAAGAAGAGATGAAGTGAAGATACAGAGTTATCTTCTCCAACATCTTGAATCTCTTTGAATACTTCATCTCTAGAGGATAGTAATGACTGATGGGAATTAAGGGAAGTAATATGGACAGAAGATGGAAAAGGTGGTGTTCTAGAATCACCAACCAGAGCTGCTCATGATTTGGAAGAAGAAAAGTAATTACTTAAACATTTTGAAGGATCATAATAGTCCTTATGATCAGAATTAAAGGTGATCAGCCCTTGCCTCCAATCAATAGATGGATTAAAATGATCTACAAAGTCAAAGCCCAATATGAGGTCTTCTCCCTTGGGAGTATCAATGACTAGAAAGTCCCATTCAAAGCTTGGGAATGAAGGAAGCCCACCAATATATTTAGTATGCTGAGTCACAAATAAGAAAGGGGACTAAGAGGAGTCCAAAATGATAAGAGGAATCTTCTCTGGGATTTCTGATATAGTCAATGAATACTTGTGAACAAACTGCTTTGAAATAAATGAGTTGGTAGCACCAGAATCAATGAGAATACTGTAAAAATCATCAGAAAGAGAAGAAAAAACAAATAATTTAAGAGAATTCTGGACACAAGTATTCAGAATGCACAATTGTGCTCTGGATGGAAAACAGTGAATACCATTGAACACAACATGATCTTCACTCAGGCTTTTCCCTGGCTGGGAAAATTGCCTGATGGTTGGGAAAGCTTGCCTTTCGAAATAGGAATCAAGACTATGCTTCCCACCACAATAGGTACATAGAACCTCTGTGATTCTTCTTTATTTTTTCAGAAGCCATTAGCTTTAAGTCTTTATTCAGCAAAGAAGACTGGGGCTTCTCCCTCTTCTGAAAATTATTCTTCTTCTTTTAACTTGAGCTTGAAGAATTTTGAGGATGAGAAGAATTTGACTTTGAGGCTTCAGGCTTCTCTTTTTGCCTCTCATGGTACCTGGTGTCAAGCTCCAGGCAAACATCCATTAACTCTTGAAGAGAGTCAATTCTTGAAGGATGGGAGGCCAATTGATCCAAAATCCTGGATGGCAATCCCTTCTTGAAATTATGGATAAGAGCCTTTTCACCCCAATCTCCAATTCTTGAGACAAGACTTCTGAAATCAGCAATGTATAAAGATACATGGCCACCTTCTTTCATTCTTAGAGAATCCAATTCTGCTTCAGCTTTTCTGACTTCATTTGGGTCCCCAAATAAGGTGAAGAGTTGAGATGCAAACAAATTCCATGAATTGAGAAGGTAGTTTGGATCTTGTTTGGTGAGATTGGAAAGGTAAGGCTCAATTCATTTTGAAGCCCTACCAATGACAAATGAAGTGGCATAGAGAGCTTTCTTCCTTTTTTGAGAGAAATTTGCCAGATCATTATGAAAGATCAATTGACAAGACTGAATGAAGCTACTGACTTTGAAGGGCTGAGTGCAATAAAAGCATTCTGGTGCTTTCATAGATGGAGTCTTGAAGGCTGGTGGTCTTGACGACTCAGAAACTGAAGCTGCTTGAAGATTGGCCATACATAGAGTCATCTGCTGTATAATGGCCAATAAGGATGGTTCAGGCTGGTCAGACTGGGCTAGAGTTGGTCCTCCAGCACCTTGGGATGCCCCCACCGGAGCAGGAACACCTCCAGTACCATCAGACTCTTCCTCTTCCTCTTCAACATCATCCCCAGGACCTCTGAAAATGGTCCTTGAAGTTCCTAGAAATACCCCAACTACTCCTGAGAATGAACCTGATCTTCTGGGCCCTCTTCCTTTGTTCCTGGATGGTTATGCCCCTTCCCAAATGGGTCCTCTGTCCAATTTGGCCCTCAGTTGAGGAACTGCTGGGGTGCCATCAAGAGGAGCTCTTGGGGTTGGAGTAAGAACAGCTTGAGCTCTGGCCTGAGATCTGGTCTGTCTTGCAGGAGGTGAATGTTGAATGGGGATGATTTCAGGAATAAAATCAGAATTTGCTTGAAGTGAAAATCAAAAATAAAATCTTGAGGAAAATCAATAAATCAAAATCAAAACTTGAGGTAAATCAATTAATAAAATGTCAAATGAAAATCTTCCTGTCCATAAATAAATATGTCAAATCAATCAAAGTCAAAATCTTGCTGAAAATCAATCAATCAATGAATTCTTGAGGCAAAGTCAAATCATGTAGAAATTCTTGATGTGAACAATCAGCAAAACAATGAAAATCTTCAGGTCAATTGATTTTCTGGAAGTCAATATCAATTATATGTCAAATAAATGAATCAAATCAATTCAAGTGAAATCTTCCCTAAAATCAAAAAATTCTTGAAGAATAATCAAAAACGAATCTTGATATGAAGAGTGTGTCTGAACAATCTTGATGATCAATTTGAAAAATCAAATGAAGACTGAGATTACACCTGAATTATGAATGAAAATAATTTGATGATTTGAGATAGAATTTAAGAAAGAGAAAGAAAGATAAAATTGGGTCAGCTTTCAATTTTCAAAATGAATAATGAATAAGGGAAAATTGAGAGGTGACAAAAGATCTTAAAGTTTATAAAACATTAAAGAGTCATAATTTTGATGAAATGAGTGAATCAGAATGATAGAAAGAATGAATGAACAGAATGAAAAGAAATTATGGGTTAATTAATAGAATGTCACAGGGGCTCTTATGGAAGCAAGAGTGGCCTGGCACTCAGGAATCAAGAACTCACTTGGAGGGCTCCAAAAGATTAAAGAAATGAGACAAATATATTTCCTTAAGAAAGAATAAAAGTAAATACAAGTATGCCAAAAGATAAAGAGAAAGGGAAGCCCATTGCCAATATGATAAGAAAGCCAAAAGCCAAAGAGACAACCAAATGAATCCTCAATTCACTGTTTCAACCTGCAAGAAAGAAAAATGAAATGAGTAAAGGATATGACCACCAATATCCACTGACAGGCAAGGAAGAAAAGGTGCAAATGACTGACTTAAGATTATCAGTATTTACTTTAATAAATGAAAAGAAAACAAGGATAAAAATCAATCCAATATATTGATTAACTGGGGAAAAAAGTCCCCAGGTGATGAAAGGTGGCCAGTATATGTGAAAAGCTGAAAGGCTGATCCTGGAAGGTGAGCCACCTGGCTGTATTGTCTGAATGAGGCAAATACAGTGCTGGCCATCTTGAGAATTGAACTGTGTGACTGAATCCCACAGTGGAATATGAATTGGCCCAAATGGGCCAAGGCCATACAGGATGCTTGATTACTACCTGTATAGACCAATTGAGTTGTGCAAGGAATACTGAGTACTTGATGCCTTGAAAATGATTAAAATGAATGATAACCTCTGACACTTACCCTTAGAGTAGTCCATATGAGAATTGAGAACCATATATGGCTTCAGCTGTTTTTATTGTTGTGAACCTTAGAGGTATTTTCATATACCCAAAAGACCACAAATAACAAAATAAGATATAAATATAAATCAAATCTATTTATTTACATTAGAAAAATAAAAATTCAATTATAATTCAGAATAAAAATTACATCAAATTTTAAAAATTGTGAAATTGCATTTTTACATGAAAAAATGAAGTAAAAATGAATTTTTAATAAAAGTAATAAAATTAAATGTTTTTGGTAAAAGGTTACATAAAATATATTATAACTTTTTATCCAATAGATAAACTTAACAATATCATTTCACCATTGGATTCCTCAGAAAATATAAGGTGGTGTCACCTCTGAGTAAAATTTCTGTAACTCAGCTCTAAATAAGCTTAAATTAAGGTTTTAGTATTCTCTGTACAAAATTTGAAAATCCTCAAATACTGAATTTAATGCACACCACATGTGGGGTTAACCATCAATTTTTGTGTTAAAATTGAGGTGTTGTGTGTAGTTTAGAAGCTATGAGGAATTGAAGTATTTTCAATTGAAATGTCAAAATGTGCACATTTATTACATAAGTGAACTGTAATTTACATATGAGGTATCAATTATTATGTTTGTGTACTGTAAAACTCAATTGAATTGTATGTGTAAATTACAAGTGTATTACATGATGAGGAATTAAAGAAAAAATAAATTGGAAAGATTAATTCTGGGGGGAAAAGGTACTCTAGCTCCAAGGGAGAGCCAGAACCCCAAACTCCTTGCTGACAGGCGTGGGATTTCAAAATTCATGCAAAGGTTCATCGTTTTTGGCCTGGAATTGAGTCACAGGGTCTGTGACTCAATTGATGACAAGGTTTTGATACCAACCAGGGTAGTTTTAACTGTTGCCAAGAGGGTAAAACTACCCTTAAGTTAAAGCAATCTTAGTAAAAACAGCTTTAACTGGTTTCTAAGACTCTTACACACATTCTGACGTGCTTTGAAGGCTCTAGAAAAGCTATTACTATAGTAATGGCTGATTTGAGGGTCTAAAATGGCTAAAACCAGCCCTTTGTTGGTCTAAGCCACGGTTCAATGATGCCATGATTGGCTTTTCTGTTGTCATAGTGTTTTCCACGACTGAAAAGAGTGAATTTTTTTTTTGGAGTAAGAAAATTAATGACTATAAAAGAATGTCTTCTTTGCTTCACTTTTCTCTTCATGTTAGAATCTTTTTGTTTTATAATTAATTTAAACACTCTTAAACCAATGAATGAAAGTTTCCAACCACCCTTTTTAAAATCTTTTGAGACCTTTTAAGAACCTGAAAAAATTATTATAATCATTGTTTGTAACTCTTATAATCATTTTTACCCCTTGAACCACCCCATGAGTGAACTAAAGCATCTGTCACAGGGGCTCTTGGACAGAAAAACAAGAGTCTCCGGCACTCAGCAATCAGGGAACTCACTTGGAAGACTCCAAAAGAGTAAAGAAAATTCAATAAAAGAATAAATTTCCCTAAGAAGCATGAAATTACAATGATGAGATGCAATAAGAGAAATGAGAAGCCAAATGGCCAAAGAGCCAACCAAGTAAGTCCTTAATCACTGTTTCAACCTGCCAAAATGAACAATGGAATTAGTAAGGATATGACCACCAAATATACATTGACAGGCAAAGAGGGAAAAGAGAAAAGGTGCTAAATGACTGACTTGATAATATTTGTATTCACTTAACAAAAATGGTAAGATAAATAAAGATAAAATAAAATCAAAATATATTAATTAACTGGGGAAAAATCCCCCAGGGTCAAAGGAGGCTGGCATATGTGAAAAATTGAGAGCTTGACTCCCTCAGGCTAGCAGTGATCCTGTATTCAATACTGGAAGCTGTATTTATTGTCTGATGGAGTTTATACCTTGCCAGATTGGGAAATGAACTGTGTTGAATGATTTTCCCATGATGTATGAATGGAAAATACAGGTCTTGATGAATTAAGACTGTACAGAATGAATTGGGTTGCCAAGGTGGATTGGTGGAGCATTGAACCTTGACACATTGCTTTGGAACTGCCTCTTGAATATCCCTTGAGAATGAATAACCATTGATTGCTTGATGGCATCATTGGTATTTGAGATTATGACACTTGTCCTTGAGCCTTGATGAATCCTCCGGAAGGTGTGCCTTGATGAACTGTTGAAAAGTTGAAATATCCATTTGAAATTTTGGCCATTGGATTGCTGCTGAAAAAAGATGCATAATGGTGTATAACACCATATATGGCCCTTTTGGTTACTGAAGGTTGAATGTGGCCAAAGGTCTTTTGGAATGATGCCAGGAGGATAAGAGTGAAACTTGGGTTGTGGAGGCTTCAGAGGTGATAAAGTGTTTTTTGGAGTATTTGGCCATTTTTGGGTTTTCGGCTGAATACAGCTAATACAGCTTAAAAACTGTATTTTGCGCGAAAATGCACAAAGCTGGCAATTAAGCCCCAAAAGACCTGATATGGAATTTTGGGCATATTTCACATAATACATGAGAAATATGGCCTAAATGGCTAAATACAGCCAAATGCGCAAAATGCGCAAAAAGTGTGCAAACTGTATTTAAAGCTTAAAAAGGAAGATACAGGCTTTTGGGCTGTATTTTCCCTGTTGTATGGAAATACCCAAGATGCCCAAAAGCACAGAGACAGCCTAGAATGGCTTGATGATGGTGAAGGGGCCAGGTTGGCCCCAGATGATAAAACAACCATTAAGGCCATGAGACATGACAGTGGCCAATTTGGCCAATGATTGTGGATATGGCATGGATATGCAATATTGAGGTCCAAGAGGGTGGATTTCCATGGTTGTGACAGCATCTTTCATCACTGTTAGCTTTGTCACTTTGTTTCCAAATTCACTCTGGCCACTTTTGGGTGTGTTTTCTCTTTAAATATCTTTTTAAAGACTTTTTTCTTTAATGAATTTCTTGCAGTTCTTTCCTCAATGAATTCCAATTGAAATTGCTCTTGAAGAAATTTCTTTTGTAGCCTTAAATATCTCTTGTAGAGTATTTTTGGATAAATTTTCATTGTTGGTAAAACAATAAATCTTTAAAATATTATTGTTTTAGAATTATACAGTTAAAAACAAGAAAATTGGTGTGTTTTCTTTTTAAAACACTATTTCATACTACTTTTAATCATTTCTTACCTTATACAAATTTTGAGGACAGGAAAAGTACTTGATTTTTAATCAAAGATTCATATCTGGACCTTACATTTGGGGGCCCAGCCGTGATATTTGACCTGTGACATAATTTTTTACTCTTTTGAAATCTTTTTTTCTTATATTGTAAAATTTAAAAATATATAAAAGATACTTATAATTTAAAAAAATCCATAAAAAATAATCTTTTTTTAATATTATAAGTGAGGCTTCATTTTTTCATTTCTCTCTTGAAAAAATCTTTTTTACTCAATCAATTGGATTTTTCATTAATTTTGGTGTCTGACAACATGGTACGACAAGAAAATATTGAAACAGCTTCAACAGTAACAAGCATTATTCCTGCAAGTACTGTGAATTCTGACCATAATAGTACATTTATTATGACTCAGAATAATCAACCAGAACCAATTTCTTCTGAATTGATTAACTTGGATAGGAGTAATACCCTTCAGAAGGCTAAGAATTTGGCAAATAGTAAGTTTTTTGATGTAAAATTACTCTTTTAAACTGTTAATCATGAAATATGCCTTCAACCAGAGCAGGAGCCAGCTGTAACCCTCAAGCAGCTTCCAAAAAGGTCATAGACGTGATTATGACAGAAGCCAATCAGTTATAGAAGGAAAAGGGTCAGTTGATGACCTCAAAGTTAATAAATTATGTCATTCTGAAGCTGATGATACTGTTTTACCTTCAAACAGAGCTGAGACTGTCACAAGAAGCCTCAGTGAACATTTACAAAGCAAGCCAGAATGCTTAGAACAATGAACTGCAGCACAAAAAGTACCAGATCCTTACAGATCTGTGGAAAAAATGCATGAACTCTTACCTGACTGTAAGAAAATTGCTGGGCCATCCCAACACTTGCAAGTTACTCAATGGATGTCATCCATTGATGGAAAAGAAGAACATGATGCTTTTAACAGCAGAATGAAGGAAAAACAACCCTCCACCAACCAAGCAAGTGCCAAAAACAGCCCCAGTATCCAGCAGCAGGAATTCCAACCTAAAAAAGCAGCCACAAGCTCAAACCAAGGGCAAAGGCAAGGCACCAGCCACAAACCCTTACAGCCAGGGTTACAGGATCCCAAAGATTCAGAAGGATTCCATGGAAAATGTATTTCAGATGGCCAGAACAATGATGTAATTACAGAAAAAGGAGGAAGTGAGATTAAATATCAGAAATGATTTTTGACATCTTTGATTATAACCCAGAGTTGTACAAAGCTATAAATGATGTAAAAACTCATGTTTCTGATAAAAATTCATCCATTTGTAAAAATCTCAAAACAAAAAACTTAAGTCTGAGCCAAATAAATGAAACACTCCTGTGTTTTGAGAAAGTTTCAAGAACAATTAAAGCTTTTAATAATGAGAATTCTTTTGGCAATAAGATAAAGGAACAATCTGCTATTATTAAAGAATTAACAGACAAATATTCTAAATTCAAAACTGATGAAATAATTGAAACAAGAATAAAACAAGCCATAAGTACCATCAAAGAGGTGAAGAAAAGTGTTCTTGAAAATATTTAAAAATCATTTAATGAAGTAAAGACATATACAATTGCCTTGAAAAAGTGTTTTGACACCTCACAAGAGGAAATATCAAGATTAGCAATGAAGTTGAATCAGATCACCTCTGCTAATACTAGACAAACAGAACTGTGGCAAGAATTAACACAAATAGAAGATAATCATAAAACTAATGTAATAAATTCAATACAAAGTTTACAACATGAATTCAGAAATTACCAAAGGTGTAACAATAGTAGAATGAATGATATTGAAAAATTACTTCACACCTTACCAAAAATGTCTACACCTTTGTATCAGAATGAGGGAACAAGAATTCCAAATCCACAAGTATTGGAGGTTGAAAACCTACAGTTAAAAAATGAATTTTCCGCTTCTTTTCATAACTTGGAACCATCAATGGGCCAAGCACTCCTGAAAGAAGTACCAAAGCTTAAAGAATGGCTTCACTTCAGTGGTGAAGGAGAATATGACCATAGGAATTCATCAGAGGTATTGACATGATTAAAGAAGATTTTGAATTACCAGACAGATTGGTAACAGCAAGATTTAACACCTTTTTTACCAGATCAGCTTGCAGATGGTATATCAAATTAAGACAAGCACAAGGACACCAAAGTTGGACTTGGTGGAAAGCCTAAATTATCAACAAATGGGCCAATGATGCTTGGAGGCTTAAAGTGGAAACAGCCTTTGAATCTGCCAAATTTAATGCCGATAAAGACAAAGCTTTACCATGGTTTTGCCAACAAAAAGACAGATTAACAGCATTGTATCCTGAAATGTCAGAATTTATGATCCACAGAAAGATTCTGAGACAATGTGGAGGTGACTTAGAGCATGCTGTCAAACGCAGAACTACTGAAAAATCTTTGGCAGAAGATATTATTAATATATTAGAAGAAGTAACTACCAGAACCAGAATTGGTTCTAGTAAAGTGAATCTCAAAACAAGGTTTAATACACCTTGAAAAGATTCTGTGGAAAAAAATTCCAAAGAAAACTCTAATAATGTTAAGTCAAATTCTGCGGATATAATCAGAAAGTGCCATATTTGCCAAAGCACCACCCACTTAGCCAATACATGTGCAAAGAGGGGGAAAATCATTGAGATTGACATTGAAAAGGAACCTGATGTTGAAAAAGAGGATAATATAATTGAAGAGAATTCAGATGATAAGTAATCAACATTTTCTAAATCTTCAAAAGATATAGGAAATATCAATGCCACTTTTGACATCATGGAATCCTATTCCCACTTGCCACAATTAAGCAATGGTCAGCTTGATTTGTCAAAAATTCAAGATGCACAACTCATGAAAACTAAATCAAAGAGGGGAAAAGGTTATACAGCAGGTAACTCCTGTATAACAGAAGTGGTAATTGCCAACAAATCCACTAAAACTTTACTTGACCCAGGAGCCTTCTTCTCTTGTGTTGGCAAATCTTTTATTAACACTTGTGTACCAAATTTTGAAGATCAATTGTTACCAATTGATGGCATAAAATTCAATGGTGCAAGTAATCCAATGAAAGCATTGGAAATCTTTGAGACCAATGTCATATTTCCACATATTAATGGAAATTTCAGAATCACTTTTGAATTTGTTGTTATGGAAAATTGCTCTAGTAACCATTTTATATTAGGAAATGACTATTTGATCATGTATGGAATAGACTTACATATCAACAAAGACAGATACTTTACTATTGGTGACAATAGGCATTAAAAATTTTCCTTTTCACCATTTAAAAGACAAATTACAGTAATTAGAGTAGCACCAGTCAGCTTAGAGTTGGAAAAATTCAAATCTGAAAAGTTAAATGAAACTGAAATAAGCCTTCATCTGACTGATAATCAGGAAAATGAACTTTCTTCCCTTTTATCTGACAACAGAAAAGCATTTGCATCAGACAAGGAACCTTTGGGGGAAATTATTGGTCATGAAGCTGACATCATACTTAATATTGAGAGACCTTATCCACCACTATTAAGAAGACCTTCATATCCAGCAAGTCCTAAATCAAGAGAAGCTCCGGGAATTCATATTAAAGAACTTCTAGACCTTGGTGTAATAAGAAAGGTTGGCCATAATGAGGAAGTAGAAATAACTACACCAGTCATAGTGGCATGGCATAATGGAAAAGCTAGAATGGTTGGGGACTTTAGAGCTCTGAACACTTACACTGTTCCAGACAGGTACCCAATAGCAAAAATCCAAATTTCCCTTACCCAGATATCTCAAGCAGTGTATATAACAACCAGGGATGCCCTTAAGGGATTTCACTGGAATGTAGTGACACCAAGGGCAAGAAAATACTTGAGAATTATTGATCATTGTGGAGTATATGAATATTTGAGGATCCCTTTTGGTATCAAGAATGCACCTTCACACTTCCAAAGAATGGTGAATAAAATATTCCCTGAAGAACTTTCAGAAGGATGGTTAAGCATTTACATTGATGATATTATTGTTGGCTCCAAAACTTGGGAAGAACATATATAAAGATTATCCAGAGTTTTGACGAGAATCCAATCTTTCAACATGAAAATTTCTTTAAAGAAATTAAAGCACTGGGACATGTAGTATCTGGTTTATCCCTTGGAATTGACAAAAACAAGGTTGCAGGAGTATTTCTGAAACCCATGCCTCAGAAAAATAAACAAATTTTGTCATTTTTGGGGTTTTCAGGATATTACAGGCAGCATATTGAAGATTTTGCCTCCATAGAAAGACCTCTTTATAAGTTATGTGACAAATACACAGTATTTGAAATGACTGTTGGCAGAGTCAAAGCCTTTGAATCTTTGAGACAAGCCTTGACCACTGCTCCACTCTCACTGATGCCAGATTTTAAGCTACCTTTTGAGCTGTATATTGATGCATCAGGGGATGGGCTTGGTGCTGCACTTCACCAAGTTCAGATTATAAATGATAAACCTGTGGAAGGACCCATATGGTTCATATCGAGGAAAATCAAACCAAATTAAGACAGATATGGAGCCAGTCAAATGGAGTGCTTATGCATTGTCTGGGACTTAGAAAAGCTAAATTACCTTCTGGGAGGATGTGCTTTTGAAGTAATAACAGATTGTACAGCTTTAAGTCACTTTTAAACATGAAGACTCCCAACAGGCATATTCTCAGATGGCAAATAGCCATACAAGAGTATAGGGGCAATATGACCATTGTTCAAAAATATGGGAATATTCATAAAAATGCAGATGGACTGAGTAGATGGCCATTACCAAAGAATATTGATAATCTTGCTTATGTTCCAGAGGAAGCTTCCTTACAAATCCCCATAGAAGGAATTAGTGTTACAGAACTGAACACCACTTTCTTTGAGGAGGTAAGAAACAGTTATACTCAGGATACAAATTGTAGAATTTTATGCCAATTACTTACTAAGGACTCAAAAGACAATTTTTTGATACATGCCTTAGATGAGATATGGAGACAATCATATGATGAAGGAAGATTCCACTTATTGGATGGTATAATTTACCACAGAACTAAGCATACATGTGTCATGAAAGTTGTGGAAAGGTCCTTAATCAATCTTGTACTTAAAGAATGCCATGACAGCCCTTTCTCAGGACATCTGTCTGAGGACAGAAAAAGAGAAAAAATAAAAACCTGCATATGGTGGCCAATGTGGCAGAAAGATGTTTCAGAGTATTGTAAAACCCATGACAGATGTCAAAAAGCAAATAAATCCACTGGCAAAAGACTTGTAAATATGATAAAGATCCAAGAACCCAGCAGACCTTGGGAAATTGTCCATATGAATTGGGTAACTGGCCTTCCACCAGGGGGTTACAGAGGTTATAATGCTTGCCTAGTGATTGTTGACAGATTTAGCTAGACTCCAATCTTTCTACCATGTCACACGGATGATACAGCCATGGATACAGCTCTTCTGATATGGAATAGAGTAATATCATGGACTGGCATATTCACAAACATCATTAGTGACAGAGATCCTAAATTCACCTCAGCATTATGGACAAGTCTTCACCAACTATTTGGGACAAAATTATTCTTCTCTACAGCCTACCACCCACAAACTGATGGTCTGGGTGAAAGGATGATCCAAGCCTTGGAAGATATGTCAAGAAGAATTTGTGCATATGGCCTTGAATGAAAAGACTGTGATGGATTTACCCATGATTGGTGTACTCTGTTTCCAGAAATGGAATTAGCATATAAAACATCAATCCATGCCAGTACCAATCAAACTCCTGCTATTCTAGAAAAAGGATGGAATCCCAAATTACCTCAAGATTCCTTTACAAAAGATTTAGTTGAGATACATCCTACACCTGCTAGCTTTAAAGGAATGCTAGACAAAACTAGAAAGCATGCAATAAGGTGCATGGAAGACTCTTTTGCATATGCTAAGGACAAATGGGACAAGTCACATGCCACTCCAGATTTCAAAGTGGCAGATTTAGTACTTGTATCGACCACTAACTTCAATAACATCAAAGGATTTAAAAAGCTCAAAGACTCCTTTGCAGAAGCTTTTTTTATTAAGGCCTTAAATGGAGAAAATTCTGTTGAAGTAGAATTATCTGAAGAACTCACCAATAAGCACCCTACATTTCCAGTGAGCTTGATAAAGCCATATAAATCTAGTGATGCTGAAAACTTTCCCTTGAGGAATAAACTTCCCCAGGTTATAGCTCCTATTGAATCATTTGGTATTAAAAAGATTATCAAATTTCTCAAAGAACAAAAGTGAAGAACCAATAAAGTAAGGGAATACCTTCTTAGGTACAGTGACCCAACTTGTGAAGGTGAATGGTTAGCAGAAAAAGACATACCTGAAGCTACTAAACTTCTCAGAATATTCAGACACACTAGAAATAACAATATTAAAAAGTAATATTCTTTTATAGGGGGAGGGAATGTGAGCCTTATAGGTATTTTCATATACCCAAAAGACCACAAATAACAAAATGAGATATAACTATAAATAAAATAAAGTTATTTATATTACTGAAATAAAAATTGAAATATAAATATAAATTTATATACAAAATCAAACATTTAATTATAATTTATAAAAAAAATTACATCAAATTTTAAAAATTGTGAAATTGCATTTTTACTTGAAAAAATTAAGTAAAAATAAATTTTTAATAAAATTGATGAAATTACAATATTTTTGGTAAAAGGTTACATAAAATATATCATAAATTTTCATCCAATAAATAAACTTAAGAAAATTATTTCACCATTGGATTCCTCATAAGAAATAAGGTGGGGTCACGTCTGAGTAAAATTTCTGCAACTCACCTCTGAATAAGCTTAAATTAAGGTTTTAGTATTGTCTGTACAAAAGTTGAAAATCCTCAAAACCTTAATTTAATTCACATTTAATTCAAGCCACATGTGGTGTTAACCATCAATTTTTGTGTTAAAATTGAGGTGTTGTGTGTAGTTTAGAAGTTATAAGGAGCTGAAGTATTTTCAATTGAAATGTCAAAATGTGCATGTGTATTACATAAGTGAACTGTAATTTACATATGAGGTATCAATCATTACAGTTTTGTACTGTAGAGCTCAATTGAATTGTGTGTGTAAATTACAAGTGTATTACATGATGAGGAATTAAAGAAAAAATAAATTGGAAAGATTAATTCTGGTGGGGAAAAGGTACTCTAGCTCCAACGGGGTGCCAGACCCCCAAAGTCCTTGCTGATAGGTGTGGGATATTGAATTTCACTCAAAATTTCATCACTTTTGGCCTGGAATTGAGTCACAGGGTCTGTGACTCAATTGATGATGAGTTTTTGATACCAACCAGGGCAGTTTGAACTGTTGCCAAGAGGGTAAAACTACCCTTAAGTTGAAACAATCTTAGTAAAAACAGTTTTAACTAGTCTCTCCAGCTATTATACACATTTTGACGTGTTTTGAAGGCTCTAGACCAGGTATTACTATAGTGATGGGTGATTTAAGGGTCTAAAATGGCTAAAACCAGCCCTTTTTTGGTCTAAACCAGGGTTCAATGATGCCATAATTGGCTTTTCTGTTGTCAGAGTGCTTTCCACGACTGACAAGAGTAACTTTCACTTTTGGAGTAAGAAAATTGATGGCTATGAAAGAATGTCTTCTTTGCATCACTTTTCTCTTCATGTTAGAATCTTTTCCTCTTATAATTAGTTTAAACACTGTTAAACCAATTAATGAAAGATTCCAACAACCCTCTTTAAAATCATTTTAAACCTTTTAGCCACATGGAAAAGTCATCATAATCATTGTTTGTAACTCTTATAATCACTTTTACCCCTTGAACCACCCCATAAGTGAATTAAAGCATCTTTCATCACTGTTAACGTTGTCACTTTGTTTCCAAATTCACTCTGGCCACTTTTGGGCGTGTTTTCTCTTTAAAGATCTTTTTAAAGACTTTGTTCTTTAATTAATTGCTTACAGTTCTTTGGTCAATTAATTCCAATTGAAATTGCTCTTGAAGAAATTTCTTTTTTAGGCTTAAATATCTCTTGTAGAGTATTTTTGGATAAATATTTATTGTTGGTAAGACAATAAATCTTTATCATATTATTGTTTCATACTTTTGAAGCTAAAAAAAATATAATAGGCATGTTTTCTCTTAAAAAATACTATTTCATACTATTCTCAATAATTTCTTACCTTATGCAAATTTTGAGGACAGGAAAAGTAATTTATTTTTAATCAAAGTTTCATATCCACACCTTACATTTTCCCTTTATATGAAACACCTAGCCCATCTACTGATGAATCAATGTGAATATCAAAGGTAAGCTTAATCTTTGGCATAAGTAAGAGGGGAGCATTGGTTAAGGCTTGTCTCAGGAATTCAAAGGCTTTGACTTTGCAAACACTAATTGAAAATGCTGTGTCTTTGTCTAACAATTTATAGAGCAGTCTTGCTTTGGGTTAAAATTATTGAATGTACTTTCTGTAGTATCCTTCTGTCACAGGGGCTCTTATGGAAGCAAGAGTGGCCTGGCACTCAGGAATCAAGAGCTCACTTGGAGGGCTCCAAAAGATTAAAGGAATAAGAAGAATATATTTCTTTAAGGGAGAATAAAAGTAAAGACAAGTATGCCAAAAGATAAAGAGAAAAGGAAGCCAATGGCCAAGATGATAAGAAAGCCAAAAGCCAAAGAGCCAACCAAATGAATCCTCAATTCACTTTGTCAAACTTCCAGAAAGAACAATGGAATTAGTAAAGGATATGACCACAAATATCCACTGACAGGCAAAGAAGAAAAGGTGCAAATGACTGACTTAAGATTATCAGTATTTACTATAATAAATTAACAGAAAATAAGGATAAAAAAAATCCAATATATTAATTAACTGGGGAAAAAGTCCCCAGGTGATGAAAGGTGGCCAGTATATGTGAATAGCTGAAAGGTGAGTTGCCCTGCTGTTTTGTCTGAATTGAGCCAATACAGTTCTTCACATCTTGAGAATTCAACTGTGTGAATGAATTCCCACAGTTGAATATGAACTGGCCCAAATGGGCCAAGGCAATACAGGATGCTTGATTACGACCTGTATGGACCAATTGAGTTGTCCAAGGAATACTGAGTACTTTATGCCTTGACAATGATTGAAATTAATGATACCTTTGAGAATTGCCCTTAGAAAAGTCCTGATGAGAATTGACAACCCAACTCCTTCAGGACCAGGTGGTTGGGGTCCTCAAATGTTCTTCTGGTAGCCACCAGGGAATTGCAAGATTGAAAAGTTGAAACATCCTCCTTTGAAATTGATGATGGATTGGGACTTGAATTGAAATCACATAATTGGGTCCTGAAAATGTCACCATTGGATTGCCGTGAAAAAATGGTGCATAATGGTATATTATACCATATATGAACCACTCCTAGATCCTGGTACAGGGTGCATTGAGGAAGGAAAAGTCTTCCACTGAACTGGTGTCCTCTTCTGGTTTCCAGAGGCCATGGCCTGAACAATGGCCCACCTGTGGTCCTGAGGGTCGTTTGGCCATTTCTGGGTTGATTGGTATTTGGGGCCAAAACTGGCTCAGGTGGGCCCACTTGTGGTTTTGGGGGCTGATAAACTACCCCCTTGCCCAGTTTCGGCCAAAATTGGCCTAAGGGCCCCATGGGCCATGGTGTACGCACCTCGGCCCATGGGCCATAGAGGCCGCAGGGGGCCTAAATGTCCCAAACAGGCCATTTAGGCCAAAAAACCCTAATATAAAGGGTTGGGCCAAGGGGCCATAGGCCCCTGGAATACTGAAAGAACCCCCAGGCCCAAAAACAAGGATAATGGCCTGGGGGTTGGTGAGGTGGAGAATTAGCCAATGGGGCCATGAAGGCAGGATATGGCCAGTGGAAGGGATTTATGGCCAAGAGGCAATAGAGAACCAAGAGGGTACAATTGGCCATAAAAATATTGTATGGAAAATTGACCATAACTTGGGTTCAGGTTAGAATTGCCACAGCACCCATTGAGGGGGGATGATTATTTGTGGTTGTGACACCTTCAGACCCCAAAAGTTAGTTTCTTTCCCTTTTTTTCTGAGGCAAAGGTTTCAGTAGTACTTCTGAAACACTGCTTTTGTCAACTCCAAGGGATAGACAAGATACTACATTTCCTAGAGCTTTGAGTTCCTTTACTGCAAAATTATTCTTTTTACAGAAATTTTCATTTTAACAGATTGCATTTTCCTTAAAAGTCTAGTTAATCTGTATATATGTTATTCCCAATTTTTAGAACAGACAATAATTTCATCAATGTAAATGATCAAGCATCCTTCTGAAAGTTTTTCAGGAAAGATTTTATTCACCATTCTCTGAAAGTGTTAAGGTTCAGTTTTGATACCAAAAGGCATCCTTAAATATTCATACACTCCACAATGCACAATAATTCTCAAATACTTTCTAGCCATTGGTGTCACGAAATTTTTGTGGGATCCTTTTAAGGCATCAATGGTGCTTATGTATACTGCTTGAGATATATGAGTGAGGGAAGTTTGAATTGTTGTTATGGGAAAAATATTTGGGACAATGTAAATTTTCACAGATATAAAGTCTCCAACCATTCTGTATTTCCCATTATACCATGCCACTATGACAGGTGTAGTTATTTCTACATATTCATTGTGGAAGATCTTTCTTATTAAATCAAGGTCCAGGAGGTCTTTAATTTGAAGCTAAAGGGCTTCCCTTGATTTTGGCCTTGCTGGGTATGCAGGCCTCTTCAAGAGGGGTGGATAAGGTCTCTCAATTTTGAAAATAATGTAAATTTCATAAGCAATAATTTCCCCCTATGGTTCTTTATCTGTTTCAAAGGCTTTTTTGTGGTCATATAAAAGGGTAGAGAGTTCATTTTCCTGTATTTCAGTAAGATGAAGACTTACTTCAGCTTCATTCATTTGTTCTTACTTGACATTTTCCAACTACAAGCTGACCGGTGATACTTTGTTTACTGTCATTTGTCTTTTAAAAGGTAAAAAGGAAAATTTCTGACACTCATTTTTACCAATAGTGAAGTATCTGTTATTGTTGTTATGTAAATCTATGTCATACAGGCTTAAATAATCATTTTTCAATATGAAATGGGTACTAGGGCAGTTTTTCATAACAAAGTATTCAACAGTAATTCTCAAATTTCCATTGATATGTGGGAATATCAAAATTATTTAAAATATGCCCAATGCTTTCATTGGATTTCTTGCACTGTTGAAATTTATGCCATTGATTGGTAATAATTGGGGGTTCAAAATTTGTTACACAGGTCTTAAGAAAAGATTTTTCAACACAAGAGAAGAAGGCTCCTGGTTCAAGTAACAGCTTAGTGGGTTTGTTGTCTATTGCCACCTCTGTGATACAGGAACTTCCACCTGTATAGCCTTTTCCCCTGTTTGATTTGGTTTTCATAAGTTGTGCATCTTGAATTTTCTATGACTCAATTTGGCTTTTTCTCAATTGTGGCAAATGGGAGAAAGATTCCATTATTTCAAATGTGGAATCAATATTTTATATATATTTTGAAGATTGAGAAAACATTGACGATTTATCATCTGAGTTTTCCTCATTTACATCATCTTTTTGAACATCAGGTTCTTTCTCAATGACAATTTAATTGATTTTTCCTCTTTTGGGACATGTATTAGCTAAATGTGTGGTTCTTTGGCAAATATGGCACTATCTGATTGTATCTACAAATTTATATTTAATATTATTAGAAGTTTCCTTGGTGTTTTTGTCCACATAATCTTTCCAAGGTGTATTAAACCTTGTCTTAGGATTAATCCTACTAGAATCAATTCTGGTTCAGGTGTTTACTTTGTTTAATATATTTCTAATATCTTCTACTGAAAATTTTTCATTAGTACTGCTTTTGACAAAATGCTCCAAGTAACCTCCACATTGTCTCATAATTCTTCTGTGGATCATAAATTCTGAAATGTCAGGATATAATTCTGATAACCTGTCCTTTTGTTGGAATAACCATGGTAAATCTCTGTTATTGTAAGCATTAAATTTAGAAGATCAAAAGACTATTTCCACTTCTAATGTCCAATCATTATTGGACCACTTATTAATGGTTCGGGTTTTCCACCAAGTCCAACTTTGGTGTTAATGTGCTTGTCTTGACTTGATATACCAACTGTGAGCTGATTTGGTAAACATTTTTTTAAATATTGCTGTTACCAATCTGTCTGGTAGTTCAAGGTTCTCTTTGATCATGTCAATACCTCTGATTAATTCCATATGGTAATATTCTTCTTCACTGCTAGATTGAGGCCACTCTTTAAGCTTTGCTACTTTTTTTAAACATTCTTGGCCTGTTGATGGTTTTAAGTTATGGAAAGAAGTGGAAAATTTATCCTTCATTTGTGAATTTCCTATATCCAATACTTTTGGGTTGGAATTTCATATACCTGCACTTTGATCCAGTGGTATAGAAATTCTTGGTAAGGTGTGAAGTAATTTTTCAATTTCATTTATTTTACTGGTATTAAACCTTGTGAAATTTCTGACTTCATGTTTTTTGTCTATTATTATCAGAAATGTTCTTATTCAATTGCATTTCTGATTTTGATACTTCTTGTGAAGTATCAAAACACTTTTTTCAAGGTAATAGTATATGTCTTTACTTCAGTAAGAAAATTCAAAATATAATCAAAGACTTTATTATTATCTACTTTAATGATAATTATGGCTTTATTTATTCTTGTGTCAATTATGTTATTGATATTGAATTTAGAGCATTTATCTGTTAATTCCTTTATAATGATAGATTGTTCACTTATCTTGTTTGCAAATGAATTGTCATTATTTGATTTCTTTGTTGTTCTTGAAAAACCTTTTTCAAAACACATAAGTGTTTCATTTATTTGTCTAAACTCAATTTTTCTTTGATATTGTTACAAAAAATGGAATTTGTTAACAGAAATATGCCTTTTTACATCATTTATGGCTATGTAAAAGGCTGGAATTCCATCAAAAATATCAGCAATTATTTCTGATATTTTAATCTGGCTTCCTCTCTCTTTTGCATTTCAATCATGGTCCTGGCCATCTAAAAAACATTTTCCATGGCATCCTGTTGAATATTTTGGATACAATAGCCTTTCCTGAATGGTTTTGTGGCCAGTGCTTTGCCATTTCCCTTGTTCTGAGCTTTTGAATGCTTTCTAATTTTGGAATTGCTGCTTCTTGCCACTTGGGCTGGCTTTGGAACCTATTTGGGTGCTGGAGGGCTGTTCTCTACCATTCTCCTTTTGAAAGAATCATGTTCTTCTTTTCCATCAATGGCCGCCAACCATTCAGTAACTTGCAAGTGTTGGTATGTCCCAGAAACTTTCTCACTGGGAGGTAAGAGTTCATGAAGTTTTTCCGCAGGTCTGCTAGAATTTGATAATCTTTGTGCTGAAGTGCATTGTTTTATGCCTTCTGGATGGCTTTGTATATGTCAACTGAGGCTTGTGGAAGTGTCAGCTCTGTTTGAAGGTCACACAGTGTTATTGGCTTCAGAATGGCATCATTTGTAAGTTTGGACTCCATTTGCTGACCCTTGTCCTTCTGAAACTAATTGGCTTCTGCCATGACCACATCTATAAGCTTTTTAAAAGCTGCTATTGGGGTTAAAGCTTGCTCTTGGTCTGTTTGAAGGCATGATTATAAGTAAAAAATCTTAAAAATAGTATTTTTATGTTAAAGACTCACTATTGGGGAAATTCTTTGCTTTTTGCAGTGTATTACTAAGGTAAAAATTGACCAATTCAGAATGAATTGGCTTTACATGACTATTATGAGGTCTAATAACAGTGTTCTTATGATCAGAATTAACAGTACTTGCAAGAATAATGCTAGTGGCTGTTGATGCTTTTTCAATTTTTCTTGTCTTACCAAATTTTAAGACACTAAGAAAATGAAAAAAAGAAATTATCTAATTGAAGAAAGGTCTTTTTCAAAAGAGAAATAAAAATTAAATCCTCACTTATAATATGAAAAAGGTGCTATTTTTCAGGTTTTTCAAATTATAAGTATTCTTTATGGATTTTTAAATTTTTTAATATAAGACAAAAGATTAAGAAAGGTAAAAAAATATGCCACATGTACAATATCACTTCTGGGCCCCCAAAAGTTGTGGATATGAAAATTTGATTAAAAAAAAGGACTTTTGCTGTTCTCAAGATTTGTTTGTGGTAGAATTTGATTAAAAATAAAGAATTTTAAGACTTTTAACAAAAATAACACACCAAAATTAGTGTTTTGAGCTTGGTTAGTATAAGCCAATTGCATTATAAAGCTTTATCGTTTTACCAACAATGAGAATGAATCCCAAAAATATTCTGCAAGAGATATTAATAGCTAAAAAAGAAATTTCTACAAGAGCCATTTTAATTGAAATTACTTGAGCAAAAAAATGCAGGGAATTTATATGAGAAAAGAGTCTCTCAAAGTAATATTAAAGAGAAAAAACACCCAAAAGTGGCCAGAGGGAAATTGGAAACAAAGCTACAAAGTCAACAGTGATTAAAGATTCTTTAATTCACTTTTGGGGTGGTTCAAAGGTAAAAATTATAGTAAGAGTTGCAAAGAATACCTATAATAATTTTTGAGGTGTTTAAAAGGTTAATAATGATTAAAAAAGGTGGTTGGAATCTTTTGTTTCTTGTTTTAACAGTGTTGAAACTAATTATAAAAGGAAAAGATTCTACCATGAAGAGAAAAGTGGAGGAAAGAAGACATTATTTTATAGCAACCCATTTTCTTACTTGAAAAGTAAATTTACTCTAATAAGTTTTTAGAAAGCTTCTGACAACAGAAAAGCCAATTGTGGCATCATTGAACCCTGCTTTACACCAAAAAAGGGGCAGTATTAGCCATTTTTTGCTATTGTTAGCCATATTGGTTGCTTAAATCAGCCATTTGTATAGTAATACCTGGTTTCAAGACTTCAAAACTGTGAGCCTTAGAGGTATTTTCATATACCCAAAAGACCACAAATAACAAAATTATGTCATAATTATGAGTAAGTAAATTTAGTTATATTATACAAAACAAAATTAAAATATTAATATAAAACTCATATAAAAAATTAAAAATTTCATTATAATATAAAATTGAAATTACATTGAAATTTATAATTGTGAAAATACACTCTTACTTCAAACAATTAAGTAAAAATAAATTCTCTACAAAAATATTTTTGAAAAAAGTTAAATAAAAATTATTCCAGATTTTTTTCCAATAAATAAACTCATGAAAATTATTTTATCATTGGATTCCTCACAAAAAATAAGGTGGGGTCACCTCTGGGTGAAATGTCTGTAACTCAACTTGAAATAAGCTTAAATTAAGTTTTTAGTATCTTCTGTGTGGAAATCTGCAAATACTCAAAAGCTTAATTTAATTCACCACACATGTGGTTTTGACCATGAATGTTTGTAATAAAATTGAGGTGTGGTGTGTATTTTAAAAGATATGAAGTATTTTCAACTGAAATGTCAAAATGTGTGTGTGTATTACTTAAGTGAACTTGAGTTTACATATGAGGTATAAATTATTAAAGGTGTGTACTGCAACATTTCAATTGAATTACACATGTAAATTTCTAGTGTAACACATGATGAGGAATTAAAGAAAAAAGAAATTGGAAAGATTACTTTTGGGAGGGGAAAGAAATCTTGGCTCCAAGGGTGCCAGACTCCCCAAAATTTCATACTGACAGGAGTGGGATCTCAAAATTAATGCAAAAAGTTCATCAATTTTGGTCTGGAATTGAGTGACAGGGTCTGTGACTCAATTGATGATGAGGTTTTGATACCAACCAGGACAGTTTTAACTGCTTCCAAGAGGGTAATACTACTCTTAAGTTGAAACAAGTTAAGTAAAAACAGTTTTAAATAGGTTTTGAGTCTCCTACACACATTCTTATGTGTTTTTAATTCTTGGAACCAGGTATTACTATAGCAATGGCTTATATAAGGGACTAAAATTGCTGAAAATAGAAAAAATGGCCAAAAACCAGACCTTTTTTGGCCCAAGCCAGGGTTCAATGATGCCATAACTGGCTTTGCTAGTGTAAGAGTGTTTCTCACGACTGATTAGACTAAATTCTAACTTTGTAGTAAAAAAATTGGTGGCTAAAAAATAATTTATTCTTTGCCCCACCTTTCACTCCATGTCAGAATCTTTTCCCTTGATAAATTAGTTTAAACAATATTAAACCAATCATTAAGATATTCCAAACACCTTGTTCTAATGGGTTTGAAACTTTCAACTACATGAAAAAATCACTATAATCATTTTTACCCTTGAACCACCCCAAAAGTGAATTAATGCATCTTGCATCACTGTTAACTTTGTCACTTTGTTTCCAAATCCACTCTAATCACTTTTGGTTGTATTTTAGCTTTAGTTTTCATTTTGAAGACTCTTTTCTTATATCAATTAGCTGAATTTATTTTATCAATCAATTACAATTTAAATCTCTCTTGAAAAAATTTCTTTTGTAGCCTTAAGTATCTCTTGTAGAGTATTTTTAGACAAATCTTTATAATATTATCTTTTTCAGTAAAAAATCTGAAAAAAAGAAACTTGGTGTGTTTTATTTTCAAAATCTTGAAATTTGCTAATCTTCATTAAATTTTACCTTATACAAATTTTGAGGACAGGAAAAGTACTTGATTTTTACTACAAGTTTCATATCCACACCTTACAAAAACACATAATATATTGTTTAAGAGAGATTAAAAGCCGTTGAAAGTGTTTTTAACAAGAATTTTTTAACTTAATAGGAGTTTCACCCTTTTGGCAACAGTTAAATCTTCCTTGGTTTGTAGCAAAACCTCATTGTCAATTGAGCCACAGACCCTGTGACTGAATTACAGGTCAAAAGAAATGAATGTTTTGGTCAATTTTGACATCCCATGCCTGTCAGCAAGGAGCTTGGGGGAGTCTGGCACCTTTGGAGACAAGATTCCTTGCCCGCCATAATTATCCTTTCCAATTTATTCTTTCTTTGAATACTCATCATTTATTATACTAGAATTTGACATATTTAAGTCAATTGAAATTTTGCAGTACAAAGCTGTAGTTCTTGATTCCAAATATGTAAACCCAAGTGCACTTATGTAATATATTTCCACATTTTGCCATTTTAATTGAAAATACTTCAATTCCTCATAGATTCTTAGCTACAAACCATAACTTAATTTTAACACAAAAACTGATGGTTAACACCATGTGTGGTGTTAATTAAGTCAAGGTTTTGAGGATTTTCATACTCACTCAGAAAACATTAAAAAATCATTTTAAGCTTATTTTGAGTTAAGTTACAGAATTTTCACTCAGAGGTGACCCCACCTTATTTGTCTTGAGGAATCCAATGGTAAAATGAGTTTATTTATTGAAAAAAGAGCTATAATAAATTTTATCAAATTTTCTCCCAAAAATATTTCAATTTTAATATTTTTGGTGAAAATTTATTTTGACTTAATTTTTTCAAGTATAAGTTTATTTTCACATCTTTAAATCTTAATGGAATTTCAATTTTAAATTAGAATTAAAATTTTGATGTTTTATATAAATTGTATATTTATATTTTAACTTTTGTTTGTATAATAAGGGTAAATTAATTTGTTTATAATTATAACTTAATCTGGTTATTTGTGGTCTTTTGGGTATATGGAAATACCTCTAAGGTTCTCAACTTTGATTAGAACCAGATAAAGGTCTTTAGCAAGATTTAATCTGTAAAATGGCTCACTGTAAGTGAATTTTTCTTCACTTTTATATAAATTAACATCTTTTGTCATTTTTGATATTCTCAATCCATTAGAAACAAAAAATGCTTCTCTTTCAATTGCTTTATTTTTTAGACCTATTTCATTTTGAAGATGAGGTTAGTAATGGTATTCCCTCAGATAAGGTATCATATTATTTCTGAACGCCAATAATTTTTTCATATGCTTGATCCTCAATATTGAATATATTGTTGAGAATCTAGTTTTTCCATCCATGTGCACAAATAAAGTGTTTCTTTACCTCTAGTTGCTGCAGGTGAAAAAAATTCATGATTGAAATAACAACAGGCTTTAATTTAAAGTTTAAGACAATTTTAATCAAAAATATTTAAACATTCAACCCAAGATTGAGATACTTGGAGTCAAAATATTCCTAAGATTCTTGAAGATACACACAAGAAATTCACCACGAAACTCTGAGACACCAGATAAAGGACCCCACTAACAAATGTTTTAAGGAATGTGGAGTGGATAATGATGGTTTGAAAGAATTTCTTTACTTGAAGATATTTGATTTGATTTGATTGTATATAGTTTTTATATTGCTCTTAAGATATCCTACAGTATTCCTTGTTAAAAATCTTAGAGCTGATACAATTGATGCATTGGACCAGGGAGCAGATGTTATAAATAACATATCCATATTGTATCAAATCCTAATCAAAGGTATCAATTTTGAATAAGCTATCAACAAAAAGTAAAGAAAGTTAAATTGAAAATATAGAGTACAAATTGCTTGCTTTTAGATTTTAGTTTTGAGAAGGACCTGACCCTTTTGGAATACATTTCTACATGTCAGAACACTTGGTACCAAAATCTTTCAAGTAGATGTAAGTAGTTGTTTTTGACTTTATTGCTCAACACTCCCATTTTTGACCAGAATTTAGTTCTGGATCATAAATCCAGACATTTCAGGATATGATGCTGTTAGCCTTTTCTTTTTGTTAGAAAAACCCATGTTAAAGCTCTGTCTCTGTCAGAATTAAACTAAGCAGATTCAAAGTGTGTAGTGCTTTGGCAAATATAGCACTTTCTCATTACATCTGCAGATTTTTACTTAATATTATTAAAATTCTCTTTGGGATTCTTGTCCCCAGAATCTTTCCAAGTTGTATTAAACCGTGTGTTAAGATTCCTCCTAATAGAACCAATTATGAATCTGGTGGTTACTTCTTCTAATATATTCATAATACCTTCTTCTCAAGATTTTTCAGTCATCCTGCTTTTGACATAATGTTCCAAGTCACCTCCACATTGTTTCAGAATTTTTCTGTGGATCATAAATCCTGACATGTCAGGATATGATGCTGTTAGCCTGTCTTTTTTGTTAGAGAAACCATGTTAAAGCTTTGTCTCTGTCAGAATCAAACTCAGCAGATTCAAAGGATGTTTTTCCTTTAAATCACCAAGAATAATTTGCCCACTTATTGACAATTTGGGTATTCCACCAAGTACAGCTTTGGTGTCAATGTGCTTGTCTTGACTTGATATACTATCTGTGAGCTGACTTGGTAAAAAAAGTGTTAAATATTTCTGTTACCAATCTTTCTGGTAGTTCAAAGAATTCCTTGATCATGTCAATACATCTGATTAATTCCATACTGTCATATTTTCCCTCACAGCTGAAGTGAGGCCATCAATTAAGTTTTGGTACTTCTTTCAAAAGTTCTCCAACTATTGATGGTTCCAAGCTATGGAAAGAAATGGAAATTCATTATTCATTTGTGAATTTTCTACATCCAATACTTGTTGGTTGGAATTTCTTATACCCTCCCTTTGATTGAGTGGTGTAGACATTCTTGGTAAGGTGTTCAGTAATTGTTCAATACAGTTTATTTTACTGGTATTACACGTTGATGAATTTCTGACATCATGTTGAAAGACTTGTATTAAATTGTTCAACTCAATCTTATACATTTATGGATTAATTATCATTTCTAGCCATGTATTTGCTTGTATAATATTATCAAAACTGATCTTATTCAATTTTATTGCTAATTTATATACTTCTTCTTGTGAAGTATCAAAAAACTTTTTAAAGGTAATGGTATATTTCTTTACTTCAGTAAATGAATTTGTAATATTGTTAAGGGCTTTCTTATTATCTGCTTTGATAATGCTTATGGCTGTATTTATTCTTATTTCAATTATTTCATAACTATTAATATTATGATATTCATTTGTTAAACATTTTATGATGATAGATTGGTCACTTATTCTGTTTGAAAATGAATTTTTATTTTTTTATGTTTTGATTTTTCCTAAAAAGTTCTCAGAATAAATAATTGTTTTCATTTACTTGGCTTAAAATCAGGTTTTGTGTTTTAAAATTGTTACAAATAGTTGAATTTCTATTAGAAATATGATTTTTTTACCTCATTTATAGCTATATACAAGGCTGAAATTCCATCCAAAATCTCAGAAATCATTGCTAACATCTTAATCTGTCTTCTTCCCTTTGCTGCATTTCCACAATGGTCTGGCCATCTGAAACACATTCTCCATGGCATCCTGTTGAATGTTTGGGATTCTGTAGCCTTGCCTGTATGCGTTTGTGGCTGGTGCTTTTCCCATGCATGTTTTCCAAGCTTTTGGCTGCTTTCTAAAATTTTAATTGCTGCTGCTGGCCACTGGGGCTGGTTTTGGCATGTGTTTGGGTGGTGGAGGGTTTCTTTATTCTACTCTGCTGTTAAACACATCATGTTCTTCTTTTAAATCAATGGACTCCATCCATTCAGTAACTTGAAAGTATTGGAATGGCCTGGAAACTTTCTCAAAGTCATGTGAGAGACCTTGCAGCTTTCCACAGGTCTTCTAGGAGTTGATAATCTTTATGCTGAAGTGAATTGTTGTACACCTTCTGTCTGGCCTTGTATATGCCCAATGAGGCTTCTTGTGGCAGTTTCAGCTGTGTTTGGGGTAGTAAAGTGTTATCAGATTCAGAATGGCATAATTTGTCAGTTAGGGCTTCATTTACTAACCCTTGCCTTTCTGCAACTGCTTGGCCCCTGCCATAATCATGTCTATGACCTTGTTGGGAGCTGCTTGAGGGTTATACCTTACTCCTGATCTGGTTGATGGAAAAATCACAATAAAAAAGATTCAAAATAATATTCTTATGTAAGAAACTTACTAGTGGCCAAATTCCCTGATTTTTGGGGTGTATTACTAATATCCAAACTGATCAATTCAGAGAAAATTGGCTTTGCTTGATTATTCTGAGTTCTGATAACAGTGCTATTATGGTCAGAGGTAACATTACTTGCAGGAATAATTCTAGTGTGTGTTGATTCTGTTTCAATATTTTCTTGTCTTACCACACTGATAGACACCAAAATAAATCAAGAAGAGCAATTATTTAAGTAAAAAAAGGTTTTTCAAGAGAGATGTGAAGAAAAACATCTCCCCACTGACGGGGTAGCAGGTCCAACCCAGGTCCAACAGAGCTTCCTACTTTCTTCATACTCAGTTCTAACTTGCTATTATTATTTGGTCATCTTCCAAGCCAGGTTTTCAAGATTCAGAAATAACTCACAAATTTGATTTAATTATGTAGCTTCTGTAAATATCAAACAATCCTTTATTCCACAAAATTCTTTGAAAGAAAAATCAACAACTTTGAATTTAATATGAAGCCATTGGTCATTTATTTTTCTTTACAATTCTCAAAATAAAAATACCCACTTTCCTCATCTCATAACCATCCTTTCATGTTTCTTCTTTCTCTTAGCTTTTATTTGTCAGACCTCAAGACTTCCAAATTAGAAAATATTTACATCAAAATAATTGGCTTCAAAAAACTATCTACCATCATTTTCTCTAACTCCCTAAGAGATATTTATGTTTCATGATTATGTTCACCAAAAGCTAAATTAATCTTGATTTCTGAAAATACAACTCAAATTAAGATATATCATGTCCATCTTTATTAATTGGGAATCTTTTTGTAAATTTCTTGTAGATATTAGATTCAAAAGAAATATCTTGCAAAAAAATTGATCAAGTATGTTTTTTTATCTTATACTTCAAATCCAATATCTTTTTTCAAACTTCAAACCAAATATCATTACCATTTTACAAAAATTTAGGATTCAATGACTTTCACACCTTTTTCCCATTATCAAAATAACTGGCAACCCCTTATGACCCAAAAATAATTTTCTTCCATCTCAACGAAGATTAAATATATCCAAAAATTTCAAAAGAATTTAATTAATAGGAATATATCATACTATGCTATATAATTTGTACCAATGCTATTAATAAGAGAAAAAAAACATATTCTACTGTAGTGGGGGAATAAAATTTAACTTGGGCTCTTCATATTTTCTTTTATAGAGAAAAATTAGCAGTCCTATAATGATTTTTCAAATCAGAAACATATTCAATAATTAATAAAGATCCATAAAAATACCGGTTTAAGAAAGGAATTTTCTCAGACAGATCTTTCATTTCATTATATGAAAAGAGATAGTTTTTGACTTTAAGGTATTTACTAAGCTTCCATAATTCAAAAATAAGGAATCAATATTCAAGATTTTTCAAATTCTTGAACCTCAAAGAGGGAAGTCATTATTTCAGAGAAAATTACCACTCATGAAATAATTATTAACATTTCTCATACTTATTTGTTTCAAAATAATCCTTGAAATTGAGTTTGGAATATATTTGATATTGAAATCTTTGTACTAGTAATAAACTTACTACCATGATTGAATTTCATGATTCACAATTATAATATTCAATATTTGAAGAACAATTATCAAGGTGGAGAATTTCTTGCAAACATTTATGCACTTTAATATCAATATTCCAATATAATTGGAAACAAAAAAAATTAATACTTCTGTCAAAATGAATAACTTTCATAGAGTTTCAGGACTGAATCAAGAGATTCATAATAATAATCAAATAAAAAAATCTCATTTGGTGCTCAGAATAATATACTTAGTTTCAAAGCTCCCCCCCAATTGGTAGGCTCTTATAGAATGTTAATGATTATAATCATTTTCCAAAACCCACAGGGACTATATTCAGATCAATATAATGATCTGAAATTGGTGGTAAAACTGATATTTTCTCAATAATCTTACTTCATTACTGAATTGAAAATATTTGGCACATGGTATCTACTTCTTCAACCTGAAAGGTATAACTTATGATTCTTCCAAGAATCCACCTCCCAGATATTTTCAAGGATTGGTACCCTTTGAGTGTAACTTATAAGCAGACAGCTTTGAATAAGATTTCTTCTTTAAAAAAATGACATATTTAAGTTTATCAATTTGAATTTTACTATAGATTTAGGGATTTAGGGATCTCTAAAAAGGGTAATACTTAAAATGTCAATCCCCGCAAAAGGGAACCGGAAAGATGTTTTCTAATCAAATAGTGATATTGGAATCTTGAAATGACTCCTTTAAGCTATAAATTTTATTGATAACTTGAAAACCTCATCTATATATACATTCATGTATATTTCTTAATTATGAAATGGTACTAGCTTTTGATTTTACATTTTTTCATTTACTATTAATTCAGCCCATTGATATGCAAAACTCAAATTTATACAAAATAAATATCATTTTCTTTCCTTATTGCAAAATAAATTTGATAAGATTTTCCAGAAATGGGATAATTGAAACTGAAAGGTTGGATTATAATGATAAATAATTGTTTCATACAAAGTTATGTTCCCATACAAGAGAAATTATAATTTTACCTATGAAGAAATTTTGCTTTTTTTGAAATTTTGTTACTAAAACAGAAAAATGCAAAATCATTTCACAGTAGTAGTTTATGGCCTTTTTTGTTTTTCTTTATTGAGACAAAATATTCTACAAGAAATTCAAGTCAATTTCAAAACCCATATTTTGGTTTTTCATCAGAGTGGAGATAATTATAAAATTATCATTACTAAACTGTCTATCTTTAGAGATTAAAATGAAATCAATTTACAGGAGGCATCTTTGGAGTGGAAGATTTCAATTTTTTTTTGAATGGATTGTTTTCATAAATGTCTCTATGTATGTGTTTGGAATATGATAAAAACTGCTTATCTCAAGAAAACACTGAGTATAAATTATCCAGCTATCTGGGTCAAATAGTATAAGGGTACCTTTTGATATTTGCTTAGAAATTGTTAAATGAACTGGTAAAAGGTCAAATTTTCTGTTCATTTTGGAAAACAATCATGCCTTCAGAAGTGATAATATTAGATAATGGCTCCTAAATAACTTCCTGTGGTGGGTTTTGTTATTTTAGAAATATGGATAGAATACATTTTAACCTTCATTCAACTGTCTCTCAAAGGTTTGTCCAACCCACATTCACTGGCCATGTTGTGGTCCAGTTGAGCATATGCTGGATGAAGGATTGATTAACAATTGAATCTTAATTTAAAATCCTGAATTGAAAAAACACTAAGAGTCAATTTGATTTTATGGATTCAGATCACTGACACATAACACTTATTGAAATGTCTTAAATAAATATACTCTATCAAATTGTCAATCATTTTGATAAAACAGATGTACTTGGCCTTTGAGCTTCTTTCCATGTCTCTTGATGATGATGGGATATTAATATGAATTCAAAATTAAACTTTAAACTCAATATATTTCAATACACAGGAATTTATTACATCCCAATCCATTGTTTTTTATACATGTAACAATTTGTAAATAACCATGCTACCTCATGTGTCTACACTATTTTCAACAAGTGTGTAATTAATTTTATCTGAATTACACTGTTTTCATTGTCCTTTTATCTTATTTTCCATTACAATTTTCTCATATTCAAACAAGAAAATTGGAATCATTTTGATATTGATATTTTGGGAATGATTTTTATTACTATTTTCCTCATTTTTTCTAAATTATTATTCTCTTATTCTCTTATAATTTTTGCCTTTTCGAAATTATGGCTTATTTGAATTCTCCGTTTCATTTGATTGCCTCATAATTTCTTTCTTTCTCTTTAATTTTTGATTTTGAGTCTGTTTTAGTAACTTTTTTCTATTGCTATTTCATTGCTTATTGAATTTTTGTCATGTGTTGCTTTTCATTTCTTTGATTTTTTTGGAATTTGTTTTCATTTGCAATTTTATCAAGTTTTTTTCAATTTTGTAAATTTCTTTTTTTTTAATTTTTAATGTTTTTTTTGTAACTTTTATATATGTATTTTTTTGAATTTCTTTTTTTTATTAATTTTTCTTTAAATTTTTTTTAATTTTTTTTTAATTTTTTTTTGATTTTTTTTTAATTTTTTTTAATTTTTTTTAATTTTATTTAATTTTTTTCATTGTTTTTATTTTTTTTTTTAAAAAAAATCGACAAAAAAAAAATTGCAAAAAATAAAATTCAAAAAAATATGTAAAAAGAAATGGAATCAAAAGAAAAAGTCAATTCAACCAAATCAACCATATTCAAAACAAACAAAAATACAAAAAGAACTTGGAAAAGAATATGAAAAAACATGCAGAAGAGTTTAAAAAAAAACAAACAAATTCATAAAATGAAATAAAACACTAAAGAAATTTTTCTTTATTAAAATAAAAAGCAAATATCATAAAATAATCAAATAAAAAACAATCAAAAGAAAAACAAAAGCTACAAAAATTTTGAAAAAATTAAAAAAAGAAAATAACAATAAAAAAATACAAAAAATAAAAATAAAATAAAAGAAAAGTGAAAAAATTGGAAAGAAAGTCATTTTTTTCAAATAATTAAAAAATAAGTTGGTATAAATATCAGACAAACACAAATCTATAAAAAATAAAAAGAGAAAGAGAAAATTGAAATTTGAAAAAAATTTGATTTTTTCCTTTTGAACAAAATTCCTCATGTTTATTATTTGCACTTTTTTCAGGAAAGAAATTGTGTAATTAATAATATATGAGCTACAAAGTATACTTTAGAATAATAAATTAAAATATCTGGAAATAAATACCTGAGATGAGAGATGAAGAGGTTGAAGCAGAAATGAGAACCATAAACATTCAATACTGCATGTTTTGCAAACTTGTATATAGCAAATTTTTGGGAAAATAAATTGAATGTGAAGGATGATGAGGTAATAAAAAAACATGTAGCAATTTGAAAAAAGAATAAGCTCAGCCTACATAAGTAAAATTATTATTTCTTTGAACAATGATAAAACTCATCACACTGCTAAATTTAAGTTGGAAAATAACTTCAATAATGAAATTTTGGCAATACATTGACAAAATATTATGAATCTGGAAGAATATAATTAGATTAATATTTTAAATAATAAGAAAAGGGGTACAAATATTCAAAATAAAGTATAATACTACAGATTTAGAAATAGAAATGCCAATGTATCAAGCTTCAAACACTTGTGAAAAGAATTGTTTCAACAAAATAAGGGATATTAATGAGTAATAAGAAAAAGAAATGTTTATCTATATATAAGATATCAAATCCTTTCCCTATATCTTGCAAAAGGCTTATAAAGCATCTAAGGCGGAAAATATGGCTGGATAGTGTTTCAGTTTTTTCTTTTAAAAAAAGTGAAAGTTAATGTTTTGGTAATGGTTGCAGATGTTAAGTGAGGTTATTCTTTCAATCAAGAGGGAAAATGGAATGAATGTGAATATTTTCAACAATATTCAATAAGAAAGTTTCTTTTCTTTTTCAAAATGATTTTAATTAAAGACCCCTTACATTAATGAATATTGCACATGTTATGTATAAGGAAATTAACAAATACCATGGAAAACTCATAAAATTCTATTTCAATTGTGTCAGACTGAGTCTATGATAGAGATATTGGGATAGTATATAAAACTCTAACAGTGACTGTTATGCAGATAAAAATAGTTAAAAAAGGTTTAAAAGAGTTCAATAAGGGCTTTACTAAATAACTTTAGTGGTGGTGAGCACTGTCCAAAGGTCTGGATGCAGTGTTTATCTGTTGGGTTACAATAATTAAGATTATGATTATACCTGTTTCTTTTTCAAGAGTATAACTAGTTTTTACAGTGGTACTAAATAGGAAGTTAAGAGAAGGATGGGGATTGCTCTTTTGGGAAGAGAAGGGTTGCTTTTCATCCTGAAATTGGGTGAAAAGGTCCTCTAGACCATTTCACATGGATAAAGTGAAGATTTTTCACTTCAGAGTACTGGCTTGTTGTTTCCATAAGGCCTTTATACTCTGCATTGGGCTCAGATGTGGCTTTGAAACCACATCTGAAAGGTTTTCACCAATACAGGGTGAAAATTCTCATCTGGGGACTACACAGGCCTCTTCTGACGTGTATGACATGTAGAATGCTGTACAGAACGTGTATAGGACCCCTGTAATTAATGAACTATGAGTTATTGAGCTATAAACATGCTTATTCATCTTTTTGACACCTCATAATCATGGTTATGGGATATTAACCCACAGAAAAGGTGTATTGGCCCAATTGTGGGATTTTAACCTTGAAACTGCTATACCTTTGTTGGTTTTTGAGATATTGAGCTCAGAGTTGGTTCTTTGTGTAGCCCTGGATGTGATCTACATAATGGTACCTCACTTAGTATGGGTAGCATTCAATATGGAAAAGCTATACAATGTACAAATTTTGTTATTCAGATATATGATTTTCTTAATATCTGTATGGAGCTTGTTTGCTCCATAACGTTTGTTCTAAATGGGATATGAGGAAATGAATGGCACCATCAGATAGCCCTGACTGTGCTCTTTCCAAAAAGATCTCACTTTAAGTATCTCACACTAAAACTGTAGAAGCTAGATGGGAGGTGAATATTTTATTCACCCTTATTTTGCCTTATTTTGGCCATAACTTCAGTAGTTTTGGTGTTAGCTAAATTTGGCTAGTACAATTGGATAGCTCTGACGCAGAGCCTCAACTTGAATAATCATTTTCTGGGCTTAAGCCTCATCCTCCGGATTTCATATGAGAGGTGAAAATTAACGTTTATGCTTAGAAACAACTTTGAGAAGGAATAACTTTGTTATTATTTTTCCTATGATGATGGGACTTGTATATTTGGAAAGAGGTGAGTTTCCCCTTTCCTTTGATACCTTTTGAGCTGGTTTGGCTCAGCTCCATTTTTTGGTGGTATCTTAGCTTTACCATTGGTTTATGGTATTTTTCTGTCATGCTTGTGCTTTGGTTTTGAGTCACAGGCTGATGGATTGAGTTACATTCTTAATTTCCAAATATTGTGGGAACTCCTCTTGTGTGGGATTAAAATGAGGCAGTACCTGGAGGGGGAAATCACAGGTAACTAGTTTTGAATTGCTAATAACTCCTGTAACCAAGGGTGGCAAGGGTGTATTGCCTGCCCCTCCTAAAATACTGAACAAAATCTTCCTTGGAGCTCACAAACCAAAATAAAATTAGTAAGTGGCTTTACAACTGCAGAAGACAAAATTCAGCAGTCTCAGATCAGACCTATTCAATAAATAATATGAAAAAATAATGTCAGTAATTTGGTTAATTTTTAGATTTTAATGAAATACTTGTCTGTTTAGTTTAAATATTTTTTAGTGAAATTGGGGTGAGTGGTTTCTTCTTGGTGATATAAACTTGGTAAGATGGGTTATTTGAGGTTTTCTGGAAAATTTGATTGGTGTTGATAAAGGTAATTTTGTTAAGGTATAGTTATAATAGAGTAAAATTCTTTTTGAAAGGTTTGTTATTTTTTTTAAGAGTGTTTAATAATAAGATAAATTTTATTTGTTGAATTTAAGAGGTAAGGTTCTTTGATATTTAATTTTTAAAGGGGTAAGTTATTTTTTTTAAGTCTTGATAATGGTGTTAGTTTTACTGGATAAAGTATTTTAATATAGTAGGAACCCTAATATTGGGTACTGGATAATTTTTATTTTTATTTTAATAATAATAAGATTCCACTGAGCTTAGCTACTGGGCAATCTTTTAACACTATACTTCCACTGAGCTTAGCTACTGGGTAAGTAAATTCACTATAATTTGCTGGACTACCTCCCAGATGAGGGATGACTTATTCCTGTGCTTGTAATCTGCAGAGGATATATTGTGCATGGGGGGGATTTTGAAATTTGGGGGGAGAGAGCCCCTCTATTTATACCTTTTGGGATCCCAGGGGGCCCTCCATGGGAGCTGTCTTTTTCCACTTTAATTCCTCTTGATTTCATCATGTGACTCCATTTTTGGTGAGGACCTTTCTTGCATGGGTCAGGTGATTTAAGGTTTGGTGATAATTTTCTCTCTGCACAGCCTCCATTCATCACATGATTGTCTTTTGGTGAACTGATTATGATGTGATATTCTTGGATTTTCCTTGCATGCATGAGGTGATTTCATTTTGGCTGAGGATTTTTCTTGTGCACAGCCTCTTTTCTGTCACATGATATTCTGTTGGTGGATGCAGTATCGCATGATGACCTTGTAATTTCTTTGCATATGTCCTATTTTAGGTTTGGTAGAAGTGGCTGTGTAATTTATGCAGGTGTCATGGTTGTTTTTCTTCTTTTTGAACTTTAAAATGGAGTCAGGTGATAATTTCTTGCACTGGTGAATTTACTGTTATGTATGAGATGGTGTGATTTTTAAGTTTGACACATGCTGTACATAGTCATGTGGTTGAGATTTAATTAGAATTGTGTACTGCATGCAGCCTGTTGTAACTAGCTTTGGTTTGCATGAGGTGATTAGTGGTGCATGTAATTATGATTCTGTTTTAAGGTTTTAAGTGGTGTTACTGTGGATATAAGATAAAGTACTCCTGTGGCTGTGTTGTAAATGAGCTGCAGGAATTCCATGGAGTTGAGCTTTGCATCATGTGACTTTTCTATGTGGAGTTTTAGGTTTCTGTGTAATTCATGCAGGTGTCCTTTTCTTGCTGCATGAGTCCTGTGGCTATAAGGGGGTCTAAAGCTGGGTGGGGTGTGTAATTTAAAGGGTGGTACCTCATTTGTTGTAACTAGTTTGCTATATGTAAATTGAGTTTTTTTACATATGCATAGTGAAATTGAATAAGTTATTTAAACACATACACTTCCCTTTGGTGCCTGTGCCATGGTTTTATGAGTTAAATCCAGCTTCTTGCTGTAAAATTGACCTTTTGGTGTAAAATTTGAGTGTAAGTCTTCCTGTAGGCTGGATTTCCTGCTGTTATAGGGTACTATGAGCTTGAGCCTGGTGAAAAAAATGGTATGGAATACCACATCCCCCTCTCCATTTAATGCTGTCCCCAGCATTCCAGGTGAGAGCTCTCTATTCTTCATCTGATTCTGTGGTTTCCTCCAACACCTCTTCCTCATTTATTGATTCATCTTCTTCACTTTGTTCTTCTTCTGTGTCTTCTTTTGTGTTTATCAACTTTCCTCTTGGGTAGAACCTCTTGACTTGAGATGCTGCAAATCTTCTTGCTAATTCTGTTCCATCAAGTTCTTCAAGTTCATATGGTCCATTGTTTATTTGTCTGATTACTCTGTAGGGTCCATTCCATTTGTTTTTGAAAAGTAGTCCCCAATTAGTTTCTATTGCTTTGTTGTAAACCAGGACCAAATCTCCTGGATTGAGTGGTGATCTTAGTTGGTGTGCCATTCTTCTATCCCAATATTTCATTGAGTCCTCCCTTGATTTTTTGAGTTTTTCTGCTGCTTTCCTTCTCATTTCTTCTTTCCCTTCTAATTGTTTAGCTCTGGCTTCCAGTAATTCCTCAGTTGTGGATATTTTGTGCCATTCTACTGCTAAAAAGGTTTTTGTTTCAATATCAATTGGTAATACTGGTAGTTGTCCAAATTGGAGTTCATATGGTGAGAAACCAGTTGTCCTTTTAGTGGAGATTCTGTCAGCCAAGGTAACCAAAGGTAGATATTTTTTCCATTTTCCTCCATTTTCTCCACACATTTTGACTAATGCATCTTTAAGTTGTTTATGGCCCCTTTCAACCATTCCTTGAGACTCTGGGTAATAAGGTGTGGTGACTCTGATCCTTGATCCTGCTTTCTTTACTGCATCTTGAAGTTCTTTTCCAAACTCTGGCCCCCCATCAACAGTTACTTCTTTTGGTGAGCCATACCTGCATATCCATTCTGAGGTGAACCATTCTGCAACTACTTTTGCTGTTAATTTGACTAGTCCAACTGTTTCTGGCCATCCTGAAAAATTATCTCTGGCCACAACCATATATTTCCATCTTCCAGATTTGATATGGACTGCATCCATACTTACTCTTTCAAAGATTGTTGATGTTGCTGTAGATTTTCCTTGTTCTCTTTGTAAGTTTTGACTTCTCTTTTGGCAGGCTAGGCAAGATTGAACCCATTTCTTGACTGATTTCTTCATTCCTTCCCACCAATATCTTGCTTTAATTCTTCTGTAAGTTTCATTTTCCCCTCTGTGGCCCATGTCTTCATGAAGTGACTTTAAAATGTAGTTTTGAACTTCTTGACTTGATATCACCAATTGAGGGTTAGGGTTATTTCTTCTTTTGAGTTGGCCTTCCTCCAAGAAAAAGTTGGATGACCTTCTTTTTATCCTTCTAAATTCTTCATCTTTACTTGATTGTGCTTTTTTCATTGTACTTAAGTATTCTTGCATCCTCTTCCAAAATCCTTCTTGTTTGGTTGGTACTTGTACTCCTGAAAAATGGAGTGAATTTACATTCTTAGCCCCAAATCCAGGGTGTGGCTTGATCCAATCTTCTTCTTCATCAAATTCTGGGGAATCTTCATCTTCTTCTGAGTTTTTTGGTCTTCTGGAGAGCCCATCTGGCATAGTGAAAGTTTTCCCTGGTTTGTGTACCAAATCAAAGGAAAATAGTTGAATGAAAGCCACCCATCTTGTCATGGGGGCATTGGGTAAGCAAGGGGTGTTGATCATTTCAATTAAGGCCTTGGCATCAACCTGTAATTCAAAATGTTGTCCCCAAAGTATGGTTTGAAGTTTCTTGAGAATTCTTGCAACTCCACAGAGTTCCAATTTGGGTTGTGAGTATTTTGATTCCAATTTTGAAAAAGTTATTCATTCATATAATACTGGTCTGTCCTTTCCTTCTTTGTCTTCTTGAGTGAGTACTGCTCCTGCAGCAATGTAACTTGAATCTACTGCTAGCTTAATTTTTCCTGCTCCTTTGTCATAATCCAATTTCTTGAGGGTTATTTCTTCTCCAACTATTCTTCTGAGCTTATGGAAAGCTTCTTCACATTTTTGATCCCAGTCCCAGTTAACATCTTCTCTGGTGAGCCTTCTGAGTGGTGATGCAACTTGTGAGAAGTTTTCAATGAACATCCTTACATAGGCACAAAGACCAAGAAATCCTCTTATTTCCTTTTTGTTGAGAGGTGTTGGCCAATTTTGAATCTTGTTGATCTTTTGTTTTGAGATTGTTCTTCCTTTGAATGATACAACATGCCCTACTATGTCCAAAGCTGGAGCACAGCATGCAAACTTGGATCCTGAGATAGTAAGTCCTGCTTTTTCAATCCTGAATAAAATTCTTTCTAAGGTTATGGCATATTCCCATATAAATCTTCTGATTGAGGGGTTTTCTGGTAGTGTTTCTTGATTGTAAAGTGATCTTGGTCCTTTTATTCCTCCATCATCAATAAAAATTCCTACACTTTCTGGTATTTCTTCTTGGAGTATCCAGGTCATTTGGGCTTGGTACACTGCTACTGAGTTGGTGGCTCCTTGGGGTAGTCTTGTGAGCTGCATCCTTCCAAGGGGTGTTTCAAAAGTTGTGAGGGGTCTTGTAGTGACATCTAATTCTCTTTCATCATATCCTCCCATGATATCTCCTAGTCCATAGCATGCTCTTCCTGCAAATGCATCTACAAATTCTTCAATATGAGGTGGTAAGCCAGCATCCTTGATGGTGACTTTGTTGAGTTCTTGAAGGTCATGGACAATTCTGAGTTTCCCATTTGATTTGGCCACACAAAAGATTGGGCTTGTGTAGCTTGAGGTGGATTGCTCATAGAGTCCAGTCCTGATTCTTTCTCTGATTAATTCAGTAAACTGAGGTAAAATTGATTTGGGAATGGGAATTGGTTTCTTCTGCCAAGGTTCATGAGGTATTACTGGTATCTTGTAAGGTTTTCCATATGAGTGTTTGAGTAATCCTCTTTCTTCTTCACAGAAAGCTATTGCTTTTTCCCTTAAGGTAATAACATTTTTAAGTAGATTGATTTCTTCATTTGATAACCATCCTGGTGGGCCAAAATTAACTGCTTGCAGTCTTTCATGGGTGACCTTGAAGGTTTCTGGAAATATGGGTGGATTTGGTGATAGGGGTGTTTCATAAGGATCTCTTGACAAAGGTGGTCTTTCCAAAGGTGGGTTAAGGTCTTGAGGCATTGGCTCATTGACTGGTCTCACCTTCTTCAGGACTGATTTGTATTTGGCTGCTAAAATTTGGTGATCCATCTTTGATTAGTTATTTTGATTCTTCTTCTTTCTTTTAATTATTTTTTTTTTTTTTTTTTTTTTTTTTTTTTTTTTAATTATTTCTAAGAATTTGCTAGTGTCCTGAAATCTTGAGGTCTTCACAATTCTTCTTTCTTCTTTCTTCCATAAAAAATGTAGTTTAAGGTCATACAGGACCTACAACTAGGTGTGTAACCCCTGTATATTAGGTATACAAGTCCTGCAGTTTAAGTCATGCAAGGACCTCCTGGCCTAATCCAAGGGCTTATCTTTATTCTTGAGCTCCTTTGGGCTTGATTTTGGATTCCACTTGACTCTTGTTTTATTCTTCAATCTTCATGATTCCCACTTGATGCAAGATTCTTCTGGTTGTTTTATTTCTTGATGAGGAATTTTATTGTTTTAATTGATGGCTTGGGACTCCACTTTGTTCATTTTGGCCAATTTGATAATGATAAACACCTGTGAAACCCCTTGTTCCTGTTACACAAAGGGAGCAGTTTATTGTCATACTGAGGACAAAAATGGTCCTTCAGCACTTCTCCTGACTAGGACAATCCCCTCCAGCTTCTTGGCTGTTATTTTTATAAGTTTCCCTGCCCAAGTCTACAGGGGAAGCAGTTTACTGTCATGCTGAGGACCTCCTGAGTCTTCAATCTTCTTTAAAATCCCAAGGGCAATTTGAGTTGAGTGTTTTACATCATCTTGTTGGTCCTTCATGTTGAGTGAGTCCTGAGTCCATAATTAATCCAGTGAGTCAACCTTCAGTCCATAAATCCTGACCACTTATTCTTGAATTCCAAATGAGTTTCAATCCAGAATCAAAGAAGTTTGCAAGGTCTGGTGTTGTCCAAAGGTCAATCCATAAGGAACTCCTGCTTTTCTTCATAAATAATTTTCTTCATTTTCAGTATTCTGAATAATTTTCCTATAATGAGTTGTTTCCCAATTCTCTTGCTATTTCTCCAAAAAAATTTAGGTTCTTTTGTTCTTTTGAGTTCCTGAATTATACCTGTTATAAAGAAATGAAAAATAAAAAATTGTAATAATAAGGTGATTTAAAATTGATTTTAATATTAATTTATTGATATATTATTTTAATAATATTTGTTTGGATGAGGGCCCCCCTCTCCATTTAAAAATCTTGATTTGGTTTTCAAATTTTGAAGAGGATATATCCTCATTCCCCAAAACTTCCACTATAAGGGATAGTGTAAGAAATAAGTTTACCCACCCCTTTTTTTTTATAGTGATTTTGATAAGAATAAATAATGATACAGTAAATATACATAATTTTAATTTAATGATGATTCAATAATTATATTTTTTTTTGTTTATTTTATTCTTTTTACTGTAAGTATAAAATACCCATTAACTGAGATATCTGAGTAAAAATCAAATTTAAAAGAAATAAACCTGAATCACAATTAAGATCATGGAACTGTTTGGTTAAAGGTGGTAATTTGTGCCAATCAGTAAAAATTGGTGCTCTTGAGAGTATTTATAATTAATATTACATAATTGAATGATCATAATTTGAGTCCTTTATTCATATAATGACCCTTATGATGCCACAGCTCTTCCTTTTGGAATCATCATTGTGACTCAGACTTTATTTCAAGTCCATCCCCTTTATGGTTCAGATTTTCTGTTACCCATAAATGCATTTGAGTTGTTAAAAAAAATATAAACAGTGAAATTGAAAATTTGTACAATTTTAAAAAACTCTTGTTTGCTTTTGGGGGGCTTTTTCAATTCCATTTGGAATAAATAGCACATTGAGGTGTTATTAATATGTAAATTCCCCAAATTATATCATCAATGTATGAGGTTTTAATATAAATAACTCCTTCAGAGTTCAATTAATGCCTTCATGACACAAATACTTCTTATTTTCAAACAAGTTCCAATCACTCTCTTGTAATTGAAGAAATATTTCAAATAAATTGATCTTTTTTTTTTTTTTTTTTTTTAAAAAAAAAATACTTGATGTAGAGTTGTTGTTTTTTTTTTTTTTTTTTTTTTTTTTTGTTTTGTTTGTTTGTTTGTTTTTTTTTTTTTTTTTTTTTTTTTTGAGTTGAAATATTAAGCCAATTTAATGGCTCTTGTTGTGATAGTAGGAAAAATGTAATAAAGATAATAAACAAAATATTTTTGAGATCATGAATGGGATATGCCCCTAATTCTTAGGTAGTTTATAGTCTTGCCTATGACTTATCCTCCTTTTTTAGTCCTTTTCCAATCTTTTTGAATACTTTAAATAGGCAGTTTATGGTCTTGCTAAGGACCATTGGTTGATTGTGTTTTAGCTTTGAGTCCTTGTTGATAATTCTAATGGTGGGCAGTTTATGGTCCTGCCAAGGACCTTTGGTTACTTTTTCTTGATTATTGTTGATAATTTGAGTGGGCAATCTATGGTCTTGCCAAGGACCTTTGGTTTGTTGTTTTGTATTGAGTCCTAGTTGAGAATTCTTAGTGGTGGGCAGTTTATGGTCTTGCCAAGGACCATTGATTCTCTTTTTGTTGTTTTTTTTGTTGATATTTGCTTGATTTAATGTTGATATTTGGAGGTATTTCTTGATATCTGAAGGGGTAGTTTATGGTCTTTCCAAGGACCATAACTTGTTTTTATTTTCATTCTTCTCTGGTCCTTGTTGATGATTTGATTAGTAGACAGTTTATGGTCTTGCCAAGGACCTATTCTTGATTGTGTTGTAACTTTGAGTCCTTGTTGATAATTATCTTTTTTTTTACTTGATATTTAAAGGTATTTATTGGTATTTGAAGGGGCAGTTTATGGTCTTGCCAAGGACCATTGGTTTCTTTTTGATTTTTGTTTTTGTTTTTGTTTTTTTTTTATTTTATTTTTTTTATTTTTTTTTTGTTGATTTTTATATATTTTTTTTTTTTTTTTTTTAGAAAAAATTGATCAAAGAAGAAACTCAGTAATATCCAGCTTTAATAAAAAAACAAAATACAAAAAAAACAGTTTTAAGTCTTTTTCAGGACTTTTATGTTTTTTATTTTATTTTTATTTTATTGATTTTTATCATTTATTTATCTATTTCTTCTTTTTTTATTTTAAAAAATATATTGTCAGTAAATTTAAAGCTATTGAATAAAAAAAAATAAACAAGCAGATTATTTGTTTTTTTTTTTTTTGAGTGGGCTGCTTCCATCTCTATAGTCCTTTAAAAGCACTTTATTTCCCTTTAAACCACTTCGCGTGGTTTGTTCTTCGATATTTGGGTGTTTTAAACCCATTACTCTATTAAAAAATTCAGCCAGTTAGGCCTGTAAGGCTCCACACTTCATCAGGTGGGTGCTGTATTTATCTCTATTATCCTTACCAAGCACTTTTTCTTTCTTTTTTTTTGTGCTAAACCATTTCGGATGTTTGTTTTTTTTATACAGACCCTTTAAATTCCAGCAATTTAGTAGCTTTTGGCTCAATGGGTGTCAAAACACCCTGTAATTTGGCTAAAATGCTCCTCCAATACTTGCGAGTGAATCGGGTTGGGTGCTTTAATGATCAGATGGTGTCTATACAGCTTAAAACAGTCGTATTGGGCTTCTAGGAGGTTAGCTTCTTTATTTTTATTTTTATTCTGACTCGGAAGTTTGTTAAAACACCTCTTAGTGAGGATTTAGTCACTTCCTGACCTTCAAGAGGTCTTCGGAGGTGATCATAACCACATCAACTGGTCGTGGCTGTTGTGTAAGCCTCCCTCCGATCTAACACCATTGTGACTAGGGCTCATTTCACTTGTTGTCTCAGGGGGAGTTAGCAAGTGATTTCTTATTCAGTGCAATATGCAGCTGTTGTCGTAAGCCATTTTCAGTTTTCATATACCGTCTGCTTTGGTCAAAACTGTTCTTGCTTAAATGTCTGCATGCAGTGCACTGGCATGGTATCAAGTTGTCACACTGATGTTGAAAGTTGACAGCTTGAGTGCTTTGGTAGTCTGAACGTGTCTATACACCTTTAATTAGTCGGTTGTCGCTTTTTCCTTCTTTCGTCTTCCCTGTTTTTATTTATACTTTTATTAATCCTTCGCATACAATTACCAGGTCTCTTGAGCTGATTGTTGGCCTTGCAAACAGCTCAAACAGTACTCCTAAATGTCGTAATCATCCCCTGAAGTATTCCAGAGGGTGGGATAGTGATGCTGTCCAAGCTAGATGGCGACCAGCGGTGTAAGGTCTGGTTGAGATTTCCAGGCTGTCATCTGTCAAAATATTATGTTGGAGGAGCTATTGGAGCTCATTACCGCTTTCTGAATCCAAGCTGTCGCCATACACAACCTGTACTGTACAATTAAACTCTAGTAGGGTCTCTGTAAGGACATTTAGTTCTCTGATGCAAGATTCCTCCAGTATTGTTAAGCGAGATGGCAGTGCTGCTGTCTTAAACATGCTAGTTGACTGCCTCTTGGTGAGGTTTTCGTCACTTACTGACCTTCAAGAGGTCTTTGGATGTGATCCTAACCGCTTTAAAGGGTTTGAGCCATCACAAAATCTTGACTCCATGCTAAACCCACCCCAACTCAGATCTGACATTCCTGGTGTACTAGTGAGGAGGTTAGTGAGCCAAGCCCCTTAAGCAATCTTACCTCGGCCGAAGCAATCTCATCTGTCTGCTTGTCATCGTAATCCCTCTCTGGGTGAATTCTTGCTACCATCAACTTTATCTTGTTGTAATGGTATTACTAAATTTGGACAAAAGATACCGTGCTGTGGAAGTAATCTGCTGCCATCCTGTGATACAGAGCTAATTCCACTTGCAGCAACTGCATGTCACATGCTACTGAACTTCTTTTCTTGTCATTGTAATTCTTCGATGTGTGAATCACTGCAGCTTTTGAAAGACCGCATACTATGCATTTATTTATTTATTTTTTTGATGGGTTATGTGGCTTATTCCTTCCTGCTCCAACATCTGGAGTTGTCCACGGGGTTAGTAAGAGTCGACAAACCTACTTTAGGCATGTCGTAATAAATTCCTTTTATTATATGAAGTGACCCCAAAGCGGTTGTAAACTTTGTGAGTCAGATTGGAACCTGTCATTTCGTCCACTTCGGGTATGAGGCATTAGTTTAATTTGTGATCTTGCATCCTCTTTAGTATTCTTTGTAGTTGCTTGATGGCTTTCTATACTAAATAGTTGATCTTGTGAGGTGTATTCTTGTCACCAAAGTGCATTTTGATTGGCTGATTTGTATTAAATTGTAATCGGAAATCCCCTTCTCAGCTTTTTATGCAGTGTTTTAGTAGGAGCTGTCAATGAATCTGTAGAACCGTTTGTCTTTGTATTTCCTTTGACCGGCTTATTCAAGTCCACCTGAAGTGCATTGTTTGAGGCCTATCAATTGCCGGTTGAAGCTACCGCCTTAGTGTAAGAATTTGATTCCTATAAATACCCCCCCCCTCTGGTCCAAAAAATCCTTCTCCTTTTTTTTTTTGCTTTTAAGAGAAATACTTTCTATTCAAGCGATTCCTTTTTACTACTTTGCGGTCTTCTAGAAGCAGAAATTCTAGATTATCAGAGGCGAATTTAATGCAATTGACCAAGTCCGAGTAGCTACCGGCTCTATTAGTGTTCACAAACTGATTGCAACTTTCTTGTACTGTCCACAAGGATTACTATAACATACATATAGATATATTAGTTGTCGCTCTGTATGGTTATGTACTGTCGTTTTATGTTTGGTTCTCTGCTAGATCTATGCTAGTGGGCTTATATCTCCATCGAGTAGGTTTTCCTGCGTTATTTCGCCCTTTTTTTTTTTAAACAAAAGGGAACTACGATCCTTGATGCTTTGTTCCAGAATGTCCATTACTACCACAAAAGACTGTGAGATTCTAATAAGTCGTTTCTAAGAGGAGGCTCAAGTCATTTAGGCAATCCAAGATCTTCTGAATGCATTTTCCTCCATTAAAAAATGCTTCTGCTGATAATTTGGGTGTGGGTGTCATGGCTTTACAACAATCCATTTCCACAACTCTGATGTCCTTTGTGATATTCGAGACACATGGCTTCCATAGTCATTGCTTGTTGCTGCACTTCTGGTAATATCTTCATTATTCAGCTTGACCAAGTGCATTATGGGGCTGCTGCATGTACTGTTGTTGGAGTGTAACACAATATTTTGTTGTGCTACTATTTCTTCCACTTATTTTTATTCTTTCTTTTTGAACAAAAATAATAAAAATAAATTCAATAAAATGAAATAAAAAACTTAGCAGGTGAGATTTATTTTAATTAGTTCCCTTGACCAAGTATTTTATTCACTAATTCTCGTTTAATAAGTCTTCCTCCCCTCAACTTCTCTTTTTTGAGAGTTTTAAAGAGGTATTCCTGGCAGAAGAATTTCCAATCTTCTGTATTCAACTTGGGTGCATCATTTTTAAGACTGAGGATTGCTGGTATAAGTGTTTCTTCCCAGTGGCAGTCCCAGGTGGAATTTTTAATAAAATAATTTCTTGAGATCTTGCTGATTTTCCCATTTTTAATTTCAAAATCCTGGAGGTTGAACCAGTCTTGGCATTCCCAGGTCCTCCAAAATAGTGATTTCCTGAGGTATTCTTCCATTTGAAAAATTTCATTCCAGTATGGGTTTCCAAGGTTGCCATCAACTCCATCCCAGGTCAGTAAATCCAAGAATTCATACTTTGTGAGATTGAATCCAGGTAGTTCTTTCCATGGATGAGATATGAGAGTTTCTGATGGTGAGTTTTTTTCTTTTTTAAAGATGTCCTCAAACTCAATGTATGGAAGTATTATGGTGGAAATATCAGGACAAGGTTCTGGTTTTATTTTAAAGAACCAGTCAGGATTTTCATCTATTTCTTGTTGATTAATGTAATTGGTCCAAATTTCTTTTTCTTCTAGCCAGCTGACATCTGTGTCCAATGACCAGGGATTTTCTTCAAGTAATGGCCATGATTCCATTTTTGATGGATTTGGTGTATTTTGAAGTGTTGATGGTAATAAAATCTGAAAATTTTGTCAGGTTTATTTATTACAATACTTTGAGGGTAGGTTTAATGGATTTTGGATGATAATTCTTGGGTAAGAATTTGGATATTCCTCTTTGATAAGGCAGGAGGTCACTGCCTAGTGACCGTATGGTTAGTTGTTTGTTTTTCTTTTTCTTGGTTAGTGAAATTATTGATTTTAGTTGATGAGAATTGATATTCCTCTTTGATAAGGCAGGAGGTCACTGCCTAGTGCTTTTTGATTTTGGGTGAGTGAATTTGGTAATTTTGGTTGATAAAAAATTAAAATCCTCTTTGATAAGGCAGGAGGTCACTGCCTAGTGCTTTTATGAGTTTTAAATCTGACTATTTCATTTGATTTTTGATTATTAGAGCTTTTATGTGTCTTCAAGATGGGCCTTGATGGTTTGAAATTTAATTGTTCCATTAATTCTTGAGTAATTTGATCATTGGTTTTGTCAGAAACCTCCAAGCTTTTCAGCATTCCTTGATTTCATCAATTTCTTGGTTTCTTGATATTGATGAAGTATCCTTAAAGTGCCAAAGGTTCTCTTTATTGAAATCTTCATCTTCTGGTGACCAATGAAGTTCTTCATTGATAATTTGGTCTTCTTTTATTAATTCATCCCCATAGGATCCAAGGATTGGTGAATTGGCCATGGTGGAGGTGATTGATACATATTTTTTTAATGTAAGGTTTTTTTTTTTTCAATTGTTAAGGAATAATTTGTTGATGAATTTCTTCTTTGTTAAGGCAGGAAGTCACTGCCCTATGAGAGAAAAAATGAAATAAAAGAGAAACTAATGATACATTTGATGAATGATACTGATACATTTTTGAAAAAAATCTTGATTTTGTTGGTTTTATTCAAAGTTGAGCTCCCCCAAGTGGGAAAGGTGAGTGTCTGTTGAGCAATCTGGTCAAAATAAGGTCTTTGAGGGCTTCCACAAAGTTATTTCTTTCCTCAATCTCTGGTTCTGATGGAAATTCTGACCACCATAAGTCTTCATCAATGAATATATATCCATCTCCAACCCATTTCAATTTTCCAGTTTGGTATGTTGATCCATTCAATCCAAGGTACCACTGGGCCCAAATTTGATTGAAGTAAAGACCTCTTCTTGGTAAAATTCCCATTGAAAATGTTTCATCCCAGAATTGATTTGAGAGGTTTCCTTTAATTCCTTCTTCAGTTAATATCTCTAAGAATTGGATTTTGTTCAAGTTTGCTCCTGGAAGTTGACATAAATATTTATCTTCACATAAAATTTCTTGAGCTTCATCCCCATAAAGGTCTTCAAAGGTAATATATGGCAGATAAAGGTAGTTGTATTCATTTTCTAGGATGAATTCTGTGTCATCATCTTCATTGGGAGGTTGCTGGATGAATTCAGGGTTTTCCAGTTGCCATTCATAAGGTTCTTCTTGGTTGTTCAATGGTCTGTCCAAGAAGTTTATATGGTATGTGTCTTTTAAATTTTTGTCTCTTTCTTCAATAATTTTGAGGTCTTCTTCAATTTCATTTATAATTTCTTCATCTGGAAGCTCATGATGTTCACTAAATCTGAATTTCTTCTTTTTGGGTTTAGGTTTGAAAGGGTTTCCATGTATTTTCTCATTTCCATCCACCAAAATTTGGAATGTTTCTTCCTTATTGTTAATTGGCTTGTAACTTATATTGGGTAATTCATCTTCAGAGTTTGGGTCTTCAAGTTGTCTTTTGAGATTGTTTGGCCATTGGTTATTTTGTAAATCTTGACCAAATTCATCACTTTTTGGAGATATGGATAACTCTTGGGTCTTCTGAGTTAAATTAATTATGGTATTGTCTCTTTTTGCATTTTGAAACTTCTTTCCTGGGTTATTTCTGACCAATGTTGCCATATTGCATAAATCCATTCCTCTAGGTGGTCCAGTTTGCCATCCAAGTGCTTGAGGCTTGCATATTGGCATGCATAATCTTCTTCCATCAGGTTCTTGATAACTGAGTATCTCACCTTGTTTATGGGAAAATTCTAGTCTGATATTGTTGTCTGCCAAGAAAGGTCTTCCAAGTACTGTATGAACAGATCCTTTTGCAATGAAGAAGTGAATTAGAGCTTCTTCACCTGAAGCCAAAATGATTGGAGTAAATTCTGAAAGTGCAACCAATGAAGTGGTATGGCCTCCAATTCCCCTAAGGTTCATGTTAAGATTTCTTGTTGTGAGTGAGGCTTTGATTGCTATTTCTTCTGGTATAATGTTGAGTTCTGCCCCAGTGTCCACTAATGCTCTGATAGGATATTCTTCCTTTCCAATAAAGATTTCCATAAATCCCAAAGGACAGGCATAATGAATCTTGGGCTTGGGTATTTCTTTGAATCCAAATGATAATAATCTTTCTTGAAGATCCATTGAGTTGAGTGACTTAATCTTTTCTTTGTCTTTTTCTGATAATTCCTGTAATTTATGGACAAAATTTGGTGACATCCTCAAAATTTCTTCAATGGTGAGGTTGATCTTTTGTTGCATAATTTTCTTAATAATTTTGTCAATTTCTAATTTAGTTTCAACTTGTTTCTTTTGAGGTTTTCTGAGCTTCTTTTCTTCTTTGGGAATTTCTTCATCTTCATCCTTATTGGCAATATTTTCAATTTCCTCCTCAGGTTGGTCTGGTTTTGGAATATTTGAATTTTGGAATTTGGTGGGAATTATAACTCTTTCCTCTTCTTTTTCTTCTTCAATGTAAGTTCCTGGAATAGCTTCTTTCTTTTTTAGCTCTTGATTTTGGGATTGTCTTTCCATTCTTTGCTTGGTCTGCCTTAATCCAATGTGTGATTCAAATGGGTCATTGGCTGAGGAAATGGTAGGTGGTTTCCAATTTGACCAATCTTCAACATGTGCAATTGAGGTTGTTTTATCATTTGATTTCTTTTCAGTGGGCTTAACCTCTTCTTCTGGTTTTTCTTTTACAATAGGTTTTTCCATAAATTTCTTGTTGAGTTCTGATTGTTCTTTTGCAAAAGCCCTGACTATGTTTTTGGCACTTTCATTTCCTTCCATAGGTACTCTCTGATAATTGGGGAAGAGGTAAGATGCTCCTTGGGTTCTGACAATTCTTCTGTCCAGATCTTCAGCAAGGTGATTGTATCTAGTTGCTGAATGTCCTTCTTCCTTGCAATAAGCACATTTCATTGGTGGTCTTGGGGCCATTTGAGCTGGTATGTATGGTTGATAACTAGATGAAAATGGTGGTAAAGGATTCCTTTGCCTGTATGGCTGGTTATTTTGAGGTAACCTTTGCTCTTGATTATTTTTCCAGTTCCTTCTTGGTGGATTAACTGCTTCTGAAAGGGTTTTAAGTTGATTTAACACTTCTTTAACTGATTCTTTTCCTTCATTTCTTGGTTGAGGTTCTGGTTGTGGAGGATTTTTGATCTTTTGGGTGAGTTCTTTTACTTGTTTTAAAACTTCATCCCAGCTTTCATCCTCAAATCTTGTTTTCTTTTCTGGAGGTTTTGGTTTAGAAAATTCTTTTTGTTGAATAAGTACCTTGGCCTCCAAGTCTTGTTCAATGTATAATTTCAAAATATCCAATCTTGGAATGATGTAACCTCCATCCAAGGCTTGAACCATAGCTCTGTCTTTAATCATTTCTTTGTAAATTGATTCTTGAACACTAGTGGAAAGGCTAGCCAATATTTCCTGGTTATGATTGATATCACCTTGAATATATTAGTATCTTTTGAGGTAAGTGATGATTGCTTCATATTCCCCAATGAATTTTCTGTATTGAGTCATGTTTCTTATTCCACCTTCTTGTTGAGTTTTTGTGAATAATTCAGTGATTGAGGATAATCTGTATCTTCTTTCAGGTGAGACTGTTCCCCATCTTCTTTTCATATCCACTTTCAATTGATCCCAATCAGCTGTTTCATATCCTGGCATTCCTTCAATATGATAACTGATTTCTTCATCTTTTGTCCAAAATGCTATTTGTCTTGCAATGTCTCTTCCACTTGCTCCTTCAATTTCTGCAATATTTTCAACTTTCTTGATGAATCTTTCAACATCCTTTCCATCAAACCACAAGTTGTAGTCCTTGGCTCTGATTTTCACTATTGGAGTAGTGTTTCTTGGAATTTCTTGATGTAATGGAGTTGGCATTTGGGAAGAAATATTGACTCTTCTTGGTAAGGTACTTTGTCTTTGTTCTGTATAAGGTGTTGATGTGGCCATGGGTCTAGGATAAGGTGAAGGTAATCCATGCTGCCTGAATGACCTTGGAAGGGTGGTTTGTTCTTCAAGTGGACTATTTTGTGGAGTATAACTTGAAGATTTATTTTTTCCTTCCTTTTTGATTAGTGCTAATAATTCTGCTTGCATTTCTAGCATCTTATGCTGAAGTCTCTCTGTTGAAGACATTTCTTCCTGTCCTTCAACAGTTTCTTCATTAAAGTTTTCTTCCTGGATTTCTTCAATACTACCAGGTAATTTTGATGATGAAGGTTTATCCATTTTTGATTTATTTATTTCTTCCTTTGATGTTGGTGTTGAGTTATTGATTTTATTTCTTTCAAGGAGATCAAGGAAAAATTTCTCCACAACCTTCAAGTCCCTTTTATTGGTTCTTGGTGTTGCAATTGGGAAATTGGAATATTTGTTTGATTCCTCTCCTACTTCTGTTTCTTGCTTTGGTGGATAATAGTAATGATCAGAGTGAGTTGATGATTCAGATTCTTGAGATGATGATTTTTGCTGATTTTGATTATTTGAATCCAGTTTTTTTGTTATAAAAAATAGTATTCTTGTAGTAGTTAAGAATTTTATAATTTATTGATTTTAATTTAATTTATTTTTTATTGAAGTTGAGGTTATCTGGCCACTGTTGGGACACCAGATGTGGGAACTCCTCTTGTGTGGGATTAAAATGAGGCAGTACCTGGAGGGGGAAATCACAGGTAACTAGTTTTGAATTGCTAATAACTCCTGTAACCAAGGGTGGCAAGGGTGTATTGCCTGCCCCTCCTAAAATACTGAACAAAATCTTCCTTGGAGCTCACAAACCAAAATAAAATTAGTAAGTGGCTTTACAACTGCAGAAGACAAAATTCAGCAGTCTCAGATCAGACCTATTCAATAAATAATGTGAAAAAATAATGTCAGTAATTTGGTTAATTTTTAGATTTTAATGAAATACTTGTCTGTTTAGTTTTAATATTTTTTAGTGAAATTGGGGTGAGTGGTTTCTTCTTGGTGATATAAATTTGGTAAGATGGGTTATTTGAGGTTTTCTGGAAAATTTGATTGGTGTTGATAAAGGTAATTTTGTTAAGGTATAGTTATAATAGAGTAAAATTCTTTTTGAAAGGTTTGTTATTTTTTTTAAGAGTGTTTAATAATAAGATAAATTTTATTTGTTGAATTTAAGAGGTAAGGTTCTTTGATATTTAATTTTTAAAGGGGTAAGTTATTTTTTTTAAGTCTTGATAATGGTGTTAGTTTTACTGGATAAAGTATTTTAATAGAGTAGTAACTCTAATATTGGGTACTGGATAATTTTTATTTTTATTTTAATAATAATAAGATTCCACTGAGCTTAGCTACTGGGCAATCTTTTAACACTATACTTCCACTGAGCTTAGCTACTGGGTAAGTAAATTCACTATAATTTGCTGGACTACCTCCCAGATGAGGGATGACTTATTCCTGTGCTTGTAATCTGCAGAGGATATATTGTGCATGGGGGGGATTTTGAAATTTGGGGGGAGAGAGCCCCTCTATTTATACCTTTTGGGAGCCCAGGGGGCCCTCCATGGGAGCTGTCTTTTTCCACTTTAATTCCTCTTGATTTCATCATGTGACTCCATTTTTGGTGAGGACCTTTCTTGCATGGGTCAGGTGATTTAAGGTTTGGTGATAATTTTCTCTCTGCACAGCCTCCATTCATCACATGATTGTCTTTTGGTGAACTGATTATGATGTGATATTCTTGGATTTTCCTTGCATGCATGAGGTGATTTCATTTTGGCTGAGGATTTTTCTTGTGCACAGCCTCTTTTCTGTCACATGATATTCTGTTGGTGGATGCAGTATCACATGATGACCTTGTAATTTCTTTGCATATGTCCTCTTTTAGGTTTGGTAGAAGTGGCTGTGTAATTTATGCAGGTGTCATGGTTGTTTTTCTTCTTTTTGAACTTTAAAATGGAGTCAGGTGATAATTTCTTGCACTGGTGAATTTACTGTTATGTATGAGATGGTGTGATTTTTAAGTTTGACACATGCTGTGCATAGTCATGTGGTTGAGAGTTAATTAGAATTGTGTACTGCATGCAGCCTGTTGTAACTAGCTTTGGTTTGCATGAGGTGATTAGTGGTGCATGTAATTATGATTCTGTTTTAAGGTTTTAAGTGGTGTTACTGTGGATATAAGATAAAGTACTCCTGTGGCTGTGTTGTAAATGAGCTGCAGGAATTCCATGGAGTTGAGCTTTGCATCATGTGACTTTTCTATGTGGAGTTTTAGGTTGCTGTGTAATTCATGCAGGTGTCCTTTTCTTGCTGCATGAGTCCTGTGGCTATAAGGGGGTCTAAAGCTGGGTGGGGTGTGTAATTTAAAGGGTGGTACCTCATTTGTTGTAACTAGTTTGCTATATGTAAATTGATTTTTTTTACATATGCATAGTGAAATTGAATAAGTTATTTAAACACATACACTTCCCTTTGGTGCCTGTGCCATGGTTTTATGAGTTAAATCCAGCTTCTTGCTGTAAAATTGACCTTTTGGTGTAAAATTTGAGTGTAAGTCTTCCTGTAGGCTGGATTTCCTGCTGTTATAGGGTACTATGAGCTTGAGCCTGGTGAAAAAAATGGTATGGAATACCACAATATGTGGCTGAAAGTATCTGAAAAGATATTTCAAGGTTAGACCAAGTTTGAAAGAAGGTTGTAACTTGCTTATACCTTCTACCCCTGCCAGCAGGAGTAGCTTTTTTCAATGGTGAGAGCCTCACTTATAATATTAAAAAAGATTTATTTTCATGATTTTTTGAACTATAAGCATTTTTTATGGATTTTTTAATTTTTAAATACAAGAGAAAGATGGAAGAAAGAGGTAGAAAAATATGTCACAGGTAAAATATCACAGCTGGGTCCCCAAATTTATGGTGTCAATATGAAGCTCTGCTTAAAAAATCAAGTACTTTTCCTTTCTGCAAAATTTATATAAGGTCAAAGGTCAATTAGAAATAGTAAGTTTCAAGAGTTTTAAAATGAAAAACCCCATTTCTTTTCTTTTCCACTTCTTTATTATAAAAAATAATATTGAAAAGATCTATTTTTTTCCAACAATAAAGATTTGTCCAAAAATACTCTACAAGGGATAATTATTGCTACAAAACAAATTTCAATTGGAATTCATTAAGAAAAGGACTTCAGGAAATTAATATGAGAACAGAGTCTCCAAAATGAATAATACGGAGAAAAAATGATTAAAAGTGACCAGAGTGAATCTTGAAACAAAGTGACAAAGTTGACAGTTATGAAAGATGCTTTCATTCACTTTTGGGGCCATTCAAGGTTACAAATGATTATAAGAGCTACAAACAATGATTAAAATGACTTTTTTCATGTTTTTGAAAGGTTTATAATTTTTTTAAAAAGGTGGTTGGAATATTCTATTGATTGTTTTGACAGTTTTTGAACTAATTGTAAAAGGAAAAGATTCTAACATGAAGAGAAAGGTGGAACAAAGAAGACATTCTTTGATAGCCACAAGTTTCCTTACTCCAGAAGTAAACTTTACTCTAATACGTCGTGAGAAGATCACTGACAACAGAAAAGCCAATTATGGAATAATTGAGCCCTTGCTTAGACCAAAAATGGCTGGTTTAGGACATTTTGGTTCCTTAAATCAGCCATTGCTATAGTACTACTTGGTTTCAAGCCTTCTAAAAACACATCAGAATGTGTGTAAGAGGCCTCAACAAGTAAAAGCCTTTTTACTAAGTTTTTTCAATGTAAGGAGAGCTTTATGCTCTTGGAAAAAGTTAAAAGTACCCTGGTTGGTATCAAAACCTCATTGTAAATTGAGTCACACACCTGGTGACTCAATTACAGGCCAAATTTGATGAACCTTTGGATTAATTTAGACATCCCAGGCCTGTAAGAAAGGAATTTATGGGAGTCTGGCACCCTTCAAGCCAAGACTCCTTTCCCCCCAAAATTAATATTTCCAATTTATTTTTCCTTCAATTACTGATCATTTACTATACCAGAACTTTACACATGTAATTAAACTGAACATTTCTAGTACAAAACTGTAATTATTGATTCCAAATATGCAAATTCAAGTTAGATTATTTAATACATGCATACATTTTGACATTTTAACTGAAAATACTTCAATTCCTCATACCTTCAAGTCTACACACACCACCTAAATCTTAACATAAAATTTGATAGTTAACACCACATGTGGTGTGAATTAAATTGAAGTTTTCAGGACTTGCAAATTTTCATACAGAAAATACTAAAAATTTAATTCAACCTTATTTATAGTTGAGCTATAGAATTTTTACTAACAGGTGACCCCACCTGGTTTTTTATGAGGAATCCAATGGTGAAATAATTTTCATAAGCTCATGTATTGGAAAAATATTTATGAAAATTCTTATTAACTTTTTTCTGAGATATTTTAATTTTTATATTTTTGGTGAAAATTTATTTTTACTTAATTTTTTCAAGTAAAAGTGCATTTTCAAATTTCTAAATTCTACTTTCATTTTAATTGTAAATTATAGCTAAAATTTCAATTTTGTATATAAATTTTATCTTTATATTTTAACTTTAGGTTTTTAAAATCAAAATAACCTTATTTATTTATTTATAATTATAAGTTAATTTGACTAGTTGTGGGCTTTTTGGGTATATTAAAATACCTTTAAGGCTCATACTTTCTCTACAATTGGTTTATGGTATTTTGGATTTCATGCTTGTGCTCTGGTTTTAGTCACAGGATGACATAAATTCCCTCTGTAAAAGTCTCATCAGTGATGGGACTGTTCAGCCCTTCTAGAGGCTTTGAATCTTCTCACATGAAGGTAACCATGTGGTATGAAATATTTTTCTTACCATTTGTTTTTATAAGATTTCTGGTTCTTGAATCTGACCCAGTACTGTCTATGGTCTTCCCCATGAAGTCTTATCTTCCTGGCCTTTATGATTTTCTTTACTGGGCCAGGGGGTTCCTCCACTTCCACTCTGTCTTGTGCAATATGGGTCTTATTCCTGTAGGGGAGCTTGTACTCTCCAGTTTGGTGGTATTGTTCGATCAAACTCACTGGAAACACTGGGTGTTTCCTGGAAAGCTCCTCTGAGAGTTTGAATTACACTGAATTCTTCCCCATCAGTCTGGTCATAGTGAATGGTCCCACAAATGAGTCTCTCATTGTCTTGCAGCCTTTAACGTTACTGAAAATAAAAGTAGACACTAACAATTGGTCTCATTCCCTGAATTCAGGTTCTTTATGATATTTGTAATACCTCTTCTTATTATACTATTTTTCTTCAGCTATGCTTCTTTCGTCTTTGTCACAAGCCTTCTTCCACATAAAATGAAAGTATTTTGTTGTGGAGTGGATGGTCAGAAGATCTTATTTCAAGTGATTCACAGGAAATAAGGTATTATGCCCTTTCTCAATCAGAGAAGGTGATTTCCCTGTAGTAGAGTTCTGGCTGGTGTTTTAAGACAGTTTCATAGCTGGAAAAAGTGTAACCCAATCATGGGTATACCCTTCATGATATTTGTATTCCATGCCAGAGGCACAGAATCTTCCATTGATGTCCTCCATTGTGTCAATTATCTTTTTGGCTAGTCCATCTTTTGTGGATGGTAAGCTGTAGAAAATAAAAATTGGATCCCAAGAATATCATAGGGGTTGGTCCAAACTTCTGAAGTTAATTCCGGGTCCCTGTCACTAATGATGATCTTAGGTACTCCAAATGTGGTTATAAGGTCATTCCAGAAGAAAATGCTGTTTCTATAGCTGTATCTAATTGGTGGCATGGTAGGTATAAAAAATGTTTCTTAAAATTTCTACTTTGACTAGACAAGAATTTCAGTTTTCTTTTCCTCCTGGGACAAGTACTTTTAACCAGTCCATGTTAATAATTTCCCATGAGGTCTTGGGCTCCTATATATTGTTGAGTATTCCATAATTTTTCCAATGCTTTCTGTTTTCCTGCTGGAATCTTTCACAAGTGTTGATGTATTTACTCAACTATTGCTCCCACTCAGGCCACCTAGCTATGCTTTATATCCTCTTCTTGGTCCTTTCTTCACTAATTTGTACCATATAGAGGCCTGCATGAAATTCTTGAAGAATCAGTGAGACATGGTCTCTTTTTATCACTATGAGGGGACTAGTGTACTTCTCCCTATGATAAAGGAGTTCATCTATAAGGAAAAATCTTTTGTTCCTATAATCCCTCAACCAAGGTTTTTCTAACTGGAATTGCAGCTCTAGGTTTTTATAATTTTGTTACAGATGTGACATCAATATGATAAACTACTTGTGTTTTGTATAATATTTATTAGCTGAATTGAAGAATTAATTGTGTAATTCAGAGGAGCTTATCCCCAATATTTGTGTTTCTGTATCTTCTGGTACAATGTGGTCAGTATCTGGGGTAGCACTTCTTGTTTCCCATTCTGGGAATTGAATGTTTCTCTTCCTATCTATTTACATGAAATGAATGGGTATTTAGTCAGCTACTTTTGGGTCATAAGCTTTATTGTTCTCTAAATTATTTAGTGGCCATCTGCATTGCTGTGGCTTTTTCCTTCCTTGTATATGATGGTCATATTTCCTATATACTCTTTGATGGCCATCAACCACAAAAAAATGTGCGTATTGGTAGGCTTGATTTTAAGAAAAGACTTGAGTGCAGTGCACTCTGTGTATAATTCAAATACTGAACCCTCAAAATAGTAGTAGAGTTTTTCTAGAGCCCATACCAGAACTGAACATTCTGTCTGAGCCGATCCATACCTGGCTTCTGAATATTTCAGTTGGCTGAGAGTATGTAATATTACCCCTTCTCTAGGTTCACCATCTAAGATTTGTCTTGGGGTATGGGCTTCTCTAAATCCTTTACTGGAAGCTTTGTCTATTTACGATTTGAATGGTAGTTCAATGTCAGGTGAATTGGTGAGTTCCTTTTTTGTAATTTAATATGCATCCCTCCTTTCCCTTGTAATCTTAACAACTAAATATTTTGAACATAACTTGTATAATCTGCTAGTTATGTGGGAAATGTTTTTGATGTGGTTTCTGTAGTAGGTGGAAAATCTTAAGAAACATTGCATTTATTTGTTGTTGTTTGATGTAAGCTTCTGAAGTACTTCTGACACTTTTTTTGGTCTATGGCCAAGCTAAGGCCTGAGACCTTATGTCCCAGTGCCAATAGCTGTTTTTGGTCAAAATTACACTTTTTAAGTGAAATCATCAGATTAATGAGTGTTCACTTATTCAAGACTCTGTCTATGTATTGCAATGGTGTTCCCATGAATTTGAATATATGATGATATCAACAATTTATACCACAATCCAGCACTACAATATATCCTCTTGAAATAAAATGTACATCATCCTTTGGAAGTAGGCTTATGAATTATTAATTCCAAATGTAATCCTGGTATAATCATATATACCCATATGGAATATAATTCTGAGTAGTTTCATGGAGTTTTTCCTAACTCCATTATGATGAAAAACTTTCATAGAATATATCTTTTAATGTATTTGGCTTTTTAAAGTTTGTCCAGGGCATGGGGTATCCTTGCTATAGGGACTTGTCAGTTTTAGTGTAGTTGTTTAAGGTTCTAGGTCTCCATGAAGTCTATATTTGCAATCATTCAAAGTGATTAGGAAAGGTGTGGTTGCCTCAACAATTTCATTATTTCCAATCTTTCTGATGGCATTGATCTCTAGGAGATCATGGACAGGCTATTCAATATCTTTCCTAGTTTTCTGTGAGCCTTAGAGGTATTTTCATATACCCAAAAGACCACAAACAAAAAATTAAATATACAAACATAAATAAAATAAATTTATTTATATTATGAAAATAAAAATGAAAATGTAAATATGAATTTATATACAAAATCAAAAATCTAATTATAATGTAAAAATAAAAATACATTAAATTTGAAAATTGTAAAAATCATTTTTACTTTAAAAAATTAAGTAAAAATGAATTTTCAACAAAATTACCCAAAATAAAATAATTTTGGAAAAAAGTTAAATAAAATTTATCATAACTTTTTATCTAACAAATAAAAATATAAAATTCATTTCCCCATTAGATTCCTTATAAAAATTTAGGTGGGGTCACCTCTGAGTGAAATTTTTGTAACTCAACTCTAAATAAGCTTAAATTAAGTTTTTTGTATTTTCTGTATAAAAGTTGAAAATCCTCAAAACTTAATTTAATTCACATCACATGTAGTGTTAATCATCAATTTTTGTTTCAAAATTGTGGTGTTGTGTATAGTTTAGAAGTTATCAGGAATTGAAATATTTTCAATTGAATTCAATTGAATTGTCAAAATGTGGGTGTGTATTACATAAGTGAACTTTGATTTACATATGAGGTGTCATGTATTACAGTAGTATACTGAAAAACTCAATTGAATTACATATGTAAACTGTAAGTATAATACATGATGAGGAATTAAAGGAAAAATCAATTGAAAAGATTAAATTTGGGGGGAAAAGGAACTTCAGCTCTAAGGGGGAGCCAGAACCCCAAACTCCTTTCTGACAGGCATAAGATGTTAAAATCCACGCAAAGGTTTAGCACTTTTGGCCTGGAATTGAGTCACAGGGTCTGTGACTCAATTGATGATGAGGTTTTGATACCAACCAGGGCAGTTTAACTGTTGCAAAGAGGGTAAAGCTACCCTTAAGATAAAGCAATCTTAGTAAAAACAGTTTTAACTGGTTTGTACGTCTTGTACACTCATTCTGACGTGGTTTGAAGGCTCTAAGCCAGGTAATACTATAGTAATGGCTGATTTAAGGGTCTAAAATGGCTAAAACCAGGCCTTTTTTGGTCTAAACCAGGGTTCAATGATGCCATAATTGGCGTTACTATTGTCAGAGTGTTTTCCACGACTGAAAAGAGTAAATTTGACTTTTGGAGTAAGAAAATTGATGGCTATAAAAGAATGTCTTCTTTGCCCCACTTTTCTCTTCATGTTAGAATCTTTTCCTTTTATAATTAGTTTAATTACTCTTAAACAAATCTATAAAAAAGATTACAAACACCCTTTTCATGCCATTTTAAGCCTTTTTAACCACGTGAAAAAAAAGTTATAATCATTGTTTGTGACTCTGATAATCATTTTTACCCCTGAACCACCCCAAAAGTGAATTAAAGCATCTTTCATCACTGTTAACTTTGTCACTTTGTTTCCAAATTTACTCTGGTCACTTTTGGGAATTTTTTCTCTTTAAATATCTTTTTAAAGACTCTTTTCTTTGATTAATTGCTTGCAGTTCTTTGCTCAATTAATTCCAATTGAAATTGCTCTTGAAGAAATTTCTTTTGCATCCTTAAATATCCCTTGTACAGTATTTTTGCATAAATCTTCATTGTTGGTAAAACAATAAATCTTGATAATTTTTTTTTTATACTTAAAAAGTTAAAAACAATAAAACTGGCATGTTTTCTCTTAAAAATACTATTTCTTACTATTTTTAAATAATCTTACCTTTCACAAATTTTGCAAATAGGAAAAGTACTTGATATTTTATCAAAGTTTCATATCCACACCTTACATTTGGGGGGCCAGCCATGATATTTTACCTGTGACATATTTTTTACTCTTTTTTGATGCTTTTTCTTATGATGAGAAATTTAAAAAACATATAAAAAATACTTATGATTCAAAAAATCCATAATTTTTTTTTATATTATAAGTGAGGCTTACATTTTTATTTCTCTTTTTGAAATACCTTTTCTTTACTTAATTAATTGGCTTTTTCATTAATTTTAGTGTCTGACAACATGGTAAGACAAGAAAACATTGAAATAGCCTCATCAGTTACCAGGATTATTCCTGCCAGTAATGTTAATTCTGACCATAATTGTACTGTTATTGTGACTCATAATAATCAACCTGAACCAATTGCTTCTGAATTGATCAAGTTGGATATAAGTAATACTCTTCAGAAAGCTAAGAATTTGGCCAATAGTAATATTTTTGACATAAAGTTACTATTTTAAAGCTTTTTAATCATAAAATATGCCTTCAACCAGATCAGGAGCCAGCTATAACTCCTCAAGCAGCTCCCAGAATGTTCATAGATGTTGTGGTATTCCATACCATGAGTATCAGTTTCAAGCTTACCAATAAAACAAAAAAAAGGTAATAAAACAAATTACACAAAACATATTTACACATTACAACAACAGGTTTCAAACAGAAATATAAAATACAAAGCCTCAAGATCTTATCAAAATAGTATAGTATCAAAGGATATATCCACCTTATTGCATCATCAATAACAAATTACGTCATTAAAGGCAGTTAATCTAAATAAAGGTATATGAAGATGGACCAAAGCATCAGAAGCTGTATTTTCCCCACCTTGATTCAATTGAAAGAAGAAATACCTCAAGGCTATGCATAAAATTACAATATATATTCCAAGAACAAAGGTTTGCCTACTAATAATGACACGCATCAAAATTGATAGAAATAATGCAATCTCCATATGAAATGATACAATACTAAAATAAAGCACCAGCATAATTTTCTCATATGACTAGAAGAAATTTCAATTGTCAGGAGCTGTATTTTCTCCACTTCCTTGGAAAAAGAAAATGTCACCAGCAAAATTATCTCAAAGACATCACATGACTTTGATAAGAAACAGAAACACCAGAATAATTTTCTCATATATACCATATGGCTAGAATAAAGTTCAATTATCAGGAGCTGTATTTTCTCCACTTTCTTGGCAAAAGGAAAATCTCACCAGCCAAATTATCTCAAATAAATCACATGATTTTGATAAGAAAAAGCAGCACCAGCAAAATTCTCTCATAAAATACATAAAAAATAGAAACAAAAATATTTTCCCCACCTTGATTCAATTGAAAGAAGAAATACCTCAAGGCTATGCATAAAATTACAATATATTTTCCAAGAACAAATTTTTGCTTAGTAATAATGACACACATCAAACTTGATAGAAATGATGCAATCTCCATATGAAATGATACAATAATAAAACAAAAACACCAGCATAATTCTCTCATAACATATGTAAAAATAGAAACAAAAAATACTTTCCCCACCTTCAAGAAAACATCACCAGCCATATTACCTCAATGACCTCACATGACTCTGATAAAAAGAAAATCTCACCAGCAAAATTATCTCAAAGACATCACATGATTTTGATAAGAAAGAGAAACACCAGCATAATTTTCTCATATATATCATATGACTAGAAGAAAGTTCAATTGTCAGGAGCTGCATTTTATCCACTTTCTTGGCAAAAAGAAAATCTCCCCAGCCAAATTATCTCAAATACATCACATGATTTTGATAAGAAAAAGCACCACCAGCATAATTCTCTCAGAAAACACGCTGCTACACCAAAACTACACATCTCACCAGCTAAAACCTCTCAACTATGATTTTTTCTAAGTACCCTATTTTGAGAAGCTCTATGAAGGCCAAAAGCTATAAATAGAGGTCCTCTCTCCCTCATTTTTGCATCATCATGGAACAAGTTCCCACTATCCAGGATCACCACCATCCCTGAGCTAGCAGGATATCTAGAATAGTAGTAGTGTTTTAGTAGTGAAAAGCTCGGTAGCCTTGCTCAGTGGCTTAGTATTAGTGAAGAATAGTATTATAACCGTAGTTAAAGCTCAGTATCCTTTCTCAGTAGCTTAGTATTAGTAAGGAATAGTAGTATAGCCATAGCTAAAGCTTAGTAGCCTTGCTCAAAAGCTTAGTGTTATTAACAAAGAGAAGTAGTAGTGATATAAACTCAGTATTAAAAAAAATCCTAAAATAATCAAATCCAGTAGTTTTATTATTAGTACTCATATCAAAAAAAAATCATTATAATCAACCTAAAACCATAAAAAAATATATATTCTTCACATTCTTATTAAAAAAACAAAAAAAACATTCTTATTACTTTTATTAAAATAACAGAAACCCAAAGTATATATATATATATATTATCATCACTTTTATTAAAATAAAATAAAAAAATCTAGTGTTTATTTTATCAGAAATTTTAGATCAGAGTTTTTAATGTAGTGTTATTGATAGGTCTGATTTAGAGACTGCTGGTAAGTCTTCTCTATCTGTTGAAAGCCACAAATCTTATTTTATTTTGTGATTCTCTGTAGGCTGACTATTCAGTATTATTTAGAGGGGCAGCTAATACACCTTAGCACCCATGGTTATTGGACAATTCTGAAATTCAAAACAGACTTACCAATAATTTCCCCCTCAAGGTACTGCCTTATTTCATCCCACACCAAAAGGAGTTCCCACAACCTGATTATGGCAGTGGCCAATCAGTTACAGAAGGACAAGGGTCAGTTGATGACCTCCAAATTAATAAATTATGTCATTCTGAAGCTGATAAAACTTTTTTACCTTCAAAAAGAGCTGACACTTCCACAAGAAGCCTCAGTGGAAATTTACAAAGCCAGCCAGAAGGCTTACAACAATGCATTGCAGCACAAAGAGTACCAGATCCTTGCAGATCTGTGGAGAAACTGCATGAAATATTTCCTGACTGTGAGAAAATTCCTGGGCCATCCCAAAACCTGCAAGTTACTCAATGGATGCCATCCATTGATGGAAAAGAGGAACATGATGCTCTTATCAGCAGAATGGAGGGAAACAAACCCTCCACCACCCAAACAAGTGCCAAGAACAGCCCCAGTGGCCAGCAGCAGCAATTCCAACATGAAAAAGCAGCCACAAGCTCAGAACAAGGGCAATGGAAAGGCACCAGCCACAAAACCTTACAGCCAGGGCTACAGGATTCCAAATATTTAACAGGATGCCATGGAAAATGTATTTCAGCTGGCCAGAACAATGATGGAATTACAGAAAAAGGAGGAAGCCAGATTAAAATATCAGAAATGATTTCTGTTATTTTTGATTCTATCCCAGAATTGTATTAAGCTATAACTGATGCAAAATATCATGTTTCTGATAAAAATTCATCAATTTGTATCAATCTTAAAACAAATAACTTGAGTCTGAGCCAAATCAATGAAAAACTTATATGTTTTGAAAAATCTATAAGAACAATTAAGACTTCCAACAATCATAAATCTTTTGGCAACAAGATAAATGAACAATCTGCCATTGTTAAAGAATTAACAGAAAATTATTCTAAATTCAATATTTATGACATAATTGAAACAAGAATAAAACAAGCCATAAGTACTATCAAAGAGGATAATAAGAAATCTCTTGATGATATTTCAAAATCATTTACTGAAGTAAAGACATATATAATGGCCTTGAGAAAGTGTTTTGATACCTCAAAGGAGGAAATATCATAATTAACAATAAAGTTAAATGAGGTTATCTCTGATAATACTAAACAAACAGAATTATGGAATGAGCTAACATATAAAGAGGATGATCATAAAAAGAATGTAATGAACTCTATACAAAGCTTGAAACATGAATTAAGAAGTTCACAAAGGTGTAACATCAGTAAAATAAATGATATTTAGCAACTACTAAGCACCTTACCAAGAATAGCTTTCCCATATGCAAATACCATTACTGTACTTTTGGTTGATTTGACTCTTCCACCATGAATTTCTTTCATTTCTGTGTAGCATATACTAGCATGACCTTGAAATGCTGTATTTAGTCTAGCAGTAATCCAGTAATATGGTATGCTTGGTAAATCAATGAAGAGTCCATCAATATAATCTATGAGCTCCATATGATCATATTCTCCCGTTCCAGAGAATTTGGGCCAGCTTGAGGTCTCAGGAAGCTGTTTCAAGGTTTCCTTTTAAGAATAAGACATATTATCTCCATCCTGTTATTGTGATGGAGATCTTGCCTTATTGCCCAACATGGCATCTGGTTTGATCTCATCTGGGTGATATGGATTATCCATAACATGGCCATGTGGTTGGGGATTCATGTTATGGTAGACATTAAACAATTTTTCTATATCTTGGTCCAGAAAATCCCTGTCCCTTCTTCTGTGGTTTTGTTCTTCAAAGACTATATTCAGTCTGTTGTTGGTTTTTTCAGAGGCTTTTCTCAATTGAGCATGTCCTTCTTGAAGAGTTTTAACAATTTTATCCATGGAGGCTGTTAATTATTTCATCCTCTCTTGGCTTGCTTCAAGTTCTGAAAACTGCTTTTGAGTTTTATCAGCATATTGGGACATTTGTAACCACAGTGCATCACTGTTTAAGTTACTCTCAGGTGAGACAGCATTATGTTCAATCTGAGTGGGGGCAATATTTCTATCAATAGGACTACTGATTCTAGAGTGGTTTACAACTACTTCTGGCTCTTGTGCACTTCTTTCACCAAATACAACAACTTCTGGATCATTGGGTCTGACTCTCTCTTCCTTTGATTGAAAGAGGTTTTGTGTTTCCCCTTGTATCCTTGTCTTCTCTTGGAAACCTCCTGGAATTGTGAAGAATGGTGACTCCTGGTCACTGACTTGTTGGTTTCTGAATGGTGTGAAGCCACTGGAGAGCTGATTTGGCCTGCTCCTTGTGAGCCTGAAGGAATATGACTAGGCCCTTTCTGGGTTAACTGTTCTTCTAAAGCTTGGATAGTGGCCTGATTCTCCCTTATCCTGTTTGCACTTGCCTCCAGGAGTCTGAACTGCCTGGTAGGATTCCAACATTTTGTGATTACCATAAGGTCCTTGAAGTCTATTTCTTTGAGAAAGATCCTCTGGCAACTTGCTCCAAGTTCTGCCCAGTGAGATGCTAGGTTGAACCTCTTGTTGTCCATGCTCCATTGCAATAAATCTTTGAGGGATTGGTGGAGCTGAAGAACTTGATCCATATCCTTCCAGTCCTCTGGTTTGAGGTTCCTGTTGAATTGGAGTGTGAATGGCAGGGTTGATATTATCTCCCTAATTGTTTTGCCATCCACCACTGTGTCCAAGGTGTCCTCTTCCAGGTCTTCTGTTTCTAGAAAAGCCTTCTCTGTCCCCTGGCCGGTTCCTTTGGAATCCAAGGTCTCTGAGGTGTACAGGTGACATATCAGTGTTTGAAAGCAGTCAAAAACTTTATGTTCTTAGGGTATTTACCTTTGACTGTGCGTTGTACAAATTTGTTGTCTGCTGATTTGGGCAATTTACCTTTAGAGGCTACAACTGGGTTAATTATAGTAATCTTCCCTGTACAAGTTGTCAAGGTTGGTTTACCTTGTATTGATGGAGAGTGTTGTGGTTTTCTACTCCTCTGGGTGGCTATTGGTGTCAACTTCTTTGCTGTAATCGGGCCTTCACTGTGCCTCTTTCCTTTGCCCTTGCTTCCCTCTGGTTCTGAGGGTGTCACTGGTGTGTTGGCCTGTGACTGGGTATCTAGTGGGATATAGCTTTCTTCCACTGAATCAAAACAGGAAAAATAGGTCTTAATGTCAGTTAAGACTTCTTAAAACACTGTTATCACGTCTAAGAATTGCCTCTGGGGTTTGTATAATAATGAAATCTGCCCTGTATAATGACAGTGTAATTGAATTAACAATTCCAGATCAGAATTACAGCTGTTGGTACCCTGTTACACTGTTTGTGTACCAGTATTTCCCAGATTGACTTGTGGCTTTCAAGTAAAATCTATATGAAGTGATTCTGTATAAGTGTAATTGAGTCAACAATATACTTAACCACGCCTAAACTGTTGGTTTCACAGTCAGAGGTGTCCTTATTTAGTCAAAAATACAGGACTTATTAATGGCTGAAGTGTTTTTATATGTAAAACATGCCAAAAATAAAGGACTTGTGGTTATTAGCCATATGACAAGTACTCTTATAATATGAGTATAAAATGGTATAAACACACATTCACACTATAAAATATATAATATATATATTTTTAAGAAAAAATACGCCTAAAAACATAGAAAGAATTGTCAGAAAGCAATAAATAAGTGAAAAACTTACTTGTAAGGGCCAAAAATTCCAAAACAACACAGCCAGGCCCCCAAAATGTCAGGATAAAACTATGATAAAGTGGTAAATAGGCTAGTTACAACTTTAACTATGTTTGTGACACAGCTATAAAGATTAAAATAAAGATGTTTTAAGATAATAAGGGTTATAATTAAATAAAAGGGCTTTACTATTGAGAAATAGTGGTGGTGAGCGCTGCTGAAAGCCCTGGGTGCAGCATTACCAGTTGCTGATGTTGACGTTTATGACACCTAGAATGCTGTACAGAACCTGTATGGCACCCCAGTATTGAATGAACTATGAGTTATTGAAGTAAAAACAAGCTTCTTTGTCAGGTTGACACCTCATAATCATGGTTATGGGATATTATCCCATGGTAAGGCTGTATTGGTCAAAATGTGGTATTTTGACCTTAACACAGCTATAACTTTGTCAGTTCTTGAGATATCAGCCTCAAAATTGAATCTGTGTGTAGCTCTGTATGTTTTCTACACAATGGTACCTTATTTGGTACGGTTATCATTAAATATGACAAAGCTATCCCATGTACACGTTTTTTGTACATGTGTGTGTTGTTAGCCAAAAGCTGTATTGGGCCTGTTTGCCCTATAGCTTTTTTCCTAGTAGAGATATGGAGAGATGAATGACACCAGCAGATAGCCCTGATTGTGCTCTTTCCAAAACGACCCCACTTTAGGTATCTCACACTAAAACTGTAGAAGTTAGATAAGAGGTGAATGTTTTATTCACCCTTATTTGGCCTGAATTTGACCATAACTTCTGTAATACTGGTGCGAGCTCAATTTGGTTGGTAGCATTGGATAGCCCTGGCTTAGAGTCTGATTATGCATACCAATTTGATGGGTTTAGGCCTCTTACTCTGTATTTCAGATGAGAGGTGAAAATTAAGGTTTATGCTCAGCAACAACTTTGAGCAGGAATAACTTTGTGATTCTTTGCCTTATGATTATGGGACTTGTGTATTTGGAAAGGGGTGAGTTTCCTCTTTCTTTTGATATCTTTTGAGCTGATTTGCCTCAACTCAATGTTTTGGTGGTATCTTGGCTATCCCATTGGTTTATGGTATTTGGCTGTCATGCTTGTGCTCTGGTTTGGATTCACAGGCTGACAAAAAGCCAGTACCAAGAAACATCAAACAGATGCAATTGTTCCTTGGGTTTGCTAGCTACAATAAAAATCACATCAAATATTTTGCCCACATAACTAGTAGTTTATACAAGTTATGTTCAAAAGATATAGTTTTTGAAATTACCAATGAAAGAAGGGATTCATATGAGAGGATAAAAAATGAACTAACAAATGCACCTGTAATTATCTTGTCTGACTTTGAACTACCATTCAAGTTATACATAGATGCAGCATGTAGCCAAGGCTTGGGAGCAGCCCTTCACCACAGACAGATTGTAGATGGTGAACCAAGAGAGGGAGTAATATATTAAATCTATAGGCAACTGAAAGATTTTGAAGCCAGGTATGAGGCTACCCAGATTTAATGTCTATCCTTAGTCTGAGCTCTGGAGAAACTTGATTATTATTTGGAGGGTGCAGTCTTTGAAGTCTACACAGACTGCACAACCTTGAAATCTTTACTAAATATAAAGACTACCAATAGACACATGTTGAGGTGGCAAATAGCCATCCAAGAGTATAGATGGAACATGAACATCATACAAAAAGAAGTTAAAGATGATACAAATGCAGATTGCCTTGGCAGATGGCCACTGGATAATGTCAAAATCAATCTAGCTTATGACCCTGAAGTAGCAGCCAAGATCCCTATCCATTTCATGAAAATAGATAGGAGGAAAAACTTCAAATTTTCTGAATGTGCACCAGTAAGTGGTTCCCCAGACAGTGGAAAAACTGATTCAGAAGGTACAGAAACTCCCATATTGGGAATAAGCTCCTCAGAAATGCATAATTAATTCTTAAATGCAGGGATGAAGACATATGCAAAACACCAACAGTGTGGCATATTGTTGCAACTCCTCCAACAAAGGTACAGGAGCCCAGAACTGGAATCTCAGTTAGAGGAACCCTGGTTGAGGGACTATAAGGACAACCAATATTTCCTTATAGATGGCATGATATACCATAGAGAGAAGCACACTAGTGCACTCACAATAATAGACAGTGACCATATATCCTTGATCCTACAAGAATGCCATGACTGCCCCTATATGGGACACATGAGTGAAGACAGGACCAAGGAAAGGGTAGCAAGCACAGCTTGGTGGCCCAAATGGGAGCGGGAGTTGAATGAATACATCAACACTTGTGAGACTGCAAGAAGGAAAATAGGAAACATGGAAGAAGTAGGGGTTACTTCAACACATAGAAGAACCCAAAAACCCATGGGAAACCATCAACATGGCCTGGGTCACAGGAGTTGTCCCATGAGGCAAATAGAGCTTCAATTCCTGCCTGATCATAGTTGATAGATTCAGAAAGAGTATGAGGTGCCTACCATGTCACAAGCAGGACACAGCCATGGATACTGCTCTGTTATGTTGGAATAACATAATATCTACCTGTGGAGTCAGAGAAATTATTATTATTGATAGGGACGCAAAGTTCACATCTTAATTTTGGAAAAACCTGTATGACATGCTTGGCACCAAGCTTGCATTTTCAACAGCTTACCATCCACAAACAGATGGACTAGCTGAAAGGATGATCCAGACAATGGAGGACATCCTTAGAAGATTCTGTGCCTATGGCATGGAATACAAGTACCATGAAGGATACACCCATGACTGAGTTAACCTTCTACCAGCAGTCCAGCTTGCTTGTAATACAAGTCACCACTCTACCACAGGAAAAACACCTGCACTGGTAGAGAAAGGGTGAAATTCCCTATTGCCTGTGGATTACTTGAACAAGATTCTTCTGAACATCCACCCCACAGCCAAAGATTTCCATGAAATGTGGAGGAGGGCTTGTGACACAGCTGCCAAATGCATAGCTGAGGCAAAAGAATATAATAAGAAGAGTTGGGACAAATAAAACATGGAACCTGACTTTAAGGAAGGGGACCAAGTATTAGTGTCTACACTGAGCTTTAATAATCTCAAAGGACCTAAGAAGATGAAAGACTCATTTCTAGGGCCCTTCACTATCATTAGGTTGATAGGGAAAAATGCATTGGAAGTCAAACTCATGGAGGAAATTTCCAGAAAACACCCAGTCTTTCCAGTGAGTTTAGTCAAGCCATACTTCCAGACAGAGGAGGAAAAATTCCCCTCCAGGAAGAAGAACACCACCTCACCAGAAATAGCGGAAGTGGAGGATTCCCCTTGACCTGTGAAGAAAATCATCTAGCCCAGGAAGATCATACTTAATGGTAAGGATCAAGGACAGTACTTAGTCAGATTCAAGAACCAGACAGCTGACAAGGACAAGTGGCTGACAGAAGATGCCATACCAGATGGGGACCTTCTTCTAAGGAGATTCAGGGCCTCTAGGAAGACTTAACAGTCTTGTAAGTGATGAGCCTTTTTAAAAGGGAGGTTATGTCAGCATGTGACTCAAAACAAGAGCACAAGCATGACATCCAGATACCATAAATCAATGGTATAGCCAAGATACCACCAAAACATGGAGCTTAGCCAAACCAGCTCACAAGGTATCAAACAAAAGAGGAAACTCGCCCATTTCCAAACATACAAGTCCCATAATCATAGGACAAAGAATAACAAGGTTATTCCTGCTCAAAGTTGTTGCTTAGCATAAGCCTTAATTTTCACCTCTCATCTGAAGTACAAAGGAAGAGGCTTAACCACATCAAATGGGTATTAAAAATGAAACTCCAAGTCAGAGCTATCCAATGGTACTAGCAAAACTGAGCTAGCACCAGTATTACAGAAGTTATGGTCAAATTCAGGCCAAATAAGGGTGAATACAACATTCACCTCTCATCTAACTTCTACAGTTTTAGTGTGAGATACCTAAAGTGGGGTCTTTTTGGAAAGAGCACAATCAGGGCTATCTGCTGGTGTCATTCATCTCTCCATATCTCCACTAGGAAAAAAGGTATAGGGCAAACAGGCCCAATACAGCTTTTGCCTAAAAACATGCACATGTACAAAAAAAATGTGTACATACCAAAATAAGGTCAAATAAGGGTGATTAAAAAATTAACCTCCCATCCAACTTCTACAGTTCTAGTGTGAGATACCCAAAGTGTGGTCTTTTTGGAAAGATCACAATCAGGGCTATCTGATGGTGCCATCCATTTCCCTATATCTCATCTAGGACAAAAGATATGGAGGAAACAAGCTCCATACAGTTTTTGGACAAATCATAAATGTGTATAAGAAAACTTGTACATGGCATAACTTTTCCATATTGAATGATAACCATATCAAATGAGGTACCATTGTGTAGAACAAAGCCAGGGCTACAATATGAACCAACTTTGAGGTTGTAATCTCACAAGCCAAAAGAGGTATGGCTGTTTAAAGGTCAAAATCCCACAGTTTGGCCAATACAGCCTTATAGTGGGATAATATCCCATAACCATGATTTAGAGGTGTCAAAAGGACAAAGAAGCATGTTTATACTTAAATAACTCACAGTTAATTCAATACTAGGGTCCCATAAAGGTCCTTTACAGCATTCTATGCATAATACACATCAGAATCAGGCTATGTGGTCCCTGGATGAAAAGTTTCACCCTTTATTGGTGAAAACTGCCCAGATGTGGTTTCAAAACCACATCTGAGCCCAATACAGGCTATAAAGGCTTTGTAAAAACCACAAGCCAGTACTTGGGAGTGAAAATTCTTCACTTCCTCTACATGGAAAGGTCTAGAAGCCTTGTAACCCCATTTTAGGATAAAAAGGGGCCTTTTCACAGCCAGAAAAGGTTTCCACATCCTGCTCTTGAATTCCTAGGTAGTACAACTTTCAAAAACAGTAATACTCTTGGAAAAGAACCAGGTTATTCCTTAAAACATAAGTATTGTAGCTCTTATTATAGTAACACAACTGGTAAGACTGCACCCAGGGCTTTCAGCAGCACCCGCCCCATTATACAATAGTAAAGCCCTTTTATTATCATAAATCAAACTCTTTTTAGACTATTTTCACTGTGTCACAGTCATAGTTAAAACTTGTAAATACTATTATACACCTTTATCATAGACTCAGCCTCACAATTTCTTTAAAGAATTGGTGTGGACTATCTTGGAAATTCATTCTTCAGTGATATGTTATTGATAATTTATTTAATATCTTATTTCAATTCAAGTCTTTCTTTATCACTTTTTTCCAATTGTTCTTGGAAAAGAGCTGCATTTTGACCCATTGAATTTTCCAAGTTCTGGACTTATATTCTTAATTCTCTCAATTGTTTTGTAACAAAAGAAATAGAATTGTCATCTGGTTGATGGATTAAGGTAACTTTAGACTCAATTCTTGAGCAAATTTTCATCAAAGACAAAATATTGTCTTTATTAATACTTTCTAGACCAATAATGTTCTTTTGTGACTCTTTTACTTGTACAATCTCTCTACTCAACTTTTGTTGGATATACTCAGAACTGTTTAGCTTTGCTAAAATCTCTTTATCACAAGTTTCAAAATAATCTACAAGCTTTAAAAGGTCTATTTCTTTGGAAAGTATTGGTTCATTCTTTCCTCCTCCTTTTTTTTGAATTCCATCAGAGTTCTTGCCATATTGAACACATTGTCCATGGCTGTCTCCTCTTTCTTGGGAATTCGTTGACTGCTCTTTGGGGTTTGCTTGCCCTTATTTGGCACTTTTTGAGGCTGATTTTGCTTGTGGAGGCCTGGGAGCTTCCACTGGGCTGTTGTCCTTTCCTTGGGACAACTTCTTCCTCTGGTCCTCTGAAAACATGCTTTGGTTTTTCAACCAAGCTTTTATCTGTTGGACTTGTCCTTTGCAAGACATGGGTTTTCAACCCCTCAGAAGGTCCTCTGCCTTTTCTAGGCCCATGAACTTCTTCACTTGAAGATATGAGTTCATTGTGCCTATCCAAAGACCTGGAAGAAATTTCCACTCCTTCTGCTTTGCGGCCATAAACCAGTTCTTGTATTGAGACTGGTATATTTGTATTGTTGCCTGTTGGAAATTATTCAGGTCCGACAACAGGAATAGCAGTTATGTCAGCTTCTGGACTCTCAGGAAGAGTTCCAAATGTTCTGGCTAACCTTTGGGAACTGGTGGAAGTTCTGGCATCTTCCATTTGTGCCTCTACTCTGGGATGAAAATCTTGACCTTTGGATTTATGACTTGAATGTCCTGTTCCAGATCCATTTGATTGGATGTAGTAGTTACTTCCACTTCTAGTAGTAGTCATTTCAAGTCAATAAAACAAAAAATTGACTAAGAAATTGATTTAATTCACCTTCTGGACCTTTGATGGGTTCTTGGGTAATTAAACACCTTGTTTCTGGCGGATTTGAATTTTAATACTAGACTCTGAGGCCTAAAATTCTGAAGAAATTTATCTTATGGATGACACAAGAGAAAATGAAAAAATATAAGTTTTTTTATTGAACAAGAAAAATAGCTTATAAACTTAGCTTATTGGATAAAGTTGTTTTAACACCACAGAAAAAAGCTGGGGACTTGCATACAGGTCCTTTACAGTATCTTCAGCTTATGTCTGAGTGTTTCTCTGGAAGTATCCCTAGTTTAACTCACATTCATTTTATTCTGACATTTTTACTCCCCCTTTAATTTTTATTAATATTTTCTCAACTCAATATATACACTGGAAACAAACATAGGTAATGAATATTATTCAATTTTTGGATTGTGAGAACATTGAAGTTCCCTCATGATGGTTATATTTAGTAGAATAATCTTCAAATTCTCTCATCCATTGAGTTCCTTACAATTCATTTCTCGAATGCTTGTAGATTTTGAAAGTTCATCCAGCTATATGGGGAGCCTTGAAAAGGAATTTTTTGATACTTGTAGCACTAATTGCTTCTTTAATCTCATTTTCATTCTGCTGCCTTAATTCTTGAATTTCTTTGATTTCAATTTATCTTTCATGCTGGCTCAAACAATGGGGATAACTTAAGAAATAAGAAATTATATTTACCAGAATGCTTGTTTTCAGATGAATAAAAATTCAAGATTGAATTGATTTCCCACAATTATAATAATAATTAATGATGAATTTGAAAATTATAATGGTAATTATTTTGAGGGAATCCTGTCCAAATTTAAATTAAAAATGGGCTTTCTCCTTAAAATTCTGAATATTTTGGAAAAATAAGATCCAATAATTTTATAATAAGTAAAATACCTCTTTTTGAGTGATGATTATCATCATAGAAATTTGGCAAAATCTTTGGAAAGGATGTTTCCATACAAATTAATCTTAATTTATTTTAATAATGTTTCAAGATAAAAAAATGAATAAATAAATAGAATAAAAGAAACTTGAAGCTCTTCAAATAGTGAGTCAAGGCCTTCAAAATGATGTCATGAATACTTTTGAAATTAGATTCTTGAGAATTTCTGCAAAGGAAAATTAAATACAGTTTAGGAATACTTTAATGAATTAAAAAGAGTTTGAAAGGGGTTGCATGGGCCACAACTGAAACATTTTGTTCAGTGCTGGATATATCTTGGAGGGAACTCCACATTTTAAAAGGAACTTGTTTCCTCATAGATAATTTCTTTTAAAATCAAAATCCAAGGATTCAGGACAACAGTAAAAAGCCATTTAATTGATCTGCAGATTTGGAATATATTTATGTCCATTGATAAACTAAGTTTCAAAATATAATTCATTTTTTACACTATTGAGAAAAATTCATGGGCTAAATGTTTAGCTTATCAAAATCACTTAAGAAATTCCCGGGGGTCTTTCCACTATATAACCCATGCAATCCTATCATTTAGGTTCTATTTGTCCTAAAAAAATCATATCACACTGATATATTAAATTTTCATTCTAAGAATTTACAGTATGATTTCAATATTTTGTCTTGGGTTTTTATTATTTAAATTGAAAAAAAAATCAATATTGACCGATCCTTTCCAACCTCTCTGAGCTCAGTAATATTCAGAAGAGTATTTAATTCTATTCATATACTATTAGAATCTGACTTGAGTCATCTTGGGAGCCTTAATTCTTTCCAGAGTTTCCATCTGGGTCCACTGCTTGATATTTTTGGAGGAGTGGCTGAAGGCTTGGATCCTGAAACATATAAAAAATGAAAAAATAATAATAAAGTGCTTTTCATAAATTCTTTCATAAATTTCAAGAATAAAAATAAAAATATCCTATTACATGGATGTGTTTTTGTTGTTGAAGGCAACATTTTACAAACAAGAGAGGCTTTCAAGAATGCAAACATGCCTCTGAGACATATTGGGAACTATAGCTCACCTTCACTTATTGATATTCCTCAAGATTGTGATCTTTATCAAGCTTCCAACCATACAGGTTTAGCCAGTTCTGTTACTTCAATACCTAATTGTCAAACCAATATTTCATTGCACCAAATCCAGGGTATTTTCTTTCTCTTAAATATCAAAAATAATATGGAAACAATTTGTGAAAACCTATGGAAACATTCACATAACTTATGGATTGAACAAGTGTTTTCTAATGCTGTTGAAAATGGGCTTATACCACAAGATATTGTGTGCAAAAGTAGGGGTGGAATATTGGCTGATGATATGCGACTTGGAAGATCATTGACAACTTTATGCTTGATTCAAAAACCACAAAATGAAGCATTAAAGTACTCCAAAATATCTAAGAACCATGTCCCAGATATTTTGATCCCTGTACCACTTTCTACTTTGAATAACTGGGAGAATGAAATAAGACTAAATTTTCATAATGGTAGTTTACCACATTCAATAGTCCATGGTTCCAATCGTAATTTCATTTCATTCCAAAATTTGAAGCAGAATGCAGTTATCATCACCACATATGATGTTATTGCTTGTTATAATGTTGTGGATGTTCACGGGATGAGATTAAATCATCTTTTGGTGAATTGGTTCAGAATAGTGTTGGATGAAGCACAGTTAACTTCTCTTTGGGATTTTTAAATAAAAAAGTACTGAAATCTTTACATCAATTAGCTACATAAAGGAACAATCTACTCATAGAGCATTCACAATATTTAATTTAAAATCTGAAACAAAGTTATGCCTTACAGGAACACCATTACAAAACAATCTTTGGGATATTCATAGTCTGTTGAGGTTTTTACAAGTAAAACCATGTAATCTAAAGCCTTTATGGGATAATTTCATAATTAAACAAATATCATCTGGGAATCAAATGTAACTCCAATCATTACAGCTTATAATGCACACACTCACCTTGAGAAGATTGAAAGCCAACCTACTGGATCTTCCCAAGAAAGTGCAACATGGAGTTGGACTTGAGATCTATGAGCCATGAAAAACACTTTTTTCAAAAAAGCATGAAGGGTTTAGTGCATTGTATGAAAAACAGAGGTCCAAAGCAGTTCAATTGGATTCATCAGAATTTTTCTCCAGATTATCAGATTTGAGGCAGCTTTGCAGTCCCCCAGCACTGATAGAAAGGGAATAAGGGTGGAGGAGATATACCTGGAAAGAAGGATCCAAAGTGGTGCATCTTGTTACCAATCTCAAAGAGTTTTTTCAGAAGGAGCCAGGCTTAAGATATCCCAAAGCAGCTGTTTTTTCAGAATATAAAAGGTTTCTTGACATGTGAGCTCAAATCCTTCTACTACCTGTCATTTGAATGATTTTATTGATCAAATATTTTAAAAAGTATTGGAATTGCACTGGATGAAAGTGGAACATCCAATTTGATGATGCATGGAATGCTCAAAAAAGATCAAAGAATACAAATCCTTGAATAATTCAGAAAAAATACAAAATCTCAAGTTCTTCTCACAACAAAAGGCACAGGTGGTGTTGGTATTGATCTGAGATGTGCTCAAAATGTCTACATAATGGTAAGAAAGTATTCAGATACACTTGAAGATTAATCTAATATTATTCCGATTACTTAAATTAGGAACCAGGTTGGAATCCTTCAACTGATGATTAAGCAGTTGATAGGCTTCATTGGATAGGGAAAAAGAAAGAATTTCACGTATTTCATTATATAACTGTTGGTAGTATTGAGGTGAATATTCAGCAATTTAGAAGGAAGAAACAGCAGCTTCAGATGTAAGATAGTTTATACTCAACCAATATTTATCTTTTTTAGTAGCTAAACAATTTTTATTTCACTTCAGGTTGAGCATTAGAAATTTAGGTCCTGTGGATCATGAATTGGAAAAATTGATTGTGGAAACAATAGAAAAATCATGAATTCTTTTTTTAGGTTTCAGATAGTTGAAGTAAATGATGAATATCTATACATGGCTTTGATTGTAACATTAGCTTCTCATCACTAGTAAGCTTGGAAATATAATCATTTGAATAAAGATTTTCTGGAAGTCCAATTGGAACTTTGGCTTCTTTCTCAAAAATACCACTTTGTACTCTTCTACATTCCAAGACATTTGGAATTCTATTGAATTTACTTTTTTGAATTTTCTTTTGGATTAATAAGGAATCTAATTGACTTGCTAACTTTGAGAATTAATCTGACCTCCAAGGGAACTTTAGTTTTATCAATGATCCATTTTCATCTTCAGTATCAGAGCAGCCATGTGGCTCATCAAATATGGAAGCTTCATCTTGATTAATTTTCAATGATAGTAATGTCTCTGAGAGATTTGATGATAAATGAATATTAAATAACATTAATTGGTGTAAAAATCAATCACAAATTAAATAAAAACATGCTCCTTTACACCACCTTGATTTCTGCTTCTGACTGGCTTTTTTTGGAAGTGCTTCAGGAACCAATTTATCATTCTTAAGATCCTCTTGTTTCCCTCTGAACCAGCGCATTAGTATTCAAGAATTAGTAATATGTGTATTATCCTTTGGATTTATCAAGCATATTTTCAATTCTCCTTGTTGGTGTAGATAGTTCCAGTGCTTGAGAACAAATTTTGCAAATATTTGATTCCATTTTGATTCCCAACATTGATTCCAAGCAAAGGTTGACATTGGGAAGCCTGATTTGAAGAGATCCTCTAGAAAAATAGTTTTGTACATTGGTTAAATGAATATTCTTCAGTTTATAGACAGTCTGTCTTCTCCTGAGTTGTGATTATGGGAATTTGTAATTGGATTATCAGTGCAAGAAAAGGGTAGGTTCTCAACAATTTTGAGACTTTCTTCTGATGGTAGAGATTTCCAACTATTCATATCAGATGGAGATTGGAAAAAGTTGATTTCCATGATCAACCAGCATAATTGATGTATGGATCTTGATATTGCACAGGTAGGTAGTGGGATAATGGGATGTAATATCTTTTTGATAGTCCTGTTTGATTGGGGTATAGAGGTCTTAAAAGAGTAATGTGAAGCTTTAGGCATAGTAAAACAGGTTAATCAAAGTCAGATTTCTGGGTATAGGTGGAAGAATCAAGAGAAGGGCTCCTATTTATCATAAATGAGAGTATTCTGGAGCCCTGTGGCTATTTCTTACAGTTTGAATAAGCCTGAAAAAAGCTATCTTTTGTAAAAGGAGCTAATTTGGGAAAGTAAGCAATGAGGTATCAGGTGAAGCAAAGTAATCTTAGCAAACTCAAACAAGATTTGAATAAAAATTTCCCTGTTTTGAAAGAATAAAATTAAATTACAGAAAAAACTGATCAAATTAATAAGGTGTTTATATTGGCTTTATGAGGGAGATCTAGTACAGGTTGTCCATCTATGGTATCTTTTTCAAGCCATTCCTCACTGAAGTCCAATACTAAACATTTAGCCACTTCCAATTTTTTGGGAGCATTGGGAACAAATTCATGGGTTTTTGAGAAAAATACCTTGTTAAAAATATCCAAAATATATGCATTTGTTCTCTTACAAATAGGCTAATAAGGCCTTTCCTCAGCAATGACACTATCAGTAATTTCAATCATCTGCAATGCTCCTTTAGCTGAGCTTTTTCTCCAATCTCTTGAGCAAACCATTAAGCCTCTTACCCCAGAAGCAAGAAATAAAGCTAAAATATGATAGCAGGGCTTAGCTGATCCTATTTTTGCTTGTAGCTCTGATAAGGTATTAAGGTGTTCTTTGGACCTGTTATGAGTGCGCACAAATCCATCAGGAATATTGACTGGAAGAACCTTTGAATGTGCTAGTATCAGGACATATGAAATCATAAGATGTAAAATGTAATCATTGAAAGATATTAAGCTATTCATTCCATAATGAATTGGCTTGTTTTACTCCTTTTAATAAAGGGTATTTTAAATTTGAGCTGAATGGGATGGTCTTGTGCTGAGGCAGGACACTAGAAATTCCAGGCTGAGTCATTGATTTAACAAGGGATCATCTTCTTTTGATTTTGTGATTTCAAATGTTTCAGGTTGTATGAGATCTTTTGCAGAAACTGATATTGACTCCAGTATTGGATTGGCCCAGAACTGTTTCTTTTGAAGATTAGGGACAAAGAGGGGTTGGTGTGATTTGAGAATGTTTGGCATTAAAATTGTAGAATCCACAGTAAAGATAGGGACATTCCAAGCGTCAGGATCATTGAAAGGATAATATTTATTTGGTGAAAAGATATCTAATCCTGAAAAAAGCAAGTAAATATCAATGTTCTGGATGAAACATGAATGAATGTTTTTTGTATTTACCAGATTTATCCAAATCCACCAGCCATTTGGTAATGATTAGAGATCCAATACTTTGAAAGTGTATTCCTTTGGGTAGTTTGGTAGAAAATGTCCTTTGGGGAATTTCCTGCAATTGTTCTCTTACTAGAGTTTTAACATTAACCTGGCATTTCTTCCATGAGGATACAGAAAGTGGCTGATAATGGCTGATTTTTTCTTCAAAGTGATCTGAGTTAATAGGATTGAATAATCCAGATTGAGGGAGATTTTTCTTCTTTTGGGATGATGAAGGCTCTTCATTACTGGTTTGCATTACTTTTGAAGTTGATGGGTTATTATCTACCAGTATGAAATTGGAGTTAGGTTTTTCTTTTGAGTTTTTGGTAGATGTAGGTTGTATCAAGGGCTCCTCTATTTTTGATTTTGCTTTTTTTCTCATGGTTGAAGCTGGAAAAATTTGTATATTTGATTAATCATTTTGAGAAATACTATTGACTTCAGGGCTGCAGTTTGAGGTGGATAGGAATTTTCCAAAATCATTTTGAGGTTGGAATAGTCCTGGTTCTAGATTTTGAGTATCTGACTGGTTTTGTGGGTGTGATGTCTCAATCTCATAATTGCATTCCAATTTCCAAGAAAGAAATGATTCAGGGAATATAGTTTCATCTTTGATTAAAGCCCAAATGAAATATTGAGACATACTTCTTGATTCTTTTCCTCCATATTTTGATAAATTTTGGCCTTTTTATTACTCATACTAGAAGAAGATATGAAATACCTCTTTATTGATGTTTGGGAGGATGCTGAAATAACACCCTTGGCTTCAGGGGGTAATGATCCACCTAGCTGTACACCTAAATTATGATTTGAATTCCAATGAAAAATGGCTCCATATGGGCAAAAGCTGGAAAAACATACAATACAGATCATCTTCAAGTATTTTGGAGACCTCTTGAATTATTTTTCTTGTATATTCAGGAAAGTGAGTATCACAGGTTACAAGCTTGAGAGAAGGAGACCTTTTTGAGATTTTGGATATGAATTGTGATTTTTCAACTTGATTTGGCTCTATTTCAAGTAATGGATCCATTTTGGAGCAGTGATTATCTGAAATTGACTGAGGGTTAATTATTATGAATAATTTTTTAAATTTATTTTTGAAATGAAATAGAAAAAAATAGAAGGCAGGGGTTCTTTACAGTGTTCAAGACAGATTGGACTATTATGTGATGTAGGATTTTGGGAAGGCATATATAATGATGACTTTTAATAAATGTCAATATTTTTGTTTGAGCATTTCTCAATATTTAATAGCTTGGGGACAAATGAAAACCAAAGCAGGCATAAATAAGAGGCTTATATATTAAATAATTTTGAGAACCTATAGCACAGTTCAGATTTGAAAACATTAAATAAATAACAAATTTATTACTGATGGTCATAATCGTGAAAGCCCACATTGTGGCTAAATTAGAAATTCTCACAATGGGTGATTTTTTAAAATATTTTAAATCATGTTTTCTTTTGAAGTACATTTATTACTAAATTCTAAGCTTGGCAAACATATAGGACACTTCAGCTCTCAAATACACTACAAAAATACTTATTTTATGACTGACAGTCATGATTTTGAAAGGCATCTTTTGACTTGGTTATTGATTCACTCAATTGGTGAATTGTTAAAATAATTTCTCTCTAATTATATTTCCAAATACATCTATTACAAAACTCTAAGCTTGGATACAAAAAAGGACTAGGAGATAAACATTATTCAGGATTCATACAATTATGACTACTTGAACCAGCTTCAATTTGACTAAGAGAAGATTTTCCTGGCCTCTGTATGATGTGACATCCCCTTTTTGTCTTGGCCTCAATCTTTAATAAAATATTTTGGAGTCCAATTGGTTCTTTTACCAATAAGGGGTTTCTTTCAACTTCTGAAATTGTGTTTAAGTATATTGTGGAATGACAATCTAAAGGTAAGCAATGTGGGAAATTAGTTAAATCAGAATTATAGTCTAATTGCTCTCCATACCTATGAAGCATCTGTTGAACTCTATTATTTTCAAGGTGGGTTTCAGTACCAAGGGTCATTGATAGATCCAATTTCCTTGTACACAAGGTCAAAGTTTCACTAGGCCAAACTACAACAAGTCTTTTTGGTGCTTTTCCCAAGTCAGAATTATTCTCTACATCTGAAGTTGCTTTTATATCAGTATATATTGCAGAGAAATTGTTGCTTTGAGGGAATAATTGACATGCTATTTTGAAACAGGCAGCTGTAACCTAAATATAAAAGTAATATTAGAGTTTGGTGTATGTCCAACAAAAGAATAAGCACATGCATTCTGCCTCCCTCTAGTGTTTTTGGATTTCTTAGCTTTTTCAAATCTAACCTCCTCTGCAGCCTGGCCAAGTTTTGAAAGTTTTTTCATTTCTTTACCCCTTCCATTGACCCAAAGCTCAACTAATAGTTTTAGTTGATCGGGATTTTTGATATTTAAACTGGGTTGTGTCTGGCTCCAATTGAAAAAATGTTGAGATAATGTCAGCTATGGCTGCATTCCAAGTGGAGCTATTGAATGAGGTTCCCCATTGGAAATTAAACCTCTTGAGGCCTACTAGCTGGCATTCCTTTTAAAAAGCACACTTTTCAACTATTGAGACCTTGATCTTTTTATTGAGAACATCACGACTTGGTTTAAATTCAGGTGGCTGAAATCGTTGGGATATGGAGGTGATTTCCTGTTTGACCAGAATTTTGTGCTCACTAATTGGATGATCTCTCAGTCCATATTCAAAGGTTTCCAAATGGGTTTTGATGTGTGTAGCTCCGTTTTTGACCCAATGAATATGAAATTCCTCTACATCATTGGAAGGATCTGGTGGGAAGTGATCTACAGAAGGTGGCATACCTATTAAGAAGTAGATAAATTCTCACAAGTGAACGGATTTGGTGTATGCCTGACTTGGAAGATTGTGTAATGCGGTGATTTCTTCCTTGCAAAATTCTCTTATTATTTCTATCCCTCTGTTGGTTCTCTTCTTGTTGAATCCTGAATTCTACTCCAACAACTGAAAACCAAATCAGTGAGTAATTTTCAATCAGCTTTAGGAAAGATACTCACCACCTGATGTTATTTCCTCTTGTCCCTCCTGACTGGAATTCTGTGCAACTGCATCCTCTATTCCAAGTCTTTCCAAATTGTGAAGTAAGATGGATTTCTTTCCAGTAGAGTCAGTATGGATGCTTTTGCGGTTTTCTTAATCTGAGTTAATTATTGAGTCACCCTCTCTTGGTGGGTTTTGTGATGAGAATCCCAAATTTTCTCTGTGGAATGCAGAGGGGGAGCCACCCATTGCATTGGAAGACATTGTAATATCAATTTAAAGAAGTGGAGATAGATTGAGTAAAATGAGATAATTATATTAATGAAAGTTTAAGGATGTTAAACAGAGTCAGAGTAAGGATTCCACATATGAGAATGAACTTGGTGGATGAGAAAGCTCAGGGAAGCTTAAAGAATTTTGGTGAAGTGGAAATACAGACATTTTTGCGGGAGATGAGATAGTTTATATACACATTTTTTCAAACCTGTTCTATCCAGCACCAAAAAACCAAATTATGTCTTGAAAGAGATTTGGGAGGCTTAAATATGGCAGATTGACAATTTAAATCTCTTTTAAAAGCAATTTGAGTGAATTATTGTAAAAAAAACTTCATTTAATAGCATATAACAATATCAACAAAGGAAAAATATTGTTTTTTCTCCAAGGAAATCTTTAGTGAGCAGTGATAAGGAAACCTAAGGCTGAAAGGGGTGTGGTGCTTCAATCACCTATCCATTGCTGGTAAGGTTTGAAAGGAAATGGTAAGAAACTGTTAAAATATATGAGATAATGAGTGTCGTTCCACTGAATCACTTACTGATGAATGTAGAGATACCAAACAGAGTGTAGCCTGATCAATTCCAAAGGTTTCACGAGGATTCTTGAGGCTTGCAGCATGACCCAAAACTGATTGGGAGCTGATGATTATTGCATGCTCTGTCTGGTCCAATAGAATGGAACAATTGAGGTCTGGAAAAGGATGGAAAGGGTCCTTTTCTATTTCATTATTTTCAAGATTCTTGAAATTTTTCATTATTAGCCACCATATGTTGGGTTCACTTCCAACTAATGAGACTATATTATCAATATGGCCTAATGATTTGACATTATTAATGCTATACTCTATGATACTGTCTTCAACATGTGATTTTACATTACAATACCTTTTTTTCTCAAAAATTATTGACTTTTTTCATTCAAAGAGGTTTAAAACATCACTTAAATCTCTTGAAAATAGTAGTTTCCACTGTTGAAAAATAGCATCATGCAATTGTATTGTATGACTGGCACTGATTTTTTTGATTGACACAGAGCAATGAGGGGATTGTTACTACCAACTCTTTGTTGAATATTAGGAAATTTGGAAATCCATTTATATTGTACTTTAGATATCCATCTTTTCAGTATTGCTTGGGAGATCTCAGCTACAATTGGTTACATGTGGGTAAGTGTTGGGTGAGGTTGATTTTTTGACATAAAAATATATAATTCAAACTCAACATGGCTTATTATTTCGTGGTATGTCCCCAAATTTATGGTCCATTCTTTCATATGCCCACAAAGCTAAGCTTCTTGGTGGACCTAGCTCCTTGATAGCCTTTGGTAAATGTTGTGTTAGGTGTAGATTAGGTTTGGAGTTTATCATGGACCAACCCAAACCAAGTGTTTGAAAATAGATCTTTGTAGTCCTTTCAATCTTATCTATGTCTTCTTCATGAATGCTTGTTCTAAGTTACATTTTTGTTAATTTAAGTAATGAGATTAGTTATTTGAGTAGAAGATCCTTATGGAGGTAGTTCCCTGGGAATTTTACCCTTTCCTCCCTGTGAGGTATTTGTGAACTCCATAGTGGTACAAGTGCCAAAGGTAAATACAATGTCATCAAGACTTGCCACTCTGCTGCTTTCAGTGTCTGAAAGTTTTTGAAACCAAATTTTCTGGGTAGATGAGAAAACCATGATGGGAATTTCGTTTGATTGATGACTTTTTGAAGTACCTCTAATTTGTCTTTTTTTAATCTTGGAGTTAAATACTGATTATCAACAGAAGATAAATCAAAAGGAACCAATGAATCACTACCATGTGTAAAAGGTAATAAGTTGAGTACTGTAGAAGTGGTTGTCTGGGATCTAAGGGAATACCTGGAGGTTAAAGTTCTGTTGCTTTTTTCAGTTTGATCACTTTTGGTCCTGGTGGCTTCACTAGATCCTTTGAGCATTTGGGATGTAGGAGGTTGAATGTGGGCAAGGTTAGCTTTTGTAGAGTTTTGTTTCTTGGGTCTACTTATTTTGTCAGAATCATTGTCATTTTCATTTTTACTTTTTCTTGGACACCCCAATAAACAAAAAGGATATTTGGATGGATTTGAGTCTTCCAAAAAACTTTGCTTTTTCCTTTGAAGCTATAACTCATGACCAGCCAATCCCACCTTGAGGAAGGATATGCAATAGTCTTTGATATCCCCTAAAATCAAACAATGCATAATATCTATGCCATAAAAGGCAATTGGTCTCCAGTAATATAGCTTATTTAGAATACTCCACTGGACACCATGTGAGTTTACAAATTCATCTTGATCCTTTTTGGTTTAGAGTTGGAGCCATTTGTTTGCCTTGGAAATATGATTTTCATGTGTCCTTGGTTCAAATTTTGAAATATCTATTTCATTGATGTCCACCCTTGTAATATTACAAAAGGAGCAAAATGGAGTGGCCAAATGAGGAAAATCCAGCCACTTTATGTAGAGCAGGAAAATCTGTTATTAAAGGTAATAAAGCTACTCTAATAAGTCTACCCTGTGGAAATTCACGGATATTGGAACACCAAATACCATTCCATAACATTTGAAGCTCAATCACAAGAGGCACCAAGATTGAATTCATTTGATCAAGAGATGGCTCTTTGGCACCAGGAATTATTGCATACAAAAACATGTTCCCCTCTTTGTGACGTTCACTTGGACGAAGATTCAAACAAGTGAGAAGAATTGATCCAATTGAAATGGATTTTGCAGCCCCTTTGTTACTGAATAGATTAAACCAATCTACATATAAGCTAAATATCAAATTACCTGTTCTATTTGTAAATGCTTGTTTACTGCATGGGGAAGATTTGAATGTGTGCCAAATTTTTCTATTACAAATATCAGAAATAACTTTAGGGTCTTTTTGAGAATTATGGGTATTGTGAGCATTTGATAGCTTTTCAAAGCCAGGAATCCACATATGGGAGGCCAACCATTTTTGCAAGGATTGGTATGTAAAGGTAAAGATTGGTTTTTGAAGTGAAAAATCATTCTTGTCATAAGTTTTAAATAAAAGAGAACCACATTCTTTTCTTGCAAGAGATCCTAATTTGAAAATGGAGGAAGGAAAACGTTGAATAAATTTGGATGTACACTGTTTGTTGATGTGCCCCGTTGCAGTCAGATCAAACAAGCTGAAGCATTCTGGATAGAAAATCTTTGTTTCAAAGTCCATGGATATGCCCAGCTGAACCAAAATAGTTTCAATTGAAAGTGTAATTTCTTTATCAATTGACAATCCATAAAAATTGTATTTCTCTCCAAGGCTAGTTATCTTTTCCCTTTCTGATAGAAGAAATTCTTTGATACTATCTCTGGAAATTCCATTTTGGAGGTATAGGCTGGAAGCTTGAACCAAAACTTACAGAGCATGAGATTAAATGAATTTAAAGGTCTTGTTTTCATATTTTTTGGTATCAAAAAGGAAATTTCTTGTATTATTCTGACAACAGATCTGTTCAGTTTGACAGCATCCAGGGGTTTTCTGTGTTGGATGCGCCAAAATATTGTGGAAAATTAGATTTAAGTAATGATGAATAATTGAAATTAATTAGGGAAAGAGTCCTTACATATTCACTATTTTGGGCTAAAAACATCTGATCAACCAAAGCCTGGGGTCTCCTGAGTTTTAGTAGTTCCAATTGATGTGTCTTCCAAGCTGGGTCAGACATAGGTCTTCCATGCTGTACAATATTTTTCAAATATTCATAATATTGATTGTAACAGCCAAGGTTGTGACAAGTGAAAATTGTTTTAGGGTGGCCCATTTTTTGCACCATGAAATTTTGTGAGGAATGAACAAAAAGGGTCCAAGAAATTGAAATGGAGTAGTGTGGCTATGAGGAAAGTGTTTGGGGGCTAAGAAAACTCAAAAGAGCTTTCAAGTGGACACAAACATAGCTTTATTTATATCTGAGCATCTTTGATTTTTCAAATATAGAAGCCAATTATGCCCCTATATGGTTTTCATGGGATACAAATATTATACATCAGTCATAGTTTGACCACTTTTAAGATTACAGCACCTGTAAAAACATATTTACAGCCAAGCTGTACGGTGGCTGGGCCTCATTCAGATACAGTTTTCTCTGTATCTGAGTGGGTATGATCACATTTCCAGGAGACAAACCAATTATGGCTGTAATTGGTTTGCAAGTGGTACAAATTATGACCGGCGGTCATAATTTGACCACCTGTGTATGATTACAGCCAAAGCTGTATTGTCTCTGGGCCTCATTCAGATACATTTTTTTCTGTATCTTAGTGGGTCTGATTACATTTCCAGGAGATAAACCATTTATGGCTGTAATTGGTTTGCATATGGTACAAATTATGACTGGTGGTCATACTTTGACCACTTTAGTTGCTGTATGGTGTCTGGGCCTCATTCGGATACAGCTTTTCCTGTATATGAGTGGGTATGATGAAATTCCCAGGAGAAAAATCAATTCCTTCCATAATTGGTCTGCATATGGTACAAATTATGACAGGCGGTCAGAATTTGACCACCTGTGTTGCTGTATGGTGTCTAGGCCTCATTCAGATACAGTTCAATACAGCAGTCATAGTTTGACCACTTTGAAGATTACAGTACCTGTAAGAAAAGCATTTACAGCCAAGCTGTATGGTGGCTGGGCCTCATTCAGATACAGTTTTCTCTGTATCTGTGTAAGGTGTGGATATAAAACTTTGATTAAAAATCAGGTACTTTTCCTGTCCTCAAAATTTATATAACATAATAATCAATTAAAAACAGTAAGAAATATTATTTTTAAGAGAAAACACGCCAATTCTATTGTTTATAGCTTTATTAGTATAAAACAATAATATTATAAAGATTTATTGTTTTACCAACAATAAACATTTATCCAACAATACTCTACAAGAGACATTTAAGGCTACAAAAGAAATTTCTTCAAGAGCAATTTCAATTTGAATTAATTGAGCAAAGAACTGCAAACAATTAATTAAAGAAGAAACTATTTAAAAAGAATATTAAAGAGAAAACATGCCCGAAAGTGACCAGAGTGAATTTGGAAACAAAGTGACAAAGTTTACAGTGATGAAAGATGCTTTAATTCACTTTTGGGGTGGTTCAGGGGTAAAAATGATTATAAGAGTTACAAACAATGATTATAATGATTTTTTCACGTGGTTAAAAGGATTAAAATGATTTTAAAATGGTGGTTGAGATCTTTTATTGATAGGTTTAAAAGTGTTTAAACTAATTATAAAAGGAAAAGATTTAACATGAAGAGAAAAGTTGGGAAAAGCAGACATTCTTTTATAGCCATCAATTTTCTCCCTCCAAAAGTAAAATTTACTCTTGTCAGTGGTGAAAAACAGTCTGGCAACAGAAAATCCAATTATGGCATCATTGAACCCTGGTTTAGACCAAAAAAGGGCTGGTTTAAGCCAATTTTAGCCATTTTAGACCCTTAAATCAGCCATTACTATAGAAATACCTGGTCTAGAGCCTTAAAAACATGTCAGAATGTGTGTAAGAGGCGTAGAAACCAGTTAAAGCTGTTTTTACTAACATTGTTTTAACTTAAGGGTAGTTTTACCCTTATGGAAGAAGTTAAAACCACCCTGGTTGGTATCAAAACCTCATCATCAATTGAGTCACAGACCCTGTGACTCAATTCCAGGCCAAAAGTGATGAACTTTTGCGTGGATTTTTCCCACGCCAGTCAGCAAGGATTTTGGGGGTCTGGCTCCCCCTTAGAGCTAAAGTTCCTTTTCCCCCCCAATTTTAATCTTTCCAATTTATTTTTTCCTTTAATTCCTCATCATGTATTATACATGTAATTTACATATGTAATTCAATTGAATTGTACAGTAAAGTACAGTAATAATTGATACCTCATATGTAAATTAAAGTTCACTTATGTAATAAATGCGCACATTTTGACATTTCTATTGAATTCAATTGAAAATACTTCAATTCCTCATAACTTCTAAACTAAACACAACACCTCAATTTTAACACAAAAATTGATGGTTAACACCACATGTGGTGCGAATTAAATTAAACTTTTGGGGATTTTCAATTTTTTGTATTGAAAATACTAAAAACTTTATTTAAGCTTATTTATAGTTGAGTTACAAAGATTTCACTCAGAGGTGACCCCACCTAATTTTTTATGAGGAATCAAATGTTGAAATAATTTTTATATGTTTATTTATTGGATAGAAGGTTATAATATATTTTATATAACTTTCTACCAAATATATTTTAATTTCATAATTTTTATTAAAAATTCATTTTTACTTAATTTTTACAAGTAAAAATATAATTTCATAATTTTAAATTTTATTGTACTTTTATTTTTAAATTATAATTAAATTTTGTTTTTTAAATATGAATTTGTATTTATATTTCAATTTTTATTTTTATAATATTAATAAATTTATTTTATTTATATTTGTGTCTTAATTTATCTTTTGTGGTCTTTTGGGTATATGAAAATACCTCTAAGGCTCACATTCCCTCCCCATAAAAGAAGAACATTACTTTGTAATATTGTTATTTCTAGTGTGTCTGAACCTTCTGAAAAGTTTAGTAGCTTCAGGTATGTCTTTTTCTGGCAACCATTCATCTTCACAAGTTGGGTCACTGTACCTAACAAGGTATTCCCTAACTTTGCTGGTTCTCAAATTTCTTTCTTTGAGAACTTTGGCAATTTTCTTACTGCCAGATGGCTCAACAGGAGGTATAGCTTGGGGAATTTTATTCCTCAAGGGTAATTTTTCAGAATCACTAGATTTATATGGCTTTATCAAGCTCACTGGAAATGTAGGATGCTTATTGCTAAGTTCTTCAGATAACTCTACCTCAACAGCATTTCCTCCATGAATGGCCTTAATAAAAAAAGGTCCTGCAAAGGAGTCTTTCAGCTTTTTACATCCTTGAATGTTACTGAAGTTAGTGGTGGATACAAGAGCTAAGTCCCCCACTCTGAAATCTGGAGTTGAATGTGATTTATCCCATTTGTCCTTAGCATATGCAAAAGAGTCCTCCATGCACATTACTGCATGCTTTCTAGCTTTTTCTAGCATTCCTTTGAAGCTAGCATATGTGGATGTATCTCAATTAAATCTTTCCTCAAGGAATCTTGGGGTAATTTGGGGTTCCATCCTTTTTCTAGAATATCAGGAGTTTGATTGGTACTGGCATGGATTGATGTTTCATATGCTAATTCCAGTTCTGGCAACAGAGTACACCAATCATGGGAGAATCCATCACAATTTTTGAATTCAAGGGCATATGCACAAAATCTTCTTACCATGTCCTCTAAGGTTTGGATTATCCTTTCAGCCAGTCCATCAGTTTGTGGGTGGTAGGCTGTAGAGAAAGACAGCTTAGTGCCAAATAATTGGTGAAGATTTGTCCATATTGCTGAAGTGAATTTGGGATCCCTATCACTAATGATATTTTTAAATATTCCAGTCCATGAGACTACTCTATTCCATATCAGAAGAGCTGTATCCATGGCTGTATCATCCTTGTGACATGGTAAAAAGATTGGAGCTTTACAGAATCTTTCCACAATTACTAGGCACGCAGTATAACTAATTTCACCTCTTGCTGGTAGTCCAGTAACCCAATCCATATGGACAATTTCCCAAGGTCTTCTTGGTTCTTGGATTTTTATCATATTTCCAAGTCTCTTGCCAGTGGATTTATTTGCCTCATGGCATCTATCACAGGTTTTGCAATACTCTGCAACATCTTTCTGCCACATTGGCCACCATATTCAGGTCTTTACTTTCTCTCTTGTTCTGTCTTCAGACAGATGTCCTGAAAAGGGGCTATCATGGCATTCCTTTAGTACAAGATTGATTAATGACCTGTCCACAACTGTCATTACACATGTGTGCTTGGTCCGTTTCATTCAAAAAAAAAGATAACTGGGAAACTTTCACAATGGATATTTTTATTGAAACTCAAGAAGATCTGAAATCAATGTTTTTCTTCTCAAGTTACTGAAATATGTCTGTATAAATTAAGATAATTCAGCACTTTTTACTGAGGAAATGTACTATATTGTCTGAAATTAATTATACTTTGTAATGAACATGATCTGACTTTCTTGAAACAAGATACATACATCAAAGCTGATATTTCAGCTTAATAGTGAAAAATTGGACTTTTTTGTTTTTTATTTCAACTTCAATTAAATATTGATCAATATAGTTACATAAAAATTATTATTTTTTACCTTTAGCACTAGGGTGCTCACACCACCTAGTCTGAAGCCCAGGTACATTAATTCTAAAATGAGAAGAAATGAGTCTGAAATTAGCAATTCAACATGAATATATATTTTTATTTCCAAATCTGAAAACATATTTTAAAAAAACTTCAGTCAGCTCTCAATAGGTTTACAGAAGGCAAGAAACAATTCAAGTAAAGAAAAGAAAGATTGCTTGATCCCTAAATAACTACATAACAATGAGATAAATATGATTAAACCCAACAGGTTTTTATTTTCTGAATATCTACACACAGCTCTTCAAATATTGAAACTCTTGTTTTTGCACATAAATTTCACTTTGAATGTTGATATATCATTTGAAAATAAACTACATAGTTTCCCACATGATAATTGTTTGTCTTAAAGGTGAATCAATACCCACAACTCTGAAAGCCTTTCTTTGAGACTTATCCATTTTCAAGAGACACTCTAGATTAATTAAGAATTAATTAGGGAAGATATTGAGATATAATATTGGATTATATTCATTTGCAAATAGGGGAATTAAGAGAATATATTCTGATTCAACCTTTTTTTATTCAACTGAGATTTATGCCTTGATCATATTTATTCTTAATTTTGAAAAAATGTAACAATTTTTATTGAAAAGACCATTTTTCTTGTCTGTTTTATGTAAAAGAATGAGTAGAAACCCATTTTTAAGCTTTAGAAACTGCCATGTCAGTACTCATATTGTGAGTGATCTCTGATGTTCAGCTTGGTGTAGGGTCTTCAAATGTCTTTGAACCAAATCAAATTTCATTTATTGATAGTCTCCCCAGGAAATGCATGAAGGCTCACTTTTTTTAGTGAGTTTACCGAGGCATTTCATGATATTAAACCTGGCCTTTTCAGTGAATAAATATTCATAACAATAAATCTTAAAAAGAAGTGTAAATTATTTCTGATAAAAATACTCAAGGCATCTTCCTGGAGTTTTCTGTAATGGCCATTTATTTTGCAAAATAAATCATATCATAAAGTCAGTGAGATCCATTTCTATTCTGAATTACTTTCAGAATCAATATTTGATGACTTTCTATAATCTTTATTTTATTTCCAGAGATTTTTGTTGACTTCAAATGTTTGAGAAATATGGGGTCACATATCTTTACTTGTCACTGCAAAAATTAATGAAACCTTCAAAAATTGAAATAAGATTTCATATAAATCATTATTCATCATTAAGTCTTTAAGAAATTTTCCTACCCCCTCAAATACATACTTCTGAGCCATTGTTTCTTCTGTGAAAATGATCATTGAAGCAAGTTTTACTAAAACTTCTTTTTGCCAATTTCTCTTATTTAAGCTAATAAATTAGAAGAAAATATTAATTTATTTCTAAATACTTAGGGTTCCATTCTCCTATCAATTGTATCCATCACTGAGCTACTCAGATTAAATGTTCATAATTGTTTGTCTACTCTTGAATATTTATAGAAAGAAATTACTCAGAAATTGAGGTACATGGATCTGGAACATATACCAACAGTTTGATAATCAGTTGAATGCATCTATATGAAGATATTTTACCACTTCACATGGGGCCATCCTCAAGAGAATATTCACCCATATTATTTGTATGAAATATAATGATAAACTCAGATTTAACCCTTTTCATCAGAATTATAAATGAAATATCATTAAGATGAGCTTTTGAAAGCTTATCATTTCTTCCATATTCTTCATTAAAGTCGAATTATCTTCCTAATTTGAAATTACTCACCAAATATTATTTTGGGAGGTCTGTGAAAAACTAAATGAGAGGATCTGCATGGCAAAAAAGACTTTGTGTGTGGTAGATATAATCTTGTTCTTTTTTTTGTTTCATTTCTCTGCTTGTTTCAAGAAGCTAAATTGAAGTAATTTGAAATGAAAATAATTTCAAAATATTTAAGTAAGGTGTATGCCTATTAATATTCTGAATGGTTTACAATATGATCAGCATTTGAGAAAAAGCCTGAAAATAATAGCTCAATAAGTATGATTGAATGAAGAAGACTTTTGATGAAAATTCATAAGTCTTAGAAAGGATCAGAAATAGATTTTTGGTGCAAAAGAATTATGAGAAACCAAAATTTGTACTCTAATGGACAAATTGAATAGATTGTACCATTAGCATGATGAAATCATTTCTTATTCCATAAATTTTCTTTCTAAGCCAATAATTTTGTTAAATTTGATTGCACTTGTAAGCTTCTTTGAATTTATCCTTTTGACAAAAGGCAAATCATTACATGTAAGTAATTTGAAGCTCTATTGAAACTCTAGGGCTTACCATTGTGAAGGATACACTTCAAAGCACCTTCTTATGAGTTCAATTTGGCTGTACATATGAATCAGAAGCTTATATTTCATTATTTTATAATCAATTTATTTGTAAACAGTCCTTCATAAAAGAGAACACGACTTCCTTTCTACATTCAATTCAATTAGTAGGCTAGCTGGTAAAGGATCTTTTAAAGGAAGAGAAGAGCTTATATATATGATTGAGATGTGACTTAAAAAGTATTTCTCAAAGAGAATTCTTACGAGATTCATTGTTAATGGTAAAGATCTCCCATAAATTCAGCTGGAATCTATTTATTCCAAGTCCCATTGTCTTATAATAAGCTGAAAAACCCATGAGTCTTATTTATGCCCATTAAATTTGTTGTTTAAATACATTATTAAAGTATGTTTACTATATATATACAAAACATTTACACAAAGTAACAATGAGAGTAGATACATAAATGTTACAGGAGCTCTACTGAGCACAAATGGGGAAATAAGGCCCAGAATCCCAATGTACTGAAAGAATGTTTCTTGGGATTCATCTTGATTTTTATTATCAAGTCATTCATGATTATTTACTTAATATATATATTTTTCTAATACATATTTGGTATAGAATACTTTGTAAAGGTTCTTTTTTTATTAGAAGACCTCATTTTGAAGAAATTGAAGACAATAAAATAAAAAATGGGCATATTTGAAATAATTTGATATGGTCTCAATTTGAGAAAAACCTTTACTGAATATTGTTTAGTTTCTATTACATATGATTATCAAACAATAATATAAGCTTAAATAGTATTATTTAAATAAATACAAATTCATGTATACATTAATATCTATAGCTCAAGAGAGGATTGAAATTAAATTGATTTATGTATTTCCCAACCAATTTTCACAGGGTAATCAATCAATATATATATATATATATATATGCAAACTCTAACTAGGAAAATAAAAGCCTCATAGAACCAAAATCCAAATTAAAATTAAATCATCCTATGTGTATTTTATCTGTGTAATATTTTGGGAGGGTACTGATTAATCAATCTATATGATTATTTATTTAAGATATATTGGAATATATGTGAAGAATTTAATAAAGTGGGTTGAAATAGTTTTGACCAATCTTGTTTTGAAATTGAGATAAAGGGTGAGAGAAAATGAAAATAAGCCGTAGGAGAAGGTGGTAATAAATTTAAAGATCTTATGTACTCAGCTTTAAGCTAAATGTAAAATATCTGAGAGTATTACTTCAAGAATTTGATAAAGGCCAACCCTAATCAGCCCAGCTCTAAGTAAAGAAAGGGCAAAAATTATATTGAGATATGAACCAAGTGAAGAATTAAATAATTTGGAGATACATATGGAGATATGACTGAAGCTAATGATGAGTTAATTGTGAGTTAAATATAGAGATATGTTATGAGTTAATGCTGAGTTAACTTGGAGACATCAGACAACATCCTTGTAAGGGACCTGAAGGAAAGTCCAAGTGAAATCCCCCCAGTGTAATTTAATTTATGGCAAATTATGTCAAAAATTAAGAAAAATGTCTAAAGAATAAAGAAAAATGTTTTTAAGTAAAGATTTTTAACTTTTTCAAATCTTTTATTTGATTTTATATTTTGTTTAAAGAACTAATAACTATGAAATTAATAATTTATCAATAGAAATTGTATTATTATTCACTTTATACTAGAATAACTCAAAGAATAAATTTCAAGTCTGTGATGTGGAAAAGCCACTAGTTAGACAAGATAAATTTATTCCAAATCACTCAATAGTATGTTGTTTCAAACAATATACTTAAAAAATAACTTTTTAATATTCTAAAGATTATTTATAAGGGATAAGTCCCAAAAAAAGCCAAAATTAAAGTAAATCTGGCAATTTTATGTCAAAAAAGAGTAAAATAAGGACTAGAATATGATTTATGTCCCAAAAATTGGTTAAAATCACAGCCAGGCGCCTAAACATAAGTATCCTCTCTGAAACTCTTGATAAAAGTAAGAAGATCAAGAGTATTAAGACTGTCCCCAGTAGAAAAATATAATATAAGAAAATATTATAGCCACAAATATATATAATTATTGAAAATAATTATATTCAAAAAAAATTTAATCATTATAAAATAATTTAATAATGAAAGAAATCTTAATAATTATAATAAATTATAATTATTCTATTATTGTTATAGTCACTGACAATCATAACAATAAGAAGTGTAAAGCTCTCAAAGAGACAGTTACACATGGAAAATATGAATATTTCAGTACTTATAGATAATATAAATATTATTCATAAGAGAATTATCACAAACACTGTGCAGAAATAATTCTTATAGAAAAATACTATTAAAAAAAACTAACAATAGATAAAAAAATATAGAACTCCAGAGAAAAATAATACCTATTTTATACAACAAGTTAAATACAACAGTTATTATATCAAATAGTTATTATAAGATAAAAAAAATGCCAAAAAAATCAATATTGAAAAGATAAAATTGCTTTTTTATAGTAAAAATAGGGTGCTGGTAAACCCACGTAAGCTTTTAGTAAAAGCACATAAGCCCTTATGGGTTTTTACTAAAAATGTTAATGCCACAAATGACATTAACAATTCCATTGATGGAATTTTTATGGCTATAAATGACATTAACAATTCCATAAATGGCATTTTTAATGTGATTTGTGCCCTTAATAATGCCATGAATGGCCGCAAAAATGGCATGAATGGCCTTAAAAATACCATAAATGGCATTAACAATTCCATTTATTGAATTCATAATGCCATTTATGGAATTAAAAATTCCATTTTTGGCATTGAAAATGCCATGTATGGCATTAACAATGCCATTTATAGCATTAATAATTCCCTTCATTGCATTGATAATGCCATTTATGGCATTAATAATTCCCTCTATTGCCTTGACAATGCCATCGATAACCTTCAAAAAATTCCATTAATGGCATTAATAATGCCTTTTGTTTCATTTATAATGCCATTAATGGCCTGCAAAATGCCATAAATAGCCCTATTTCATTTAAAACCCACCCCTTATGTTTTTTACCATACAATTACATTATTTTACCAATTGATGGGAAAACACATAAGTATTTAGTAAAAACATGTAAAGGCCTACATGTTTTTACTAAAAGCTTACATGGGCTTACCAATACCCTAATAATATGATTTCAAGGGTTTTTAAGAGGAATTGGTGGATTTTGAAAGATATTTAAGACAATAATTTTATAAAAAAAATATAATATTGGTTATTACAATAATAATCTGAATTCTATAATTTCAATTCTTTAGTTTAAAACTAATAAAGAATAAAATAACTTAACAATTACTTTAGTAATAAGATTTTATAAGTAATGAGACTTTACAACTTTAACTGTCTAATATAACTGGCTTGATAATGAATAATGGACAAAAACAGTGATGAACAGACTCTTTTTATGTCTTCAGAGCAGCTCTCATTATTCATAATGGATATATAGGAAATGCTCAGGTCAAAACTGAAAAACCATGCTTAAAAATATGGTTCTTAACTTCTGATAAGTTATTTTTAATTCCAATTTAAAGTTACCAGTGTTATTCCTAACTCCAAGTAACTTTAATCCTCATTTGGGTTAACTATTTTAAGCTTTAATATATTATAAGCTTATTTATGTTCAAGTTCATCACATGAACAACCTAAGAATATATTTTCAAGAAACAATCTCTTAAACTCAATCTTGAATTAATTTATTTCCAGGCTAATTACTAATAAAGCCTGTTTATAAAAGATACTTGAAATTTAAATTATACACAGAGAACATTAAATTGTAATCTGTGTGAAGCTTTCAGAAAAATCAATTAAGAATTGTATTTTTAATGAATTGATGAAGTTATTACTATTTTTCCACATAAAATAGCAATACACACCAAAACTTAACTTTTGATCAGGTTTTAATGCTTGTAACTTTGAATTTTTGAGCTGATTTAAGTTTTTTAAGCTTAATTAAGCTTTACAGCTTTTAAAACCCTAATTTCAAGCTTGCATATTGGGATTTACCCTTTGGAAGCTTGAAATTCCTGTCCAAATTGGGATACAACCAGTTTAAACTTTAAGGTTGGATCAAAGTATAATCTTAAAGCTTAAATAAGGTTGAAAATCCTCCAATACAGGTGGACAACTTTAATTTAATCCTTTCAGATCCAAAAAGTTGGGTACCCCAGCTCTGTTTGGTCTTTTTCCTTTGTCCCACCTTTTTGCGTTGATTTTGCCCTTTTATTTATTTAAAGCCATACTATGGCCTTAAACCCTTTGAAATTCAGACCACACAGGATTTATATCCTGTATGGGAAATCCTTAGCCAATTTAGTAAATATACAGAATACCTTAATTTTAGCTAAAATTTTGGTATGTTTGCATAAACCTTATGCAATTTTAAATTTAAACTTATTTAAGCTTAAATTCAACAATTTTAATAAATGTTAAAAAAAGCTCCAATTGTACTTTGAGATTCTTAAATCTTCTAATAACATAAGAAATATTCATTTTGGGGTATAATGCCCTAGGTTATTTTTGGTGTAGAATTCAAAAATGCTGTAATAATTATAACTTTGTTTATCAAAAAAAAAGTTATACTTATTTTTGGTTATTTTTTATTTCAAATTGAATTGAAAATTCTGTTCAAGACTGAAGCAACTGTATATAAAGCTATTTGTGGCCTTTTGTGTATGTCATATATACCTCACAGGCTCACAGTAAGTCTGTTTTGAATTTCAGAATTGTCCAATAAGCATGGGTGCTAAGGTGTATTAGCTGCCCCTCTAGATATTACTGAATATTCAGCATATTGAGAATCAGAAAATAGAATTAAATTTGTTGTTTTAACATATAGAGAAGACTTGTTGGTAGTCTATAAATCAGCCCTATAAATAATTTTATAGCCAAAGCTCTGATGTAACACTATAATAAACTAAAGCCTACTACTTGATTTTCTGTTAATAAGACTTAGAAAGACCTTTTTTGTTTGATTCTTCTTGATTATCATGATTTTTTCAATATGAATACTAATAATAAGACTATGGCATTTAATACTAATAAATATTTGTCAATATATTCTTTTTTATACTATGTTTATATCACCACTACTATGCTGCTGAGGAAGGCTACTGATCTTTTCACTATGATTAAGCTACTATTATTCACTAATACTAAGCTCCTGAGCAAAATTACTAAGCTTTTCACTATGGTTATAGTACTATTCTTCACTAATACTAAGATTCTGAGAAAGGCTACTGAGCTTTTCACTACCGTTAAAAAGGCTACTGAGCTTTTCACTACCATTAAGCTACTATTCTTTAATAGGCTCCTGAGAAAGTCTACTGAGACTTTTACAACTAAAACACTACTATTACTCTAGATATTCTGCTATTTCAGAGATGGTTTAGATCCTCAAGAGTGAAAAACAGTTCCATTTCTCTGGAAAAAAAGGTAGAGAACACCTCTATTTATACCTTTTGGGGCTCCATAGAGCTTCTCAAAACAGGGGACTTAGAAAAATCATGGCTGAGATTTTTTATCTGGTGAGATGTGTAGCTTTGGTGTGGCAATGTGTTTGCTGAGAAAGTTTTTCTGCTGGTGTTTTTCTCATCAAAATCATTTGATGTAATGGAGGTGATTTGACTTGTGAGAGTTTATTTTTTCCTGAAAAGTGGGGAAAATATAACTTCTGATGATTGAAATTTCCTCTAGTCATATGACCTCTTTGAGAGAATTTAGCTGGTTAGAATTTTCTCAGAAGTGGAGAAAGTAGGGAAAATACCGTTTTTTGTCATTGATTGCACTGCCATTGGATCTGAACAAAGGTGTGAACTTGGTATTTTCTATTTTAAATTGAAATTCTTCTGTTTGAAACTTGAAACTTCTTGATTATGCCCTAGGACTTCTTTACAGTTTAATTTACCTAGATCTAGAGTGCTGAAATTTGATTTCCTTCTTATGAGTTATTTCCTAATTCCTATTTCCATCTCCAGAGTTATTCCTTAATTCATATTTTCACCTCTGGAGTTATTCCCTAATTCCTGTTTACATCTCCAAATTTATTCCCTAATTCATATTTCCATCTCTGGAGTCATTCCCTAATTCCTAAGTTTATTTCCAGAGTTATTCTGCAATTTGATTTTCTTCTGGGAAGTTATTCCTCAATTTTCCACCAATTTATTCCCTAATTCCTATTTTCATCTCCAGAGTTATTCCCTAATTTGATTTTCTTCTTGGGAGTTATTCCTCATTTTTCCTCTGCGTTATTCCCTAATTCCCATTTCCATTTCCATATTTGTTCCTTAATTTCCATTTCCATATCCAGAGTTATTCCCTGATTACCATACCCACCTCTGGAGCTATTTCCTACTTTCTATTTTCATCTCTGCAGTTATTCCCTAATTCCTATTTTAATCTCCAGAGTTATTCCCTACTTCAAAAAACCTATTTCCATATCTGAAATTATTTTGCAATTCTATTTCTATCTGTCATAGTTGTTCAGGGATCTTTCTATAATTCCAAAATCTTCTTCCATAACTTCTCCCAAGTTCCTCAATATTATTCCAATTCCTCCTCCAAAACTCCACAATTCAATTCCCATTTATTCTCTGAAATTCCCAATTTTATTCCTGTCTCTGGAGTTGTTGCCTAATTCCTATTTCAATCTCCAGAGTTATACCCTAATTCCTATTTCCATCTTCAGAGTTATTTGGGGATTTCTATATGATGCTGCAATTTCTGTCCATCAAGTTGTTCTGGAATTTGATTTTCTTCTTGAAAATTATTCCTCAATTCCTACTTCCATCTGCAGATTTATTTCCATCTGTAGAGTTATTCCCTAATTCCACAATCCTATTTCCATATCTGAAATTACTCCATAACTTCATTTTGATTCCTCAGAGTTATTCAGGGATTTTTCTATAATTCTGCTCAAGTTCCTCAATGTTATTCCAATTCCTTCTCCAAAATTCCAAGATTGAAGTCCTGTCTCTGGTGTTATTCCACAATTTTCCTGGTTTCATTCCACAATTTCATTTTCATCTTCTTTTTTTTAGATTATGAAAGCTTGAAATTGATATAATTGGTATGGAATACCACAATTTTGTATCTTTTGGTATTTATCTAGACTAGTCAATTATTCTCTTGTAGTAAAAATCACTGGTCTATCTCAGGAGAGATAGGATCTCACCATCAAACAGCTCTTATATGAATAATGATTCTATTCTAACATCTTTATTTTCTCATCTTGTTTGATGTTTTTTATTCTTCTCTTATCCTAAATCTCCTCAGGTAAGCCTCTGATTCTCTTATTCCCTTTTCATATGAAATTCATCTTGTTCAATCGTGTTTATTCTTCTCTTATTCTAAATTGTCTCAAAAATAATCTACTGAATATGTAAAGTCCCCCTTGAATGAATAAATCTATAGGAAAAATCAATTATGATTCTCAGTTTTGGAAATTTCATTGGATGATATTTGTATCTCTACAATAAACTAAGAATCATGGTAAAAATATTCTGTTTTAAAAGGAAATTTGATTCATAATCTCAAATATTTTTGATATAAGATTTATTCCTTCAACTTAAGAATTACAAAATATACTACTTCCAAGAGTCAATCTCACAGATCCTCCAAATAATTCACACTCTTCAGGTGTGCTTTTCAAGTGGAAAATATCAAATATTGTTTTGAATTTGAATTTAAAATAATATAGATATTTTAGAAGATACTAATGTACAGACCAAAATAGCTGAATATAATAAGAAAGCTATATCAAAAATACTAACTGAAATATTAAACTCCTCAAGAGGAAATTCAAAGGAAATATTGGGACTGATTAGATTTTATGTATCATTTTAATAATTCTATCAAGGAGGAATCTTATTTAAACCACTACAGATAGATATTTATATATCTTTTCCTATATTTTTGAAATTGGAATTGGGTGCCAAATTTGTATTCAAAATTTCTTGAGAAAGAATGATTTGGCTTATTTCCATTGATGAAATAAATATAATAAAGTTAATTATCATTCTCTCCCCATTCTTTGAAGAATTACTGCTATTAATGTTTTAAAAATTAGAAAATTTGAATTAAAGAGTGTATCTTTCCACTTTCCATAATTCATTCAGACCAAATTATGTTTCAATAAATTAAAATGGATAATTATAGCTTGAAAGGTATTTTATCTCTTAAATAATTTTCTGGAAATAGAAAAAATGAATAAATATTTCATACTAATAATGTATGGCTATTTTCATTTCCATTTAATCAATTGGAAGAATATTGAAAGTCATTGGAGCAAATTGAAAGAATCATTGTCTCTACCTTTTCCCCACAAATTTTATTATTATCTCAAGCATAATTTATTTGTTATTGTCATAGCTTTGTTTAAAATTTATGGAAAGAATCATCAAATTGGCTGATTGCTCAAATTTTTAGTTAGAAATAGTTTCACAAACATTTATATGTAATCAGTCCAAAATGATACATATTAATTATATTTTCAAAAAAACTGAGTATGATCTACTTAATTATCCAACCCATATCTTCCTTCAAAGATCAAAAGGACATGTTAAATTTAAAATATATTTGTCTTCAATGCTCTTAATTTCAAAAAATGTTGATTTCTTCACATTTGATGATTAGAAAACAAGCTAATATGGATTATTTTTTGCTTGTTTTTGTTTTTGTTTTTTTTATAATTAATTTTTCAGCTTTTTGTTTCTTTTTTGATTTAAATGATCTTTTTTAATTTTTGGTGACTTTTTGGATTCTCATGATTTTTTTGATTAATACAAAGAATATACTTTTCACTTTGATTGTTGAGGTTTTTATAGCATGTAAGAGTTTTGTAGAAAAATGGAAGACCTTATGTTTTCTTACCAATTTATGGCCAAAACACATAAGTCTTTGGATAAAACAATTAAGTGACCCCTTTTTTGAATAAATTTCTCAGGCCAATTTTTGATGAATTTTTGATTTTTTTTTGCCATAATTATTCATTTTTGGAATGATAGGGTCCCTAAAATTTTTCATATTTTTTTTTCCAAATTCCTCCTAATTGGTCAATTTTGCAAAATTTACAAATTGTTTTCAAAGATTAATTAAAAAAATTCCCACTTATAAATTTCCTTTTTTTCAAATGTAAGGTGTCAAGTTTGAGGATCATAAACCAGAAGCCCACCATTTTGGGAACTTTTTTGGGTGGGACAAGTGTAGGCCCAAAGAGATGTTTTTTCACTTTTGGAATAAGACTTTTTGTAAGTAAAATTTTCCACACTTTGAATAAAAGACTGAATGAAGGGAAAGTTGAGAAATAAATGAAATTGAGCAGGGGGATAACGTGGATAAATTTTATATACAAAGAAACATAATTTCCATCTGGATCAACCTCTCAAATAGTGTGTTTTTGAAGTTTTATTAACCAATCCATGAATATCATTTAAACTGCTATAAATTCATCTAAAAATGAAATAAATGTCATTATTAATTCCACAATTCCATAACTGTTATTAATAATTCTATAATCAAGAGTGACAATTCCACAATTTCACAAACACTATTGACAATGCCATAAATGCCATTGAAAACACCATAAGTGCCATCAAAAATGCCGTAAGAGCCATTAAAAATGTCATAAATTTCATTAAAAAAGAAAAAAACCCCTCTTTTGGGAATTTTTCAAAGGTATTTTTGTTGTTTTCATTGGAAAGGGTCTCAGGGAATCCCTTATATGTTTTTATTAAAGGCTTATGTGTTTTTACCAATCTATGGCAAAAAATGTAAGTTTTTATATGATTTTACCAATTTTATTACATCTTTTTACCACTACCATTCATTTAATTTTGGTTAATTTTTTCATAATATTTTCCTATTTAATTTCTGGATGTTTATTTTTAATTTTGATTTCAATTTGTTTTTCAGTTTGTAGATTCTTTTCAATTTGTTTTTTTGGAGTGAGGTGGGCGTAGGTACACTGGAATCAGTGTTATTACACTGATCCCAGTGGATATGTAATTATTTTTGTGAAATGAGATTATTTATTATTGATCATTTTGAAGGAGTTTACTTGTTTTAATGTATTATGTTTTTCAACTATTTCAGTTCTGACTAGTAATAAAGAGAAAACCAAGCAACAATGGAGAACTCTTGTATTTTGAAAAACCATAGATTACTAGCTCATCTCCTTAGTTCTAGTATTTATTTATTTTAAGGTAGGATTTCTCATTCAAGAGTTTCAATTGCATTGTATTAGAAGCCTCAATTAAATATGCAGTTGAAGAATCTATTTGATTCATGTAAGGAAAAATACAACTTGAAACATAATCCTTAAAGAATTGTGTTATTTTGCTTTATATGATCTATAAAAATAAATGAATTAGTATGAACATGTACAGAAATATAGATTTTGGAACACCTGAATACAAGTGGAATTTAAACTGAAATTTTCTCGCTACCTGAAATATTACTTAGTATCAATACTTATATATAACTAAAAATATGAATACGCAGAGGAAAGGAAATATAGCTAGATGCGAGTGAGAGTGGGAAGAAGAGGAATAATGATAAAAAAGTGACTTTTATACGTCCCCAGATGAACCAAAATATTTTAGGGAAGAGGTGGATGATTATATGAAGGGAGAAGTGCAATGAGTTATAGTTATATATCTTTGAATTGCTATGTTATCACAAATATACAAAAAACCAGTAATAGTAACACTTAAACAAAACAAAATAGTTAATACGTATTATAGAAGAAAATTAGAATAACAAATGTACCTGAGGTTTCAACAGTAACAGTACGAACACTACGGATAAGATATTTTATAGATACAATAAGAAACACTCTGCAACAAGAATTAAAATTACCATTAGTTTCACTGTCATTGAAAGAATAGAAATGTTACTTGTATACCTAAACAAAATCCAAGCCTCGTGAGTATTTAGAGTGAATATAATTGTAACGATAAAAAATCAGTTTATTAATGATATAATAAATTAAATAAATGAAGAAAGCTTTTGATGATGATTTAATAGAATAAGAAAGGTTGCACTTTTATACACGTTAAATTTGTTTTTAAGTGGTGGAAAGAAATGCACGAAAAAGGTTAGATGACTGGAAATCCTTGCGCTTAAACCTCACTTCCCAATCTTCTTACTCATTTGCTCGAAAGGGAGATCTATTCACAACACTCCTCTGATCTCCTTGAGATGTAACTGCTGATACACTTCAGTTAGTTTTTGCAGTCCTAAGGGTTTTGTTAACACGTCAGCTATGATTTCGCCTGATCCAACTTGTACCACAGTTAACTGCTTCTTCATGACTAAATCTCGAACATATTGAAATCGCACTTCAATATGTTTTGTATTGGCATTTAGTGATGCTTGCTTCGAAATTGTAGTTGCTCCAGAATTGTCATTGTACAAGACAGGTTTTTCCATATCATACCCAATGTCTGTCAACAGATAAGATGTCCAACGAAGCTGTTTGACACATACATTCATAGCAATAAATTCCGCTTCTGTTGTTGATTGTGCAACTACTGATTGTTTTTTATTCCACCAACAGATAGGGTTTCCAAGGAAGGTTATGACGTACCCTGAGATGGACTTGCAATCGACTTTGTCATTAGCATAGTCGGCATCGGCCCATCCAGCTAGCGTAGCCTCATTTCCTGCCTTTGCCTTGGAAAACACAAGCACCAATGCCATTGTACCTTTAAGATAACGCAATAGATGTTTTACAGCTGTCCAGTGCTTGCTTGTTGGTTTGGTGGAGTATCTGGACAGTTGATTGACTGTGAACATAATGTCAGGTCGTGTATGTTGGGCAAGGTAATTCAGGCTACCTATTGCCTGTTGGTACGGTGTGACAGCGACTACTTCACCATCGTCATCTATCTCCGTCATTAGATTACCATTACATGGCGTCTTCACACTTCGACTTTCATCCATATCGTTGTCATGAATTAATTTTTTAATCAAATCTGGCTGACTTAATCCGACAGATCCGTTATCATACCATTCCAACTTGTAACCCAAGTGCTGTGTTGGTTTAACCTTGGATTTTAAGGAAAAATCCTTGCTCAGTTCCGACAAGAATGTTTTAATGGTCAAGTCTTTCTTCCCGATTAAAAAACCATCATCAACGTGCATGTGCAAGATCAATGATTTGTCATGGTTAAGGTAGAGAGAATCGTCAGATTTAGCTTTTGTCATGCCACACTTTGTCAAAGTGCTACAGAGCTTAAGTTGCCACATTCGTGGAGCCTGCTTAGTACCATATAATGACTTATTCAACTTCCATACCCAATTTTCCTTTCCTGCAGTTTCAAATCCTTTGACCTGCTTTACGTATACTGTAGTGTCCATTTCACCATGTAGGAATGCAGTTTTGACATCAAATTGATACGGAATGTAATTCGAATTTACAACTAACGACATCATTACTTTGAAGCTTTCGTTTCGTCCAACAGACGCCCAAGTATTGAAGTAATGAAGAAGATGTTCTTGATGATTTCCCAACACCACCCATCTAGCTTTATATCTATAGACCTCTCCATATTCGTTGCATTTCTTAGTTAACCTCCACATTCCGCCAATTACCTTCCCGTTCTTTGGGTACGGAACCAATTCTCCAGTGTTGTGGCTGGTAAGTGAATTGAATTCCAGGTTCATAGCTTCTTCCCAATGCTTTAATTCAACTGGGTCGTTTATAGCCTTTGAGTAAGTCACTACATCTGCCAACAAAATTCTGTCCGTAGGATTGCCATTCCGTCTGCTCCCTTCAATGATATTCCTCAAGTCGATCTGATGCGAAATATCTCTTGGAGCTCGATCATAATAGGGTACATACGCGTAATTCCTTTTGATATTTGACTGAAGAACTTCACTAGTACATCCTGAGCCTTGCCGATTGGAACATTCGATGTTGTCCTCCAATGGCATTACAGATCTTTCCGACACATGGTCTCTGACTGCAGGTAGTGGTAAGCTAACAATGTCTTGCCTTAAAGTTCTGTCAACAGGGATGCTTGGAGAACTGAAATTGCGGGTAACTCGAACGTTCTTCAAGTTTTCATCATAGAATCTCATACTATCGGAGTGTTTTTCAAAGGTTAAAGCTCTCAGGGTCTCTCCTCTGAGTGAAAGCTTGCTTGACGTCTTTTGCACATGTACTGTTGTCTTTAAACCAAAAGGCATAAGTCTCTCTAATTTGATCGGTACCTCTAAGGTCATGTTCTTCAAGGACAGAACCTCATAAGGTGAGTTCATACCAATGGCTTTATGAGGTAGTAGATTTAATAATAAAGAGCTATGATTTGCAGCTTCATTCCACAACCGAATAGGGATTTTTGATTGAGCAAGGAGGCAGCGAATTTTAGTGAGAAGAGTTTGATTAAATCTTTCGGCGACGCCATTGGTTTGTGGTGAGTTAGCTGGTCCACGCTCGAGGCTTATTCCCTTATTAAATAGAAATTGTCGAAATGAGGTTGAGTCAAATTCTCCACCTCTGTCTGTGTGTAGGAAGGCTGGTATAACATTTACCTTGTTATGTATTTCATTCACAAATGCCATGATATTTCCCTGTGCCTGACTCTTGTTTGTCATTAGGTAAACACGATTATATCTGCTGTAATCATCTACAATGACAAGGACGTATTTGATGCCTTGTTCCGTAACTGGGGCGATTTCCAGGGTGTCTGTGTGCAGACGATGAAAAGCCGTTGTTGATGAAGGTAGAGCTCTATTATGAGGGCGATTCTGGATCTTGGCCTTCTGACAAATCTCACAGTCATTAGACGGTTTGAAATCTCCTTTGATCTTGCCTTCTTTGAACAGGTGTTTGAGATAGCTATCACTCGGATGACCTAGAATTGTGTGCCAATCCTTGTCTTCGGTGTTGGTCATGTAGTTCTTCTCTGGCTGAATTTTGCTTGTGAACAGGTCACCTTCTCGTTTGAAAGAAGCTAGGATGGAATTTCCTTTTTTCAACAGGAAAACATTGTCTTTGATGACTGGTTTTATTCCATGGTCGAGTAACTGTGATACCGAGAGAAGGCTGACGGGACCATTTGGGGCAAAATAGACGGGGTGAATTATGATGGATTTAAAGGATAAGGTACCTTGATGCGTTATTGCCACAGAATTTCCATAGGTGTTGATTTTTTGTTGGACAGGGGTTATGTTGGTGAGTAGACTGAGTCTATTTACCACAGATTTGCCTGCACCTGAGTCCAGGTAGATCTTATTTCCCTTGTCGATAGAGAAAATGGTATCCTCCTGGATAACAAAGACATCCGAATCAGAACTCAAGGCTTTCTCAGGTTCTGTAACCATGTGTGCTGATTGGATCTTCATCAAAGCTTGTAGTTTGGCAATCATGTTTTCTAAGTTCTCAAATCTCTTGTCGGAATCCGTCTTGTGGTTCACCTGAGAAACTGATTGGTTTTTTACATTCTTTTTCCCCATCTTTCGACCTTTTCCTTTTAAATTTTGTCTGTGGTTCTGATTTGAGGGATTGGTAAACAGCGTCTGTTCATTGGATTGCTGTCTTTGTGAATGTTCAATGGCTACTCTATTTATGACAGCTGAAAGGGTGAACGGCCTAATGTCGTATAAAGTTTGAATTAGCCCTGTTAGTTCTCTATCGTTATTGAGACTTCGGATAAACATGGCTGCTGCCATGACTGGTGAGATTGACATTCCTAGTTCTTTGTCAACAGTGATAGAGTTGTAACGAGCAAAAATCTTCTGAAAACTATGGATGTGAGCTTGTAAAGAGGTTTCTGGCTCATATTTTAGAGACATGAGCTCAAAGAATGTTTCACAGATAACTACAATTGAGTTTTTTCCACAAATCCTTCCCAGAGCTTCCCATGTGTCGTAGAAGGACGTTCTGTTATCTAATAGAACTCCTTCTAATTCAGTGCTGACACATCCCCACAGTAAAGACAAAGCACTGCTATTCTTTTGTTTGAATTTTGCATTTTGCTTTTGTGTTTCTGAGGGTGGCATGAGAAGATCATCATATTGTCTGGCGGTGAGGTAATTTTCCATCTGACAGCTCCACTGGACCCAGTTTGACTGATCAAGTTTGATCATCTTGGTTTTAAGATGAACCTCATCGTCTGACGATTCTTCGGAAGGAATGTTGATTTGTACTTCTGTAGACATATCTAGATGTTGAAAAATTGTGTTCTATTCTGGTTTTTTTATTGAATAAGATAGCAGATTTCAACTAACTCTCGCTACCATGCAATGAGTTATAGTTATATATCTTTAAATTGCTATGTTATCACAAATATACAAAAAACCAGTAATAGTAACACTTAAACAAAACAAAATAGTTAATACGTATTATAGAAGAAAATTAGAATAACGAATGTACCTGAGGTTTCAACAGTAACAGTACGAACACTACGGATAAGATATTTTATAGATACAATAAGAAACACTCTGCGACGAGAATTAAAATTACCATTAGTTTCACTGTCATTGAAAGAATAGAAATGTTACTTGTATACCTAAACAAACTCCAAGCCTCGTGAGTATTTAGAGTGAATATAATTGTAACGATAAAAAATCAGTTTATTAATGATATAATAAATTAAATAAATGAAGAAAGCTTTTGATGATGATTTAATAGAATAAGAAAGGTTGCACTTTTATACACGTTAAATTTGTTTTTAAGTGGTGGAAAGAAATGCACGAAAAAGGTTAGATGACCGGAAATCCTTGCGCTTAAACCTCACTTCCCAATCTTCTTACTCATTTGCTCGAAAGGGAGATCTATTCACAACAAGAAGGACTGCCCTGATCTACGTCAACTTGCTTTTCGTTGCACCTGAGTTAGGTTGGAAATCTGACTGCAGCGTGACGCATTGAGTATCATTAGTGTTGTTAGTCAAGGTTTTATTTCCAGATTGGTTTAAAAAGCTATTGGATTATTGAAGGCAGCTTCAAAGCTTTGTGCTTGGAAGTAGAGCGCCATGGGTCAGTCTAAGTCTTGGTTGAATTGCTACACTTTCGCTTTTGATGACTCAAGTTTGGCGTGGTCGCCTGAGCGCGGCTGCAGGACTAAGTCGGTGTTTCGGCAAAATACTGCAGCCGTTGGATCCTCCGAGAACTGAGGTTTTCGGGAAGGACCTAGTTTTGCTTTTGGCTTTGTAAAGGGAAGTTTGAGGAAGATGGGGCTGAAAGAGGATGCGGAAACGACAGTCATAGTATATTGTTTCACGATACTTTGCCCCACTCTTTGAAAATACGCTTTCAACTTGGCCTTATCTTCCCAGGGCCCATGTGGCACCTTCGCCAGAAATGTTGGAATGAGCCTGTGATGTGTTGTAATGCAGAGAGACTAGTGCCTTTGCGGCAGTTTAATGGTAGGTGATAAAATTTTAGCTCACTTATAGAATATGTTTCAGAGAATGGGCGCCAATGATAGTCGAAAAAAGCTCTGGAATCCTAAGCCTCTCAGGAATAGCCATTAGGGGGCTTCATTCCTTGAATGATTTGCAAATTCAAAATGTGTCTGATTTGAAATTTTTTTGAGCTGTGGCTTGCAGCAAAATGAGCCAACAAATCCGATCTCATCTTTTGTTGGTCCTGACCATTTTTGACCAATTGGTGCCCAACTTTGCGCCACAGAAGTACACTGTACAGGCACACTTGATTCAAAATATCTTCCTTAGGATTGTTTTAGCTTTCATTTGCAGTTCATTCGAAAAAAAAAACAATTTCTTAACCCAAAAGGGCGAGAAAAAGCATATTTCTTCTACTTGTTCCAGCCAGTTCCAAAACTGGAAATCAGTCATCAAATCAGTCTTCAATTTTCATGACTGATTTCTAAAATCAGATCAACTGATTTCGAACAAAAAAAAAATCAAAATTAGTAAAGGAATGAAGCCCCTTATTGAATCCGATTGTAGGCCCTGAAGCTGAAAGGACACCCAGACAACGCAAGACACTCCTTGGAAAGGGGGAGGAAGCAACCAATGAACTGGGCTTGGGCTTGGTGGGAGAGATTCTGCAGCAAAGATTGTTCCCTCAAAAGCGCCCAAGCAAGCCCATCTTCGCCTGCAGCTTGCTTAGGGAGACTGCAACAAAGGACCCAAATTTTCAGCTGAAGGCTTCTCTAAATTGAGACCCAATATTTTGTAGAAATTTTCAGCAAGAACAAGGCTCACGTCAGATGGTGGGGTCCTCCTCACTGAGAGCTTCACGGCTGTTCTCGAGTGGACAAGATATATCTGAATGGTGTCAGTCTATGAGACTTATCCCAATGGTGCGATAACGCAATCCAGTTCATAGTCACTGTTTTTCCTTGCAGCCCTCTTTGGTGCTCAACTGATTCTAGTTTGTATTGCTGAAACTTTTACTGTCTTAGTGGCGACTGTTAACTCCGCCGATGAAAGATTTTCTGGCCCGGTTGGCCTCAGACTTGCTCTGGTTGATGCAAATTATTTAAATCAAAGAGACTCAAGAGCTTGAAGAACTATCCCTTGTCCTATTCAATTTTACATTTCCCATTTAACCTATACAGCTCACAAAGTAAGATAAGCTGCTGAAGTTTGATTCTCCTAGGAAGGGGAACTCATTTCTTTGTACTACAAAATACACTAAGATTGAGTACTTTATAAATTTCTTTGATTGAAAAATGGCGTCAAGCTGAGGCTAATAAGCTTGATTTGTGGTCTTATCGCTATATTACGCATATATTGAAGGCTCATGATTATATTTACAGTTCTCAAACCCAGCTAACAGGCATCTTTCATGATTTCCTTCAACGCTTCTTCCCAAAACATCCGACATTATTTTTACTCTGTATGTTTTGTGAAATTCGTTTTTAAGTATCTGCTTCAACTCTCTATTCATACTATCATAGTGCTCAGTCCTATTACAACCCGGATATTTTTCTAATCTATTTCTTTCGAAATTTTATTTTCAATAGATAAAGTTCGTTTGTATGGAGGAAAATAGATAATTAAATAAAGGATTATCCAGGCTCATGTGAGCTGAAGGACAGCTTTTACGTCTTGATGGGAAAACGTGGCTTTTTTGAATTATTCTCCCTATGTTAGTGTCCTATCTTTTCTGGTTTTTGCACGTTTCATAAACTTCAAGATAAAGCCGCTTTCCTTTAGAATTTGTACTAAAGTCATTGGCTAAAGTTTCTCCAAGCATACTGATGCCATGAGTCAAATTATGTTTCTGTGTGAAAAGAAGCAAATACCGAAAAATTTTCGACCTTGTCGGGCAAGAGGGGCATTAATCATTATATGATAGCCCCTTTTACTCAGATTTTCAACATGAAGAGGAATTAAAACCCCAGACTTGCGGAGAAGAAAACAAGAATTTCAAAGAAATCGTCGCAAGAGCGGACCTAATTTTAAAACATAGCTTTTTGACGGTTGCAAAAGGTAAGTGACACCCACGATAGTATGCAACAGTTTTTGTTTAGTAGCAGCATAACGCCCTTTTCCAATCAAGAAGCTTTATTATCTTTCGAGCCCGAGGTTGAAATAAAAACCGTCAGTTTATGCAGCTATTAGTAATCCTGGTACTATCGGTGGCTTCGAAATAAACATATCAAAAGCTAGTGTGAAACGCCACTGGAAACGCTTCGTTTTTTTGAACTCGTTGGCACAAAGAAATTTGTCAAAAACAACTTGTAGTCAAATTGCCATTAAAACGCTCTCATCACCGAATTATAACTGAGTTGTATCCAGCTTGGAGGCTTTGCTTATAAAAAACTTGAGCATAACATATTTCATTTTTCCGGATCACTCGGCCCTGCACCCAACACTCAAAAGTTTGGTCTTTCAAAATAAAATTGACGGAATCATTCGGGATAGCTTGAACAATTATACGTTCACACGTGTTTGAAATTTTTGCCACTTGGCTGGCTTTTTTTTTCTGGAGTGAAGTGTAAGATCAAGGATTTTCTTCTCTCCTTGGGGAACTCATCTACCAGCCAGCGAAAAAGAAAGTGGACGTAAGTTTTTTTGTTGAATACTCTAAAATATATCAAAGCGTTTACAATATCCAAACTAATTTTTTTGAGTCAAGTATCGCTATCATGCTGTTCAGAAAGTTCTTTCTGGTGGAATTGCTTTTTGTCATTAGCACACGATTCATAGCGCCAAGTTTTGGAAGCTTGGACCACATCTGCCAAATTTGTGGCAAACCGTTGGAAAATGCTAGGGAGTCACGCCTTCCGTACTTGGAGCCCGTGGAGTGTTCACGATGCAGTGGAAAGAAAAGCTGGCAAAAGCAGTCGAGAACGAGGAAGAGCATGTCGGGATCAACACGTTCAACTCATTCTTCAGACCCAGAACTGGACCAAGGAAGTGAGGCCGATTTTGAGTCTTATCCAATGAGCTCCAAGGATATTCTCTTTCCTTCTGACAGTGAGGACGAGACATCCGAAACCACTCCAAATTTATTCCATCAAGCAACTCCCCACGACTCTGACGAAGATCTAGAGCGATTAGAACATGAGCACGACTTTCACCATCCTCAAGTTACAGATGAAATTACTCCAAATAACTTTGAGAGGATTTGGCACGCCAAGGCCGGTGATTTACCCTCATTGGACAGCTTTTACAAAGATTTAACTCAGCGAGTCGTCTCTTTAAGGTTGGATGGAAGGCAACGTAAAAGATGAAGGTTATGCCAAAAGGTCTAGCTTCCCTTCTGGATTGAAAGAAAAACTGCGTTGATTGTTGTAAATTTTATTAGAAAACTAAAGTATGTTATTAACAGAAAGTAAGCATGAATACTGGAAAAGGTGAAGTAAGTACGTAAAGGTGAACAATAACAATTAACTATTTAACGATTCAGGTACGAATTTTAACGTAATCTGCTATGAGAACTATAGCACTAAACATCAGTTGAAATTAAACAGTGTTTGAAGAAGCGCTGCACTAACCTATCAGCGCTTTAATAAAACAGAGATAAATAACATAAAAAGTATTCTTTTAAAGAGAATCAACAGGATACACTAGATAGATAGATTAGTATAATTTTTGTGTTGTACATCTAGTTGAGTCAAGACAACCCACTTATTGAATACCAGAGTGTAAATACTGTTTTGAATTCCCAACTTCTCCAGTGAGTTTTAAAGAAATAATATAAAATAAAATGACAATATGATTGTAGCTTTTCCCACCATCCGCTTAATTCTTAGAGACTCATCATTTATATATTAAACAGTGTGAATTAAATACACAGAGATATTGAAGTCTTTTGTGCTTTTAAACCCTCTCAGTGTGATCACTACAATGAAAACATTAACATCCATGGTTCTTATCAGCTCACAGACTTGGAAATTTTTCCTTCAACAATCATTCAGGTTTGAGCTTAGTATTATTTGTCAATAACCACATTAAGATTAATTTTGCATCCTTTCAGATGCCTAAATTTCGAAGAGAATGAATTCAAGGTGTGGATGTGAAACTTTGATTGAAAATCAAATACTTTTCCTGTGCTCAAAATTTGTATGAGGTAAAAATTTGATTAAAAATAGTATGAAATAGTATTTTTAAGACAAAACATGCCAAATTCATTGTTTTTAACTTTATAAGTATAAAAAAATAATATTATAAAGATTTATTGTTTTACTAACAATAAGAATTTATCCAAATTACTCTACAAGAGATATTGAAGGCTACAAAAGAAATTTCTTCAAGAGAAATTTCAATTGGAATCAATTGAGCAAAGAACTGCAAGCAATTAATTAAAGAACAAAGTCTTTTAAAAGCTTATTAAAGAGAAAACATGCTCAAAAGTAACCAGAGTGAATTTGGAAACAAAGTGACAAAGTTTACAGTGATAAAAGATGCTTTAATTCACTTATGGGGTGGTTCAGGGGTAGAAATGATTATAAGAGTTACAAACAGGGATTAAAAGGATTTTTTTCTTGTGATTAAAAGGTTCAAAATGATTTAAAAAGGGTGGTTGGAATCTTTTATTGATTGTTTTAAGAGTGTTTAAACTAACTATAAAAGGAAAAGATTCTAACATGAAGAGAAAAGTGGGGCAAACAAGACATTCTTTTATAGCCATCAATTTTCTTACTCCAAAAGGAAATTTTACTCTTGTCAGTCGTGAGAAACACTCTGAAAATACCAAAGCCAATTATGGCATCATTGAAACCTGGCTTGGGCCAAAAAAAGGTCTGGTTTTTGGCCATTTTTTTCTATTTTCAGCAATTTTAGACCCTTAAATCAGCCGTTACTATAGTAATACCTGGTCTTGAGCCTTCAAAACATGTCAGAATTTGTGTAAGAGACGTAGAATCCAGTTAAAACTGTTTTTACTAACAGTTTTTTAACTTAAGGGTAGTTTTACCCTCTTGGAAACAGTTAAAACTGCCCTGGTTGGTATCAAAACCTCATCATCAATTGAGTCTGTGAGCCTTGAGGTATATTTTACATACCCAAATAGGCCACAATTATCTTAAAAAGAAATTTTGAATTATGCACAACTCATAAGTCATGCATATATCCAAAATTCATCATTTTCAATTTCAGAAAAGATGAATAACTTTTTATTGAGTAAGTAAATCCATGGATTTAAGACCAGATTTGGATTCTACACAAAAATTCACCTAGGGTAGCCCCATAGAGTGAATAAGCTCAATTTAAGTATTTGAGGTGGTAAAATGGAAAATACTTCAATACCACATCATGAATACCACATAAAAGATCCGTGAAAATTTTTGTTTTTCTTGATTTTAAGCCAAAATAATGGGAAAGTGAGAAATCCCATGATACATATACACTAAAAATAGTGTTATGCATGTTTTGAGCACTTAATATCATGGTATTCTTACATGGACTTTTGGTACACCCATAGTAGATATCTCACTTTAAGCTTAATTTTCTATTTTTACGTGAAAAATAAGTAAGGGGGACAAAAGACATCAAAGAGAGTCAGGGTACCCAACTTCTGAGGCCTCAGAGGCGTGGATAGCTCCAGAGCATGGATCCATGGCTCATCTTGGCCCAATTGGTAAACTAAAACTCTTTGGGAACTTGGTTACTGTAAGATGTGACTATGAAACTGATGATAATATTACTATTAATCAACAGTACTATGTCTGTTCTTATGAAATATAATAATAAAAATTATTATAACCACAATTAAATAATTATAAAATTATTTCTTTCACGTGTTATACACTACTAGTGATTATAACAGTGAGCAGTAATTGTCTACAAGAATCAATTACAAGAAGAATTTAATAATAAAAACTTCTTTTATTAAAATAATAAAATTATTTTAATATATAATTATCTTTTACAAGAATAACTATAAAGATAATTCTTGAAGAAAACTATTACTAGAGAAAAACTTTAAGAATTAAAGATAAATGAATCACTAATACTCCAAAGAACTTATTGATAGATAAAAGTAGAGAAATTTGACGTGGAATTGTGGATTTAAGGGATCAAAAGGATTTATAACAGTATTACAACAATATATAGTTGGATTCTATGATTTCACGTCTTTCTGGTTGATTCTGAAAGATTTAAAACACTTAAGAATAGATGTAACTAATACTTACTTGTTGGTAATAATGATTTAATAAATTGATAAGATGATCCTTGGAAAAAACAGCAAGAGGAGGCCTCTTTTAAGTCAACAACAGCTCACATAGGCGTGCCATGGAGCAAACTGAAAAACCAGTGAGTGAGAAAACAATAAACCCTTTTGGTTTATTGATTGCATCATTATTTGTCACGTAACATTATCATAATTACTTATTTGATGCTTTTACGTGACTACCAACCCCAATATGGTTAAGAATAAAAGGAGTAACACTTGTAAATCTTCTTTTATTCTAAAATAATCTTTAATTCTCAAAGTTATCAATGTTATTGCCAATTTCATCACAGGTTGTAATTACTGTGAATTTTTGAAGATTCAGTGTTTCACGTAGGATAACCAAAAATGGACTATAAGTAAAAATTTGAATTTTACTAGTAAAACTGTTATTCTTTTTGGTTGTACCATAGGTAATACAGTTCTCCTTTAGTCTTGAGAGTTTCAGGAAGATTCATTAAGAATTGTATTTTTAATGAATTTTTGAAGTTTTTACCTCATTTCTACGTAGAATTGCAAATAGCAGTGTTTTGCTTGTTGCTGTGAGGTAAATCAATGAATATGGGTCCCAAAAGGGTTTTAATTACTCTTTTGGGGTTTATCCATGGAAAGTCATTAGTAATTGACATGGTTACGGGAGTGTAAGTAGCTCATTACCTCCTTGGCACGTCAAAATAGCAGGTTATTTGCTATTTTTATAAGATTACAGTAGGTGAAACTTGGTAACCAAGTTCCCAAAGAGTTTTGGTTTACCAATCGGGCCAAGATGAGCCATGGATCCATGCTCTGGAGCTATCCACGCCTCTGAGGCCTCAGAAGTTGGGTACCCTGGCTCTCTTTGATGTCTTTTGTCCCCCTTGCCTATTTTTACGTCAAAATAGTAATTTAAGCTTAGTGAGATATCCACTATGGGTGTACCAAAGGTCCATGTAAGAATACCATGATATTAAGTGCTCAAAACATGCATAACACTATTCTTAGTGCATATGTAACATGGGATTTCTCACTTTCCCATTACTTTGGCTTAAAATCAAGAAAAACAAAAGTTTTCATGGATCTTTTATGTGGTATCAATGATGTGGTATTGAAGTATTTTCCATTTTACCACCTCAAATACTTAAATTGAGCTTATTCACTCTATGGACCTACCCTAGGTGAATTTTTGTGTAGAATCCAAATCTGGTCTTAAATCCATGGATTTACTTACTCAATAAAAAGTTATTCATCTTTTCTGAAATTGAAAATGATGAATTTTGGATATATGCATGACTTATGAGTTGTGCATAATTCAAAATTTCTTTTTAAGATAATTGTGGCCTATTTGGGTATGTAAAATATACCTCAAGGCTCACATTCCCTCCCACCAAAAAATAAAATTGTACTACAAATTTATTAGTGATAAAAGAATAAGGCCCCAAAGGGGGTTAATGTCCACTGTCCAACCTCTTCACATTACTCAGATCAAGTAATTTAAAGCACATTTATAGACATATTCAGGATTGTGGCCTTCTTTCATGTCTAAATCTTCTCAAGAGTTTATCTGAGTCAGGTATTTCTGATTCTGCCATCCATTCATCTTCATGTACTGGATTTCTATATCTGACAAGATATTCTCTTTGATTTTTACCCCTAAGTCTCCTTTCTTTAATGACTTTCTTTATCTTTTTGTCTTCATTCTGTTCCACAGGTGGTACAGTTAAAGGAGTTGGGTTCCTTAAAGGAAACAATTCTTTATCAGCTGGTTGATAAGGTTTTAACAAGCTGACTGGAAAGGTGGGGTGTTTATTTTCCAATTCACCACTCAATTCCACTTGAACTGCATTGGTTCCATGTAAAGCAATAATAACAAAAGGTCCTACATAAGAATCTTTAAGTTTCTTTGGGCCTTTGATATTATTAAAATTCAAGGTTGAAACTAAAACTAAGTCCCCTACTTTGAAGTCTGGTACTTTATGACTCTTGTCCCACTTCTGTTTTGCATAATCAAAAGCATCATCCATACTTTGTTTTGCATGGTGTTTCACTTTATCAAGCATTATCTTAAAGCTTGAAGCTGTAGGATGAATGTCAATCAAGTCTTTCCTCAGTGTGTCTGCTGGGAGTCTTGGATTCCATCCTTTCTCTAACATAGCAGGAGTTTGTCCTGTGGAATAATGGACTGATGTCTTGTATGCCAATTCTAATGCAGGTATCAGAGTGCACCAGTCATGGGTAAAGCCATCTGAGTCTTTGAATTCTAATCCATAAGCACAGAATCTCCTGATCATGTCTTCTAAAGTCTGAATCATCCTCTCTGCTAGCCCATCTGTTTGAGGGTGATATGCTGTAGAGAATGATAACTTAGTCCCAAACAATCTATGAAGATTGGTCCAAAGTGCAGATGTGAATTTGGGATCTCTGTCACTTATGATATTCTTAAATAATCCTGTATTAGAAATAACTCTACTCCATAAAAGAAGAGCTGTATCCATAGCAGTGTCATCTTTATGACATGGTAAGAATATGGGAGTTTTGCTATATCTGTCTACAATGACTAAGCAAGCATTATCACTTTTGTCACCACTTGGAGGAAGTGCTGTGACCCAATCCATGTGAAAAACTTCCCAAGGGGATTTTGGTTCTTGAATATGGATCATAAGTCCAAATTTCTTGCCTGTACTCCTGTTTGCTTTCTGGCATCTATCACAGGTATGGCAATACTCAATGGTTTCTTTTCTCCAAGATGGCCACCATGCACAGTTCTTCACTTTTTCAAGTGTTCTGTCTTCTGATAGGTGTCCAGAGTAAATACTATCATGACATTCATGAAGAATGGTATTGATAAGTAATCTACTGCACAATGTCATAACACAAGAATGTTTTGTTCTGTGGTAAATGATCCCATCAAACAAGTGAAATCTTCCTTCAGAATAGGAATTTTTCCAAACTTCATCAAGTGCATTAACTAAAGATGTATCCTTGCAGTCTTTATCTAATAAAGAAGTCAAGATATGGCAATTCTTGTCTTGTTTATAAGACTCTCTGACCTCTTCAAAGAATTCAGTCCCAATATCAGTTATGTTAATTCCTTCAATTGGAATCTGTGGTTCAGCTTCCAAAGGTACATAAGCTGGGTTATCAGGAGTATTGGCTAAAGCCCATCTACTAAGTCCATCAGCATTCTTGTGAATGTTTCCTGCTTTATTAACTATAGTCATGTTTCATCTATATTCTTGAATAGCTATTTGCCATCTCAACATATGTCTGTTGGGAGTTTTCATGTTAAGGAGTGATTTTACTGCATTACAGTCAATTATCACTTCAAAAACACTGCCATCAAGGTAATAGTGTAATTTCTCAAGTGCCCATACCAAACATAAGCACTCCATTTGGCTTCCACCATATCTGGCTTCTGTTGGTTTGATTTGTCTTGAGATATAACAAACTGGTCCTTCTGTAGGTTTGTCATCAATAATTTGGACTTGATGTAGGGCTGCCCCTAATCCATCTCCACATGCATCAATGTACAATTTAAAAGGAATATTCCAGTCAGGCATGAGGAGTAAAGGTGCTTCTGTAAGGGCTTTCTTTATCTTCTCATAAGCTTTAATTCTCCCCTGTGTCATCTCAAATACAGTCTGTTGATCACAGATTCTATAGAGTGATTTGGCTAGAATTGCAAAGTCTTTCAAGTGTTGCCTATAGTAACTAGCAAATCCAAGAAAAGACATCATTTCTTTTTTATTCTGGGGTATTGGCTTAAGTAACACTGCTGCCACTTTATTTTTGTCAATACCCAAGCTTAAACCAGAAACAACATGTCCTAATGCTTTGAGTTCTTCAAAACCAAAATTGCATTTCTTAAGTGAAATTTTCATGTTCACTTCCGCAACTTTATGAAGTACTCTTGCAAGTCTTTCAAGGTGCAAAGACCATGAGTCAGAGCATATAATAATATTATCAATATAAATGATAAGCCATCCTTCAGACAATTCTGTGGAGAAGATGGTATTCATCATTCTTTGATAATGAGATGGAGCATTTTTAATGCCAAATGGGATTCTAAGATACTCATAAATACCACAGTGAGTGATAATTATAAGTAATTTCCTAGCTTTAGGCGTCAAAACCTTTTGATGGAAGCCTTTTAATGCATCCATTGATGTTATATACTTGGCTTTAGACAATTGAGTCAAGGTTTCTTGGATTCTAGGGATTGGATACCTATCTGGAACTGTGTAGGTATTTAAAGCTCTAAAATCTCCAACCATTCTTGACTTATCATTATGCCATGCAATAATAACAGGTGTTGTCACTTCAACTTCCTCATTATGGCCTACTTTCCTTAGCACACCAAGTTGGATCAACTCTTGGATATGTTTTACAAGGCCTCTCTAGCTCTGGGACTGGCTGGATAAGCTGGTCTTCTAAGTACTGGAGGATATGGTCTATAAATATTGAGAGTAATATCAATTTCATGTCCCCTTATAGCACCTAATGTTTCATTATCAGATGCAAATGCATTATTGTATGTGTATAATACATCAATAAGTTCATTCCTCATCTTTGGTGACAATGATGGATTAATTTGTGCTTCAACAAGTTGTTTAGACACAAATTCATCTTTGTAAGTATCTTTGACAGAAGATATTACAGATATCTGTTTTGGCATATTGGAGAAAGCAAATTTTTGCCTTTTGTTATCTCCAATTGTGAAATATCTGTCTTTATGGTTATTTATATCAATACCATAAATATTCAAGTAATCATTTCCAAGAATGATGTGCTGAGATGTGCAATTATCCATTACTACAATCTCAGCTTTCATTCTTACACTTCCTGCTGGATGTGGGAATACAATATTAGTGTCCAATATGCCCAAGGGGTACATATTGTTACTGGCACTACTGAATTGTACACCTTCTATTGGTAATAGATGGTTTTTCCATTCAGGAAGTATAATTGGGAGATAATCTTTGCCCACACAAGTGCAAAATGCCCCTGTATCCAAATTTACTTTGGCTTCAATATCACTCATCAGAACTGATGTGATACAGGATGCTCCAGCAGTATAACCCTTTCCTCTAGCAGGTTTTGATTTACACATTCTGGCATCTTGGATATTGATCAGGTTGCAGCAATCCTCACTGTACTGTGGCAAGTGGGTATGGACTTCTGTGACCTCAAAGAAAGCTGAAATGTTTTCAATGGGATAGTCCTCCACTGATGTATCTTCAGAGACTGCAAAATCTTGATCAGACTCTTCTTTCTCTTCAGTACACTGAATTTCTTCAATAACTTGAACTTCATTGATCTTTGTCTTCTTAGGGCAAGTGTTGGCTAAATGTGAAGTACCTCCACATTTATGACACTTCAAGACAGGTCTTTCTGGTCTCCTTTCCTCGCTAGGAATCTTTGAGACTATTTTGGACTCTATTGGGTTTCTAATCCAAGTCTTACCAATTCTTGTTCTGGTAATAATATCTTCCATAGCTTTAATGTAGTCCTCTGTTGAACAGGGTTCCACACATCTGCTTTTGATAGCATGTTCCAGTTCTCCTCCACACTTTCTTAATATTTTCATATTAATCATAGTGTCAGACATATCTGGGTGTAAAGCAGATAATCTGTCTTTTTGTTTGAAGAACCAAGTAAGTGGTTTGTCCTTTTCTGAGTTAAAAATGGCACTTTCAAAAGCATTTTCCATTTTAAACCTCCAAGAATTATTGGCCCATTTGGTAATCACTTCAGATTTCCACCAAGACCAGTCATGTTTACCATGATCAATCCTCATTTTGTAATACCATTTCTTTGCAGTTCTGGTAAACAAACAATGTAATTTCCCCACTATGATTTCATCAGGTATATTAAAGTCTTCTTGCAACATATCAATAGTCCTGATGAATTCAATATGGTTGTATTCTCCTTCACCAGAGAATGTTGGCCATTCTTCTACTTTGGGAATATCCTTTGCAGAAATAACATTTTCTCCTAAGAATGGGGTAAAACTTTCTTTAACAGAAAGTTTTTCTTCAGTCAAAGGTGTAGAATGTCTTGGCATATGTGGTTCATGATTCTTATGAATTTGTTCCACACTTGCAATTATTTCATTCTTCAATTTCTGCCTCTCACTGTCACTTTTTGCTAAATGTATAGCAAATTGATTGGTGTTCTTAACTATTTGTAAGACATGGTCTTCAAGAGTTTTAAGTCTATCATTTACTTTAAAGATGGAAAGATCCTCTGTGTCATTATTCTGCGTTTGACATTGGTTCTCAATTCTTTCACATGCATTGCCAATTGACTCAAGGGTGACAGTTGTCAATTGATGCCATTCAAAATTTTTTTTGTCATTTGTCTTTAAACCATTGATGTCTCATGTAATTTGCTTTAACTTTGACTCAAGTTTGCCAATTTCTACATTAATACTTCTATCTACATCAGTTATTTGCGTGGAAAAGTCCTGTTCATCCTTTCCTGCTCCTTGGCTGTGAATTCCATAAGAGTTCTGGCCATATTGAAGACACTGTCCACGGCTGAAGGCTCCAATTTGGGGATCCTGTACCCTTGTGGGTAAGGTCTGTGCCAATTGGCTTTACCTTTGCCCTTGCCTTGATGGTTCTTGGGACCTCTCTGTTTCTTTTGAGGTCCTTTGGGATTGTCCTTGGATGCTTCTGGAGCTGGTTTGGAGCTGGTAGATGCCACTGGTGCCTCTGTCTCCAAAGCTGGAGTCATTTCCAACTCTTTCTTCTGGTCTATGGATAAAAGACTTTGGTTCTTCAACCAATTCTTTATCTTTTTGCAGGGGGCCATGAACTCCTACTTACACATCAAGAGCTTTCTGGGTCAGGAGAAGACCATAGAACTCTTAGGAGGTTGGAGCCCCCTGTCTTGCAAAGACAAGGTCAAAAAGATAAAGAATTGGTTGAAGAACCAAAGTCTTTTATCCATAGACCAGAAGAAAGAGTTGGAAATGACTCCAGCCTTGGAGACAGAAGCCCCAGTGGCATCTACCAGCTCCAAACATGCTCCAGACACGTCCAAAGACAAGCCCAAAGGACCTCAGAAGAAGCAGAGAGGTCCCAAGAACCATCAAGGAAAGGGCAAAGGCAAAGCCAATCAGCACAGACCTTACCCACAGGGGTACAGGATCCTCAAATTGGAGCCTTCAGCTGCGGAAAGTGTGTTCAATATGGCCAGAACTCTCATGGAATTCACAGCCAAGGAGCAGGAAAGGATGAACAGGACTTTTCCACACAAATAACTGATGTACAAAGAAGCATTAATGTAGAAATTGGCAAACTTGATTCAAAGTTAAAGCAAATTACATTAGACATAAGTGATTTAAAGAAAAGTAACAAGAAACATACTGAATTGTATCAATTGACAACTGTCACCCTTGAATCAATTAACATTAATTGTGAAAGAATTAAGAATACATGTCAAATGCAGGATAATGACATGGGAGATCCTTCCATTCTTAACATGAATGATAGACTTAAAACTCTTGAAGACCATTTCTTACAAATAGTTAAGATTACCAATCAATTTGCTATACATTTAGCAAAAAGTGACAGTGAAAGGCAGAAATTGAAGAATGAAATAATTGCAAGTGTGGAACAAATTCATAAGAATCATGAACCACATATGCCAAGACATTCTACACCTTTAACTGAAGAAAAACTGTCTGTTAAAGAAAGTCTCACTCCATTCTTAGGAGAAAATGCCTACTCTACAAGAGATATTCCCAAAATAGAAGAATGGCCAACATTCTCTGGTGAAGGAGAATACAACCATATTGAATTCATCAGGACTATTGATATGTTGCAAGAAGACTTTAATATACCTGATGAAATCATAGTAGGAAAATTACATTGTCTGTTTACCAGAACTGCAAAGAAATGGTATTACAAAATGAGGATTGATCATGGTAAACATGATTGGTCTTGGTGGAAATCTGAAGTGATCACCAAATGGGCCAACAATTCTTGGAGATTTGAAATGGAAAATGCTTTTGAAAGTGCCATTTTTAACTCAGAAAGAGACAAACCACTTACTTGGTTCTTCAAACAAAAAGACAGATTATCTGCTTTACAACCAGATATGTCTGACACTATGATTAATATGAAAATATCAAGAAAGTGTGGAGGAGAACTGGAACATGCTATCAAAAGCAGATGTGTAGAACCCTGTTCAACAGAAGACTACATTAATGCGATGGAAGATATCATTGCCAGGACAAGAATTGGTAAAACTTGGTCTAAAATCCCAACAGAATCCAGGATGACCTCTAAGATTCCCAGAGAGGATAAGAGACCAGAAAAACCTGTCTTAAAGTGTCATAAATGTGGAAGCACTTCACATTTAGCCAATACTTGCACTAAAAAGACAAAAATCAATGAAGTTCAAGTCATTGAAGAAGTTCAGTGTACTGAAGAGAGGGAGGAATCAGATCAAGATTCTGCAGTCTCTGAAGATACACCAGTGGAGGACTATCCCATTGAAAACATTACAGCTTTCTTTGAAGTCACAGAAGTCCATACACACTTGCCACAATACAGTGAAGATTGCTGCAACCTGATAAATATCCAAGATTCCAAAATGTGTAAAACAAAACCTGCCAGAGGAAAAGGTTACACTGCTGGAGCATCCTGTATCACATCAGTTCTGATGAGTGATATTGAAGCCAAAGTAAATTTGGATACAGGGGCATTTTGCACTTGTGTGGGCAAAGATTATCTCCAAATTATACTTCCTGAATGGAAAAACCATCTATTACCAATAGAAGGTGTACAATTCAGTAGTGCCAGTAACAATATGTACCCCTTGGGCATATTGGACACTAATATTGTATTCCCACATCCAGCAGGAAGTGTAAGAATGAAAACTGAGATTGTAGTAATGGACAATTGCACATCTCAGCACATCATTCTTGGAAATGATTACTTGAATATATATGGTATTGATATAAATAACCATAAATACAGATATTTCACAATTGGAGATAACAAAAGGCAAAAATTTGCTTTCTCCAAAATGCCAAAACAGATATCTGTAGTATCTTCTGTCAAAGACACTTACAAAGATGAATTTGTGTCTAAACAACTTGTTGAAGCACAAATTAATCCATCATTGTCACCAAAGATGAAGAATGAACTTATTGATGTATTATACACATACAATAATGCATTTGCATCTGATAATGAACCATTAGGTGCTATAAGGGGACATGAAATTGATATTACTCTTAATATTGATAGACCATATCCTCCAGTACTTAGAAGACCAGCTTATCCAGCCAGTCCCAGAGCTAGAGAGGCCTTGGAAAAACATATCCAAGAGTTAATCCAACTTGGTGTACTAAGGAAAGTACGCCATAATGAGGAGGTTGAAGTGACAACACCTGTTATCATTGCTTGGCATAATGATAAGTCAAGAATGGTTGGAGATTTTAGAGCTTTTAATACCTACACAGTTCCAGATAGGTATCCAATCCCTAGAATCCGAGAAACTTTGACTCAATTGTCTAAAGCCAAGTATATAACATCAATGGATGCATTGAAAAGCTTCCATGAAAAGGTTTTGATGCCTAAAGCTAGGAAATTACTTAGAATTATCACTCACTGTGGTATTTATGAGTATCTTAGAATGCCATTTGGCATTAAAAATGCTCCATCCCATTATCAAAGGATGATGAACACCATCTTTCCTACAGAATTGTCTGAAGGATGGCTTATCATTTATATTGATGATATTATCATGTGTTCTGATTCATGGTCTTTGCACCTTGAAAGACTTGCAAGAGTACTTCATAAAGTTGCAGAAGTGAACATGAAGATTTCACTTAAGAAATGCAATTTTTGGTTTTGAAGAACTCAAAGCATTAGGACATATTGTTTCTGGTTTGAGCTTGGGTATTGACAAGAATAAAGTGGCAGCAGTGCTACTTAAGCCAATACCCCAGAGTAAGAAAGAAATGATGTCTTTTCTTGGATTTGCTAGTTACTATAGGCAACACTTGAAAGACTTTGCAATTCTAGCCAAATCACTCTATAGAATCTATGATCAACAGACTGTATTTGAGATGACACAGGGGAGAATTAAAGCTTATGAGAAGATAAAGAAAGCCCTTACAGAAGCACCTTTACTCCTCATGCCTGACTGGAATATTCCTTTTAAATTGTACATTGATGCATGTGGAGATGGATTAGGGGCAGCCCTACATCAAGTCCAAATTATTAATGACAAACCTACAGAAGGACCAGTTTGTTATATCTCAAGACAAATCAAACCAACAGAAGCCAGATATGGTGCAAGCCAAATGGAGTGCTTATGTTTGGTATGGGCACTTGAGAAATTACACTATTACCTTGATGGAAGTGTTTTTGAAGTGATAACTGACTGTAATGCAGTAAAATCACTCCTTAACATGAAAACTCCCAACAGACATATGTTGAGATGGCAAATAGCTATTCAAGAATATAGAGGAAACATGACTATAGTTCATAAAGCAGGAAACATTCACAAGAATGCTGATGGACTTAGTAGATGGGCTTTAGCCAACACTCCTGATAACCCAGCTTATGTACCTTTGGAAGCTGAACCACAGATTCCAATTGAAGGAATTAACATAACTGATATTGGGACTGAATTCTTTGAAGAGGTCAGAGAATCTTATAAACAAGACAAGAATTGCCATATCTTGACTTCTTTATTAGATAAAGACTGCAAGGATACATCTTTAGTTAATGCACTTGATGAAGTTTGGAAAAATTCCTATTCTGAAGGAAGATTTCACTTGTTTGATGGGATCATTTACCACAGAACAAAACATTCTTGTGTTATGACATTGTGCAGTAGATTACTTATCAATACCATTCTTCATGAATGTCATGATAGTATCTACTCTGGACACCTGTCAGAAGACAGAACACTTGAAAAAGTGAAGAACTGTGCATGGTGGCCATCTTGGAGGAAAGAAACCATTGAATATTGCCATACCTGTGATAGATGCCAAAACACAAACAGGAGCACAGGCAAGAAATTTGGATTGATGATCCATATTCAAGAACCAAAATCCCCTTGGGAAGTTTTTCACATGGATTGGGTCACAGCACTTCCTCCAAGTGGTGACAAAAGTTATAATGCTTGCTTAGTCATTGTAGACAGATATAGCAAAACTCCCATATTCTTACCATGTCATAAAGATGACACTGCTATGGATACAGCTCTTCTTTTATGGAGTAGAGTTATTTCTAATACAGGATTATTTAAGAATATCATAAGTGACAGAGATCCCAAATTCACATCTGCACTTTGGACCAATCTTCATAGATTGTTTGGGACTAAGCTATCATTCTCTACAGCATATCACCCTCAAACAGATGGGCTAGCAGAGAGGATGATTCAGACTTTAGAAGACATGATCAGGAGATTCTGTGCTTATGGATTAGAATTCAAAGACTCAGATGGCTTTACCCATGACTTGTGCACTCTGATACCTGCATCAGAATTGGCATACAAGACATCAGTCCATTATTCCACAGGACAAACTCCTGCTATGTTAGAGAAAGGATGGAATCCAAGACTCCCAGCAGACACACTGACGAAAGACTTGATTGACATTCATCCTACAGCTTCCAGCTTCAAGATAATGCTTGATAAAGTGAAACATCATGCAAAACAAAGTATGGATGATGCTTTTGATTATGAAAAACAGAAGTGGGACAAGAGTCATAAAGTACCAGCCTTCAAAGTAGGGGACTTAGTTTTAGTTTCAACCTTGAATTTTAATAATATCAAAGGCCCAAAGAAACTTAAAGATTCTTATGTAGGACCTTTTGTTATTATTGCTTTACATGGAACCAATGCAGTTCAAGTGGAATTGAGTGGTGAATTGGAAAATAAACACCCCACCTTTCCAGTCAGCTTGTTAAAACCTTATCAACCAGCTGATAAAGAATTGTTTCCTTTAAGGAACCCAACTCCTTTAACTGTACCACCTGTGGAACAGAATGAAGACAAAAAGATAAAGAAAGTCATTAAAGAAAGGAGACTTAGGGGTAAAAATCAAAGAGAATATCTTGTCAGATATAGAAATCCAGTACATGAAGATGAATGGATGGCAGAATAAGAAATACCTGACTCAGATAAACTCTTGAGAAGATTTAGACATGAAAGAAGGCCACAAGCCTGAATATGTCTATAAATGTGCTTTAAATTACTTGATCTGAGTAATGTGAAGAGGTTGGACAGTGGACATTAACCCCCTTTGGGGCCTTATTCTTTTATCACTAATAAATTTGTAGTACAATTTTATTTTTTGGTGGGAGGGAATGTGAGCCTTGAGGTATATTTTACATACCCAAATAGGCCACAATTCTCTTAAAAAGAAATTTTGAATTATGCACAACTCATAAGTCATGCATATATCCAAAATTCATCATTTTCAATTTCAGAAAAGATGAATAACTTTTTATTGAGTAAGTAAATCCATGGATTTAAGACCAGATTTGGATTCTACACAAAAATTCACCTAGGGTAGGTCCATAGAGTGAATAAGCTCAATTTAAGTATTTGAGGTGGTAAAATGGAAAATACTTCAATACCACATCATTAATACCACATAAAAGATCTGTGAAAATTTTTGTTTTTCTTGATTTTAAGCCAAAATAATGGGAAAGTGAGAAATCCCATGATACATATACACTAAAAATAGTGTTATGCATGTTTTGAGCACTTAATATCATGGTATTCTTACATGGACTTTTGGTACACCCATAGTGGATATCTCACTTTAAGCTTAATTTTCAATTTTTACGTGAAAAATAAGTAAGGGGGACAAAAGACATCAAAGAGAGTCAGGGTACCCAACTTCTGAGGCCTCAGAGGCGTGAATAGCTCCAGAGCATGGATCCATGGCTCATCTTGGCCCAATTGGTAAACTAAAACTCTTTGGGAACTTGGTTACCAAGTTACACCTACTGTAATCATAAGAAAATAGCAAATAACCTGCTATTTTGACGGGCCATGGAGGTAATGAGCTACTTAGACTACTGTAATCACGTCAATTCTTGATGAATTTCCATGACTAGACCCTAAAAGAGTAATTAAAACCCTTTTGGGACTTATATTCATTGATTTACCTCATAGCAACCAGAAAAATACTGCTATTTGCAATTCTACGTAGAAATGAATTAAAAACTTCAAAAATTCATTCAAAATACAATTCTTAATGAATCTTTCTGAAACTTTCAGGACTAATAGAAAGCTGTATTATCTATGGTACAACCAAAAAGAATTATGGTTTTACTAGTAAAATTAAAAGTTTTACTTACAGTCCACTTTTGACCATTCTACGTGAAACACTGAATCTTCAAAAATTCACAGTAATTACAACCTGTGATGAAATTGGCAATAACATTGATAACTTTGAGAAATAAATGATTATTTTAGAATAAAAGAAGATTTACAGATGTTACTCCTTTTATTCTTAACCATATTGGGGTTGGTAGTCATGTAAAAGCATCAATTAAGTAATTATGATAATCTTACGTGACAACTGATTATGCAATCAATAATCCAAAAGGGTTTATTGTTTTCTCACTCACTGGTTTTTCAGTTTTCTCCATGGCACGCCTATGCGAGCTGTTGTTGACTTAAAAGAGGCCTCCTCTTGCTGTTTTTTCCAAGGATCATCTTATCAATTTATTAAATCATTATTACCAACAAGTAAGTATTAGTTACATCTATTCTTGAGTGTTTTAAATCTTTCAGAATCAACCAGAAAGACGTGAAATCATAGAATCCAACTATATATTGTTGTAATACTGTTATAAATCCTTTTGATCCCTTAAATCCACAATTCCACGTCAAATTTCTCTACTTTTATCTATCAATAAGTTCTTTGGAGTATTAGTGAGTCATTTATCTTTAATTCTTAAAGTTTTTCTCTAGTAATAGTTTTCTTCAAGAATTATCTTTATAGTTATTCTTGTAAAAGATAATTATATATTAAAATAATTTTATTATTTTAATAAAAGAAGTTTTTATTATTAAATTCTTCTTGTAATTGATTCTTGTAGACAATTACTGCTCACTGTTATAATCACTAGTAGTGTATAACACGTGAAAGAAATAATTTTATAATTATTTAATTGTGGTTATAATAATTTTTATTATTATATTTCATAAGAACAGACATAGTCCTGTTGATTAATAGTAATATTATCATCAGTTTCATAGTCAAATCTTACAGAGTCACAGGGTCATGTGACTCAATTCCAGGCCAAAAGTGATGAACGTTTATGTGGATTTTGACATCTCCCACCTGTCAGAAAGGAATTTGGGGGTCTGGCTCCCCCTTAGAGTTAGAGTTCCTTTCACCCCCCCCAAATTAATCTTTCCAATTTATTTTTCCTTTAATTCCTCATCATGTATTATACTTGTAATTTACATATGTAATTCAATTGAGTTTTACAATACACTCACTATAATGAATGACACCTCAAATGTAAATTAAAGTTCACTATTGTAATACATGCACGCATTTTGACATTTCAATTGAAAATACTTCAATTCCTCATAACTTCTGAGTTACACACACCACCTTAATTTTAACACAAAAATTGATGGTTAACACCACATGTGATGTGAATTAAATTCAGTTTTTGAGGATTTTCAAATTTTATACAGAAAATACTGAAAACTTAATTTAAGCTTATTTAGAGTTGAGCTACAGAAATTTTACCCAGAGGTGACCCCACTTTAATTTTTATGAGGAGTCCAATGGTAAAACAATTTTCATATTTTTATTTGTAGGAAAAAAATTTATGATAATTTTTATTTAACTTTGTTCCAAAAATATTTTAATTTTGCTATTTTTGTTGAAAATTCATTTTTACTTAATTTTTTCAATCAAAAATGTGTTTTCACACATGTAAAATTCAATGTCATTTTATTTTTAAGTTATGATTAAGTTTTTTATTTATATATATAAATTTATATTTATATTTTATTTTTATCTTGATAATATAAATAAATCTATTTTATTTATATTTATGTCTTATTTTATTATATGTGGTATTTTGGGTATATGAACATATCTCTTAGGCTCAAAATGAATTACCACCCCTATAGTTGTTGAATTCAAAGTAGTTCAAGCAGCTAGATAGTCTATTGAAATAGCTTATAGAAATAGCAGAAACTTAGATTCATTGTATCTATACTATAATAGCAATATTGTATTAGTTTGGGGAAATATCCCTTGATGAAGGTTAAAATAATTTTATCTCATTCAAAATTATTAAAAATGAGTTGAAAACAATAATTCATGTTAATTTTATTAGTAATATTCACCATGAAAAAAGGCTATCCCTTCTGGTAGGGTTAGCAGGTCTTATCTGCTTTTAAACTGGGTATTAACCTTGGTTCTAATTTTGAAATACTTTTGCAGATACTTTCAGCCAGAGGGATGGTCATTAAGAACTCTACTCAACTGAAAAAGAAGATTATGGATTTTTCGTGATTTTTATTTGTTTACTCTTTCATTACATATACAATACCCACTAATGCAAAAAACAATTGAATAAATTCCCCTACTAACAAGTAAAGACACTTTGTTAAAAGAAATATGTGAATTAATTTAACCACTATTTCATCGTCTTTTATGTTTGAAAGAATGGATCTATTTCAAATGTGCCCACCAGTGAAAGCTTTTAATATCTAACATGGTTTGTAAAGCAACTATTAAATATTTGGAAAATGATTTATATAAAAGGAACTTATCTTTGAGGTGAATAATTAACCGCACAATTCCTTTTTCTTTATTCTTAAATATCTCACATACTTTCAAAGAGTAATGTGAACAATCCTAAATTTTGTCTCAATAAATAAACTATGTTTATTTTTTTCATGACTCAAATGCCATATTTGTTTTTTATATTCAACAAGACTTTTGAGCTTGAATGTTTGCCATGAATCTACATAGATCATATATATCTTTTCTTTTATTGAATATCCGTACTGTCTTCATTATGCAATATATTTCTGATAAATGAATATTATTATCATTCCAATAGATTCTCACATATTTCAAATCTTCATCTGAAATAAGGATGAATTCTCAGCATAAACGTTATATGTAAACTTAAACTTACTTGGCTATGGATTTTTGTAACTCTCTTAATCATGCAAGCTGATACTCATGAATATTTTCTTGCAATTTTTGGTATAATTCCTCAATGGTTTGGTGGACACCTGATCTTTTTTACTGAATGTTTTTTTCTCAAAGATGATGTATATTTAAGGTTAAAAAAACTGAGGGATTCAATTTTCCCACTTTGCATATCTTGTTTAACCTCCTCTATCTTTTAGCTTGGTTATGTATTGCTCAAAATCTTGATTTTTTTCTCACTGTGTACAGTATCTCAAATTTTGATAATTTGCAGTTTTTTTTGAAGAAGACAGAACAACTAAAAAAAATTACTTGGATTGAAAAATTAAATAGAATGTTATTTTGAATTTTAAATTCTCATTTTTTTATTTCAAGTTATTTTTTATTATTTTTTATTATTTTTTATTATTTTTTATTATTTTTTATTATTTTTTATTATTTTTTATTATTTTTTATTATTTTTTATTATTTTTTATTATTTTTGATTATTTTTTATTATTTTTTATTATTTTTTATTATTTTTTATTATGTTTTACTATTTTTTATTATTTTTTATTATTTTTTATTATTTTTTATTATTTTTTATTATTTTTTATTATTTTTTATTATTTTTTATTATTTTTTATTATTTTTTATTATTTTTTATTATTTTTTATTATTTTTTATTATTTTTTATTATTTTTTATTATTTTTTATTATTTTTTATTATTTTTTATTATTTTTTATAATTTTTTATTATTTTTTATTATTTTTTATTATTTTTTATTATTTTTTATTATTTTTTATTACTTTTTATTATTTTTTATTATTTTTTATTATTTTTTATTATTTTTTATTATTTTTTATTATTTTTTATTATTTTTTATTATTTTTTATTATTTTTTATTATTTTTTATTATTTTTTATTATTTTTTATTATTTTATATTATTTTATATTATTTTTTATTATTTTTTATTATTTTTTATTATTTTTTATTATTTTTTATTATTTTTTATTATTTTTTATTATTTTTTATTATTTTTTATTATTTCTTATTATTTCTTATTATTTTTTATTATTTTTTATTATTTTTTATTATTTTTTATTATTTTTTATTATTTTTAATTTTTTATTATTTATTATTTATTTATTTATTTTTTATTTTTTTTGATTTTTTTTGATTATTTTTTATTTTTATTTATTACTTTTCATTACTTTTTGTTATTTTTTATTATTTTTGAATATTTTAAAATATTTTAAATTTTTTTAATTATTTTCTATTATTTGTTAATATTTTTTAATATTTTTTATCATTTTTTAATATTTTTTATCATTTTTATCATTTTTTATTATTTTTTATAATTTTTCTTATTTTTTATTCATTTTAATTATTTTTCATCATTTTTTATTATTTTTTATTATTTATTATTATGTATTATTATTTATTATTATTTATTATTATTTTTTATTATTTTTTATTATTTTTTTATTATTTTTCATTATTTTTCATTATTTTTTATTATTTTTCATTATTTTTTATTATTTTTTATTATTTTGAATTATTTTTTATTATTTTTTATTATTTTTTATTATTTTTTATTATTTTTTATTATTTTTTATTATTTTTTATTATTTTTTATTATTTTTTATTCTTTTTTATTTTTTATTTTTATTTTTTAGTATTTTTTATTATTTTTTAGTATTTTTTATTATTTTTTATTATTTTTTATTATTTTTTATTATTTTTTATTATTTTTTATTATTTTTTATTATTTTTTATTATTTTTTATTATTTTTTATTATTTTTTATTATTTTTTGTTATTTTTTATTATTTATTATTATTTATTATTATTTTCATATGTTTTATTATTTTTTATGATTTTTTATTATTTTACATTATTTCTTATTATTTTTTATTATTTTTTATTATTTTTTATTATTTTTTATTATTTTTTATTATTTGTTATTATTTTTTATTATTTTTTATTATTTTTTATTATTTTTTATTATTTTTTATTATTTTTTATTATTTTTTATTATTTTTTATTATTTTTTATTATTTTTTATTATTTTTTATTATTTTTTATTATTTTTTATTATTTTTTATTATTTTTTATTATTTTTTATTATTTTTTATTATTTTTTATTATTTTTTATTATTTTTTATTATTTTTTATTATTTTTTATCATTTTTTATTATTTTTTATTATTTTTTATTATTTTTTATTATTTTTTATTATTTTTTATTACTTCTTATTATTTTTTATTATTTTTTATTATTTTTTATTATTTTATATTTTTTATTATTTATTATTTTTTATTCTTATTTATTATTATTTATTACTTTTTATATGTTTATTATTTTTTATTATTTTTTAATATTTTAAAATATTTTAAAATATTTTCTATTATTTCCTAACATTTTTTAATATTTTTTAGCATTTTTTATTATTTTTAATTTTTTTTAATTTTTTTTATTATTTTTTATCATTTTTATTATTTTTTATTATTTTTTATTATTTTTTATTATTTTTTCTTATTTTTTATTATTTTTTATTATTTTTTATTATTTTTTATTATTTTCTATCATTTTTCATTATTTTTTATTTTTTATTATTTTTTATTATTAGTTTTTATTTTTTTTATTATTTTTTATTATTTTATTTTAGTTTTTTCTATTTTTGATTTATTATTATTATTTATTATTATTTATTATTATTTTTTATCAATATTCATGAAAATAAAGAAAAATTCAGACCACCTATTGCTTTTATAACAAATTTCCAATTATGTAGCAACTCAAAGTTTTATTTTTGTTGAACCATGACATGAAATAATCTATAATAAGTCTATTTATTGATTTTAAGAACTTCTTATTGTATCATGAGATCTTGAATAGAGGGACTTATGGATATTATCCTTCCACCAAATATTCCAAATCCATAACTATATAAGTTATTCCTACTAATGTTACCCAAAGGTGTGAAATTCAGTAAAATAATAATGATAATTCAATAATATTCTTTGTTAGACTGATTGAAAGAAAATTAGTTTAAAAACTTACATACACAAATCTCATGATTTCTTCTCTCAATCACGGGGCATGCAAAATGAGCATAAATTCTTAACATGAAGTATTTTTGTACCTTTTTGGCTCTTTAAGATAAAATGACTCATATAAAAAGCTTCTTCCAAACAAACCGGCCTTTGGAATATATGGAAACACAAATTGGTATGAAGGAAATTTACAAAGTGAAAATCTACATTTTTGGCCTCAACTGTACCATTGTTGAAAAATTAACATAATAGATTTTAAATGAAGGAATAAAATAATAATTTAATTCAGTCTTTTTTATGTCCTTTGTGAATATTGGCTGCACTCATAGCTTATGAAAAACAATGAATCAAATTCTTGTACCAGAATATATGGTTTAAATTGAGGTTAAAGATATATATAAATGGACCTTCCAAATTTTCAAGAAAGTTCCTACCTCAAAGGAATAATCAGAAGAATTTATATTAGTTTTCAAATTGTAACATTTCCTTCTGATTATAATATTAGAGTTTTAAAATATTGAGAATCATCTTATCTACAGTTCACTTGTTCTATTAAACTACCTGAGTCCTCAAATAATCTCTTTTTGATTATTTCTTGATTAACCAAGGCGAACAGAGTAGCTTACTAAGTATCTTCCTCTTGAAAGTCACAATTTAAGGTTTTTTATCCTTAAAAATAATCTGGAATTAGGTTCTTGGAATCATAGTACTTTCTAGATCTCAGCTTGAAGAAATACATGTTATTCCAGTAACATTTGGAATTTCCGAATGAAATGAGCTTTTCAAAATAGATAAGCTGTAAAATTACTTTTTTTTTATTATATAAGTATAAGTATCCTTAGAGAAGCTTTCTCAAAATGAGAAAATGATTGAGTTCTTAAAAAAATATTTACTGATTAAAGAGAATGGTTTCAAATTTAAGATATTATTTTTGAGCCAGAATGAGATATGTTTGTTTCAATACTATCATGCAGCTTTTCATTGAGTGAAAAATATTTTTAAATCTTATTGACTTGATATGAGGGTGGTTTGGAATCTTTGAGAGTGTGGATTTTCTTTTTACATTGCAAAAAAAACTCAATAAAAACTTATATCTACTTTTTCTGGGATATATTCCATAAGATTGAATGTTCTTCATCAATTGAAAATGAAAACCAGCTCTCATGAAATATGACATTTCTAATAAGGTTACATTTAATGAAAAAAGGGGATACAAAATATCAATTGAATATTTTTTAGAGTCACTAATTTTCTTTGGAGAGGAATACTTGAGAATCTATACCATCAGGGTTAATGTTTTCTCAAATGATATATTTCCCCAATTGATATTAAAGCCTTTCAATCCACTTGAAAAGTAAGTCCTGACTTTTTCATTATTTGCAGCTTTGTACAGACCTTTCTTCAAAAAAGATTATTATTTATATGAATATACATATATTTTAAATAGGTGGGGTGAAGGTTACTTCAGAGATCTTATTTAAATTGAGGAATATGAGTGTATACCCTGCTTTTATTGAGAAAATTCATTTTAATATCTATCATTGTTCTTTGGAAAATGAAAGTAAATCAGGAAAATGAGTTAATTTTGATTTTATCAGTATTGTAGGAATTAATAAATAATTCTAATAACAATATTTTTTTGAATTGAATAAAATCTCAGAATATATTCTTATAAAGTAGTTTTTTTGAGACTTTTGAGTATATCATATAACAGATGATATTGTAAGAGATTATTTTTTCAAAATCAGAGATCACAGGTTATTTCTATAATGAAAGAAAGGCTTTAAAATGATGAAATATTGAATTTGAGAATTAATAGCAGGATATTTCCTCTTAGGTCCCAAATAAATGAAGAGTTTTTTGGAATTGGGGAATAGATAAATATAACAAGTGAATGTTCCTTTGGAAGAAATTCATTTTGAATTTGATACTTGCAAAGAATTTAAAATATATTGTTCTGATTCTCAAAAAAAGCTTCATATCTCACCTTTTCTTCATTTTGTCTTAAGAATCAATGAAGCTTTTGAAAAAAAAATTGATAAAATATACACTTTTTAATATTTTTTGTGAGTGAGAAACTGATTGGATAAAACTTTATGGAGGGAAATGTTTTATCTTAAAATTTTTGAAGTTGGAAATACTAAAAGCTAATAAGATAGAATTTAGAAAAAAGATATTGAAGGGAATATGTCATAGAAAATGGGAAAAAAGCATATTATTAGTTTGAGGAATGTACAATGAAATTCCCAATTCTTATTGGAATTATCTTAATTTGGGCTTTGAATAATTTTGTGAAATAATGGTTTATTCAGAATTACCAGAAGCTTCTGACTTGATTGATTTTAGGTGAAGTATGTCTCAATCTTAAAAATCTGGCTTAGAAGATAGCCAAATAACAATGGCAAGTTAAAACCAAGTATGAATAAAATTGGAATCTGGGTTGAACCTGCTACCCCTTCCAGTGGGGATAGCTTTTTTCATTGTGATTAGAAAAATCAAAGTCAAACTCAATTATAGAAAGAAAGAAACAACAAGTGTCGCATTATTAATTATTAACTGATTGAGGAGTTAATTTAATGAGTTAATCATTTGTTACTCACTATGATATTACATGAGCCTTCTCTATGTATGACTATTAAATCAAATTTAATCCTAAAATATCATCTAGCTTCTGACCAAAATTCACAAACCTTGCACACAAGGTCGTCAATCTTAAATCTATAATAAAGATTACTTGAGAAGTAATCTGTACGATATATATATATACAACAAAGGATTTACCCTGTAAATTATAATTAATTTTTTTTTCAGAATTAATACTTTTCAATTTCAAATTCAAAATTACTAGAAATTATAAAATCAAGATATATAAACAAATTATTGATTATAACTTCCTCTTCATTTGGGAATTTGTATCCAAAATATTCCAAAAAAATTGAATCAGCTTAATGTGAAAAAGATGAATTATTAATTTTAAAGAGGAGATGTTTTTTCCAAATAATTCAAGTCAAATATTAGTTTTTCAAGTGATGTAGGCTCTTTTTTTAATCATATATCTCCAGTAGAAGTAAAAAGTTTTAAATGAGACTAAAAATTCTTGAGATTTTAAATTTTGAGTCAACTTGAAATAGTCCGGTTTTGAAGTTACTCTTAACTTATTTCTTAAAGAAATACACAAATTATGTCAAGAAATAAAATCTAATAAATATAAGCTATTGATAAGTTGATCTTTTGAGAGTTTGGGTATCTTAAACCTTAGAATTGCATGGCTGAATCTTTTCTTTCTAAACATTATATGGGAAATTTACAAATTGACCAGGTTATTTAATTTGTGAGCGCTTTCTGAGCTTGAACTTCAATCCTTATCAGTATTTGATAATATTGTGTTTGAGTCACAGATTGCTTAGGAGGATTCTCTCATTAGATCTCTCAGGAAGGGATATCCAATGGTACCATCTTCAAGACTATAGCACTGTTAGATCAAAACATACCACACCATTGTTCTTTGAGTAAGAAGAGAAAATTATAATATTTTTCATCTTGGATCTGGCTTCCACAGTTTTTACGAGAGACTGATAAAGTATGATATTTTTGGGAAGGGATACTCAAGGGCTACATCAAAATATAACTACTACTTGTCTGCTTCAAACAGATAAAAAATTATTTGAATTTTTATCCTAAAACAAGAAAAATGCTATTTTTCAGAAAGTGAAGATAATTTGGGCCTATATACCTTTGATACACTAAATCTCAAGTATATCACAAGTGTGAAAGGTTTTTCAAAATGACCTGTTTCTACAATTTGATACAATTTTGAGACCTTTATCTTGAAAAATGACAATATTATTCAGGATCCAAGTTTGTAATCTCATACAAAGTGCTATTGTAGAATATTTTTCGCAGAAAACTGAGCTTTCAAGTTTCAGAGCCTAAAAAAGGCTTTTATCAGCTCATTTTGAAAAATCTGTATAATACATTACCTTTTTTGTTCAGAGTGGTATGGTGGGATGCTCTTCCATGTAATTGAGTTATAAGTAATAAGAGTGGTTGAAAAGATGATTAGAGTTTGATTATTAATGTACTGAACAATAAGAGGTCCTAGAGCTGTGCTTCACAGCTTCTGAAATTTCGCAAGCACCAGGAAGTTCTGGAAGGTCTGTAGAAGAAAGCCCTTACCCTTTATGGGGTAAAAAGGACAACTTGCAGCTCCAAAGCAAACTGTCAGCTTGATTGAAGGCTGCTGAGACTGGGCAACCACACGTGAGTGCCAGGGGTGAACATTGTCACTCCACAGTCATGCACAAAGCTGAAAAACCTCTGGCTACCCTGGATTAAGATACAAAAAGTCCTTCTCCTCTCAGAAATGAGGAATTATTATGTATTAAAGCTGTAAAAAACATCAGTACTCTTGGAATTGACAAGATACAATTATAATTTTGATTTTTTTCAATTATTAGAGTAACTCATCTGATAATGAGGGAAACTGGTGATTTCAATAGATCTATCACCACTATATTGTTGGTTTAGAGTGCTTTCAAGCTACCTTTCATTATCAATGGTTTTTCACACTCATATGTATATCACTTTCATTAATATATCATAGAGTCATCCTGACACTCAAATCCGGGCAAACATTTTGTAGCTAAAACCATAATGAGCCTAATTCAAGTTTTTCAAATCTGAAAATATTTGAAAATTGTTTCAGGTCACACCATATTTTGTCTTCATAGTCCTGTTTTGTGTGAAACATGAGGGGTGTTTTTATGGCTTAAAGGTAATTAAGGATTAAAGTAGCTTCATGAAGTTTCTAAAATTGTGTGCATTTAGTAAAAAGCCTAAATTTGACTTAGATATAGGAAAATGAGGCTTACAGCCATGTATCTCAATTTTCCAATTGGATTAAATATTTGAAATAATGTTAAAATTGATGTTAGATGACCAATACAGAAAAATTATAAAGAGTAAAATTTGGGGGTGAAAAGTAATCATGGCTCCAAAAATACCAGACTCCCCAAAATTTCTGTCTGAAAAGCTTGGGATGTCAAGATACATGAAAAAAATGTTCATCAATTTCTGTATGAAACCAAAACCAATGGTCTATAGCTTAATCAATGATGAGGTTTTAATATGAACTAGGGAAGCTTTAGTTGTTGAAAAGTGGTAAAAACTACCCGCAAGCTCAAAAATCTCAACAAGAGATTTTTAACTGTTCTAAAGGGTCCTTAATCAAATTATGACATTCTTTGAAGACTCATAACCAGCTTTTACCATACTGATGGCTAGAAATACCCCTTTTTTGGTCCAAGCCAGGGATCATTGATTTCATAATTGGCTGTTCTTTTTCCAATCTGTTTCCAACAAATTTTGGAAAGAATTGTACTTTTGGAGAAAGAAAAATGGAGTTTATAAGAGAATATCTTCTTTTCATGCTGGAACATTTTACTTTTATGATCAGTTTAAAATCTTTCAAAGCAATAGGTAGAATATTACAACTTATTTTTGTAGCTTTTTATAATCATTATTAGCTTAAATGCCCCCAAATTGAATTGAATTAGATTTTGTCAATGCTAAACTTGTCACTTTTTTCCAGACAGGCTATGTTAAGCTTTGCAAATGCTTTCTCTTGAATATTTTTTCAGAGTGTGAGGTATGGATATGAAAATTTGATTTGAAATCAAGTACTTTTCCTGTCCTCAAAATTTGTATGAGGAGAAATTTAATTAAAAATAGTAAGTCTCAAGACTTTAAAAGGAATACCCACCAATGTTATTGTTTTTAACTTTGCTAGTATCAAAAAATAATATTATGTAAGTTTATTTAAAAATACTTGACATGACATGTTTATGGCTACAAAAGAAATTTCTTCAAGAAAGATTTCAATTGGAATTAATTTAGCAAAGGACTGCAGGAAATTAATATGAAAACAGAGTATCTGAAAATAATACTAAAGAGAAAACATGCCCAAAAGTGAACAGAGTGAATTTGGAAAAAAGTGACAGAGTTAATGGTGATGAAAGATGCTTTAATTCACTTTTGGAGTGGTTCAAGGGTAAAAATGATTATAATTTCCTTTTCATGAAATTTAAAGGCTTAAAATTATTTAGAAAAGGTTTTTTTAATCTTTTATTGATTGGTTTAACAGTTTTTAAAATAATTATAAAAGGAAAAGACTCTAACATGAAGAGAAAAGTGGGAGAAAGAAGACATTCTTTTACAGCCACCAGTTTTCTTCCTCCAAAAGTAAAATTCAATCAAATCATTCTTGAGAAACCCACTGACAAAAGAAAATGAAATTATGAAATCATTGAACCCTGCTTTAAATTAAAAAAGGGCTACTTTCAGCCATCTTGGTCCCTTAAATCAGCCATTGCTATAGTAATACTTTGTTTCAAGCCTTCAAAACATGTCAGAATGTGTGTAAGAGACCTCAGAACCAGTTAAAGTTGCTTTTATTAAGATTTTTTTAACTTGAGGGTAGTTTTACCCTGTTGGAAACAGTTAAGACTTCCCTGGTTGGTATCAAAACCTCATAATCAATTGAGTCACAGACCCTATGACTTCATTCCAGGCCAAAAGTGATGAACTTTTGCATTAACTTAGACATTGCAGGCCTATCAGAAAGGAATTTGAGGGAGTCTGGCATCCTTGGAGTCAAGATTCCTTCCCCCCAAAATGAATCTTTCTAATTAATTTTTCCTTTAATTCCTCATCATGCACTATACTAGAGTTTTATATATGTAATTCAATTTAAAATTTAAAGTAAAAAACTGTAATTATTGATTCCACATATGTAAATGAAAGTTCACTCATATGATACACATGCACATTTTAACATTTCAATTCATCATAACTTCCAAAGTACACACCAAACCTCAATTACAACACAAAAATTGATTGTTCACACCACATGTGGTGAATTAAATCAAAGCTTTGAGGATTTTCATATTTTCATACAGAAAATACTAAAAAAAGAATTTAAGCTTATTTAAAGTTAGGTTATAGAATTTTCACTCAGAGGTTACCCAACCTAAGTTTATATAAGGAACCAAATGGTGAAATCATTTGAATAAGTTTATTTCTTGGAAAAAAGGTTATAATAGTTTTTATCAACCATTTTCCAAAAATATTGTAATTTTACTATTTTTGGTGAAAATCCATTTTTACTTACTTTTTTCAGGTAAGAGTATATTTTCCCATTTTTAGATTGTGTATAAATTTTATATTTATATTTTATTTTTTTATAATAGAAATCAATTTACTTATTTATAGTTATAACTTAATTTGGTCATTTCTGATCTTTTGGGTATATAAGACTACCTTCAAGGCTGACATTTCCTCCCCCTAAAAAAATGATATTACTTTAAAATATTGTTTTATTTCTAGCTTGTCTGAACCTCCAGATATGCCTTTTTCTTCTAACAATTAATTTTCAAAAGCTGGGTCACTGTACCTGACAAGGTATTCCCTTGTTTTTTAAGTTCTTGATTTCCTTTCTTTGAGAACTTTGGTAATCTTCTTAGTATCAGATTCTTCAAAAAAAGGTATATGGTGGGGAACTCAATTTCTTAAGGGTAATATTTCAGAATCACCAGACTTGTAAGGATTTATCAAAATTACTGGAAATTTAGGATGCTTATTACTAATTGCTTCAGATAATTCTGCTTCAACAGAATTCACCCAATGCAGGGCCTTGATAACAAAAGCTCTTGAAAAGGAGTGTTTTATATTTTTTCATCCTTTTATACTATTGAAGTAAGTGGTAGGTACCAGTGCCAAATCCCCTACCTTTAAGTATGGAGTATCATGTGATTTATCCCATTTGACTTTGGAATATGAAAATGAGTATTCAATTAATCTTACTGCATGCTTTATAGATTTATATAGCATTCCTTTGAATATAGCAGCTGTGGGATTTTTCTGAATCAAATCCTTCCTCATGGAATCTTGGGTTAGGCTGGTATTACATGCTTTTCCCATGATATGAGGAGTCTGATTGGTACTGGCATGAATAAATGTTCTATATGCTAGTTCCAGTGCAGGAAGAATGTTATACCAATCATTAGTCAATAAATCACATTATTCATACTATAGGCCATATTCAAAGATTCTTCTGACCTTGTCTTGCAAAGCTTGGATCATTATTTCAGCTAGGCCATCAGTTTATGGGAGGTAAGCTGTAGAGAAGGATAACTTGGTCCCAAATAGTTGGTGAAGATTTTCCCATAGTTCTGGGGTAAAGTTTGAGTCTCTGGCACTAAGAATATTTGTGAATATGCCAGTCCATGATATTACTCTATTCCATATCAGAAGAGCTGTATCAATGGCTGTGTCATCTTTGTGACATGGAAAAAAGATTGGAGTCTTGCTAAACCTGTCAACAATCACTAGGCAGGAATTATAGATTTTATTAACTCCTGGTGGTAGGCCAATCACACAATTCATATGGACAATCTCTTTAGGTCTACTGGGTTCTTGAATTTTGATCACATTTAAAATTCTTTTGCCAGTGGACTTATTTTCCTATTGACATCTGTCACAAGTTTTGCAATATTCTGCTACATCTTTTGCCACATTGACCACCAGATGCAGGTCTTGATTTTATCTCTTGTTCTGTCCTCAGATAGGTTTCCTGAGAAGGGAATGTTGTGGCATTATTTCAGGACAAGATTTGCTAAGGACCTTTCCACAACTTTCATTATACATGTGTTTTGAGTCTCATGGTAAATTATGCCATAAAGTAAATGAAATCTTCCTTCATCATATGACGTTGTTCATATTTCATCCAAGAAATTTATCAAGGAGTTATCTTTAGAATCATTAGCAAGTAATTGGCACATGATTCTAAAGCTCTTATCCTAAATATATCTGTTCCTTACTTCATAAAATAAGGTAGTGTTCAGGTCTGTAACACTTATTACTTCTATTGAAATTTGTGGGAAAGCTTCTTTTGGTACATAAACAGGGTACTCAATGTCATTTGGTAATGGCTGTTGGCTTACTCCATCTACATTTTTGTGAATATTTCCATCTTTCTGAACAATGGTCATATTGCCCCTATACTCTTGTATGGCTATTTGCCATCTGAGAATATGTCCATTGGGGATTTTCATGTTCAGAAGTGATTTGACAGTGGTACAATGTGTTATAACTTCAAAAATTAATCCTTGAATAAAGTAGTTAAGTTTTTCCAAGGCCCAACCAGGACATAAACATTCCATTTGACTTTCCCCATATCTGGCTTCAGTTAGTTTGTTTTTCCTAGATATAAAACATATGGGTCCTTCCACAGGTCTTTCATTAATAATTTGAACTCAATGAAGTGCATCTCCTAGCCCATATCCTGATGCATCAATGTAAATTCAACAGGTAAGTTTAAACTGAGGCATCAGTAGAAGTGGAGGAGTTCTAAATTCTTGTCTCAGGGATTCAAAATATTTGACTCTGTCAGCAGTCATTTCAAATACTGTGTCTTTGTAACATAATTAATAAAGAGGTCTTTCTATGAATGAAAAGTATTTAATGTGCTTGCTGTAGTATTCTGCAACTACTAAAAATGACTCAAACTCCGTTTTGTTCTGAGGCATAGATAGTTCTCAGTAGTACTGCTGCAACTTTTGTTTGTCAATTTCAAGGGACAGACCAGATACTACATGTCCTAGGCCTTTGAGTTCCTTGAATCCAAAATTACATTTGTTCAGAAACATTTTCATTTTTACATATTGGATTTTTGCCAAAACTCTAGATAATTTGTATATGTGCACTTTGCAAGTCTTAGAACAAAAAATAATGTAATCAATTTAAATGATCAACTACCCTTCTGAAAGTTTTCCAGGAAAGATTTCATTGATAATCCTTTGAAAGTGTGAAGGTGTATTTTTGATACAAAAGGCCATCCTCCAATATTCATACATTCCACAATGAAGAATGATTCTCAAATATTTCCTAGTCCTTTGTGTAACCACATTTTGATGGAATACCTTGAGCAAATCCATAATGCTTATGTTTACTGCTTGAGATATTTGAGTGAGGGAAATTTGCATTTTTGGTATGGGATACCTGTCTGGGACAGTATAAATATTAGAGCTCTAAAGCCCTCAACCATTCTGGATTTTCCATTATTCCATGGAACTATGACAGGTGTGGTTATTTCTACCTCATCACTGTGGCCAACCCTTCCTATTACACCAAGGTCCAAGAGTTGTTGAATGTGAATCTCAAGGCCTTCTCTTGATTTTGGGCTTTCTGGGTATGCATATCTCCTAAAGAGTGGTGGATAAGGTATAGCAATGTTCAAAATAATGTCAATTCCATGACCAGTAATTGCCCCAATGGTTCTTTATCTGTTTCAAAGGCTTCTTTGTGTTCATATAAAAGGTTAGAGAATGAATTCTCCTGTATATAAGTAAGATAAAGATGTACATCAGCTTCATTAATTTTTTCTTACTTCAACTTTTCTAATTTCAAGTTTACTGGTGATACTTTACTTACTGAGATTTGTCTTTTAAAAGGTAAAAAGGAAACTTTTTGAGGCTTATTTTCACCAATAGTAAGGTATCTGTCTTTGTTGTTGTATGGATCTATACAATACATGATTGAATACTAATTTCCCAATATTAAATGGGTACTGGAGCAGTTTTCCATAGAAAAATGTTCAACACTAATTCTAAAATTTCCATTGCTATGTGGGAATATTATAGTGGTTTCAAATATGACTAATTCTTTCATTTTATTGCTTTCACTGTTGAATTTTATTCCATAAATTAGTAATAATTGGTCTTCAAAATTTGGTACACAGTTCTTGAGAAAGGATTTTCCAATACAAGAGAAGAAGGCTCCTGGTTCAAGTAACATCTTAGTTGGTTTGTTGTCTATTACCCCATCTGTTATACAGGTATTTCCAGCTGTATAGCCTTTCTCCCTGTTTGGTTTGGTTTTCATAAGCTGTTAATCTTGAATTTTTGATAATTAAAGTTGATTATTTCACAATTGTTGAGAGTGGGAGTAAGATTCCCGGATTTAAAATGTGACATCGATGTTAAAGATTCAGAAAAAATTAATGATTTATAATCTCAATTTTCCTCATTTGAATCATCTATTTCAACATCAGGTTGTTTCTCTATGTCAATTTCATTGATTTTGCCCCTTTCTGGACATTTATTAGCTAGATATGTGTTAGCTTAGCAAATGTGGTACTTTCTGATTGTATCTGCAGATTTATATTTCATATTATTAGAATTTTCTTTGGGTTGTTCTCCACAGAATCTTTTCAAGGTGTATTAAACCTTGTGTTAAGATTCCTCCTACTAGAACCAATTATGGATCTGGTGGTTAATTCTTCTTATATCTTCATAATACCTTCTTCTCAAGATTGTTCAGTCATCCTACTTTTGACATAATGTTCCAAGTCATCTTCACATTGTCTCAGAATTTTTCTGTGGATCATAAATCCTGACATGTCAGGATATGATGCTGTTAGCCTGTCTTGTTTGTTAGAGAAACCATTTTAAAGCTTTTTCTCTGTAAGAATTGAACTCAGCATATTCAAAGGATGTTTCCCCTTTAAATCACCAAGAATCATTTTCCCACTTATTAATAATTTGGGTTTTCCACCAAGTCAAACTTTGGTGTGCATGTGCTTGTCTTAACTTGATATACCATCTGTGAGCTGATTTGGTAAAAAAATGTGTTAAATCTTGCTGTTACCAATCTGTCTGGTACTTCAAAATCTTCTTTGTTCATGTCAATACCTCTGACTAATTCCATATTGTCATATTTTCTCTCACCACCGAAGTGATGCCACACATTAAGTTTTGATACTTCTTTCAAAATTTCTTGGCTCATTGATGGCTCCAAGTTACGGAAAGAAGTGGAAAATTAATTCTTCCTTTGTGAATATTCTATATCCAATACTTTTCAGTTGAAATTTCTTATACCCTCCCTCTGATTCAGAGGTGTATATATTCTTGCTAAGGTGTTCATTAATTTCTGAATTTCATTTATTTTACTGGTATTACACCTTGTGGAATTTCTGACTTCATGTTGAAAGCCTTGTATTCAATTTATTGAATCAATCTTACACATGTCTTGATTAATTGAAAATTCTTGCCATGAATCTGTTTGTATAGTACTATCAGAAATGATATTACTCAATTTTACTTCTAATTCTTATACTTCTTCTTTTGAATTATCAAAACACTTTTTCAAGATAACGGTATATGTCTTTACTTCAGTAAATGAATTTGAGATATTGTTAAGGATTTTTTTATTATTGCTTTGATAATAATTATGGCTGTATCTATCCTTGTTTCAATTATGTAATCAATATTTAATTTATAATATTTATCTGTTAATCCTTTTATAATCACATATTGTTCAATCATTCTGTTTGAAAATGAATTTTCTTAATTTGATGTTCTAATTGTTCCTAAAAGTTTCTCAAAGAAAATAATTGTTTCATTTATTTGGCTTAAACTCAGCTTATTTGTTTTAAGATTCTTACAAATAGTTGAGTTTCTATAAGAAATATGATTTTTTACCTCATTTATAACTATATGGAAGGCTGGAATTCCATCCAAAATCTCAGAAATCATTTCTGAGAATTTTAATCTGGCTTCTTTCCTTTGATAAATTTGCAAAATGGTTCTGGCCATCTGAAACACATTTTCCATGGCATCCTGTTAAATGCTTGGTATTCTGTAGCCTTGGCTGTATGCTTTTGTGGCTGGTGCTTTTCCCTTGCCGTTGTTCTGAGCTTGTGGCTGCTTTCTCAAATTGTAATTGCTGCTTCATTCCACGAGGGCTGGGTTTGCATGTGTTTGGGTGGTGGAGTGTTGTTTTTACTCTATTCTGATGTTAATTGCATCATGTTCTTCTTTTCCATTAATGGACTCCATCCATTTGGTAACTTGCAAGTATTGGGATGGCCCAGAAACTTTCTCACAGTCAGGTTAGATTTCATGAAGTTTTCCACAGGTCTTCTACAAGTTGATAATCTTTATGCTGAAGTTCATTGTTTTACGCCTTATTTCTGGCCTTGTATATTCCCAATGAAGCTTCTTGTGGCAGTGTCAGCTCTGTTTGAAGGTAGTACAGTGTTATCAGATTCAGAATGGCATAGGTTGTCATTTTGAGCTTCATCTACTGACCCTTGCATTTCTAAAACTGCTTGGCTATCATGTCTATGACCTTCTTGCAAGCTTCTTGAGGGTTATAGCATGCTCATGATCTGGTTGAAAGAAAAATTATAAGCAAAAACACCTAAAAATAGTATTCTAATGTCAAAACCTTACTGTTGGCCAAATTCTTTGATTTTTGGAGTGTATTACTAATATTTAAACAGATCAATAAAGAAAAAAATTGGCTCTGCTTTATTATTCTGAGTTATGATACCAGTGTTATCATGGTCATAAGTAACAGTACTTTCAGGCATAATTCTAGTGGCTGTTGATTCTGTTTCAATATTTTCTAGTCTTACCACATTTACAGACAATAAAATAAATCAAAAAAACCAAATTACTTAAGTAAAAAAAAGTTTTCCAAAAGAGAAGTGAGAAATAAATACCATGAAAAAAATGTATCCCCACTGGCAGGGGTAGCAGGTCCAACCCAGGTCCAACAGAGCTTCCAACTTCCTATTATTATTTGGTCATCTTCCAAGCCGGATTTTCAGGATTCAGAAATAGTTCACAAATTTGCTTTAATTACGTAGCTTCTGAAAATCTCAATAAATACTTTATTCCACGAAATTCTTTGAGAGCAGAATCAATAACTTTGAATTGAATATGAAGCCATTGGTCATTAATTTTTCTTTACAATTCTCAAAATGAAAACACCAACTTCCCTTATCTCATAAACTTCCTTTCATGTTTCTTCTTTCTATGAACTTTCATTTGTCAGACCTCAATACTTCCAAATTTGGAAATATTTACATTGTAATGATTGACTTCAAAACATTCTCTGTCATAATTTTCTCTAACTCACTCAAAGATATATATGTTTCATTATTATGTTCACAAAAATGTAAAGTAATCTGGATTTCTAAAAATACAACTCAAATTAAGATGTACCATGTCCTCCTCTATTAATTGAGAATTTTTTTTTAAATTTCTTCTAGATATTAGATTAAAAAAGAATATCTCCCAAAAAAACTTGATCAAGTATATTTTTTTCCTCTTATACTTCAAATCCAATATCTTTTTCAAACTTCAAACCAAATATCATTCCCATTTTCCAAAAATTCAAGATTCAATCACTGTCACACCTTTTTTGCATTATGAAAATAACTGGAGACCTCTTATGACCCAGAAATTATTTTTTCCATCTCAAATAACATTCAATATATCCAAAAATTTCAAATGAAGTTAATCAATAGAAATTTATCATAGTATGTTATATAATTTGTACAAATGCAATTAATAAGAGGAAAAATAATAATATTCAACTGTGGTGGGGGAATAAAATTCAACTTGGGCTCTTCATATTTTATTTTATAGAGAGAAATTAGCAGTTCTATAATTATTTTTCAAATCAGAAAAATGTGAAATAATTAATAAAAATCAATCAAAATACAAGCTTAAGAAAAGAATTTTTTGGATAGATCTTTCAATTCATTATATGAAAAAACTGTTTTTTGGATTTGAGGTATGTACTAATCTTCCATAGTTTAAAAATAAGGATTCAATATTCAAGATTTTTTAAATCCTGGAATCTCAAAGAGGGAAGGCATTCTTTCGAAGAAAATTACCACTCATGATATAAGTATTAAAATTTCTCATACTTAGTTTTTTCAAAAAAAAAATTGTTTCAAAATAATCCTTGCAATTGAGTTTGAAATCTATTTGATATTGACATCTTTGTACTAGTAATAAGATTATTACCATGCTTATATTTCATGATGCACAATTTTAATCTTCAATATTTGAAGAAAAATTATCAAGGCGAAGAAAAGTTTCTTGCAAACATTTATGCACTTTAATATCAATATTACAATATAATTGCAAACACAAAACATCAATGCTTCTGTAAAAATGAATTTTCAATATGGAAAATGAATAGCTTTTATAAATCTTTAGGACTGAATCAAGAGATTTAAAATAATAATCAAATACAAAGCTCTCATTTGGTGGTCAAAATAATATACTTAGTTTAAAAGCTCCCCTCAATTTGTAGGCTCTAATAGAATATCAATAATGAAAATCATTTTCCAAAAACCTCATGGACCATGTTCAGACCAATATAATTATCTCAAATTAGTGGTAAAGCTGATATTGTTTAATAAGCTCACTTCATTTCTGAATTCAAAATAGCTGTCACATGGTATTTATTTCTTCAACCTGAAAGGTCTAACATATGATTCTTCCAAAGAACCACCCTCAATATATTTTTAAGGATTGGTACCCTTTGAGTGTAGCTTATAATCAGACGGCTTTGAATAAGTCTTTCTTCTTCCTTTGAAAAAGAAAGAACATATTCAAGCTTATAAATTTGAATTTCATATATGTTTATAAATTTATGATCTCTAAAAAAGTTAATACTTACAATCTCAATCCCCACAAAAGCGAACTAGAAAGGAGTTTTCTAGTCAAATAGTGATATTGGAATCTTGAAATTACTCCTTTACACTAGAAACTTTCTTCATAATTTTCAAACCCAATTTAAGTCAGTTTTTAAACCCATGTTTTGGTTTTTCATCCCAGTAGAAATAATCATCAAATTATCATTACTATACTATCTATCTTTAGAGATTCAAACAACATCAATTTACAGGATCCATATTTGAAGTGCAAGATTTAAATTTTTTGAGAATGGATTGTTTTCATAAATGTCTCTATGTATGTGTTTGGAATGTAATAAAAACAGCTTATCTCCATAAAAAAACTCAGTATAAATTCTCCAGCTATCTGGGTCAAATAATATAAGGGTATCTTTCGATATTTCCTTATAAATTGTCAAATGAACTGGTAAAAGGTCAAATTTTCTGTTAATTTTGGAAAACAATCATGCTGTTAGAAGTGATAATATTAGAGATTGGCTCCTAAAGACATTTCTGTTGTTGATTTTGTCATTTTTAGAAATATGGATAGAATAAATTTTAATCTTCATTCAAATTTCTCTCAAAGGTTTGTCCAACCCACATGCACTGGCCATGTTGTGGTCCAGTTGAACATAAAATTGATAAACGATTCATTACATATTGAATATCAATTTAAGCTTCTGAATTGAAAAACACTAAGAGTCAATTTGATTTTATTAATTCAGATAACTGACAAATAACACTTATTAAAATATTTTAAATAAAAATCCTCTATCAAATTGTCAATCATTTTGATAAAACAGATATACTTGGCCTTTTAGCTTTTTTCCATGTCTTTTGATGATGATGGGATATTAATATGAACTCCAAATTAAACTTCAAGCTCAATATATGTTACTCCACAGGAATTTATTACATCCAAATCAATTGTATTTGATACATGTAACAATTTATAAATAATTATGCTACCTCATGCATCTACACTATTTTCAACAATTTTGAAATGAATTTTATCTGAATTACACTGTTTTTATTGTCCTTTGATCTGATTTTCTGTTACACTTTTTTCATATTTAAACAATAAACTTGGAATAATTTTGATATTGATAATTTGGGAATGGTTTTTATTACTATTTGCTTCATTTATTCTAAATTATTATTCTCTTATTCTCTTATAATTTTTTCCTTTTTGAATTTATAGCTTATTTTAATTCTCCATTTCATTTGATTGCCTCATAATTTCTTTCTTTCTTTTTAATTTTTCATTTTGAGTCTGTTTTAGTAACTTTTTTCTATTGTTATTTCATAGCTTGTTGAATATAAAACAATTTAAATTTTCTTTTTATGTTTTTTTTATTTCTTTGGATTTTTTTTGAATTTCTGAATTTTGATGAATTTCTTTCCATTTGCAACTTTATCAAGTTTTTTTGAATTTTTTGAATTTCTTTTTTTTTAATTTTTAATATTTGTTTTGTAATTTTTATATATGTATTTTTTTTAATTTCTTTTTGTTATAATTTTTTCTTTTAATTTTTTTTAAAAGAAAAAAGAAAAAAAATAATAACAAAAAAATTCAAAAAATAAAAATAAAAAAAAGAATTAAATTCAACAAAATTCACACATGAATTTTTTTCAAAAAAAGTGAAATTAAGAGAAAAAATAAAATCAAACAAATCAACCATATTCAAAACAAAAAATTACAAAAGGAACTGAGAAAATAATATAAAAAAACATGCAGAAAAGCTTAAAAAAATAAAAAAATAGATAAAATGAAATAAAAAACTAAAGAAGTTTTTATTATTAAAATAAAAAAGAAATATGATAAGATAATCAAATACAAAGATATAAAAGGAAATGTCAGCCTGTGACTCAAAACCAGAGCACAAGCATGACAGAGAGATATCATAAATCAATGGTATAGCCAAGATACCACCAAAACATCAAAATGAGCCAAATCAGCTCAAAAGGTATTAAAAGAAAGAGGAAACTTACCCCTTTCCAAATATACAAGTCCCATCACCATTGGACAAAGAATAACGAAGTTATTCCTGCTCAAATTTGTTGCTGAGCATAAACCTCAAATTTCACCTCTCATCTGGAATACAGAGTAAAAGGCCTAACCCCATCAAATGAGTATTCGAAATGATGCTCTAAGTCAGGGCTATCCAATGGTACCTGCCAAAATGAGCTAGCACCAGTATTGCTGAAGTGATGGCCAAATTCGGGCCAACTAAGGGTGAATAAAATATTCACCTCTCATCTAACTTCTACAGTTTTAGTGTGAGAGACCTAAAGTGGGGTGTTTTTGGAAAGAGAACAATCAGGGCTATCTCATGTTTCCATTCATTTCCCCATATCTCATATAGAACAAACATTATAAGGAAAACAAGGCCAATATGGCTTTTGCCTAAAACCATGCATATGTACAAAAATCTTGTACATGGGATAGCTTTGCCATATTTAATGATAACCATATTAAATGAGGTACCATTGTGTTGAAATCATACAGGGCTACACACCAAACCAATTGTGAGGTTGATATCTCAAAAACTGATAAATGTATGGCTATTTTAAAGTCAAAATCCCACAGTTTGGCCAATACAGCCTTACCATGGGATCATATCCCATAACCATGATGATGGGGTGTCAAACAGACAAAGAAGCTTGTTTTTACTTCATTACCTCATTTTTCATTCAATACTGGGGTGCCATACAGGTTCTGTACAGCCTTCTATGCGTTATACACGTGAGAATCAGGCTATGTGGTCCACAGATGAAATTCTTCACCCTGTATTGGTGAAAAGTGCCCAGATGTGGTTTCAAAACCACATCTGAGCCCAATACAGGCTATAAAGGCCTTTTGCAAACCACAAGCCTGTCCTGGAGAGTGAAAATCTTTACTTTCTCCACGTGAAAAGGTCTCGCAACCTTTTCATCCCATTTCAGGATAGAAAGAGGCCTTTTCACTGCCAGAAAAGGAAACCCCATCCTGCTCTTGAATTCCTACATAGTACAACTGTCATAAACATTTATAATCCTGGAATATCATCAGTTATACTTTAAATTCAAGTATTGTAGTCTTTATTCTTGTAATCCAACAGGCAAAGCTGTACCCAGGGCTTTCAACAGCTCTCACCACCACTATTCCACAATAGTAAAGCCCTCTGATTTCATTTATAAACCCGTATTATCATTAAATACCTTTGTTTTAAACCTTTATCCCCATGTCAGAGTCATAGTTGAAGTTGTAAATAGCTCAATTACTCCTTCATCATAGATTCAGCCTGACAGGAAAGAGGAAGGTTACAAAGCTTTTAAAAAATTATGAAAAGAAAAAACATAAAAAACATAACAAGAATACAAAAAATAAAAAAATTAACAAAAATAAAACAACAACAAAATTGAAACAAATAAAAAAAACAAAAAAAATAAAAAAATGAAACAAAAGTAGAAAAATTCGAAAAAAAGTCAATTTTTCCAAATCATTAAAACATAAGTTGGTATAAATATCAGATAAACCCAGTTCCATAAAAAAATAAAAAGGCAAAGAGAAAATGGCAATTTGAAAAATAATGTGATTTTTTCCTTTTGAACAAACTTCCTCATGCTTATTATTTGCAAATTTTCTGGAAATAAATTGTGTAATCAGTAATATTTGAGCTACAAATATTCCTTTAAAAGAATAAATTAACATTGATGGCAATAAATAACTGAGATGAGAGGTGAAGAGATCAAACCAGAAATGGGAACCATAATAATTCAATCCTTGCATTTTTTGTAAACTTGTATGTTGCAAGTTTTTGGTAAAATGAATTGAATGTGAATGATGATGAGGTATTCAAAAAACCATGTAGCAATTTTAAAAAAGAATCAACTTAGCTTACATAAGTAAAAACTTTGTTTCTTTTCACAATGATCAAACTCAACACACTGGTGAATTTGAGCTGGACAGTACCTTTAATAATGCAATTTTTGGAATACATTGACAAATGATTATGAATCTGGAAGAGTATAATTAGATTAATATTTTCAATAATGAGAAGAAGAGTACAAATATTCCAAGGAAAGTATACTACTACATCCTTCAAAATTGAAAAGGCTATATATTAACCTCCAAACACTTGTGAAAAGAATTGTTCAAACAAAAATATGGGATATTTATGAATAATAATAAAAAGAAATGTTTACCTACCAAGAAGATATTAAATACTTGCCCTATATCTTTCAAAAGGCTTATGAAGTATCCAAGGTGGAAAATATGGCTGGATAATTTTTCAGTTTTTCTTTTAAAAACAGTTAAAACTTGTTGTTTTGGTAATGGTTGCACATGTTAAGTGAGGTTATTCTTTCGATCAAGAGGGAAAATGGAATGAATGTGAATATTTTCAACAAAATTGAATAAGAGAGGTTTCCTTTTGTTTTCAAAATGATTTTAATTCAAGACCCCCTTACATTAATGAATATTGCACAGGCTATGTATAAGGAAATTAAGAAATATCATGGAAAATACTCAAAATTCTATTTCAATCAAGTTCCCTTCTTAATGTCCAAATTTTTGTCTTAAATTATCTGGAAAAATATTTCAAGGTTAGACCCAACGTTGAGACCCCGGTTGAAAGCTGGTTGCACCTGGTTTGGACCTTCTACCCTGCTGGCAGGAGTAGCCTTTTTTTCATGGCAAAAGCCTCACTTATAATATGAAAAAAGTTTCATTTTCATGATTTTGTGAACTATAATTATTTTTTATGGATTTTTGACTTGTTTTGATCAAAGAAAAGGATGGAAGAAGGAGGTAAAGAAATATTTCACAGGTAACATATCACTGCTGGGCCCCCAAATGTAGGATGTGAAGATGAAACTCTTCTTAAAAAATCAAGTACTTTTCCTTTCCTCAAAATTTAGATAACGTAGAAGTTGAATTAGAAATGGTAATTTTTAGCAGCTTTCAACTAAAACACACCAAATTTATTGTTTTTAAATTATTTAGTATAAAGAAATAATATTAACAAGATTTATTGTTTTGCTAACAATAAAGATTTATCTGAAAATTCTCTACAAGAGATATTTATGGCTGAAAAAGAAATTTCTTCAAGAGAAATTTCAATTGTAATTCATTTAGAAAAGGAATGAAGAAAATAAATATGAGAACAGACTCCTTAAAAGGAATAATACAGAGAAAACACACCAAAAAGTGACCAGAGTGAATTTGGAAACAAAGTGACAAAGTTAACAGTGATGAAAGATGCTTTAATTCACTTATGGGGTGGTTCAATGCTAAAAACAATTATAAGGGTTACAAAGAGGATTATACTTATTTTTTCACGTATTTAAAAGGTTTAAAATTATTTAAAAGGGGTGGTTGGAATATTTTATCAATTGGTTTAACAGTGTTTAAACTAATTATAAAAGGAAAAGATTCCAACATGAAGAGAAAAGTGGGGCAAAGAAGACATTCTTTTATAGCCACCAGTTTTCTTACTCCAGAAGTAAACTTTACTATAATAAGTTGTGAGAAACTCACTGAAAACAGAAAAGCCAATTATAGAATCATTAAACCCTGGTTTAGACCAAAAAATGGCTGGTTTTAGATACTTTGATCCCTTAAATCAGCCATTGCTATAGTACTAGTTGGTTTCAAGTCTTCTAAACACATCATAATGTGTGTAAGAGACCTCAAAGCCAGTAAAACCTGTTTTTACTAAGTTTTTTTAACTTAAGGAGAGTTCTAACCTCTTGTTAACAGGTAAAAGTACCCTGGTTGGCATCAAAACCTCATCATCAATTGAGTCACACACCCTGTGACTCAATTCTGGGCCAAAAGGGATGAATGTTTGCATAAATTTAGACATCCCAGGCCTGTTAGCAAGGAATTTGTTGGAGTCTGGCACCCTTGAAGCCAAGATTTCTTCCCCCCCAAAAAGTAATATTTCCAATTTTTTTTTTCCTTTAATTCCTGGTCATTTAATATACTAGAACTTTACATATGTAATTAAATTGAAAATTTGCAGTAAAAAACTGTAATTTTTGATTCCACATATGTAAATCTAAGTTCAATTATGCAATACATGCACTCATTTTGAAATTTATACTGAAAATACTACAATTCCTCATAACTTCCAAGCTACACACCAATTCTCAAGTTTAACACAAAATTTGATGGTAAACACCACAGGTTGTGCAAATTAAATTGAAGTTTTGAGGACTTGCAAATTTTCATACAGAAAATACTGAAATTGTAATTCAACCTTATTTAGAGTTGAGTTATAGAATTTTCACTCAGAGGCTACCACATCTGATTTTTTATGAGCAATCCAATGGTGAAATTATTTCCATAAGTTTCTTTATTGGAAAAAAGTTATAATAATTTTTATTAAGATTTTTCTAAAAATATTTTAATTTTAACATTTTTGGTGACAATTCATTTTTCCTTAATTTTTTCAAGTAAAAGTGTATTTTCACATCTTTAAATTTTTACTTAATTTTGATTTTAAATTATAATTACAATTTTCATGTTTTATATCAATTTTCATTTTTGTTTGTATAATAAAAATTGATACATTTATTTGTACTTAACACTTAATTTGGTTATTTGTGGTCTTTTGGGTATATCAAAATACCTCCAAGGCTCACACAGAGAATCTTCTCACATTTCAATCTTTTGAAATTATCATCTGAGTTAATTAAAATTTAAATTCCCCTTTTAGCCTTGAATACTAATTTTAGAGTGTTTTTGAATAATTTTCAAATCTCTGCAAAAATCAAATCTTTATGATATTATTGTTTTATACTAATAAATGTAAAAGAAGTGAATTTGGTGTTATTTTCTCAATTGCTCTTTAAAGTAATATTTTTATCTTAACTTTACCCTACACAGGTTTTGAGGATATTAAAAGGTCTGATTGTTAATACAATTACCCTATCCATAGCTCACAGGAAGTATGGGGTGCAAATTACTCAATTACTGAGAAATCTCTATTGCCAAAAAATCTTTTTAATTGAAATCCTTAAGAAAAAAAGGAAAATGGAAGAAAACCTTTCTTCCTTCTATATACTTTGATTTCAGGGCATTTAGTACTGGATATGAACTATATAACCTGGGTTGGATTGAAAAGTGATATATAGTCTGTCCAATTGGGACTTGCTATATTTAGAATAATATTTAGTGAATATTAAAGCAATATTTCCCTATTTTAAGCTATATCTTTGGAGCTTATAGAAAAAGGATAACTATTCACAAATTCTTTCTATAGATAATCATCGCTTAGGTCTTTATTCCTACCTTTTTCAAGAAAGGTATGAGTCTGGCTGGCACTAGCATTTGCAGAAGGGTTTTTATTCTGAATCGAAGTCAGGAGGATGGGTAAAAAACAATGGGTTCCTCCATGAAAGCCTTACAATTTGAGTCTATATTTTCATTTCCAATGATTCAAATTTTTCTGGGATACTCAGTGATATTTTCATGTGATTCCTTTCAGCTTTGGAGAATAAATTAATGTAATAAAGTTAAATGAAGGGGACTACCCAGATAATTTCTCATGAGAACTTTAATTAATCATCTTTTGAAAATTTTCATTTTGATTCTCAATAACAATAACAACTCTGAAATACTCATGGACTCCATAATTAAAACTAATTTTAAAATAGTTCTTTTCTTTGGGTTTTAAGAAAATCTGATTTGGTACTGTCAGGGTCTCCATGATACTCATGTATTTGGCATAGGAGATCTATGTTGAAGCAGGTTTAATTTTGGGAATTGGGCCCTGTACTGAAAAGTATAAGTGTTCCAGGGTCTAATGTTCCCTTATTCCATGAACTAATTATTGGTATAGTGACTAAAATACCTGAATTATGGCAGGAATTCTATATCTGGACCAAGGCTGAGAGCTCTTTGATATTTATTTGAAATACTTCTTCTGATTTGGGGTTTCTGCATATTAAATTATGCTTAAGGGTGGGGTATTATCTCTGTCAATATTTGATATTATGGCAACCCCATTAACAAAACCCACTCTAAGAGTATCTTTTTCTGATGAAATTAGGCTCTTGATTGATATATAAGACCAAAGAAATCTTTTTCATTGCTCTCCATAAGATGAATGTTTATTCCAGTTTCATTCATTTTTTCTTGCTGTAACTTCTTTGAATCTGAGCTGGATCAATTTAGCTGTTAAAATGTAAGATTATACCAGAACTGATTGAAAAAATCTCCTGTTACAAAAAAGTGCTAGAGATTCTTTCCATAAGAAATTTATTAGTTTTTCTCCCACAATCAGAGCTAATCTTTGGTAATAATACAGTTGTTTCATGGGACTTTTCTCACTTGTAATCTTAGAACCATCAGTTTAACATGATTTTATTCAAAATTAGGCACACAAAGTTTAAGAAAGAGTTTTCCAAAATCAAAGATAAAGCTTTTTAGTTTTGGATATGACACTTTGATAAAAGATAATTTACTTTTCCTGTGCTAAAAATTTGTACAAAGCAAGATTACGTAAAGATAGTAGTTTTGGGATCTTTGAGAGGGAACCACATCAAGGTTCTTGTATATAGTTTCTTTCAGTATCAAAAAATATGATCCAATTTGATTTCTTTACCCAGAACAAAATTTAGCCCAAAATACACTACAAGAGATATGAAAGGCTACAAAATTAATCTTTTCAAGAACAAATTCAATTTGAAAATTTAGCAAGAAAACAATTCAGGTAGTCAGTGCTGAAATTATAATACAAAATGTGTTCTTTTTTAAGGTATTGTGAGAACTCCTCTTGTGTGGGATTAAAATGAGGCAGTACCTGGAGGGGTAAATCACAGGTAATGTAAGCTGGGGTCTCTTTTGAGACTTCCAGCGTATATAAAAGGAATTTTAATAAATTAATTTTGAGTGGAATACTGTTAAGATAAGATAACAGAGACATCACTGTAAGTTTCTAATGAAGTACTGTTTGAATTTAGGCTTCAACAGTCTAATAAGGTGTAAAATGAATCAAATCACTTATTTGTGAGAGCGCTGATATTTCTAAAATAAAAATGTAAGTAATTTTAATTTGTAAAAATATAATGTGTCAGAGATCTGAGGTATCATTCAAAGGTAAGAATGATCCTCTTAAATATTGTAAATACAAAAACATTAATGATGTCATAGTAAGATTTTTATGACATCATCAAAAGAAATTCAAAATGATTTATATGAAAAATTAAATGATGTCATATAATATTTCATGAAATAATCAAGATTTAAAATAATAAATTTTAATTAATAGGTTAAAGTTTGAACCTAATAATTGAATAAAATTAAAAATTAAGATGTAGACGGTGTAGCAGGTAAGCCATTACATGCTTGCAGGCTCACAGGTAACTAGTTTTGAATTGCTAATAACTCCTGTAACCAAGGGTGGCAAGGGTGTATTGCCTGCCCCTCCTAAAATACTGAACAAAATCTTCCTTGTAGCTTACAAACAAAAATAAAATTAGTAAGTGGCTTCAAAACTGCAGAAGAAAAAATTCAGCAGTCTCAAATCAGACCAATTCAATATATAATAATAAATAGAAATGTCAGTAATTTGGTTAATTTTTAGATTTAATAAAATACTTGTCTGTTTTAATTTTAATTTTTTTTTGAAGTTGAATTGAGGTGAGTTGTTTCTTCTTGGTTAAAAGTCCTTTTGTAAGATGGGTTTTTTTAAGGTGTTCTGGAAAATTTGATGAGTGTTGATAAAGGTGATTTTGTTAAGGTAAATTTATAATAGAGTAAAATAATCTTTTAAAGGTTTGTTATTTTTTTGAAATTGTTTAATAATGAGATAAAGTAGTAATTGTTAAATTTAAGACGTAAGATTCTTTGATATTGTATATTTTAAAGGGGTAAGTAATTTTAAGATCTTGATAAATGGTGTTAATTTTACTGGATAAAATATTTTAATAGAGTAGTAACCCTAATCTTGGGTCCTGGATAATTTAATAATAATTTTTTTTAATACTAAGATTCCACTGAGCTTAGCTACTGGGAAATCTTTAACATTGTACTTCAACTGAGCTTAGCTGCTGGGCCAGTAAGCTCAATATTATTCTCTGGACTACCTCCCAGGTGAGGGATGACTTATTCATGTTCTTGCAATGTGTAGGGGATATAATGCGCATGGGTGTATTTTGAAATTTGGGGGGAGAGAGCCCCTCTATTTATACCTTTTTGGAGCTGTCTTTTTCCACTTTAATTTCTCTTGATCTCATCATGTGACTCTTTTTTTGGTGAGGACCCTTCTTGCATGGGTCAGGTGATTTAAGGTTTGGTGATAATTTTCTCTCTGCACAGCCTGCATTTATCACATGATTATCTTTTGGTGGACTGATTATGATGTGAAATTCTTGGACTTTCCTTGCATGCATGAGGTGATTTCATTTTGGCTGAGGATTTCTCTTGTGCACAGCCTATTTTCTGTCACATTTTATTCTGTTGGTGGGTGTAGTATCACATGATGACTATGTATTTCCTTTGCATATGTCAGATCTAAGGCTTGGTAGAAGTGGCTGTTTAATTTATGCAGGTGTCATGGTTGTTTTTTCTTCTTTTTGAACTTTAAAATGAGGTCAGGTGATAATTTATTTCACTGATGAATTAACTGTCTTTTATGAGATGATGTGATTTTTGAGTTTGACACATGCTGTTCATAGTCATGTGGCTGAGATTTAATTAAAATTGTGTACTGCATGCAGCCTGTTGTAACTGGCTTTGTCTTTCATGAGGTGATGAGTGGTGTAAATAATTCTGATTAAGTTTGAAGGTTTCAAGTGGGGTTACTGTGGATGTAAGATAAGGTACCCCTTTGGCTGTGTTGTAAATTACTTGCAGGAATTCCATGGGGTTTAGCTTTGCATCATGTGACTTTCTATGTTGAATGCAAGATTGCTATGTAGTGCTTGCAGGTGTACTCTTCTTGCTGCATCAGTCCTGTGGCTATAGAGGGGTGTAAAGCTGGGTGGGGTGTGTAATTTAAAGGGTGGTACCTTATTTGTTGTAACTAGGTTTCTATATGTAACCTGATTTTTACATATGCATAATGAAATTGAATAATTTATTTAAACACATACACTGCCCTTTTGTGCCTGTGCCATGGTTTTATGAGTTAAATCCAGCTTCTTGCTGTAAAATCAACCTTTTGGTGTAAAATTTGAGTGTAAGTCTGCCTGTAGGCTGTAATTACTGCTGTTATGGGGTACTATGAGCTTGAGCCTGGTGAAAAAAATGGTATGGAATACCACATCCCCCTCTCCATTTAATGCTGTCCCCAGCATTCCAGGTGAGAGCTCCCTATTAATAATCTGATTCTGTGGTTTCCTCCAATACTTCTTCCTCATTTATTGGTTCATCTTCTTCACTTTGTTCTTCTGATGTGTCTTCTTTTGTGTCCATCAACTTTCCTCTTGGGTAAAACCTCTTGACTTGAGATGCTGCAAATATTCTTGCTAATTCTGTTCCATCCAGCTCCTCAAGTTCATATGGTCCATTGTTTATTTGTCTGATTACTCTTTAGGGTCCATTCCATTTGTTTTTGGAAAGTAGTACCCAATTAGCTTCTATTGCTTGTTGTAAACCAGGACCAAATCTCCTGGCTTAAGTGGTGATCTTAGTTGGTGTGCCATTCTTCTATCGCAATATTTCATTGAGTCCTCCCTTGATTTTTTGAGTTTTTCTGCTGCTTTCCTTCTCATTTCTTATTTTCCTTCTCATTGTTTAGCTCTGGATTCCAATAATTCCTGAGTTGTGGTTATTTTGTGCCATTCTACTGCTACAAATGTTTTTGTTTCAATGTCAATTGGTAATACTGGTAGTTGTCCAAATTGGAGATCAAATGGTGAGAAACCAGTTGTTCTTGTAGTGGAAATTCTGTCAGCTAATGTCACTAGTGGTAGATATTTCTTCTATTTTCCTCCACTTTCCCCACACATTTTTAATAGTGCATCTTTGAGTTGTTTATGGCCCCTTTCCACCATTCCTTGAGACTCTGGGTAATGGGGTGTGGTGACTCTGATCCTTGATCCTGCTTTCTTTACTGCATCTTGCAATTCTTTTCCAAACTCTGCCCCCCCATCAACAGTTACTTCTTTTGGTGAGCCATACCTGCATATCTATTCTGAGGTGAACCATTCTGCAACTGCTTTTGCTGTTAATTTGACTAATCCAACTGTTTCTGGCCATCCTGAAAGATCATCTCTGGCCACAACCATAAAATTTCATCTTCCATATTTGATATGGACTGCATCCATACTTACCCTTTCAAATATTGTTGATGTTGCTGTAGATTTTCCTTGTTCCCTTTTTAAGTTCTGACTTCTCCTTTGGCAGGCTATGCAAGATTGAACCCATTTCTTGACTGATTTCCTCATTCCTTCCCACCAAAATCTTTCTTTAATTCTTGTATAAGTTTCATTTTGCCCTCTGTGGCCCACATCTTCATGAAGTGAATTTAAAATGCAGCTTTGAGCTTATTGACTTGATATCACCAATTGAGGGTTTGGGTTATTTCTTCTTTTGAGCTGGCCTTCTTCCAAGAAAAATTGGATGACCTTCTTTTTATGCTTCTAAATTCTTCATCTTTACTTGATTGGGGTTTTTTCATTTTACTTGAGTATTCTTGCATTCTCTTCCAAAATCCTTCTTGTTTGGTTGGTACTTGTATTCCTGAAAAATGAAGTGAATTTACATTCTTAGCCCCAAATCCAGGGTGTGGCTTGATCCAATCTTCTCCTTCATCAAATTATGGCGCATCTTCATCTTCTTCTTCTGAGTTTTTTGGTCTTCTGGATAGACCATCTGGCATAGTGAAAGTCTTCCCTGGTTTGTGTACCAAATCAAAGGAAAATAGCTGAACAAACGCCACCCATCTTGTCATGGGGCATTGGGTAAGCAAGAGGTGTTGATCATTTCAATTACAGCCTTGGCATCAACTTTTAATTCAAAATCTTGTCCCCAAAGTATTGTCTGAAGCTTCGTGAGAATTCTTGAACTCCACAGATTTCCAATTTGGGTTGTGAGTATTTTGATTATAATTGTGAAAAAGTTATTGATTCATATAATACTGGTCTGTCTTTTCCTTCTTTATCTTCTTGAGTGAGTACTGCTCCTTCAGAAATGTACCTTGAATCTACTTCTAGCTTAATTTTTCCTGCTCCTTTGTCATAATGCAATTTCTTGAGGGTTATTTCTTCTCCAATTATTCTTGTGAGCTTATCCAAAGCTTCTTCACATATTTGATCCCAGTCCCAGTCAAAATATTCTCTGGTGAGCCTTTTGAGTGGTGATGCAACTTGTGTGTAGTTTTCAATGAACATCCTTACATAAGCACAAAGTCCAAGAAATCCCCTTATTTCCTTCTTGTTAAGAGGTGTTGGCCAATTTTGAATTTTGTTGATCTTTTGTTTTGAGATTGTTTGTCCTTTAAATGATACAGCATGCCCTACTATGTTCAAAGATGGAACACAGCATGCAAACTTTGATCCTGAGATAGTATGTCCTGCTTCTTCACTCCTGAATAAACGTCTTTCTAAGGTTATGGCATATTCCCATAAAAATATTCTGATTGAGGGGTTTTCTGGTAGTGTTTCTTGGTTGCAAAGTGATCTTGGTCCTTTTATTCCTCCATCATCAATACAGATTCCTACACTTTCTGGTATTTCTTCTTGAAGTATCCAGGTCATTTGGTCTGGGTATACTGCTATTGAGTTGGTGGCTCCTTGGGGTAGTCTGGTGAGTTGCATCCTTCCAAGGTGTGTTTCAAAAGTGGTGAGGGGTCTTGCAATGACATCTAATTCTCTTTCATCATATCCTCCCATGATGTCTCCTAGTCCATAGCATGCTCTTCCTGCAAATGCATCTACAAATTCTTCAATATGAGGTGGTAAGCCAGCATCTTTTATGGTGACTTTGTTGAGGTCTTGAAGGTCATGGACAATTCTGAGTTTCCCATTTAATTTGGACACACAAAATATTGGGCTTGTGTAGCTTTAAGTGGATTGCTCATAGAGTCCAGTCCTGATTCTTTCTCTGATTAATTCAGTAAACTGAAGTAAAATTGATTTGGGAATTGGAATTGGTTTCTTCTGCAAAGGTTCATCATTTATTACTGGTATTTTGTAAGGTTTTCCATATGAGTGTTTGAGTAATCCTCTTTCTTCTTCACAGAAAGATTTTTCTCTTTCCCTTAAAGTAAGAACATTTTTGAGTAAATTGATTTCTTCATTTGATAACCATCCTGGTGGGCCAAAATTGACTGCTTGCAGTCTTTTATTGGTGACCTTGAAGGTTTCTTGAAATATAGGTGGGTTTGGTGATAAGGGTGTTTCATAAGGATCTCTTTCCAAAGGTGGTCTTTCCAAAGGTGGTTTAAGGTCATTGGCTCATTGACTGGTCTCCACTTCTTCAGGACTGATTTGTATTTGGCTGCTAAAATTTGGTGATCCATCTTCAATTAGTAATTTTGTTTCTTTTCTTTTTTTTAATGGTTACATAAGAGTTTGCTAGTGTCCTGAAATATTGAGGTCTTCACATTTCTCCTTTTCTTCTTTCTTCCATAAAAAATGTAGTTTAAGGTCATACAGGACCTACAACTAGGTCTGTAACCCCTGTATATTAGGTATAAAAGTCCTGCAGTTTAAGTCATTCAAGGACCTCCTGGCCTAATCCAAGGGCTTATCTTGATTCTTGAGCTCCTTTGCGCTTGATTTTTGATTCCACTTGACTCTTGTTTTATTCTTCAATCTTCATGATTCCCACTTGATGCAAGATTCTTCTGGTTGTTTTATTTCTGGATGAGGAATTCTCTTGTATTAATTGATGGCTTGGTACTCCACTTTGTTTATTTTGGCCAATTTGATAATGCTAAACACCTGTTAAACCCCTTGTTCCTGTTACACAAAGGCAGAAGTTTATTGTCATGCTGAGGACAAAAATGGTCCTTCAGCACTTCTCCTGACTAGGTCACTCCCTCCAGCTTCTTGGCTGTTCTTTCTTATAAGCTTCCCTGCCCACATCTACAGCAGAAGCAGTTTAGTGTCATGCTGAGGACCTCTTGAGTCTTCAAGCTTCTTCAAAATACCAAGGCAAATTTGAGTTGAGTGTTTTACATCATCTTGTTGGTCCATCATGTTGAGTGAGTCCTGAGTTCATAATCAATCCAGTGAGTAATCCTTCAGTCCATAAATCCTGACCACTTATTCTTGAATTCCAAATGAGTTTCAATCCAGAATCAAAGAAATTTCCAAGGTCTTGTGTTGTCCAAAGGTCAATCCATAAGGAACTCCTGCTTCTCTTTATAAACAATCTTCTTTATTTTCAGTATTGTGATAATTGATATGTGATATAATGTTTCCAAATTATATTGAAATTTTTTCAAATCATTTACTTCCTTTTGTTCTCCTGTATTTCTAAAGGATTTCCGTTAAAAAAAATGAAATGAAAAATGAAAAATGAAAAATTATAATAATAAGATAATTTAAAATTAATTTTAATATTAATTTATTGATATTCTTTATAATAATATTTTTTTGGATAAGGGCCCCCCTCTCCATTTAAAAATGTGGAGTTGGTTTTCAAATTTTGAAGAGGATATGTTCTCATTCCCCCAAAACTTCCACTATAAGGGATAGTGTAAGAAATAAGCTTACCCACCCCTTATTTTTTATAGTGATTTTGATGAGAATAAATAATAATACAGTATATTAACATAGTTTCTTTTTTTAAACTGGACTGAATAGTACTATTATTATTTTTTGTTTGATTTTAAGTATAAAATAACCTAAAAATTGTTATGTCTGAGTAAAATCACATTTCAAAAGAAATGATCCTGAATCACAATCAAGATCATGGAACTGTTTGGTTAAAGGTGGTAATTTGTGCCAATAAGTAAAAATTGGTGGTCGTGGGAGTATTTATAAGTAACATGACATAATTGAATGATCATAATTTGAGTCCTTTATTCATATAATGACCCTTATTATGCCACACCTCTTCCTTTTGGAATCATCATTGTGACTCAGACTTTATTTCAAGTCCATCCCCTTTATGGTTCAGATTTTTTGTTACCCATAAATGTATTTGAGTTGTTAAAAAAATATAAACAGTGAAAAATACAAAATTTGTACAATAAAATAACTCTTGTTTGCTTTTTTTGGGGGCTTTTTAACTTCCATTTGGAGTAAATAGAACATTGAGGTGTTATTAATATGTAAATTCCCCAGATTATGTCATCAACTTATGAGTTTTTAATATAAATAACTCCTTCAGAGTTCAATTGATGCCTTCATGGCACAAATACTTCTCCTTTTCAAATAAGTTCCAATCACTTTCTTGTAACTAAAGAAATATTTCAAATAAATTGATTATTTTAAAAAATTACTTGATGTAGAGTTTTTTTTGATTATTATTATTATTTTGAGTTGAAACATTAAGCAAATTTAATGGCTCATGCTTTAATAGTAGGAAAATTATAATAAAGAAAATAAACAAATAGAATATTCTTGAGATCATGAATGGGATATGCCCCTAATTCTTAGATAATTTATAGTCTTGCCTAGGACTTATCCTGTTTTTATAGTCCTTGTTAAACCTTTTTGAATACTTTAAAGAGGCAGTTTATGGTCTTGCCAAGGACCATTGGTTGATTGTTTTTCATTTTAAGTCCTTGTTGAGAATTTTTGGTGGGCAGTTTATGGTCTTGCCAAGGACCATTTCTTGATTTCTTTTGTTGAGATTATTTTTGAGAATTTTAGTGGTGGGAAGTTTATGGTATTGCCAAGGACCATATCTTGTGTCCAGGCACCTGATTGTTTCCTTTGGGGCTTCATGGCATGTGATTTATCTTCAAAGCCAAGCTGTATGATTAGCTCAAAAGGTTTATAGTCTTATTGATTACTTACTTTCACTTTAAAAGCACTTCTAAGCTTATACAATCAGGGAACCTTTTTCATGATGAACACCTGTAGCATTCAACATCAAATATGTCAGTATAATATATTATAAAAAATAAGAAAGAAGCATAAAAAGTAGAAATAAAAATATCAGTTTAAAGCCTTGCTGATGGCTATTTTATTTAAGTTATTGCAAAGCCCTTTAAAAATTTAAAAATCATTTTCAGTTAATCAAATAAACAGCCACCAGATAAAAAATAACAGCAAAAGAACAGCAGTTTAAGTTATTTCTCAAGACAATTTCTGTTATTTGTATCCCTGTAGCATAAGAACATTAATAAATCAAATTAAATAAGCAAAACCAGAGGTTTAAAGCCATGCTGAGGCCTTTGATTTTATTGTTTTTATTCTGCAAAGCCCCCTTTTCCTTCCTAGAGTAAAAAAAAGAAAAAAACATTTCAAGAAGATAATAAGTAGAATAAAATCAGTCAGTAAAAGAACTATTAAGTCAATCAGTTCAAAAAAAGAAATAAGTAGTTTTAAGTCTTGCTGAGGACCCTTTTTTTTGTTGTTTTTTTAGCCATATTCTCTTATATATATACATATATTGTTTTTTTTCTGTAATTATTATTTTATATTAATGAGAACCAGGGTTTATTCTGTTTTTTACCCTTCTTGTTCTTATATACATATTTTAGCTTATATAGAAAAAATGTAACATAATAATTCATCAGTAGACTGAAAAAATCAGTAAATGATAATAACAAAAATAAAATTGAGCAGTTTAAAGCCTTGCCCAGGGATTTTTTTTCTTTAAATTTCTAGCCCTGTATCAATCAAAATGTCCAATAAAATCAGTTATGAAAGTGAAAACAAAAAATGAGTAAAATAAAAGAATCCATCAGTTTAAAGCCTTGATGAGGGCTTTTCTTTTTATGTTTTATCTTAAATCCCCTTTCATATTGTTTCAATTTTTTTTTCAGTTGACAGTAATTTAATTTATTGTTGTATCTTTTAATGCTGTCATTGTTAGAAGGTAAGGTAGTAAGCTTTACAGGCTGATCTAGAAGTTCTTAAAACCCTCCAGGATGCTTAGGGTAGGCCTTTTCCATTCATAATCTCCTTAAAAAAACTTGATTGTAATATAATCAACTTTGGGTGTTTTAAACCCCTTTTTATTGTTAAAACAATCGAGTCAATTAGAGCATGTGGTGCTCTAATAACCTTTCAGGGTGTTTAAAATATGATCGGGTGAGCTAATTCTTTGTGTCTAACCTCCTTGAAAAGCACTTTCTTGTGCATTAAACCACTTTGGGTGGCTTTTTCTTTTGTTGATTGGTCTTGAATACCATTTAAACAGCTTCGGGTTAGAAGCTTTTGGCTCACTAGGTGTCAAAACACCATGTGATGCAGCTTGAATTCTTTGCGTGGGTAATTTCAGTGGTTCCTGGGGCTCTGGTTCATTTTTAGACTGATTCAAAGTCCACCTACCACTTCCAGTACTTGGAATTGGGTCGGGTTGGGTGCTTTGGCAGTTGGATGGTGTCTATACACCGGAAATCAGTTGGGTTTGGGCTCCCAGGTTCCCCAAGGTGAGGTTTCAATCATGTCAGCTGTTCACAGATGTTGTCAAGTCCCTTTTCCAAGCCAAATCCACCCAAAATCAAACCTGTCATCACCAGTTGTGATGAGGGTGTTAGTCGGTGAAATTCTTTAGCTTCAGTTCAGCTTTTCTGTTGTGATTGTGCAGCTATCCCCAAGCTAGCTGTATTCATTATTTTCTTCTCTTTGTTCTTTTACCACGCCAATTTAGTAGTTTGTTTTCATAATTATTCTTTCTTGAATGTCTGCATGCAGTGCAGCCCTTGCATTCTTCTATGCATTTATCAAGGTGCTGAATTGATTTCCTGTTGCTAGAAGAGGTGCTAATGAAAGATTGAATTTTCAATTGTTGCCTGCTACGTGATCTTGGATAAAGAAGAGTTGTTTTTCTTCTCATGAAAGGATGTCACATGCAGCATCATGAATAATTCAGTGTTGATTCTATAATGTATTAAATCCTCTTGTACCTTAGCAGCAGCTGTCAGTAATAATGTATCAGAGGAGTTGTTGAAGATTAAGAGACGCTTAAGCATTATTTGTCATATGTTCTATTTCTTGAAGCTACCCTCATGCACAAGTCAAAATCAGATGAATTGTGTAAGTCCAATGTTGCAGAATTTGAATCTTTAGATAATTTTTTTCCATTTCAATCGGTGCTAGTTCTCCACAATCAAGACATTTTCCAATAGGTGGTACATGTATTGAAAATTATTGTTTCTTCTCTGTAAAATACATAAGAAGAGACGTCGGCTGTTGATATTGATGGCTGATGAGTATTGTGAGTTCTCCAATGAAAGATCTTTGATTTTCTAGCAGCATTTCAATTTTGATAAGATTTAGATTTAGTTGAACCAAAGTTGATACCAATCTAGTTCTTTAATACTCCCTTCCAGCTTAGCTGCTTTGAGCACTTGAGCTGTAACTGTATGAGTTTCGTCGTCTTCAATCAAATCAGAGCCTATCTTCATTATATCTCTCAATTTTATAAATTATATCAAAGAAGAGCTGAAAAAGCTGTATCAGTGTAAGTACATGATGTGTTTTGAGGTGAATGCATTGAATACATCATATCTTGCATGGATGCAAGAGCCAAAGTACTTTTTCTATGCTGTGCACTGGTATCTCCAGAGTGAAGTTAGAGTGTTGATATCTTATACCTGCTGATTCAGAAACCAAAAGTAAGCCTCAATAGACTTTTAGTATAAATACCCCCCTTCTCTCTGCATTGCTTCTGTTTCCCCCACAAAAAAAATTAAAATAAATAAAAAAATATTCAGTAGGAAAATGAAGGAAAATCTAGATTGATTTTATCCTAGAAATGACTTAAGCTATATTGAAAATTGAATCAAACTATAAAAGAAATAGGTGATTAATGCATGTGGAAATACTTGCTCTATTAATTACTGTTTTTAAAATAGACTATTTAAAAGGTAATGTGATTTTTTTTTGTTGATTAATTTTTCTTTTAACTAATAGAATTGGAAATGGGATAGAATAGATCATAAAATCCAGAAAGACTAAAATAGAATTCTAATATTATTTAAGATATTGTTTCCTTTGTAGTTATCATCTTCAAATATAAAATTGATTGAAACTAATTATTTTTTTTTTGTTTTTTTTGTTTTTTTCTGTTTTTTGCTTTTTTTTTAGTATGAAAAAAAAATTTAATTGTACAGAGGAAAGATAAAAGATGCTAAATAAAAAATTGAAGAAATAAATAATAATAATATCTATGGAAATAGTATGGATGATTAGGCAAAGAATTGGGGACTTAGCAGGTGATATTTCTTCTAATTAATTCCTTTGCCCAAGTATTTTTTTTACTAATTCTTGTTTGATAAAATTCCCTCCCCTGCATTCTTCTCTTTTAAAATTTTTGAAAAGTTGTTCTTGACAGAAGGATGTCCAATGTTCTGTGTTAAATTTAGTTGCACCACTTTTAAGGCTGAGGATTGCTGGTATAAGTGTTTCTTCCAAGTGGCAGTCCCAGGAGGAATTTTTAATAAAATAATTTCTTGAGATCTTTCTGATTTTCCCATTTTTAATTACAAAATCCTGGAGGTTGAACCAGTCTTGGCATTCCCAGGTCCTTCAAAATAATGATTTCCTGAGGTTTTAATCCATTTCAAAAATTTCATTCCAGTATGGTTGCCATCAATTCCATCCCAGGTCTGTAACTCTAAGAATTCATATTTTGTAAGGTTGAATCCAGGTAATTCTTTCCATGGATGAGGAATGACATTTTCTGATGGTGATTTTCCTTTTTCAAAGATATCCTCAAACTCAATATATGGAAGGAGTATTGTGGAAATATCAGGGCAGGGTTCTGGTTTTGTTTGCAAGACCCAGTCAGAATATTCAATTGCTTCTTGGGGATTATTGTAATTGGCCCAGACTTATTTTTCTTCTATCCAGCTGATATCTGTGTCCAATGACCAAGGATTTTCATCAGGTAATGGCCATGACTCCATTTTGAAGGATTGGGTTGGTTTGAAAGTGTCAAAAGAATTAAGATTTGAAAATTTTATCAAGTATGTTTATCAGAATAGCTTGAGGGTGGGTTTTTTCGGATGATATTTTTGGGTTTAAATATGGATATTCCTCTTTGATAAGGCAGGAGGTTACTGCCTAGTGATTAATTGAGTTGAAATCTGACTATCTTATTTGATTTTTGATTTTTAGAGATGTTATGTGTCTTAAAGGTGGGCTTTGAAGGTTTGGAATTTAAATGGTCCATTAATTCTTGACCAATTTGATTATTGGTTTTGTCAGAAATCTCCATAATTTTCAGCAATGCCTTGATTTGTTCAAGTTCTTGTATTCTTGATATTGATGAAGTATCCTTAAAGTGAAAAGGTTTTCTTTGTTGATATAATCATCTTCAGCTTTCATAATTGAATAATTGTTGATAATTTGGTCTTCTTTTATTAATTATTCCCCATATTATCCAAAATGAAGGTAATTGACATATTTCTTTTTTTGTGATGATTTCTTTGTTGATGATTTTCTTCTTTGTTGAGGCAGGAAGTCATTGCCTTATGAGAGAAAAATTAAATAAAAAAGGATACTAATGATACATTTTATGGATGATACTGATACATTTTTAAAGAAAAAATCTTGATTTTATAGATTTTATTTAGAGTTGAACTCCCCCAAGTGGGAAAGGTGAGTGTCTGCTCAGTAGCCTTGCCAGAATAAGGTCTTGGAGGGCTTCCACAAAGCCACTTCTTTCCTCAATTTCTGGTTCTGATGGAAATTCTGACCACCATAAGTCTTCATCAATGAATATATATCCATCTCCAACCCATTTCAGTCTTCCAGTTTGATATATTGATCCATTCATGTCACAGGGGCTCTTCGAAGTGAAGAGGGCCTGGAACTCAGTAAACCGGGACTCACTTATGGAGGGCTCAAGGATATGGAAAGATTAAAGACACTTAAGAGTGTAAGGAATCAATTACTATAATAAAGATATGAGAAAAGCAGCAACAAAGAAATAAGAATAAGAAATAGAAGAGCCAACCACAAACAAGTCCAAGTCCACTGTTTCAACTTGTCAGAATGGAAAGAGAAGGGTTAATAGGGATATGGCTACCCAACTCATACTGTACAGGCAAAGAAAGAAATGCAAAGACTAACTTAAAATTAAATAATTATAATACCCCAAAATAAGGATAAGAATAATTATAAAATAATAAATAAACTAAATTAATTAACTGGGGAAAAGTCCCCAGGGGGAGAAAGAGGGGCTGGTATATGTGAGAATCACCAGCCCTGATTCAGAGGAAGAATTTTCTGAGAATAATTGATGATTGAATTGAGTCTGGCCAATACAGGTCCTGTACAGCTGTACAGAACCTGTACAAGAGGTGTGGTGTATTTGAGTGATCATACATTTTCATACTGGTGTATTGAAGCTGTATTGGGTGAATCCAACCTGTACAGGTATTGACAGGCTGTATTGATGTACCAAACTGTATGCATGTTTCAGAATGAAGATTGCTGAAAATGAATGCTGATGCAGATACTGGATTTGATGATTTGAGGTGATTGAGTAGGTGTATGAATGAATACCCTTACCCCTGATGGATGGTTGTTACAGTATCCCCCTCTTGAAACTGGTGGGCTCCTGAACACCATAATACCCTGCCACTGTTGAGTGGCATCTCAATATCCCCACATTTTTTCAAAAAAATCTTCTTCAAATTTTCTTTTCCTCTTGACCATTATCCTGAAAATCCTTCTTTACTTCTTCTCTGTCAAATTCAATTGATTCCCCCCTTTTTCCAAGTTTGAGTAAGTATTCCACTTCAACATATGCTTTGTCTTCTTCTGATTCAATCAACCATGCCCTTGGGATGTGGCCTTGGGATATATCCCAGAATAAGGGCCACTGAGCTCTTGTGCTCAAAAAGTGATGCCCAATGAGTATGTGAAGTGTACTCATTGGGCTATGCTTAATCCATGAAATCTTGAAAAAATTTCCTCCAAGGGGTCTTGTCCCCATTGTCCATGGAAGTGGCCTCAAACAGCCCTCCAAAGTGTTTTTGGGCTGTGGCCTCTACCCTGATGAATCTTGATGTATTTTCATTTTTTAAGGCCTTTTGGGCCTTTTTGGGTGCTTTGGTGAATTTGGTCATTTTTATGATTTTTGGCCAATATTGGCCATTTTACGTCTTTGGGGTCCTACGGTCCATGGGCCGTGGACCCTACGCCGCAGTCCGCGGTCCGTGGGGGCTATTGGAGACCCCCAGGACCAAGATGGAGCCCCTGGGCCCAAATTTGCTGGGGACCCAGGGTGACCAAGGGGCCCAGAAATGGCCTAATTCCAAATTTCACCATACATGGCCTGGACTCATTGATGGGGTCCAGGACCATCAAGATCCTGGCCTCCCCAAAGTTGCAGGGGAGGCCCTGGGTGATGAGTTCAACCCCAAAGGGGTATGAACCTTCATCTTAGAGGCGTTGAGGGGGGGCATAATTGAGTTATGGCCCCATTTCCTTGAGGTCAAATTCTTTTTCTTGATATGGAGTGGATTGATTCTGATGTCTTGAATCTTCTGCTTGCATATTGTTCAGTTATGAGTTCCAAACTGACTGAGCTCACTGAATCTTCTCTTTCTGCACCGCCACCGTCTGTTCTTCATGGTTCTGGCATCTTCAGTCAATTGTCCTCCCCTTCCATGGCGTCTTCTGGCCATTTTGATCCCTCCCAAACCTATGATGGGTTCAGAGCTGTTGAAGTTCTTGATCCTGCCTGTACTGAATGTTTGGCCAAGGGTAAGGAATGCTTTCAACATTAAAATCCTTGATCGTCAAAATGCCACTTTTGCTTTGTTGGGAAGAAGCCATGTTGTTTTACTGGATCAACTTTGTCCTAGGTCAGGAGGCACTTATGGAGCAGGAAAGATGGGCCTTATGGGCAGGAATTCCCCATTCTTGAGGAACCTACCCCTGATGCAACTTCTGGATTTTCTCAATGTGAGTGATTTGCATATTTTGATTGAATTGGTGCTGATATTTTGATTTAGTGACTGGTTCCAGGCAGAGGGATGTGGCCAGGTGGACTCATGTTGGAGGGTCCATTCCAACCGGTGGTAGGCCCATACACTACAGCTCAGAAATCCCAATCTCAAGGACCAATGCTGATGTAGTAGTGAAGGCAGTGAAGAAACTACGAAGAATTGTTGATTCCCCAACAGATCCAGATGCTGAAGGAAGTAATGAGTTGGATGGTGAAGAAGTTCAAATTGTTCCTCATTCAATTGGCCATCCATCCAGAAATTCCTCTTCTCAACCTCTGGCCAACACTAGATTCCAAAGCCAAGTTATTCCCAGCACTCCAAGAACCTTCCAACCAATGCTTGCTTCCATTCCTACAACCCTTCCTCCTCCTTCACCAACTACTTCCCACACCACCAGGCCTGCCTTGAATCCAGCAGTAAGACCATCACCAGTTCAACCGTCCAGAAACTCACCCATAAACACCTCCCGTCAACTCCAACCTGTGGCCAGCTCCAGCAGAAGAAGAGATGGATTGTCCCCTTTGCCGTTTCCCGCCGCTCAAGTTGTTCAAAGAAGAGAACGTTGGCCTATCCGGGTTACCAGGGAAGATCCCAACGCAGCTAGTGAAAGTCAAGATGCTGTGGCCAGATTATTCAGGAGGGTTGATAGAAATAGCAGAGAGGTGATTATGTATGCCAATGACAGGACTATTCCAGGTACTGCTTCTGAGAAGATGGCTGCAAAATTTGTCTGGTATGAAGATGAGTTGATGAATGATTTCCAGAGAACTTTTGATGATTTGGGTAGAGATAACTAGTTTTCCTTTTCCTCGTTTGTGTTTGGTTTGACTTCTATCCCCACTCTTATAAATACTAAAAAATGAAAAAATAATGGAACCTCCCAATACATGGTTTGGGAGGGGATGCTGCTGCTTTAAAGAAATAAAAGAAAGAAAATTATACAAGTAAAGAAGAAAAAAAATAAAAGAATAAGAGAAAATGAGAGTAAAGAAAAGAAATAAAGAAAAATCCTGATAGTTGGTTCTTCTTGTGGTGAGTTGCTTGATTCTGGCCAAGAAGTGTCTGAAAAATGAAAACCAAGCATTTGATGCTCACAGAGTGGCCAAGGTAATGTTTTACAAGAAGTAGAACCCTCAGGGATGCATACCAGGAGATGGAACTTACTTTCATAACTTCCACTCCCCACCAAGCACCATAAAATTGAAAAGAATTGCCATAAATGACTTCTGAAATGAATTGCCTTAAATGACTTGAAGTAATGAATGTCTTGAATTATGATGATTGGCATAAATTGAAATGATAAATAAGAGAAAAAGAAATGAAAATAAAGAAAGAAACATTTGGCCATATCTTGATAAGGTCCAAATTGGAGGGTATTGGTGTTGTATGCTTCCTGAACCTGTCCAAAGAATTGACAAGTGCTCACAAAGTGGCCAAGGTGATGCTTACAACAACAGATGGGTAGAATACCCCCTTAAAGGTGCATGCCAGGAGAGGAACTTACTTTCATAACTTCTTCTCCCCACCAAGCACCATAAATCAAACGCTTGAGGTAATTGGACCAGGCTTGTCTGGATATAATGAATGGAAATCCTTGACAAGGTCTGATGAGTTGGTAAGGTTGGAAGCTGGTTCCCAAGTGGTTCTTTCTGGGTCTTCACTGAATCCTTTCCACTCCACAAGATACCATAATTTACCTCTTTTGAGTTTTAAGTCCAGAACCTGAGCCACTTCCCATTCTTCTTGCTCCTCCACTAAAACTGGTAGTGGCGGCAATTGATGACGATTTGGGATAGTTGAATGCTTGACTGGTTCTAATAAGGACACATGGAATACAGGGTGAACTGTCTTCCATTGCTGAGGAAACTTGAGGTGATATGCATGACTTCCAATCTTCTTCAGAACTTCAAAAGGTCCCAGCCATCTTCCTGATAACTTCTTGGTGGGTCTTGTTGTCTTGATGTTCTTGGAAGCTAGCCATACTTTGTCCCCAGGTTGGAAATCAGGTGGAATTGCTCTATTTCTATCTGCATACTTCTTGAATCTCCTTATTGCTGACTCTAATTCTTCTTTGACAACTTGCTGTACTGATTGGAGTTTTGTTGATAACTTTCCAGCAGGTGAGTCTTGAGAAATATGGATTGCATCAAAGCTGGGATTTCTTCCATAAATGGTAAAAAAAGTTGATTGCTTGGTTGATGAATGTTCTGCATTATTATAGGCAAATTCAGCCAGAGGTAGCCAGGTGTACCAGTCATCTTGATGATACCTGACATACATCCAAAGGTACTGTTCTAGTATCTGATTTACCCTCTCTGTCTGTCCATCTGTTTCAGGATGAAAGGCAGTTGAAAGATCTCTTGATATCTTGAGCTGCTGACACAATTGAGTCCAAAATGATGAAACAAATAAGGCTCCTCTATCACTGACAATACTGACTGGAAGTCCATGCTTGGAAAATACATGACTAATGAAGATTTGAGCTAAGTCCAGAGCAGTGATTGTTCCATAAGCTGGAATGAAGATTGCCATTTTTGAAAATCTGTCCACAGCTACTAAAATTGAATCAAAGTTGTTTGACAGTGGCAATTGGGTGATGAAGTCCATTGATAATGAATTCCAAGGACCAGACGGAATTGAAAGAGGCTTGAGTAATCCAAACTTCTTGTGATGAATGTTCTTGTTTCTTGAACATTGCTGACATGAGGACACATAGTCCTTGATGAATTGATTCATGCCAGCCCAATAAAAATCCCTCTTGATGAGCTTGAGGGTCTTCTCCTGGCCAGGATGGCCAGCCAATGGTTAGTCATGACGCTTTTGAAGAATATTGAGTTGAAATTCTTCATTGCTTGGGATTACCACTCTATCTTTGAATAATAATCACTTTGCTTGAGGTTCAAGAGAATAATCTGGAACTGATTCACCTCTTGCTAGTTGCTTGAGTATTTCTTTATAGTCTTTGTCTTGCCATACTACTTTTTGAATCTTGTCTACTAAATCTGAGAAAATCTCCACTTTGATTGAGAAGAATCTTGACTCTTGAATTCCATCTGGCTTAAGTACTTGATGAAAATTTTGAGGATTCTTGCTGATGAAGTCCGCCCCCCTCTCTGGGTACACGTTGTCCCGACGTGACAAGGCATCTGGTAAAGTGGCCAGCCTGCCTGGGCGGTAAGTGATAGTGAAGTGAAATTCTGAGAGAAATTCAGCCCAACGGGCCTGAAGACGAGTAAGAACATTGGAAGACATGAAATACTGCAAGGAAGAGTGGTCTGTCAAGACCTCAAAAGAATTGGAAAGAGAAAGAAGAAATGCTCTCCAGTGCTTGAGAGCCCAAACTATGCCAAGGAGTTTCTTGTCATGAATTTCATAGTTGAGTTCAGCTGGTAAGGGCTTGCGACTATCAAATGCAATGGGATGCTTTCCTGAGTCATTCACCTGACTCAGTATGGCGCCCAATGCATAATCAGAAGCATCAGTCTCTACAATAGTAGGTAGAGATGGATTGAAATGGGATAAGATAGGAGCAGAGGTGAAAGCTTCTTTGAGTGCTTGAAACTGACTAAGAGCTTCCTCATTGAAGATAAAGGGAGAATCTTTTTTGAGAAGGGAACTGAGAGAAGTGATTTTTTTGGAATAATTTTTAATGAAAGGACGACAAAAATTGGCAAAGCCAAGAAAAGATTGAAGGGCCTTGATTCTTTTGGGCTGATTCCAATTGAGGATTTGCTGAAATTTTGAAGAATCCATCTTGAGGCCATCACCTGAAACAACATAGTCCAAGTATTCCACACTTGAGGCATGGAATACACACTTGGAGGCTTTGGCAAATAAATTATTTTCTCTGAGTCTTTGGAGGACAGAGGTCACATGTTTGACATGTTCTTCCTCAGAACTTGAGAATACCATAATATAATCTAGATAAACCACAACAAACACATCCAAGAAATCTGCAAATATATCATTTACAAGATTCTGGAAAGAAGCAGGAGCATTGGTCAAACCAAATGGCATGACCAAATACTCATAACTACCATACTTGGTTCTGAAGGGAGTTAAGTGCTCATCCCCCTCTTTGATTCTCAGAAGGTTATATGCACCACGCAAATCTATCTTGGAGAAGATAGTGGAACCGTTGAATACAGTAAGGAGCTGGTTCATAGGAGGAACAGGGTATCTGTTCTTCCTAGTGACAGCATTGAGTTTGCGGTAGTCAACACACAAACAAAGACCTCCATCCATTTTCTTGACAAAAAGGATAGGTGCTCCTGTTGAAGAGGAGCTTGGTCTTATGAAACCTTTCTCTACATTCTCTGAAATGTAGGCCTGCAGTGTTTCTGACTCCTGATTTGATAATGAGTAGATAACACCAATTGGAGGTAGAAGACCCTCCAATTTGATATGGTGGTCACAGGCGCGGTGTGGAGGAAGTTTCTCTGCTTTCACCTTGGAGAATACATCCAAATATTGGTGATAAGCAGGAGGGACTACCTTCAACACAGTTTCAATTTCTTCTGGCTCTTCCTCCTCATCCCACTGCTCCTCCAGGGATGCATGAAAAGATAAGGGACAAAGGTCCATATCCCCTTGAAAGAGATGAAGTGAAGATATGGCAACATCTTCTCCAAAATCCTTTATCTCTTTGAAGACTTCATCTCTTAATGGAAGTAATGACTTAGAAGGAATGATGGAAGGGATGGTGTCTTAAGTTCACCAACCAGAGCAACACTGTTAACAGCAGTGGCTACGTAATTACTAGTAGAAGGAGTAATACCACTAGAATCCTTATGACTAGAATCATAGGTGATCAATCCATTTTTCCAATCAATAATGGGATTAAATGGTAAAGGAAATCATAGCCCAATATCAGGTCTTCTCCCTTGGGTGAATCTATGATAAAGAAGTCCCATTCAAAGCTTGGGAAGGAAGGCAAGTCAACTACCCACTTGGTATAATGGGTGATGAACAAGGCAGGGGATTCATTAGAATCCAAAATGAAATGAGGATTCTTTTCAGGGAGCTCTGACAGCGTCAATGAGTACTTGAGAACAAAATTCTTTGCAATAAAAGAGTTTGTAGCACCAGAATCAATGAGAATACTATAAAAAATATCAGAGACAGAAGAGAAATAAGAAATTTTAAAGATTTCTTGACACTAGTATTCAGAGTGCACAATTGTGCTCTTGAAGGAAATAAGTGAGAACCATTGAACACATCATGATTCCCACTCAGGATTTTCCCTGCTTGCTAGGGAAGCCTCTTGATGATGACCCAGGCTTGTTCTGAGGTCTCTTGAAGCATTTTTCAATTGGGTGCTTTCCACCACAATAAGTACACAACCCCTCATTGATCCTCCTCTCCTTTTCAGAACCAATTAATTTATTGTCCTTATTGAGGAGAGTGGAATGGGGCTTGTCCTTTGTAGATTGAAATTGCTTGCCCTTCTTTTTCTTCTTCTGGTGAGACCTCCTTGAAGATGAGTTTTGATGAGGCCTAGATTGGTTGGATCCAAAGACTGGAGGCTTCTTCTCTTGATTGCCACCCTTTTCTTTTTTCCTCTCATGATATCTTGTGTCTAATTCTAAGGTGACATCCATAAGTTCTTGAAGAGTATCAAAGGTTTCAGGGTGAGAAGCCAACTGATCCAATAATCTTGATGCCAATCCTCTTCTGTAAACATGGATATAAGCTCTTTCCCCCCAATCTCCAATTCTTGACATTAAGCTTCTGAAATCTGCAATGTACAAGGAAACATGACCACTCTCCTTCATCCTCAAATTGTCCAACTCTTGTTCAGCTTTCCTGACTTCATTGGGGTCACCAAACAGAGTGAATAATTGAGATTCAAATAATGGCCAATTATTGAGGAGGTAGGAAGGGTCTTCATTGGAAATATTTGAGAGATAGGGTTCAATCCACTTTCCAGCTCTACCAGTGAGAAAAGAAGTTGAGTAAAGCACTTTCTTCCTGTCAGAGAAGAAATTTGCTGGATCATTATGGAAGATTAATTGACAGCATTGGATAAATCCTCTCAATTTATGAGCTTGAGTACCACCAAAAGAATCAGGTGCCTTCATGGATGGAGTCTTGAAAGCAGGGGCTTTAGAATTGTCCCTGGGAGCAACTGCTTGAGTGAGTTGCCCCATGAATTGAGTCATCTGCTCCATCATCTTGAGGAGACTTGGATCAGTTTGAGAGACAAGAGGTTGACTAGGAAGGGCTAGATTAGAACCCTGAGGCACCTCTGGAGCATTTGCCAAGGCATCTGCCACTTCAGTTTCACCAGAATCTTCCTCTTCCAGAGACTCTTCCCCCTCTTCATCTTCAACTTCCCCTAATCTTGCTCTTGCACCTTCAGACATGCCAGGATAGCCACCCAAAAGTCCAGAAAAGGATCTTGATCTTCTAGATTTCATTCCACCTCTTCTTGAGGGTGCTTCTCCTTCCATTGGTGGTCCTCTGTCCAAATTTGCACTCAGTTGATGAACTGATGGTGTGCAGTCAAGAGGAGCCCTTGTTGTAGGAGCGAGAACAGCTTGAATTCTTTGGGATCTAGTATTTTTTTCTGGGGGACTATGCTGAACTGGAATTATGAACAGAATTTGAATAAAACAAACTTGATGGTATTGAGAACAGAAATCAAAACTTGGCAAAATCAATCACAATAAAATCTTGATGAGTCTTGAGAAATCAATTCAATTCTTGAGGTGAAATCAAATTCAGTCAACAGTCAAATCAATTCAACAATCAACAATCAATTCAAATCAAATATCAATAATCTTGAGTAAATCAACAATCCATCAATATTCAATCAATAATCAATCAATCAATAAATCAGTGTCTTCAATATGAAATCAAGGTCTTGAGGATTCAATCAATCAATTTAAAATCTTCAGAAATCAATTCAATATCTTGATGAGTCAAAATCAGTCAATAATCAAAATCAATTCTCGAGGATAAATAAAATATCTTGAGGATTCAAAGTCAATCAATAATCAATATCAGCTCTTGAGGATCAATCAATGTCTTGAGAAGTCAAAATCAATCAATCCAATCCAAATAAGAATCCTGAGCTGCTGAATCAATAAACCAATGACCCCCAATGAAATAATCCAATCAATTAACCCAATAATCAATCCTGAATAAGACCTGAATAAGAACACAGAAAAAAATTTGATTTGATAAAATGAAATGAAGTGAATGAAATGGGCAGCAGTGATTAAGAAAGAAGAAGAATCAATTTCATATGAATGAAATGAATGAGATGAAATTGATGAGAGAGAAAAATCATATTCATTAAGGATCATTAAGTCTTAAAAGAGATCATAATTGATGAATGAGAGAAATGAATATAAATGAATGAAGAGAAATAATCAAATATGAGTTAATTAATTTAATTTCACAGGGGCTCTTTGAAGTGAAGAGGGCCTGGCACTCAGTAAACCGGGACTCACTTATGGAGGGCTCAAGGATATGGAAAGATTAAAGACACTTAAGAGTGTAAGGAATCAATTACTATAATAAAGATATGAAAAAAGCAGCAACAAAGAAATAAGAATAAGAAATAGAAGAGCCAACCACAAGCAAGTCCAAGGCCACTGTTTCAACCTGTCAGAATGGAAAGAGAAGGGTTAATAAGGATATGGCCACCCAACTCATACTGTACAGGCAAAGAAAGAAATTCAAAGACTAACTTAAAATTAAATAATTATAATACCCCAAAATAAGGATAAGAATAATTATAAAATAATAAATAAACTAAATCAATTAACTGGGGAAAAGTCCCCAGGGGGGAGAAAGAGGGGCTGGTATATGTGAGAATCACCAGCCCTGATCCAGAGGAAGAATTTTCATGAGAATAATTTATGATTGAATTGAGTCTGGCCAATACAGGTCCTGTACAGCTGTACAGAACCTGTACAAGAGGTGTGGTGTATTTGAGTGATCATACAGTTTCATACTGGTGTATTGAAGCTTTATTGGGTGAATCCAACCTGTACAGGTATTGACAGGCTGTATTGATGTACCACACTGTATGCATGTTTCAGAATGAAGATTGCTGACAATGAATGCTGATGCAGATACTGGATTTGCTGATTTGAGGTGTTTGAGTGGGTGTATGAATGAATACCCTTACCCCTGATGGATGGTTGTTACAATTCAATCCCAGGTACCATTGGGCCCAAATTTGATTGAAGTAAAGTCCTCTTCTTGGTAGTGTGGTCATTTCAAATATTTAATCCCAGAATACATTTTCAAGGTTACCTTTAATTCCTTCTTCAGTTAATAGCTCTAGGAATTGTATTTTGTTCAAGTTTGCTCCTGGTAGTTGACATAAATATTTATCTTCACATAAAATGTCTTGAGCTTCATCCCCATAAAGATCTTCAAAGGTAATATATGGCAAGTAAAGGTAGTTGTATTCATTTTCTAAGGTGGATTCTGTTTCAGCATCTTCATTGTGAGGTTTCTGGATGAATTCAGGGTTTTCCAGTTGCCATTCATAAGGTTCTTCTTGGTTGTTCAATGGTCTGTCTAAGAAGTTTATATGGTATGTTTCTTTCAAATTTTTGTCTCTTTCTTCCATATTTTTGAAGTATTTTTCTATTTCATTTACAATTTCTTCATCTAAAAGCTCATCATGTTCACTAAATCTGAATTTCTTCCTTTTGGGTTTAGTTTTGAAAGGATTCCCATTTATTTTATCATTTCCATCAAACAAAATATGGAAGATTTCTTCATTATTATTGATTGGCTTGTAAAATATATTGGATAATTAATCTTCAGATATTGATTCTTCAATTTTTCTTTTGAGGTTGTTTGGCCTTTTGTGGTTTAGTAAATCTTGGCCAATTGTATCCCTTTTTGGAGATATGGATAAATCTTGGGTCTTCTGGGTCAAATTAATAATGGTATTGTCTCCTTTTTCATTTTGAAACTTCTTTCCTGGTGTATTTCTGACCAATTTTGCCATATTGCATAAATCCATTCCTCTAGGTGGACCAGTTTGCCATAAAGTTGCTTGAGGTTTGCATATTGGCATGCATAATCTTCTTCCATGAGGTTCTTGATAGCTTAATATTTTACTTTATGGATAAATCCTTTTGCAATGAAGAAGTGAATTTGAGTTTCTTCACCTGAAGCCAAAATGATTGGAGTGAATTCTGAGAGTGCAACCAATGAAGTGGTATTCCCTCCAATACCTCTGAGATTCATGTTAAGATTTCTTGTTATGAGTGTGGCTTTGATTGCTATTTCTTCTGGTATGATTTTGAGTTTTGCCCCAGTGTCCACTAATTCTCTGATAGGATATTCTTCCTTTCCAATAAAGATTTACATCAATCCCAAAGGACAGGCATAATGAATCTTGGGCTTTGGTATTTCTTTGAATCCAAATGTTAATAGTATTTCTTGAAGATTCATTGAGTTGAGTGATTTAATTTTTTCCTTGTCTTTTTCTGATAATTCTTGAAATTTATGGAAAAAATTGGGGGACATCCTCAAAATTTCTTCAATGGTGAGGTTGATCTTTTGTTGCATAATTTTCTTGATGATTTTGTCAATTTCTAGTTTACCCTCAACTTATTTCTTTGGATGTTTTCTGAACTTCTTTTCTTCTTTGTGAATTTCTTAATCTTCATTCTTATTGAAAATATTCTCAATTTCCTCCTCAGGTTGGTCTGGTTTGGGAATATTGGAATTTTGGAATTTGGTAGGAATTATTACTTTTTCTTCTCCCTTTTCTTCTTAAATGTAGGTTCCTGCAATTTGTGCTTTCTTCTTTGGTTCTTGATTTTGGGATTGTCTTTCAAACATTTTTTTAGTCTGCCTTAGTTCAATGTGTGATTCAAAGGGGTCATTAGCTGAGGAAATGGTAGGTGGTTTCCAATTTGACCAATCTTCAAAATGTGCAATTGAGGTTGATTTATCCTCTGATTTCTTTTCAGTGGGCTTAACCTCTTCATCTGGTTTTGGTTTGACAGTAGGTTTCTCCATGAATTTCTTGTTGAGTTCTGCTTGTTCTTTTGTAAAAGCCCTGACTATTTCTTTGACACTTTCATTCCCTTCCATAGGTACTCTCTAATAGTTGGGAAATAAGTAAGATGCTCCTTGAGTTCTGACAATTCTTTTGTCCAAATCTTCAGCATGGTGAGTGCATGTAGTTGCTGAGTGGCCTTCTTCCTTGCAGTAAGCACATTTTAATGGTGGTCTTGGAGCCATTTGGAAGGGATTCCTTGGCCTGTATGGCTGATTATTTTGAGGGAATATTTGCTCTTGATTATTGTTCCAATCCCTTCTTGGTGGATTAACTTCTTCTGAAAGTGTTGTGAGTTGATTTAAAACTTCTTTAACTGATTCTTTTCCCTCATTTCTTGGTTGAGATTCTGGTTGTGGGGGATTTTTGAGCTTGTGGGTGAGTTCTTTTACTTGTTTTAAAACTTCATCCCAGCTTTCATCCTCAAATCTTGTTTTCTTTTCTGGAGGTTTTGGTTTATAAAATTCATTTTTTTGAATCAGTATCTTGTCCTCCAAGTCTTGTTCAATGTATAATTTCAAAATATACAGACTGGGAATGATGTATCCTCCATCCAAAGCTTCAACCATAGCTCTGTCTTTGATCATTTCCTTGACTCTTGAACACTTGTGGAAAAGCTGGCCAATATTTCTTTATTATGGTTGATATCACGTTGAATATATTGCTATATTTTGAGTTAAGTTATTATTGCTTCATATTACCCAATGAGTTTTCTATACTGTGTCATGTTTCTTATTCCACCTTCTTGTTGAGGTTTTGTGAATAATTAAGTGATTGAGGATAATCTGTATCTTCTTTCAGGTGACACTGTTCCCCATTTTTTTTCATATCCACTTTCAATTCATCCCAATCAGCTGTTTCATATCCTGGCATTCCTTCAATATGGTAGCTGATTTCTTCATCTTTTGTCCAAAATGCTATTTGCCTTGCAATGTCTCTTCCACTTGCTCCTTCAATTTCTGCAATATTTTCCACTTTTTTGATGAATCTTTTAACATCCTTTCCATCAAACAACAAGTTGTAGTTCTTGGCTCTGATTTTTACTATTGGAGTAGTGTTTCTTGGAATTTCTTGGTGTAATGGAGTTGGGATTTGGGAAGAAATGTTTACTATTCTTGGTAAGGTACTTGGTCGTTGTTCTGAATAAGGTGTTGATGTGGCCATGGGTCTTGGATAAGGTTAAGGCGATCCATGTTGCCTGAATGATCTTGGAAGGGTAGTCTGTTCTTCAAGTGGACTATATTGTGGGGTATAACTAAATGATTTATTTTTTCCTTCCTTTTTGATTAGTGCTAGTGATTCTGCTTGCATTTCTAGCATCTTCTGCTGAAGTCTCTCTGTTGAAGATATTTCTTCCTGTCCTTCAACAGTTTCTTCATTAAGGTTTTCTTCCTGTATTTCTTCAATACTGGAAGGTAATTTTGATTATGAAGGTTTATTCATTTTTGATTTATTTATTTCTTCCTTTGATTTTGGTGTTGAGTTATTTATTTTACTTCTTTCAAGGAGATCAAGGAAAAATTTCTACACAACATTCAAGTCCCTTTTATTGGTTCTTGGTTTTGAAATTGGGAAATTGGAATATATATTTGATTCCTCCCCTAGTCCAGTTTCTTGCTTTGGTGGATAATAGTAATGGTCAGAGTGAGTTGATGATTCAGATTCTTGAGATGATGGTTTTGGCTGATTTTGATTATTTGACTCCAGCTTTTGTTTTAAGGATAGTATTCTTGGAGTAGTTAAGAATTTTTTTGTTGATTTTAATTTAATTGATTTTCATTGAAGTTGAAGTTGTCTGTGAAACTGTTGGGACACCAGATGTGGGAACTCCTCTGGTGTGGGATTAAAATGAGGCAGGACCTGGAGGGGGAAATGACAGGTAACTAGTTTTGAATTGCTAATAACTCCTGTAACCAAGGGTGGCAAGGGTGTATTGCCTTTCCCTCCTAAAATACTGAACAAAATCTTCCTTGGAGCTCACAAACCAAAATAAAATTAGTAAGTGGCTTTACAACTGCAGAAGACAAAATTCAGCACTCTCAGATCAGACCTATTCAATATATTATAATAAAAATAAATGTCAGTACTTTGGTTAATTTTTAGATTTGATGAAATACTTGTCTGTTTTAATTTTAATTTTTTCTTAACTTGAATTGAGGTGAGTTGTTTCTTCTTGGTTAAAAGTCCTTTTGTAAGATGAGGTTTTTTTTAAAGTGTTCTGAAAAATTTGATGAGTTTTGATAAAGGTAATTTTGTTAAGGTAAAGCTATAATAGAGTAAAACAATTTTTTAAAGGTTTTTTATTTTTTTAAAAGTGTTTAATAATGATATAAAGTAGTATTTGTTAAATTTAAGAGGTAAGATTCTTTGATATTGTATTTTTTTGAAAGGGTTAGTAATTATAATGCTGTGTTTCTTCTTTTGAACTTTAAAATGAGGTCAGGTGATAATTTCTTTCACTGATGAATTAACTGTTTTTATGAGATGATGTGATTTTTGAGTTTGACACATGCTGTGCATGGTCATTTGGTTGAGTTTTAATTAAAATTGTGTACTGCATGCAGCCTGTTGTAACTAGCTTTGGGTTTCATGAGGTGATGAGTGGTGTAAATAATTCTGATTCAGTTTGAAGGTTTCAAGTGGGGTTACTGTGAATGTAAGATAAGGTACCCCTGTGACTGTGTTGTAAATTACTTGCAGAAATTCCATGGGTTTTAGCTTTGAATCATGTGACTTTCTATGTTGAATGCAAGGTTTCTGTCTAGTGGTTGCAGGTGTCCTTTCATTGCTTCATCAGTCCTGTGGCTATAGAGGGGTGTAAAGCTGGGTAGGGTGTGTAATTTAAAGGGTGGTACCTCATTTTTTGTAATTAGTTTTCTATATGTAACTTGATTCTTACATATGCATAATGAAAATGAATAATTTATTTAAACACATACACTGCCCCTTTGTGCCTGTGCCATGGGTTTATGAGTTAAATCCAGCTTCTTGCTGTAAAATTGACCTTTTGGTGTAAAATTTGAGTGTAAGTCTGCCTGTAGGCTGTAATTACTGCTATTATGGGGTACTCTTAGCTTGAGCCTGATGAAAAAAAATGGTATGGAAGAACACAGTATATAACAGCAAGAATATTTCAGAGTGAACTTATAGACTAGGTGACAAAGGTTTATATTAGCAAAAGATCCTTTAACTTTATCTTTTGCAATCATGGGGCAAAATCATCATAAATATTCCTTAACTATTATTTTATACATTTTTAATTTCTCTAGCATACTTATAAGTCTTGAAAAATGTGAGTGGAATGTTCTACTGAGTTTTTTTACAGTGTTTCAAACTATTTATAAAAAGAAACAAATGGCTGGTGAAAAGAGAAAAGTATTTCATATATTTCAAATTATCTTTTATAATTGATATGAGTTTCTTCTCAGAATATCTTAAATACCTATAGATTCAGCGAATTCATAATGTAAACATATGTAACTGGTCTGACATAAAAATTGGGGTCTTTGTGGTTATTTTCAATTCTTATGGCTAGGATTTAGCTGCAGTATGATTGCTGAAAGACTTCCCAAATCCATATTTCATGGACCTTGAAGGTGATATATTATCCAAATCATTTTAAAACTTTTTTTGTATCCTTGGGAAATTTTTCTTTTTATTAGGGGGAGGCAATAATCCTTGTCACCCTTGCCTAAAGGATATTCTTCTTGAATTTAAAACTGTCTTACCCTATATCTTTCCCCTGGAAACTTTCTCATTATATTATACAGGAATTGTAGTCCCATCTGGGCTATTTATATATTTTTTGAATATCAAGATATTCAAAAACAGCTACATATTTTTGTAAAATGTTGGTATTTGAACTTGTATTCATGTCATATTTTGAGAAATCTATATTTCATATTTAGGATTATTCAATGAAATAAACAACAATAGATAATGAATATAGCTTGGAGGTTACATAAAATATTTTCAAAATAGTTAAGCTAGCATAATTCCTTAAATAAAATATATTTTATACAAACACTCAAGTATCCTTTCAGAATCTCACAGAGCTCTTTTATTATTTTTTGTGCCTCTCAGTGGTAACGCTTCATGCAAATAGGCTAAAAATCAATAAATATTTTGAAATTTCATAAAAAAGGAAGCTTAAGGTAAATTTCGAGTAAAAATATGGGCAAACAAGAGAAGTTTTATTCAATATTGAATATGAACAAAATTTAGATCTCATTTAAGGTATGAATGGGTAAGAATATGATCTTGGGGAAAGTGGAATTTCCATAGAAATAGAAAAAATCTTTTCATGATAGGGAAGATATTGTTTTCTACAAATTAAAACTCCCAAAGTTACTTATGCTCAACCACTTTATAGGAATCCCCTGTGGGGACACTATGTATTACTGTAACATGTAATCAAAGCTCAAAAGAATTTTATTTACAGAATATTTTAATTTTAATGTTTTGAGTCACATAGATGTGATAATATTCATTCGAACATTTTCAAAATAATTAATAGGTTTTGTGTTAAAATAAAGTATATTAATCAAACAAAGTTTTAAATGCAAAACACTGATTGAGCTCCATTAGAATTCCCTGTGAGATACAATAAATCAGCAAAAATAGCATTCTTGTTTGAAAAACTGGAGTAAAGTTTATTTTAGCAGAAGCACAATTAAAATGACGACTTATATTCAACAGGTAAGGGTGAAAAGATAAGGTATCTCAGAGAGCTGGGTTAGAGATTATTTAGAACAATTTCTTTGTTGTTTTAGAGATTTTAAATTATATTTACAAAGTATTCAAAGAGAAGATCATTGAAAATTAACTAGAAATTAAGAATTGATAAGAGAATGAAATAGGATTCACTTGTGAGGAAGATTTCTTCACGTGAAAATAAACTTATTTTGTTTGAGTTGTACAAGTATGAGGGAAAAGACTAAAACAAAAAAAAAATATTTGTGTTTTGATTTTGAATACTCTTTCAATAAGTTCCCATAGCTTTTAAATGTAAAAAGGAAGGTTTTTGAGGATCTTGGTTATCTATATCTATCGGATCTTTACTTGATTGTAAATTCATAAATGAAATGAAAATTGCTAGTCCCTGCACAAATTCTAAGTATTGGTATCTAGAAGCTTCAAATAATCTGTTAAAATAACACAATTTTTATATAAAGCTCTTTGCATGAATTTTCCATTTTTCTACACATGAAGCTGTGAGCCTTAGGGGTATGTTCATATACCCAAAAGACCACAAAAGATGAATTAAGATACAAATATAAATAAAAAAAATTTATTTATATTATAAAAGTAAAAATTGAAATATAAATACAAATTTATATTTAAAAATCCAAATTTAATTATAATTTAAAAGTAAAATTACAATAAAATTTAAAATTATGAAATTATATTTTTACTTGTAAAAATTAAGTAAAAATGAATTTTTAATAAAAATTGTGAAATTAAAATATTTTTGGTAAAAAGTTATAAAAAATATATTATAGCTTTTTATCCAATAAATAAACATAAAGAAATTATCACACCATTAGATTCCTCCTAAAAATAAAGTGGGGTCACCTCTGGATGAAATTTCTGTAACTCAACTCCAAATAAGCTTAAATTAAGTTTTTAGTATTTTCAATACAAAAATTGAAAATCATCAAAACTTTAATTTAATTCACACCACATGTGGTGTCAACCATCAATTTTTGTGTTAAAATTGAGGTGTTGTGTTTAGTTTAGAAGTTATGAGGAATTGAAGTATTTTCAATTGAATTCAATTGAAATGTCAAAATGGGCATGTGTATTACATAAGTGAACTTTGATTTACATATGAGGTATCAATTATTACTGTATTGTACTGTAAAATTTAATTGAATTACATATGTAAATTACAAGTATCATACATGATGAGGAATTAAAGGAAAAAATAAATTGGAAAGATTAAAATTGGGGGGGAAAAGGAATTTTAGCTCTAAGGGGGAGCCAGACCCCCAAAATCCTTGCTGACTGGCGTGGGATGTCAAAATCCATGCAAAAGTTCATTACTTTTGGCCTGGAATTGAGTCACAGGGTCTGCGACTCAATTGATGACAAGGTTGTGATACCAACCAGGGTGGGTTTAACTGCTGCGAAGAGGGTAAAACTACCCCTAAGTTAAAAAATGTCAGTAAAAACAGTTTTAACTGGTTTCTACGCCTCTTACACACATCATGATGTTTTTTGAAGGCTCTAGACCAGGTATTGCTATAGTAATGGCTGATTTAAGGACCTAAAATGGCTAAAAATGGCTTAAACCAGCCCTTTTTTTGTCTAAACCAGGGTTCAATGATGCCATAATTGGCTTTGCTGTTTTCAGACTGTTTTTCACGACTGACAAGAGTAAATTTTTATTTTAGAGTAAGAAAATTGATGGCTATAAAAGAATGTCTTCTTTGCTCCACTTTTCTCTTCATGTTAGAATCTTTTTCTTTTAGAATTATTTTGAACACTGTTAAACCAATCAATAAAAGATTCCAACCACGTTTTTTAAATCATTTTAAACCTTTTAGCCACGTGAAAAAATCATTATCATCATTTTTTGTAACTCTTATAATCATTTTTACCCCTGAACCACCCCAAAAGTGAATTAAAGCATCTTTCATCACTGTTAACTTTGTCACTTTGTTTCCAAATTCAGTCTGGTCACTCTTGGGCGTGTTTTCTCTTTAATATTTTTTTTAAAGACTTTTTTCTTTAATTAATTGCTTGCAGTTCTTTTCTCAATTAATTCCAATTGAAATTTCTCTTGAAGGAATTTCTTTTGTAGCCTTAAATATCTCTTGTAAATTATTTTTGGAGAAATTTTTATTGTTGGTAAAACAATAAATCTTTATAATACTATTGGTTTATACTGATAAAGTTATAAAAAATAAAATTGGTGTGTTTTCTCTTCAAAATAATATTTCTTACTCTTTTTAATTGATTTTTACCTTATACAAATTTTGAGGACAGGAAAAGTACTTGATTTTTAATCAAAGTTCCATATCCACACCTCACATTTGGGGACCCAGCCATGATATTTTACCTGTGACATATTTTTTTACTCTTTCTTAAAACCTTTTTCTTATATTGAAAAATTCAAAAAACATATAGAAAATACTTATAATTAAAAAAACCCATAAAAAATATTTTTTTTCATATTACAAGTGAGGCTTATATTTTTTATTTCTTTTTTTGAAATAACTTTTTTTCTACTTAATTAATTGGCTTTTTCATTAATTTTAGTGTCAGAAAACGTGGTAAGACAAGAAAACATTGAAACAGCCTCAACAGTCACCAGCATTATCCCTGCCAGTACTGTTAATTCAGACCATAATAGTACTGGTATTGGGACTCAAAATAACCAACCTGAACCAATATCTTCTGAATTAATTACCTCGAAAATAAGTAATACCCTTCAGAAAGCTAAGAATTTGGCCAATAGTTGGTTTTTGACGTAAAGAAACAATATTTTAAGCCTTTTTAATCATAAAATATGCCTTCAACTACGTCAGGAGCCAATTATAATACCTCAAGCAGCTCCCATAAATGTAATAGACATGATTATGGAAGAAGCCAACCAGGTACAGAAGGAAAAGGGTCAGTTGATGACTTCCAAACTATTAAAAAAGGTCATTGTGATTCTTATAATACCTTTTTACCTTCAAAAAGAGCTGACACCACCACAAGAAGCCTCAGTGGACATATACAAAGCCAGCCACAAAGCTTACAACAATTCCCTGCAGTACAAGGAGTACCAGATCCTTGCAGATCTGTGGAAAAACTGCATGAATTCTTACCTGCTGTGAGAAAATTCCTGGGCGCTCCCAATACTTGCAAATTGCTCAATGGATGGAATCCATTGATTGAGAAGAAAAACCTGATGCTCTTGACACTAGAATTGAGGAAAAACAACCTTCCACCACCTAAGCAAGTGCCAAAAACAGCCCCAGTGGCCAGCAGCAGCAATTCCAAAGTGAAAAAGCAGCCACAAGCTCCAAACAAGGGCAAAGGAAAGGCACCAGCCACCAAACCTTACAGCCAGGCCTACAGGATTCCAAAAATCCAACAGGATGCCATGGAAAATGTGTTTCAGATGGCCAGGACAATGATGGAATTGCAAAAGAAGGAGAAGGCCAGATTAAAATATCAGAAATCATTTCTGATATTTTTGATTCTATTGCAGAGTTGTATGATGCTATAACTGACGTAAGAAGTCATCTTTCTGATAAAAATACATCAATTTGTGACAATCCAAAAACACATAACTTGAGTCTGAGACACTTAAATGTTTTTAAAAAGTTTTAAGAACAATTAAACCTTCCAATAATGATAATTCTCTTGGAAATAAGATAAATGAAAAATCTGTCAATATTAAGGAACTGACAGACAAATATTCTAAATTAAATATTGATGACATGATTAAAACAAGAATAAAACAACCCATAAATAATATCAAGAGGATAATAAGAAAGCTCTTGATGATATTTAAAAATCATTTACTGAAGTAAAGACACATATCATTACTTTGAAAAAGTGTTTTGATACCTCAAAAGAGGAAATATCAAAATTAAAAATAATGTTAAATGAGGTTATATCTGATAATACCAAACAAACAGAATTATGGCATGAGCTGACATATAAAGAGGATGATCATAAAAAAAATGTAACAACCTCTATACAAAGCTTACAACATGAACTAAGAAATTGACAAAGGTGTAACAACATTAAAAGGAATTACATTGAACAACTACCAAATGCCTTACCAAGAATGTCTACACCTCTGAATCAAAATGAGGGTACAGGGATTCCCAATCCAAAAAGTATTGGATATTGAAAATTCTCAATTAAAAAATGAATTTTCTACTTCTTTTCATAACTTGGAACCATCAATGGGCCAAGCACTCTTGAAAGAAGTTCCAAAACTTAAGGAATGGCCTCGCTTCAGTGGTGAAGGAGAATATGACCATGTGGAATTTGTCAGAGGAATTGACATTATTAAAAAAGATTTTGAATTACCAGACAGATTGGTAACAGCCAGGTTTAAAACCTTATTTACCAAATCAGCTCACAGATGGTATATCAAATTGAGACAAGCACATGGACACCAAAGTTGGACTTGGTGGAAAACCCAGATTATCAGCAAATGGGCCAATGATGCTTGGAGGTTTAAAGTGGAAACAGCCTTTGAATCTACCACATTTAATGCTGATAAAGACAAAGCTTTACCATGGTTTTGCCAACAAAAAGACAGATTAAAAGCATTATATCCTGACATGTCAGAATTTATGATCCATAGAAGGATTCTGAGACAATGTGGAGGTGACTTAGAGCATTCTGTAAAAAGCAGGACTACTGAACAATCTTCAGCAGAGGATATTATCAATATATTACAAGAATTAAACACCAGAACCAAAATTGGTTCTAGTAGGTTGAATATAAAAACAAGGTTTAATACACCGTGAAAAGATTCTGTAGATAAAACCCCCAAAGAAAATTCTAATAATGTTAAGTATAAATCTCCAGATACAGTCAGAAAGTGCCATATTTGCCAAAGCACCACCCATTTAGCCAATACATGTCCAAAAAGGGGGGAAATCAATGAAATTGATTTTGAAAAGGAACCTGATGTTGAAAAAGATGACATAATTGAAGACAATTCAGATGATAAGTCATCCATATTTTCTGAATCCTCAAAAGATATAGAAAATATCAATGCCACTTTTGATATCATGGAATCTTATTCCCACTTGCCAAGATTGAGAAATGGTCAACTTGATTTATCAAAAGTTCAAGATGCACAACTTATGAAGACAAAACCAAACAGGTGGAAAGGTTATACAGCTGGTAACTCCTGTATAACAGAAGTGGTGATTGACAACAAGCCCCCCAAACTTTTGCTTGACCCAGGAGCCTTCTGCTCTTGTGTTGGAAAATCTTTTTTCAAGACTTGTGTACCAAATTTTGAAGACCAATTGTTACCAATTGATGATATAAAATTCAATAGTGCAAGGAATCCAATGAAAGCATTAGGAATTTTTGAGACCAATTTCATATTCCCACACATTAATGGGAATTTAAGAATCACAGTTGAATTTGTTGTTATGGAAAACTGCTATAGTACCCACTTTATATTGGGAAATGACTATTGAATTATGTATGGGATAGATTTACATAACAACAAAGACAGATACTTTACTATTGGAGACAATAAGCGCCAAAAATTTGCCTTTTTAACATTTAAAAGACAAATTACAGTGAAAAAGTATCATCAGTCAGCTTAGAGTTTGATAAATTAAAGTCTGAACAGTTCAATGAAGCTGAAATAAGCCTTCATCTGACTAATGCACAAGAAAATGAACTCTCTAGTCTTTTATATAACCATAAAGAAGAATTTGCTTCAGATAAAGAACCCCTAGGGGCAATTATTGGTCATGAAGTTTACATCATTCTTAACATTGACAAACCTTATCCACCACTCTTAAGAAGACCTGCATATCCAGCAAGTCCAAAATCAAGAGAAGCTCTAGAAATTCATATCAAAGAACTTCTGGACCTTTGTGTAATAAGAAAAGTACGCCACAATGAAGAAGTAGAAATAACTACACCACTCATAGTGGCAGGGCATAATCGAAAATCTAGAATGGTTGGGCCCTTTGAAGCTCTGAAAACTTACACCGTTCCAGACAGATAACCAATACCAAAAATTCAAATTGCCCTTACTCAAATATCTCAAGCAGTGTATATAACCACTATGGAGGCCCTTAAAGGATTCCATAAAAATGTGGTGACACCAAGAGCAAGAAACACCTTCACACTTCCAAAGAATGATTAATGAAATCTTCCCTGAAGAACTTTCAGAGGGATGGTTAATCATTTACATTGATGACATTATTGTCTGTTCCAAGACTTGGGAAGAGCAGATTCTTAGATTGTCCAGAGTTTTGACAAAAATTCAATCAGTAAAAATGAAAATCTCCTTGAAGAAATGGCATTTTGGGTTTAACGAACTTAAAGCACTAGGCATGTTGTATCTGGTTTGTCCCTTTAATTTGACAAAAACAAAGTTGCAGAAGTACTTCTATAACCCATGCCTCAGAACAAAAAGGAAATTCAGTCATTCTTAGGTTTTGCAGGATATTACAGGAAAAACATTACAGATTTTGGATCCATAGCAAGACGGCTTTATAAATTGTGTGACAAAGACACAGCTTTTGAAATGACTGTTGACAGCGTCAAAGCTTTTGAGTCTCTAAGAGAAGCCTTGACCACTGCTCCACTCTTACTGATGCCAGACTTTAAGTTGCCTTTTCAAGTTGTATATTGATGAATCATGAGATGGGCTTGGTGCTGCACTTCACCAAGTTCAGCTCATAAATGATAAACCTGTGGAAGGACCCATATGTTTCATATACAGGAAAATCAAACCAACTGAATCCAGATATGGACCAAGTCAAATGAAATGTCTATGCCTTGTCTGGGCCTTGGAAAAATTGAACTACTTCTTAGAGGGATGTGTTTTTAAGGTGATAACAGATTGTACAGCTGTCAAATCACTTTTAAACATGAAAACACCCAACAGACATATGCTCAGATGGCAAATAGCCATACAAGAATACAGAGGCAATATGACTATTGTTCCTAAGGATGGGAATATTCATAAGAATTGAGATGGACAAAGCAGATGGCCATTAACAAATAATATTGATAATCCTGCTTATGTTCAAAAGGAAGATTCACCACAGATCCCAATAGAAGGAATAAGTGTTACAAACTTGAACACCACCTTCTTTGAAGAAGTGAGACACAGTTACACTCAAGATAAGAACTGCAGCATCTTGTGCCAATTACTTAACAAAGACTGTAAAGACAACTCTCTCATACATGCCATGGATGAAGTATGGAAGAAATCTTATGATGAGGGAATATTTCACCTACTGGATGGTATAATTTACCACAGAACCAAGCACACATGTGTCATGACAGTTGTGGACAGGTCATTAATCAATCTTGTACTGAAAGAATGCCATGAAAGCCCCTTCTCAGGACATCTGTCTGAAGACAGAACTAGAGAAAAAGTGAAACCCTGTATATGGTGGCGAGTGTGGCAGAAAGATGTTTCAGAGTATTGCAAAACCTGTGACAGATGTCAAAATGCAAATAACTCTACTGGCAAGAGACTTGGAAATATGATAAAAATACAAGAACCAAGCAGACCTTGGGAAATTGTCCATATGGATTGGGTAACAGGCCTACCACCAGGAGGTGACACAAGTTATAATGCTTGCCTAGTAATTGTGAACAGATTCAGCAAAACTCCAATCTTTTTACCATGTTACAAGGGTGATACAGCCATGGATACAGCTCTTCTGATATGGAATAGAGTAGTGTCATGGACTGGAATATTTACAAATGTCATTAGTGATAGAGACCCCAAATTCTCTTCAGCACTATGGACAAATATTCACCAGTTATTTGGCACTAAGCTGTCTTTCTCTAAAGCCTACCACCCACAAGCTGATGTTCTGGTTGAAAGCATGATCCAAACCTTAGAGGACATGGTAAGAATATTTTGTGCATATGGCCTTGAATTCAAAGATTGTGATGGATTTACCCATGATTGGTGTAATCTGTTGCCAGCACTGGAATTAGAATATAAAACATCAATCTATGCCAGTACCAATCAAACTCCTTCTATCCTGGAAAAAGGATGGATCCCCCGAATTACCCCAAGATTCCTTGAGGAAAGATTTGATTGAAATACATCCCACAGGTTCTAGCTTCAAAGGAATGCTAGAAAAAGCTAGAAAGCATGCATTAAGGTCCATGGAGGACTCTTTTGCATATGCTAAGGACAAATGGGATAAATCACATGCAACTCCAGATTTCATAGTGGGGGACTTAGTTCTCGTATCCACCACTAACTTCAATACAATTAAAGGATGTAAAAAGCTGAAACACTCCTTTGCAGGACGTTTTGTTATTAAGGCCCTTCATGGAGAAAATGCTGTTGAAGTAGAGTTATCTGAAGAACTTAGCATAAGCATCCTACATTTTGAGTGAGCTTGATAAAGCCATATAAATCTAGTGATGCTGAAAGATTCCCCTTGAGGAATAAAGTTCCCCAAGCTATACCTCCTATTGAGTCATCTGGTAGTAAGAAAATTACCAAAGTTCTCAAAGAAAGAAAGTTGAGCACCAACAAAGTAAGGGAATACCTTGTTAGGTACAGTGACCCAACTTGTAAAGATGAATGGTTGCCAGAAAAAGACATACCTGAAGCTATTAAACTTCTCAGAAGGTTCAGGCACACTAGAAATAACAATATTACAAAGTAATATTCTTTTTTTAGGGGGAGGCAATGTGCGCCTTAGAGGTATGTTCATATACCCAAAAGACCACAAAAGATAAATTAAGATACAAGTATAAATAAAAGAAAATTATTTATATTATAGAAAATAATAATTGAAATATAAATACAAATTTATATTTAAAAATTAAATTTTTAATTATAATTTAAAAAGAAAATTACAATAAAATTTAAAATTATGAAATTATATTTTTACTTGTAAAAATTAAGTAACAATGAATTTTTAATACAAATTGTGAAATTAAAATATTTTTGGTAAGAATTTATATAAAATATATCTGTACTTGATATCCAATAAATAAACATAAAGAAATTAATACACCATTGGATTCCTCATCAAAAATAAAGTGGGGTCACCTCTGGATGAAATTTCTGTAACTCAACTCTAAATAAGCTTAAATTAAGTTTTTAGTATTTTCAATACAAAATGGAAAATTGTCAAAACTTTAATTTAATTCACACTACATGTGGTGTTAACCATCAATTTTTGTGTTAAAATTGAGGTGTTGTGTTTAGTTTAGAAGTTATGAGGAATTGAAGTATTTTCAATTGAATTCAATTGAAATGTCAAAATTGGCACGTGTATCACATAAGTGAACTTTGATTTACATATGAGGTATCAATTATTACTGTATTGTACTGTAAAATTTAATTGAATTACATATTTAAATTACAAGTATCATACATGATGAGGAATTAAAGGAAAAAATAAATTGGAAAGATTAAAATTGGGGGAAACAGGAACTCTAGCTCTAAGGGGGAGCCAGACCCCCAAAATCCTTGCTGACTGGCGTGGGATGTCAAATTCCACACAAAGGTTCATTACTTTTAGCCTGGAATTGAGTCACAGACCCTGTGACTCAATTGATGATGAGGTTTTGATACCAACCAGGGTGGGTTTAGCTGTTGCCAAGAGGGTAAAACTTTCCTTAAGTTAAAACAATGTTAGTAAAAACAGTTTTAACTGGTTTCTACTCCTCTTACACACATTCTGACGTGTTTTGAATGCTCTAGACCAGGTATTTCTGTAGTAATGGCTGATTTACAGGTCTAAAATTTCTAAAAATGGCTTAATCCAGCCCTTTTTTGGTCTAAACCAGGATTCAATGATTCCGTAATTGGCTTTTCTGTTTTCAGACTGTTTTTCATTACTGACAAGAGTAAATTTTAATTTTGGAGTAAGAAAATTGATGGCTATAAAAGAATGTCTTCTTTTCCCCACTTTTATCTTCATGTTAGAATCTTTCTCTTTTAGAATTAGTTTAAACACTGTTAAACCAATCAATAAAAGATTCTAAAGACCCTTTTTAAAATTATAATTATTTTTTGTAACTCTTATGATCATTTTTACCCCTGAACCACCCCAAAAGTGCATTAAAGCATCTTTCATCACTGTTAACTTTGTCACTTTGTTTCCAAATTCACTCTGGTCACTTTTGGGTGTGTTTTCTCTTTAATATTCTTTTTAAAGACTTTGTTATTTAATTAATTTCTTGCAGCTCTTTTCTCAATTACTTCCAATTGAAATTACTCTTGAAGAAATTTCTTTTTTAGCCTTAAATATCTCTTGTAGAGTAGTTTTGGATTAATTTTTCTTGTTGGTAAAACAATAAATCTTTATAATATTATTGTTTTATACTGATAAAGTTATAAGCAATAAAATTGGCGTGTTTTCTCTTAAAAATAACATTTCTTATTATTTTTAATTGATTTTTACCTTATAAAAATTTTGAGGACAGGAAAAGTACTTGATTTTTAATCAAAGTTTCATATCCACACCTTACAGAAGCTCTCAAAAATAATTACCTACCAATTGAAGACTGACTCAATTGATTCACTGTATTTTATAATTAGACATTGCAGTATGTTTTGAATTGTTGGTGAAAATGATGATCAGTCTTCAGAATAAAAGGTGGAAAAAATCCAATGAGGTGGATCTCAGAATGTAATATTCTGAACTTTATTCCGTGTAAAAGCGTTGTTCTCCTGTGAAAACTTAATATCTAAGAATATAAATTAAGATATTTTTAGTAAAACAACCAAGTCTAATCACAAGAAAGAATACAGAAGTAGGAAGCAAAATAACTAAATATATTCAGTTTGGCATGGGATAAATTTTGTAAGTGTAGATAAGCACAATAGTTGTAAAAAAAATTAATCTGATATAATTTCATATTCCTAGTACTCTACTCAGACATATTATTGTAAATTTTGCAGGTTTAAAAATCATGTGGATAAATGTGGTTGAAGATGTATCCCTCTCAGGTTGATCATTCCATGATGTGAGCTCATGATTGAATGTTTCTTTGAGGAAAACTGAAACTGAAACAAAATGCAAGCTATATTTTAGCTTAGAAGAAGAATAAACAAAAACCTAGTTTTATTGAGACATTGAATCTAACAATTATGCAATTTGTCTGACAAGTGATTGCAAATCAAATGAAATCCATCTTTCAAATAATTAAATGGAAAATGAAGATGAATCAATATCTGTTCTTGAATTGACTAAAAAGAATGATAAAGAATTACAAAAATGAAACATAAAATATCTGGAATATTCAAGTGAGATCTATATTTGAAATCAGAAAGCCATTGAATAACCCAAGAAAGGGAAATCAATCCATCTATCTGAGGAGAATATTCCAAATAAGACCAAAAAGGACTGCATACTCGAATATCAATAATTTGAAAAACAAAAGTATTCAATTTATATTGATTCTTCTCAAAGAGAAATTAAAAACAATTCCAGAACTGCTTTTGTGTGGGATCATCTCACAAACATGGAAATCATGCTCTTGGACCTCCAAATGGAATATCAATGCCATATCCATTATTCTTGGCCAAATTGGCCATTCCATCTTTCCTCGGATATTATGGCCATTTCACTATCTGGGGCCAACTTGGCCCCTTAATCATCATCAGGCCCTTCATGGTCATTATTTCCTTTTGGGCACTTTTGGATATTTTTCAGGTGACAGGGAAAACACAGCTCAACCTCCTGTATTTGGATTTTTAAGCTTTAAATACAGTTTTGTACATTTTGGTGCATACAGCCATTTTATGGCATTTTCCCATTTTATATGGGAATATATGCCCAAATGGCCAAATATGGCTATTTGGGGCTTAATTTCAAGATTTTCACACTTTGCACAAATACAGTTTTAGCACCTTATGAGCCTTTTTTGGCAAAAACACTCAAAAACACTTTAAAACCTTTGAAACAACTCAAAGCCAAAGTTTCATGCATGATCCTCCTGGCACCCTTTCAAGACCTTTGGCCACTTTCAACCTTTACTAACCAAAATTGCAATAAATGGTTTTATAAACCATTATGCATTTTTTTCACCAGAAATCCAAAGGCAGCAATATCAAAAGGTTATTTAAACATTTCATAAGTTATCAAGGCATCAAGTTGTGGAACTCCTTTTAGTGTAGGATTGGTTAAGGCAGTCCTTGAGGGAGAAATGACAGGTCAACAGTTTTGAATTTCTGAAATAAGCCTGTAACAAAGGGTGCTAATGGTGTTTTAGCTGCCACTCTGAATATAGTAAAAAATCTCCCTACAGAGCTCACAAATAGATATTTAATATTGTGGCTTTACAACTAAAGAAGACTTTTCAGCAGTCTCTATCAGACCTAGTCAATAATCAGATGAGTAACTCATAATTTAAAACAGTATAAAGCGTAATTTTTAACTAATTATATAAAATGGTTTAAGGGTAAGACCTGACTAGTATATGAGGTTGATTTCATATAATAGTACTAATGGATAGTATAAGGGTATGTTGAATTGGATGTTATATCTTTTATGATAATTAATGGTTTGAGAGAGTAATTACTAATATCACATAAAAATAAGACTCTTAATAATATATTGGTAAAATCTTGTTTAATATAGAATGGATATTTTTTAAATATATGAGTGATATAATATAGCTTAAGTGTAAGTTTTTTTCACATAATAATATATATTTGTAAGGTTTTTTCTTTAGTATGAAGATTTAATAAGAATATTTTTTCTTTATGATATATAGGTTATGGGGATAAACTAAATAGTATGAGTACTATTGTTAGTATTATAATTATAAGACTAATAACTTAAACATACGGTGGATTAATAATATAATGTAGACCTTCTGTTAACTACAATTAATCAGAAACCACTTTGAATTAACATTATAACTCTATAATACTTTGAAAAAATAACTAGATCATCCTACTAGTAAGGAATGGATAATTATTCTCCTTCTTGGTATTCAATTCCCATTTAATAATAATCCTAGATTGACATACTAGTGAGGGATGAATAATTATTCTCCTCCTTGGTATATAATTAATTGCATGGGGAAAAGATGAAAAAGTGAGGGAGAGAGGATGTGAGCCTTAGAGGTATTTTCATATACCCAAAAGATCACAAATGATAAATTAAGATACAAATATAAATAAAAAAATTTATTTATATTATAAAAATAAAAATTGAAATATAAATACAAATTTATATTTAAAAATCCAAATTTAATTATAATTGAAAATTAAATTACAATAAAATTTAAAATTATGAAAATACATTTTTACTTGTAAAAATTAAGTAAAAATAAATTTTTAATAGAAATTATGAAATTTAAATATCTTTGGTGAAAATTTATATAAAATATATTATAGCTTTATATCCAATATATAAATATAAAGAAATTATCACACCATTGGATTCCTCATAACCAATAAAGTGGGGTCACCTCTGGATGAAATTTCTGTAACTCAACTCTAAATAAGTTTAAATTAAGTTTTTAGTATATTTTGTACAGAAGTATGAAAGTCCTCAAAACCTTAATTTGATTCACACCACATGTGGTGTTAACCATCAATTTTTGTGTTAAAATTGAGGTGTTGTGTTTATTTTAGAAGTTATGAGGAACTGAACCATTTTCAATTGAAATGTCAAAATGTGCATGTGTATTACATAAGTGAACTTTAATTGAAATATTAGTTATCAATTATTGCAGAGGTTTAATTAAAAACTCAATTGAATTACATATGTAAATTATAATTGTATTACATGATGAGGAATTAAAAGAAAAAATAAATCGGAAAGATTGATTCTGGGGGGAAAAAGACACTCTAGCTCTAAGGGGGAGCTAGACCCCCAAAATTCTTGCTGACTGGCATGGGATGTCAAAATCCATGCAAAAGTTCATTACTTTTGGGCTGGAATTGAGTCACAGGGTCTGTGACCCAAGTGATGATGAGGTTTTGATACCAACCAGGGAAGTTTTAACTGCTGCCAAGAGGGTAAAACTACCCTTAAGTTAAAACAATGTTAGTAAAAACAGTTTTAACTGGTTTCTACGCCTCTTACACACATTCTGACGTTTTTTGAAGGCTCTAGACCAGGTATTGCTAGAGTAATGGCTGATTTAAGGGTCTAAAATGGCTAAAAATAGCCAAAAATGGCTTAAACCAGCCCTTTTTGGTCTAAACCAGGGTTCAATGACGTCATAATTGGCTTTTCTGTTGTCAGAACTTTTTTCACGACTGACATGAGGAAATGTTACTCTTGAAGTAAGAAAATTGATGGCTAGAAAAGAATGTCTTCTTTGCTCCACTTTTCTCTTCATGTTAGAATCTTTTCCTTTTATAATTAGTTTAAACACTGTTCAACCAATCAATAAAAGACTCAAACCACCCTTTTTCTAAACATTTTGAACCTTCTAACCATGTGAAAAAATCATTATAATCATTTTTTGTAACTCTTATAACCAATTTTACCTCTGAACCACCCCAAAAGTGAATTAAAGCATCTTTCATCACTTTTAACTTTGTCACTTGGTTTCCAAATTCACTCTGGTCACTTTTGGGTGTGTTTTCTCTTTAAATATCTGTTTAAAGACTTTTTTCTTCAATTAATTGCCTTCCTTTCTTTGCTCAATTAATTCCAATTGAAATTGCTCTTGAATAAATTTCTTTTGTAGCCTTAAATATCTCTTGTAGAGTATTTTTGGATAAATCTTTATTGTTGGTAATACAATGAATTTTTATCATATTATTGTTTTATACTTGAAAAGTTAAATAAAATAAATTTGGCTTCTTTTCTCTTAAAAATACTATTTCTTACTATTTTTAAATAATTTTACCTTATACAAATTTTGAGGACAGGAAAAGTACTTGATATGTTATCAAAGTTTCATATCCACACCTTACATTTGGGGGCCCAGCCGTGCTATTTTACCTGTGACATTTTTTTTTACTTTTTTTTAATCTTCTTCTTATATTGAAAAACTTAACAATATATAAAAAATACTTATAATTCAAAAAATCCTTAAAAAATAACTTCTTTTTAAAATTATAAGTGAGGCTTAATTTTTTTTATTTTTCTTTTGAAAAACCTTTTTTTACTTAATTAATTGGCTTTTTCATTAGTTTTAGTGTCTGAAAACGTAGTAAGACAACAAAATATTGAAACAGCATCCACAGTTACTAGTATTATTCCTGCAAGCACTGTGATTTCTGATCATGATAGCACCATTATTATAACTGAGAATAACCAAAAAAGAGCCAATTTCTTATGAATTGATCAACTTGGATATCAGTAATACTCTTCAGAAAGCTAAGAATTTGGCAAATTGTAAGTTTTTGATGTAAAATTACTATTTTAACCTTTTTCATCATAAAATATGCCTTCAATCAGATCAGGAGCAAGCTATAAGCCTTCAAGCATCTCCCAAAAAGGTCATAGACATGATTATGGAAGAAGCCAATCGGATACAGAAGGACAAGGGTCAGTAAAAGACTTCCACAACAATAAAGTGTCCAATTCTGGAGCTGATGACACTATTTTACCTTCAAAAAGAGCTGACACTGCCACAAGAAGCCTCAGTGGACATTTACAAAGCCAGCCAGAAGGCTTATAACAATGCATTGCAGCACAAAGAATACCAGAGCCTTGCAGATGTGTGAAAAACTGCATGAACTCATACCTGACTGTAAGACAGTTCCTGGGTCATCCCAACACTTGCAAGTTACTCAATGGATGGCATCCATTGATGTAAAAGAAGAATATGATGCTTTTAACAGCATAATGGATTAAAAACAACCCTCCACCACCAAAGCAAGTGCTAAAAACAGCCCCAGTGGCCAGCAGCAGCAATTCCAATGTGAAAAAGCAGCCAAAAGCTCAAAACAAGGGCAAAGGGAAGGCACCAGCCCCAAAGCCTTACAGCCAGGGATACAGGATTCGAAAGATTCAGCAGGATGCCATGGAAAATGTATTTCAGATGGCCAGAACCATGATGGAATTACAGAAGAAGGAGAAAGCCATATTAAGATTCCAGAAATGATTTCTGATATATTTGATTCCATCCCAGAGCTGTATAAAGCTATAAATGACGTGAAAAATCATCTTTCTGATAAAAATGAAGCCATTTGTAACAACATTAAAACAAAGAACTTGAGTCTGTGCTAAATTAATGAAACACTTATGTGTTTTGAAAAAGTGTCAAGAACAATTAAACCTCGAATAATGACAATTATTTTGGCAATAAAATAAATGAATAATCTGCCATTATTAAAGAGTTAACAGACAAATATTCTAAATTCAATATTGATGATATAATTGAAACAATAATTAAACAAGCCATGAATATTATCAAGACAGATAACAAGAAAATCCTTGATGACATTTCAAATTCATTTACTGAAGTAAAGACATATACCATTGCGTTGAAAAAGTGTTTTAATGCTTCACAAGAAGAAGTATCAAAATTATCAATGAAATTGAATCAAGTCACTGCTGATAATACAAGACAGACAGAGGTATGGCAGGAACTGACACATAAAGAAGACATGTATAAAATTGAAGTAATAGATTTAATACAAGCCTTCCAACATGGATACACAAATTCCCAAAGGTGTAGCAACAGTAAAATGAATGATATTGAACAAATACTGAACACCTTACAAAGAATGTCTACACCTTTGAATCAAAATGAGGAAACAAGGATTCCAAATCCACAAGTATTGGATCCTGATAATTCACAGTTAAAAAATGAATTATCCACTTCTTTTCATAACTTAGAACCATCAATGGGCCAAGCACTTTTGAAAGAAGTACCAAAGCTTAAAGAATGGCCTCGCTTAAGTGGTGAAGGAGAATGTGACCATATGGAATTCATCCGAGGAATCAACATGATTAAAGAAGATCATGAATTACCATACAGATTGGTAACAGCAAGATTTAACACCTTGTTTACCAGATCAGCTCACAGATGGTATATCAAATTAAGACAAGCACATGGACACAAAAGTTGGACTTGGTGGAAAGCCCAAATGATCATAAATGGGCCAATGATGCTTGGAGATTTATACTGGAGACAGCCTTTGAATCTGCCAAATTTAATGCTGATAAAGACAAAGCTTTACCATGGTTTTTCCAACAAAAAGACAGACTAAAAGCATTATACCCTGACATGTCAGAATTTATGATTCACAGAAAGATTCTGAGACAATGTGGAGGTGACTTAGAGCATGCTATCAAAAGCAGGACTACTGAGAAATCTTCAGCAGAGGATATTATCAATATATTAGAAGAAGTAACCACCAGAACCAAAATTGGTTCTAGTAGGGTGAATCTCAAAACAAGATTCAATACACCTTGGAGAGATTCTGTGGACAAAAACGCCAAAGAAAATTCTAATAATGTTAAGTATAAATCTGCAGATACAGTCAGAAAGTGCCATATTTGCCAAAGCACCACCCATCTAGCCAATACATGTCCAAAAAGACGGAAAATAAATGAACTTGACATTGAAATCAAACCTCATGTTGAAAAAGATGACATAATTGAAGACAATTCAGATGATAAGTCATTGATATTTGCTGAATCTTCAAAAGATATACAAAATATCAATGCCACTTTTGACATCATGAAAGCCTCTTCCCACTTGCCACAATTGAACAATGGTCAACTTGATTTATCAAAAGTTAAAGGTGCACAACTTATGAAAACAAAACCAAACAGGTGGAAAGGTTATACAGCTGGTAACTCCTGTATGACAGAAGTGGTGATTGACAATAAGCCCACTAAACTTTTTCTTGACCAAGGAGCCTGGCCAATGTGGCAGAAAGATGTTTCAGAGTATTGAAAAGCCTGTGACAGATGTTAAAACGCAAATAAATTCACTGGCAAGAGACTTGGAAATATGATGAAAATCCAAGAACCCAGCAGACCTTGGGAAATTGTCCATATGGATTGGGTAACTGGCCTACCACCAGGAGGTGACAGAAGTTATAATGCTTGCCTAGTGATTGTAGACTGATTCAGTAAAACTCCAATCTTTTTGCCATTTCAAAAAGATGATACAGAAATGGATACAGCTCTTCTGAAATGGAATAGGGTAGTCCCATGGACTGGCATATTTAAAAATATCATTAGGGACAGGGATCCCAAATTCACTTCAGCATTATGGACAAATCTTCACCAATTATTTGGCACTAAGCTGTCCTTCTCTACAGGCTACCACCCACAAACTGATGGTCTAGCTCAAAGGATGATCCAGACCTTAGAGGACATGGTAAGAAGATTTTGTGCATATGGCCTTGAATTCAAAGATTGTGATGGATTTACCCATGATTGGTGCACTCTGTTGCCAGCAATGGAATTAGTATATAAAACATCAATCCATGCCAGTACCAATCAAACTCCTGCTATCCTAGAAAAAGGATATAACCCCAAATTACCTCAAAATTCCTTGAGGAAAGATTTGATTGAAATAAATCCCACAGCTGCTAGCTTCAAAGGAACTCTAGATAAAGCTAGAAAGAATCCAGCAAGGTGCATGGAAGACTCTTTTGCATATGCTAAGAACAAATGGGATAAATCACATGCAACTCCAGATTTCAAAGTGGGGGATTTAGTTCCTGTATCCACCACTAACTTCAATAACATCAAAGGATTAAAAACTGAAAGACTCCTTTGCAGGAACTTTTTTAATTAAGGCCCTCCATGGAGAAAATGATGTTGAAGTAGAGTTATCTGAAGAACTTACCAATAAGCATCCTACATTTCTACTGAGCTTGATAAAGCCATATAAATCTAGTGATTCTGAAAGATTCCCCTTGAGAAATAAAGCTCCCCAAGTTATTCCTCCTATTGAGTCACCTGGTAGTAAGAAAATTACCAAAGTTCTCAAAGAAATAAAGTTGAGCACCAACAAAGTAAGGGAATACCTCGTTAGGTACAGTGACCCAGCTTGTGAAGAGGAATGGTTTCCAGAAATGGACATACCTGAAGCTATTAAACTTCTCAGAAGGTTCCAAAACACTAGAAATAACAATATTCCAAAGGAATATTCCTTTTTTACGGGGAGGGAATGTGAGCCTTAGCGGTATTTTCATATACCCAAAAGACCACAAGTGATAAATTAAGATACAAATGTAAATAAAATAAATTTATTTATATTATAAAAGTAAAAATTGAAATATAAATACCAATTTCTATTTAAAAATCAAAATTTAATTATAACTTAAAAATGAAATTACAATAAAATTTAAAATTATGAAAATACATTTTTACTTGTAAAAATTAAGTGAAAATCAATTTTTAATAAAAATTATGAAATTAAAATATTTTTGGTAAAATGTTATATAAAATATATTATAAATTTTCATCCAATAAATAAGCATAAAGAAATTATCACACCATTGGATTCCTCATAAAAAATAAAGTGGGGTCACCTGTGGATGAAATTTTGGTAACTCAACTCTAAATAAGATTAAATTGAGTTTTTAGTATTTTTTGTACAGCAGTATGAAAATCCTCAAAACCTTAATTTCATTCACACCACATGTGGTGTTAACCATCAATTTTTATGTTAAAATTGAGGTGTTGTCTTTAGCTTCGAAGTTATGAGGAATTGAAGTATTTGCAAGTGAAATGTCAAAATACGTGTGTGTATTACATGAGTGAACTTTAATTTACATATGAGGTATCAATTATTACAGATCTATAGTTAAAAAATCTATTGAATCACATATATAAATTATAATTGTATTACATGATGAGGAATTTAAAGGAAAAATAACTTGGAAAGATTAATTATGGGGGGGAAAAGACACTCTAGCTCTAAGGAGGAGCTAGACCCCCAAATTCCTTGCTGACTGGTGTCAGATGTCAAATTCCATGAAATGTTTTGTCATTTTTGGCCTGGAATTGAGTCACAGGGTCTGTGACTTAATTGATGATGAGGTTTTGATCCCAACCAGGGTAGTTTTAACTGCTGCCAAGAGGGTAAAACTACCCCTAAGTTAAAACAATGTTAGTAAAAGCAGTTTTAACTGGTTTCGACGCCCCTTACACACATTCTGACGTTTTTTGAAGGCTCTAGACCAGGTATTGCTAGAGTAATGGCTGATTTAAGGGTCTAAAATGGCTAAAAATAGCCAAAAATGGCTTAAACCAGCCCTTTTTGGTCTAAACCAGGGTTCAATGATGTCATAATGGGATTCTCTGTTGTCAGACTGTTTTTCACGACTGCAAAGAGTAAATTTTACTTTTGCAGTAAGGAAATTGATGGCTATAAAAGAATTTCTTCTTTGCCCCACTGTTCTCTTCAAGTTAGAATCTTTTCCTTTTATAATTAATTTAAAAACTGTGAAACCAATAAATAAAAGATTCCAACCACCCTTTTTTAAACATTTTTAACCTTTTAGCCACATGAAAATATCATTATAATCATTTTTAGCGCTGAACCACCCCAAAAGTGATTTAAAGCATCTTTCATCACTGTTAACTTTGTCACTTGGTTTCCAAATTCACTTTGGTCACTTTTGGGCATGTTTTCTCTTTAAATACCTTTTTAAAGACTTTGTTCTCTAGTTAGTTTCTTGATGCTCTTTGCTCAATTAATTCCAATTGAAATTGCTCTTGAAGAAATTTCTTTTGTAGCCTTAAATATCTCTTGTAGAGTATTTTTGGATAAATCTTTATTGTTGGTACTACAATAGATTTTTATTATATTATTGTTTTATACTCAAAATTTTAAAAACAATAAATTTGGCGTGTTTTCATGTAAAAATACTATGTCTTACTATTGTTAAATAATTTTACCTTATACAAATTTTGAGGACAGGAAAAGTACTTCATATTTTATCAAAGTTTCATATCCACACCTTACAGAGGACCTCTATTTATATTATTTGGGCTCTACGCAGAGGCACTCAAAAACAAGGGACTTTGAAGTTTCTCACTTCTTTTGGCTGGGATACTTTTTTTATAGTGGTGAGATACCATTTGTTTGGCTGATTGCACCATTTTTATGTATTATTATGTAATCTTGGATGTTTTTTCTGGTGAAGAATTTTGAGATGGTGTCATTTCTTGGAGGTATTGCACCATATCTTCAGTTGATTGCTAAATTTTCATGCATTATTATATAACATGGCTAAACCTTCTTTTCTGAGGAATTTTGTATGGTGTCATTTCTTGAAGTTGTTGCACCATTTGTTTGCTTTGTTTCACCATTTTGAGTGAGATGAGATGATTTTCTAAAGTTATTGCACCATATGTCTGTGTACTGTTTGAACTGTAGGTTGAAAATTCTGTGTATTGTGGGGATTCTCTTTTTCCTGTATGATTTTTAATTTTCCTTCATTTAAATTAAATTCTGTTTTTAATTTATAGTTACTGGCTTATCAGGTGTCTGTGCTTGTATTTCCACAGATATGCTGTGTAATTTAAGGTTTGATGGATTTTACTTGCATAAATTACTTCATTTCTTTTTTTTCTGTCATGTGACTGTTGATCAATAAAGTTTCAATTTATTCTTTATTGAAGTGGGCTCAGTTTAACAGCTACATTGCTGAGTAATCCAAATGTTGAGCAGAGCTAGGGTAACTTGGGTGTTACACTACCCCTTCCACTAGTAACCTTAACATTTTTGCTATCTTTTCCTTTTCTTTTCCTTATTTTATTTTTATTCTTGTAATCAAATAGAATATTCTTCAATTATTTTCCTTATGGGGCTATACCTATATATCAGTTTAAATTGATTTTACTACTAATTTCCCCTATTTTGAATGATCAATTATTAGCTTTTATTGCTTCAGTATTCAAGTTATAGTCCTATAAGTAAGATTCCACTTGAAACTGGCCAATAAGGTATGGAATACCACAATGCCATACAGACGATTCATGAAAGCTGAAGGACAAGTGTTACTCTTAAATACCAATGATTCCATAAAGCATTCATTGGATATTCTCATTCACAGTATTCTTTGAAGGGAATAATGGCAGTTCATTCTCAAGGCGTATTCAAAAGGCAGTTCCAAAAAAATCTTTCAAGTTGCAATGCTCCATCAATCCGCCTTGCCAACCACATTCATTGAATACAGTCTGGATTCATCAAGACCTGTATTTTCAATCATACACCATTGGAAGGTCATTCAACCCAGTTCAATTCTCATGCTGGCAAGGTATACATTCCATCATAAAATCAATACAGACCAGCTGTCAGCCTGAAGGAGTCAAGCTCTCATTTTTCACAAATACCACCCTCCTTTGACCCTGGGGGCTCAGTCCCCAGTTTATTAATATATTTTGACTTTATTTTATCTTTATTTATCTTTTCATTTTTTGAAGTGAATACTAATATTATCAAGTCAGTCATTTGGCACCTTTTCCTGTGTTTCTTTGTCTTTCAGTGGATTCTGGTACTTGCATATTTCTTGAAGAAGTTCAATCTTCTTTTATTTTATCTTCTTCAATCTTTGTAGTCTTTCAAGTGATTTCCCTGATTACTGAGTGACAGGACACTCTTTTTATCCCCGTGAGCCCATGTGACAGATCAAAATAAGATAGTAACTGAGGGAAAAATCATGGGTAAATACTTCTTCCATTTTAGAAAATACTTTAGAGAAGAATGGAAAGTTTTATATGCTTTGTCAGCCTGTGACTCAAAACCAGAACACAAGCATGACAGCCCAAATACCATAAACCAATGGTATAGCCAAGATACCACCAAAAAATGGAGCTGAGCCAAATCAGCTAAAAAGGTATCAAAAAAAAGAGGAAACTCACCCCTTTCTGAAAATATAAGTCCCATCACCATAGGACAAGAATAACAAAGTTATTCCTGCTCAAAGTTTTTGCTGAGCATAAACTTTAATTTTCACCTCTCATCTAAAATCCAGAAGGAGAGGCTTAACCCCATCAAATGAATATTTAAAATGAAGCTCTAAGCCAGGGCTATCTAATGTTACTAGCCAAACTGAGCTAGCACAAGAATTACTTGAGTTATGGCCACATTCAGGCCAAATAGGGGTGAACAAAACATTCACCTCTCATCTAGCTTTTTCAGTTTTAGTGTGAGATACCTAAAGTGGGGTATTTTTGGAAAGGGCACAATCAGGGCTATCTTATGGTGTCATTAATTTCCTCATAGCTCAACTAGAAAAAGCTTATGGCGCAAATAAGCTCAATACAGCTTTTTGCATAAACCACGCAAATGTACCAAAATCTTGTACATGGGATACCTCTGCCATATTAGATGATACCCATATCAAATTAGGTACCATTGTGTAGAGCACATACAGGGATTCACACTGAACCAATTATGAGGTTGATATCTCAAGAATTGACAAAGTTATGGCTGTTTTAAGGTCAGATTCCCACCTGCTGTCATATACAGCCTTACCATGCGATAATGTCCCATAATCATGAATATGAGGTGTCAAACGGACAAAGGAGCTTGTTTTTAATTCAATACCTCATATGTCAGTCAATAATGGGGTCCCATACAGTTTCTGTACAGAATTCTACGCGTCATACATGTCAGAATCAGGCTGTGAGGTCCACAGATGAAACTTTTCACCCTGTATTGGTGAAAACTGCCCAGATGTGGTTTCAAAACCACATCTGAGCCCAATACAGGCTATACAGGTCCTTGCAAACCACAAGCCTGTCTCAGAGAGTGAAAAAATCTTCACTTCCTCTACGTGGAAAGGTCTAACACCCTTTCCACTCCATTTCAGGATAAAAAGGAGGCTTTTCACAGCCAGAATTGCTTTCCTCATCCTTCTCTTGAATTCCTATGTAGTACAACTGTCAAAAACAGATATACTCTTGGAAAATAATCAGGTATACTCTTAATTTAGAAGTATTGTAGTCTTTATTATTGTAATCCAACAGGTAAAGCTGCACCCAGGGCTTTCAACAGTGCTCACCACCACTATTTCAAAATTGTGAAGCCCTTTTATTTCATCTATAAACCCTTATTACCAATAAATACCTTTATTTTATCACTTTATTTCTGGGTCACAGTCAAAGTTAAAGTTGTAAATAGCCTAATTACTGCTTCTACATAGACTCAACCTGACATCCTTCCCCTCTAATGAAACTGAATCAATTTTACTTTTAGGTAATGTAAACCTGTGACTCAAAAAAAGATAACAAGCATGAAACCAAAATACCATAAACAAATTGTAGAGAAACTTTACAACCAGAAAGTGACCTCAGATAAGACAGAACACAAATTAATCTAAAATAAAGAGGAAAGCTACCCCATCCTTCATACAAATACTCCTATAACCATACAACAAAGAATAACAAAGCTATTCTAGCTCAAATACAAAACTGAGAATATGACTTAATTTTCACCTCTCATTTGATATCTTAAAAGAGAGAAAGAACCCCTCCAAGTGGTAATCTGGATTCAAGATCTCAATGGGGGCTGTCTGATGGTACCATCCATATTGGGGTAGCTTCCAAATTACAGAGGTTAGAACCAACCACGGGCCAAAAATGATGCATGAAATATGCACCTTGTATCTAGCTTCTATAGCTTTAGTGTGGGATACCTGGAGTAGGGTATTCTTAGAGAGAGAATAATCTGATCTTTATGAACATTCCCTCAATGAACCTTTCTTTAAACCAGGACAACATTCATTAAGGATATTGAATCAATACTGGAGTCATGAAAGATTTGTATTCCCACAATTTATCCTAAAGCTTTTATACCTTTTCCATAGCTATTTTGAAGGATATCAAAAGAGTAACTATTTGTAAATCCCATTAAAGGATAAAAATTAGCCAATTTTGAGTGAAGTATCTTTGTAACTGACAAAGCTATAGTAGCTTTAAGGTTAAAATTCCACCTTATTGGAAAGAGCCCAATACTGTGTGAGAGTCTCTCATAATAATAAATTTAGGGTCTCCAAGGCACCCCAAAGCTTTTTTCACTTCTATAAATGATAAATTGACTAATAAGAGGCCCCAGATCTGTTCTGTACAGCAATATACATTTATGGAATGTCATAAGAAGCCTTTCCTGTCACCTGATGAAACATTTCACGCTTTATTGGGAAGGAGTGACCATATGTAGCTTCATAAGACCATCTTAGGCCAATACAGGCTATGAAGAGATCTGAGAGCCACAAGACCACACTCTGAAGTAAAACATTTTCACTCCTTGTGGTTTTAAGGGTGCCAATTTCCCCTCTACAGCTTTTCAGGATCAGAAAGACCCTTTTTCTGCAACAAGAAAGGCATCCTCAACCTGATCCTTAATTTCCCTTTTATTTAATAATCTAATGAAATATCACCCTTGGAATATCATGAGGTATAATTAAATTTACACTATTTTAGTCTTTATAATTTTAAATAAAAAGATAAATACTGCACCCAGTGCTCTCAGAAGTACTTACCAACAGTAATCTCCACTGTTAGGTCCCTCTTTTTCAATATTATTACCATTTCAAATTATATTTATAGATCTTTTTTCACCTTCTTAAAGCTATACCATAGAGTTGGCTTAACAGATAAAAAAAATATTAATTGGATTTTCAAGTTCACAAGTCCAATCCAGAAGTCTCTAATCATCCCCTTTCAATTATTTCTAACAGATATCCAATCATTTATATAATCCATTGAGTTTTAGCTTCAAATTAATAATTACCTTGTTCAAATCCCTGTGGTTGATAATAATAGATAACTTCTCTTTTCTCCTGATATTTTTGACACATTTGTTCTTTTAGTGGCTTGGAAAACCTTCTGAGTTGTACAGCTCCTGAATTCTGTGGTATATAATACTTGAAGTAGAATAATATTGAATAATACTCTTAGCTTTCTTAAGCGACTTACTACTCCTAGATTTAGTAATTTTTCCATGAGATAAGGGTGGTCCAGAACTCTGGATATAAATAGTAATAAAAAGTAAGATCACAGTGATAGATAAGGGTAATATGACCTAGAATGAGGATAAAAAACCTGAAAAATTTCTCTTCAATAGGAGCTAACACTGAGATGAGCTACTTTTTAGCACTTCTGGAACTATGATTTAGCTGAGATTATCTACTGGTTGATTCCAAATAGCCAAAATAGAATGCACTACCTACCATTTAAAGTAGAAATTAGGCCTATATTTGTGGAATATAATGTGAATGGAATAAACTAAATGGATGAATTCAAAGTCTTGGATAGAGAAACTGCTATATATACATTTTGTGAGACCTGGAACCCTTCAAAGGGGGTCTTATTTTCCATTGAATTCCCAATTTATAATATCAGGTGACTTTTTTTCCTTTTGACGTTACTTACATGAAATCAGTTGATGTGATTAAGCTGAATAGTTTTATCATTGAAGGTTTTTGAGCATTCTATGTGAGAATTCATTTTCTTTTGACTTCTTGAAGGGGGATTACATTCACCATGAGCAAGAAAGAACTACCATCAAGCAGATTTAGCATTTGAAATTCAATTTTTATACCAGCTTTTACATAGCTCTGATTTGGTATTTTGTCATTTGCATCTATTCCAAGATTTTTTTAGACAAAGGAAATGAAAGGTAGTACATTTTATGTAAGGTTTGACTATGAAACAATAAGTAAAAATTACTAATATTTTACTTATTGTACTATGACTGTCCTTATAAATGAAATAAATAAGATAAAAAGAATTATAATAATAAATAATTATTATAATTATGGCGTAAAATAATTATATTATTAAATAAATATAATAATATAATTTATATTATAAAAATATAATATATATAAAATAAATATATTAATATGAGATAATTAATATATTCAAAAGCACTTTATTATTGTTACCAACAAATAATAAAGGCGTAAAAAATTGTTTTTTATCAATAAAAAACAATTAATAACAATAATATTACCAATATTAAAGTTATGAATTAATATAAATACTATTTATATCAATTATAGAATTATTAAAAGTAATAATAGAGGAAAATTATTATAATAAAGAAATAACCTACTTTTAATTCTTAATAAAATAATTTTGAATACATTTACTCCTAGAAATGTAAATACAACTTATTTAAATTGTAGTTACAATAAAATTTAAGAGAAATTACAATTTTTCTTGATTTTACGTGGAATTGAGGTTTTTAAGAGAAATTTAAACAAAACAATTAAATAATTGTAATAATCATGTCAAAGATGAAGATTATTATAAGATGATCTTTGGTCTTTAATAATATAGAAGTTTTATATATAAAGAATAAATAAATTACCTTTTTATTTAATGATTTAATGTTTTTGTAAGCGTCTGAGGGGAACAGAGAGTAAAAAGAGCTCTATTTATAGTAAATACCTCCCTCCTAGAGTCCAACAGGCTTCTAGTAGACGTGCACTGATCATATCCACTGGAATTCATCAATAGTTTAAGGTTTGGTGATGATTACATCATGATCAAACCATCTTATCTCATTACTATGCCATTATTGAGAGTTATTGCTATAAATCTAAGTCTGATGACGTCAAGGCTTGTCAGAACCCCAAAATTGGTGTATTTTATTAGTTTTAATCATAAACCAACAGTATTCACCAATTGTATCACCCATATGACTGTTAAACGTAATTTAAGGTTACAGTGAGTGATCATAAATGATCAAATTAAGCTCACACTTTGATCCTTAATAACTTTCAAGATTTGAACACTACAGAATTTCAGAGAGTGAATTCTAATAGCTTGGAGTAACCTTATTATGCTGCCAAGAGCATTTCATTACATCATCAAAACTCTATTTTTGATTATTTTTCTTGTAACTCATCTTTTCTGTTGAAATTTAATATTTTAAACTTCAAACCATGATTTCAAGGGGTTACACCTTGAATATTATAATAAAAAATACATCATTCTTCAGAAATGAACTAGTAGAATCCAACTGTCTACTGTTTTTTAAGTTTGGACCACTTTCACAACAAAGTGGTCAACAGCTCTGTTGATTTTAATCAATAATCCCTTACAGGTTTTAACCTTGTTTATAACTTGTGAGATAAACTTCATTTCTGTATTCCTACAGTAATTGAGTGATGAATTGTTTTTTGGTTCATCACTCTATAATGCATATTTCAAAAGATATTAGCTAAAATCCTTGAATATATGTGTTGACCAAAAAAGTGTATATATTCAGCTTAATTCCTTAAGTATTGACTTTGGAGTTTAGCCTCTTGATTGTTTTATATGTGGACCTTTATGGAGAATCCAATGGCACCATTTATTTCACATGTTGTTTCATTGGTCTTTGAACTAAATAAGGATTTATGTTTTTTATAAGGTATTATTACTTATAGCTCATTAAATATTGACTTTACAGATATGCCATAAAAATGGTATATGTGTGTTTTACCATGGGGAATCCAATGGTATAGCTTATTTCACATTTTTATTCATTGGTTTTTAAGTTAAACCAAGTTTTATGCCAATTTATGGCATTTTTGTAGTTTTAAGGTAATTATTTTTAATGTATAATTATTTTAAATATTTCTTGTGACCTTTTTGGGTATGTGGTCATATCTCAAAGGTTCACATTCCCTACCACCAAAAAAGATTGTACCACAATCTGATATGTGTAACTAGGGTATCATCCACTTTCCTACCTCTTCAATAGACTTTGTTAGTCTTGAAGCTCAACAATGCTTAACTTTTCTATTTTTCAGGTTTTCTTTCATGTCTGAACCTTCTTAGTAGTTTATCAGCATTTTTATATCTATCTCAAGTATCCATTCATCTTCTTGAGTTGAATTTCTATACCTTAAAAGGTATTCTCTTTTTTTTTGTTTCTTTTCCTTCTTTCTTTAAGGACTTTTACAATTTTCTTTTCTTCTCCTTCTTCCAAGGGGGGAATCTCAAGTGGGGGTTTATTTCTTAGTGGAAATAACTCCTTTTCACTTGAGCTGTAAGGTTTTATCAGGCTTACACAGAAAGTTGGGTGTTTTTTCATTAATTCACCTGTGAGTTCCAATTGCACAGCATTGGGTCCATGGAGTGCTTTTATCATAAATGGTCCTGCAAAGGAATATTTCAATTTCTTTGGACCTTTTATGTTATTGAAATTAAGGGTTGATACTAGTACAAAGTCTCCTATTTTGAAGTCAGATGGTTTATGACTTTTATCCCATCTTTCTTTTGCATATTTGCAATAATCTTGCATACATCTGTTTGCATGGTGTCTTGCCTTATCAAGAATTATCTTAAAACTGCTTGCTGTTGGATGTATATCCACTAAGTCCTTTTTCAGGGTATCATAAGGAAGTCTTGTATTCCAACCTTTTTCTAGCATTTCTGGTGTTTTGCCAGTAGAAGAATGGATTGATGTTTTATATGCCAGTTCAAGAGCTGGTATTAGTGTACACCAATCATGGGTAAAACCATCATAATCTTTGAATTCTAGTACATAAGCACAGAATCTTCTGATCATGTCCTCCAAGGTTTGTATCATTCTTTCTGCTAAACCATCAGTTTGAGGATGGTAAGCTGTTTAAAATGATAATTTTGTCCCAAACAAGTTATGGAGATTTGTCCATAATGCTGAAGTGAACTTTGGGTCTCTGTCACTTATAATATTCTGGAATAAGCCTGTATGGCTAATATCTTTATTCCATATCATTATGGCTGTGTCCATAGCTGTGTCATCCTTATGACATGGTAGGAACATGGGAGTTTTGCTATACCTGTCAACTAATACTAGGCATGCATTATAGCTTCTGTCTCCTCCTGGAGGTAATGCTGTTACCCAATCCATATGAGCTATTTCCCAAGGGGATTTTGGTTCTTGGATTTGGATAATCATTCGAAATTTCTTTCCTGTGGCTCTGTTGGCTTTTTGACATCTGTCACAGGTTTGGCAGTATTCTGCAACATCATTCTTCCAATTTGGCCACCAAGAGCAGGTTTTCACCCTCTCTAGTGTTCTGTCTTCTGAAAGGTGTCCAGCTGCAACACTATCATGACACTCATGTAAAATATTGTTTATCAGGGTTCTATCTGTTAAGGCCATAACGCATGTGTGTTTTGTTCTATGGTAAAAAATTCCATCAAGGAGGTGGAATCTTCCTTCATCATATGCCTTTTTCCATGTTTCATCTAATTTTGATGAAAGTGATGGGTCTTTGCAGTATTTCATTAGAAGTTGGCTTAAGATATGGCAATTCCTGTCTATCTTATAGCTTTCTTTAACTTGGTTAAAGAATTTTGTGCCAATGTCTGTAACACATATTCCTTCTATATGGTGCTCTTCCTGTGGTACCCATGCTGGATTGTCAGGGGTATTTGCTAGAGCCCATCTGCTAAGACCATCTGCATTTTTATGAATATTACCAGATTTATGAGCAATAGTCATATTTCCTCTATATTCTTGGATAGCAATTTGCATTTTCAGCATATGTCTATTTGGAGTTTTCATATTCAATAGAGATTTTACAGCATTACAGTCTGTAATTACATCAAATACTGTTCCATCCAAGTAATCATGTAATATCTCTAAAGCCCACACTAAGCAGAGGCATTCCATTTGGCTTTCTCCGTATCTTGCTTCTGTTGGCTTTATTTGTCTTGAAACAAAACAAATTGGTCCTTCCACTGGTTTATCATTGATAATTTGTGTCTGGTGTAGTGCAGCACCTAGTCCTTCTCCACAAGCATCAATGTAAAGTTTGAAGGGTAGTTTCCAATCTGGCATTAGAAGAAATGGGGCAGTTGTTAAGGAATTTTTCAATTCTTCATATTCCTTGACTCTTTCTTCTGTCATTTCATAGACAGTTTGCTGGTCACATAGCGTATACAAGGTTTTAGCAATTTTTGCAAAGTACTTTATATTCTGTCTATAGTAACCAGCAAATCCTAGAAATGATTGCATTTCTTTTTTGGTTTGAGGCATTTGCTTAAGTAATACTGCTGCTACTTTTTTCTTGTCTATTCCTAGACTAAGTCCAGATACAACATGTCCTAGTGCTTTTAGTTCACTGTATGCAAAATGACACTTTTTCAAGGAAATTTTCATATTCACTTGCAGTATTTTTTGTAGTACCCTTTCTAGTCTTGTAAGGTGATTTTCCCAAGTTTCTGAGCAAACTATGATATCATCAATATAGATAATTAACCATCCTTCTGATAATTCTTCAGGAAATATGGTATCCATCATTCTTTGATAATGGGAAGGTGCATTTTTTATGCCAAATGACATTCTCAAGTATTCAAAGATTCCACATTGGACTATTATCCTCAGTAGTTTCTTGGCATTGTCTGGTAAAACATTTTGATGGAAACCCTTTAAGGCATCCATGGCTGTAATGAGCTTAGCTTGTGACAATTATGTCAATGTTTCATGGATTCTGGGTATTGGATATCTGTCTGGAATGGTATAGGTGTTCAGGGCTCTGAAGTCTCCTACCATCCTTGATTTTTCATTATTCCAAGTTATAATGACAGGTGTAGTGACCTATACCTGTTCATTATGTCCTACCTTTTGTAATACTCCAAGGTCCATTAATGCTTTAATGTGTACCTCCAAGGCTTCTCTAGCCCTTGGACTAGCTGGGTAAGCAGGTCTCCTTAGTAAAGGTGGGTAAGGCTTTTCCACATTAAGAATTATATCCACTTCATGCCCAATTATGGCACCTAGTGGCTCCTTGTCAGCTGCAAAGGCATTTTTGTACTTAAATAAGAGGTCAATCAATTTTCCTTTCATTTTTTCTGTTAATTCTTGATTGAATTCTGCCTCTTTGAGTTTTTCAGATATAAAAAGTTCCTTTTCTGAAATTTTCTCTTCATTCTTAATAACTGTAATTTTTTTTGTTTTTTAAGAAGCCAAACCTTTGTCTTTTGTTGTCTCCTATGGTAAAATATCTATCTTTTTGGTTAGAGATATCTATACCATAAATTGATAAGTAGTCATTTCCAAGTATGAAGTGATTACTAGTACAGTTTTCCATTACTAAAAACTCTACTTTAATTCTGACACATTGTGAGGTCTGAGGAAAAATCAGTGTTAAATCAATTATTCCAAGGGGCTTCATGCTCTCACTTGCACTACTAAATTTGACACCTTGTATTGGAATAGGTTTCTCTTTCCATTCTGGGAAAATAGTTTTTAAGTAACTTTTACCAACACAGGTGAAATATGCTCCTGTATCCAAGGTAACTTTTCCTTCTTGGTTATCAACCATAACAATACTTATACTTGATTTTCCAGATGTATATCCCATTCCTCTTGCAGGTTTGGTTCTATACATTTTGGCATCTTGTATATTTGTCATGTTTGTGTCAGATGTTCCAACTTGTGGTAAGTTTGAGTTAACATCTAGTACTTCATAAATTATATCAATATTATTAATTTTTGCATTAATTATATTAATTTCATCACTTTCAGAACTTTCTGACTCTTCTGTTTCTTTTTCAGAGTCATATTCCTCCTCTTTGTCATTGTGGTTTTCTGTTTCCACAATTTCATTAATCTTTGCCTTTTTGGGGCAATTATTGGCTAAGTGTCCAATACCTCCACATTTATGGCATTTTCTTTGCTCGTTATTGTTGGATGTATTGGGCTTGAAAGATTCTTTTGATTTATCTTTTTTGATAAATGGTGTATTTGGGCTTTTAATGTCCAATTTCTTCCCAGTCCTGCCAATTTTTGTTCTTGTCACTATGTCTTCTAGTGCATTAATATAATCTTCTGTGGAGCATGGTTCTTTACACCTGCTTCTTAGGGCATGCTCTAGCTCTCCTCCACATTTCTTAAGTATTTTCATGTGCACCATCTTTTGTGACATTTCTGGGTACAATGCATTGAGTCTTTCAACTTGTTTTAAGAACCAAGTTAAAGGTTTGTCTTTGTCTGGGTCAAAGAAAGAATTTTCAAATGCATTTTCTATCTTGTACCTCCAGGAATCATTAGCCCATTTGGTGATCATTTTTTGTTTCCACCAAGACCAGGTATTTTTGCCATTTGTTTGCCTTATGCCATAATACCATCTTTTTGCAGATTTTTCAAATAATGTATGTAATCTTGCAGTGATTAATTCATCTGGTATGGAATAATCTTCTTGTAGCATGTCAATTGTTTTGATAAATGACATGTGGTCATATCCACCTTCTCCTGTGAATGTTGGCCATTCTTTTAATTGAGGTGCTTCCTTCATTAAGACTTGGTTATTGTCTTGGTGACTTAAGTCTGTTATGAATGGATTTGTTAATTCCTCTTTTGGTTTAACAGGGCTTCTTATGTGAGAAAATGGTGTTGATAACTTTGGCATATTTGAGTTAGCCTCATTAATTTTATCCATTTTTTCAGTAATAAGCCTTATTTCACTTTGAATGGTGTCTTTCAGATTCATTCTTGCTTCATCAATTTTTTCCACATGGTCCAAAAGTAATTTTTGGTGTGTTGAAGTCTTTTCTTCAAATTGTTCTACAGAAATGCTCAATTTGTTTAATTTTTCTGTAAGATTATCAATACTCACATCATAATTTATTGTCAAAGTTTTTTCTTTGATATCACTTATGTATTTGTACAACTCTTGTTGTCCTTGTATTAATTTCTGAGTATTATCAATTAATACTTTTGGTTTATTATTTTCAATCATAAATTTTATGTTACCAATTTAGTTTTTATTTTGTACAACAAATTTTGTTAATGATGATAAGCTATTATTTATTTCTTGGAAAGATAATAAACAATTTTTAATGTCTTTAAGAGGTAAAATACTATTTTTAAGCTCTGTTAAAGTAATTACAACATCATGATACAAGGCTATTTCTTTGGGAAATGGGGTTGTCTCATGCTTTGCTCCTCTTTGTCTTTGAATTCCATCAAAGTTCTGGCCATGTTGAAGACATTGTCCATGGCATCTTTTTGAATTTTGGGGATCCTGTAGCTTGGGGAATATGGTTTTCTCCCATTCTTTTTCTTGTTCTTCTTCCTTTCTTGGGGAAGTGGGTTGGCTTGGGGCTTGCTGGTAGAAGCTACTGGGGCTTCTTCCTTGGTTGCCTCCTTCTTTTTGGCATGATACTCCTTGATATTTTTGATTTGAGGTTTGGATGATAGTGGATTCCATCCATTGGAGTATCTAACTATTTCTTCCTCTTTGAGGAACTTTTTCAGGATGTGCCAGGAGTTCATCACTCTTTGGTGTATTTGGGGCAACATTTCCCAATCTTTGTCCTTGTACACCGTGTTGTACTGTTTGTACTGGCTCATGTAAATGTCTATTTGAGCCCTCTGAATGTGATTTGTACCTGTTTGAGTCACTCATACTTAGTTCCAATTCTGGTTCAGATATCATGGGCATTTATGGGACTTGCCTTTGGGATAAGGCACTTCCTTGTGTGTATTCTGTTCCACTGGGGATATTGCGCTTCCTTTTCCCTTTTGAAGAATCAATTCTACCTCTGAGTACAGCTCCATCTGATTGGATGGAGTACTGGGAGCCTCTTCTGGTAGTCATATTTTAAGAAAAATAAGAAATAAGAAGATTTCAGAACAGGGATTCTTCTTATGGCAATTTATAAATGAGGTACTCACCTTCAGAGTTCTGAATAGTGGGTCCTGGAAAGTCCAATTTCTTGGCTTTCTTTTTCTTAGTGATTATTGGTGTTGGAGAACTTTGACAAGTTTCTTCTACCAATTTTTCAACAGTGGTTTGGTTGTCCTCTGTTGGGTTGTCTTCAAACACTAAAAAAGACAAATAAATATAAGTCTTTTATATAAAAGTGTTATTTTTGGTAAGAGATGGCAATTTTCCACGTAAAAATTGCTTTTGTATCTTTTAAAAAGTGAAAATAATTAAAGAAATGAAATTTAAAATGAATAAAATAACTTTCTCATTGGTTTTCATTATTTTTTCTTATTTTTTATGTTTTTATTTTTAAGTAATAAAATAAAAATGAATATTATTCTTTTATGAAATTAATTTAAAATATAAAATTATTTTTGATTGATAAAATATCTTTTTTAATCACTAGAGTCACTCAAAGAAAGTTTTTTCAAGTCTAAGGATGTGAAAAACCACATGTAAGACAGCACAATTGCTTTCGAAATTCCTCAATAGCTTTTGAAATCAATAATTATAAAATTATTATATAATTCTATGATTATAAGTATAATTTATTATTGGATAAGCCCAATTAGAATCTTTTTTAAAGGTCTTTTAGAGTAAATATCACGGCCAGGCCCCCAAATGTAAGGTTTGACTATGAAACAATAAATGAAAATTACTAATATTTTACTTATTGTACTATGAATGTCCTTATAAATGAAATAAATAAGATGAAAATAATTATCATAAGAGATAATTATTATAATTATGGCGTAAAATAATTATATTATTGAATAAATATAATAATATAATTTATATTATAAAAATATGATATATATAAAATAAATATATTAATATGAGATAATTAATATATTTAAAAGCACTTTATTATTGTTACCAACAAATGAGAAAGGCGTAGAAAATTGTTTTTTATTAATAAAAAACAATCAATAACAATGATATTACCAATATTAAAGTTATGAATTAATAATGAAATATAAGAGAGATTACAATTTTTCTTGATTTTACGTGGAATTGAGGTTTTTAAGAGAAATTTAAACAAAACAATTAAATAATTTTAATAATCACGTAAAAGATGAATATTATTATAAGATGATCTTTGGTCTTTAATAATATAGAAGTTTTATATATAAAGAATAAATAAATTACCTTTTTATTTAATGATTTAATTTTTTTGTAAGCGTCTGAGGGGAAAACAGAGTAAAAAGAGCTCTATTTATAGTAAATACCTCCCTCCTAGAGTCCAACAGGCTTCTAGTACACACACAGTTATCATATCCACTGGAATTTGTCAAGAGTTTAATGTTTGGTGATGATTACATCATGAGCAAACCATCTTATCTCATTATTACGGATTATTTAGAGGTATCACTATAGCTCTAGGTCTGATGACGTCAAGGCTTGGCAGAACCCCAAAATTTGTGGATTTTATTAGTTTTAATCATAAACTAACAGTATTCACCAATTGTATCACTCATATTACTGTTAAACTTAATTTAAGGTTACAGTGAGTGATCATAAATGATCAAATTAAGCTCACACTTTGATCCTTAATAACTTTGAAGATTTACACGCTACAGAAATTCAGAGAGTAGATTTTGATAGCTTCGCATAACCTCATTATTCTGCCAAGAGAATTTTATTCCATCATCAAAACTCTATTTTTGATTATTTTTCTTGTAACTCATCTTTTCTGTCAAAATTTAATATTTTAAACTTCAAACCATGATTTCAAGGGGTTATACCTTGAACATTATAATGAAAAATACATCATTCTTCATGAATGAACTAGTAGCATCCAACTGTCTACTGTTTTTTAAGTTTGGACCACTTTCACAACAAAGTGGTCAACAGCTCTGTTGATTTTAATCAATAAGCCATTACTGGTTTTAACGTTGTTTATAAATTGTGAAATAAACTTCATTTCTGTATTCCTACAGTAATTACGTGATGAATTTTTTTATGATTCATCACTCTATAATGCATATTTCAAAAGATATTAGCTAAAATCCTTGAATATATGCATTGACCAAAAAAGTGCATATATTCAGCTTAATTCCTTAAGTATTGACTTTGGAGTTTAGCTTCTTGATTGTTTTATATGTTTATTTTTATGGAAAATACAATGGCACCGCTTATTTTACATGTTGTTTCATTGGCCTTTGAGCTAAATAAGGATTTATGTTTTTGATAAGGTATTATGACTTATAACTCATTAAATATTGACTTTACAGATATGCCATAAAAGTGGTATATGTGTGTTTTACCATGGGGAATCCAATGGTATAGTTTATTTCACATGTTTATTCATTGGCTTTTAAGTTAAACCAAGTTTTATTCCAATATATGGCATTTTTGTAGCTTTAAGGTAATTATTTTTAATGTATAATTATTTCAAATATTTCTTGTGACCTTTCTGGGTATGTGGTCATATCTCAAAGTTTCAAATTTTATGTGTCTCTTTATATTAGATATACTGAAAGAAATTTTCACCAGAAGCCCTCAAATATTTCTGAGTGAAATGAAGCTTAGGATACCTCTTATTAATCAATTTCATTTGATAGGAATACCTGAATATAAGGCTTTGAAATCAAAATGAAAAGTTTTCCTTGTTTGAATCAGATGAATATTTAGCTTATTATTATTTTAACGTGTATTTGATATTTTGAAGTATTTATATATTTATTATTATTTTGTACAATTTATTTAAATTCGCCCAGATTATATGATGAGAGAAGCTATAAACAGACCGCGAATTTTCTGCATTTCTCTGTTATTTTAAACATCTCATTATAGAAATCCTTAATTTTAATATATACCTACTGAAATTTTATTTAAAACTCTTTGAGATATGAAACTTCCTTTAGATTAATATATTGATAATACCTTAATTGAAAAAATTCTTAATCAAAAAAGGTCTTCTTTGGAGAGATAACTCATGAGTCATTCACAAAGTTTACTCTCTAGGAAATTTAATGAATATATAAACATATATTGAATACAGCACATAAAAGAGTCAAAAGCTTCCCAATCCAAAATTCAGAATAAATATTTTTTCCATATTGCTATAGATTTGAGCTCAATTTCATATAGAGGAAAGGAAAAAATTCAATTTTCATTAAAGAAAACTCCAATTATATTCACTTACTAAGAGATATAAAATATTCTCCAGGATTTCAGAAATTAATATCAAGTAATTCAAATGTCTTATCTTTTATGAAGGTTGGTATCTGATTTGATGAAGCATTAATATTTTGTCTTTTGTTCCCAGGAGATACACTAGATTTTACCAAAAAGATCATGCTTTAATTCTAATGGACAGTTTTTATAAATTTCTATTGATTATTTATCTTTTCATTGAGGCTCAATTCAATTTTTGGTTTGATTTCTGACAGCTATAAATAAGCTTGTATATTCACCAGAGATTTCATATTTTAACTTGACTCAAAGTCTAGAGTAAACAACATAAATGGTTTTTGTAGCTTTTCTCCTTCAAACTTATTTCTTCTCCTTTGAATCAACTTCAATTTTTGGGTTCTTAAAACAAAATACTTGAATTCTTGGTCCCGGAAAATGGAAAAACAAGTCAGGTGAGACAAATATTACAAAAGGTTTCTCAATTTCGAGATTCTTTATTTTAGCAACCATACACAGCTATTCTTTATCTTAATACATTATCAGTATTGAGTAGAAGTGAAGGTAGGAAAATTTCAAAGAAATTCAAAACTCATATTTATATTTCAGGAGGTTCATATGGCCCAAGTGATAAAAAATGTCCAAATACGCCATATTTCATATTCAAATTTAAAATTGATATATGATCTCCAAATAGATATTTCTATCAATATTGCACTTTTCAAAATTTTCTAAGGGAAGAAATTGGGGGTTGAAAGAAGATAAAAAATGAAATATTTCTTTTTATTAATCTATGGGGAATTAATTAAAATTATGAACATTACTTTGAATGTGAGTAACGGTCCCTTAGAAGCACTTCGAGGTCTCCGAGGCACTGATTGAAACTAAAATTGCTAAACCATTTCATACTTCCATAAAACTCTGAGTATACCTAAGATTTCTGATAAGCTCTGAGAACCTCCAAGAATATTATCTTTTTTCTTGTAGATCAATAAGTCACTTAGTAGAGCAGGGGACTTTAAAGAATTCTATTTCAGAAAATCTAAAGCATACTGTTTAATTTTTATATTCGTTTCCTCCTTTCATATATAGACTTATTAAGAGACAGTTCATAATAATGATAAAGTTTTTTGAAGACACTCTTTGTGGTGAATATAATTTTTATAATACTTAAGTTGAAGCAAGGTTTCTCAAAATTTGAATAATATTTTTATATTCTTAATAAGCATTTTATACCTTTTGAAAAAATAAAGAGTTTAATCTTTCTCCCTCCCAGAAAAGCTTAAAAAGAATCACAAAGAGAATTTTGAGACATTTATTTTTTGAAATTGAAAAAAAAAAATTTTAATGTTATATTAGAATAAATCTTGGTAGAACAAAATATTCATATTCAGATCTTATTCCCTATGAAATACCACGTTTATGTTAATGTAATATATAAAATATGAAATTAATATATATAAAAAGCTTTTGGCAAATTAAATTCATAATATTGTGACTTTGAAAAGAGAAAAATAATGGGGATTTCCCTGTTGAAAACTAAGGCCTAATTTAAAGGAAAAATTCTATTCCGAACTGGATCAAACTTTCAGATTCACATATCTATCTGAATACATAATCTTGTATTAATTGAAAGAGATGAAGATTTGGAGTAATTTATAATAAATTTCCAAAAAAAACTTAATTTATATGGTATTTAGGAATTCTACAAGAAACAAAACCCTTCTATTCTTATATTCTTATGTGGCTTCACATGGATTTCTTAATATAATCTTGTATACTGTATATTTAATTTGTGTGAAGTAAATACAGAAATTAATTTCAAAGCCTTTAAAATTCTGTTGAAAAGGCCAGTAATACTCTCTAAACAATTTCTAAAGTTTTATGCTATTTGATCTTCCATGTACTATATATCTCATAATTCTATCATAAAAAGAGCTGTATTTGGTTATTAAAAGTTACTAACATCAAGTAATTTACTTAAGAGAATAGGTTTCAATGTAATAATTGAGCTCATTTTCTACTATAATTTGAAGAAAAATTGAAAAATTTGGATAATGAAAACTAACTACATACTTATTAGAAAGTGATGTCTTTACTCCAGTGAGAAAAGCCCTCAAAATACCTTCCATTATTGCTATTCTAACAAAAAAACAGACTTAGAAAATTAACTTGTATTTAGAATTATACCAAAATTAGAATACAGAAAACTATTCGGTCAAATTCTTTGAGATCGGAGGAGTACTACAGCTTTGAACACCTAATTCAAACTTTCTCATCATTAAATTTTTCTCTCTCATCAGTTTCATATCTCAAGAAACTCTTTTCTCTCAGTATCTTGACATTATTAAAAGAACCTTTCAAGGCATATGAGTGTTAGAAAAAAGCTTGGTTGTTGTATTTCTACTTTATTAGAAACCCCAATGATTTCAAAGCTATTTTCATCTTATAAAATGTAATTTTTCTGCTTCCATAGAAGTTAATTTTTTCGGTTAGACCAAAGAATTAGAATTATTAGGCACTTCTCCAATTCTACCTTAATGGGTTTGATTGAAGCGACACACAAATCAAAAATTATACTATATATTTAGCCAAAAAGATACAATATACCTTACTTTATTGAAATACTTTATAGCTATATGACACACCAAGAAAATCTTTATAGTAGTGAAATTCCAGTATTGTGGCTTAATTAATATCATTCACACATATTTTCTCACAATAATTTTTTAAAATCTTTCTGATTTTAGATTCAATCTTTATTGTTATTTGAAAAGAAACCAGTTCATCTGTCAAAGTTTCTTTGAGTTCTAAAAGGGATGAACTTTCTATCTATTCAATGCAAAAAAGGACTTCAAAATATAGGTCCTTTTGTGAAATTATCTTAGTAAAATTATAAAAACTGCTGGAACAGCCTGCTGTGTGTAGAAATCTATGTCATTCTAGTTTAAATATAAATATGAGATAGTAATATTTCTGAATCAAGATTACTATTTTAAGCCAGATTGAAATGGTTATTAACTAACAAAATATCCTACAGACTAGTTTACCAACTAATGATAGAAATATTTGGAGATTAAGCTTTAAGTAGTTTGAACTATTTAGTCAATATATATGGAATGAGTATCTGAGTATTTAGTGGTGTTTTTTGGATAAATAGGAAATACATAAACCCAAAATTTTATGTTTTTCTTCTGTAGCTCTTGGTGTTTCATAAGTTTTATGTATTATAAAAAAGCTTAAGTGTGTAATTATTCTTTTCCAAAATATGAAGGGAAAGCTAATGTAGAAGCCTAATACCCAAGAACTCTTGATTTATTTTTGAGTCAAATTTTGTCATTAAATATGCAGTGAAAGTTTTATTTTTATTTGGATTAAATGTATATATCCATCCCTTTTAATATTTTTAATAGCTTTATCTTACAAGTATTGATGAAAAATTGTATTTGGGGATTTCTGGAATTTTCATTTGAATTGAATTTTCATGGCCTGTATATATGGAAAGTAATTGTTCTGAAAATTGCAAATTTAAATCTCATGTATTTCTAAAACTTTAATTTCAGTCCAAAATATATTATAGACGCTACACTTACCTGAAACCTCTCAGTCTTTTCTCAAGGTGTGTGTATTAAGTAAATACAAGTAATCCTCATTTTAAGTTTGATCCTATGCAAAAATATGCATTTCACAAAAGCTGGTGAAAATATTATTTTAGTATTGATGGATCTTTGGAAGAATAAAAGCACTATGAATTGCACAAAATGAGTATGAGTTGAACCTACGCCTGATTGAATGCTTCACTACGTAATTTTATATAATGATTTTCTTAATTTTAGGCTTCCTGAATCAGTTTATATGCAATGCATATATTCTCCGTATTGGAGGATTTCCAGTAGGTTTCAGGAGATCAATTAGGCTTGTGGAATGGCTATAGAGTCAGGATGAATGAAAAGCTACTGAAATAATCCCTCTCAGTCTTCAAGCAGGTTTATTCTTGTAAATATATGGCTTTAAGTAATGTATCAGTATTTTTATGATTTAATGCATCTCTGTGCAGCTTCCATTGTATATTTTCAGGTTAGTATTATATTTTTCATATCAAGATTCGTATGTAGAGCTCTTGCTTATTTATATTTCTGTTTTTCTCAAGAATATTCTCAATATTTCTTAATATTACAGAAATGGGATCAATTTGAACATTTTTTCCTTGTGGCTTGAGCCTATGAAATGAAGAATATACAAATTCAGAGCCCCACATTATCAACTAATACAGTAGACTATTTAATCTGAGTATATTTTAAATTAGAAATGAAGTCCTATCATTTTTTCCTCAGCTTTCGTGAAGAGTTCCAAACTAAATAGTCTAAAAGTGCTTTTTCAAATTATTACTTGTATTATTTTTGATGTAGGAACTAACATAATTTCTGGACCCATTAATAATTTGAGATTTTTCCTGAAAAAGTGAATTCATATCCTTTTCTTCTTGAGAGTTGGGGAAGAGATAATGTCAGCCTGTGACTAAAAGAAAGATAGCAAGAATAAAATTCAAAAGTACCATAAAAATAGTACATGAGAAGGAGTGAAATGAACACCTTTAACATTTATTAAAACAACTAAAGGTACAATAAGGTCATAAATACAAAACCTAAAACCTAACAAAGTTAGTCTATAAATGTTCCCATCTGAAGTAGGAAAAGTTTTCCCTTCAGAAAATGTTATTCTTATAACAAAAAATAAGAATTAGCCAAGTTATTGAGGTTGTGATCTCTTTCTAATAATAAACCTTAATCTTCACCCCCCATTTAAAATGGAAAGTTTGAATGAAAGAACCAGAAAGTGGGTTATTTTGTTAAAATTCTCAATTGGAGCTATGAAATGATACTATTTGAAAGACTGTAGCACTGTAAGATTTGTCTATGAAACTCTTGAGAATAGTAGCAAAATCAAGAGTATTATTACTGTCCTCAGTAGAAATATATAATATAATGAAATATTACAACCACAAATTTAAATATAATTATTAAAAATAATTATATATATAAAAGAAATTAATTATTAGTATAAAAATATGATAATAAAAAAATATAATAATTATAATAAATTATAACTATTCTATTATTGTTATAGTCACTGACAGTTATAACAATAAGAAGTGTAAAGCTCTTAATGAGACAATTACATGTGGAAAATATGAATATTAACCACTTATAAATAATAGAAATATTATTTATAAAAAGGATTAACCACACACAGTGCAGAAATAATTCTTATAGAATTAAAATTCTATATAAAAAAACTACTACTAGATAAAAAAAATATAGAACTTTAGAGAAAACTTACTTGTAACATTTATTTAATACAACAAGTCAAACAACAACAGTTATTATGTTAAATAATAACAATAAGTTAAAAACACACCAAAAATCAATAATTTTAAAGATAAAACAACTTTTCATAATAAAAATTATGATTAAAGAGTTTTTAAAAGGAATTTGTAGATTTTAAAATATATTTAAGATGATTAATTTTATATAATAAGATATATTATTGGTGATTACAACAATAATCTAAGTTCTATGATTTCAATTCTTTAATTTTAATTAATAAAAAATAAAAATAACTTAAGAACTACTTTAATAATAAGATGCATATTTAATAAAACTTTACCTGTTTAAATTTCTAATATGATTGGATTGATAATGAATAATGGACAAAAACAGTGATGAAAAGACTCTTTTTATGTCATCAGAGCAGCTCTCATGATTCATAATGGATATAGAGGGTGTTCTCAGGTCAAAACTGAAAAACCATGCTTAAAAATAAAGTTCTTAACTTAAGGTAACTTATTTTGAATTCCAATTTAAAGTTACCAGTGTTATTCTTAACTCCATGTAACTTTAAGCCTCATTTAAACTAATTATATTGAGTTTTTAATATAAATAAACTTATTTATATTGAACTCATAACATGAACGACTTGAAAATAGAGTTTCAAGCAGAAATCTCTTAAGCTCAATTTTTAATTAATTTTTAAAGAAATTATAATTTCCTTGGAGCTTGAATTAAAAGAGCAAGTTTACAGGCTAATTACCCAAGCAATTTATTTATAAAAGATGCTTAAAATGTAATTTATATGTAGATAATATTAAATTGTAAGCTGTGTGAAATTTTCAAGCAAATCCATTAAGAATTGGATTTTTAATGAATTTTTGAAGTTATTGCTATTTTTCCACGTAAAATAGCAATACAAACCAAACCTTAAGTTTTGATAAGGTTTTAATGCTTGTAACCTTAACTTTTTAAGCTTATTTAAGCTTTGACAGTTCTTAAAACCTTGATTTCAAGCCTGCATATTGGGATTTACCCTTTGGCAGCTTGAAATTCCTGTCTAAATTGGGATAAAACCAGTTTAAACTTGAATGTTGGATCAAAGTCTAATCTTAAAGTTTAAATAAGGTTGAAAATCCTCCAATACAGGTGGACAACCTTAATTGAATCATTGCAGATCCAAAAAGTTGGGCACCCCAGCTCTATTTGGTCTTTTTCCTTTGTCCCACCTTTTTGCATGGATTTTGCCCTTTTATTTAGTTAAAGCCATACTATGGTCTTAAACCCTTTTAAATTGAGCTCACACAGGATTTACATTCTGTATGGCAAATCCTTAGCCAATTCAGTAAATATACACCACACCTCAATTTTAACTAAAATTTTGGTAAGTTTGTATAAACCTTATGCAACTTCAAATTTAAGCTTATTTAAGCTTAAATTTAACAATTTTGAAAAAATGTTAAAAAAGTTACATTAGTACTGTGAGATTCTTAAATCTTCTAATAAAATAAGGAATAAGTGTTTCTGGGTATAACACCTTATGGATGTACCCTTGGTTATTTTTGGTGTGGAATCCAAAAATGACATAATATTTATAACTTTGTTTATCCAAAAAAAAGTTATACTTATTTTTTGTTATTTTTTATTTTAAATTCCATTGAAAAGTCTGTTCAAGACATTTTTAACTGTGTATAAAGTTATTTGTGGCCTTATGGGTATGTTATACATACCTCACAGGCTCACATTCCCTACCACCAAAAAAAATTGTACCACAATTTTTCTTTTGTAGTATATCCCCAAGTTATTTGGGGGGGTATAATCCACTGTCCAACCTCTCTACTTATACTTTTCTCAGTATGTAAAGCACACAATTCAAACTTTTCATTGAGCAATTGGTCTTTTCCCATGTCTGAATCTTCTGAGAAGCTTTTGGTAATCAGGCATTTTGCTTTCTACAATCCATTCATCTTCATGTTGTGGATTTTTATACCTGACTAAGTATTCTCTTTCATTTTTTCCCCTAAGTATTCTTTCTTTCAAGACTTTTAGTACCTTTTTCTCCTCACTTTGATCTAGCGGGGGTTCTTCTAAGGGTGTTTTATTTCTCAAAGGAAAAAACTCCTTATCACTTGAAGTGTAATGCTTTACTAGACTGACAGGGAAAGTTGGATGTTTATTTTCCAGTTCTCCTGACAGTTCTACTTGTACTGCATTTGTCCCATGAAGGGCTTTAATAATAAATGGTCCTGAAAAGGAATCTTTTAATTTCTTTGGGCCTTTAATATTATTAAAGTTCAAGGTTGAAACTAGTATTAAGTCACCTACTTTGAATTCTGGGGTTTTATGAATTTTATCCCATTTCTGTTTAGCATATTCAAAGGCATCATTCATGTTTTGATTTGCATGATGTCTCACTTGATCAAGCAATAGCTTAAATCTTGAAGCAGTTGGATGAATATCAACCAGATCTTTTTTCAAATATCAATTAGAAGTTTGGGGTTCCATCCTTTTTCCAACATTGCAGGAGTTTTGCCTGTTGAAGCATGGATGGAGGTCTTGTAGGCTAATTCCAATGCTGGTATAAGAGTACACCAATCATGGGTAAAGCCATCAGAATCTTTAAACTCCAGGCCATAAGCACAAAATCTTCTGATTATGTCCTCAAGGGTTTGAATCATTCTTTCTGCCAGCCCATCTGTTTGTGGATGGTAGGCTGTTGAGAATGATAGTCTTGTAGCCAAACGCTTATGTATATTAGTCCATAAGGCTGATGTAAATTTTGGGTCTCTGTCACTAATGATGTTTTTAAAGAGACTAGTATGGGATATTACTCTATTCCAAATCAAAAGAGCTGTATCCATAGCTGTGTCATCTTTGTGACATGATCAAAAGATTGGTGTTTTGCTATATCTGTCTACAATAACAAGACATTCATTGTAACCTTTATCACCTCCAGGTGGTAAGGCAGTTACCCAATCCATGTGAACCACTTACCATGGGGTACTTGGTTCTTAAATATGGATCATTAAGCCAAATCTTTTACCCGTAGCTTCATTGGCTTTCTGTCATCTATCACAACTGTGACAGTACTCAATGACATCTTTTCTCCAAGATGGCCACCAGGCACATTTCTTAATTCTTTCCATAGTTCTGTCTTCAGACAGATATCCAGAATATATGTTATCATGGCATTCTAGTAGTATGGCATTAATTAACATTCTACTACATAGGACCATGACACATGTGTGTTTAGATCTATGATATAGTATACACTCAAACAAATGGAATCTTCCATTATCATAAGTTGTTTTCTAAATATCATCCAGAGAATTAGCCAAGTCTACATCTTTGCAATCTTTGTTAAGTAGAGCAGTAAGAATATGACAATTCTTATCTTTCTTATAGCTTTCTCTAACTTCTTCAAAGAATTCTGTTCCAACATCTGTGATATTAATTCCTTCAATTGGAATTTGAGGTTCTGCACTTGTAGGAACATAGGCAGGGTTATCAGGTGTATTTGGTAATGCCCATCTACTGAAGCTATGAGCATTCTTATGAATATTTCCAGCTTTATGTACTATGGTCATATTTCCTCTATACTCCTGTATAGAAATCTGCCATCTTAACATGTGTCTGTTTGAAGTTTTCATGTTAAGAAGTGATTTTACTGCATTACAATCAGCAATTACTTCAAACACACTACCATCAAGATAGTAATGAAGTTTTTCCAAAGCCCAAACAAGGCAAAGGCACTCCATTTGGCTAGCTACATATCTTTCCTCAGTAGGTTTAATTTGTCTTGAAATAAAACAAATTGGACCTTCAAAAGGTTTGTCATTGAAAATTTGAACTTGATGAAGAGCAACTCCTACACCTTCACCACATGCATCAATATATAGCTTGAAAGGAATTTTCCAGTCTGGCATCAATAATAATGGTGCATTGGTTAAGGCATACTTGATTTTATCATATGCTTGAATCCTCTCCTGGGTCATTTCAAAAACAGTTTGCTGATCACAAATTCTGTATGATGATCTGGCATGGATTGCAAAATCTTTAAGGTGTTGCCTGTAATAACTGGGAAACCCCAACAAAGACATCATTTCTTTTTTGTTCTGGGGCATTTGCTTCAGTAAAACTGCAGCCACTTTGTTTTTGTCAAAACCAAGGCTCAGTCCTGAGACTACATTTCCTAGAGCTTTTAACTCCTGAAACCCAAATTTACATTTCTTCAGAGATATTTTCATGTTCACTTGAATAATTTTCTTAAGTACTAATGAAAGTCTCTCCAAATGTAATTGCCAGGTTTCTGAACAAATGATAATTTCATCAATATAAATGATCAACCATCCTTCTGACAATTCATGTGGGAAGATGGTATTCATCATTCTCTGATAATGAGAGGGTGCATTTTTAATACCAAAAGGCATTCTCAAATACTCATAAATCCCACAATAAGCAATTATTCTCAATAACTTCCTAGAATGAGGTGTCAAAAAATTCTGATGAAAGCCTTTCAGAGCATTCATGGAAGTAATGAATCTTGCTTTGGATAATTGAGTCAAAGTCTCATGAGTTCTAGGGATTGGCTACCTGTCTGGGATAGTATAGGTATTCAGTGCTCTAAGATCACCAACCATCCTTGACTTATCATTATGTCAAGTAATTATTACAGGAGTTGTGACTTCTACCTCCTCATTGTGTCCAACTCTCCTAAGAAGTCCCAGTTTCATTAGTTCCTTAATATGATTTTCTAATGCTTCTCTAGCCCTAGGGCTATCTGGGTAAGATGGTCTTCTTAATAGTGGCGGATAAGGCCTTTCAACATTAAGCATAATGTCCACTTCATGGCCTTTTATAGCCCCAAGTGGTTCATTATCTGAAGCAAAGGCTTCCCTGTATTGAAATAAAATTTCAATAAGCTCTTCCTTCATTTCCAGTGTTAATTCAGGACTAATTTTTGCTTCAATCAATTGACTTGACACAAATTTTTCCTTATTAACATTTTTTACTTGTTTAATGACAGTAATTTCTCTTTTTTCTAGAGGAAAAGCAAATTTTTGCCTTTTCTTTTCCCCTATAGTGAAATACTTGTCTTTATGATTATTAATATCAATACCATAAATATTGAGATAATCATTCCCAAGTATAAAGTGTTGTGAAGTAAAATTATTCATGACAACAATTTCAACTTTCAATCTTATACTTCCTGCAGGATGAGGAAATATAATTTCTGCCTCAAATATACCCAAAGGGTGCATATTTTGGCTAGCACTACTGAATGTTATACCTTCAATTGGCATTATTTTGTCTTGCCAATTGGTATAAACTTTGTCAAGATAATTCTTTCCAACACAAGTGCAAAAAGAACCTGAGTCAAAGTGTATCTTGGCTTCTGTGCTGTTTATCACAATATTAGTGATACAAGATGAACCAGCTGTATAACCTTTACCCCTTGCAGGTTTGGTTTTATCCATTTTAGCATCTTGCACATGTATGAGATCCATACATTCATCACTATACTGTGGTAAATGAGTGTGTAACTCAGTGACTTCAAAAGAAACATTAATGTTTTCTATACTAAGCTCCTCTGGTACTTCATCTTCTTCTGAAGGCTTTGAATCACTTTCATGTAAAGATACATCAGTTGGTTCTTTTGTGTATTCCACTTTTTCAACATTGATCTCATTGATTCTTGTCTTTTTTGGACAAGTGTTAGCTAAATGAGATGTACTTCCACATTTGTGACATTTCAAAGGAAGTCTGTCTTGTGCCTTATTTGGCTTTGAAATTGGTTTCCCATTAGTCTTATTGTCTATTGGGGATTTGGACCAATTTCTTCCAATTTTTGTTCTAGTAGTGATGTCCTCCATAGCATTGATATAATCTTCTGTAGAGCAAGGCTCAATACATCTGCTTCATATAGCATGCTCAAGGTCACCACCACACTTTCTTAATATCCTTTTATGTACCACTGTGTCAGACATATCAGGATGAAGGGCAGTTAATCTGTCCTTCTGTTTAAGAAACCAAGACATGGGCCTGTCCCTCTCAATATTGAAAATGGTTTCTTCAAAAGAATTCTCCATTCTGAATCTCCAGGAATCATTAGCCCATTTGGAAATAATTTGTTCTTTCTACCAAGGCCAAGAATTTTTACCATGGTCTTGTCTCATTTTATAATACCATTTCTTTGCTGATCTGGTAAATAATGAGTGTAATCTGGCACTTATGTATTCATCTGGTATGTTAAATTCCTCTTTAAACATATCAATTGTTTTCATAAAGTCTATATGATTATATTCTCCTTCACAATTGAAGGTTGGCCATTCCTCTAATTTTGGAATGTCTTTGAAATTTCAAGCACTTTCCACCTCATTACTTGAAATGGTATGATGTAAATCATCAAGCACATTTCTGTCCAGAATTGGTGTGGATTGCCTTGTAAATTCATTTTTCAGTGATATATTATCAATACTTGATTGAATGTCCTCTTTCAGTTCAAGTCTTGCTTTATGACTTTTTTCCAATTGTTCTTGGAAAAGAGCTGCATTGTGACCAGTTAAATTTTCCAAGTTTTGAACTTGTAATTTCAATTCTCTTAACTGTCCAGTTATAAAAGAAATCAAATTTTCATCTGGTTGATTGAGCAAAGTAACTTTAGACTCAATTCTTGCACAAATTTGTGTCAAAGACACATTATTGTCTTTATTAAAATTTTCAAGGCCAATAATGGTCTTTTCTTGGTCTTTTACTTGTAACATCTCATTACCCAACTTTTGTTGGATATACTCAAATGTTTTAAATTTTGTCATAATTTCTTTATTTCAAGATTTAAATTGAGCTACAAGCTTAACAAGATCTATTTCTTTGGGAAAGATTGGCTCAATCTTTCCTCCTCCTTGTTTTTGAATTCCATCAGAGTTCTTGCCATGTTGAACACATTGTCCATGGCTGTCTTTTCTTTCTTTGGGATTCTGCAATTCGGCGCGTAAGGCTTGTTCCATTTGGGCTTTGCCTTTCCCTTTGCCTTTTCCTTGCCCTTCTGGTTGGTCTTTGGGGCGTGCTTGGGCTTGTTTGGCACTTGTTGAGGCGTGTTTTTGCTGGTGGATGCTTGGGGAGCTTCCACTTGGCTGTTTTCCTTGCCTTGGGCCAACTTCTTCTTCTGATCCTCTGATAACATGCTTTGGTATTTCAACCAAGCTTTTATCTGTTGGACTTTTCCTTTGCAAGACATTGGTGTCCAACCCTTCAGAAGTTCTTCTGTCTTTTCTGGCCCCATGAACTTCTTCACTTGAAGATAAGAGTTCATGGTGCCTATCCAAAGACTTGGGAGAAGCTCCCACTCTTGCTGTTTGGCGGCCACAAACCAGTTCTTGAGCTGACACTGGTAAATCTCCACTGCTGCCTGTTCGAAATGATTCAGGTCTAACAGCAATAGCCGTTATGTCAGCTTCTGGCCTCTCAATAAGAGGTTCAAAGGTGCTGGCTAACTTTTGGGAACTGGTGGAAGTTCTGGCATCCTCCATTTGGGCCTCTCCTCTGGGCTGACCTTCTTTTCTTTTTGATTTGTGACTGGGATGTCCTGGTCCAGATCCATTTGATTGGATGGAGTAATTACTTCCAATTCTAGTAGGAGTCATTGCACATCAATTTTAAGAAAAAATAGACTAAGAATGGATTGAATTCACCTGCTGGGTCTTTAAAGGGTTCTTTGGTTATTAAACCCCTTAGTACCGGACTGGTTTGAATTTCAATACTAGACTCTGAGGCTTCAGAGTCTGAAGAGCTGTCTCTAATTGATGACACTAGAGAAAAATAAAAATATAAGTTATTTTATCAAACAATAAAAATAACTTATAAACTCAACTTATTGAATAAAGTTGTTTTAATGTAATTTATGGCAAATTACATCAAAAATAAAGAAAAATGTCAAAGATAAAAGAAAAAATATTTTTAGTAAAGATTTTCAATCATTTAATTTTTTATTTGATTTTTTATTTTCTTTAAAGAAATGATAATTTTGCAATTAACAAGTTTATTAATCAAAATTGTATTATTATTCACTTTATACTAGAATAACTCAAAGAATAAATGTCAAGTCTGTGATGTGAAAAAGCCACTAGTTAGAAAGAAGAAATTTATTCCAAGTCACTCAATGGTATATTGTTTCAAACAATATTCCTCAGAAAAAAATAACTTTATTAATATTGTAAAGATTATTTATAAGGGATAAGTCCCAAAAAAGCCAATATTAAGATAAATATGGCAATTTTACGTCAAAAAACAGTAAAATAAGGTCTAGAATATGATTTATGTCCCAAACATTGGCCAAAATTACGGCCAGGCCCCCAAATGTAAGGTTTGTCTATGAAACTCTTGATAATAGTAGCAAAATCAAGAGTACTATTACTGTCCTCAGTAGAAATATATGATATAATGAAATATTACAACCACAAATTTAAATATAATTATTAAAAATGATTATATATAAAAAAAATTAATTATTATTATAAAAATATAATAATAAAAAAAATATAATAATTATAATTATTCTATTATTGTTATAGTCATTGACAGTTATAACAATAAGAAGTGTAAAGCTCTTAATAAGACAATTACACGTGGAACATATGAATATTAACCACTTATAAATAATATAAATATTATTTATAAAAAGAATTAACCACACACGGTGCAGAAATAATTCTTATAGAATAAAAATTCTATATAAAAAGACTAGTACTAGATAAAAAAATATAGAACTTTAGAGAAAACTTACTTATAATATTTATTTAATATAACAAGTCAAACAACAACAGTTATTATATTAAAGAATAATTATAAGTTAAAAACACGCCAAAAATCAATAATTTTAAAGATGAAACAACTTTTTATAATAAAAATTATTATTAACAAGTTTTTAAGAGGAATTTGTGTATTTTAAAAGATATTTAAGATGATTAATTTTATATAATAAAATATATTATTGGTGATTACAACAATAATCTAAATTCTATGATTTAAATTCTTTAATTTTAATTAATAAAGAATAAAAATAACTCAAGAATTACTTTAAAGATATGATTTTATATTGAATAAAATTTTAACTGTTTAAATCTCTAATATGATTGGATTGATAATGAATAATGGACAAAAACAGTGATGAAAAGACTCTTTTTATGTCTTCAGAGCAGCTCTCATAATTCATAATGGATATAGAGGGCGTGCTCAGGTCAAAACTGAAAAGCCATTCTTAAAAGTAAAGTTCTTAACTTAAGGTAACTTATTTTTAATTTCAATTTAAAGTTACCAGCGTTATTCTTAACTCCATGTAACTTTAATCCTCATTTAAACTAATTATTTTAAGTTTTTAATATAAATGAACTTATTTATATTGAATTTCATCACATGAACAACTTAAAAGTAGAGTTTAAAGCAGAAATGCCTTAAACTCAATTTTTAATTAATTTTTAAAGAGATTATAATTTCCTTTGAGCTTTAATTAAAAGAGTAACTTTCCAGGCTAATTACCCAGGAAATTTACTTATAAAAGATACTTAAAATTTGATTTATATGTAGATAATATTAAATTGTAAGCTGTGTGAAATTCTCAAGCAAATCCATCAAGAATTGGATTTTTAATGAATTTTTGAAGTTATTGCTATTTTTCCACGTAAAATAGCAATACACACCAAACCTTAAGTTTTGATAAGGTTTTGATGCTTATAACCTTAAAGTTTTAAGCTTATTTAAGCTTTGACAGTTCTCAAAACCTTGATTTCAAGCCTGCATTTTAGGATTTACCCTTTGGAAGCTTGAAATTCCTGTCTTAATTGAGATCAAACCAGTTTAAACTTGAATGTTGGATCAAAGTCTAATCTTAAAGTTTAAATAAGGTTGAAAATCCTCCAATACAGGTGGACATTCTTAATTGAATCCTTGCAGATCCAAAAAGTTGGGTACCCCAGCTCTATTTGGTCTTTTTCCTTTGTCCCACCTTTTTGCGTGGATTTTGCCCTTTTATTTATTTAAAGCCATACTATGGCCTTAAACCCTTTTAAATTGAGCTCACGCGGGATTTACATTCTGTATGGCAAATCCTTAGCCAATTCAGTAAATATACACCACACCTCAATTTTAACTAAAATTTTGGTAAGTTTGCATAAACCTTATGCAACTTTGAATTTAAGCTTATTTAAGCTTAAATTTAACAATTTTAAAAAAATGTTAAAAAAGTTACATCAGTACTGTGAGATTCTTAAATCTTCTATTAACATAAGAAATGAGTGTTTTTGGGTATAACACCTTATAGATGTAACCTAGGTTATTTTTGGTGTAGAATCCAAAAATGACATAATATTTATAACTTTGTTTATCCAAAAAAGGTTATACTTATTTTTTGTTTGTTTTTTTATTTTAAATTCAATTAAAAAGTCTGTTGAAGACAATTTGATTTTTGTATAAAGTTATTTGTGGCCTTATGGGTATGTTATACATACCTCACAGGCTCACAAGCACCGTTGGGTCCAAAATTATCACGCAAATACTATTTGTCAAACTTGTAAAAGGGCTACCATTTTTCACCTCCCATCTAACCTCCACAGTTTGAATGGGGATACCTATCAAATGGAATATTTTATGTAATAGGTAAAGAAGGTTTGCATAAAAATTTAACTGTTACTCCTGTATCTTACACAGATCAACATTTCTTGGTACTTTTCTTTCAAAACAAGATATATACCATTTTACGCAGAATTAAAAATACTTTGAACCTGTGACTTTATAGCTTTAATATACTAAATCTAAAGTGGTTAATATATATAACCATATTCCAGAGATCACTTGTGGTTACAAATAGAGACACTTTTGATCTTTTTATCTTCAAAACTGACAATGTTATTTGGAATTTAAGGTTATTATCCCATATGAAGTGGTATTGTGGAGTACTATCCCAGACCATTAAATTATGAGGTTTCAAAGGCACCAAAAGGAGTTTTATCAGTTGAGTACTCATAATTTGGATAATACATTACCTCACATGCCTTTACATAGCAGTATTGCTGAATGATTTACCATATAATCAAATTTTGAGTCATCAAATTCATTTAAAAGATGATAAATCTGTGGTTACTCTTAGCCTAACCAATCAGGGGCCCCCAGAAATTTGGTGTAGAGCTTCTTAAATTTTAGAAGCATCAGAAAAGTTTGGAATGTCTGTAGAAAACATTTTTACATTGTATGGGGTACAATTGGCCACTTGTTCTCCCAAAGCCACATTTTAGCTCAATACAAGGCCATATTAATCCTGTGAGACCACAAGGAAGTGACAGAAGTGAGAATTCTCACTATGTGGCTGTGCTCAAATGTGGATCACCTCCTACTACCCTGGAGTAAGATAGGAAAAGGTCTTCTCCAGACTAAAACAAGAACTCATCTTGTATTTTGTTGGAATTCTCATGTACAAAAGCTGTCACAAACAGTAGTAATATGAGAACTAGCCATATATAACTATACAATTAGCTATTGTAGTCATTATTATAGTAATACAGCTTATAATCAGTGCAACGAGGGCTTTCAATAGATTCATAACAAATATATTATTATAGTAGAGCCCTTTCAAGACTTTTATAACTACTAATTTTGTTGAAAATTCATAGTTATGAACTCTTAAGTACTATATCATATATGGATCCATACAGCTACTATGATATATTATTTGGTACTATTGAGGTGTATAATGATTTTTTTATGATTAATATTTTTTGTCTTGTGTTTTTTTGGCAATCTAGAAGTTTGAGAAAAAGTATGTACTTTAGTTTGTAGAAAATGGTATGTAACACCAAAGTATATCTACATTTTTCAATCTTCGGAAAGCATTAACTCTCAATATCAGAATGTAATACACCAATTTAGCATTTGTTTATAGAAGGTGTTGATTTATTCACACACTGAGGAACAGAATTGTATTATTACTATGTGGAAGCCAATATGTATTGACATTAGTAAAATACTAATGAAATAAAAGAAACTTACTTACTAATATCGATTCATTATGTCTTCATAGTTCTATTTTTATCATCCTTAAAATTAGTTTTCCTCTATTTAAAGAATTTCACAAAAAGACTTTTTTTTATTCATAATTTATGAAAAAGACAAGGAATTAAAGAATTTCAAGTATTGATTTGAAATAAAATTTCATGATTTGAATACATAACAAATATTTTCAGATATATAGGTATATATTAATATATATTCGGCTTATATTATAAATTGAAAACAGACTTTTACAGTTTCATCAAATTTTTCAAACTACCCCTGTACTCAAAATCATCAAGTAATGTTTAATTACCTATATTCTTATATATCCAATTATGATGCACGTTGTTAATTTGCTAAATGATTTAGAAAGCTCTACAACAAGAACTATTCCCTATTTTCCCTGTTACTCATTTTAGTTCTTCAATCCCTGATTGAACAGTCAACTTTCCTTTAATTTTCACCCTGTGTTTTATATTCCCTTACAAAATAATTCAAATATCTCTATCAATTTCAATCTTATAAGCTATATTGAGTATGTATCTTCAGTTTCGATACAATTTATCAATAACATTTAATAGTCATGCTACTTCACTATCAATCAAAAACCTCTTACAATATAATAAAACCTTATTATATACCCCAAATCAAGAATTATGAAGATATTTTCGATAAACCATATAATGTTATTAAAAATAATGAATAATCTTTTGAGTTCACTAAAGTACAGAGAATCTATAAGGGCTGTAATAGAAATAAATATTACTTTCTATATCTCAAATATCCCATATTCACCCTTTCAGCTCTTTTCAAGATTTCTTTTCATTCTCTCTCCTACCTAAAATTTCATATTTATATTCAATATATTGTAGAAAAATAATTCTTAATTATACTCGGTTTCAATTATTTATGGCTTTAAGATTAATCATAAGATTAATTGGATATAGCCTTCCTCAATTTTAAAATCTTGTAGTGGTAACATTCTTCCATGAAAATGTTTATGATTACTATCAAGAAGAAGTATTATTACTATTTTATAAGAACTATAATAAAATGTATCATAACCAAGAATAAACATATAATGACTTAATTATCTATTTTCCTGCTTGATAATACTAGAGGTAGAAAATTCAAAATTAATCAAACGGCTATATCATTTTAACTATTTATATAAGCTTCTATAACATTTATGACCTTATTATCAATGAAGTTGAATATTTCAAAAAGCACATCAATGCATGAAAAAAAGGAATATCACTGTTTATTAATTAACTGAAGTTTCTATATTTTTTTTATCTTTTATGTACTTTTCATTCTTTAAATCTATGAATAATCCATCAAAAAAAAACTATAAAAATTATTTTCAAGGCTTCTTTGGAATATCATTAAGTTATTTCTTTTATTATCATTTTTTTTTCTATAAATTCTGTAGTTTCCCCCAGGAATTAGCAATAATTATTATTGAAAAAGATAAGAATAATTAAAATTATTTCATATAATTTTATAAGATATTTTATCATTTTCTAATTCTTGTGATTCATTCTATTCAACAATTTCTTCTTATTTCTATATTACTAGTATTATCTTACAAGTAAAGGAAATGATTTATAATTTAATAATTTATTGGAGGCTATAATATTTATATATCCTTTAGCTCATAAGACAGCTCATATTACCATTTATTACTAATCATATTATCAAGAGTCTCATGGAAAAACTGAAAAAACAACACTTAAAGCCTCAAAATCATAATTTTTGGAAAAATATGTCAGTGTTAATTTTGTTCTCTCAACATCTGTCAAAGGAAACTAAGCACTGAGGGACTCAAATACTCATCTTCAACGTTCATGACCCATGATCTTACCAATTTAGCTAATTTCTCTTTGCAAATAAGCTGTACATGAAGAAATCCATACTGTTTTGACTATGTAATAGCCCTGCCTAATAATGGTGCAAAAGGTTTGGAAGAATTCTTAAGAGCAGGTATAAGATGTTCCAGAACTCACCTTTGCTAGGTACAGGGCTGTAACTTCATATTTAAGGGAACTCAATGTATTTTTCAGAATATTTTTCAGTTTGGAAAATGGACTACTTTCACTTGCTAGAGTTTTTATTGAAGATAATAACTCTTGCTACCTTTTCAAAGTTATTTTTAATCTCTCAGCCTTTGTCCAAGAAAACCAAGAGTATTGAAAATGAGTCATTAGTGTAGGAACCCATACTGTTTTGACATTTGTTAGCCCTTCCCGATCATGGTGCACAAATTGTGCAATCCTGATTCAGAGATTCTATAGCGTTCTCCAATAGCATAATGAATATCATAAGATGAAATTCAGTTTTATTCACTTTAGAGGAGAATACCCCTCTCAATTCTTCAAATGTCTTATCATATAAAATGTTAAACAATTGACACCATTATTCTCATTTCATTTCTTTTATGAATTGATTTCATGGGTATTTATTTAAATTAATAAAATGAACCTTTTCCACTAAAATAGGTTGTGAGTATGAGTTTAAAAAGAGGAATATTTGATTGGAGCTTCCTTATTCACTACCTTTAGGTGTATGTCTGATGAGCTTGAATTTTCTTCCTGATTTCTGTCTTATACCCTTCTTTCTGAAACTAAATTCTCATTACCTATCACAAAAAATGAAACATGAATTTCTGGTTTGACATTTGGTTTAGGTTGAATAGAATCATATAAAAATTAGACAAAACCTGTCTGTAATAGTAAATTTTCTTGGTAGACGCTTTGAAGCTCTCTCTTATAGATTCTTCTCTTAAGTCAAAAATTAAAATTTCTGAACTAAAAGCACACACTTTGAGATCTCTTTGAATTTTAATTTACCATAAACTTAACATATAAATCTTAAACTTATTCAGAATGTCTCATAAAGATAGACATGAAAGAAAATTTTAATTTGGTGTATGGTTTACTCCTTTAAACTACTTTAGTCACTTGATCCAAAAAAAAGTTTGAAGTGAGTAAAGTTGAATTGATTGTTGCTTTTCATTTTTTTTTCTGCTTTTTTGTAAATCTCAAGATGTAGATGAAAGAATTTTTCAACAAACAGAATAAAATCATTGAAAATTAGCTACAAAAAAATCCGAATCCAAACACAGCTTCCATTAAAATCATTTGAATTTATCAAAAAATGGCTCAATTGTATTCAGAGAATGATAAAAACAATTTTTTTGATTATGTAAACTAAAGATTCCCAAAAGATTTCAGAAAATGATCTTCCAAATATATCTTATTCAAATCAATCTTCATTATTCAATCTTCTCAATAAATGCTTCTTGTGAAAATCAAGATATATTATTTATCTAAATTAGAAATATTAATCTTTCTTGAGTGGCTCAATAAACAAAAATGTGAAAACAGAAAGTTTAGAATTTTGAATATATTTGATTATTTAAAAGACAGTACTCAAATATTTTTCATTCCAAAGCACAGGGATTTGATTTTGAATATTTGAGAGGTGTGAAAATCAGCCAAATGTTCAAATATACACACCTTTTCAAGTTTCTATGGGCCCATTTCCCTCACATTTCACAATATATCCAATGGGAACTTTTTTCTTTTTCATCAGTTATTCCCCCATTTCCCAAACTTCCTGAGAGAGTCAGATATGTACTATCTTTTTCATCAATTCAATCTCTATCCTTTTATAGAGATTCTTTTGTTCTGCTATTGAGGACAGTCATTTTTATGGTGGTCAAATGATTCACAATAATGACTATTTTTGTATTTCATACTACTTCCAAAACTTCTTTTTCTTTCAGTTTTATTATATTCAAGTCATGGTTGAACACTGAGAAAAACAGAAAGACAAGACAATCTCTTGGTTTTATAAGCAAGCAGGATCTATGGTCATACTTGACTCCTGCCATGCATTTTTGCTCAAAGTTGTCATGAGTTACAATTCAAGGCTCAGGTTCACGTGGGAGTGTTGGGAAGATTATTTAAGAAATCAAATGGGTGTCTAGCTCAAGACAAAAGATGAGCAAATCGAGTTCTCCAAAAAGGAATTCTCCCCTTTATGTCTGGCTTAATTGTGGTTCCTTAGCTATACCGCCCCAAATAGATAAGCAATTTCCAAAAGAAATTAGCCGGTTTGGTTTGGTGTTCTTTTGATTGGCTCCAGTGCTTTGGTTGGCCACCATTAAGATCCTCAACAATAATAAGTGTTGATGTTTCTCAAATGAACTCAAAATTGAGAAAAAGATAGAATTGAAAAGAAAAGAAATGTAGCATGTTTTCAATGTTTTAGCAGTGATCTGAATCATTCGAAATTTAAAGTGGAAAAGTGGAAACTATTGATTTCGAATGAATTTCAATCACGGAGAATTCAATGAGCACAAGCAGACTCCAAATTGTTGCTTCACAACGTCGTCTAAATTGATCGCAAGGACTAGCAGGAAGTCAAGCAATAACTCCCAACGGTTCCCTTTGGCTCGCTGATTGAAAACTTCCAAAAATTCAGGCAATCGTAGTAAACGCTTCATTAGGACGACACACTGAGATTTCCGGCAAGGACCAGATGATCTAAAAAGCTAAGCTGAGTTGAAGGCCTAGCGTAGCCATATGGGTCCATGTCTCCACTATTGAGGAATGATATTGGTTGGGGGTAGAGTCTTGTGCTTCAAAATCAATGCACTATAAACTTCAAAGTGTTCCAAGTCAGTTTGACCTACAGACGCCACAAGAATTACACACGAGGTAATACATCTCCTGACTCAAATGCTTCAATGGCCAGCAACTTTTGCTGGGCTGGTTTGATAAAATCCGTCAGGATAAAACATAAAGACCTCATCGAACCTATCCCTCAGCTTTCCACATTATCGTAGCTGTAATTGTCTCAGCCGATTTAATTGGTTCCCTCATGGACACCCGTTGAGACAGAACTTTTGAGGATTTCTTGTCTTCATCGTCCACCCTATGCCCATCCAATGTGACCTTCTTCCAAATGCCTTTTGCTAAAATACAATTCTCAAAAACAGTTTCGATACCAATCGCCCCATGGTGGAACTTTTTATTCATGACCTTGCCTTATTGCCACTCTCCTAATTAGTTCCAAACGTAGCTCTCAAACATGTTATTTTGGGCTGGTTTTGCAAATTTGTCTCTACAGCAATTTTTTTAAACTTGTCAGCATTTGAACTGGATTTGAAACTTATTCACAGGAACCTGAATTACCTGACGTCTTTGAAGGTGGAAATGAATCACTGCAAAGAAGTCAAGCCGAAGAAGAATTTATGACTTCTACTTAAGGTAGTCTTCTTCTTCATGGAATCCAATCCTCAGCCAAAATTCAACCCCTCTTTTGATTTGAGAGTTATAATCGTTCTCGCCTAATTACCAATCGAAAGAATCACATCTGCTCTTCCCCACATGAAAAGGCTTCGGAGAAGTGTTTGAGGAAATTTGTATGAGTCTTTTGGGGATTTTATTCATTTTTGAACCTCGCGTAAGTTAGACAACTTTTTGGCCAGCTTAGTCCCAGCATTGGTTTCGTTTTAAATACCAAACGCCTCATGAGATTCGGTCTTTTCAATTAAGTAGAAGCCACCAAAACAAAGGGACCAAAAAAAATATTCATCAGTCAAAATTATTGCAAATGTCATTCATCAACTATTTTGTTATCATCCTGACATTCGTCGGAACTTCAAAATTGATGGAAGAAAGACTCCCTACTTTAGGCGAAATATGTCCACACTGCCATAAACCTGTTTCTGAACTTGTCGAATCGGATGTTACCTGTCGTGAAATGCATCCCTGTTTCAGATGCAATCAACACAAACGGTGCGATAGGAAGTGTTACCTCTACATCTGCGACGCGAACTGCATAAATTCCCGAATCCCACTCTGTGTTGCTAGCCAAGCTCGACTTTGCAGAGAATGTGAGCAACGCCGGCATTTTTGGCTACAACTTAAACTTCCGCCGCCCAGCGAAAGCCCCGCTTCATCTCCCGAAAACTTACCAGTTTTTAACCTCTCCAAACCTCGAATTTGATTTTGGAGGGTAGTGTATTTATGACTCAAGTTCCGATTTGGCTGGCCATTTGAAAAATCTTGCCTCGATTCCCAACGCTAGTCACTCCCATTGGTCTTTTCGCCTTGTAATTTTTGCAGCCCACCATCTCCCATTCTCACTTGACATTTTCTTGGAGATTGCACACTAACCCTAACCCCCCTACTCGATATAGATATAGTGCGGAATTTAAAATACAAGGCGCTTTAAAAAAAGTGGTCTTCTTACTTCATATGGTATTTTGTTGGGATCCTTCTCGAGTTTGCCGAATTGTCGCGGCACTGCACTCAAATCGATGATGTTGAAGATGAACATTACTTGATTCCGCAATATATTTTCATAGTCCTCACCGATTCGTAGCCCATCATCCTGAAATGCCATTTCACCTGCGTTATAATTTCTCAGTGGAACATGACGTCATCATAACGAAATGCCTCACAACCGTCTTTGACCGTCGGCTCATTTGAATACACCTTGCGCAGCCACATTCTACTTTTGAGTTGTGATTGCCTTTTGTTTTCCTAGCCTAGTCTATAGATGAGCCCCATAAGTTAGTACTGTGTATTATTCTCCGGCTTTTTAATGGAAGACACTAAAAAATAACCAAGGGCTGGTAGGTGGAACAGAAAGGGCCTGAGTTAAGGGAAGTGGATTGAAAGTAAATAGGCCAAAAGTAGTTTGGAATTTTTCAAAAAGAAGCATTTGTTTATAATGGTACATTGAAAGGTCTTTATTTATAAAAAATAAACCACGGTTTTGTTCACCCTGATACTTGGAAGTAGAGAGAGGTAGTGATATAGCAGATAAAAAACCTGCTCATTATCTAATTATATTCAAACCACTTCCTGATACATTTCTACACTCCAGCTGTGACTGTTTGAGATAAAAGTCCTTCAAAAATATTAGTGTAAATTTCTTAGTCTTGCCACTATTTCTACAAAGAGTTCACACTTCATTAAAATCCAAAAATAGCCTTTTCAGTCAAGCAACATCATTTTCTAATACAAAATAAGATGATAATTTTGATTATATTGGTTTTTTGTGACCTGATAGCTGTATGAGTTTAATTAATGAAAAAAATCCACTATGACTAAAGTGTTTCATTATTATCAACCTTAATAATTCATATATCTATCAAAATAGTTGTTTTTACTCTTCAAAAACAACTCCTATGATATTAATAAAGAGATAGTTTTACTAATCATCAGCAGCCTATTTAAATTTTTCTTCTATTTTATGATCTTATAAGATGTGAAAATAAATGTTCTCTTAGACAAATTTCTTAGGGTATTGGTAAACCCACATAAGCATTCTGGTAAAAACATGTTAAGGGTACCCTGGGCCCATTTTTAATTAACAATGAGACACAAAAAATCTGTATTGTGCCAAAACCTCCCAAAACTCACCAAAAAGAGGTTTTTTCCCCACAAAGGCTGTCTAACCCAATTGCTTCAGTTTTTTTGCACATCTCCTCAAAAAAAGAGCAAACACCAAAATAATCCACATTATCGCCCCTCAAACATTTTTTTTGAAACACAGAATTACCAAAGAAATTTCGCAAAGCTTTTCACACTCTTTTTTCTTTTTTCCCTCAAATACTGCATTTTCCTCCACAACAACCTGCTTCCAAGCCTCTAAAATTCCAATTTTTTACCTTCCCTGATCTATTAATCCCACATTTTAACCACTTAATTTCACTTTTACACACTTTTTTTCATTTTTCACACCTTTTATTACTTCTTTTTTTCACATTTCAAAATGTTATTTCCTCATTCCAATTCCCCAAATTCCTCCTTTTTTCAATTAATAGATATTTTCCATGCAATCATGCTTTAACCCCCCACTGAAGGTGAATTTCAGACCCTTGAACTTCTTTGGCAGCATGTGTGTAATGTTTATAGGGCTCAGGGGTATGATGTGTCTACCTTGAGGTCCAATTTGACCCACAACCAAATTCAAATAGCTTGTCACAGGTCCGGGACCCCAAATACCCACAAAATCTCCTCCAAAACAGTCACTTCAAGAAAGCTTTACTGTCCATTTAGACTTTATTTCAGAAAATATGCCAAGAGTATCACTTGGACTCTTAAAGTCAAAAATCCTGAATGCAGCAAGGATGCCATTGAAAATATTATGAGACATCCTTCTTTAAGAAAATTAAATGGGCAAAAAACATCCCAAATTTCTCAAATGTCTGAATAACTGCTCATTCCAAGGCAAATTCACGCCCAATTCTGCAGCCAGAGGGAGTCTGACAGGCCTGTAATCCTTCAAGACATTAACAACCAAGTCAAGAAAATAAAGAAAGACAAGTTGCAAGGCAGAAGGCCCTTTGATGCTCTTGTTGAAACCCTCACAGAAGAAAACATTCTCTGGTCCTCTGCAAAGGATTTGGAAGGACACATTACCTCCTTGTTTTTCAGTCACCTCCTTTCCATAAAACTCCTTAATGGCTTTCCTCATGTCATTCTTATGAATTGTACTTATAAAACCAATAAGCACAGAATGCCTCTTTTTCTTATTGTTGGATTAAGCTAAAAAAATAAGACCTTTTATAGGTCATATTTTAATTAAGGATGAAAATGAACCCTCATATACTTGGGAATTGAATCAATAAATAGAAAAATTCCTCAACAACACCAATTTTGTCCCCCCTCCAGTAATTGTTATTTAAATGGATTTGGCCTTGAAAAATTCAGTTAAGAACCTCTTCCCAGACTGATAAGTCATGTTATGAGTTTGGAACATCAATAAAGATGTATCTGCCTATTGCATGAAGAAAAATTGGTCATGGAACTGATTTTGAAAGCTTTATGGGCTTTTGAAATGAAGTAATATAATTTAATCTTTCACTTTTATTCTTATTATTGTTTTCATTAATGAATTTGGGATTTATTTCTCAGGTTATGTATTCATACACTTAAAATTCTTTTAAAGAAAACTGGAATAAGCTTCAAATGAAATTCAAAAATCCTGAAGTCTTTCATTATTTCAAAAATACCTGGCTTCCTTTAAAAGAGTATTATATTACATCCTGGACCAATTGCTATTGCCACCTGGGTGTGGTCGCCACCTCAAGAGTTAAAGGTTCCCATTCCATGGTTAAAATTTGGCTGAAAAAATCCACTGGTACTCTCCTGGAGGTAGTGAGAGCTCTCCACATGGCTTTCAGAAAACCATTTATTGAAATAATCAAAAGAATTGCCAAAGAAATAATTTTCCATGTCAAGAATTCTCCTCCACACATCTGTTATCTCAATGGAAAGGTGTCTCATTATTCCCTTTGGTTGGCCTTTGAAAATTTCAAAACCAAATTTGGCCCCAATGAAAAATGCACCAACAACTACCAAAATTATCAAGGGATTCCTTGAAAGAGCAAGACCCAACAGGAATTTTCCAAGCTCCAAATGCTCCAGATATCAGACTTCCAAACTCAATGGAATTTGAATTTACCTGTGAAAATTTTTTGATCATCAGATTTTTTTCTTATTGCCTGATGTTCTTTTTCATATTCTTCTCAGACTGGTTATCAAGGTGATTTTTAAAGTGTTGAGAAATAAAGAAAGAATGGATCCAAAAGAATATTTGAAGATATTGGGGAATAAATTTTTAAAATACCAATGGAAGAAATAACCCCAAATATTTAACATTTTCAAGATGTTTCGACTGGAAAAGTCCCATTTCATCAAATTACCAAGGGTCAAGAGGATTATAAATATTATTAAGACCCACTAGAATTCAAGAATATTGGTGACAGACTTTCAGGAGCCAAGAATGAAAATAAAAATAAAAAATAAAAGAGAACCATCAAGATTTGAAATCATTGAAAGTTAATCCCAGAGAAGAGGAAGACACCCATAAAAAGTGACCAGCACAACAACATCAAGATCACAGTCAATTGCACCCTCCCAGATTATAGAAGTGGATTAATCTTAAGATTATGAATATTCTGAGGACTCATTATCAAAATAAATAATTTCATCAGATTCACTACCCTCAGAAACTGGATTGAATGAATGTGTCAAATCAGGATTCATCCTTAGAAGGTCCATAATATTGGAAATGAGTAGCAAAACATCCCAAAGAAATTCCCACAAGCCTGACACAAGTTTGAAAATGTATGATGCAATTGACTTTATCTGTGAGCATTGTCAAAGCAATTATCACACAAATGATGAATTCTCCAATCTTTTTGTGAGTTTCTGATTTCTTTTAATGTATATTTTCTTTGTTTATTTGAATATTTATTCATTTTTTTGATCTAATTTTATCAGTTAATTGGCTAAGAAGACTTGCCTGATTTTATATTGAAATAAACCTTCAAGCATATCAATATCCAGGGTAATGGAAACTATGGTTACGATAAGGTTTGGCTATGTAACTCTTGATAATAGTGACAATATCAAGAGTACTATGACTGTGCTCAGTAGAAAAATATAATATAATAAAATATTATAACCACAAATTTAAATATAATTATTAAAAATAATTATATAAAAAATAAATTTAATTATTATTATATAAAATAATAATAAGAAGAAATATATAATAATTATAATAAATTATAATTATTCTATTATTGTTATAGTCACTGAAAACTATAACAATAAGAAGTGTAAAGCTCTTAATGAGACAATTACACATGTAAAATATAAATATTTAACCACTTATAAATAATATATGAATATTATTTATAAAAGAATCATAACACACACTGTGCAGAAATAAATCTTATAGACAAATTCTATATAAAAAACTAATAATAGATAAAAAAAGATATAGACATTTAGAGAAAACTTATAATATTTATTTAATACAACAAACCAAACAACAACAGTTATTATGGTAAATAATAATTATAAGTTAAAAACAAGTCAAAAATCAATATTTTAAGAAATAAAACAATTTTTTTATAATAAAAATTATGATTAAAGAGTTTTTGAGAGGAATTTGTGGATTTTTAATGATATTTTAAAGACAATAATTTTATAAAATACAATTTATTATATGTGATTGCAACAATAATCTAATTTCTATGATTTAAATTGCTTAATTTAAGATTTATAAAAAATGAAATACTTAAGAAATATTTCAATAATAAGATTTTATATATAATAAAACTTTACCTGTTTAAATGTCTAATATGATTGGATTGATAATTGATAATGGACAAAAATAGTGAGGAAAAGACTCTTTTTATGTCTACAGAGCAGATATCATGATTCATAATGGATATAGAGGGCGTGCTCAGGCCAAAACTGAAAAACCATGCTTAAAAATAAGGTTTTTAAATGAATGTAACTTATTTTCAGTTCCAATTTAAAGTTAACAGTGTTATTCTTAACTCCAAGTGACTTTAATCCTCATTTAAGTTAATTATTTTAAGATTTAATAAAAAATAAGTTTCTTTATATTGAAGTTCATCACATGAACAACTTAAAAATAGAGTTTCAAGAAGAAACCTCTTAACTCAATTTTTAATTAAATCTTAAAGAAATCTTAATTTTCTTTAAGTATAACTAAAATAGTAAATTTCCAGGCTGATTACCCAGGAAATTTGTTTATGAAAAATACTTAAAATTTAACTCATATATAGATAATATTAAATTGTAAGCTGTGTGAAACCTTTAAGAAAATCCATTAAGAATTGGAATTTTAATGAATCTTTGAAGGTATTACTATTTCTCCAAGTAAAATAGCAATACACACTAAAACTTAACTTTTGATAAGGTTTTGATGCTTGTAAGGTTAAAGTATCAAACTTATTTAAGCTTTGAAAGGTCCCAAAACTTTAATTTCAAGCCTGCATGTTGGGATTTACCCTTTGGCAGATTGAAATTCCTGTCCAAATTGTGATCAAATCAGTTAAAGCTTTGTGGTTGGATCAAAGTCTAATCTTAAAGCTTAAATAAGGGTGAAAATACTCCAATACAGGTGGAAAACCTTAATTGAATCCTTTCAGATCCAAAAAGTTGGGTAACCCAGCTCTGTTTGGTCTTTTTCCTTTGTCCCACCTTTTTGCATGGAGTTTTCCCTTTTATTTATTTGAAGCTATACTATGGACTTAAACACTTTGAAATTGAGCACAAACAGAATTTACATTCTGTATGGAAACTCCTTAGCCAATTCAGTGACTATACACAACATGTAAGGTGTGGATATGAAACTTTGATTAAAAATCAAGTACTTTTCCTGTCCTCAAAATTTGTATAAGGTAAAATTCAGTTAAAAATAGTAAGAAATATTATTTTTAAGAGAAAAAACGCCAATTTTATTGTTTATAACTTTATTAGTATAAAACAATAATATTATAAAAATTTATTGTTTTACCAACAATAAAAATTTATCCAAAAAAATACTCTACAAGAGATATTTTAAGGCTACAAAAGAAATTTCTTCAAGAGCAATTTCAATTGGAATTAATTGAGCAAAGAACTGCAAGCAATTAATTAAAGAACAAAGTCTTTAAAAAGAATATTAAAGAGAAAACACGCCCAAAAGTGACCAGAGTGAATTTGGAAACAAAGTGACAAAGCTAACAGTGATGAAAGATGCTTTAATTCACTTATGGGGTGGTTCAGGGGTAAAAATGATTATAAGAGTTACAAACAATGATTATAATGATTTTTTCACGTGGTTAAAAGGTTCAAAATGATTTAAAAAGGGTGGTTGGAATCTTTTATTGATTGGTTTAACAGTTTTAAACTAATTAATAAAAGGAAAAGATTCTAACATGAAGAGAAAAGTGGGGCAAAGAAGACATTCTTTTATAGCCATCAATTCTCTTACTCCAAAAGTAAAATTTACTCTTGTCAGTCGTGAAAAACAGTCTGACAACAGAAAAGCCAATTATGGCATCATTGAACCCTGGTTTAGACCAAAAAAGGGCTGGTTTAAGCCATTTTTAGCCATTTTTAGCCATTTTAGACCCTTAAATCAGCCATTACTATAGCAATACCAGGCCTAGAGCCTTCAAAACACGTCAGAATGTGTGTCAGAGGCGTAGAAACCATTTAAAACTGTTTTCCTATGATTGTTTTATCTTGAGGGTAGTTTTACCCTCTTGGCAACAGCTAAAACTACCCCAGTTGGTATCAAAACTTCATCATCAATTGAGTTCACAGACCCTGTAACTCAATTCCAGGCCAAAAGTGATGAACTTTTGCGTGAATTTTGACATCCCACGCCTGTCAGCAAGGAATTTGGGGGTCTAGCTCCCCCTTAGAGCTGGAGTTCCTTTTCCCCCCCAAATTTAATCTTTCCAATTTATTTTTCCTTTAATTCCTCATCATGTATTATACTTATAATTTACATATGTAATTCAATTCAATTGTACAGTACAATACAGTAATAATTGACACCTCATATGTAAATCAAAGTTCACTTATGTAATACACGCGCACATTTTGACATTTCAATTGAATTCAATTGAAAATACTTCAATTCCTCATAACTTCTAAACTAAACACAACACCTCAATTTTAACACAAAAATTGATGGTTAACACCACATGTGGTGTGAATTAAATTAAGGTTTTGAGGATCTTCAACTTTTGTATTGAAAATACTAAAAACTTAATTTAAGCTTATTTAGAGTTGAGTTACAAGAATTTCACTCAGAGGTGACCCCACCTGATTTTTTATGAGGAATCCAATGGTGAAATAAATTTTATGTGTTTATTTATTGGATAAAAAGTTATGATAATTTTTATATAACTTTTTTCCAAATTTATTTATTTTTTCACAATTTTGTTAAAATTTTATTTTTACTTAATTTTTTCAAGTATAAAAGTAATTTTATACTTACAAAATTTAATGTATTTTTTATTTTTAAATTGTAATTAATTTTTTTATTTTTAATATAATTTTATATTTATATTTTGATTTTTATTTTAATAATATAAATAAATTTATTTTATTTATATTAATATGTTATTTTTTATATTTGTGGTCTTTTGGGTATATGAAATTACCTCTAAGGCTCACACAACACCTCAATTTTAACTAAAATCTTGGTAAGTTTTCATAAACCTTATGCAACTTTAAATTTAAGCTTATTTAAGCTTAAATTTAGCAATTCTAAAAAAATTGAAAAAATTTACATTAGGATTGTGAGATTCTTAAATCTTCCAATAACATAAGAAATAGATTCTTTGGGTATAACACCCTATGGGTGTACCCTAGGTCATTTTTGGTGTAGAATACAAAAATTACCCAATATTTATAACCTTGTTCATGCAAAAAAATATTATAATTATTTTTTGTTATTTTTCATTTTGAATTCAATTGAAAAGTCTGTTGAAGACTAAATCACCTGTATATAAAATCATTTGTGGCCTTATGGGTATTTTATACATACCTCACAGGCTCACATTCCCCACCACCAAAAAAAAATTGTACCACAATTTTCTTTTAGTAGTATACCCCCAAGTTAATTGGGGGTATCATCCAATGTCTAACCTCTCTACTTATATTTTAAACCATGTAAAGCACACTAGTCAGATGTTTTGTTGAGGAATTGGTCTTCTCTAATGTCTAAATATTCTGAGAAACTTTTGGGAATCAGGTATCATTTCTGCTACAATCCATTCATCTTCATGTTGTGAATTTCTGTACCTGACCAAGTATTGTCTTTAATCTTTCCCCCTAAGTCTCCTTTCTTTCAAGACTTTTAGTACTTTTTTCTCTTCACTCTGATCAAGTGGACGTACTTCTAAGGGTGTTTCATTTCTCTTAGGAAATAATTCCTTATCACTTGAAGTGTAATGCTTTACCAGACTAACAGGAAAAGTTGGATTTTTGTTTTACAATTATCCTGAAATTTTTACCTGTACTGAATTTGTCCCATGGAAGGCTCTAACAATAAATGGTCCTGCAAAGGAATCTTTTAACTTCTTTGCACCTTTAATTTTATTAAAGCTCAAGGTTCAAACTAGTATTACATCCCCTACTTTGAATTCTGGGGTTTTATGATGTTGATCCAATTTCTGTTTAGCATATTCAAAGGCATCATTCATGCTTTGATTTGCATGATGCCTTACTTTATCAAGAAATACCTTAGAGCTTGAAGCAGTTGGATTAATATCAACTAACTCTTTTCTCAAAGTATCAACTGGAAGTTGAGGTTTGCATCCATTTTCCATCATTTCAGGATTCTTGCCTGTTGAAGCATAGATAGAAGTCTTGTAGGATAATTACAATGCTGGTATAAGAGCACACCAATAATGGGTAAAGCCATCAGAATCTTTAAACTCCAGGCCATAAGCACAAAATCTTCTGATCATGTCCTCAAGGGTTTGTATCATTCTTTCTGCTAACCATCTATTTGTGGATGATATGCTGTTGAGAATGATAATTTTGTACCCAAAAGCTTATGTAAATTAGTCCACAAGGCTGATGTGAACTTTGGGTCTCTATCACTAATTATATTTTCAAAGAGACCAGTATGGGATATGTCTCTATTACAAATTAAAAGAGCTGTATCCATAGCATTGTCATCTTTATGACATGATAAAAAGATTGGTGTTTATCTGTCTACAATGAAAGGACATGAATTGTAAATTTTTTCACCTCCAGGTGTTAAGGAAGTTACCAAATCCATATGAACCACTTCCCATGGGGTACTTGGTTCTTGGATATGAATCATTAATCCAAATTTTTTACCAGTAGCTTTATTGGCTTTCTGGCATCTAACACAACTATGACAGCACTCAATGACATCTTTTGTCCAAGATGGCCACCAGGCACATGTCTTAATTCTTTACATTGTTCTGTTTTCGGATAGATGTCCAGAATACATGTTATCATGGAATTCCAGCAGTATTGTATTAATTAAAATTCTACTACACAGGACCATGGCACATGTGTGTTTAGATCTATGATATAAGATACCATAAAATAAATGTAACCTCCCATTGTCATAAGATGTTTTCCAAATATCATCCAGGGAATGAGCCAAAGATGCATCTTTGCAATCCTTTTCAACTATATAAGTAAGAATATGACAGTTCTTATCCAGCTTATAGCTATCTATTACTTCTTCAAAGAATTCTGTTCCAAAATCTGTTATGTTAATTCCTTTAATTAGAATTTGAGGTTCTGCACCTGTGGGAACATAGGAAGGATTGTCAGGTGTATTGGGTAATGCCCATCTACTTAAGCCATCATCATTCTTGTGAATATTTCCAGCTTTATGTACTATAGTCATATTACCTCTATACTCCTGTATAACAATCTGCCATCTTAACATGTCTCTGTTTGGATTTTTCATGTTAAGAAGTGATTTTACTGCATTAAAATCAGTAATTACTTCAAACACACTACCATCAAGATAATAATGAAGTTTTTCCAGAGCCCATACAAGGCAAAGGCACTCCATTTGGCTGGCTCCATATCTGGCCTCAGTATGTTTGATTGGTCTTTAAATAAAACAAATTGGACCTCCATATGGTTTGTCATTGACAATTTGAACTTTATGAAGAGCTGCACCTAGGCCCTAACCACATGCATCAATATATAGCTTGAAAGGAAGTTTCCAGTCTGGCATCAGTAGTAATGGTGCATTGGTCAAGACATATCTGAGCTTTTCATATTCTTGAATCTTCTCCTGTGTCATTTCAAAGACAGTTTGTTTATCACAAATTCTGTACAATGATCTGGCACGGATTGCAAAATCTGTAAGGTATTGCCTGTAATAACTGGCAAGCCCTAAGAAAGACATCAATTCTTTCTTGTTCTGGGGCATTTGTTTCAGTAAAGCTGCAGCCACTTTGTCTTGATCAACACCAAGGCTCAGTCCTGAGACTACATGTCCTAGAGCTTTCAGCTCATAAAACCCAAAATTGAATTTTGTAAGAGATATTTTCATGTTCACTTGAAGAATTTTCTTAAGTACTAATGAAAGTATCTATAAATGCAATTTACATGTTTCTGAACAAATGATAATGTCATCAATATAAGTGATTAACCATCCCTCTGATAATTCATGTGTGAAAGTGGTGTTCATCATTCTTTGATAGTGAGAGGGTGCATCGTTAATACCAAAAAGCATCCTCAAGTATTCATATACCACAATGAGCAATAATCCTCAATAATTTCCTAGCATGAGGGGATAAAACATTCTGATGGAAACCTTTAAAAGAATACATAGAAGTGATAAACTTTGCTTTGGATAATTGGGTCAAAGTCTCATGAATTCTAGGAATGGGATACCTAGCTGGAATAGTGTAGGTATTCAATGCTGTAAAATCACCAACCATCCTTGATTTATTATTATGCCAAGTAATGATTACAGAAGTTGTGACTTCTACTTCTTCATTGTGTCCAACCTTTCTAAGAATTCCCAGTTTCATTAGATCATCAATATGACTTTCTAATGCTTCTCTGGCCCTAGGGCTAGCGGAGTAAGCTGGTCCTCTTAAAAGTGGAGGGTAAGGTCTTTCCACATTAAGCCTAATTTTCACTTCATGGCCTTTGATAGCCCCAAGTGGTTCATTATCAGAAGAAAAGGATTCCCTGTATTGAAATAAAATTTCAATAATCTCTTCCTTCATTTCTGGTGTTAATTCAAAACTAATTTGTGCTTCAATCAACTGATCTGACACAAACTTTTCCTTATAATCATTTTTGTAAGGTGTGGATATGAAACTTTGATTAAAAATCAAGTACTTTTCCCGTCCTCAAAATTTGTATAAGGTAAAAATCAATTAAAAATAGTAAGAAATATTATTTTTAAGAGAAAACACGCCAATTTTATTGTTTATAACTTTATTAGTATAAAACAATAATATTATAAAGATTTATAGTTTTACCAACAATAAAAAATTTATCCAAAAAATACTGTACAAGAGATATTTTAAGGCTACAAAAGAAATTTCTTCAAGAGCAATTTCAATTGGAATTAATTGAGCAAAGAACTGCAGGAAATTAATCAAAGAACAAAGTCTTTAAAAAGAATATTAAAGAGAAAACTCTCCCAAAAGTGACCAGAGTGAATTTGGAAACAAAGTGACAAAGTTAACAGTGATGAAAGATGCTTTAATTCACTTTTGGGGTGGTTCAGGGGTAAAAATGATTATAAGAGTTACAAACAATTATTATAATAATTTTTTCACGTGGTTAAAAGGTTTAAAATGATTTAAAGAAGGTGGTTGGAATCTTTTATTGATTGGTTTAACAATTTTTAAACTAATTACAAAAGGAAAAGATTCTAACATGAAGAGAAAAGTGGGGCAAAGAAGACATTCTTTTATAGCCATCAATTTTCTTACTCCAAAAGTAAAATTTACTCTTTTCAGTCGTTAAAAACAGTCACAAAACGGAAAAGCCAATTATGGAATCATTGAATCCTGGTTTAGACCAAAAAGGGCTGGTTTAAGCCATTTTTAGCCATTTTAGACCCTTAAATCAGCCATTACTATAGCAATACCTGTTCTAGAGCCTTCAAAACACGTCAGAATGTGTGTAGGAGATGTAGAAACCAGTTAAAACTGTTTTTACTATGATTGTTTTATCTTAAGGGTAGTTTTACCCTCTTGGAAACAGCTAAAACTACCCCAGTTGGTATGAAAACCTCGTCATCCATTGAGTCCACAGACCCTGTAACTCAATTCCAGGCCAAAAGTGATGAACCTTTGCGTGAGTTTCACACCACATGCCCGTCGGCAAGGATTTTGGGGGTCTAGCTCCCCCTTAGAGCTGGAGTTCCTTTTCCCCCCAAATTTAATCTTTCCAATTTATTTTTCCTTGAATTCCTCATCATGTATTATACTTATAATTTACATATGTGATTCAATTGAGTTGTACAGTTCAATACAGTAGTAATTGATACCTCATATGTAAATCAAAGTCCACTTATGTAATACACGCGCACATTTTGACATTTCAATTGAACTCAATTGAAAATACTTTCATTCCTCATAACTTCTAAAATTTACACAACACCTCAATTTTAACACAAATTTTGGTGATTAACACTAAATGTGATGAGAATTAAATTAAAGTTTTGAGGATTTTCAATTTTCATACAGAAAATACTAAAAACTTAATTTAAGCTTATTTAGAGTTGAGCTACAAAATTTTCACTCAGAGGTGACCCAACCTGATTTTTTATGAGGACCCCAATGGTTAAATAATTTTTATATGTTTATTTATTGGATAGAAAGTTATAATAATTTTGCTTTAAATTTTTTCCAAATTTATTTATTTTTTTACAATTTTGTTAAAAATTCATTTTTACTTAATTTTTTCAAGTATAAATGTAATTTTATAATTTCAAAATTTAATGTAATTTTATTTTCAAATTGTAATGAAATTTTTAATTTTGAATAGAATTTTATATTTATATTTTGATTTTTATTTTAATAATATAAATAAATATATTTTATTTGTATTTATATGGGAATTTTGTATTTGTGGTCTTTTGGGTATATGAAATTACCTCTAAGGCTCACATTCCCTCCCCCTAAAAAAGAATAATACTTTGTAATATTGGTATTTCTAGTGTGTCTGAATCTCCTGAGGAGTTCGGTAGCTTCTGGTATATCTTTTTCTTCTAACCATTCATCTTCACAAGTTGGGTCACTTTACCTAACAAGGTATTCCCTCACTTTCTTGGTTCTTAATTTTCTTTCTTTAAGAACTTTGGTAATTTTATTAGTACCAGATGTCTCAATAGGAGGTATAAATTGGGGAATCTTATTCCTCAAGGGAAATTTCTCAGCATCACTACATTTATATGGCTTTACCCAGCTTACTGGAAATGTAGGATGCTTATTACTAGGTTTTTCAGATAATTCTACTTCAACAGCATTTTCTCCATGGAGGGCTTTAATAACAAAAGGTCCTGAAATGAGTCTTTGAGCTTTTTACATCCTTTGATGTTATTGAAGTTGGTGGTGGATACTAGTACTAAATCCCCTATCTTGAAATATGGAGTGGCATGAGATTTGTACCATTTATCTTTAGCATATGCAAATGAGTCTTCCATGCATTTTACTGCATGCTTCCTGGCTCTGTCTAGCATTCCTTTGAAGCTGGCAGCTCTAGGATGTATTTCAACCAAATCTTTCCTTAAAGAATCTTGGGGTAATTTGGGATTCCATCCTTTTTCCAAAAAAGCAGGAGTGTCATTGGTACTGGCATGAATGGAGGTTTTGTATGCCAGCTCCAGTGCAGGTAGAAGAGTACACCAATCATGGGTGAAACCATAACTATCTTTAAATTCAAGCCCATATGAACAAAATCTTCTCACCATGTCTTCTAAGGTTTGGATAATCCTTTCAGCCAGGCCATCAGTTTGTGGGTGGTAGGCTGTAGAGAAAGACAGTTTAGTGCCAAATAATTGGTGAAGATTTGTCCATAGTGCTAAAGTGAATTTGGGATCCCTCTCAATAATGATATTTGTAAATATCCCAGTTCATGACACTACTCTATTCCATATCAGAAGAGCTGTATCAATGGCTGTATCATCCTTGTGACATGGTAAAAAGATTGGAGTTTTACTGAATCTGTCTACAATTACTAGGAAAGCATTATAACTTCTTTCACCTCCTGTTGGTAGGCCATTTACCCAATCCATATGGACAATTTCCCAAGGTCTCCTTGGTTCTTGGATTTTTATCATATTTCCAAGTCTCTTGACAGTGGATTTATTTGCCTTTTGGAATCTGTCACAGGTTTTGCAATAGTCTGAAACATCTTTCTGCCACATTGGCCACCATATGCAGGTCTTTACTTTCTCTCTTGTTCTGTCTTCAGACAGATGTCCTGAAAAGGGGCTATCATGGCATTCTTTCAGTACAAGATTGATTAATGACCTGTCTACAACTGTCATGATACATGTGTGCTTGGATCTGTGGTAAATTATACCATCCAGTAGGTGAAATCTTCCTTCATCATAAGATTTCTTCCATACTTCATCCAAGGCATGTATTAGAGAGTTGTCTTTACAGTCTTTGTTGAGTAATTGGCATAAGATGTTACAATTCTTATCTTTAGTGTAACTATTTCTGACTTCTTCAAAGAAGGTGGTGTTCAAGTCTGTAACACTTATTCCTTCTATTGAGATTTGTGGTGAAGCTTCTTCTGGCACATAAGCAGGATTATCAATATTACTTGGTAATGGCTATATGCTTAGTCCATCTGCATTCTTATGAATATTCCCATCCTTATGAACAATAGCCATATTGCCCCTGTATTCTTGTATGGCTATTTGCCATCTGAGCATATGTCTGTTGGGTGTTTTCATGTTTAAAAGTGATTTGACAGCTGTACAATCTGTTATCACCTCAAAAACACATCCCTCTAAGAAGTAGTTCAATTTCTCCAAGGCCCAGACAAGGCATAGACATTTCATTTGACTTGCTCCATATCTGGCTTCAGTTGGTTTGATTTGCCTGGATATGAAGCATATGGGTCCTTATACAGGTTTATCATTTATGATCTGAACTTGGTGAAGTGCAGCACCTAGTCCATCCCCTGATGCATCAATATGTAGTTTGAAAGGTAATTTAAAGTCTGGCATCAGTAAGAGTGGAGCAGTGGTCAAGGCTTCTCTTAGAGACTCAAAAGCTTTGACTCTGTCAACAGTCATTTCAGATACTGTGTCTTTGTCACACAATTTATAAAGTGGTCTTGCTATGGATGCAAAATCTTTAATGTGTTTCCTGTAATATCCTGCAAAACCTAAGAATGACTGAATTTCCTTTTTGGTCTGAGGCATGGGTTTTAACAATACTGCTGCAACTTTGTTTTTGTCAATTGCAAGGGACAAACCAGATACAACATGTCCTAGTGCCTTAAGTTCTTTAAATCCAAAATGGAATTTCTTCAAGGAGATTTTCATGTTTACTGATTGAATCTTTTCAAAACTCTGGACAATCTGTACATGTGCTCCTCCCAAGTATTGGAACAGACAATAATGTAATCAATGTAAATGATTAACCATCCCTCTGAGAGTTCTTCAGGGAAGATTTTATTCATCATTCTTTGGAAGTGTGAAGGTGCATTTTTGATACCAAAGGGCATCCTCAAGTATTCATACACTCCACAATGAACAATAATTCTCAAGTATTTTCTTGCTCTTGGTGTCACCACATTTTGATGGAATCCTTTTAAGGGCATCCATAGTGGTTATATACACTGCTTGACATATTTTAGTAAGGGCAATTTGGATTTTTGGTATTGGGTATCTGTCTGGAACAGTGTAAGTGTTCAGAGCTCTAAAGTCCCCAACCATTCTGGATTTTCCATTATGCCATGCCACTATGACTGTTGTAGTTATTTCTACTTCTTCATTGTGGCCTACTTTTCTTATTACACCAAGGTCCAGGATTTCTTTGATATGAATTTCTAGAGCTTCTCTTGATTTTGGACTTGCTGGATATTCAGGTCTTCTTAATAGTGGTGGATAAGGTCTCTCAATGTTAAGAATGATGTCAACTTCATGACCAATCATTGCTCCTAGAGGTTCTTTGTCTGAAGCAAATGCTCCTCTGTGGTCATACAAAAGGGAAGAAAGTTCATTTTATTGTTTATCAGTCAGATGAAGGCTTATTTCAGCCTCATTTAACTGTTCAGACTTGAATTTCTCTAACTCTCAGTTGACTGGTGATACTTTTTTTACCGGAATTTGTCATTTAAATGGTAAAAAGGCAAATTTTTGGCGCTTATTGTCTCCAATAGTAAAGTATCTGTCTTTGTTGTTATGCAAATATATCCCATACATGATTAAATAGTCATTTCCCAATATAAAATGGGTACGAGACCAATTTTCCATAACAAAAAATTCAACTGTGATTCTTAAATTCCCATTTATGTGTGCAAATATGACATTGGTCTTGAAAATTCCTAATGCTTTCATTGGATTACTTGCACTGTTGAATTTTATACCATCAATTGGTAAAAATTGGTCTTCAAAATTTGGTACGCAAGTCTTAAGAAAAGATTTTCCAACACAAGAGCAGAAGGCTCCTGGGTCAAGCAAATGTTTGGTGGGCTTGTTGTCAATCACAACTTCTGTTATATGGGAGTTACCAGCTGTATAAACTTTTCCCCTGTTTGGTTTTGTTTTAATAAGTTGTGCATCTTGAGCTTTTGATGAATCAAGTTGACCATTGCTCAATTATGGTAAGTGGGAATAAGATTCCATGATGTCAAAAGTGGCAATGATATTTTCTATATCTTTTGAAGAATCAGAAAATATTGATGACTTATCATCTGAATTGTCTTCAATTATGTCATCTTTTCCAACATCAGGTTCCTTTTCAACATCAATTTCATTGATTTTTCCCTTCTTTGGACATGTATTGGCTAAATGGGTGGTGCTTTGGCAAATATGGCACTTTCTGACTGTATCTGCAGATTTATACTTAATATTATTAGAATTTTCTTTGGGGTTTTTGTCCACAGAATCTTTCCAAGGTGTATTAAACCTTTATTTGAGATTCACCCTACTAGAACCAGTTCTGGTTCTGGTGGTTACTTCTTCTAATATATTGATAATATCCTCTTCTGAAGATTGTTCAGTAGTCCTGCTTTTGATAGCATGCTCTAAGTCACCTCCACATTGTCTCAGAATTTTTCTATGGATCATAAATTCTGACATGTCAGGATATAATGCTGTTAATCTGTCTTTTTGTTGGCAAAACCATGGTAAAGCTTTGTCTTTATCAGCATTAAATTTGAAAGATTCAAAGGCTGTTTCAACTTTAGACCTCCAAGCATTGTTTGCCCATTTGTTGATGATTTGGGTTTTCCACCAAGTCCAACTCTGGTGTCCATGTGCTTGTCTTATTTTGATGTACCATCTGTGAGCTGATTTAGTAAACAAGATGTTAAAACTGGCTGTTACTAATCTGTCTGGTAATTCAAAATCCTCTTTGATCATTTCAATACCTCTAATGAATTCCATATGGTCATACTCTCCTTCACCACTGAAGTGAGGCCATTCTTTAAGTTTTGGAACTTCTTTCAAGAGTGCTTGGCCCATTGATGGTTCTAAGTTATGAAAAGAAGTAGAAAATTCATTTTTTAACTGTTGATTTTCAATATCCAATACTTTTGGATTGGGAATTCTTGCATCTTCATTTTGATTCAGAGGTGTAGACATTCTTGGTAAAGTGTTTAGCAGTTGTTCAATATCATTCATTTTACTGTTGTTACACCTTTGTGACTTTCTTAATCCATGTTTCAAGTTTTGTATAGAGTGTATGACATTCTTTTTATGATCATCTTCTTTATATGTTAGCTCATTCCATAATTCTGTTTGCTTAGTATTTCTAGATATAACTTCATTTAACTTTATTGTTAATTTTGATAATTCCTCTCTTGAGGTATCAAAATGCTTTTTCAGGGCAACTATATTTGTCTTTACTTCAGCAAATGATTTTGAAATATCATCAAGAGCTTGTTTATTATCTTCTTTGATAGTGCTTATGGATTATTTTATTCTTGTTTCAATTATGTCATCAATATTGAATTTAGAATATTTGTCTGTTAATTCTTTAATAATGGCAGATTGTTCATTTATCTTAATGCCAAAAGAATTATCATTATTGGAGGTTTTGATTGTTCTTAAAACTCTTTCAAAGCATTTAAGTGTATCATTTATTTGGCTCAGACTCAAGTTATTTGTTTTACGATTGTCACAAATTGATGTATTTTTATCAGAAGGATGACTTTTTATGTCAGAAATAGCTTTATGCAACTCTGGAATACAATCAAAAGTATCAGAAATCATTTTTGATATTTTAATCTGGCTTACTCCTTCTTTTGTAATTCCATCATGGTTCTGGCCATCTGAAATACATTTTCCATGGCATCCTGTTAACTCTTTGGGATTCTGTAGCCCAGGCTGTAAGGTTTTGGGGCTGGTGCCTTCCCTTTGCCCTTGTTTGGAGTTTGTGGCTGCTTTTTCACATTTAAATTTCTGCTGGTGGCCACTGAGGCTGTTTTTGGAACTGGTTTGGGTGGTGGAGGGTTGTTTTTCCTCCATTCTAGTTTCAAAAGCATCATGTTTTTCTTCTCCATCAATGGATGCCATCCATTGAGCAATTTGCAAGTATTGGGATGGCCCAGGAATTTTCTCACAGTCAGGTAAGAATTCATGCAATTCTTCCACAGGTCTGCAAGGATCTGGTACTCCTTGAACTGAAGTGCATTTTTGTATGCACTGTGGCTCGCTTTGTATATGTCCACTGAGGCTTGTTGTGGCGGTGTCAGCTCTTTTTGAAGGTAAAATGGTATTATCAGCTTCAGAATGACCCATTTTAGTTGTTTGGAAGTCATCAACTGACCCTTTTCCTTCTGTACCTGATTGCCCTCCGCCATAATCAGGTCTATTACCTTTCTGGGAGCTGCTTGAGGGGTCATAGCTGGCTCCTGATCTGGTTGAAGGCATAATTATGCTTAAAAAGGCTTAGAATAGTAATTTAACGTCAAAAAACCTACTATTGGCCAAATCTTTGGCTTTCTGAAGAGTATTACTTATTTCCAAGTTGACTAATTCAGAAGACATTGGCTCTGGTTGAATATTCTGAGTCACAATAATAGTACTATTATGATCAGAATTAACAGTACTGGCAGGAATAATGGTGGTTACTGTTGAGGCTTTTTCAATGTTTTCTTGTCTTACCATGTTGTCAGACACTAAAATTAATGAAAAAACCAATTAATTAAGTAAAGGAAAGAATATTTCAAAAAACAAATTAAAATATAAGCCTCACCTATAATATTAAAAAAATTATTTTTTTATTGATTTTTTGAAATATGAGTATTTTTTATATGTTTTCAAATTTTTCAATATAAGAGAAAGGATTTAAAAAGAGTAAAAAAATATGTCACAGGGAAAATATCATGGCTGGGCACCCAAATGTAAGTTGTGGATATGAAACTTTGATTAAAAATCAAGTACTTTTCCCGTCCTCAAAATTTGTATAAGGTAAAAATCAATTAAAAATAGTAAGAAATATTATTTTTAAGAGAAAACACGCCAATTTTATTGTTTATAACTTTATTAGTATAAAACAATAATATTATAAAGATTCATGGTTTTACCAACAATAAAAAATTTATCCAAAAAATACTGTACAAGAGATATTTTAAGGCTACAAAAGAAATTTCTTCAAGAGCAATTTCAATTGGAATTAATTGAGCAAAGAACTGCAGGAAATTAATCAAAGAACAAAGTCTTTAAAAAGAATATTAAAGAGAAAACTCTCCCAAAAGTGACCAGAGTGAATTTGGAAACAAAGTGACAAAGTTAACAGTGATGAAAGATGCTTTAATTCACTTTTGGGGTGGTTCAGGGGTAAAAATGATTATAAGAGTTAAAAACAATGATTATAATAATTTTTTCACGTGGTTAAAAGGTTTAAAATGATTTAAAAAAGGTGGTTGGAATCTTTTATTGATTGGTTTAACAATTTTTAAACTAATTAGAAAAGGAAAAGATTCTAAAATGAAGAGAAAAGTGGGGCAAAGAAGACATTCTTTTATAGCCATCAATTTTCTTACTCCAAAAGTAAAATTTACTCTTTTCAGTCTTGAAAAACGGTCTGAAAACAGAAAAGCCAATTATGGAATCATTGAACCCTGGTTTAGACCAAAAAAGGCCTGGTTTAAGCCATTTTTAGCCATTTTAGACCCTTAAATCAGCCATTGCTATAGCAATACATGGTCTAGAGCCTTCAAAACACGTCAAAATGTGTGTAAGAGATGTAGAAACCAGTTAAAACTGTTTTTACTATGATTGTTTTATCTTAAGGGTAATTTTACCCTCTTGACAACAGCTAAAACTACCCCAGTTGGTATCAAAACCTCATCATCAATTGAGTCCACAGACCCTGTAACTCAATTCCAGGCCAAAAGTGATGCACGTTTGTGTGAAATTTGACACCACACGCCTGTTAGCAAGAATTTTGGGGGTCTAGCTCCCCCTTAGAGCTGGAGTTCCTTTCCCCCCCAAATTTAATCTTTCCAATTTATTTTTCCTTTAATTCCTCATCATGTATTATACTTATAATTTACATATGTGATTCAATTGAGTTGTACAGTTCAATACAGTAATAATTGATACCTCATTTGTAAATCAAAGTTCACTTATGTAATACACACGCACATTTTGACATTTCAATTGAACTCAACTGAAAATACTTTAATTCCTCATAACTTCTAAAATATACACAACACTTCAATTTTAACACAAATTTCGGTGATTAGCACTACATGTGATGAGAATTAAATTAAAGTTTTGAGGATTTTCAATTTTCATACAGAAAATACTAAAAAGTTAATTTAAGCTTATTTAGAGTTGAGTTACAAAATTTTCACTCAGAGGTGACCCCACCTGATTTTTTATGAGGAATCCAATGGTTAAATAATTTTTGTATGTTTATTTATTGGATGAAAAGTTATAATAATTTTTATTTAACTTTTTTCCAAATTTATTTATTTTTTTACAATTTTGTTAAAAATTCATTTTTACTTAATTTTTTCAAGGATAAATGTAATTTTATAATTTCAAAATTTAATGTAATTTTATATTTAAATTGTAATTAAATTTTCAATTTTAAATACAATTTTATCTTTATATTTTGATTTTTATTTTAATAATATTAATAAATTTACTTTATTTATATTTATATGTTAATTTTGTATTTGTGGTCTTTTGGATATACAAAATTACCTCTAAGGCTCACAATTTTTTACTTTTCTAATGACAGTTATTTCTCTTTTTTCATGAGGAAAAGAAAACTTTTGCCATTAGTTTTTCCCTATAGTGAAATACCTGTCTTTAGGATTATTAATATCAATACCATAAATATTGATATAATCATTTCTAAGTATATAGTGTTGTTAAGTACAATTATTAATAACAACAAATTCAACTTTTAATCTGATAATTCCTGCAGGATGAGGATATATCATTTTTGCTTCAAAAATGCCAAAGGGGTGCATATCTTGGAGAGCACTGCTGTATTTTATACCTTCAATTGTCATTAAATTTTCTTGCCAATTGGTATAAACCTTCTCAAGATAATCATTTCCAACACAAGTATAAAAAGCACCTGAGTCCAAATCTATCATGCCTTCTCTGTTGTTTGTCACAATATTACTGATACAAGATGAGCCAGCTGTATAACCTTTACCTCTGGCTGGCTTGGGTTTTTGCATTTTAGAATCTTGCACATGTATGAGATCCATACATTTATCACTGTACTGTGGTAAGTGAGAATGCACTTCTGTGACTTCAAAGGAAACAATAATATTTTCTATACTAAGTTCATCTGGTAATTCCTCCTCTTCAGAAGGTTCAGAATCAATTTCATGTACAGGGACATCATTTGTTTCTTTTGTGTCATCTTTTTCCATTTCTATCTCATTGATTCTTGTCTTTTTGGGACAAGTATTTGCCAAATGAGATGTACTTCCAGAATTATGACATTTCAAAGTAGCTTTTTCATGTGGCTTTTTCGGTTTGGGAATTGGTTTCCCCCTGGTTTTGTTGTCAATTGGGGGTTTATACCAATTCCTACCAATTTTTGTTCTAGAAGTGATGTCCTCCATAGAATTGATATAATCTTCTGTAGAGCAAGGATCAATACATCTTCTTATTATAGAATGCTCAAGGTCACCACCACACTGTCAGCCTGTGACTCAAAATAGAGCACCAGCATGACATCCAACATGCCATAAGTAATGGTATGAGGAATATTGGACAAATATAGCCAATACAAGTAAATTATAAAGAGGAAACCTCCTCAAAGATAATAAGAAAGGACAAAGATATGCCCTATCAAAGATAAGACCAAATAAGCAAAAACTCTTATTCTGGCCTCTAATCTAACTTATGTATATTTAATGGGAACCCCACCAGAATTGTTATTTTTCTTAAAGCTCACATAGAGAGCTACACAATGATATCATCCATGTTGTTGTAACACCACTACAACTGGAGATACCATATAACCTTATTTTCAAAACCAAGTCCCCCTGAAAGTCAAAGAGGGCTTGTACAAAACTGTACAAAAGTATAACCAAATTAAAGATCTCAACAAGAGCTTTAATTTGAGACACCTTAGACCTCTGTATCTCTTAAATTGACTGAGGGATCTTGGTTCAAAGGTTTAATAACCAAAATACAGATATTCTGAAAACAAGAAAATAAACAAACCCCTGTATTTTTGGCATACACTCATACAACTGTACAGTGTAATATACCAAACTGTAGAGCTAATCAAGCCCTACAAAACTGTATCATAAGAATACAGATATCTTCCAAATTGAAGAAGATATCTAGCATGGAAGTTTTTGAAGCCTCATACTGATGTACAAAATTACATCCAAAAACTTAAAACCCTTATAACTTTTGCTATTTGCAGGAAGGGTAAACATGAAGCATACCAAATTGAAGAGCTCATTAAGCCCTTCAATTCTGTGCTCTTGGTTTCTTGATATCTCAAAAACTGACTGAGATATCTTGGTTGGAAGTATTTTGACCAATACTGGCCTGTACCAAACCTGTACCAACCAGTACTGGCTTGATACTTAAAATAATGGTTGTTTAAAGCTTAAACCCGCCCAGAATGACTAATATTAGTCATCCAGACACTCTGGACACGTCACAATGGTGCTGACGTGGCCTGTGAAGAGTTTTTTCACCCTGTATTGATCCAGAATGATCATTTGTGGTCCAAAAACCACAATTCTGACTATGCTGACGTCAGAATTGATGGTACAGAACCACAACCCAGCCTCCAGAGTGAAAATTTTCACTCTGTAGACGTGTGAAGAGCCTACCAGTCTTTCACAGTCCTCAGAGGAGATAAAAGCAGGTCTTTCCTCACTGGAAAAGACTCATCTTATCATGAATTAACATCCTTACGTAGTAAAACTGTCTTATACCAGTAGTACTCTTAGGATTATATTGATATAATTAAAATAATTATTTATTGTAGTGTTTCTTTACAGTCAAAGATATTAGAGCATTGCAACCCAGGTCCTCAATAGACTCATCACCACTGTTACCACATAGCAGTAGGACCTGAAGACTTAATTTTCATTTATTTTGTGTGTGTCACAGTCATAGTGCTAGCTTGTATTTACTATTTTTAAGCTACTACATAGACTCACCCTGACACACACTTTCTTAATATCCTTTTATGTACCATTCTTTCAGACATATCAGGATGAAGGGCAGTTAATCTGTCCTTTTGTGTAAGAAGCCAAGACATGGGACTGTCCCTCTCAATATTAAAAATGGCTTCTTAAAAAGAACTCTCCATTTTAAATCTCCAGGAATAATTTGCCCATTTGGAAATACTTTGTTCTTTCCACCAAGGCCAAGAATCTTTACCATGGTCTTGTCTCATTTTGTAATACCATTTCTTTGCTGATTTGGTAAACAATGAGTGTAATCTGGCACTTATGTATTAATGTGGTATGTTAAAGTCTTCTTTAAACATAACAATTTTTTTCATAAATTACATATGATTATATTCCCATTCACCACTGAAGGTTGGCCATTCCTCTAATCTTGCAAAGTCTTCAAATTTCAAGCAGTTTCCACTTCTGCATTACTTGAAGTTGTATGATGTAAGTCATTATTCAATTTTAGCACATTTCTGTCAAGCATTGGTGTAGACTGTCTTGGCAAATCATTCTTCAATGATATATTCTTAATACTTGATTGAATGTCTTCTTTCAATTCAAGTCTTGCTTTATCACTTTTTTCCAATTGTTCTTGGAAAAGAGCTGCATTGTACCCAGTTGAGTTTTCCAAGTTTTGAACTTGTATCCATAATTCTTTTAACTGTCTCATTATAAAAGAAATGGAATTGTCATCTGGTTGATTGAATAAGGTAACCTTAGACTCAATTCTTGCACAAATTTGCGCCAAAGACAAAATATTGTCTTTATTAACATTTTCAAGGCAAATAATGGTCTTTTGTGACTCTTTCACTTGTAGTATCTCATTACCCAACTTCTGTTGGATATACACAAATGTTTTAAGCTTTGTTATATTTTCTTTATTACAAGTTTCAATTTGGTTTACAAGCTTTAAAAGATCTACTTCTTTGGAAAAGATTGTTTCAATCTTTCCTCTTCCTTGTTTTTGGATTACATCAGAGTTCATGCCATATTGAACACATTGTCCATGGCTGTCTTCTCTTTCTTGGTACTCCTGTAACTCTGCGGGTAAGGCTTGTTCCACTTGGGATGCGCCTTTCCCTTTGCCTTTTGCTTTCCTTTATGGTTGGTATTTGGGGTTTTCTTGGGCTTGTTTGGCACTTGTTGAGGCTTGGGGAGCTTCCACTGGGATGTTTTCCTTCCCTTGGGCCAACTTCTTCTTCTGGTCCTCTGATAACATGCTTTGGTTTTTCAACCAAGCTGTTATCTGTTGGACTTGTCCTTTGCAAGAAATGGGTCTCCAACCCTGCAGAAGTTTTCTGTCCTTCCTGGCCCCATGAACTCAAAGGTGCTGGCTAATCTTTGGGAACTGGTGGAAGTTCTGGCATCCTCCATTTGTGCCTCTCCTCTGGGCTGAAATTCTTGTATTTTGGGTTTATGACTTAAATGTCCTGGTCCAGATCCATTTGATTAGATGGAGTAGTTACTTCCACTTCTAGTAGGAGTCATTCAACATCAACATAAAGAAATTATTTCAGCCTGTGACTCAAAACCAGAGCACAAGCATAACAGCCAACATACCATAAACCAATGGTATAGCCAAAATACCACCAAAACATGGAGCTGAGACAAATTAGCTCAAAAGGTATCAAAAGAAAGAGGAAACTCACCTCTTTCTGAAAATATAAGTCCCATCACCATAGGACAAGAAATAACAAAGTTATTCCTGCTCAAAGTTATTGCTGAGCATAAACCTTAATTTTCACCTCTCATCTAAAATCTAGAAGGAGAGGCTTAACCCCATCAAATGGGTATTCAAAATGAAGCTCTAAGCCAGGGCTATCTAATGGTGCCAGCCAAACTGAGCTAGCACCAGTATTACTTGAGTTATGGTCAAATTCAGACCAAATAAGGGGAACAAAACATTCACCTCTCATCTAACTTTTACAGTTTTAGTGTGAGATACTTAAAGTGGGGTCTTTTTGGAAAGAGAACAATCAGGGCTATCTGATGGTGCCATCCATTTCCTCATAACTCCACTACAACAGAAGTTATTGGCCAAACAAGCTTAATACAGCTTTTGACCAGACCACGCCAATGTACAAAAATACTTGTACATGGGATAACTTTGTCATATTTAATGATAACCATGTCATGTTGGGTACCATTTTGTAGAGCTCATACAGGGCTACTCAATGAACCAACTTTGAGCTTGATATCTCAAAAACTGACAGAGGTATGACCATTTTAAGGTCAAAATCCCACCTGCTGTCAGATACAGCCTTACCATGGGATAATATCCCATAACCATGAATATGAGGTGTCAAATAGACAAAGAAGAATGATTTTACTTCAATACCTCATATGTCAGTCAATACTGGGGTCCCATACAGTTTCTGTACAGCATTCTACGCGTCATACACGTCAGAATCAGGCTGTGAGGTCCCCAGATGAAAATTTTCACCCTGTATTGGTGAAAACTGCCCAGATGTGGTTTCAAAACCACATCTGAGCCCAATACAGGGTATACAGGCTGTTTGCAAACCACAAGCCTGTCATAGAAAGTGAAAAATCTTCACTTCCTCTACGTGGAAAGGTCTAGCAGCCTTTTCACCTCAATTTCAGGATAAAAGGAGGGCTTTTCACAGCCAAAACCCTTTCATCATCCTGCTCTTGAATAACCTACGTAGTAAACTGTCAAAAACAGTTTTACTCTTGGTTAAATAATCAGGTATAATTATAATCTTTAATTATTGTAGACTTTATTATTGTAATCCAACAGATAAAGCCTGCACCCAGGGTTCTCAATAGCGCTCACCACCACTATTTCTTAAATAGTAGAACCCTTTTATTTTATTATAAACCCTTATAAAATCCTTTTAATCATTTTCTGCCATGTCACATACACAGTTAAAGCTGTAATTAGCCTAGTTATACCTTTATCATAGTATCATCCTGACATTTTGGGGGCCTGGCCATGTTTTTTGACCTTTTTTGGACCTTACAAGTAAGTCTTTTCTCTTTTTTATGACTTATTAACACATTGTTTTATCATTTTTTAGGCGTAATTTCTGTTTAAAAATATATATTTTATATATTTTTACCTTTTTTTTATATATACTCATATTATAAGAGTATTTTTACGTGGTTAATACCCACAGTAATTTATTATTTTTGGCGTGTTTAGCATATAAAAACACATAAGCCACTAATAAAGTCCTGTATTCTTGACTGAATAAGGACACCTCTGACTGAAAAACCATCAGTTGAGGCGTGGTCAAGTGTATTGTTAATTCAATAACACTTGTATATAAACCACTTTTACAGAATACACTTGCAAACCACAAGTGTATCTGAGGGATACTGACACACAAACAGTGTGACAGGACACCATAAGCTGTATTTTTGACGTGAAATTGTTAATTCAATTACATTGTCATTATACAAGGGCATACTGTAATAATATACAAGCCCAGAGGCCATTCTTAGACGTGCAAAACCAGCCTTTTAAGAAGTCTTAACTGACATAAGCCCTCTTTTTCCTGTTTTGATTCAGTGGAAGAAAACTACATCCCACTTGAAACCCAGTCACAGGCCAACACACCAGTGACACCCTCAGAACCAGAGGGCAGCAAGGGTAAAGGAAAAAGGCTTAGTGAAGGCCTCATTACAGCCAAGAAGTGGACACCAATAGCCACTCAGAGGAATAGAAAACCACGAAACTCTGCTTCAATACAAGGTAAACCAACCTTAACCACTTGTACAGGGAAGATTACAATTATTAACCCAGTTGTAACCTCCAAAGGCAAACTGCCCAAATCAGAAGATAACAAATTTGTACAAGGCACAGTCAAAGGTAAATACCCTAAGAACATAAATTTTTTGACTGCTTGCAAACACTGATATGTCCACTGCATACCTCAGAGACCTTGGCTTCCAAAGGAACCAGCCAGAGGATAGAGCAGGAATGTCTAGAACCAGAAGACCTGAAAGAAGACACATTGGACACAGTGGTGGATGGCAAAACAATGAGGGAGATAATATCAACCTTGCCATTCACACTCCAATTCAACAGAAACCTCAAACCAGAGGACTGGAAGGATATGGATCAAGTTCTTCAAATCCACCAACTCCTCAAAGATTTGTTTCAATGGAGTATGTACAACAAGAGGTTCAACCTAGCAACTCACTGGGCAGAACTGGGATCAAGTTGCCAGAAGATCTGTCTCAAAGAGAGAGACTTCAAAGAGCTTATGCTAATCAGAAAGGGTTGGAATCCTACCAGGCAGCACAGACTCCTTGAGGCAAGGGCACAGAGGATAAGGGAGAATCAAGCCACTATCCAAGCTATAGAAGAACAGTTAACCCAGACAGGGCCTACTCAGATTCCTTCAGGTTCACAAGGAGCATGCCAAATCAGCTCTCCAGTGGCTTCACACCATTCTTCACAATTCCAGGAAGTTTCCAGGAGAAGACAAGGCAACAAGGGCAAGAACAAAGCCTCCTTCAACCAGAGGAGGAAAGAGTCAGACCCCATGCTCCAGAAGCTGTTAGATTTGGTAAAAGAAGTACACAAGAACCAGAATTAGTTGTAAACCACTCTAGAATCAGTAGTCCTAGTAATAGAAACATTACCCCCACTCAGACTGAAAATAACATGATCACATCTGAGAGTAACATCAACAGTGACACACTGTGGTTACAAATGTCCCAATATGCTGAGCAATCTGCAAAGCAGGCTACAGAATTTGCAGCTGCCCAAGAGAGGATGAGAAAAACTCAAGCCTCCTTGGAGCAGATAGTTAAAAACCTTCAGGAAGGATATGCTCAACTGAGCAAAGCCTCTGAAGAAACCAGCAAGAGACTGAATCAAGTCTCTGAAGAACAAAACCATAGTAGCAGGGACAGGGAGTGTCTGAACCAAGACATCAACAAATTGTTTGATGCCTACCATAGCTTAAAGCCCCAACCACAAGGCCAAGCTATGGAGAATCCATATCAACCAGATGACATCAAACCAGATGCCATGTTGTTGAATAAGGCAAGATCTCCATCAAAATACCAGGATGGAGATGGCATGTCTTATTCAGAGAAGGAAGCCTTGAAACAGCTTCCTGAGGCCTCAAACTGGCCCAAATTCTCTGGATCAGGAGAATATGATCATATGGAACTCATAGATTATATTGATGGACTCTTCATTGATGTACCAAGCATACCAGATTACTGGATTACTGCTATACTGAATACTGCATTTAAAGGTCATGCAAGTATATGGTACACTGAAATGAAAGAAATCCATGGCAGAAGAAATTGGCCATGGTGGAAGAGTCAAATAATCCAAAAGTACAGTAATGGAACTTGGATATGGCAAAAGACCATGTCATTTGAAAATGACAAATACTCTGTGGACAAAGAGCCATATGAGTTGTGTCTTAGACAGTCTAAAAGACTTAAAGCCATTGATCCTCAAATGAACATTCAAATGAGGAATCATAAACTTCTGACACAACTGCCAGGAGAACTAGAGCATGCAGTAAAGTGCAGATGCAACCAAAATTGCACTCTAGATGATATAGCCAATACCTTACAAGACATAAGGAAAAGGACTAATATAGGGAAATTCACCCTATATAGAAGCAATAGTTTCAAAGAGAAACAACCTTTCAGGGTAGGCTTTAAAGACAAACCCAGAGAAAGAGTAGCAGAAGTGGCAAAGAAGAAGAATTCTTGTCACAATTGTGGTTCAACAGACCACTATGCCAACAACTGTCCCAAAGCAAAGAAGAAAGTCTATGCTATAGAAAAAGTCCCTGAAGAAGAACCTCCTACAGAGGATTCTGAATCAGACTCTATGGGTGATGCCATCAGAGAACCATCTGATGAGGATCAAGACCCAAGAGAGGAATTTCTAGTGGAATACCAAGAGGAAACCCCACTAGAAATCCAGGATATACAGTTGGAAGTAGGCATGACACAAGACACTGCCAACAAGAACTTGTGTAAACACACACAAGATGCACAAACATTCCTGGTTACACCAACCAAAGGAATGGCATATATACATGGAACAGCCACAAAAATGACTGTATGTATTGACAATGCTCAGCACCCACTGATCATTGACAGTGGAGCACACTGCTCCATAGTGGCCAGAAATTATCTGGATAACCACTTCCCAAACTGGGAAAAAGAACTCTTGCCCACCAGGGCAAAGAACTTTAAGAGTGCATCTGGAAAGATGACCTCTATTGGGACAATTATCAAAGAGATAATTATACCCCACAGAAAAGGTAATATCAGACTCAACCCAGAGTTTGTAGTGCTTGAAGATGCCCACATCCAAGGGTTTTTACTGGGAACAGATTACCAGAGGATGTATGGCATAGATATTTACAATAGTAAAAATAGGCATATTACCATTGGTACTAACAAGGAAAAGAAATTTTCTCTTGATATATACCAGATATCTTCTCAGGACCCACTGGAAGAACTTCTGAAAGAATTCAGAGAGGGACAGTTTAGCACTACCCTCACCAGTAAACAAAAGCTAGGTTTACTGAAGATGCTGAGGAAGAATAGACCAGCATTTGCCATTGGTGAAGAACCATTAGGCAAGATCAAAGGCCATGATATAGAACTATATCTGGATGTAGAAAGGCCTTATCCACCCATGTTAAGGAGACCTCCTTACCCAGCAAGTCTGGAGACCAGGAAAGAGATTGAGAAACACATCAATGAATCCTGGACATGGATGTCATTAGGAAGATTGGACATAATGAAATAGTGGAAATAACCACTCCTGTCCTAATCACCTGGCATGATGGCAAGTCTAGATTGTGTGGAGACTTCAGAGCCCTGAACAACTACACAAAGGCAGACAGGTTTCCTATACCAAGGATACCTCATGCCTTGGATAAATTGTCCAAAGCCAAATACATAACCAAGATGGATTGTATGAAGGGTTTCCACCAAATTGGAGTTTAACCAAACTCCATGAAATTACTCAGAATTATATGCCATATGGGCATATATGAGTACACCAGGATGCCATTTGGCATCAAGAATGCACCAGCCCACTTCCAAAGGATGATGGACACCATATTTCAAGAAGAAATAATGGAAGGCTGGATGGTAGTATATATTGATGATATCATTATATACTCAGAGACATGGGAAGACCATGTACAATACATAGACAGAGTGCTAAGTAAATGTACACCCATCAATCTGAAAATTTCACTCAAAAAGTGTAATTTTGGCCAACAAGAGCTACTAGCTCTAGGACACAAAGTCTCAGGCCTTAGTCTGGCAATTGACCAGAACAAAGTAGCAGAAGTACTACAAAAGCCAGTACCAAAGAACATCAAAGAGATGCAATCTTTCCTTGGATTTTCCAGCTACTATAGAAAACACATCAAAAACTTTGCCCACATAACTAGTAGTTTATACAAGTTATGCTCAAAGGATGTAGTTTTTGAAATTACCAAGGAAAGAAGGGAGGCATATGAGAGGATCAAATATGAACTCACTAATGCACCTGTGCTCATCTTACCTGACTTTGAACTACCATTCAAATTATATAGATGCAGCATGCAGTCAAGGCCTAGGAGCAGCCCTTTACCAAAGACAAATTGTGGATGGTGAACCAAGAGAAGGTGTAATATGTTACATCTCCAGGCAGCTGAAAGATTCAGAAGCCAGGTATGGGGCCACCCAGACAGAATGTCTATGTCTAGTCTGGGCTCTAGAAAAACTCCATTATTATTTGGAGGGTGCAGTCTTTGAAGTCTATACAGACTGCACAGCCTTGAAGTCTTTAATAAACATGAAGACTACTAATAGACACATGCTGAGATGGCAAATAGCCATCCAGGAGTATAGAGGGAACATGACCATCATATACAAGGAAGGTAAAAGCCATACCAATGCAGATGGCCTGAGCAGATGACCACTGGACAATGTCAAAAGCAATCCAGCTTATGACCCTGAAGTTGCTGCAAAAATTCCTATCCATTTTATGGAAATAAATAGGAAGAAAAACTTCAGATTCTCTGAATGGGCACCAGGGAGTGGTACCCTTGACAGTGGAAACACTGATTCAGAAGGGACAGAAACCCCCATACTGGGAATAAGTTCCTCAGAACTGCACAATGAATTTTTTAATGCAGTACTGAAATCTTATGCTAAACACAAAAAGTGTAGCATACTACTCCAACTCCTTCAACAAAAATACAGGAGCCCAGAACTGGAAACCCAGCTGGAGGAACCCTGGTTGAGGGCCTATAAGGACAATAAATTCTTCCTTATAGATGGCCTCATTTATCACAGAGAAAAGCACACCAGTGCACTCACAGTGATAGACAGAGACCACATCTCTTTAATCCTGCAGGAATGCCATGACTGCCCCTACATGGGACACATGAGTGAGGACAGGACTAAAGAGAGGGTAGCAAGCACAGCGTGGTGGCCCAAGTGGGAGAAAGAGTTGAGTGAATACATCAACACTTGTGAAAGATGCCAAAAGGCAAATAGAAAACATGGGAAGAAATATGGGTTACTTCAACACATAGAAGAACCCAAACACCCATGGGAAACCATCAACATGGACTGGGTCACAGGACTTGTCCCAGGAGGCAAAGAAAACTACAATGCCTGCCTAATCATAGTTGATAGGTTCAGCAAGAGCATGAGATGTCTACCATGCCATAAAGAGGACACAGCCATGGACACTGCTCTGTTATTTTGGAATAACATCATATCCACCTGTGGAGTCCCTAAGATCATAATTAGTGATAGGGACCCGAAATTCACATCTGAATTTTGGACCAATTTATATGACATGCTAGGCACCAAGCTTGCTTTTTCCACAGCTTACCATCCACAAACAGATGGCCTAGCTGAGAGGATGATCCAAACAATGGAGGACATCCTCAGGAGGTTCTGTGCCTATGGCATGGAATACAAGGACCATGAAGGATATACCCATGATTGGGTCACCCTCTTACCAGCAGTCCAACTGGCTTATAATACAAGCCAGCACTCTACCACAGGAAAAACACCTGCACTGGTAGAGAAAGGGTGGAATCCCCTGTTACCTGTGGATAACTTGAAGAAAAATCTTCTGACCATCCACCCCACAGCCAAAGACTTCCATGATATGTGGAAGAAAGCCTGTGATACTGCTGCCAAATGCATAGCTGAGGCCAAAGAGTATAATAAGCAAAGGTGGACAAAGCACATATGGAACCTGACTTCAAGGAAGGGGACCAGGTGTTAGTGTCTACACTGAACTCTAACAATCTCAAAGGACCCAAGAAAATGAGAGACTCATTTGTAGGGCCCTTCACTATCATTAAGTTGATAGGGAAGAATGCAGTAGAGGTCAAGCTCACTGAGGAGTTTTCTAGGAAACACCCAGTCTTTCCAGTGAGCCTGGTGAAACCATACTTCCAAACAGAGGAGGATAAATTCCCCTCCAGGAAGAAGAACACCACTCCACCCAAAATAGTGGAAGTAGAAGACTCTCCTGGACCTGTGAGTAAAATCATCAGGGCCAGAAAAATCAGACTTAATGGGAAAGATCAGAAAAAATATCTAGTCCGATTTAAGAACCAGACAGCTGACAAAGACAAATGGTTGGCAGAGGAGGCCATACCAGATGGGAACCTTCATTTAAGGAGATTCAGAGCCTCTAGGAGGACTGAACAGTCTCATCAATGATGCGCCTTTTTTAGAGGGAGGGTATGTCAGCCTGTGACTCAAAACCAGAGCACAAGCATGACAGCCAAAATACCATAAACCAATGGTATAGCCAAAATACCACCAAAACATGGAGCTGAGACAAATTAGCTCAAAAGGTATCAAAAGAAAGAGGAAACTCACCTCTTTCTGAAAATATAAGTCCCATCACCATAGGACAAGAAATAACAAAGTTATTCCTGCTCAAAGTTATTGCTGAGCATAAACCTTAATTTTCACCTCTCATCTAAAATCTAGAAGGAGAGGCTTAACCCCATCAAATGGGTATTCAAAATGAAGCTCTAAGCCAGGGCTATCTAATGGTGCCAGCCAAACTGAGCTAGCACCAGTATTACTTGAGTTATGGTCAAATTCAGACCAAATAAGGGGAACAAAACATTCACCTCTCATCTAACTTTTACAGTTTTAGTGTGAGATACTTAAAGTGGGGTCTTTTTGGAAAGAGAACAATCAGGGCTATCTGATGGTGCCATCCATTTCCTCATAACTCCACTACAACAGAAGTTATTGGCCAAACAAGCTTAATACAGCTTTTGACCAGACCACGCCAATGTACAAAAATACTTGTACATGGGATAACTTTGTCATATTTAATGATAACCATGTCATGTTGGGTACCATTTTGTAGAGCTCATACAGGGCTACTCAATGAACCAACTTTGAGCTTGATATCTCAAAAACTGACAGAGTTATGACCATTTTAAGGTCAAAATCCCACCTGCTGTCAGATACAGCCTTACCATGGGATAATATCCCATAACCATGAATATGAGGTGTCAAATAGACGAAGAAGAATGATTTTACTTCAATACCTCATATGTCAGTCAATACTGGGGTCCCATACAGTTTCTGTACAGCATTCTACGCGTCATACACGTCAGAATCAGGCTGTGAGGTCCCCAGATGAAAATTTTCACCCTGTATTGGTGAAAACTGCCCAGATGTGGTTTCAAAACCACATCTGAGCCCAATACAGGGTATACAGGCTGTTTGCAAACCACAAGCCTGTCATAGAAAGTGAAAAATCTTCACTTCCTCTACGTGGAAAGGTCTAGCAGCCTTTTCACCTCAATTTCAGGATAAAAGGAGGGCTTTTCACAGCCAAAACCCTTTCATCATCCTGCTCTTGAATAACCTACGTAGTAAACTGTCAAAAACAGTTTTACTCTTGGTTAAATAATCAGGTATAATTATAATCTTTAATTATTGTAGACTTTATTATTGTAATCCAACAGATAAAGCCTGCACCCAGGGTTCTCAATAGCGCTCACCACCACTATTTCTTAAATAGTAGAACCCTTTTATTTTATTATAAACCCTTATAAAATCCTTTTAATCATTTTCTGCCGTGTCACATACACAGTTAAAGTTGTAATTAGCCTAGTTATACCTTTATCATAGTATCATCCTGACAAATTAAGACTAAGAAACAGATTCAATTGACCTGCTGGACCTTTAAAGGGTTCTTTGGTAATTAACCCCCTTGGTGCTGGGCTAGTTTGAATCCCAATACTAGACTCTGAGGCTTCAGAGTCTGAAGACCTTTCTCTGACGGATGACACTAGAGAACACAAAATTATAAGTTATTTTATCAAGCAATAAAAGTAACTTATAAACTCAACTTGTTGGATAAAGTTGTTTTAATGTAATTTATGGCAAATGACATCAAAAAGAAAGAAGAATGTCTAAGTTTAAAGAAAAAATGTTTTTAGTAAAGATTTTCAATTTTTAAATTTTTTGATTGATTTTATATTTTCTTCAAATAAATAATAATTATGCAATTAATAAGTTATTAATCAACATTGTATTATTATTCACTTTATACTAGAATGACTCAAAGAATAAATTTGAAGTCTGTGATGTAAAAAAGCCACTAGTTAGACAAAAGAAATTTGTTCCAAGTCACTCAATAGTATATTTTTTCAAACAATATTCTTAAGAAAAATGAACTTACTTAATATTATAAAGACTATTTATGAGGGATAAGTCCCAGAAAAGCTAAAATTAAAGTAAATATGGCAATTTTACGTCGAAAACAGTAAAATAAGGTCTAGAATATGATTTATGTCCCAAAAATTGGTTAAAATCACGGCCAGATAATAGTAACAATATCAAGAGTACTATGACTGCCTTCAGTAGAAATATATAATATAATAAAATATTATAACTACAAATTTAAATATAATTATTAAAAATGATTATATAAAAAAATGAATTTAATTTTTATTATATAAAATAATAATAAAAAATATAATAATTATAATATATTATAATTGATCTATTATTGTTATAGTCACTGACAATTATGGCAATAAGAAGTGTAAAGCTCTTAATGAGACAATTACACATGGAAAATATAAATATTTAACCACTTATCAATAATATGTGAATATTATTTATAAAAAAATTATAACACACACTGTGCAGGAATAAATCTTCTAGAAAAATTCCATATAAAAAAACTCATAATAGATAAAAAAGATATAGAATTTTAGTGAAAACATACTCATAATATTAATTTAATACAACAAGTCAAACAACAACAGTTATTATATTAAATAATAATTATAAGTTAAAAACACGCCACAAATCAATATTTTTAAAGAGAAAAAAGCTTTTGATAATAAAAATTAGGATTAATGAGTTTTTGAGAGGAATTTGTGGATTTTAAAAGATATTTTAAAGACAATAATTTTATAAAATAGAATGTATTATAGGTGATTACAACAAAATTCTAATTTCTATGATTTCAATTCTATATTTAAGATTTATAAAGAATAAAATACTCAAGAAATATTTTAATAATAAGATTTTATATATAGTAAAAGTTTACCTGTTTAAATGTCTAATATGATTGGATTGATACTTGATGATGGACAAAAACAGTGATGAAGGGACTCTTTTTATATCTACAGAGCTGCTCTCATGATTCACAATGGATATAGAGGGCGTGCTCAGGTCAAAACTGAAAAACCATGCTTGAAAATAAGGTTCTTCAATTAAGGTAACTTATTTTCAATTCCAATTTAAAGCTACCAGTGTTGCTCTTAAATCCAAGTAACTTTAATCCTCATTTAAGTTAATTATTTGAAGATTTAATATAAAATAAGTTTCTTTATATCAAGGTTCATCACATGAACAAATTAAACATAGCGTTTCAAGCAGAAGTCTCTTAAACTCAATTTTTAATTAAAGTTCAAAGAAATCTTAATTTTCTTTAAGTATAATTCAAAGCATAAATTTCCAGCCTAATTACCCAGGAAATGTGTTTATAAAAGATACTTGAAAGTTCATTAATATATGAATAATACTAAATTGTAAGCCGTGTGAAACTTTAAAGCAAATCCATTGAGAATGAGATTTTTAATGAATTTTTGAAGTTATTACTGTTTTTCCACATAAAATAGCAATACACACTAAACCTTAGCTTTTGATAAGGTCTTAATTCTTGTAGCCTTAAATGTTTAAGCTTATTTAAGATTTTCAAGCCTATTCAACCTTTGAAAGCTCTCAAAACTTTAATTTCAAGCTCTCATATTGGGATTTACCGTTTGGAAGCTTGAAATTCCTGTGAAAATTGTGATAAAACCAGTTTAAACTCTAAGGTCAGATCAAAGTCTAATCTTAAAGTTTAAATAAGGTTGAAAATCCTCCTATACAGGTGGAAAACATTAATTGAATCCTTGCAGATGCATAAAGTTGGGTACCCCAGCTCTGTTCGATCTTTTTCCTTTGTCCCACCTTTTTGCGCAGATTTTTCCTTTTATCCATTTAAAGCCATACTATGACCTTAAACACCTTTGAATTGAGCTCACGCAGGATTTACCTTCTGTATGGCAAATCCTTAGGCAATTCAGTAAATATACACAACACCTCAATTTTAACCAAAATTTTGGTATGTTTGCATAAACCTTATGCAACGTTAAATTTAAGCTTATTTAAGCTTAAATTTAACAATTTTAAAAAGATGGTAAAAAAGTTACATTACTACTGTGAGATTCTTAAATCTTCCAATAACATTACAAATAAGTTTTTTTGGGTATAACACCCTGTGGGTGTACCCTAGTTCATTTTTGGTGTAGAATCCAAAAATGACGTAATATTTATAACTTTGTTTATCCAAAAAAAATTTATACTTATTTTTTGTTATTTTTCATTTTGAATTCAATTGAAAAGTCTGTTGAAGAGTAAATCAGCTTTATATAATATCATATGTGGCCTTATGGGTATATTATACATACCGCACAGGCTCACAGTTACAGAACGGTATACAACTACATTTACAATACTCAAGATCAATGAACTGATGTCAGAGGTGACTTGTCTGAAGAAATTCAAAACAAGAGAGAACTTTATGAATCCATGAACACTTTGATTTCCTCAGTAACCTCTTTATTGGAAAGAATTGAGTGGTATAAAGATGTTGACCAGGCTACAAAGAGAAAGTGGATGTCCATGCCTGATATGGGGGATCCAATTGCAAATAAGTATCAAAGACCTGTTTTCTTTTATTCCTAAGTCAAATATTTCCTTTTTCCCCTTATTTCTGTCTTCCAAAAGATAATCCACCCATTTTAATATGCTTCTTGGAGAGCTGTTCTAATTTTGTTCCATTTGACATAATCATTTCTGAAATTTATCCAGTACCCCGCATTAATGTGTATTGGGAATTTCATGCCCACCCACAAGCACTGGGGTTGGAATATAAGCTTAAGAAACACATGATTTTATATTTGTCCAATATTCCTCCCCCCAACTCAGAAAAAATTAACTTTGTTGTAGGTTGATTCAGATTGATTGATTTTTGGGTATACAATTTATTCCAATTATCCCCTCCTAAGTCATATTTATTTCTTAAATAAAACCTCAGTCTTATTTTTTTTCTCAAACAGGTGGATCTTTTGTACTTAAAAGTTGTCATATTAAAACCGTGAAAAAAACCCTTTTTTCACCATCACTTGTTCCACCAAAAAAATTCCCCAAAATTATGGGCTTCTAGTTTTTAATTTTCAAGATTTAACCCTTCATCTTTTTTAAAAAAAATTAAGGAAATTCTTGAGTGGGAAGATTTTAAATTACTTTTTTTGAAGAATTATGCCATTTTGTTGAATTGGCCAAATTTGAGAAATTTAGAAAAAAAATTGAAAATATTTGGGGATATTCACATCCCAGATTAGAAAAAAAAAATTAAAAAAACTCAAAAGCTGAGCCTGAGGAATTTTTTTTCATAAAAAAAATGGGTCATTTAAATGTTTTTACCATAAACTTATGTGTTTTGGCCATAAATTGGTAAAAACATTTAAGGGCTTATGTGTTTTTACCAAAGAATTATGTGTCTTTACCAAAACCCATTTTTTATTTTCTATATTTTTTAAATAATCTCAAATTAATTCTTTCCAGTAGATCTATTCCTTAACTCAATTTAAATCCTATAACAACAAAATTCATTTCACCCAAATGCATGTAATTACCTGGTTTTCAAGAAAAGCTTTCTCTTAACTTAAAAACTAGCTTTTGTCCCCAAATCTTGTTCTGTTTTACATTCTTTCTTGCTTCTAGAAAACAATTTGACTGATAAGGAATTAGTATCTTACCTTTTTACTAACTGGTGCAACAGAAGAAAGTGATTGCACACATAGTGGTGAATTAAAGCAAAGAAGAAGGGTCTATTTGTGGTATTTTAGCATACATAAATTGTATAACTGACCTGATTAATATGGTATCAGTACCTTATATTATTAATAACAGGGGAAAAAGCAAAAAATGATAGGACACCTAGTGAATTAGTAAATGAAAGTATAAGAGTGTATTGGTAGACAATAGATATCCTATAGACTCCATTTATACCAACAATATTACCAATCACTATGCCCAGCCCCTTGGGGATTGCTGTATTTTGGACATTTTATATATTAGGATTTGGGATTAATGCTGAGTGTTAAGGATAAGTTTCTATTTCACCTAGGAGTTTCCATGCTTTCTGTATCCCATAATGTTTCTTGTTTTCACATTAGCACTAAGGCTTTCATCTAGCTTCCCTTCCAAAAGCTCTACCTTTAAGATTTTCTCCAATACCTTTGTCTTGGAATAGCTTTCAGCATTTTTTCTTCTTTCCCCCCTTTTCCAGTTCTTCTGTATCTTTCCCTTCTCCTTGATTTCCATTTTGAATTAAGAATTAAGTATATCTACTTTTCAAAAGTTTCACTATGTTTTTTCCTGTTCCCTAATTTCCATTTGGAATTAATTAAATCTATCTGCCTTTAGAAGTTTCTCTTCTTATCAGATCTGAAAGAAGCTCTTGAATCTTGATATATACCTATCTTACTTTGTGTGAGCCTGTGAGAGATGTATAACATACCCATAAGGCCACAAATGATTTCATATACAGTTTATTTAGTCCTCAACAGAATTTTCAATTGAATTTAAAATAAAAAATAACAAAAAAAAGTATAGCTTTTTTTTGGATAAACAATGTTATAAATATTATGTCATTTTTGGATTCTACACCAAAAATGACCTAGGGTACACCAATAAGGTGTTAAGCCCAAAAATGCCTATTTCTTATGTTATTGGAAGATTTAAGAATCTCACAGTACTAATGTAAATTTTTTAAAAAAAATTAAAATTGTTAAATTTAAGCTTAAATAAGCTTAAATTTAATGTTGCATAGGGTTTACACAAACTTACCAGAATTTTAGTTAAAATTGAGGTGTTGTGTATATTGTCTGAATTGGCTAAGGATTTGGCATACAGAATGTAAATCCTGTATCAGCTCAATTTAAAAGTGTTCAAGGCCATGGTATGGCTTCAAATAAATAAAAGGGAAAAATCCACACAAAAAGGTGGGACAGGAAAAAGACCAACCAGAGCTGGGGTACCCAACTTTTTGGATCTGCAAGGATTAAAATAAGATCTTCCACCTGTATTGGAGTATTTTCAACCTTTTTCAAACTTTAATACTAGACTTTGATCCAACCTTAAAGTTCAAACTGGTTTTATCCCAATTGGGACAGGAATTTCAAGCTTCCAAAGGGTAAATCCCAATATTCAGGCTGGAAATTATGGTTTTGAGACCTTTCAAAGCTGAAATAACCTTAAAAAGCTTAAATAAGCTTAAACATTTAAGGTTACAAGCATTAAAACCTTATCGAAAGCTAAAGTTTAGTGTGTATTGGTATGTTACGTAGAAAAATAGTAATAACTTCAAAAATTCTTAAAAATCCAATTCTTAATGGATTTGCTTGAAAATGCCACAAAGCTTTCCATTTAATATTATCTATATATGAATCAAATTTTAAGTCTCTTTTATAAGCAGATTTTCTGGGTAATCAGCCTGGAAATTTACTATTTTAATTATACTTGTAGAACATTAAGATTTCTTTGAAATTTAATTAAAAATTGAGTTTACAATATTTCTGCTTGAAACTCTATTTTTAAGTTGTTCATGTGATGAAATTCAATATAAATAAACTTATTTTATATTAAAACTTAAAATAATTAACTTAAATGAGGATTAAAGCTACTTGGAGTTAAGAATAACACTGGTACCTTTAAATTGGAATTAAAAATAAGTTACCTTAAGTTAAGAACCTTATTTCGAAGCATGGTTTTCAAGTTTTGAACTCAGAATGCCCTCTATATCCATCATGAATCATGAGAGCTGCTCTGTAGAAAGAAAAGGCTCTTTTCATGACTGTTTTTGTCCATCACCAATTATAAATCCAATCACATTAGACATTTAAACAGGTAAAGTTTTATTATATATAAAATCTTATCATTGAAATATTTCTTAAGTATTTTATTCTTTATAGATCTTAAATTAAATAATTGAAATTATATATATTAGATTATTGTTGTAATCACCTATAATATATTTTATTTTATACAATTATTGTCTTTAAAATATCTTTTAAAATCCACAAATTCCTCTCAAAAGTTCTTTAATCATAATTTTTCTTATAAAAAGTTGTTTTATCTGCAAAAATATTGATTTTTGACATGTTTTTAACTTATAAGTATTATTTAATATAATAACTGTTGTTGTTTGACTTGTTGCATTAAATAAATATTATAAGTAAGTTTTCTCAAAAAGTTTATATCTTTCTTTATCTATTATGAGTTTTTTTATATAGAATTTTTTCTATAAGAATTATTTCTGAACAGTGTGTGATATATTCCTTTTATAAATAATATTCATATATTATTCATAAGTGGTTAAATATCTATATTTTCCATGTGTAATTGTCTCATTCAGAGCTTTACACTTCTTATTGTTATAATTTTCAGTGACTATAACAATAATAGATCAATTATAATATATTATAATTATTATATTTTCTTATTATTAGTTTATATAATAATAATCAAATTCATTCTTTTATAGTTATAATATTTTATTATATTATATTCTTCTACTGAGGACAGTCATACTACTCTTGATATTGTTACTATTATCAAGAGTTTCATAGAAAAACATTATGCTTTGATAAGTTAAACCTTCTATTTGAACAATAAAATTTATAAAAAGCTACCATGTTGACCAAAGAATACCTGTGCCAAATTTTTTAATATTAATATTGACTTATCAGGATTCAGTAATATTTCTGGATTTATTTGAAATCATGTAATTTTCAACAGAAGATAAATTGAAAAAGATATTAAAGCAATTATTATCAAAACTATCAAGCTCAAATATCATTAGAAAGTATCCTCTTTGTAAAAAAATAGGTCAAACTCGTAGATGATTAAAAATCTTTCTTTGCTTTTTGGATTATGGACGTCATGGATACTCGATAAAAATGTCATTTATTTTGCTGAAATGAAGTAAGATAATCCTCATAAATAGTTTCATTCAAACAAAAAAAGATTATAAGTGAGAGGATAAATAAGTCTACTCTTTCTGAAGAATCTTTCATTTGAGATATTGAACTGAAAAAAATGACAAAATACAAATATCTTTTAATTAAAATGGAAATTGGAACAAAATTTATGTACCTGTTGTATTTTCTTCAGTTTTTCTCAACATGAATTAATTATACCCTCTAAAGCCTCAATATAAAAAAATCTATTTTGTTTTTTAAGCTTAAATATAACATTGATTATTTATAACCTTTGAGGGTAGCCTTTTCCTGTGGAAAGAAAGTGAAAATTATAAATAAACATATATTTTTAATTGAACATTTCTAAGATTAATTGAATTATAAGAATATTTTTCAATTTTCATTTAATAATTAATGATGATTTTGATTTAGGTAACACTAAACTTGAAAAAATTTATTTTCATCATTGTTAACTATATATTTCAGATTAAAAGTCAACAAAATTGAAAAACATCTTAATTATCATTGCTTTAGTATAATAATGGGAAATTCATTCAAAAAACCATTATTCTAGTTTCTTTTCACTTCCTGCATTATTCCATCACCAAGGTCCATGTGATTTCACATCACAAAATTTTGGTTCATTTTAAATCACATGTCTGGGTTTACCTATTCCCTCTGTGATTTTGAATCATCCTATATAGATGTGATGAAATATTTTCTATTACATAAACAGTGTAATAGTTCATTTTACATGAACCTCAGATTGTTTATGTAAAATCAACCAGAGGTTGATCTAAAATCAACAATGGGTTGATGTAAAATCAACCATAGGTTGATGTAAACTCAACCATAGGTTGATGTAAAATCAACCATAGGTTGATGTAAAATTAACCATAGGTTGATGTAAAATCAACCATAGGTTGATGTAAAATCAACCATAGGTTGATGTAAAATCAACTATAGGTTGATGTAAAATCAACCATAGGTTGATGTAAAATCAACTATAGGTTGATGTAAAATCAACTATAGGTTGATGTAAAATCAACCATAGGTTGATGTAAAATCAACCATAGGTTGATGTAAAATCAACCATAGGTTGATGTAAAATCAACCATAGGTTGATGTAAAATCAACCATAGGTTGATGTAAAATCAACCATAGGTTGATGTAAAATCAACCATAGGTTGATGTAAAATCAACCATAGGTTGATGTAAAATCAACCATAGGTTGATGTAAAATCAACCATAGGTTGATGTAAAATCAACCATAGGTTGATGTAAAATCAACCATAGGTTGATGTAAAATCAACCATAGGTTGATGTAAAATCAACCATAGGTTGATGTAAAATCAACCATAGGTTGTGGGAAAATCAACCATAGGTTGATGTAAAATCAACCATAGGTTGATGTACAATCAACCAAGGTTGATGTAAAATCAACCAAGGTTGATGTGAAATCAACCAAGGTTGATGTAAAGTCAGTCAAGGTTGATGTAAAATCAACCAAGTTTGATATAAAATCAATCAAGGTTTTATGTATTACCAATCAAAGTTTGAATTGGTATATCAATTCCTCATTATGAGGGATTAGTTTTTGATTTTGGGCTATCAATTCCCCACCATGGGTTATCCACTGAGAATCATGTGAAATGAATTCCTCATCATGTGGAATCAATTCCTTATCATGTGGAATCAATCCCTTATCATGTGGAATCAATTCCTCATCATGTGGAATCAACTCCTCATGATGTGAAATCAATTCCTCATCATGTGAAATCAATTCCTCATCATGTGGAATCAATTTCTCATCATGTGGACTCAATTCCACATCATGTGGAATGAGTTCCTCATCATGTGAAATCAATTCCTCATCATGTGGATTGAATTCCTCATCATGTGAAATCAATTCCTCATCATGTGGAATTTATTCCACATCATTTGGAATCAACTCCTCATCATGTGGAATCAATTCCTCATCATGTGGAATCAACTCCTCATGATGTGAAATCAATAACCCATCATTTGGAATCAATTTCATCAACCTAAGGTTGATTTTACATCCACCTATGTTGATTTTACATCAACCTATGGTTTATTTTACATCAACCTATGGTTTATTTTACATCAACCTATGGTTGATTTTACATCAACCTATGGTTTATTTTACATCAACCTATGGTTGATTTTACATCAACCTATGGTTGATTTTACATCAACCTATGGTTGATTTTACATCAACCTATGGTTGATTTTACATCAACCTATGGTTGATTTTACATCAACCTATGGTTGATTTTACATCAACCTATGGTTGATTTTACATCAACCTATGGTTGATTTTACATCAACCTATGGTTGATTTTACATCAACCTATGGTTGATTTTACATCAACCTATGGTTGATTTTACATCAACCTATGGTTGATTTTACATCAAGCTATGGTTGATTTTACATCAACCTATGGTTGATTTTACATCAACCTATGGTTGATTTTACATCAACCTATGGTTGATTTTACATCAACCTATGGTTGATTTTACATCAACCTATGGTTGATTTTACATCAACCTATGGTTGATTTTACATCAACCTATGGTTGATTTTACATCAACCTATGGTTGATTTTACATCAACCTATGGTTGATTTACATCAACCTATGGTTGATTTTACATCAACCTATGGTTGATTTCACATCAACCTATGGTTGATTTTACATCAACCTATGGTTGATTTTACATCAACCTATGGTTGATTTTACATCAACCTATGGTTGACTTTACATCAACCTATGGTCGATTTTACATCAACCTATGGTCGATTTTACATCAACCTATGGTCGATTTTACATCAACCTATGGTCGATTTTACATCAACCTATGGTCGATTTTACATCAACCTATGGGTGATTTTACATCAACATATGGTTGATTTTACATCAACAACCTGAGGTTCATGTAAAATGAACCATTTCACTGTTTATGTAATAAGAATTATTCCATTACATCTATATAGGCTCATTAAAAATCACATTGGGAATAGATAAACACAGACATGTGATTTAAAATGAATCAAAATCTTGTGATGTGACATCACATGGACCTTGGTGATGGAATAACGCAGGCAGTGAGATAATTTTTTACAAAGCAAGACACCATGCAAACAGATGTATGCAAGATTCTTTTAAATATGCAAAAGAATGATGGGATAAAAGTCATAAACCACCTGACTTCAAAATAGGAAATTTGGTCTTAGTATCAACCCTTAATTTCAATAACATAAAAGGTCCAAAGAAATTGAAAGATTCCTTTGCAGGACCATTTATGATAAAAGCACTTCATGGACCCAATGCTGTGGAATTGGAACTCATAGGTGAATTAATGAACAAACAACCAGCTTTCCCTGAAAGTCCGATAAAACCTTACAGCTCAAGTGACAAGGAATTATTTCCACTAAGAAATAAACCCCCACTTGAAATTCCCCCCTTGGAATAAGGAGAAGAGAAGATCATTGTAAAAGTCCTTAAAGAAAGATGGACAAGAAACAAAAAAGAAATAGAATACCTTGTAAGGTATAGAAATTCGACTCAAGAAGATGAATGGCTACTTGAGAAAAATATAACAAATGCTGATAAACTACTATGAAGGTTCAGACATGAAAGAAAACCTAAAGAATAGCCAAATCAAGTATTATTGATCTTCAAGACTAACAAAGTCTATTGAAAAGGTAGGATGGTGGATGATACCCTAAGTACACATATCAAATTGTGGTACAATTGTTTTTGGTGGTAGGGAATGTGAACCTTTGAGATATGACCACATACCCAAAAAGGTCACAAGAAATATTTAAGATAATTATACCTTAAAAATGATTACCTTAACACTACAAAAATGCCATAAATTGGCATAAAAATTGGTTTAACTTAAAGTCCAATGAATAAAAATGAGAAAGAAATATCTCCATTGGATTCCCCATGTTAAAATACATATATACCATTTTTATGGCATATCTGTAAAGTCAATATTCAATGAGTTATAAGTAATAATACCTTATAAAAAACATGTATCCTTAATTATTTTAAATACCAATGAAACAACATGTACAAAAAATGGTACCATTGGATTCTCCATAAACCTCCACACATAAAACAATCAAGAAGCTAATCTCCTAAGTCAAAACTTAAGTAGTTAAGCTATATTCACTTTTTTGGTCAACACATAAATTCAAGGATTTTAGCTAATATCTTTTGAAATATGCATGATAGAGTGATGAACCAAAAAATGAAGTCATCACGTAATTACTGCAGGAATACATAAATGAACTTTATCTCACATGTTATAAACAAGGTTAAAACCTGTAATGGATTATTGAATAAATTCAATAAAGCTGTTGACCACTTTGTTGTGAAAGTGGTCCAAACTTAAAAGAAGTAGACAGTTGGATTTTACTAGTTAATTTGTAAAGAAGAACTTATTTTGTTTTATAATATTCAAGGTATAGCCCCTTGAAATCATTTTTTGAAGTTTAAAATATTAAATTTCGACAGAAAAGATGAGTTTCAAGAAAAATCATACAAAATAGAGTTTTGATTATATAATTGAATGCTCTTGGAATTTTAAGAAAGACATGCCAAGCTATCAGAATCCACTCTCAGAATAGCTGTAGCATGTATAACCTGAAGGTATTGATGATCAAAGTTTAAGCTTAAATTTGATCATTTAAGATCACTCACTGTAATCTTGTTTTAGGTTTAACAGTCATATAAGTGATAAAACTGGTGAATACTATTAGAATTTGATTAATAATAATAAAATACACAAAGTTTAGGCTTCTGCCAAGCCTATGATGTCATCAAACTTAGAGTTATAGTGATAACTCTAAATAATGGCGTAATTATGAGGTAAGATGGTTTGATCATGATGTAATCATCACCAAACCTTAAAATATTGATCAATTCTAGTAGAAAGCATCAGTAAACGTCTACTAGAAGCCTGCTGGACTCCAGGAGAAAGGTATTTACTATAAATAGAGCTCTTTTTACTCTGTTTTGCCCTTAGACGCTCACAAAACATTAAATCATTAAATAAAAAGGTAATTTCTTTATTTTATATATATAAAACTTTTATATTATTAAAGACCAAATATAATCTTATAATAATATTCATCTCTGATTCTATTACTACAATCATTTAATTGTTTTATGTAAATTTCTCTTTAAAACCTCTATTACACGTAAAATCAAGAAAAATTGTAATTTCTCTTAAATTTTATTGTAACTGCAACTTAAATAAGTTGTATTTACATTTATAGGCATAAAAGTATTCAAACTTGTTATATTAAGCATTAAAAGTAGGTTATTTCTCTTATTATTATAATTTATCTCTATTATTACTTTAATAATTCTCTAATTGATATAAATAGTGTTTATATTAATGCATAGCTTTAATATTAGTAATATTATTGTTATTAAGTGTTTTTTATTAATAAAAAACAATTTTTTACGGCTTTATTATTTGTTGGTAACAATAATAAAGTGCTTTTAAATATATTAATTATCTTATATTAATATATTTATTTTATTTTATTATTTTTTTTATAATATAAATTATATTATTATATTTATTTAATAATATAATTATTTTAAGCCATAATTATAATAATTCTTTGTTATTATAATTATTGTTATCTTATTTATTTCATTTATAAGGACATTCATAGTACAATAAGGAAAATATTCGTAATTTTTACTTATTGTTTCATAGTCAAACCTTACACACCTCCTATGTAAATCAAAGTTCACTTGTGTAATACACATGCACATTTTGACAATTCAAATGAATGAAATTGAAAATACTTCAATTCCTCATAGCTTTTAAGTTATACACAACACCTCAATTTTAACACAAAAATTGATAATTAACACTACATGTGATGTGAATTAAATTGAGCTTTTGAGGATTTCCAACTTTTATACAGAAAATACAAACAACCTAATTTAAGCTTATTTTGAGTTGAGTTACAGAAATTTCACTCAGAGGTGACCCCACCTAATTTTTTATAAGGAATCCAATAGTGAAATGAATTTTATATGTTTATTTGTTAGAAAAAAGGCTATGATAAATTTAATTAAACTTTTTTCCAAAATTATTTTATTTTGGGTCACTTTGTTGAACATTCATTTTTCTTTAATTTTTTCAAGTAAAAATGTGTTTTTACAATTTTCATATTTAATGTATTTTTATTTTTAAATTATAATTGAGTTCTTGAGTTTGAACATAAATTCATATTTCTATTTTAAATTTTATTTTAATAATATAAATAAATTTATTTTATTTATGTTTTTATATTAATTTTTTGTTTGTGGTCTTTTGGGTATATGAAAATACCTCCAAGGCTCACATTCCCTCCCCCTAAAACAAGAATATTACTTTGTAATATGATTATTTCTAGTATGTCTGAATCTTCTGAGAAGTTTGCTAGCTTCAGTTATGTCCTTTTTATTCTAACCACTCATCTTCACAAGCTGGGTCACTGTACCTAACAAGGTATTCCCTTACTTTTTTGCTTCTTAATTTTATTTCTCCAAGAACTTTGGTAATATTCTTAATACCAGATGTTTCAATAGTAGGTATAGCTTGGGGAGCTTTATTCCTCAAGGAAAACGCTTCAGTATTATTAGATTTATATGGCTTTAGTAAGCTCACTGGAAATGTAGGATGCTTATTAATAAGTTTTTCAGATAATTCTACTTCAACAGAATTTTCTCCATGGAGGGCTTTAATAAAAAAAGGTCCTGAAAAGGAGTCTTTGAGCGTTTTACATCCATTGATGTTATTGAAGTTGGTGCTGGATGCTAGTACTAAATTCACCACTTTGAAATCTGAAGTGGCATGTGATTTGTCCCACTTATCTTTAGAATATGCAAACAAGTCTTCCATGCATCTTACTGCATGCTTTCTAGCTCTGTCTAGCATTTTTTCAAGCTGGAAGCTGTAGGATGTATTTTAACCAAATTTCTTCTTAAAGAATCTTGAGGTAACTTGGGATTCTATCCTTTTTCTAGAATAGCAGGAGTATGATTGGTACTGGCATGAGTTCATGTCTTGTATGCCAATTCTAGTGCTAGTAGAAGAGTACACCAATAATGAGTGAATCAATCACAATCTTTGAATTCAAGGCCATATGCACAAACCCTTCTCACATTTCTTGTAAGGTGTATCATCCATTCATCTAGACCATCATTTTGTGGGTGGTAGGCTGTAGAGAAAGACAATTTAGTGCCAAATAGTTGGTGAAGATTTATCCATAGTGCTGAGGTAAATTTGCAATCTCTGTCACTAATGATGTTTGTGAATATGCCAGTCAATGATACTACTATACTCCATATCAGAAAAGCTATATCCATGGCTATATCATCCTTGTGAGATGGTAGAAAGATTGGAGTCTTACTAAATCTGTCTAAAATAACTGGGCAAGCATTATAACTTCTGTCACCTCCTGGTGGTAGGCCAGTTATCCAATCCATATGGACAATTTCCCAAGGTCTGCTTGGTTATTCAATTTTCATCATATTTCCAAGTCTTTTGCCATGCGATTTATTTGCTTTTTGACATCTGTCACAGGTTTTCAATACTCTAAAACATCTTTCTGCCACATTGGCCACCATATGCAAATCTTTACTTTTTCTCTTTTTCTGTCCTCAGACAGATGTCCTGTAAAGGGGCCGTCATGGCATTCTTTCAGTACAACATTGATTAATGACCTGTCCACAACTTTCATGACACATGTGTGCTTGGTCCTGTGGTAAGTTATACCATGCAGTAGGTGAAATCTTCCTTCATCATAAGATTTCTTCCATACTTCATCCAAGGAATGTATTAGAGTGTTGTCTTTACAGTCTTTGTTAAGTAATTGACATAACAAGCTACAATTCTTATCTTGAGTGTAACTGTTTATTACTTGTTCAAAGAAGGTGGTGTTCAAGTCTGTAACACATATTCCTTCTATTGGGGTCTGTGGGGAAGCTTCTTCTGGAACATAAGCAGGATAATCAGTATTATTTGGAAATGACCATATGCTTAGTCCATCTGCATTTTTATGAATATTCCCATCTTTATGAACAATAGTCATATTGCCCCTATATTCTTGTATGGCTGTTTGCCATCTGAGCATACGTCTGTTGGGTGTTTTCATTTTTAAATGATATTTAACAATGGTCAAATCTGTTATTACTTCAAAAACACATTGTTCAAGAAGGTAATTGACTTTTTCAAAAGCCCAAACAAGGAATAAACACTCCATCTGACTTGTTTCATATCTGGCTTCAGTTGGTTTGATTTTCCTGGATATGAAACATATAGGCCCTTCAACAGGTTTGTCATTTAAAATTTGGACTTGATTAAGTGCAGCACCAAGCCCATCCCCTGATGATAAATGTAAAGCTTAAAGGGCAGTTCAAAGTCTGGCATCAGTAAGAGTGGAGTGGTAGTAAAGGATTGTCTTAAGGATTCAAAGGCTTTTACTCTGTAAACAGTCATTTCAAATACTGTGTCTTTGTCACGTAGCTTATAAAGAGGTCTTGCTATGAATGCAAAATCTTTAATGTGTTGCCTGTAATATCCTGAAAAACGCAAAAATGATTGAATTTGCTTTTTGTTTTGAGGCATAGGTTTCAGCATGACTGCTGCAACTTTATTTGTGTCAATCCCAAGGGACAGACCAGATACCACATCTACTAGTGCTTTGAGTTCCATATGTTCTTGCCAAGTCTTGGAACAGACAATAATATCATCAATGTAAATGATCGACCATTCTTCTGAAAGCTCTTCAGGGAAATTTTCATTCATTTTTCTTTGGAAGTGTGAAGGTGCATTTTTGATTCCAAAAGGCATCCTCAAATATTCCTAAACTCCACAATGAACAATAATTCTCAAGTATTTTCTTGCTCTGGGTATCACTACATTTTGATTGAATCCTTTAAGGGCATCCATAGTGCTTATATACAGTTCTTGAGATCTTTGGGTGAGGGCAATTTGGATTTTTGCGATTGGGTACCTGTCTGGAACAGTGTAAGTGTTCAGAGCTCCAAAGTCCCCAACCGTTCTAGATTTTCCATTATGCCATGCCACTATGACTGGTGTAGTTATTTCTACTTCTTCATTGTGGCCCACTTTTCTTATTACACCAAGGTCTACAAGCTCTGTGATATGAATTTCCAGAGCTTCTCTTGCTTTAGGACTTGCTGGATATGCAGGTCTTCTTAAGAGTGGTGGAGAAGGTCTCTCAATATTAAGAATAATGTCAACTTCATGACCAATAATTGCACCTAGGGGTTCTTTATCTGAAGCAAACACTTCTTTGTAGTCATATAAAAGAGCAGAAAGTTCCTTTTCTTGTTTATCACTCAAATGAAGGCTTATTTCAGCTTCATTTAACTGTTCAGACTTGAATTTCTCTAACTCTAAGTTGACTGGTGATACTTTGTTCACTTTAATTTGTCTTTTAAATGGTAAAAAGCAAACTTTTTGGTGCTTATTGTGCCCAGTAGTAAAGTATCTGCCCTTTTTGTTATGTAAATCTATCCAATAAATGATCAAATAATAATTTCCCTATATGACATGGGTACTAGAGCAATTTTCCATAACAACAAATTCAACAATGATTCTTAAATTTTCATTTATATGTGGAAATATGACACTATTTTCAAATATTCCCAATGCTTTCATTGGGTTACTTGCACTATTTAATCTCATTCCATCAATTGGAACAATTGATCTTCAAAATTGGGTACACAAGTCTTGAGAAAGGATTTACCTATACAAGAGAAGAATGCTCCTGCATCAAGTAGTAGTTTAGTGGATTTTGTTTCAATTACCATTTCTGTTATACAGGAGTTACCATCTGCATAACCTTTCCCTCTCTTTGGTTTGGTTTTCATTAACTGTGCATGTTGAATTTTTGATAAATCAAGTGGGCTATTGCTCAACTGTGGCAAGTGTGAATAAGATTCCATGATGTCAAAGGTGGCATTGATATTTTCTATATCATTTGAAAATTCAGAAAATATTGATGTTTTATCATGTGAATTTTCTTCAATTATATCATCTTTTTCAACATCAGGTTCTTTTTTAATGATGATTTCATTGATTTGCCCCCTTTTTGGATATTTATTGGATAAATATGTGGTGCTTTGGAAAATATGGCATTTCCTGATTGTATCTGCAGATTTATATTTCAAATTATCAGAATTTTCTTTGGGGTTTGTGTCCACAGAATCATTCTAAGGTGTATTAAGCTTTGTTTTGAGCTTCACCCTACTGGAACCCATTTTGGCTCTGGTGGTTACTTCTTCTAATATATTGATAATTTCTTCTGCTGAAGATTGTTCAGTCGTCCTTCTTTTGACAGAATGCTCTAGGTCACCTCCACATTGTCTTAGAAGTTTCCTATGAATCATAAATTCTGACATGTCAGGGTATGATGCTGTTAGTCTTCCTTTTTGTTGGCAAAACCATTTTAATGATTTGTCTTTATCAGAATTTAATTTTTCAGATTCAAAGGCTGTTTCAAGCTTGAACCTCTATGCATCATTGGCCCATTTGTTGATAATTTGGGTTTTCCACCAGTCCAAATTTGGTGTCCATGTGCTTTTCTCAATTTGATATACCATCTGTGAGCTGATTTGGCACACAAGGTGTTAAATATAGGTGTTACTAATCTGTCTGGTAATTCAAAATATTCTTTGATCATGTCAATACCTCTGATGAATTCCATATGGTCATTTTCTACTTCACCACTGAAGTGAGCCATTCCTTAAGTTTTGGAACTTCTTTCAAGAGTGCTTGGCCCATTAATGGTTCCAAGTTATGAAAAGAGGTAGAAAATTCATTTTTTAACTGTGATTTTCAATATAAAATACTTTTTGGTTTGGAATCCTTGTACCCTCATTTTGATTCAGAGGTGTAGAAATTCTTGTCAAGGTGTTTAGTAGTTGCTTAATATCATTCATTTTACTGTTATTAGACCTGTGTGAATTTCTTAATTCATTTTCCAAGCTTTGTATAGAGTTAATTACATTCCTTTTATGATAATCCTCTTTATATGTCAGCTCATTCCACAATTCTGTTTGTTTAGTATTATCAGAGATAACCTCATTTAACTTTATGGTTAATTTTGATATTTCCTACTTCGAGGTATCAAAATACTTTTTAAAGGCAATAATATGTGTCTTTACTTCAGTAAATTATTTTAAAATATCATCAAGAGCTTTCTTATCATCCTCTTTGATAGTACTTATGGCTTGTTTTATTCTTGTTTCAATTATGTCATCAATATTGAATTCAGGATATTTTTCTTTTAATTCTTTAATAATTGTAGATTTTTCACTTATCCTATTGTCAAAAGAATTAGCCTTATTGGAGGCTTTGATTGTTCTCAAAACCTTTTCAAAACATATAAGTGTTTCATTGATTTGGCTCAGACTCAAGTTATTTGATTTAAGATTGTTACAAATTGATGAGTTTTTATCAGAAATATGACTTTTTATGTCACTTATAGATTCATACAGCTCTGGGATGGCGTCAAAAATGTCAGAAATCATTTCTGATATTTTAATCTGGCTTCCTCCTTCTTTTATAATTCCATCATTATTCTGGACATCGGAAATACATTTTCCCTGGCATCCTGTAGCCCTGGCTGTAATGTTTTGTGGCTGGTGCTTTTCCTTTGCCCTTGTTCTGAGCTTGTGGCTGCTTTTTCACATTTGAATTTTTAAGGTGTGGATATGAAACTTTGATAAAATATCAAGTACTTTTCCTGTACTCACCATTTGTATAAGGTAAAATTATTCAAAAATAGTAAGATATAGTATTTTTAAAGAGAAAAGACACCAATTTTATTCTTTTTAACTTTTTAAATATAAAACAATAATATAATAAAAATTTATTGTTTTACCAACAATAAAGATTTATCCAAAAATACTCTACAAGAGATATTTAAGGCTACAAAAGAAATTTCTTCAAGAGCAATTTCAATTGGAATTAATTGAGCAAAGCACTGAAAGCAATTAATTAAAGAACAAAGTCTTTAGAAAGATATTTAAAGAGAAAACACACCCAAAAGTGACCAGAGTGAATTTGGAAACAAAGTGAAAAGGTTAACAGCAATGAAAGATGCTTTAATTCACCTTTGGGGTGGTTCAGGGGCAAAAATGATTATAAGACTTACAAAAACTGATTATAATGATTTTTTCAAGTGGCTAGAATGCTCAAAATGATTTAAATAGGGTGGTTGGAATCTTTTATTGATTGGTTTAACAGTGTTCAAACTAATTAGAAAAGGAAAAGATTCTAACACCAGGAGAAAAGTGGGGCAAAGAAGACATTCTTTTATAGCCATCAATTTTCTTACTCAAAAAGTAGAATTTACTCTTGTCAGTCGTTAAAAAGAGTCTGACAACAGAAAGGCCATTCTGGAATCATTGAACCCTGGTTTAGACCAAAAAATCTTGGTTTAAGCCATTTTTTGCTATTTTTAGCCATTTTAGACCCTTAAATCAGCCATTACTATTGCAATACCTGTTCTAGAGCCTTCTAAACGTGTAACAATTTGTGTAAGAGGCATAGAACCCAGTTAATACTGTTTTTACTAACATTGTTCTAACTTAAGGGTAGTTTTACCCTCTTGGCAGCAGTTAAAACTACCCTGGTTGGTATCAAAACCTCATCATCAATTGATTCACAGACCCTGTGACTCAATTCCAGGCAAAAATTAATGATCATTTGTGTGTATTTTGACATCCCACGGCAGTCAGAAAGGGGTTTGGGGGTCTAGCTCCCACTTAGAGCTAGAGTGTCTTTTCCCCCCCAGAATTAATGTTTCCAATTTATTTTTTCTTTAATTCCTCATCATGTAATAAAAGTATAATTTACATATGTAATTCAATTGAGTTTTTAATTACACATCTGTAATAATTGATACCTCATATGTAAATTAAATTTCACTTATGTAATACACACGCACATTTTGACATTTCAATTGAAAATACTTCAATTCCTCATAACTTCTAAACTACACACAACACCTCAATTTTAACACAAAAATTGATGGTTAACATCACATGTGGTGTGAATTAAATTAAGTTTTTGAGCATTTTCAGCTTTTGTACAGAAAATACCAAAAACTTAATTTAAGCTTATTTAGAGTTGAGTTACAGAAATTTCATCCAGAGGTGACCCCACTTTATTTTTCATGAGAAATCCAATGGTGTGATAATTTCTTTATGTTTATTTATTGGATAAAAAGTTATGATATGATTTACATAACTTTTTACCAAAAATATTTCAATTTCATAATTTTTATTAAAAATTCCTTTTTACTTAATTTTTACAAGTAAAAATGTATTTTCATAATTTTAAATTTGATTGTAACTTTATTTTTAAATTATAATTAAATTTTTATTTTCAAATATAAATTTGTATTTATAGTTCCCTTTTTATTTTTATAATATAAATAAATTTATTTTATTATTATAATATAAATAAATTTATTTTATTTTTATAATATAAATAAATTTATTTTATTTATATTTGTATCTTAATTTATCGTTCGTGGTCTTTTGGGTATATGAAAATACCTCTAAGGCTCACAGAATTGCTTCTGCTGGCCACTGGGGCTGTTTTTGGCACTTTTTTGGGTGGTGGAGGGTTGTTTTTCCTCCATTCTTCTGTTAAGAGCATCATGTTCTTTTTTTCCATCAATGGATGCCATCTGTTGATTAACTTGCAAGTGTTTGGATGGACGAGAAATTTTATCACAGTCAGGTAAGAATTGATGCATTTTTTCCATAGATCTGGAAGGATCTGGTACTCTTTGTGCTGCAATGCATTGTTGTAAGCCTTCTGGATAGCTTTGTAATGTGTAATGAGGCTTCTTGTGGCGGTTTCAGCTCTTTTTGAAGGTAAAAAAGCTTTATCAGCTTCAGAATGACACAATTTATCAATTTGGAGGTCATCAAATGACCCTTGTCCTTCTGTAACTGATTGGCTTTTGCCATAATAACGTCTATGACCTTTCTGGGAGCTGCTTGAGGGGTTATAGCAGGCTCCTGATCTGTTTGAACGCATATTTTATGATTAAAAAGCTGTAAAATAGTAATTTTACGTCAAAAAACTTCCTATTGGCCAAATTCTTAGTTTTCTGAAGATTATTACTTATATCCAAGTTGATCAATTCAGAAGAGATTGGTTCAGGTTGATTTTTCTGAGTCACAATAACGGTACTATTATGGTAAGAATTAACAGTACTGGCAGGACTAATGCTGGTAACTGTTGAGGCTTTTTCAATGTTTTCTTGCCTTACCATGTTTTCAGCCACTAAAGTTAATGAAGAAGCCAATTCATTAGATAAAAAAAGGTATTTCAAAAAAATAAATAAAAATATAAGCCTCACTTATAATATGAAAAATTCCTCTTTTATGGATTTCTTGAATTATAAGTATTTTTTATATGTTTTTTGAATTTTCAATGTAAGAAAAAGGATTATAAAAAGAGTAAAAAAATATGTCACTGTAAGCCTGTGATTCAAAACCAGAGCACAAGCATGACAGCCAAAATACCATAAACCAATGGTATAGCCAAGATACCAACAAAACATGGAGCTGAGCCAAATCAGCTCAAAAATTATCAAAGAAAAGAGGAAACTCACTTCTTCCTGACAATATAAGTCCCATCACCATAGGACAAAGAATAACAAAGTTATTTCTGCTCAAAGTTATTGCTGAGCATAAACCTTAATTTTCACCTCTCATCTAAAATCTAGAAGGAGAGGCTTAACCCCATCAAATGGGCACTCAAAATTAAGCTCTAAGCCAGGGCTATCCAATGGTACCAGCCAAACTGAGCTAACACCAATATTACTGGAGTTATGGTCAATTTCGGGCCAAATAAGGGTGAACAAAACATTCACCTCTCATCTAACTTCTACAGTTTTAGTGTGAGATACTTGAAGTGGGGTCTTTTTGCAAAGAGAACAATCAGAGCTATCCTATGGTGTAATCCACTTCCCCATATCTAAATTACAGCAGAAGTTGTGGGGAAAACAAGCTCAATACAGCTTTTTGCCTAAAACACGCATATGTACAAAAATCTTGTACATGGCATAACTTTGCCATATTTAATGATAACCATATATAAGGTACCATTGTGTAGAATGAACAAAGGGCTACACACTGGTTCAGTTTTGAGGTTGATATCTCAAGAACTGACAAAGTTATAGCTGTTTTAAGGTCAAAATCCCACATTCTGACCAATACAGCCGTACCATGTGATAATATCCCATAACCATGAATATGAGGTGTCAAATAGACAAAGAATCTTTTTTTTACTTCAATACCTCATATGTGAGTCAATACTGGGGTCCCAAACAGCTTCTGTACAGCATTCTACGTATCGTACACGTCAGAATCAGGCTGTGAGGTCCCCAGATGAAAGTTTTCACCCTGTGTTGGTGAAAACTGCCCAGATGTGGTTTCAAAACCACATCTGAGCCCAATACAGGTTGTACAGGCTGTTTTCAAACCACAAGCCAGTACTAGAGAGTGAAAAATCTTCACTTCCTCTACGTGGAAAGGTCTAGCACCCTTTCCACCCCATTTCAGGATTAAAAGGAGGCTTTTCACAGCCAGAATTGTCTCTCATCCTGCTCTTGAATAAACTACGTAGGAAACTTTCAAAAACAGTTTTACTCTTGGTTAATAATCAGGTATAATTATAAATCTTAATTATTGTAGTCTTTTATTATTGTAACCCAACAGATAAAGCTGCACCCAGGGCTTTCAACAGCACTCACCACCACTATATTACATATAGTAAAGCCCTTTTAATCTTAAATCAAATCATCTTCAACTCTTATAAATCTTTTTTAACCATTTTTACCATGTCACAAACATAGTTAAAGCTGTAACTAGCCTATTTACACCTTTATCATAGTTTCATCCTGACATTTTGGCGGCCTGGCCGTGTTTTAAACTTTTTTTGGACGTTATAAGTAGGTTTTCTCTCTTATTCTTTATTTCTGAAAATTGTTTTATCGTTTTAGGCATATTTTCTTTTAAGAATATATATCCTATATATATATTTACTTCAATACTCATATTATAAGAGTACTTACCATGTGGTTAATACCCACAAGAACCTTTATTTTTGGCGTGTTTACATATAAAAACACATACACCATCAATACGTCCTGTATTCTTGATTGAATAAGGCACCTCTGACTGAAAAACATCAGTTGAGGCGTGGTTAATTGTATTGTTAACTCAATGACACTTATACAAAGCCACTTATTCAGATTACACTTGAAAGCCACAAGTGTATCTGTGGGATACTGGCACACAAACAGTGTGACAGGGTACCATAGCATGTAATTCTGACGTGAAATTGTTGATTCAATTACACTGTCATTATACAAGGGCACATTGTAGTAACATACAAGCCCAGAGGCCATTCTTAGACGTGCAAAACCAGCCTTTTAAGAAGTCTTAACTGACATAAGCCCTCTTTTTCCTTTTTGATTCAGTGGAAGAAAACTATATCCCACTTGAAACCCAGTCACAGACCAACATACCAGTGACACCCTCAGAAGCAGAGGGCAGCAATGGTAAAGGAAAGAGGCTAAGTGAAGGTCTCATCACAGCCAAGAAGTGGACTCCAATAGCCACTCAGAGGAGTAGAAAGCCACAAAACTCTGCATCAATACAAGGTAAACCAACCTTAACCACTTGTACAGGAAAAATTACAATTATTAACCCAGTTGTAGCCTCCAAAGGCAAACTGCCCAAATCAGAAGATAACAAATTTGTACAGGGCACAGTCAAAGGTAAATACCCTAAGAACATAAAGTTCTTGACTGCTTGCAAACACTGATATGTCCCCTGTATACCTCAGAGACCTTGGCTTGCAAAGGAACCAGCGAGAGGACAGAGAAGGTTTGTCCAGAACCAGAAGACCTGGAAGAGGACACCTTGGACACAGTGGTTGATGGCAAAACAATGAGGGAGATAATACCAACCTTGCCATTCACACTCCAATTCAACAGGAACCTCAAACCAGAGGACTGGAAGGATATAGATCAAGTTCTTCAGCTCCACCAACTCCTCAAAGATTTATTTCAATGGAGCATGGACAACGAAAGGTTCAACCTGGCAAGTCACTGGGCAGAACTTGGAGCAAGTTGCCAGAAGATCTGTCTCAAAGACATAGAATTCAGAGACCTGATGGTAATCACCAAAGGTTGGAATCCTACCAGGCAGTTCAGACTCCTGGAGGCAAGGGCACAGAGGATAAGGGAGAATCAAGCCACTATCCAAGCTATAGAAGAACACTTAACCCAGACAGGGCCTACTCAGATTCCTTCAGGCTCACAAGGAGCAGGCCAAATCAGCTCTCCAGTGGCTTCACACCATTCATAAACCAGCAGATCAGTGGCCACAAGTCACCATTCTTCACCATTGCAGGAAGTTTCCAGGAGAAGACAAGGAAACAAGGGCAAGAACAAAACCTCCTCCAACCAGAGGAGGAAAGAGTCAGACCCCGTGATCCAGAAGCTGTTAGATTTGGTGAAAGTACACAAGAAACAGAAATAGTTGTAAACCACTCTAGAATCAGTAGTCCTAGTAATACAAACATTACCCCCACTCAGATTGAACACAACATTGTCACACCTGAGAGTAACTTAAACAGTGATGCACTGTGGTTACAAATGTCCCAATATGCTGAACAATCTGCAAAGCAGTTTGCAGAACTTGAAGCTGGCCATGAGAGGATGAAAAAAACACAAGACTTGTTGGAACAGATAGTTAAGAATCTTCAAGAAGGATATGCTCAATTGAGCAAATCCTCTGAAGAAACCAACAAAAGAATGAATATAGTCTTTGAAGAACAACTCCACAGAAAAAGGGAAAGGGATTGTCTGGATAAAGACATAAACAAACTGTTTAATGTCTACCATAACTTGAAGCCCCATCCACAAGGCCATGTTATGGATAATCCATATCAACCAGATGACATCAAACCAGATGCCATGTTGGTGTATAAGGCAAGATCTCCATCACAATACCAGGATGGAGATGGCATGTCTTATTCAGAGAAGGAAGCCTTGAAACAGCTTCCTGAGGCCTCAAGCTGGCCCAAATTCTCTGGATCAGGAGAATATGATCATATAGAACTCATAGATTATATTGATGGACTCTTTATTGATGTACCAAGCATACCAGATTACTGGATCACTGCTAGATTAAATACAGCATTTAAAGGTCATGCTAGTATATGGTACACTGAAATGAAAGAAATCCATGGCAGAAGAAACTGGCCATGGTGGAAGAGTCAAATCATCCAAAAGTACATGAATGGTACTTGGATATGGCAAAAGGCCATTTCATTTTAAAATGACAAATACTCTGTGGACAAAGATCCATATGAGTGGTGTCTCAGACAGCCTCAAAGACTTAAAGCCATTGATCCTCAGATGAACATACAAATGAGGAATCAAAACGTCTGACGCAACTTCCAGGAGAACTAGAGCATGCAATAAAATGCAGATGCAACCAAAATTGCACTCTAGATGACATTGCCAATACCTTACAAGACATAAGGAAGAGGGCTAATATAGGGAAATTCACCCCATATAGCAGTGGATTCAAAGAGAAACAACCTCTCAGGGTAGAGTTTAAAGACAAAGCCAGAGAAAGAGTGGCAGAAGTGGCAAAAAAGAAGAATTCTTGTCAAAATTGTGGTTCAACAGACCACTATGCCAACAACTGTCCAAAGGCAAAGAAAAAAGTCTATGCCATTGAGAAAGTCCCAGAAGAGGAATCCCCAATAGAGGATTCTGAATCAGACTCCATGAATGATGCCATCGGAGAACCATCTGATGATGATCAAGACCCAAGAGAGGAACTTCTAGTGGCATACCAAGAGGAAACCCCACTCAAAATTAAGGACATACAGTTGGAAGCAGGCATGCCACAGGACACTGCTAACAAGAACTTGTGCAAACACACACAAGATGCACAAACATTCCTAGTTAAACCAACCAAAGGAATGGCATATATACATGGGACAGCCACAAAAATGACTGTTTGTATTGAAAATTCTCAGCATCCACTGATCAATGATAGTGGAGCACACTGCTGCATAGTGGCCAGAAACTGTCTGGATAACCACTTCCCAAACTGCGAAAAACAGCTCTTGCCCACTAAGGCAAAGAACTTTAAAAGTGCATCAGGGAAGATGACTTCCATGGGGACAATTATCAAAGAGATAATTATACCCCACAGGAAGGGTAATATCAGACTCAACGCAGAGTTTGTAGTGCTTGATGATGCCCACATCCAAGGGCTTTTACTGGGAACAGACTACCAGAGGATGTATGGCATACACATTTACAACAGTAAAAATAGGCACATCACCATTGGTACTAACAAGGAAAAGAAATTTTCACTTGATATATACCAGATATCTTCTCAAGATCCACTAGAAGAACTTCTGAAGGAATTCAGAGAGGGACAGTTTAGCACTACCCTCTCAGCAGTAAAAAAAAACTAAGTTTACTGAAGATTCTGAGAAAGAACAGACCAGCATTTGCCATTGGTGAAGAACCATTAGGCAAGATCAAAGGCCATGATATAGAACTATATCTGGATGTTGAAAGGCCTTATTCACCCATGCTTAGGAGACTTCCTTACCCAGCAAGTCTGGAAACCAGGAAAGAAATTGAAAAACATATCAATGAACTCCTGGACATGGAAGTCATCAGGAAGATTGGACACAATGAATTAGTGGAAATAACCACTCCTTTCCTAATCACCTGGCATGATGGCAAGTCTAGATTGTGTGGAGACTTCAGAGCTCTGAATAACTACACAAAAGCAGACAGGTACCCTATACCCAGGATACCTCATGCCTTGGATAAACTAGCAAAAGCCAAATACATAACCAAAATGGACTGTATGAAAGCTTCCACCAGAATGGAGTTAAACCAAACTCCATGAAATTACTCAGAATAATATGCCATTTGGGCATATATGAGTATAACAGGATGCCATTTGGCATTAAAAATGCATCAGCCCACTTCCAAAGGATGATGGACACAACATTTCAAGAAGAAATATTAGAAGGATGTATGGTAGTATATATTGATGATATCATTATATACTCAGAGACATGGGAAGACCATGTACAATATATAGACAGAGTGCTAATTAAATGTACACCCATCAATCTGAAAATTTCACAAAAAAAGTGTAATTTTGGCCAACAAGAGCTACCAGCTCTAGGACACAAAGTCTCAGGTCTTAGTCTGGCGATTGACAAGAATAAAGTAGCAGCAGTACTGAAAAAGCCAGTACAACAAAGCATCAAAGAGATGCAATCCTTCCTTGGGTTTGCTAGCTACTTTAGAAACCATATCAAAAACTTTGCACACATAACTAGTAGCTTATACAAGCTATGTTCAAAAGATGTAGTTTTTGAAATAACCAAGGAAAGGAGGGATGCATATGAGAGGATCAAACATGAACTCAAAAATGCACCTGTGCTCATCTTGCCTGACTTTGAACTACCATTCAAGTTATGCATAGATGCAGCATGTAGCCAAGGCTTAGGAGCAGCCCTTCACCAAAGACAAATTGTGGATGATGAACCAAGAGAGGATTTAATATGTTACATCTATAAGCAACTGAAAGATTCAGAAGCCAGGTATGGGGCCACCCAGACTGAATTTCTATGTCTGGTCTGGGCTTTAGAGAAACTTCATTATTATTTGGAGGGTGCAGTTTTTAAAGTCTACACAGACTGCACAGCCTTGAAGTTTTTACTAAACATGAAGACTACAAATAGACACATGCTGAGATGGCAAATAGCTATCCAGGAGTACAGAGGTAACATGACCATCATATACAAAGAAGGTAAAAGTCATACCAATGCAGATGGCCTCAGCAGATGGCCACTGGACAATGTCAAAAGCAATCCAGCTTATGACCCTGAAGTTGCAGCCAAGATCCCTATCCATTTCATGGAAATAGATAGAAGGAAGAACCTCAGATTTTCTGAATGGGCACCAGAACATGGTACCGTTGACAGTGAGAACATTGCTTCAGAGGGAACAGAAACTTCCATACTGGGGATAAGCTCCTCAGAACTGCACAATGAATTTTTCAATGCAGTACTGAAGTCTTATGCCAAACACAAACAGTGTGGCATATTACTACAACTCCTTCAACAAAGGTACAGGAGTCCAGAACTGGAATCCAAGCTGGAAGAACCCTGGTTGAGGGCCTATAAGGATAACAAGTTCTTCCTTATAGATGGCCTGCTCTACCACAGAGAAAAACACACAAGTGCACTTACAGTGGTAGACAGAGACCACATCTCTCTGATCCTACAGGAATGTAATGTCTGCCCCTATATGGGACACATGAGTGAAGACAGGACCAAAGAGAGGGTAGCAAGCACAGCTTTGTGGCCCAAGTGGGAACAAGAGTTGGAAGAATACATCAATACTTGTGAAAGATGCCAAAAGGCAAATAGTAAAAATGGGAAGAAGTATGAGTTACTTCAACATATAGAAGAACCCAAACACCCATGGGAAACCATCAACATGGACTGGGCTACAGGACTTGTCCCAGGAGGCAAAGAAAACTGCAATGCCTGCTTGATCATAGTTGATAGGTTCAGCAAGAGCATGAGGTGTCTACCATGCCACAAAGAGGACACAGAAATGGATCCTGCCCTGTTATTTTGGAATAACATCATATCTACCTGTGGAGTCCCTAAAATCATCATTAGTGATAGGGACCCAAAATTCACATCTGAATTTCGGACCAACTTGTATTACATGCTTGGCACCAAGCTTGCTTTTTCCACAGCTTACCATCCCCAAACAGATGGCCTAGCTGAGAGGATGATCCAGACTATGGAAGACATCCTTAGAAGGTTCTGTGCCTATGGCATGGAATACAAGGACCATGAAGGATACACCCATGACTGGGTTAACCTTCTACCAGCTGTCCAACTGGCTTATAATACAAGACAGCACTCTACCACAGGAAAAACACCTGCAGTGGTAGAGAAAGGGTGGAATCTCCTGTTGCCTGTGGATCACTTAAAGAAAAATCTTCTGACCATCCACCCCACAGCCAAAGGCTTCCATGATATGTGGAGAAGGATTGTGACACAGCTGCCAAATGCATAGCTGAGGCAAAAGAATAGAATAAACAGAGGTGGGACAAGACACACATGGAACCTGACTTTAAGGAAGGGGACCAGGTGCTAGTGTCTACACTGAACTTTAATAATCTTAAAGGACCCAAGAAGATGAGGGACTCATTTGTAGGGCCCTTCACTATCATTAGGTTGATAGGAAAGAATGCAGTGGAAGTCAAACTTTCAGAGGAATTTTCCAGGAAGCACTCAGTCTTCCCATTAAGTTTAGTCAAACCATACTTCCAAACAGAAGAGGATAAATTCCCTTCCAGGAAGAAGAACCCCACACCACCTGATATAGTGGAAGTGGAGGACTCCCCAGGACCTGTGAGTAAGATAATCAGGGCCAGGAAGATCAGACTTAATGAAAAGGATCAAAGACAATACTTAGTCAGATTCAAGCACCAAACAGCTGATAAAGATAATTGGTTGGCAGAAGATGCCATACCAGATGGGAACCTTCATCTAAGGAGGTTCAGGGCCTCTAGAAGGACTGAACAGTCTCATCAATGATGAGCCTTTATTAGAGGGAGGGTATGTCAGCCTGTGACTCAAAACCAGAGCACAAGCATGACAGCCAAAATACCATAAACCAATGGTATAGCCAAGATACCACCAAAACATGGAGCTGAGCCAAACCACCTCAAAAGGTATCAAACTAAAGAGGAAACTCACCTCTTTCTGAAAATATAAGTCCCATCACCATAGGACAAAGAATAACAAAGTTATTGCTGAACATAAACCTTAATTTTCACCTCTCATCTAAAATCTAGAAGGAGAGGCTTAACCCCATGAAATGGGCACCAATAATGAAGCTCTAAGCCAGGGCTATCCAATGGTACCAGCCAAACTGATCTAGCACCAATATTACTGGAGTTATGGTCAATTTCAGGCCAAATAAGGGTGAACAAAATATTCACCTCTCATCTAACTTCTACAGTTTTAGTGTGAGATACTTGAAGTGGGGTCTTTTTGCAAAGAGAACAATCAGTGCTATCCTATGGGGTCATCCACTTCCCCATCTCTAAACTACAGCAGAGGTTATGGGGCAAACAAGCTCAATACAGCTTTTTGCCTAAAACACGCATATGTACAAAAATCTTGTACATGGCATAACTTTGCCATATTTAATGATAACCATATCAAATAAGGTACCATTGTGTAGAGCACATACAGGGCTACACACTGGCTCAGTTTTGAGGTTGATATCTCAAGAACTGACAAAGGTATAGCTGTTTTAAGGTCAAAATCCCACATTCTGACCAATACAGCCTTACCATGTGATAATATCCCATAACCATGAATATGAGGTGTCAAATAGACAAAGAATCTTGTTTTTACTTCAATAACTCATATGTCAGTCAATACTGGGGTCCCATACAGCTTCTGTACAGCATTCTACGTATCGTACACGTCAGAATCAGGCTGTGAGGTCCCCAGATGAAAGTTTTCACCCTGTGTTGGTGAAAACTGCCCAGATGTGGTTTCAAAACCACATCTGAGCCCAATACAGGCTGTACAGGCTGTTTTAAAACCACAAGCCAGTACTAGAGAGTGAAAAATCTTCACTTCCTCTACATGGAAAGGTATAGCACCCTTTCCACCCCATTTCAGGATAAAAAGGAGGCTTTTCACAGCCAGAATTGTCTCCTCATCCTGCTCTTGAATAACCTACGTATTAAACTGTCAAAAACAGTTTTACTCTTGGTTAATAATCAGGTATAATTATAAATCTTGATTATTGTAGTCTTTTATTATTGTAACCCAACAGATAAAGCTGCACCCAGGGCTTTCAACAGCACTCACCACCACTATATTACATATAGTAAAGCCCTTTTAATCTTAAATCAAATCATCTTCAACTCTTATAAATCTTTTTTAACCATTTTTACCGTGTAACAAACATAGTTAAAGTTATAACTAGCCTATTTACACCTTTATCATAGTTTCATCCTGACAGTCACAGCTAAAATATCATGGCTGGGCCCCCAAATGTAAGGTGTGGATATGAAATCTTTGACAAAATATCAAGTACTTTTCCCATCCCAAAATTTGTATATGGTTAAATTCTTTAAAAATAGTAAGAAATACTATTTTTAATAAAAAAACACGCCAATTTTATTGTTTTTAACCTTTTAAGTATAAAAGAATAATACAATAAAAATTTATCCAAAAATACTCTACAAGAGATATTTAAGGCTACAAAAGAAATTTGTTCAAGAGCAATTACAATTGGAACTAATTAAGCAAAGAACTGAGAGAAATTAATTAAAGAATAAAGTCCTCAAAAATATATTAAAAGAAAAAACTTGCTCAAAAGTGACCAGAATGAATTTGGAAACAAGGTGACAAAGCTAACAGTGATGAAAGATTCTTTTATTTACTTTTGGGGTGTTTCAAGGGGTAAAAATCACTCTAAGAGTTACAGAAAATGATTATTATGATTTTTTCACATATTTAGAAGGTTCAAAATGATTTATAAAGGCTTGTTAGAATCTTTTATTGATTGGTTTAACAGTGTTTGAACTAATTATAAAAGGAAAAGATTCTAACATGAAGAGAAAAGTGGGGCAAAGAAGACATTCTTTTATAGCCATCAATTTTCTTCCTCCAAAAGTAAAATTTACTCTTGTCAGTCGTGAAAAACAGTCTGAAAACAGAAAAGCCAATTATGGCATCATTGAACCCTGGTTTAGACAAAAAAAGGGCTGGTTTTAGGCATTTTTTACCATTTTTAGCCATTTTAGACCCTTCAATCAGCCATTACTATAGTAATACCTGGTCTTGAACCTTCAAAACACGTCAGAATGTGTGTAAGGGGCGTAGAAACCAGTTACAACTGTTTTTAATAACATTTTTTAACTTAAGGGTAGTTTTACCCTCTTGGCAACAGTTAAAACTGCCCTGGTTGGTATCAAAACCTCATCATCAATTGAGTCACAGTCCCTGTGACTCAATTCCAGGCCAAAAGTGATGAACTTTTGTGTGGAGTTTGACATCTCACACCCGTCAGCAAGGATTTTGGGGTTCTGGCTCCCCCTTAAAGCTAGAGTTCCTTTTGCCCCCCAAATTTAATCTTTCCAATTTATTTTTTCCTTTAATTCCTCATCATGTATTATACTTATAATTTACATATGGAATTAAATTGAGGTTTAGAGTACACTACTGTCATAATTAACACCTCATATGTAAATCAAAGTTCACTTATGTAATACACGTGCACATTTTGACAATTCAATCGAATTCAATTGAAAATACTTCAATTCCTCATAACTTCTAAGCTATACACAACACCTCAATTTTAACACAAAAATTGATTATTAAAGCTACATGTGATGTGAATTAAATAAGGCTTTGAGGATCCCCAACTTTTATAAAGAAAATACAAAAAACTTAATTTAAGCTTATTTAGAGCTGAGTTACAGAAATTTCATTCAGAGGTGACCCACCTAATTTTTTATAGCCAATCCAATGGTGAAATAAATTTTATATGTTTATTTGTTAGATAAAGAGTTATGATAAATTTTATTTAACTTTTTCCAAAATTATTTTATTTTGGGTAATTTTGTTGAAAATTCATTTTTACTTAATTTTTTCAAGTAAAAATGTGTTTTTACAATTTTCAAATTAAATTTATTTTTATTTTTAAATTATAATTAAATTTTTCATTTTGTAAATTAATTGATATTTATATTTTAATTTTGATTTCAATAATATAAAGAAATTTATTTTATTTATGTTTGTATATTAATTTTTGTTTGTGGTATTTGAGGTATATGAAAATACCTCTAAGGCCCACAAGAAGCCTCTTTCAGCCAACTTTGGGATAAAAAGGGACCTCTTCTCCACCACAAAAGGTTTCATCATCCTTCTCTTGAGTTCCTATGTAGTAAAACATTCAACAACAGTTATACTCTTGGAACATACCCAGGTATAATTATACTTTTAATTATTGTAACCCAACAGGTAAAGCTGCACCCAGGGCTCTCAATAGTGCTCACCACCACTGTTTTGCAATAGTAAATCCCTGAAAGTCTCATTATTAACCTTTATCATCATCAATTAAAATATTTCACAATAAATCTTACTGTTTAACAGTCATAGTTTAGGTTGTAAATACTTCTATTATCACCTTCTCATAGACTCAACCTGACAGCTGTCCCTGTTATTCCATAGGTGCAATACTTACATCTTTGTTTCCCTTACTAGGTTCTCTGCAACTCTCCTGTCCCTGAAATTCTGTAGGCTCCAGACTTACGTCTTTGTTGCCCTTACTAGTTCACCTTTTCACAGATTATGAGAATGGTTGTTCCTACAACATGGAAAACTGTAATTTCAAGCTTTCCAAATCCAACTACTTAAAATGGAAGCCTCACATGAAAAATCTTCTCATGCTCTTGGGGTACTATCATCTTATCACCAGGACTGAAACTGATGAGGATTCAACTGGCATCAAAAATCTAGATCTGCATTGAAAAGAAAAGGCCCTAGCTATCTTATGACTCAACTGCAACTTGAAAATCACTGATTAATTTATCCTAGAAATCAATGATAATCCAAGCTCCTTTTGGGAAGTTATTGGCAAAGCTTTTACCCCAAATCAGTCCAAATCAAAATCAGATACCTGAACAAATCCTTTGGCTTTGACCTATCATCTGGACAAGTAGACAACAACATGAAGGACATCATGACCATTACCCAAAATCTGTGCAGCCTTATTGATTACAACAAGACCAAACCTTCCATTCTTAAAGATTCCATGATTGCTATGTGGGTATTAATAAATCTTCCCTCTCACCTAAAACTAATTGGTGAAATCTTCTTGCAAAAATATAATGGGAATAAAACTCACCCCTCTCTGAGAAATCTCTGGGAAGAATTTTGTCTCTATACTCAAAGACAAGATCACAAAACTAACAATAATGCCTCAGCCCTTGTTCCCATTCAAGGAAATCACACTGTCAATCCCTTGAGCACACCTTCTCATCAAAACCCAAATAAAAACCATTCCAGTACTCCCATTAACTCAAATGTATCTCTACAGAACCAGCTTAAAAACTTCCCTCACTGTGCCCCTAGATGGCACAATCCCTTAACAAAACACAAAGAAGAAGACTGCTTCCACCTCAAACCAAAAACTCCAAACCTGCTGTAGCCCTCAACCCTCAAGCTAGGATTCCCAGTAATTCGGTAATTATCGTGGATTCTGGAGCAACTGACTGCATGTTCAACAAACTCTCCTACTTCATCAATCTCATTGAATCACCAAGAGCAGTTGTTCTCCCAAATGGTTCCCAAATCACTGCAAAAGGGATAGGTACTGTTAAGATAGAATTACCTCATTCGCGCCTTGAAATCAAAAACACTCTCTACTGTCCTGATTTATACAACTGTCTTCTCAGAATGGGTTTTCTCCTTAAAAACCAGTATATCCTTCAACCCATCAACAATAATAAATTCTAAATTGTTAATCATTCAAACAAAATTCTTCTAGATGGCAATTAATCCTCTGGCACCTTAATCATTACAAAAGCCCAAAAGCACAGGAAAAACTATGTTCAATATACCTCAAATAAACTGATGACGCTTCATCAATCAAGCAGACACCCATCTTCTGCATATCTCTCAAAGATGTATCCCCACCTCAATATTCCTTGGATTTCTTGTTTAACCTGCAACCTCTGCAATAAAACCAAAATGCCTTTATCTGGTCACTTCCCAAATGCCTCCTCAAAAAGAGAGATCCTTCATCTTGATCTTTTTGGGGCTATCTCTCCTCCTTTGGAATCAGGCGCTAATTACTTCCTTTGAGTGGTTGAATTTTTCTCTTGATATGTCTGGGGGTTTTTTTACAAGCCAAATCTGAAGCTAAAGAAAAGCTCCAAAATGTAATCCTAAAGATACAGAAGACTGAAGAATCAATGGTTTCAAAGATTGTTTCTGACAATGGATATGAGTTCAAAAACCACAAATTTCTCATGTTCTTTTGAAAAGAGGGAATCTCTCATCTAGTCACCTCTCCATACACTCCACAACAGAATCCAATTTCAGAGAAAGGCAACTGAACCACTGCCAACAAAGCCAGGTGCCCCCTCAAGGATTCCGGCCTTCCTCTCTCATATTGGGATGAAGCAGTTAATACTTCTGTCTATCTAGAAAAACTAACTCCAAATAGCACCATTTTTTTTGAAAACCCTTTCAATAGATGGCGCCATAGAGAACCATCTCTAAATTATTTAAACCCTTTTGGATTTCAAGCTATCTACTATAACAACTACATTAATGAAAAATTCTCAGACAGGCGAGTCAAGGAAACATTCTTGGGAGACAAAGAGGGACGCCGCTGTGGGAACTCCTTTTGTTGTGGGATAAATAATAGGCAGTACCTTGAGGGGGGAATTATTGGTAAGTCTGTTTTGAATTTCAGAATTAGCCAATAACCATGGGTGCTAAGGTGTATTAGCTGCCCATCTAAATATACTGAAAAAGATACCCTTTTTGATGAGATCACAAATCAATTATTTAGTTTTGTGGCTTTTCAATTAGATAATTTTCTTCAGCAGTCTCTATCAGTCTGTCAATAAAAGATCACTATGATAATACTGGTAATAGTTAATAAATTTTTTTAATAATTTAGGTTTGCTTAACTTTCTTGTTATTGATTATAATTCTTTTTAATTAATTCTTCTAGTATTCGTTCTTTCAATACCTGAGAGATTTTGAATAATATTGTTTAAAATAACTATTAATATTAATAATAATCTTGATAGCTAGCTAATACTTTTAAAGGTGATTTAATAATACTATCAATATAGCTATATTAATTTAAGGGTAAGATAATTCTTTAAGGGTTGTTTTGTTTAATATAAAGGTAAGATATAAATGATATAATAGTAATATAATACTATCAGGATCAATATAAATATAATCCAATATACCTAAAAGGCTTATGATATAAGGTATAAGGCTAAGATGATATCCCTTCTATAAATAAGGGTTATTGATAAATTAGATAAGCTCACTATTGATAATATCTTCCAACACTACTTCAACACTACTACTATAATGGTAAGACTATTTAAATAATATTAAACTCTTTCATTAATATTATAAATAGCTTTCATTAATTAATCATAAATAACACTATAAGATACTGAGCATTGCTACTGATCTTTTTCAATATAAATACTAGATTATCCTACTAGAGAAGGGATGGATTGATCCTCAAGATTATTGTCTGAATCAGAAGCATGGGGGGAAAAACAGGGAGAGAGGCCCTTTATTTATACCTTTTGGGCCCTCCATAGAGCCTTCCAAAAACAAGGGACTTAGAAAAAATTCCACCTTGAGACATTTTTGCTGGTGGGTAAATTAAAAATGGTGTCATTTGATCAAGATATTGCACCATATGTTTGGTTGATTGCACCATTCTGAACCTTATTATTGTCAGTGCACAGCCTTGAGACATTTTTGCTAGTGGTTAAATTTGGAATGGTGTCATTTGTTCAGGATATTGCACCATATGTTTGTTTGATTGCACCATACTTTTTGAATTATACTTATATTTTAACTAAACTGTATTATTATTATGCACAGCCTTGAGACATTTTTGCTAGTGGTTAAATTTGGAATGGTGTCATTTGATACAGATATTGCACCATATGTTTGGTTGATTGCACCATTTTAAATAACTGTATTCTTATGTCTACTAACCTTATTTTTTCTTCTTCACAGCCTTTAGACATTTTTGCTAGTGGTTAAATTTGGAATGGTGTCATTTGATACAGATATTGCACCATATGTTTGGTTGATTGCACCATTTTAAATAACTGTATTCTTATCTCTACTAACCTTATTTTTTCTTCTTCACAGCCTTGAGACATTTTTGCTGGTGGTTAAATTTGGAATGGTGTCATTTGATACAGATATTGCACCATATGTTTGGTTGATTGCACCATTTTTTTTAAAACTGTATTCTTATCTCTACTAACCTTATTTTTCTTCTTCACAGCCTTGAGACATTTTTGCTGGTGGTTAAATTTGGAATGGTGTCATTTGATACAGATATTGCACCATATGTTTGGTTGATTGCACCATTTTTTTAAAACTGTATTCTTATCTCTACTAACTTTATTTTTCTTCTTCACAGCCTTGATCTGTATTCAGTTGAGTATTTCTCTATGTAAAATTTAATTTGTAAATAATACCTGTAATGTTTGGTTATGGGAGTTTAAGTGGGGATTGAGTAATGTAACACTATGTTAGCTTATATGTAAGTGTTTTTTTTATGTCAAGACATGTAACACATGATCTTGTAAGAGTAATGGTGTCACTTATGTAATATTACACATGTTCATTCATATTGAATATTTAGACAAGCTGAATTATCTTTAAGCATATTCTTTTACCTAGTATAGAGTGTATAGTATCATTTCTCTTCTTTAATCCATGATATCTAGAAAATTATTGACATTATGGGGTTGAGGAAATATATGACTATAGGTAAAATTTGATGTAGATTCCAGTGAAATACTTGTTTTTGTTATTTTAATATAATTCTCTTGCTTTTTCTTGCATTTTTTTTTAATTTTATCTTTCACTTTTTATCTTTATTTTCTTTATATAAATATATCATTATTATTATTGATCAAAGTTTTTAGCTTTGAAATTGTGGATTTGAACCTTGGAAGAACTGGTATGGAATACCACATCCCCCTCTCCATTTAATGCTGTCCCCAGCATTCAAGGTTATAATCCACTTACTTTGTTTTTAAAAAAACAATCAAACATTTCCCCCCTTTTTTTTTGAATAAAAGGATTTTTATTCATCAAAGTCCTCTTCATCTTCAAATTGACATTCATATTCAACTTCCTCTTCTCCTTCTTCCTCTTCTTCCTCTGAGTCCAACTCTTTTCCTCTTGGATAGAACTTTTTTATTTGACTTGCTGCAAACCTTCTTGCTAGCTTTGTACCATCTAATTCTTCCAGCTCATATGGACCATTGTTTATTTGTCTCACAACTCTATAGGGTCCATCCCATCTATTCTTGAACAATAATCCCCATTGTGACTCTAATGCTTTATTGTATACAAGAACAATTTCACCTGGATGAATTGGCTTTCTTATTTGATGTGCTAATTTCCTGTCCCAATATTTTACTGAATCCTCCCTGGCCTTTTTCAATTTCGCTTTTGCCCTTTTTCTTATTTCTTCTTTTCCTGATAGCTGTTCAGCTCTTGCTTCCAATAAATCTTCTGTTGATTGTACTTTGTGCCATTCAATTGATAAGTATGTTCTTGCTTCAATGTCTATTGGTAGTACTGCCTTTTGGCCAAATTGAAGCTCAAATGGGGAGTAACCTGTTGTTCTTTTGGTTGATATTCTGTCAGCTAATGTAACCAAAGGTAAGTATTCTTTCCATTTTGAACCATTTTCACCACACATCTTCACCAATGCATCCTTCAATTGTTTATGCCCCCTTTCTACCATTCCTTGTGACTCAGGGTAGTAGGGTCTTGTTACCCTTATCTTTGAACCTGCTTTCTTTACTGCATCTTGTAATTCCTTTCCAAACTCAGGCCCTCCATCTACTGTAACCTCTTGTGGGGCTCCATACCTGCAAATACATTCAGAAGTGAACCATTCTGATACTGACTTTGCTGTAAGCTTTACTAAACCAATTGTCTCTGGCCATCCTGAGAAATCATCCCTGGCCACTACTAAATACTTCCATCTTCCTGCTTTTACATGTACTGCATCTATACTGACTCTTTCAAATAATTTTGAGGTGAATGAGATTCTTCCTTCCTCTTTTTGGTGATATTGACTTCTCTTTTGACAAGCTTTACAAGATTTGACCCATTTTTTGACTATTTTCTTCATTCCTTCCCACCAAAATCTTTCTTTAACTCTTCTGTATGTTTCATTTTCTCCTCTGTGTCCCATTTCTCCATGTAATGATTTTAATATTCTTCTTTGAGAACTCTGACTTGACACAACTACTTGTGGATTTGGTATATTTCTTCTTTTGAGTTGGCCTTCCTCCAGAAAGAAATTTGATGACTTCCTTTTAATTCTTTTGAAGTCATCCTCTTTACTACAAAAGGGCCTTTTCAATGTATTTAAGTATTCTACCATTCTTTTCCAAAATCCTTCTTGCTTTGATGGTAGCTTTATTCCTGCCAATTTTATTATATTGTTATGTTTTACTCCAAACCCTGGGTGTGGTTTTATCCATTCTTCTTCTTCATCAAAATCAGATTTTTCTTTTTCTTCATCTTCTGACTGAGGTCTTCTTGACAGCCCATCTGGCATTGTGAAGGTCTTCCCTGGCCTATGAACTAAGTCAAAAGAAAACAATTGAATAAATGCAACCCATCTGGTCATTGGGGCATTTGGCAAACAAGGTGAGTTTATCATTTCAATTAAGGCTTTTGCATCTACTTGTAGCTCAAAATGCTGTCCCCAAAGTACTGTTTGGAGTTTCTTGAGCATTTTGGCCACTCCACATAGCTCCAGCTTTGGCTGTGAGTATTTTGATTCCAATCTTGAGAATGTTATTGATTCATAAAGAACTGGTCTGTCCTTTCCTTCTTTGTCTTCTTGAGTAAGTACTGCACCTGCAGCTATATAGCTTGAGTCTACTGCTAATTTAATCTTCCCTGCTCCCTTTTCATAATCCAAAGTTTTCAATGTTATTTCCTCCCCTACAATTTTTCTTAACTTTTCAAATGCTTCATCACAATGAGTACTACATTCCCATTCTTCATCATCTCTTGTTATTCTTCTTAGTGGTGATGCAATCTGAGAGAAATTTTGAATGAACATTCTAACATATGCACAAAGTCCCAAAAAGCCTCTTAATTCCTTTTTATTGAGGGGCTTTGGCCAGCTTTGTGTTTTATTAATCTTCTGCTTTGAAATTTTTCTTCCATTCAAAGAAACTACATGCCCTACTATGTCCAATGCTGGCACACAACATGCAAATTTGATTCCTGATATGGTAAGTCCTGCCTCTTCAATTCTGAATAATATTCTCTCTAATGTAACTGCATATTCCCAAATGAATCTTCTTATCAAATTATTTTCTTGTAAAGCCTCATTATTATATGTTGATCTTGGACCTTTTATTCCTCCATCATCAATAAAAATTCCTACATTCTCTGGTATTTCTTCTTGAAGTATCCAAGTCATTTGGGCTTGATAAACTGCAACAGAATTGGTTGCTCCTTGTGGTAATCTTCTGAGTTGTAGCCTTCCAAGTGGTGTTTCAAATGTAGTTAAGGGTCTTGTAGAAATGTCTAATTCTCTTTCATCATACCCTCCCATTATTTCACCAAGTCCATAACAAGCTCTCCCTGAAAAGGCATCTACAAATTCCTCAATATGTGGTGGTAATCCTGCATCTTTAATTGTTACCTTATTAAGATCCTGTAAATCATGGACAATTCTGAGTTTTCCATTTGAATTTGCAACACAGAATACTGGACTTGTATAGCTAGAGGTAGACTGCTCATACAAGCCTGTTCTAATCCTTTCCCTTACCAATTCAATAAACTGGGGTATTATGGGCTTTGGTATTGGTATTGGCTTCTTTTGCCAAGGTGTATGTGGTATTACTGGTATTTTGTAGGGTTTTCCATATGAATGTTTCAGTAAACCCCTTTCCTCTGCACTGAATGCAATTGCTTTTTCTCTTAAAACTATGACACTCATCAGAAGACTCCTTTCTTCTTCTGAAATCCATCCAGGTGGTCCAAAATTTATCAATTCAAATCTTTCTTGTGTTATTTTTGATGTGACCATAAATTTAGGTGGTTTTGGTGATAGTGGTGTATTATAAGGGTCTCTTGATAATGGTGGCCTTCCCAAAGGAGGATTTATGTCTTGTGGCATAGGCTCATTAACTGGTCTGACCTTCTTGAGTACTGATTTGTATTTTGCTGCACTATTTTGGTAATCCATTTTGTAATATCACTGAAATGATTCTGTTTTTTTCTTTGATATTTCTATTTTTTTTTATATATTTTTTCTTTTTAAAACTGGTTAAGTTGAAATCAGTATAGTATCAATTCTTCTATTTTCTTTAATTCTTCTCCTTATTTTAATAATTTATTAAATTAAATAAATCTTCACTTCTTTTATCTTTTTTCTGTCCATACATTTGAGGTTGCAGTTTAAGGTCATACAGGACCCTACAACTCAGGTGTGCAGACCCTGTATATTAGGTATACAAAATCCTGCCTTTTTATGTCATACAAGGACAATAAGACCCCTTGTCCATTTCTTCACAAGGGAGCAGTTTCATGTCATGCTGAGGACCTCCTGGTCTTCAATTTGACTTGATCCAAGGGCAGTTTTTTTTTTTTTTTCTTTTCTTTAAGCTGAAATATTCCTTATTCCAATATCAACTTGAGCTACCTGGAGGCTTAATAATTCATAAAATGTTTGGGTTGATAGATATTTATTTCTTCTTTTCAGTCATTACCAATCTCCTTTCATATTTCAATTCTTCATCTTTGTCCTTCTTTCTTCAATATTTTATTCTTTGGCCAATTTATCACATATATTTGAGGATTTTATTTGAACCATTTCAAATCTGACCTCTTCTTTATTCACATTATTTCTTTAATACCACTACTCCTTTCATGGACTAAAATAAATAAATAGATTATAGGCCCTCAGGTGTGCCACCCCTGTAGTTTTAAGTCATACAAGGACTTAACATTCCACTACTCCCTTCATGGATTCATTAAATTGCCAATTTTATATATTGAAAGAAATTCTCATAATTTTGGAGTTAAACATGCCTTCAGGATGTTTGTATCATGAGTTTAAAAAGGAAATCCAGTCTATATTTATCATCTTCCATTCATTATTATGAAAATTCTTCATATCATGATTGAGCTTTCAAGATACTATTAAGATATCTTTTTTTATTCTTCTTCTTTCTATCTGTAATATTAATCTTCAGGCTTGGGATAAGACCCCCTCTCCATTTAAATTTCTGTAGTTGGTTTTTTTTTACTTTATTTTATTTTGTCTTTGATTCTTGCAATATTTTCTTGCCAAATTTTGAATTTTCAGCTTAATTATTATTATTATTTTGAGTCTTATTCATACTAAGAAGAGGGTTTTAATTTTTGTGGTGGCCTGACACTATATAGTGGCAGTCTACAAGGCTATAGCTCTAATCAACTCAGAGCTATTTCCCCTCATCAGACCAGGTCTGACCTTGGCTGCTCAGTGTATATGTATTTTTTATGTACATATAGACCAGTTGTCCAAGTGCCACCTAGAGCAGGAAGACCATTAAAGCCTCTCTTTTCTGAATGAGATTTTCTTTAATAATAAACATCATATTTCTAATCTTCAAGTGATTGATAATTTTTATTGTTTCTTCTTTTGTTTTTGAATAAATAAATATCATATTTATTTATATGTATATCTTTTTTGATTTTTCATATATGAACTTTTATAGTATTAAGATTTTAATATTTCCAGTTCAAAGTCATGGTGGACTGATATAATAATTGAATATTCAATTATTTAAAAATGATAAATGTAAAAGTTGCAGTTCATAGTATTTGTGGACTTTGGATTTTTATTGAGTGAAAAATAATAATAAAAAGAAATTCCAGTTTATAGTCTTGGTGGACTTTGGATTTTTATTGAGTGAAAAATAATAATAAAAAGAAATTCCAGTTTATAGTCTTGGTGGACTTTGGATTTTTATTGAGTTAAAAACAATAATAAAAAGAAATTCCAGTTTATAGTCTTGGTGGACTTTGGATTTTTATTGAGTTAAAAACAATAATAAAAAGAAATTCCAGTTTATAGTCTTGGTGGACTTTGGATTTTTAAAATAAATAATTCAATATTAGAAAAATTATCAAGATATTTTTTAAATTAAAATAGATATTGAAAATGAGTATTCCAATACTCTTTAACTTTTTTTTTTGCTATATATTCTATGTAGATAATATATACTATTGGAAAATAAAAAAATTCCAGTTTAAAGTCATGGAGGACTATTTTTTTTTTAATTCAAGATTAATTTTTTATTATGGTAAAAGTAGTATGATATTCTTATTCATTTTATTCCATATTATTTGTTCTAGCAAATCTTTTTTGATTCTATTCAAGCTAAAAGGATAATAGAAATATTTTTATTCCTAGTTGTGTGATTTAGCTTTGTTTCAAGACCTTCAAAATAAACTTAATAACTAATTTGTTTATTTTTTATTATTCAAAATAGATATATATAGCTCTTTTTTTTTAAACCTTCTAGCAATAATTCAAATTTCATTTTTAACCAAGATGCATACAGGTGACTTTGATTTTACTTCTTTCTTCAATTTTATTTATGTAAACTGAGTAGCAAATAATTTTGTTAGGTGTGTTAGATTTAGTTCGCTGGAAGGTTCTCTTATCATTTTCAGATTTCCAAAGTCACAGGTATGTTTATTTTATTTTTTATATCACTAATTCATGTTTTGATTAATTTACTAATTAATATTTTTTAATTTTATTTTAATATTTTATAAATTTATGTTTAAACAAAAGCACTACTGCAAGACTTGCTGTTGAATCAATTAAATCGTCTTGTAGTCCTGACTAGTTCTGTTAAATTCAATTCGCTTCAAGGTTCTCTTTTCAACACCAATCAAATCATTACATCTTTTTCGATGTTTTTATGTGGGATCTTTTAATAGTTTAGTATTTTGTTATGAATCAAAAGTACAGTATGAGTGAGCTAAAATCCATTCGCTTCAAACTCTGCTTATGAAGACTAATCAATAATTTAAATTTCAAACATTTTTTTTGATAAGAATTCTAGTAGTTTACTGTGGTATAGGTGAGTTCAAATTAATTCGCTATAGGTTCTTTTTTTTTTTTTAATACTAATCTTTTATTACCTGTTTTTTAAAAAAGAAAAAATCATTTTAATTTAAATTATTATAATAATTTATCATAGGTCTCAAATTTAGTATAGATGTTTTCAAATCAGGTCGCTCCAAGTTCATTATAAAAAAAGTAATCAATTTTTTAATTTAATAATATTTTTTATTGACAAAAATTTTATTAGTTGTTCATCAGTCTAAGCTGCAGTATAGGTGAGCTCAAAACAGTTCGCTTCTGGTTCTTTTTATTAATACTAATCATTTTTTTACTTTCTCCTTTACATATTTTAATTGATAGTATTTTAGTAATTGATGATAATTTTCAAATGTAGTATAGGTATCTTCAAATCAAGTCGCTTCAAGTTGATCATAAATGCTAATTAATTATTTAATTTAACAATTCTTTTTATTGCCAAAAACTCTTATTAGTTAATAATTAATCTCAACTGCAGTATAGGTGAGCTCAATGTGATTCTCTTCAAGATCTTTTTATCAATACTAATCATTTAGTACTTTCTTTCTTTTTTTGTTTTGATTTAAATTATCTTAACAGTTAATCATAGGTCTCAGATATAGTTTAGGTGTTTTAAAATCACTTCGCTTGAAGTTGTTTTATAGATAATAATAAATTATTTCTCTTTTTTTTTATTGACAAAACTCCTATTAGCTAATCATTCATCTAAACTGCAATAAAGGTGAGCTCAAGTTGATTTGCTTCAGATTTTTTTTATAATTATTAGACAGTAAATCTGTTTATTTTAGTTCGCTTCAATTATCTTTCATGAATATTAACAAATTATTTCTTTTGATTAGGTTTGATAACTTTTCTTTTATTATTATTTTTCCAAACAGTTTATTATAACCCATTGCAACTGATTCTCCCTTAATTTGATTTCAATTTTAATTCTATGTTTTATTTTATATTATGATTACTGTACACTGTACCTAGTTCTAATCTATTTTAGGTCGCGTTGAGTTTGTTTTCATTCTTTTATATACATATTTCTTTGTTTATTTATTTGAATTATTTGTTTTTGATCCATTTAGTATAACGTTACAGTAGCTTATGCATTACTCTAAGATTCCAACCTCTTTTTTTGAAAAATAAAATGTAATATTAATTTTTTGTTATTTGTTGAAATAGTTAAATTATAAATAAACAATGATGTTGATTGATATCGTCACTGCTTGACTGTTGAGTACTGTACAATACTGTACTTTTAGTATCCCGGCCGAGTTATTTTTTTTTAATTGAATTATTAGTAATTCAAGCTTTAAGGTAAAGCTTTTGTTTGTTTGTTTGTTTGGTTTAAGTTTTAAATTTACCGCTAATTATTATTCCTTTTTCAGAAGTAAGGTTTTGCAAATAAACCTTATTTTGATTAACTATAAATAGAGTTGTTTTTTTGATAATAAGGTTTTTAAGATATTAATGTTATCTTGATTGTTTTTTTTTTTAATTTAATTTTCATTTATTTGTATTTATTTATATTTATCTTTATTTATATATATTCATCTATTTGTATTTAATTATATTTATTTGTATGTATATTTATTTATTTTTATATACATTTATTTCTTTAGATATATTTATATTTATTTATATATATCTATATTTGTTTACATATATTTATATTTAATTAAAATCTATTTATACTTATTTAATTATATTTATATTTATATATATTTGTATATACTTATTTGTACTTATATATATTTATTTATATTTATATATATTTATATATATTTATATTAATATATATTTATTTGTATTTATATAAATTTATGTGTATTTGTGTTTATATATATTTATATTTGTTTAGAAGAAATTAAATAAAGATAAATTAAACTTTAAAATTAATTAAAAATATAAATTAAACCAAAAAACTTGCAAAGAACCAACAAGTTTATTTTATTTCTAGTGTTATGATGGTCAAGTTGTGGGTGAGAAAAAAGCTCTTCTCTTCAATATAAAAGGAGCTACATTTTCAAGCTACTCTCCCATTATTTTTATAATTATTCTTTTCAAAGTAATTCTCTATTTATATATTTAGAGAAAAATATTCTAAATTTTTTTATGCTTTAAACCAAGTGAGGTTAAAGAAATAAATTATGTAGGGTCAACCTGGCCAGTTGCCTCTGTATATTTATCTTTTGAATAACCTTGATAATATCTATCATTCTATATATTTTAAGGTTAAAATTATATTCTAAATATCATCATGTTAAATCAATAAGATTATTTATATTTATTAATCATTCAGGGACATATCCCATTTAATATAGCTGTTTTTTCATTTATTGAATTTAAAATTATATCATTTTCACAAAATCACTTAAGGATATCCATATAACATTATTTTCTTTATCAAATAATAATGTTACTAAATTAAAACAATAGTTGTTTCTTAAATATAATATGTTATTGGGATTAAATATCATCCCTTAGAATACTATAGTATTATGATATTATTCTTATTTTAATATTATTTTATTTTCAATATTATAATATTATGATACTTATATTATTATAATATTATCTTATTCAATATAGCTTTATATTGATGTGCTATATTTATTCCTCCTTCCACATGAATTGGTTTTCTTTTTGTTTATTTTTGCTTCTTTTTAAAGCAAGGGGGGGTGGCCAGTTTTTTTTATTAATTTTTTTTTTAAAAAAAATTAAAAAAAAAAATTAAAAAAATTAAAAAAATTAAAAAAAAATTAAAAAATTGAAAAAAGAGAAAAATTGAATTAAAAAATCTGGTCATCCCTCCTTGTAAGTTGGATTCTTTGTATGTGCTAAGTGTGTATGCATGCTGTGTGTATGTGTGTAGCATGTATGTGTATTGAGTAGTTCAGCTCAATAATTTCCATTTTGGCTTCCTGATTGATTCAGTTCTAGAATTTTAAGATAAGTTTCTTTATAATTTCTCTTGAGGATTGATACTATACATAACTGATGAGTGGCTTTTTTCTTTCTTGTAAAATATATTGTCTTCTTGTAGTGAAAAAAGATCTTGAAGTTTTTTTTTATTCAACATTTCCCTTTTTTTTGTGGAAAATGAAGAAATTCTGTGCTGTATATTTGAGATCTTCAATATCAATTTGAGCTCTACTCTTGTATTGGTAAGTTAATGAAACTTCTTTTCATTTTTTTTCAATTTCAACATAATACTGATTAATCCTTCCTTGTTTTCAGATTATTTTGTTGAATTATATTTTGAAATTATTTTCTTTGGAAATTGAAACTTTTTGTTTTTAACAAAAAATGATCTTCTTTTGAAGAAATGCAATGATAAGTGATTTTTTTGACCTTGTGAAAGGTAATTATTTATGAAATTTATAATTCAAGAGATATCTAAGTACTTTATTAATGGAAAATAAGCTTAAATAAATTATAATTTAATATGTGAATTCTTTCAAGACAATTAATTCAATTGATTTTGATTGATTAAATTTATAAACTGATGCTTCATTGTTAAAGTCCCACTTTCCCCAAAACTTATAGCCACTTGTGCTTTGGGTGGTATAAGAAATAGTTAACCACCCCTATTTTTTTTAACTATGAAAAACTACTGATACTATTACAGAATAAAAAAACTAAAACATTCTTTCTAGATGAATTTTATAACCCGCTCTTTTTTTCTGTATCTTTTTTTATATCAATTGAAATATCTTAACCACAACTATCACTTCTGAAATCCATATCAATTATTAATTTTTATTGTTTTATTAGCTATATATAGATTTGTTTTTGATTTATTTATTGATTATTACTAGATTTTTTTTTTTGATACTATTACAGAAAAGTCATAAATTAAATTTGCAGTTTAAGGCCATGCTGGGCCATCATGTATCATTGGTACTTTCATGTGTTGATATATTCTCTTTTTTTGATGAACTGACTTAAAATAGAGTAAGAGAAACAGTAACCAAATAGTTGAATTGCAGTTTAAGGCCATGCTGGGCCTTTAATTTTCTGAAGAATGATTTTCTTAAAATAATCTTGATTCTTCTTCATTTTCATTTCAATCTTGCTGCTGACAAATTCTTTCCATAACTTATCCCATTCTTCTTTCTTCAAACAAAACTTGTGATTCTTCATTATAATTATTAACTGTAAGACTTTATCCTCTAAATCAAAATCCAATCCCTTTTCAATAATATAGAAGTCCCCTCTCCATTTAATACTTCTACCCTCAATTTGATATTCTTCAAGACAAAACCATCTCTGAGCTTGTATTGTTCCCCAGTAAAGACTACTCCTTATATCTGAATCCATATAGAAAATTTCATTCCAAAAGTCATTATTGAGATTTCCTTTAATTCCATCATAATTAAGTTTATCCATAAATTCTAGCTTTGAAAGGTTTGATCCAGGAAGCTGGCTTAAATAGGCTTCTGCAGGGGTTTCTTTAGTAATATCTTCATTTCCAAATAAATCTTCAAATTCAATAAAGGGGATACTTTGAATAATTGGTATCTTGAAGTATTCAATAATTGGTAAGCCCCATCTTTGGTCTTCATTGTCAAGTCCTTCAAAATGATGATTAATCCAGAGGTCTTGGCTTTCTTCATTTGTTTCTGAGTGTGGCCAATAGATCCAGATGGTATTGTCTGCTTCATTAGTTTCAGACATGATGATTATAAAATATAAAATATGATAAAAAAATTGCTAATGGTTTCTTGATGTTAAAAAAATATGAATAATTATAATAGCTTCTTGGTAAAGGTGGATGAAATAAATAATCTAAGTAAAATATTCCTTGAAGAATTAATCCTCTTTGATAAGGCAGGAAGTTACTGCCAAAAGCTTGAATAAATTGAAGTTTTAAGTAATAAGGTAAGAAATATTTGGGTCCTCTTTGATAAGGCAGGAAGTCACTGCCAAAAATACTGGAATTGATTATTTAAATTGAATCTTACTGATTTTCTTCTCTTCTTTGTTTTTGAACTATGTAAGCTGGAGGTTTTCAGAATTGGCTTCAGCTGTACTTTGCTCATTGATGGTAAGTAATTTCTATAATAAGCTAATTTTTCATTCAAAACTCTAAGTTCCTCCAATAACAACCTTATTTCTTCCAATTTTTCCTTTTCTTCTCTTGATTGGTGACTTGATGACTGACATTCTTGAAATTCATCTTCATACTCAAAAATAAATTCTTCATATTGTTTCTTCAATTTCCTTTGATCCAAAATCTCTTCATCCTCCAACAATTCATCCCCATAACATCCAAGCTTTGGAATCTTGAGTGTTTGTTAATTTTTTTTAAATATTATGATCTTATCAATTTTTTTCTGTTTTTTTTTAAAAGGTCTTGAAATTAATGATATTGATATTAAAATTGAATAGAAATTGATATTGAAATTCCCAAGGATTTCATCCCAAAAACTTAAACCATTAGAGGTGGAATAAGAAACAGACACCCACCCCCATTTTTTTTAATTTAAACATAGCCTTATAATACTTTTACAGTTAAAACTCTTGCATACCCCCAAATCATCATTCATAATTTTTTTTTTTTAATTTTTTAATTTTTTAATTTTTTTTTTTTTTTTTTTAAATTTATATTTTTTTTTAATTGAAATAATTTTTTTAAGTTTTTTTTTTAAGTTTTTTTTTAAGTTTTTTTTTTAAGTTTCTTTTTTTTTTTTCTTTTTTTTCTACATGTGCAGAAAAATATATTCAATTCATGTAACCCATTTTCCTTTTTCTTTTTTCTGAAGAATTCTATTCAAACATATATCCTTGGCTATTTCTCCCAGTATTTTCCTTCCTTTCTTCCTTTCTTCTAGGGTATTACCTTTCCAATTCCTTATGAATCCTTCTTCTTTGTGTATAAAGAGGTATCCATACTCTTCCCAGAAAGGATTTCCACCAAGAAGCTCCATATTATGCAAATTGAAGTCTTCTTGTGGCCAAATTCTACCATCATAAAGAGCCTTCCTTGTTTGTTCATCAAAGGAAAATACTTCCTCCCAATACTGGTTTTCCAAATTACCCTTAATTCCTTCCTCATTCAAGAGTTCCATGAAGTCTAATTTTGACAGGTCATATCCTGGAAGATTCTTCAACCATTTTCCTCCTTTTATTCTTGATGGACCCTCAAAGTATATATCTTTGAATTCAATGTAGGGAAGAATTATGAAATCTGGCTCTTCTTCAGGTGTTGGAAGCTGCCAGTAAGACATTTAATCATAATACTTCAAGAAACTTTCTTTATCCAAGTCCATTGCCTTGTCTTTATCAATTCTCTATGGGCTTCTTGGGTTTAAATCACATGACAGAATAGTGTTCATGAGATCCTTTTGCAATGGTGAGACTTCAACTTCTATCAAATTTGCTTCTGGCTTTGAATATGAAGATAATCTTGGTTTAATTTCTTTTAAAGAGTCATGATTATTGTAGGCCTCCCAAAGATTTTCATAAGCATGAGAGTGCTTTATTTACTTCTTTGGAGGATCTTGAGAAATTTCATGTATTTGGAATTCATCAGTTTGATGAGATTCTTCTTTATTGTATTCCTTCATAAATTCTTCATCTTTGAAACAGTCAATAATCTTATTTCTAAGATCTTCCAATGAGTCTTCACAGCATTGATCACTGTTGATTTCTGGCTTCATTTCAGTTTCCATATCTTGTGGGTGTTTTTGCTTGGAAAATATGTCAAACAGATTTTTTCTACTATGTATTGGTGGTCCTTCTATGATTTCTGAGCCATTAACCATAACCTGATATAACATACCATTGGTGTCAATTGGTTTATAAATAATTTTATTTTCCTTTTTCTCTGCTTCATTGACTTCTTCCATATACCAATTTGATTTTTCATCTTGTTTCCATATATAACTTTTATTGTTTTCAGGTTCATCATCAATTTTCCAGAAGTCAGGGCATGGGCTTAAGCTTAAGTTGTTTACTTGAGGGTTTTTATTTTTGACATAATCTTCATATTCACTTGAAGGTGGTAGATTTCTGTTAATCCATTCCTCCCACTTTTTGGGATCAAATGTAGCCCATTCCTTGTTTTCTTTTATTGCCTTGTCTAAGTACCAGGCTAATGACTTTGGTTCTTCTGATTTTATTTGGTTTGATAGTGCTTCTGTTGATGGTCCCTGTTCTGGCTCTTGTGTTTCTACCTCTTGGTCTGCTTCCACTTCCTCCTGAGGTTCATTCTCTATTCCCCTATCCATTATGGATAATCTTTCATCTAAATTACATTCCATAGACTTTATCTTTTGATAATCTTTGTTTTTTGTTGATTTGAAAATACTTTTTATTTTTGCTTTAGATTTATCTTCAGCTTCTTTTAATTTTACTTTGCTAAACCAATCCTTTATTTCTCCCATTGAACAAAGCTCCATTCCTCTTGGTGGTCCTGTTTGCCATCCTAACATATGGGGTTTGCATATTGGCATACATAATCTTCTACCATCTGCTTCTTGATAGCTAAATATTTCACCTTGTTTCTGTGAAAAGTCCAATCTAATGTTGTTGTCTGCCAAGAAGGGCTTCCAAGGACTGTATGTACTGCTCCCTTGGAAATGAAGAAATGAATTTCTTTTTCTTCTCCAGAAGGCAACAGTAATTGTGTGAATTCAGCTAATCCAATTAGTTATGTTGTATGTCCTCCAATTCCTCTTAAATTCATGTTGAGCTTTCTGTTTGGAAGAGAGGCTTTTATTGCTGCATCTTTAGTGATTATGTTGAGCTCTGATCCTGTATCTACCAGTGCCATTACTGGATATTCTTCTTTTCCAACAAATACTTGCATAAACCCAAGTGGACAGGCATAATGAATTCTTGGTTTTTCAAATTCTTTAATTTTTATAGAAATAACATCTTCTTTAATGTCCAAAGTGTTAACTAATTTGATAACTTCCTTTTCTTCAAGAGAAATCCCTTTCAGCCTGTGAATGAAGGTTGGGGAAACTGATAATATTTCTTCCAAGGTTAAGTTAATTTTCTGTTCCAAGATTTTCTTTATCACATTTTCAATTGCTAATTTTGGTTTTAATTCTTTCTTTTCAGTTTTGTGGTGAACCATCCTTTTATTTAACTTGTCACTTTCCTCTTCAACATTCTCTTTTTCTTTACTTTCAGTTTCTTCAAATTTTTCATCTCTTTTAGTATGTTTATCTTTATATTTGGTTGGAACAATAATCTTCATCTCTTCTTCAGCCTCATCCTCATGATAGGTTCCTGGTAGTATAGGTTTTTTACTTTGAGAATCTTCTCCATTTTGGCTTTCTTGCTTAGCTAATCTTTGCTTTGTCTGTCTGAGAGTTGCATGTGTTTCCAAAATCTCAGTGGGTGAAGATACTATTGGTGGTTCCCAATTACCCCAGTGTTCTACTTGAGCAATTGAAACATCTTTTTCTTCCTTTTTCAGCTCAACTATCTTTTGATCTTCTGGTCTTGATAGAGGCTTTTCCTTTTCAATTATCTTGTTTGAAATTTCTTTTTTGTTCCTTATCAAATTCCCTGACTAAATCCTTTGAAGATTTGGTTCCTTCTGAGGGTACTCTTTGGAAATTAGGGTAAAGGAAATTTAATCCTTGCCTACTAACAATTCTTTTTTCCATATCTTCTGCCAGGTAGCTGCATCTTGTCAATGAATGACCATTTTCAAAACAGTAATAGCACTTTAAGGGTGGTCTTGGATATAGTTGTGCTGGAACATAAGGTTGATAATTTGCAGGTAAAGGTGCCTGAGTATTTCTTGGTCTGAATGGTTGTGCATTTGGTGCTAAGCCTGATCCTTGTGTATTTGGTTTATCCTTCCAGACCTTCTTTGGTGGATTAACAGCCACTGATAGTTCTTTCAGCTGGTCCAACACATCCTTCATTGGGTTGACTTCTTTTGGGGCTTCATTGACATGAGCCTCTTGAGCTAGTGAATTCTTTATTTTCTTTGTAATATCTTTCATTTGCTTGATAACCTCCTCCCAGCTTTCATATTCAAATCTGGTTTTCTTTTTGCTTTTGATTTCATCTGACTTTGATAATTGTGATTTCCCTTTAATGACTACTGCTGCCTCCAATTCTGCCGCAATATAATTTCTGAGGATATCCATCTCAGGTAAGATATATCCTCCATCTCTTTCTTGAACCATGGTCCTGTCTTTGATCATTTCTTTAGTAACACTACTTCTAATTTCTGGTGATAAAGAATCAAATACATCTTCATGATAATCATTTTCCTTTTTGATATACCCATACTTCAGCAGATATTTTGAAATTATGTCATATTCCCCAATAAACTTTCTGTATTGGGACAAACTTTTGACTCCTCCCTCCTGTTGAGTTTGATTAAATAGTCTTGTTAATGAATCTTTCCTGTGTCTTCTTTCTGGTTCCACCTTTCCCCATTTACTGATCATTTCCTTTTTCAATTGATCCCAATCCTCCATTTCATATCCTGGCATTCCTTCAATTTCATATCTGATATCCTTATCTTCACTCCAGAATGCTATTTGCATGGCCAAATCCCTTTCATTGGCTCCTTCAATTGATGCTATCCTTTCAGCTCTCTTGATAAAATCCTCAACATCACTTCCATCAAAGTTGAGGTTATAATCTTTTGCCTTTATTTTAACAATCTTTCTTGTAGGTATTGTAACTCTTTCAGGTTGATGAGTTGGTGTTGTAATATGTACCCTTTTTGCAAATCTTGCAGCTCTTGGCAATGTTCCTGGTGTGGATGTTGCAAATGTCTTTGGGGTTGGTGATGGTGATGGTTGATGGGGTCTGAGCATTCTTTCAATAGTTTCATCCCCAGTAGTTTCAGGTGAGAATTGACTTGATTTTGTCTTCTTTCCATGTCTTCTTGCAGCTCTTTCCTTAGCCTTCTGTAATTCTAACGTTTTCTTCTGAAATTCTTCATCATTTTCTAAATAAGAAAAATCCTCTTCTTCACTTTCTTCCTGACCTAATTCCTCAATTCTGGACTGCTCTTTTTCCACTTCCTCCTCCAAGGTTAGAGCCTTCTTTGAGGATGATGATTCCTCCATTATAGTTGTGATCTAAACAATGATTTAATTTTTATTTATTTTTTTTTGATTGATTTTTTTTTTGATTTTTTTTATGATTTTTAAGATTGATAATGTGATCTTATTAATGATACTTGAGATTTGAAAGCCACTGTTGGGACACCAGATGTGGGAACTCCTTTTGTTGTGGGATAAATAATAGGCAGTACCTTGAGGGGGAAATTATTGGTGAGTCTGTTTTGAATTTCAGAATTAGCCAATAACCATGGGTGCTAAGGTGTATTAGCTGCCCCTCTAAATATACTGAAAAAGATACCCTTTTTGATGAGATCACAAATCAATTATTTAGTTTTGTGGCTTTCCAATTAGAGAATTTTCTTCAGCAGTCTCTATCAGTCTGTCAATAAAAGATCACTATGATAATACTGGTAATAGTTAATAAATTTATTTAATAATTTAGGTTTGCTTAACTTTCTTGTTATTGATTATAATTCTTTTTAATTAATTCTTCTAGTATTCCTTCTTTCAATACCTGAGATATTTTGAATAATATTGTTTAAAATCACTATTAATATTAATAATAATCTTGATAGCTAGCTAATACTTTTAAAGGTGATTTAATAATACTGTCAATATAGCTATATTAATTTAAGGGTAAGATAATTCTTTAAGGGTTGTTTTGTTTAATATAAAGGTAAGATATAAATGATATAATAGTAATATAATACTATCAGGATCAATATAAATATAATCCAATATACCTAAAAGGCTTATGATATAAGGTATAAGGGTAAGATGATATCCCTTCTATAAATAAGGGTTATTGATAAATTAGATAAGATCACTATTGATAATATCTTCCAACACTACTTCAACACTACTACTATAATGGTAAGACTATTTAAATAATATTAAACTCTTTCATTAATATTATAAATAGCTTTCATTAATTAATCATAAATAACACTATAAGATACTGAGCCTTGCTACTGATCTTTTTCAATATAAATACTAGATTATCCTACTAGAGAAGGGATGGATTGATCCTCAAGATTATTGTCTGAATCAGAAGCATGGGGGGAAAAACAGGGAGAGAGGCCCTTTATTTATACCTTTTGGGCCCTCCATAGAGCCTTCCAAAAACAAGGGACTTAGAAAAAATTCCACCTTGAGACATTTTTGCTGGTGGGTAAATTAAAAATGGTGTCATTTGATCAAGATATTGCACCATTCTGAACCTTACTATTGTCAGTGCACAGCCTTGAGACATTTTTGCTAGTGGTTAAATTTGGAATGGTGTCATTTGTTCAGGATATTGCACCATATGTTTGGTTGATTGCACCATACTTTTTGAATTATACTTATATTTTAACTAAACTTTATTCTTATTATGCACAGCCTTGAGACATTTTTGCTAGTGGTTAAATTTCGAATGGTGTCATTTGATACAGATATTGCACCATATGTTTGGTTGATTGCACCATTTTAAATAACTGTATTCTTATGTCTACTAACCTTATTTTTTCTTCTTCACAGCCTTGAGACATTTTTGCTAGTGGTTAAATTTGGAATGGTGTCATTTGATACAGATATTGCACCATATGTTTGGTTGATTGCACCATTTTAAATAACTGTATTCTTATCTCTACTAACCTTATTTTTTCTTCTTCACAGCCTTGAGACATTTTTGCTGGTGGTTAAATTTGGAATGGTGTCATTTGATACAGATATTGCACCATATGTTTGGTTGATTGCACCATTCTTTTTAAAACTGTATTCTTATCTCTACTAACCTTATTTTTCTTCTTCACAGCCTTGAGACATTTTTGCTGGTGGTTAAATTTGGAATGGTGTCATTTGATACAGATATTGCACCATAGGTTTGGTTGATTGCACCATTTTTTTAAAACTGTATTCTTATCTCTACTAACTTTATTTTTCTTCTTCACAGCCTTGATCTGTATTCAGTTGAGTATTTCTCTTGGTAAAATTTAATTTGTAAATAATACCTGTAATGTTTGGTTATGGGAGTTTAAGTGGGGATTGAGTAATGTAACACTATGTTAGCTTATATGTAAGTGTTTTTTTTATGTCAAGACATGTAACACATGATCTTGTAAGAGTAATGGTGTCACTTATGTAATATTACACATGTTCATTCATATTGAATATTTAGACAAGCTGCATTATCTTTAAGCATATTCTTGTACCTAGTATAGAGTGTATAGTATCATTTCTCTTCTTTAATCCATGATATCTAGAAAATTATTGACATTATGGGGTTGAGGCAATATATGACTATAGGTAAAATTTGATGTAGATTCCAGTGAAATACTTGTTTTTGTTATTTTAATATAATTCTCTTGCTTTTTCTTGCATTTTTTTTTAATTTTATCTTTCACTTTTTATCTTTATTTTCTTTATATAAATATATCATTATTATTATTGATCAAAGTTTTTAGCTTTGAAATTGTGGATTTGAACCTTGGAAGAACTGGTATGGAATACCACACCGCAGCTGTCAAATCCTGGACATGGGGAAAGGAAATATCATTATTTCTCACCATGTAAAGCTTGATGACAACATATTCCCTCTAATAAAGGATCCCTTGACTTACTCTTCCATGATAATCCTGACTCTGCTTCTGACCACTCTTCCTTACCTTTGTTCAATCTTTGTTCTGTGTATGATTTTTCTATGAAAATTTTGATAATATTACTATTGATCAGCAGTACTAGGACTGCTCTTATGAAATATAATAATAAAATGATTATAATCACAATTAAATAATTAATGAATTAATTATTTCTTTTACTTGTTATACACTACTAGTGATTATAACAGTAAGCAGTAATTGTCTACAAGAATCAAGTACAAGAAGTATTTAATAATAGAACTTCTTTGTTAAAATAACAAAATTATTTTAATATCTAATTATATTTTTCAAGAATAATTATAAGCATAATTGTTGAAAAAAACTATTAATAGAGAAAAGCTTTTACAAATTAATAGTAAATCACTCACTAATACTCCAATGAACCTTAGAAAAAGATTGGTAGAGATATTTGACATATAATCAAGGATTTATAGGATCAAACTTGATTTATAACAACATTACAACAATATATAGTGAATATCTTCTATTTAACGTCTTTCTTGTTGATTCTGAAAGAATTAAAACACTTAAGAAAGGATTTTAATTAATCTTTGTTGGTAATAAAGATATATTGGATAATAAGATGATTTTGAAAAAACAGCAAGAGGAGGCCTCTTTTAAGTCTAAGAAAGCTCACAGAGGCATGCCATGGAGAAAACTGAAAAACCAGTGAGTGAGAAAACAATAATCCTTTTTGGATTAATGATTGCTTCATCCTTTGTCATGTATGATTACTTAAAGGATGCTTTTGCGTGACTACCAACCAAAATATGGTTAAGAATAAAAGGAGTAACAACTGTAAATCTTCTTTTATTTCAAAATAAACATTAATTTCTCAAACTAATCAATGTTATTTGAAATTTCATCACAGGTTTTATTTGCTGTGAAATTTTGAAGATTCATTATTTCATGTGGAATTATCAAAAATGGACTGTAAGTAAAATGTTTAATTTTACTTATGAAACTGTAATTATTTTTGGTTTCTTTATGGATAATACTGTTCTCAATTGGTCCTTAAGTATTCAGAAATATTCATTAAGAATTGTATTTCTAATGAATTTTTGAAGGTTTTACCTCATTTCTACATAGAATTGCAAATAACACTATATAGCAGGTTGCTATGAGGTAAATCAATGGATAATAGTCCAAAAAGGTTTTTAATTACTCTTTTGGGGCTTATACATGAAAGATTATTAAGAATTGATATAGTTACAGGAGTCCAAGTTGCTCTTTACTTCTCTGTCAGGTCAAAATAGTAGCTTATTTGCAATTTTCTTATGTTTTAATGCAATTTCAACTTGGTAACTAGGCTCCCAAAAGATTTCAGTATGCTAATTGGGCCAAGATCAGCCATGGATCCAAGATTCAGAGATATGCACACCTCAGAGGCCTCAGAAGCTGGGTACCCTGGCTCTCATTGATGTCTTTTGTCCCCCTCAGCTATTTTCACGTCAAAAATAGAAATTCAGGCTTAAAGAGTAATATCCACCATGGGCGTAGCAAAACTGTATGTAAGAATACCATAATATTAAGTGCCACTAACATGCATAACACTATTTTTAGTGTATATGTAACATGGGATTTCTGACATTCCCATTATTTTGGTGTGAAATTGAGAAAAAAAATTCACAATTGTTTTATGTGGTATTGAAATACTTTCCATATTACCACCTCTTAAAGTTAATTTAAGCTTATTCACTGTATGGAGTTACCCTAGATGAGCTTTTGTGTAGAATCCAAATCTGGCCTTAAATCCATGGATCTATCTACCCACAAACAAGCTATCCATCTTTTTTGGAATAAAAAATGATGAATTTTGAACATAAGCATGACTTATGGGTTATGCATAGTTCAGACCTTATTTTTCAAGATAGTTGTGATGTATTTAGGTATGTAAAATATACCTCAAGGCTCACATTCTGAATCTAAAATTGATTCACTGACGCCTTCCTCCATTTAAACTGAAAATATCCCCAACACTTCCACCTCCATTCCTTCAACTGACTTACCCAAACATAAAGGATATTCTTGTATTCCTGATACTTCCACTCTAAACCAGAATCAAATTATTGGCTATATTGTTTCCCAAAACATTCTCAATAACTCAAGACGCAATATTCACTCTATTAACTTCGTCCGCTATCTCAATCCTGATCCAAAAACCTACCTTCAAGCCATTCATAGCCCCAAAAAGGATTTTTGGATCAATGCCATCCAATCTGAACTCAAAAATATGATTACTCACCAAGTCTGGATGCACTCAAGTCATTTCTCTCATTTAACACCACTGACTATCACCTGGATGTTTAAAAAGAAAACTGACAAAGATGGCAATCCTACAAAATTTAAAGCTCAATTGTGTGCAAGAGGTTTTAATCAAAAGGAAGTTATTTAATACAATGAATTATTTGCTCCCACTGTTAGACTTTCCTCTCTTTGACTTCTTCTTACTCTTTGCTCACTCAATAAATTTGAGGTCCATCAAATGGATGTCCAATGTGCTTTCCTAAATGAAAAACCTAAAGAAGAACTCTAAGTACTCTAGCTTGATGGCCTTCCCACCTCCAAAAACTTCAAGAAACTCAGATTGAACAATCCCCTCTATGGGCTCAAAAAGAGCCCTAGATGTTGGCACTTAGAGCTACAAAAGACTTTGATCAAGCTTGATTTAATCACATCTGAAATTTATCCATGTTTATTCTTCTGAAAAGATAGGCTTAAACCTTTCTATCTCTATGTACATGTAGATGATCTCCTGTTTGGAGGAAGCTGGGTTGCAGACTTCAAAACAAAAAAAAACTCTTCTTTGACATGGAGGATTACCACATCAGCAAATATGCCTTTGGTATTAAAATCACTCAAAAAGAACATTACACCAGCCTCTTGCAAGACAAAATTATCTCCAAGATCATATCTGATTTTCAAGTTGAAAAAAGCAAAGGTAACACTTCCCCGTTTCTGTCAAACTACCAAGAACTTAAAGACCTAAAACTTGCCAAACCTTTACATCCTCCTTTCAATTATCAATGAGTTATAGGTCTCTTACAATATCTGTTTCAGTGCACTCAACCCAATCTTGCTTTTTCAATTTCCTTTTTATCACAATTTCTTGAGTCACCCAAAGATAGACTTTATCAGGGAGTTATCCATGTTGTTAAATGCCTAAACCTCACCAAGCCTCTTGAGCTTAGGCTTGGTTTTAAAGGACTAACTCATTTACCTGAAGAAATTATTTGTTTCACTGATTCAGATTGGGGAGGAGCTAAAGAAAATAGATCCTTCTCTGGATCAATCATTTACTACCATGGTACCCTTGGGTGGAGATCTCAAAAACAATGTGTAGTTGCACTCTCATCTGCGAAAGCCAAGTATAATTCCTTAAGAAGCTGCTGTCAAGACAGTGAATGGATTTTCCAACTTATCTTTGAAATTACCAACAAAAGGATCACCTCTATTATATTTTCTGATGATCAAAGCTCAATAGCCCTTGCCTCCAACCACATTTACCACCAAAGTACAAAACAAATAGATTTCAGGCTTCATTTTGTCCGCTCACTCATTGAAGGTTAAAAGATCATCCTTAGATAAACTCCTAGTCAAGATATGTTAGCCGACATGCTTACTAAGAGCTTACCATTTGCCAAATCCCATAACCTCATCAAGACAATTTTTGGTCAAGAAATTCAGTCCAAGTGGACTGGTATGTGAGATTAAAAGAATGAATTTTATTATGGTATAGATTTACCGGCAGAGGAGTTTTAGTTAGCAAAAACTACTCTCTAATTAGCTCAACTTGTTAATACTTTTGAGATTGGTACCCCAATAGTTTAGCTGTATCCTAGTTCCAAAACCAATGGGGTTGCTCATCATAAATAGTCCTTGTTTCTCATCCATCATTGTCCCCCATCTTGTTTTGTTCCTTTTTCCCTCATTGAGGTTTGCTACGACTCTCCTGTCCCTGATATTCCATAGGCTCAAGACTTACATCTTTGTTTCCCTTACTAGGTCTTTACCTTGTAAACCTGTCTACTTACTTAATCACAGTTAATGATCTTGTTTTGTTCCCTTCTCCCTTATCCAGGTTCACTATGACTCTCCTGTCCCTGATATTTCATAGGTTAAAGACTTATGTCTTTGTTGCCCTTACTATTTCACCTTTTCTGTCAGGCTGAGTCTATGATAAGGATGAAATAAAGCTATTTACAACTTTGACTATTACTGTGACATGGATAAGAGTATTTAAGAAAGGTTTGATTAAAGATATAAAGGGCTTTACTAATGTGGATTAGTGGTGGTGAGTGCTATTGAAAGCCCTGGGTGCAGCTTTACCTGTTGGTTTACAATAATAAAGACTACAATGCTAAAATTTATAGTATAACCTGTTGATTTTCCAATAGTAGAACTGTTTTTCACAGCTGTAATATGTATGAATGCAAGAGCAGGTTGGGGATTCCTTTTCTGGAAGTGAAAAAGCCTCCTTTTATCCTGAAATGGAGTGAAAAAGCTGCTAGACCTTTTGACGTAGAGGAAGTGAATATGTTTCACTCTCAAGGACAGGCTTGTGGTTTGAAACAGCCTGTATAACCTTCATTGGGCTCAGATGTGGTTTTGAAACCACATCTGGGCAGTTTTCACCAGTACAGGGTGGAAACTTTCATCTGCATACCACACAGCTTGATTCTGACGTGTATGACATGTAGAATGCTGTACAGAACCTATATGGGTCCCCAGTATTGAATGAAATATGGGATATTGAAGTAAAAACAAGCTTCTTAGTCAGTTTGAAATCTCATAATTATGGTTATGGGATATTATCCCATGGTAAGGCTATATTGGCCAAACTGTGGGTTTTTGACCTTAAAACAGCCATACCTTTGTCAGTTTTTGAGAAATAAATATCAAAACTGGTTCAGTGTGTAGCCCTGTTTGTGTTCTACACAATTGTACCTTATTCAATATAGTTATCATTAAATATGGCAAAGTTATCCCATGTACAAGATTTTTGTACATATACATGTTTTAGGCAAAAAGCTGTATTGGGCTTGTTTGCCTTATACGTTTTTTTCTAGATGAGATATGGAGAAATAAATGGCACCGTCAGATAGCCCTACTTGGGATATCTCCAAAAATACCCAACTTGAGGTATCTCACACTAAAACTGTAGAAGTAATGTGAGCCTTAGAGGTAATTTCAATATACCCAAAAGACCACAAATATAAAAAATAACATATTAATATAAATAAAATAAATTTATTTATATTATTAAAAATAAAAATAAAAAATATAAATATAAAATTATATTAAAAATAAAAAATTAATTATAATTTAAAAATAAAATTACTTTAAATTTTGTAAATATAAAATTACATTTATACTTGAAAAATTTAAGTAAAAATGAAATTTTAACAAAATTGTGAAAAAATAAATAAATTTGGAAAAAAGTTAAATAAAATTTATTATAACTTTTTATCCAATAAATAAACATATAAATTTTATTTCACCATTGGATTCCTCATAAAAAATCAGGTGGGGTCACCTCTGAGTGAAATTTTTGTAACTCAACTCTAAATAAGCTTAAATTAAGTTTTTAGTATTTTCAATACAAAAGTTGAAAATCCTCAAAACCTTAATTTAATTCACACCACATGTGGTGTTAACCATCAATTTTTGTGTTAAAATTGAGGTGTTGTGTTTAGTTTAGAAGTTATGAGGAATTAAAGTATTTTCAATTGGATTCAATTGAAATGTCAAAATGTGCGCGTGTATTACATAAGTGAACTTTGATTTACATATGAGGTGTCAATTATTACTGTATTGTACTGTACAATTGAATTGAATTACATGTGTAAATTATAAGTATAATACATGATGAGGAATTAAAGGAAAAATAAATTGGAAAGATTAAATTTGGGGGGGAAAAGGAACTCCAGCTCTAAGGGGGAGCTAGACCCCCAAAATCCTTGCTGACAGGCGTGGGATGTCAAAATTCACGCAAAAGTTAATCACTTTTGGCCTGGAATTGAGTTACAGGGTCTGTGGACTCAATTGATGATGAGGTTTTGATACCAACTGGGGTAGTTTTAGCTGTTGCCAAGAGGGTAAAACTACCCTTAAGATAAAACCATCATAATAAAAACAGTTTTAACTGGTTTCTACGCCTCTGACACACATTCCGACGTGTTTTGAAGGCTCTAGGCCTGGTATTGCTATAGTAATGGCTGATTTAAGGGTCTAAAATGGCTAAAATGGCTAAAAATGGCTTAAACGAGCCCTTTTTGGTCTAAACCAGGGTTCAATGATGCCATAATTGGTTTTTCTGTTGTCAGACTGTTTTTCACGACTGACAAGAGTAAATTTTACTTTTGGAGTAAGAGAATTGATGGCTATAAAAGAATGTCTTCTTTGCCCCACTTTTCTCTTCATGTTAGAATCTTTTCCTTTTATTAATTAGTTTAAACACTGTTAAACCAATCAATCAAAGATTCCAACCACCACTTTTAAATCATTTTAATCCTTTTAACCACGTGAAAAATCATTATAATCATTGTTTGTAACTCTTATAATCATTTTTACCCCTGAACCACCCCAAAAGTGAATTAAAGCATCTTTCATCACTGTTAACTTTGTCACTTTGTTTCCAAATTCACTCTGGTCACTTTTGGGCGTGTTTTCTCTTTAATATTCTTTTTAAAGACTTTGTTCTTTAATTAATTGCTTGCAGTTCTTTGCTCAATTAATTCCAATTGAAATTGCTCTTGAAGAAATTTCTTTTGTAGCCTTAAAATATCTCTTGTAGAGTATTTTTTGGATAAATTTTTATTGTTGGTAAAACAATAAATTTTTATAATATTATTGTTTTATACTAATAAAGTTATAAACAATAAATTTGGCGTGTTTTCTCTTAAAAATAACATTTCATACTATTTTTAACAGAATTTTACCTTATACAAATTTTGAGGACAGGAAAAGTACTTGATTTTTAATCAAAGTTTCATATCCACACCTTACATTTGGGGGCCCAGCCGTGATATTTTACCTGTGACATATTTTTTTTACTCTTTTTAAATCTTTTTTCTTATATTGAAAAATTTAAAAACATATAAAAAATACTTATAATTCAAAAAAAACCCATAAAAAATAATTTTTTTCATATTATAAGTGAGGCTTAAATTTTTATTTCTTTTTTTGAAATAACCTTTTTTTTACTTAATAAATTGGCTTTTTCATTAATTTTAGTGTCTGACAACGTGGTAAGACAAGAAAACATTGAAACAGCCTCAACAGTAACCAGCATTATCCCTGCCAGTACTGTTAATTCTGATCATAATAGTACTGTTATTGTGACTCAAAATAATCAACCTGAACCAATATCTTCTGAATTAATTAACTTGGATATAAGTAATACACTTCAGAAAGCCAAAAATTTGGCCAATAGTAAGTTTTTGACGTAAAAATACTATTTTAAGCCTTTTTTAACCATAATTATGCCTTCAACCAGGTCAGGAGCCAGCTACAACCCCTCAAGCAGCTCCCAAAAAGGTAATAGACGTGATTATGGCAGAGGCCAACCAGGTACAGAAGGAAAAGGGTCAGTTGATGACTTCCAAACAACTAAAATGGGTCATTCTGAAGCTGATAATACCATTTTACCTTCAAAAAGAGCTGACACCCGCCACAACAAGCCTCTGTGGACATATACAAAGCCAGCCACAGTGCATACAACAATGCACTCCAATTCAAGGAGTACCAGATCCTTGCAGACCTGTGGAAGAATTGCATGAATTCTTACCTGACAGTAAGAAAATTCTTGGGCCATCCCAACACTTGCAAATTGCTCAATGGATGGCATCCATTGATGGAGAAGAAAAACATGATGCTTTTGACACTAGAATGGAGGAAAAACAACCCTCCACCAGCCAAACCAGTGCCAAAAACAGCCCCAGTGGCCAGCAGCAGCAATTCCAACGTGAAAAAGCAGCCACAACCTCCAAACAAAGGCAAAGGGAAGGCACCAGCTCCAAAACCTTACAGCCAGGGCTACAGAATCCCAAGGATTCAGCAGGATGCCATGGAAAATGTATTTCAGATGGCCAGAACCATGATGGAATTACAGAAGAAGGAGGAAGCCAGATTAAGGTTCCAGAAATGATTTCTGACATATTTGATTCCATCCCAGAGTTGTATAATGCTATAAATGACGTGAAAAAACATCTTTCTGATAAAAATGACACCATTTGTAACAACATTAAAACAAACAACCTGAGTCTGTGCCAAATTAATGAAACACTTATGTGTTTTGAAAAAGTTTTGAGAACAATTAAAAATTCCAATAATGATAATTCTTCTAACAATAAAATAAATGAACAATCTGCCATTATTAAAGAATTAACAGATAAATATTCTAAATTCAATATTGATGACATAATTGAAACAAGAATTAAACAAGCCATAAATATTATCAAGACAGATAACAAGAAAGTCCTTGATGACATTTCAAATTCATTTACTGAAGTAAAGACATATACCATTGCCTTGAAAAAGTGTTTTGATGCTTCACAAGAAGAAGTATCAAAATTATCAATGAAATTGAATCAAGTCACTGCTGATAATACAAGACAGACAGAGTTATGGCAAGAACTTACACATAAAGAAGACATGTATAAAATTGAAGTAATAAATTTAATACAAAGCTTCCAACATGAATACAGAAATTCCCAAAGGTGTAGCAACAGTAAAATGAATGACATTGAACAATTACTGAACACCTTACCAAGAATGTCTACACCTCTAAATCAAAATGAGGGCACAAGAATTTCAAATCCACAAGTATTGGATCCTGATAATTCACAATTAAAAAATGAATTATCCACTTCTTTTCATAACTTGGAACCATCAATGGGCCAAGCACTCTTGAAAGAAGTTCCAAAACTTAAAGAATGGCCTCACTTCAGTGGTGAAGGAGAGTATGACCATATGGAATTCATTAGAGGTATTGACATGATCAAAGAGGATTTTGAATTACCAGACAGATTGGTAACAGCCAGGTTTAACACCTTGTTTACCAGATCAGCTCACAGATGGTACATCAAAATAAGACAAGCACATGGACACCAGAGTTGGACTTGGTGGAAAACCCAAATCATCAACAAATGGGCAAATGATGGTCTGAAATCTTCCCTGAAGAACTCTCAGAGGGATGGTTAATCATTTACATTGATGACATTATTATCTGTTCAAAGACTTGGGAGGAGCACATGTACAGATTATCAAGAGTTTTGACAAAAATCCAATCAGTAAACATGAAAATCTCCTTGAAGAAATGTCATTTTGGATTTAAAGAACTTAAGGCACTAGGACATGTTGTATCTGGTTTGTCCCTTGGAATTGATAAAAACAAAGTTGCAGCAGTATTGTTAAAACCCATGCCTCAGAATAAGAAGGGAATTCAGTCATTCTTAGGTTTTGCAGGATATTACAGGCAACACATTAAAGACTTTGCATCCATAGCAAGACCACTTTATAAGTTGTGTGACAAAGACACAGTATTTGAGATGACTGTTGACAGAGTCAAAGCTTTTGAGTCTCTAAGAGAAGCATTGACCACTGCTCCACTCTTACTGATGCCAGACTTTAAATTGCCTTTCAAACTGTATATTGATGCATCAGGGGATGGACTAGGTGCTGCACTTCACCAAGTTCAGATCATAAATGACAAACCTGTAGAAGGACCAATATGTTTCATATCCAGGCAAATCAAACCAACTGAAGCCAGATATGGAGCAAGTCAAATGGAATGTCTATGCCTTGTCTGGGCCTTAGAGAAATTGAACTATTTCTTAGAGGGATGTGTTTTTGAAGTAATAACAGATTGTACAGCTGTGAAATCACTTTTGAACATGAAAACACCTAACAGACACATGCTCAGATGGCAAATAGCCATACAAGAATACAGAGGCAATATGACTATTGTTCATAAGGATGGGAATATTCATAAGAATGCAGATGGACTAAGCAGATGGCCATTACCAAATAACATTGATAATCCTGCTTATGTTCCAGAAGAAGCTTCACCACAAATTCCAATAGAAGGAATAAGTGTTACAGACTTGAACACCACCTTCTTTGAAGAAGTCAGAAATAGTTACACTCAAGATAAGAATTGTAGCATCTTATGCCAATTACTTAACAAAGACTGTAAAGATAACTCTCTAATACATGCCTTGGATGAAGTATGGAGAAAATCTTATAATGAAGGGAGATTTCACCTACTGGATGGTATAATTTACCACAGAACCAAGCACACATGTGTCATGACAGTTGTAGACAGGTCATTAATGAATCTTGTACTGAAAGAATGCCATGATAGTCCCTTTTCAGGACATCTTTCTGAGGACAGAACAAGAGAGAAAGTAAAGACCTGCATATGGTGGCCAATGTGGCAAAAAGATGTTGCAGAATATTGCAAAACCTGTGACAGATGCCAAAAGGCAAATAAATCCACTGGCAAAAGACTTGGAAATATGATGAAAATCCAAGAATCAAACAGACCTTGGGAAATTGTCCATATGGATTGGGTAACTGGCCTACCACCAGGAGGTGACAGGAGCTATAATGCTTGCCTAGTAATTGTGGACAGATTCAGTAAAACTCCAATCTTTTTACCATGTCACAAAGATGATACAGCCATGGATACAGCTCTTCTGATATGGAATAGAGTAGTGTCATGGACTGGGATATTTACAAATATCATCAGTGATAGAGATCCCAAATTCACTTCAGCTCTATGGACAAATCTTCACCAATTATTTGGCACAAAACTGTCTTTCTCTACAGCCTACCACCCACAAACTGATGGTCTGGCTGAAAGAATGATCCAAACCTTAGAGGACATGGTGAGAAGATTTTGTGCATATGGCCTTGAATTCAAAGATTGTGATGGATTTACCCATGATTGGTGTACTCTGTTACCAGCACTGGAATTAGCATATAAAACATCAATCCATTCCAGTACCAATCAGACTCCTGCTATTCTAGAAAAAGGATGGAACCCCAAGTTACCCCAAGATTCCTTGAGGAAAGACTTAATTGAAATACATCCCACAGCTGCTAGCTTCAAAGGAATGCTAGACAAAGCTAGAAAGCATGCAATGAGATGCATGGAGGACTCTTTTGCATATGCTAAAGACAAATGGGATAAATCTCATGCAACTCCAGATTTCAAAGTGGGGGACCTAGTTCTTGTATCCACCACTAACTTCAATAACATCAAAGGATGTAAAAAGTTAAAAGACTCCTTTGCAGGACCTTTTGTGATTAAGGCCCTCCATGGAGAAAATGCTGTTGAAGTAGAGTTATCTGAAGAACTTAGCAATAAGCACCCTACATTTCCAGTAAGCTTGATAAAGCCATACAAATCTAGTGATGCTGAGAAATTTCCCTTGAGGAATAAGATTCCCCAAGTTATACCTCCTATTGAGACATCTGGTACTAAGAAAATAACCAAAGTTCTTAAAGAAAGGAAATTAAGAACCAAGAAAGTAAGGGAATACCTTGTTAGGTACAGTGACCCAACTTGTGAAGATGAATGGTTAGAAGAGAAAGATATACCAGAAGCCACCAAACTCCTGAGGAGATTCAGACACACTAGAAACACCAATATTACAAAGTAATATTCTTTTTTAGGGGGAGGGAATGTGAGCCTTAGAGGTAATTTCAATATACCCAAAAGACCACAAATATAAAAAATAACATATTAATATAAATAAAATAAATTTATTTATATTATTAAAAATAAAAATAAAAAATATAAATATAAAATTATATTAAAAATAAAAAATTAATTATAATTTAAAAATAAAATTACTTTAAATTTTGTAAATATAAAATTACATTTATACTTGAAAAATTTAAGTAAAAATGAAATTTTAACAAAATTGTGAAAAAATAAATAAATTTGGAAAAAAGTTAAATAAAATTTATTATAACTTTTTATCCAATAAATAAACATATAAATTTTATTTCACCATTGGATTCCTCATAAAAAATCAGGTGGGGTCACCTCTGAGTGAAATTTTTGTAACTCAACTCTAAATAAGCTTAAATTAAGTTTTTAGTATTTTCAATACAAAAGTTGAAAATCCTCAAAACCTTAATTTAATTCACACCACATGTGGTGTTAACCATCAATTTTTGTGTTAAAATTGAGGTGTTGTGTTTAGTTTAGAAGTTATGAGGAATTAAAGTATTTTCAATTGGATTCAATTGAAATGTCAAAATGTGCGCGTGTATTACATAAGTGAACTTTGATTTACATATGAGGTGTCAATTATTACTGTATTGTACTGTACAATTGAATTGAATTACATGTGTAAATTATAAGTATAATACATGATGAGGAATTAAAGGAAAAATAAATTGGAAAGATTAAATTTGGGGGGGAAAAGGAACTCCAGCTCTAAGGGGGAGCTAGACCCCCAAAATCCTTGCTGACAGGCGTGGGATGTCAAAATTCACGCAAAAGTTAATCACTTTTGGCCTGGAATTGAGTTACAGGGTCTGTGGACTCAATTGATGATGAGGTTTTGATACCAACTGGGGTAGTTTTAGCTGTTGCCAAGAGGGTAAAACTACCCTTAAGATAAAACCATCATAATAAAAACAGTTTTAACTGGTTTCTACGCCTCTGACACACATTCTGACGTGTTTTGAAGGCTCTAGGCCTGGTATTGCTATAGTAATGGCTGATTTAAGGGTCTAAAATGGCTAAAATGGCTAAAAATGGCTTAAACCAGCCCTTTTTGGTCTAAACCAGGGTTCAATGATGCCATAATTGGTTTTTCTGTTGTCAGACTGTTTTTCACGACTGACAAGAGTAAATTTTACTTTTGGAGTAAGAGAATTGATGGCTATAAAAGAATGTCTTCTTTGCCCCACTTTTCTCTTCATGTTAGAATCTTTTCCTTTTATTAATTAGTTTAAACACTGTTAAACCAATCAATCAAAGATTCCAACCACCACTTTTAAATCATTTTAATCCTTTTAACCACGTGAAAAATCATTATAATCATTGTTTGTAACTCTTATAATCATTTTTACCCCTGAACCACCCCAAAAGTGAATTAAAGCATCTTTCATCACTGTTAACTTTGTCACTTTGTTTCCAAATTCACTCTGGTCACTTTTGGGCGTGTTTTCTCTTTAATATTCTTTTTAAAGACTTTGTTCTTTAATTAATTGCTTGCAGTTCTTTGCTCAATTAATTCCAATTGAAATTGCTCTTGAAGAAATTTCTTTTGTAGCCTTAAAATATCTCTTGTAGAGTATTTTTTGGATAAATTTTTATTGTTGGTAAAACAATAAATTTTTATAATATTATTGTTTTATACTAATAAAGTTATAAACAATAAATTTGGCGTGTTTTCTCTTAAAAATAACATTTCATACTATTTTTAACAGAATTTTACCTTATACAAATTTTGAGGACAGGAAAAGTACTTGATTTTTAATCAAAGTTTCATATCCACACCTTACAAGTAACATGAGAGATGAATGTTTTATTCACCCTTATTTGGCCTGATTTTGGCCATAACTTCTGTAATACTGGTGCTAGCTCAGTTTTTCTGGTACCATTGGATATCCCTTACTTAGAGATTGATTTTGAATACCCATTTCTGGGGTTAAGCCTCTTGCTCTTTATTTCAGATGAGAGGTGAGAATTAAGGTTTATGCTCAGCCACAACTTTGAGCAGGAATAACTTTGTTATTCTTTGTCCTATGGTGATGGGACTTGTATATTTGGAAAGAGGTGAGTTTCCTCTTTCTTTTGATACATTTTGAGCTTATTTGGGTCAGCTCCATTTTTGGTGGTATCTTGGCTATACCATTGATTCATGGTATTTGGCTGTCATCCTCGTGCTCTAGTTTGGAGTCACAGGTTGACATACCCTCCCTCTAAGAAAGGCTCACCATTTATGAGACTGTTCAGTCCTCCTAGAGGCTCTTAATCTCATTAAATGAAGGCTCCCATCTGGTTTGGCATCTTCTGCCAACCACTTGACCTTATCAGCTGTCTGGTTCTTGAATCTGACTAAGTATTGTCTCTGATCCTTACCATTAAGTCTGATCTTCCTGGCCTTGATAATTTTCTTCACAGGTCCAGGGGAGTCCTCCACTTCCACTATTTCTGGTGGGGTGGGGTTCTTCTTCCTGGAGGTTAATTCATCCTCCTCTGTCTGGATGTATGGCTTGACTAAACTCACTGGAAAGACTGGGTGTTTCCTGGAAAATTCCTCTGTGAGTTTGACTTCCACTGCATTTTTCCCTATCAACTTAATGACAGTCTAGGGCCCTACAAATGAGTCTCTCATTTTCTTCTGTCCTTTGAGATTATGAAAGTTAAGTGTAGACACTAACACTTGGTGCCCTTCCTTGAAGTCAGGTTCCATATTTCATTTGTCCCACCTCTTCTTATTATATTCCTTTGCTTCAACTATGCATTTTGCAACTGTGTCACAAGCTCTCTTCCACATTTCATGGAAGTCTTTGGCTGTGGGGTGGATGGTCAGAAGATTTTTCTAAAGGTGATCCACAGGCAATGGGGGATTCCACCCTTTTTCTACCAGTGCAGGTGTTTTTCCTGTGGTAGATTGCTGAATTGTGTTATATGCCAGTTGGACTTCTGGTAAAAGAGTAACCCAGTCATGTGTGTAACCTTCATGGTCCTTGTATTCCATGCCATAGGCACAGAATATTATAAGGATATCCTCCATTATCTGGATCATCCTATCAGCTAATCCATCTGTTTGTGGATGGTAAGCTTTAGAAAAAGCAAGTTTAGTAACCAGCATGTCATAGAGGTTGCTCCAGAATGCAGATGTGACCTTTGGGTCCCTATCACTGATGATGATCTTAGGGACTCCACAGGTGCATATGATGTTTTTCCAGAATAGCAGAGCAGTATCCATGGCTGTTTCCTCCTTGTGACATGGTAGGCCCCTCATGCTCTTGCTGAACCTATCAACTATGATTAAACAGGCATTGAAGTTTTCTTTTCCTCCTAGGAAAAGTACTGTGACCCAGTCCATGTTGATGGTTTTCCATGGGTGTTTGGGTTCTTCTATGTTTTGAAGTAACCCATACTTCTTCCCATGCATTCTATTTTCCTTTTGGCATCTTTCACTAGTGTTGATTTATTAACTCAACTCTTGTTCCCATACGGGCCACCAAGCAGTGCTTGCTACCCTTTCATTGGTCCCGTCTTCACTCATGTGTCCCATATAGGGGCAATTATGGCATTCCTGTAAGATCAAAGATATATGGCTTCTGTCTATTATTGTGAGTGCACTAGTGTGCTTCTCTATATTGTAGAGCAGACAATCAACAAGAAAAGATTTATTGTTCTTTTAGTCCCTCAACCAGGGTTCCTCTAACTGGGATTCCAGTTCTGGGCTCCTGTATTTTTTTTGAAGGAGTTGTAACAATATGACACACTGTTTTTGTTTGGCATATGTCTTCATCACTGCATTGAAGAATTCAGTTTGAAATTCAGGGAACTTACTCCCAATATGGGAGTTTCTGTTCCTTCTGAGTTAGTGTTTCCACTTTCTGGGGTGCCACTTTCTAGTGCCCACTCAGAAAATCTGATTTTTTTCTTCCTGTCTATTTCCATGAAATGGATAGTAATTTTAGCTGCTACTTCAGGGTCATAAGCTGGGTTGCTTTTGACATTATCCAGTGGCAATCTTCTGAGGCCATCTGCATTTGTATGACTTTTAACGACTTTGTATATGATGGCCATATTCACTATATACTCCTGGATGGCTATTTGCCACCTCAGCATGTGTCTATTGGTAGTCTTCATGTTTAGTAAAGACTTCAAGGCTGTGAAGTCTGTTTATACTTCAAGGACTGCACACTCCAAATAATAATGGAGTTTCTCCAGAGCCCAGACTAAGCATAGACCTTCTGTCTGGGTGGCCCCATAGCTGGCTTCTGAATCTTTCAGCTTCCTAGAGAACATGCTACATCTATGTATAACCTTAATGGTAGTTCAAAGTCAGGCAAGATGAGCACAGGTGCATTTGTGAGTTCATAATTCATCCTATCATATGCATCCCTTCTTTCCTTGGTAATTTCAGAAACTACATCTTTTGAACATAACTTGTATAAACTACTGGTTATGTGGGAAAAATGTTTGATGTGGTTTCTATAGTAGCTAGCAAACCCAAGGAAAGATTTCATTTCTTTGATGTTTCTTGCTAATGGCTTTTTCAGTACTGCTACTACTTTGTTCTGGTCAATTTCCAAACTAAGACCTGAGACTTTATGTCCTAGATCTAGTAGCTCTTGTTGGCCAAAATCACACTTTTTCAGTGAAATTTTCAGATTTATGGCTGTGCATTTACTTAGCACTCCGTCTATTTATTGCAAATGGTATTCCCATTTCTCTGAGTATATAACAATGTCATAAATATATACTACCATCCAGCCTTCCAATATTTCTTCTTGAAATATTGTGTCCATCATCCTTTGGAAGTGGGCTGGTGCATTATTGATTCCTAATGGCATCCTGGTGTACTCATATATGCCCATATGACATATGACTCTGAGTAATTTCATGGAGTTTGATTTAAGGCCATTCTGGTGTAAGCCTTTCATACAATCCATTTTGGATATGTATTTGGCTTTTTCCAGTTTGTCTAAGGCATGAGGTATTCTGGGTATAGTTTACCTGTCAGCTTTGAAATCTCCACACAGCCTAGACTTGCCATCATGACAGACAATCAGGACAGGAGTGGTAATTTCCACTATTTCATTATGTCCAATCTTTCTGATGACATCCATGTCCAGGAGTTCATTGATATGTTTTCAATTTCCTTCCTGGTTTCCAGGATTTCTGGGTAAGAAGGTCCCCTGAGCATAGTTGGATAAGGTCTTTCCACATTCAAATATATTTCTATATAATGGCCCCTGATCTTGCCTATTGTTTCTTCGCCAATGACAAATTCTGGTCTATTCCTTCTCAGCCTTTTTATTAAACTTAGTCTTTGTTTACTGGTGAGGGTAGTACTAAACTGTCTCTCTCTGAATTAATTCAGTAGTTCTTCTAGATGGTCTTGGGCGGATATTTGATATATATCAAGTGAAAATTCCTTTTCCTTATTGGTACCAATGGTAATGTTCCTGTTTTTACTATTGTAAATATCTATGCCATTCATCCTCCGGTAATCTGTTCCCAGTGAAAGCCCATGGCTGTGGGCATTATCAAGCACAAAAAACTCTGGGTTGAGTCTGATGTTACCTTTCCTATGGGGTATAATTATTTCTTTAATAATTGTACCAATAGAAGTCATCTTTCCTGATGCACTCTTGAAGATTTTTGCCTTGGTTGGCAAGAGCTGTTTTTCCCAGTTTGGGTAGTGGTTTTCTTGATAATTTCTGGCCACTATGAAGCAGTGTGCCCCACTATCAATGATCAATGGGTGTTGAGCATTGTCAATGCAAACAGTCATTTTTTTGTCTGTTACATGTATATATGACATACCTTTGGTTGGTGTAACCAGGAATGTTTGTGCATCTTGTGTGTTTTTGCACCAGTTTTTGTTGGCAGTGTCTTGTGGCATGCCTGCTTCTGACTGCATGTCTGTAACAACCACTCACCAGGGGTAAGGGTATTCATTCATACACCCACTCAAACACCTCAAACCAGCAGATCCACTTTTTGCATCAGCATTCAGTTTCAGCAATCTTCCTTGCTCAAACATGCATACAGCTTGGTACTTCAAGACAGCCTCTCAACGTCTGTACAGGTTGGATTCACCCAATACAGTTTGGATACACCATCATGAAACTCTATGATCACTCAACTCCACCACATATCTCGTACAGGTTCTTTACAACTGTACAGGACCTGTATTGGCCAGACTCAATTCAATCATTCAATCCTCTGATGAAAACTCTCTCTCTGGATCAGGGCTGGTGATTCTCACATATACCAGCCCCTCTTTTCCCCCCTGGGGTCTTTTCCCCAGTTAATCAACTTAGTTTATTTATTATTTTTTAAATATTGTTATCCTTATTTTGGGCATTATATTTATTTAATATTAAGTAAGTCTTTGCATTTTTCTTTTTTTGCCTGTACAGTATGAGTTGGGTGGCCATATCCTTATTAACCCTTCTCTTTTCATTCTGACAGGTTGAAACAGTGGACTTGGACTTGTTTGTGGTTGGCTCTTCTATTTCTTGATCTCATTCTTTTGTTGCTGCTTTTCTTATATTTCTTTTATTAGTAATTCATTTCTTAACACTGTTAAGTGTATTCTTTCTTACCATATCCTGAGCTCTCCATAAGTGAGTCCCAGTTTACTGAGTGCCAGGCCCTCTTAACTTAGAAGAGCCCCTGTGACATTAAATTAATTAACTCATATTGGATTATTTCTTTTCATTCATTTATATTTCTTTCTCTCATTCATCAATCATGACTCTTTAATGATGTTATGATTTTTCTCTCATCAATTTTCATCTCATTCATTTAATTCATATGAAAATTGACCCTTTCTATTTTTTCTTAATCATTTCTGACCATCTCATTCTACTTCATTTTATTTCAATCAATCTTCTCTTTGTTTGTTTATTCAGGTATTATCAGGAGTTATTGATTGGTTATTGATTTTTTGATTGATTGGGATTCATTTGTGTTATTGATTCAGCAATTCAGGATTTTATTTGGATTGATTTGACGGACTTTTGAATTCCTCAAGATAACTTATTTATCCTCAAGAATTGATTATTGATTATTGATTGATTTTGATTCCTGAAGATATTGATTCACTGATTTATTCCTCAAGACCTTGAATTGACCTTGAAGACATTGATTGGTTTATTGACTGATTGTTTATTGAATTCTTCAAGATTATTGATATTTAATTGAATTAATTGGTGATTATTGATTGAATTTATTTTATTATTGATTGAATTTGACTTCACCTCAAGATTTGAATTGATTCCTCAAGACTCATCAAGACCATTATTGTGATTTATTTGCCCAAGCTTTGATTTCTGTTTTTCATACCATCAAATTATTATTCTAATTCTTCATAATGCCAGTTCAGCATAGCCCACCAGCCAAGAGCACTAGATCTCAAAGAAATACAGCTGTTCTCACTCCTGCAGCAAGGGTTCCTCTTGACTGCATACCATCAGTTCATCAACTGAGTGCAAATTTGGACAGAGGACCACTAATGGAAGGGGCAGCACCCTCAAGAAGAGGGGGAATGAAATCTAGAACATCAAGATCTTTCTCTGGACTTTTGGGTGGCTACCCTGGCATGTCTGAAGTTGCAAGAGCAAGATTAGGGGAAGTTTAAGATGAAGAGGGGGAAGAGTCTTTGGAAGAGGAAGATTCTGGGGAGACTGAAGTGGCAGATGCCTTGGAAAATGCTCCAGATGTTCCTCAGGGCTCTAATCTATCCCTTTCTAGTCAGCCTCTTGTCTCTCAAACTGAACCAAGTCTGCTCAAGATGATGGAGCAAATGACTCAATTCATGGGGCAACTCACTCAAGCAGTTACCCCCAGGGACAATTCCAAATCCCCTGCTTTCAAGAATCCATCCATGGAGGCACCTGATTCTTTTGATGGTACTCACGCTCATAAATTGAGAGGATTTATCCAATCCTGGCAATAAATCTTCCATAATGATTGCGCAAATTTCTTCTCTGACAGGAAGAAACTTCTTTACTCAACTTCTTTTCTCACTTGTAGAGCTGGAAAGTGGATTGAACCCTATCTCTCAAATATTTCCAATGAAGATCCTTCCTACCTCCTCAATAATTGGCATTTATTTGAAACTCAATTATTCACTCTGTTTGGTGACCCCAATGAAGTCAGAAAGGCTGAACAGGAGTTGGATAATTTGAGGATGAAGGAAAGTGGTCATTTATCCTTGTGCATTTCTTATTTCAGAAGCTTAATGTCAAGAATTGTACATTGGGGGAAAAGAGCTTATATCCATGTTTACAGGAGAGGATTGGCATCAAGATTATTGGATCAGTTGGCTTCTCACCCTGAAACATTTGACACTCTTCAAGAACTTATGGATGTCACTTTAGAATTAGACACAAGATATCATGAGAGGCAAAAAGAAAAGGGTGGAAATCAAGAGAAGAAGCCTCCTGCTACTGGGTCCAATCAATCTAGGCCTTCTCAGAACTCATCTTCAAAGAGGCCTCACCAAAAGAAGAATAGGAAGGGCAAGCAATTTCAATCTTCAAAGGACAAGCCCCATGCTGCTCTCCTCAATAAGGACAATAAATTAATTGGTTCTGAAAAGGAGAGGAGGATTAAAGAGGGGTTGTGTACTTATTGTGGTGGAATGCGCCCAATTGAAAAATGTTTCAAGAGACCTCAGAACAATCCTGGGTCATCAAGAGGCTTCCCTAGCAAGCAGGGAAAAGCCTGAGTGGGGAACCTGATTTGTTCAATGGTTCTCACTTATTTCCTTCAAGAGCACAATTGTGCACTCTGAATACTAGTGTCAAGAAATCTTCAAAGTTTCTTATTTTTTCTTCTGTCTCTGATATTTTTTATAGTATTCTCATTGATTCTGGCAATACAAACTCTTTTATTGCAAAGAATGTTGTTCTCAAGTACTAATTGACTCTGTCAGAGCTCCCTGAAAAGATTCCTCTTTTCATTCTGGATTCAAATGAATCCCCTTCCTTGTTCATCACCCATTATACCAAGTGGGTAGTTGACTTTCCTTCCTTCCCAAGCTTTGAATGGGACTTTTTTATCATAGATTCACCCAAAGGAGAAGACCTGATATTGGGCTATGATTTCCTTTACCATTTTAATCCCATTATTGATTGGAAAAATGGATTGATCACCTATGATTCTAGTCATAAGGGCTCTAGTGGTATTAATCCTCCTGCTAGTAATGACTTTGCCACTTCTGTCAACAGTGTTTCTCTGGTTGGTGAACTTAAGACACCTTCCCTTCCTTCCTCTGTCCATATCCCTTCCATCATTCCCTGTCAGTTATTAATTCCATTAAGAGATGAAGTCTTCAAAGAGACAAAAGATGTTGGAGAAGATGTTGCTATATCTTCACTTCATCTCTTTAAAGGGGATATGGACCTTCCTCCTTCATCTTTTCATGCCTCCCTGGAGGAGCAGTGGGATGAGGAGGAAGAGCCAGAAGAGATTTAAACTTTGTTGAAGGTAGTCCCTCCTGCTTATCACCAATATTTGGATGTATTCTCCAAGGTGAAAGCAGAGAAACTTCCTCCACACTGCGCCTGTGATCATCATATTGAATTGAAGGGTCTTCTAACTCCAATTGGTGTTATCTACTCATTATCAAACCAAGAGTCAGAAACCCTGCAGGCCTATATTTCAGAGAATTTAGAGAAAGGTTTCATAAGAGCTAGCTCCTCTTCAATAGGAGCACCTGTCCTTTTTGTCAAGAAAAAGGATGGAGGTCTTTGTTTGTGTGTTGACTACTGCAAACTCAATGCTGTCACTAGGAAGAACACGTATCCTGTTCCTCCTATGAACCAGCTCCTTACTGTATTCAATGGTTCCACTATCTTCTCCAAGATAGATCTGCGTGGTGCATATAATCTCCTGAGAATCAAAGAGGGGGATGAGCACTTAACTACCTTTAGAACCAAATATGGTAGCTATGAGTATTTGGTTATGCCATTTGGCCTTACCAATGATCCAGCTTCTTTCCCGAATTTTGTGAATTATATATTTGCAGATTTCTTGGATATTTTTGTTGTAGTTTATTTAGATGATATTATGGTCTTCTCCAGTTCTGAGGAGGAATATGTCAAACATGTGGCCTATGTCCTCCAAAGACTGAGGGACAATGATTTGTTTTCCAAAGCCTTCAAGTGTGTATTCCATGCCTCAAGTGTGGAATACTTGGGCTATTTTGTTTCAATTGATGGCCTCAAGATTGATTCTTCAAAGGTTCAGCAAATCCTCAATTGTCCTCAGCCCAAAAACATCAAGGCTCTTCAATCTTTTCTTGGCTTTGCCAATTTTTATGGTTGTTTCATAAAAAATTATTCTAAAAAAATCACTTCTCTCACTTCCCTTCTCGAACAAGATTCTCTCTTTATCTTCAATGAGGAAGCTTTTAGTCAGTTTCAAGTACTCAAAGAAGCTTTCACCACTGCTCCTATCTTATCTCATTTCAATCCTTCTCTACCTACTATTGTAGATACTGATGCTTCTGATTATGCCTTGGGTGCTGTACTGAGCCAGGTGAATGACTCAGGAAAGCATCTCATTGCATTTGATAGTTGCAAGCTTCTCCCAGCTGAGCTGAACTATGAAATTTGAGAAAAAGAACTTCTTGGCATAGTTTGGGCTCTCAAGCGCTGGAGAGCATTTCTTCTCTCTCTTTCCAATTCTTTTGAGGTCTTGACAGACCACTCTTCCCTGAAGTATTTTATGTCTTCCAAAGTTCTTACTTGTCCTCAGGCCCATTGGGCTGAGTTTCTTTCTGAATTTCACTTCACTATCACTTACCTCCCATGCAGGCTGGCTACTTTACCAGATGCCTTGTCATGTTGGGATGACATGTACCCAGAGAGGGGGGTGGACTTGATCAGAAAGAATCCTCAAAATTTTCATCAAATAATCAAGCAAGATGGAATTCAAGAGTCAAGATTCTTCTCAATCAAAGTGGAAATATTTTCAGATTTAGTTGCCAAGATTCAAAAATAAGCATGGCAAGACAAATACTATAAAGGAATACTCAAGCAACTAGCAAGAGATGAAGCAGTTCCAGATTATTCTCTTGAACCTCAACCAAAGTTGTTATTATTCAAAGACAGAGTGGTAATCCCAAGCAATGAAGAACTTCAACTCAACATTCTTCAAAAGCATCATGACTCACCATTGGCTTGCCATCCTGGCCAGGAGAAGACCCTCAAGCTCATCAAGAGGGATTTTTATTGGGTTGGCATGAATCAATTCATCAAGGACTATGTTTCCTCATGTCAGCAATGTTCAAGAAACAAGAACATCCATCACAAGAAGTTTGGGTTACTCAAGCCTCTTTCAATTCCATCTGGTCCTTGGAATTCATTATCAATGGACTTTATCACTCAATTGCCACTGTCAAACAACTTTTATTCAATTTGAGTAGTTGTGGACAGATTCTCAAAAATAGCAATCTTCATTACAGCTTATGCAACAATCACTTTGCTGGAGTTAGCTCAAATCTTCATCAGCCATGTCTTTTCCAAACATGGACTCCCAGTCAGTATTATCAGTGATAGAGGATCTTTATTTGTTTCATCATTCTGGACCAATTTATGTCAGCAGCTCAAGATATCAAGAGATCTTTCAACTGCTTTTTATCCTGAAAAAGATGGACAGACAGAGAGGGGAAATCAGATTCTAGAACAGCTTCCTTGGATGTATGTCAGTTACCATCAAGATGACTTGCACACCTGGCTCCCTCTTGCTGAATTTTCCTATAATAATGCAGAACATTCATCAACAAAGCAATCACCTTTTTTCACCATTTATGGAAGAAATCCCAGCTCTTACTCAATCCATATTTCTCAAGACTCACCTGCTTGAAAGTTATCAACAAAACTCCAATCAGTACAGCAAGTTGTCAAAGAAGAATTAGAGTCAGCAATAAGGAGATCCAAGAAGTATGCAGATAGAAATAGAGGAATTCCACCTGATTTCCAACCTGGGGACAAGGTATGGCTGGCTTCCAAGAACATCAAGATGTCAAGACCCACCAAGAAATTATCAGAAAGATGGTTGGGACCTTTTGAATTTCTCAAGAAGATTGGCAGCCATGCATATCACCTCAAGTTGCCTCAGCAATAGAAGTCAGTTCACCCTGTATTACATGTGTCCTTATTAGAACCAGTGAAGCATTCAACTATCCTAAATTGACATCAATTGCCACCACCACCAGTCTTAGTGGAGGGGAAAGAGGAATGGAAGTGGCTCAGGTTCTGGACTCAAACCTCAAGAGAGGTAAATTATGGTATCTTGTAGAGTGGAAAGGATTGAGTGAAGACCCAGAAAGAACCACTTGGGAACCAGCTTCCAACCTTACCAACTCACCAGACCTTGTCAAGGATTTCCGTTCTTTGTATCCAGACAAGCCTGGTCCAAATACCTCAAGAGTTTGATTTATGGTGCTTAGTGGGGAGAAGTTATGAAAGTGAGTTCCTCTCCTGGCATGCACCTTCAAAGGGGGTATTCTACCCAAATGTTGTTTTAGGCATCACCTGGGCCACGTTGTGAGCACTTGTCAATTGTTTGGACAGGTTCAGGAAACATGCAACATCAATACCCTCCATTTGGAACTTATCAAGATTTGGCCAAATGTTTCTTTCTTTCTTTTTCTTTTCTTTTTTCTTTTTTTTCTTTATCATTATTTCAATTTATTCCAATCATCATAATTGAAGACATTCATTACTTCAAGTCAATTATGGCAATTTATTTCAGTTTTATGGTGCTTAGTGGGGAGTGGGAGTTATGAAAGTAAGTTCCATCTCCTGGTATGCATCCCTGAGGGTTCTACTTCTTGTAAAACATTACCTTGGCCCCTCTGTGAGCATCAAATTCTTGGTTTTCATTTTTCAGACACTTCTTGGCCATAATCAAGCAACTCACTACAAGAAGGACCAGCCATCAGGATTTCTGTTTTTTCTTTTTCTTACCTCTCTTTTTCTCTCAATCTTTTTCTTTTTCTTTACTTGTATAGTTTTGTTTTCTTTTATTTCTTTAAAGCAGAAGCATCCCCTCCCAAATCATGTATTGGGAGGTTCCATTTTATTTTTTAATTTTCATTTTTAGCAGTTATAAGAGTGGGGATATAAGTCAAACCAAACACAAACAAGGATAAGGAAACTAGTTATCTCTACCTAGATCATCAAAGGTTCACTGAAAGTCATTTATCAATTCATCTTCATACCAGGCAAATTTTGAAGCCATCTCTTCTGAAGCAGTACGCAGAATATTTATATTGTTTGCATACATAATCACCTCCCTGCTATTTCTATCAACTCTCCTGAATAATCTGGCCACAGCTTCTTGGTTTTCACTCGCCGCATTGGGATCTTCTCTGGTAATTTTGATAGGCCAACAATCTCTTCTTTGAAAAGCTTGAGAGGCAGGAAACGGCAAAGGAGACAAACCATCCCTTCTTCAGCTAGAACTGGCCACAGGTTGGAGTTGACAAGAGGTGGTTATGGGTGAGTTCCTGGGTTGCTGGCTTGGTGATGGTCTTACTGCTGGATTCAAGGCAGGCCTGCCATGGTAATTACTTGGTGAAAGAGGAATTGTAGTAGGAATGGAAGCAAGAACTGGTTGGAAGGTTATGGTAGTACTGGGAATCACTTGGCTTTGGAATCTGTTGGCAAGAGTCTGCGCAGAGGAATTGCTGGATGGATGGCCAACCAAATGAGGAACAACTTCAACTTCTTCACCATCCAACTCATCACTACCTTCAGCATCTGGATCAGTTGGGGAATCAGCAATCCTTCTTATTCTTTTCACTACCCCTTGAGTATTGATCCTGGAAATTGGGACTTCTGAGCTGGAATTGGCCCTCCAACATTAGTCCACCTGGCCACATCCCTCTGCCTAGAACCAGTCACTATATCAAAATATCAGTACCAATTTCAATCAATATATGCAAATCACTCACATTGAGAAAATCCTGAAGTTCCATTGGGAGTAGGTGCCTCAGAGACTGGGATCTCTTTCCCAAAAGGCCCATCTTTTCTACTCCATAAATACCTCCTGACATTAGAAGACGGCGCCCCGGTATGACGACATGGTTTCTTTCCAATGAAGCAATAGTGGCACTTTGAAGATTGAGGATTGTAGTGTTGAAAACAATCCCTACCCTTGGCCAAACACTCAGAACAAGAAGGATAAAGAACTTCAACTGCTCCGTATCCATCATAGGTTTGGTAGGGATCAAAGTGACTAGAAGAAGCCATGGAGGGTGAAGACAATCGACTAAAGATGCCAGAACCACAAAGAACAGATGGTGGCAGTGCAGAAGGAGAAGATTCAGTGAGTTCAGTCAGTTTGGAAGTCATAACTGGGGAATATGCAAGCAGAAGATTCAAGACGTCAGAATCAGTTCACTCCAAATCAAAGAAAATGACCTCAAGGATATGGGGGCCATAGCTCAATCAGACCCCCCTCAAAGCCTCCAAGGTGAGGATGCAAGACCCCTTTGGGGCTGAATTCATCACCCAGGGCCTCCCCTGAAACTTTGAGGAGGCCAGGATCTTGATTTTCCTGGACCCCCTCAATGGGTCTAGGCCATGTAGGTGAAATTTTGGGTCATGGGCCAATTCATGGTCCCATGGTACTCCTGGGTTCCAAGCAAAATTGGGCCCAGGGGGCCTCCAATAGCCCCCACGGCCCATGGACTGTAGACCATGATGTACAGCCTGCAGACCGTAGGACCCCAAAACACCAAAATGGCCAGAAATGGTCATAAATCAAGAAATCAAGAAATTTCACCCAAGACCCAAGAAAGGCCCAAAGGGCCATAAAATCACAATTCATAAAAAATCACCATAGGAAGGGCCAAGGCCCAAAATACTATGGGAAGGCACATTGAAGTATTTCCAAGGCCAATGGGGACAAGACCCCTTGAAGACTTATTTCAAGACATTTTCAATTGGGCGTTGACAAATGAGATACATTCATAAACTCATTTGGCGTCATTTTTTGACCACAAGAGCTCATTGGCCATCATTTTGGGATACAACCCAAGGCCATACCCCAAGGACAAAAAGATTTATTCAATCAGAAGAAAAGAAGCATAATTTGAAGTGGAATACTTACTCAAATTGAAAGAAGGGGGGAATCAAATCAATTTGACAGGGAAGAATTGAGAAAGGATTTTCAGGATAATGGGCAAGGGGAAATGAAAATTTTTTGAAAAAAATGTGGGGAAAATGAGATGCCACTCAACAGTGGCAAGGTATTATGGTGTTCAGGAGCCCACCAGTCTCAAGAGGGGGATATTGTAACAACCGCTCACCAGGGGTAAGGGTATTCATTAATACACCCACTCAAACACCTCAAACCAGCAGATCCATTATTTGCATCAGCATTCAGTTTCAGAAATCTTCTTTGTTGAAACATGCATACAGCTTGGTACTTCAATACAGCCGGTCAATATCTGTACAGGTTGGATTCACCCAATACAGTTTGGATACACCATCATGAAACTGTATGATCACTCAACTCCACCACATCTCATGTAAAGGTTCTGTACAACTGTACAGGACCTGTATTGGCCAGAATCAATTAAATCATTCAATCCTCTCATGAAAATTCTCTCTCTGGATCAGGGCTGGTGATTCTCACAAATACCAGCCCCTCCTTTCCCCCTGGGGACTTTTCCCCAGTTAATCAACTTAGTTTATTTATTATTTTTTAAATATTCTTATCCTTATTTTGGGAATTATATTTAGTTAATATTAAGTTAGTCTTTGCATTTTTCTTTCTTTGCCTGTACAGCATGAGTTGGGTGGCCATATCCTTATTAACCCTTCTCTTTTCATTCTGACAGGTTGAAACAGTGGACTTGGACTTGTTTGTGGTTGGCTCTTCTATTTCTTACTCTCATTCTTTTGTTGCTGATTTTCTTATATTTCTTTTATTAGTAATTCATCTCTTAACACTCTTAAGTGTATTCTTTCTTACCATATCCTGAGACCTCCATAAGTGAGTCCCAGTTTACTGAGTGCCAGGCCCTCTTCACTTAGAAGAGCCCCTGTGACAATTTCCTGGATTTCTAGTGGGCTTTCCTCTTGGTATTCCACCAGAAATTCTTCTCTTGGGTCTTTCTCTTTATCAGATTGTTCTCTGATGGCATCTTCCATGGAGTCTGAGTCAGATTCCTCTGTTGGGGATTCCTCCACTGGCACTTTCTCAATGGCATAAGCTTTTTTCTTTGCCTTTGGACAGTTGTTGGAATAGTGGTCTGTTGAACCACATTTGTGACAAAAATCTGTCTTCTTTGCCACCTCTGCCACTCTTTCTCTGGGTTTGTCTTTATACTCCACCCTGAAAGGTTGTTTCTCTTTGAAACTACTGCTTTTATATGGGTTTTATTTCCCTACATTAGTTCTTTTCCTTACATCTTGTAAGGTATTTGCAATGTCATTTAGAGTTAAATTGTGGTTGCATCTGCAATTCACTGCATGCTCTAGTTCTCCTGGCATTTGTGTCAGGAGTCTGTAATTACTCATCTGAATGTTCATTTGAGGATGAATGGCTTTAAGTCTTTTAGACTGTCTGAGACACCCCTCATATGGATAATTTTCCACAGAGTATTTGTCATTTTGAAATGACATGGTCTTCTGCCATATCCAAGTACCATTGCTGTACTTTTGAATTATTTGACTCTTCCACCATGGGGAGCTTCTTTGGCCATGTATCTCTTTCATTTCTGTGTACCATATACTAGCCTGTCCTCTAAATGATGTATTAAGTCTAGCAGAAATCCAGTAATATGGTATGCTTGGTATATCAATGAAGAGTCCATCAATATAATCTATGAGTTCTATATGATCATATTCTCCAGTTCCAGAGGATTGGGGCCAGCTTGAGGCCTCAGGAAGCTTTTTCAAGGCTTCCTTCTCTGATCAAGACATATTATCCCCATCATGGTATTGTGATGGAGATCTTGCCTTATTCATCACCCTGGCATCTGGTTTGATTTCATCTTGATGTTATGGAATAGCCATAACATGGCCTTGTGGTTGAGGCTTCATGTTATGGTAGACATTGAACAGTTTGTTTATTCCTGATCCAGACAATCCCTGTCCCTTTTGCTGTGGTTTTGCTCTTCAAAGACTAGGTTCAGTCTTGTGTTGGTTAATTCAGAGGCTTTGCTCAATGGAGCATGTCTTTCTTGAATGTTTTTATCAATTTTTTCCATGGAGGCTGTTAATATTTTCATCCTCTAATGGCTTGCTTCAAGTTCTTCAAACTGCTTTTGAGTTTGCTCAGCATATTGGGACATTTGTAACCACAGTGAAATCACTGTTTGGTTACTCTCAGGTGTGAAAACATTATGATCAATCTGAGTGGGGGTAATATTTTCATTAATGGGACTACTGATTCTAAAGTTATTTACAACTACTTCTGGTTCTTGTGCACTTATTTCACCAAATACAACAGCTTCTGGATCATTGGGTCTGACTCTCTCTTCCTCTGGCTGAAGGTGGTCTTGTTTTTGCCCTTGTAACCTTGTCTTCTCCTGGAAACTTCCTGGGATTGTGAGGAATGGTGACTCTTGGCCACCGATCTGTTGGTTTCTGAATGGTGTGACGCCAATGGAGAGCTGATTTGTCCTGCTCCTTGTAAGCCTGAAGGAATTTGAGTATGCCCTGTTTGGGTCAGCTGTTCTTCTATAGCTTGGATAGTGGCTTGAGTCTCCCTTTTCCTCACCTCCAGGAGTCTGAACTGCCTGGTGGGATTCCAACCTTTTGTGATTATCATAAGGTCTCTGAAGTCTATCTCTTTGAGACAAATCTTCTGACAACTTGCTCCAAGTTCTGCCCAGTGGGATGCCAGGTTGAACCTCTTGTTGTCCATGCGCCATTGAAATAAATCTTTGAGGAGTTGGTGTAGCTGAAGAACTTAATCAATATCTTTCAAGTCCTCTGGTTTGAGGTTCCTGTTTAATTGGAAAGTGAATGTCAGAGTGGGTATGATTTTCCTCAGTGTCTTGCCATCTAACACTGTGTCCAAGCTGTCCTCTTCCAGGTCTTCTGGTTCTGGACATGACCTCTCTGTCCTCTGGTTGGTTCCTTTGGAAGCCAAGGTTTCTGAGGTGTACAGGTGACATATCAGTGTTTGCAAGCAGTCAAAAACTATATGTTCTTAGGGTATTTACCTTTGATTGTTCCTTGTACAAATTCGTTGTCTGCTGATTTTGGAAATTTAATTTTAGAGGTTACAATTGGGTTAATTATGGTGATTTTCCCTGTACTAGTGGTTAAGGTTAGTTTACCTTGTATTCAAGCAGAGTTTTGTGGTTTTCTATTCCTCTGAGTGGCAATGGGTGTCCACTTCTTTGCTGTAATTAGACCTTCACTATGCCTCTTTCCTTTGCCCTTTCTGCCCCCTGGTTCTGACGGTGTCACTGGTGTGTTGGCCTGTGACTGGGTCAATATGCCCTTGTATAATGACAGTGTAAATGAATTAACAATTTAATGTCAAAAATACAGCTTATAGATATCTGGTACACTGTTTTTATGCCATTATCTCACAGAATAAATTGTAATTAGCAAGTTTAATCTGATAAAAAGTGGTATGTAAGAGGGTAATTGAATTAACAATACACCCAACAATGCCTCAACTGTTGGTTTTACAGTAAGAAAAGTCCTTATTTAATTAAAAAAAGGACTTTATTAATTGCTTAAAGTGTTTTTATATGTAAAAAACACCAAAAATAAGGGTCCTGTGGTGATTAAATTATAATCAACCACGCAACAATATTATTGAAAAAGACAAAAATTAGTGGTATGTAACATAAACCACGTAAAAATATATAAAAGATATGTGTTTTATATATATTTTTAAAAAAGAAGTACTCCTAAAAAGATAAAACAATTTGTCAGAAATAAAGAAAATGAGAGAAAGAACTTACTTATAAGGTCCAAAAAGATTAAAAAACATGGCCAGGCCCCCAAAATGTCAGGCTTAGTCAATGATAAAGATAAGATAAAGCTATTTACAACTTTAACTATGGCTGTGACACAGATAAGAGTGGTTAGAAACGTTTTGATAAAAGATATAAAGGGCTTTACTAATGTGGATTAGTGGTGATGAGCTCTATTGAAAGCTCTGGGTGCAGTGTTACCTGTTGGTTTACAATAATAAAGACTACAAGACTAAAATTTATAGTATAACGTGTTTATTTTCCAAGATTAGAACTGTTTTTGACAGTTTTACTACATAGGAATTCAAGAGCAGGATAAGGATTCCTTTTTGGGCAGTGAAAAAGCCTCCTTTTATCCTGAAATGGGGTGAAAAAGCTGCTAGACCTTTTCATGTAGAGGAAGTGAAGATTTTACACTCTCAAGGACAGGCTTGTGGTTTGAAAAGGCCTGTATAGCCTGTATTGGGCTCAGATGTGGTTTTGAAACCACATCTGGGCAGTTTTCGCCAATACAGGGCGAAAGTTTTCATCTGGGGACCACACAGCTTGATTCTGACGTGTATGACCAATAGAATGCTGTACAGAACCTGTATGGGTCCCAGTATTGAATGAACTATGCGGTATTGAAGTCAAAACAAGGTGATTTGTCAGTTTGACACCTCATAATCATAGTTATGGGATATTATCCCATGGTAAGGCTGTATTGGCCAAACTGTGGGATTTTGGCCTTAAAACAGCCATAACGTTGTCAGTTTTTGAGATATGAACTTCAAAGATGGTTCGGTGAGTAGCCCTGTATGTGTTCTACACAATGGTACCTTATTTGATATGGATCTCATTCAATATGGCAAAGTTATCCCATGTACATGATTTTTGTACATATGTGTGTTTTAGGCAAAAAGCTGTATTGGGCTTGTTTGCCTTATAACCTTTGTTCTAGATGAAATATGTGGAAGTGAATGGCCCAATCATATAGCCCTGATTTTGATCTTTCCAAAAAGACCCAACTTTAGGTATCTCACACTAAAACTTTAGAAGTTAGATGGGAGGTGAATGTTTTATTAACCCTTATTTGGCCTGAATTAGGCCATAACTTCTGTAATACTGGTTCTAGCTCAGTTTAGCTGGCACCATTTGATAGCCCTGACTTAGAGATTCATTTTGAATACCCATTTGATGGGGTTAAGCCTCTTACTCTTTATTTCAGGTGAGAGGTGAAAATTAAGGTTTATGCTCAGCAACAACTTTGAGCAGGAATAACTTTTTTATTCTTTGTCCTATGGTGATGGGACTTGTATATTTGAGAAGAGGTGAGTTTCCTCTTTCGTTTGATACGTTTTGAGGTGATTTGGCTCAGCTCCATGTGTTGGTGGTATCTTGGCTATACCATTGATTTATGCTATTTGGCTGTCATGCTTGTGCTCTGGCTTTGAGTTACAGGCTGACATTTTCACAGAACTCATCATTAAATAAAACCTGCTGAGAAATGGTGAGCAGTCCAGTGATATGCTCTGAATTCTGCATTTGTCTGCGTTCAAGGGCTGTTGAAAAATGTGAGAAGTGTGTATTGAGAAAAATTTTAAGATTATCCATAATTTGATTCAGCTCTACTGTTAGATAATGAACAAACTCTGACAATTCAATTCAGATAAATTGCTTCTGTATAACATAAATTTAAAATATTACTGTTTTAAATTATTTTTGCTGAGCACAGGTGCTTGAAAGCTCTGTAGAAATCTTGCAATTCCGCTACAGGTCTGTAATGCATGTGTAACTTACAGAAATATTTTCTGTACGATTGAAAATGCTCTTAATGAATGTTATTCTTTAGATAAAGCTTTGCCCTTCCGGAGTTTATATATTGGAGTAAAAATGACTTCAAGGCATAGGTCAGCCATAGTTGTGCAGTGTCTACAGTCACAACATAATTTTTTCAGCCTAGACCTTCATTTTAATGTGAAGAATCAGGGATATTTGGCATAAAAGTGGTCAGAAAGGGTTTGAGCTAAGACACTTTGGGTCAGGATTTTCAACATATAGAAGCGTTTTTGGAAGCACAACTAATCGAAAGTTTTCGCATTTGATGGTGTTAGCCGTATTTTAAAATTTAAGTTTTTAGAGTTTAAGACATTCTAAATGAAGTAATCAGCTTCCTAACTGGCATTTTACATTCATACTAAGACATGGCTTGCTCATGAGAGGAAGAAGTTTCAAAATTCAGATAGTGAATTTGAGATTAGCACTAAAAACCTTCAGCAAAAATCTTTTAAAACTAAGGTGATTTAAAATTATCCATGAACTTATCTGGTTTTTTTATTTTAATCACATACTTATAGAAACGTTACACATTTTCTGTCTAATATTAAAATCATACCCTCTTTATAATCTTAACTTGATTCATTTAGTTGTTTTATTTGATGAAAAATTTATTACTTTCTTAAAATTAAAACTTACCACGTTTTGTGATGATATTTAAATCTAGATTCACTTACCAGACTTTACAAGCTCCTTTGTCAAAGATACAGCGAAATAGCGACTAATAAATTTCATTTCTTGTGTTTTTGTATTAACTTGTTTTCACGTGTGGACTAAAATCAGTAAGACAAGCGATCGATTGCTACGATTCCTCAATAGAATTGTAAATTACTGTTAATTGTATCATTAATCGCCTACCTTCTAGCATGATGTATAATTTTGTAACAATTTGAGATCTATGCAATGAGTGGTCGTTAATAATCTTGTAAGTGCTACGTTGTTTTTTTAGCTGTCTGTTTTATCTTGACGTTGTTATATAAACTTCCTACATTTCTCAGGAAAAGGTATCACTCTGCTGTGTGAGAGAGGGAAGTTTTAATTTTTTTAAATACAGTGGAATTTACATTGCAATTGCTTTGGGTTCAACGTTTTTCCTCTCGAAACCACTTCCCCTCAGACAAAAACTTTGGATTTTATACCACGAACATGGGGTAAAGATTCACGAATTCCATGTTCAAAAGCATGCCGCCGGGCATCGTCATTTATTTGACTTTGGCAAAGCGAAGGCCTCAACAGGAACTTCTACTTCCTGATAAAAAAGGGTCATACCATAAAGAGATGCAGCAAATGTTTGCAATATCATGAAATGAAATCGGAAACGCTTGGAATTTGCTAGATACTGTAATTAATATTTGGCTAAGGCATGTGTACAAATTTAAAGCAAAGAGATGCCTTTACGGCAACGCGAGGCTTATCAAAAGCAATTCATGCGGGTTTGGCACGTTATCAACTGATGAGTTCCTAATTATACCTCCACGCTGGTTGGTTTCTTTTGACCCAAGAGGCTAATGTTGGTAAAAAATGTTTTGACTTTGTCAGTGAATTGATCCATCGAAGAGCCCAAACTGCGTTTTTGGAAGAAGCTACTGGGCGAGGCGCCCATCATTTTCCCGGCCGTGTTGTCCATGGCACCGCCCATAGTGCTCAAGGGGGATGAGCCAGCAAGATTGCCAAAGTTTGAAAATGGATTAAAATTGCCAAAAGACTCTGAGCCAGGGAATTGCCTGAAAGACGATAAGCCGGGCATTCCACTCGAAAGGTCGGGTGCCTTTCCTGGTGAGGTAGTTTGACCGAAGGGAATCAAACTTGCAGGATTTTGTCTTGAAGCCAACTGCGGGAGGGCATGTACACATTGTCCTGCGTTTGAAATTATCGAGGGTATACTGTCAGCCCCACCTATGCTTGGATGCCAAGGGAATTAAGATGAAAAAAGACCAACCCAAAGATATAATCGCTACTAAAAATAAAAGAGATGTTTGCATCTTTGGAAGAAGCTAAGGGTAAGGACTGAGGTTTGAGAGAATGGAAAGTTATTGCTTGAAGAGACTATTTAAGCCTGGCTAAATTAATGGGAAGACAAATAATGATATGACTGGAAGGCGGTGAGGAAATTGGGGGTGCCATCAAGCCAGGGTTTATATACCTTCCAATTAGGATTGCGCTCAAAAAATTTGAAGCCACAGAGTAAAGTCTAGGGTAACTATTTGAAGTTTTAGTGTGCGCAATGAAGTCCTCTTTTGTCCATGCAAGCATATAGAGTTCCCAAAGTAAAAAATTTCCACATGCTTATTGCGAGCTTTCAAGAGCTAAAATGAGAAATTCACGACTAACAAAGTCGGTAGGCACCGCCTGATGCTGGCGAGAACGAGGAAGCTTTTTGGCCTGCTCTGTGCGTGGAAATAATTAGGGGGATTGAAGATCGAAGAAGTGTTGCTGCAGCTTTGCTTAAAAAGGCGAGAATGATGTCAGTTGTTCCCAATCTGAGTATAATCACGCTTTATTATCCCAATTAGGACTAGGAACAAGCATTCACCACAAAATCTGACGAGTTTGCTCCATTTAGAAGAAGAATTTAGTTGTTGCTAATTAGAATGGCCACTTTCCTGACGTCCTGAGGGATGCTAGGCTGACACGAAGTGGGAATACGCTAGTCTGGTCGGCGGCTCATAGTTCGCTCAACTTTGCAAGTTTGTTGATGAATTCAGGCTATGAGCTCAAGAACATGTTGCACACGTCTTTGCTTACCACTCCTCAAGAGAGGATGTCAAATTTCTGAAATTTATTATTTGATTACAAGAATCAAGAGTGTGACACATCGAAAGAATTTAGCTTTTATATAAAACCCCGGAGCTGTTGACAAAAAGTTTCAAAAAGCTTTCCGAAATACTTGTGTGAAACTATCATCAATTTTTCAATAAGCAAAAGAGTCAAAATAACGATCTTTATAGCTATATGACATCAATTCAAAGGGTACCACTATTTGAAACAGATTTATCACATAAGAATAAAGGGATTCAAATTACCCCATTATGTATGCTCATGCTGATGTGTAATTTCTGATCCGGCGAGTTTGCAAAACGAAGCTTTTATGATCCAAGCGAAGTGTGCTTGAAAATTTTTAGCTCTTGCATAAACTATACACAGGCATTTGTATTTTTTGAAGATTTGCGTATCATAGTATTCATGATTTTGAAGTATCTTTTGATTCAAAAGAGGTTTGAAAATTTATTTCAAATTCATGCTCTTACTTTTTATCACTATTCTTGGATTCAGACTACATACAACATGTCCAGCTCATTCAATGATAAGAATTTTTCACCTCACTCTATCCCCAGCTTGAGGGAATTAAGTACAAAAAATCTTAAAATGAGTTTCAAACCACAGATTGCAAGTAATCTTAGGCTTTGTGTGGTACAGCCAAGAAATCTAAAACCTTGCAGTAAATATACTACATGATAAATGCACTTCCAATGATCAGACTTGGAATACTCTCAAGGTGATTCATTGAGCCCAAGAGAAATTTACAGAAATTTTGTCTACAATGACTCAAGGGGTGTAGTAAGGAATTCTCATTCAGAAAAAATGGAAGGGTTGTCTGGGTAGCACACTTTTCAATCTACAAACCACCTCATGTCAGATGAGGAAATGGATCTTCTTTCCCTAATGAGATTGGTTGTTGCAATGCACAAATGGAATCCAATTTTGGGTTCACTCCTGTATTGGTAAGTAGAAGAACCTAAGATCTACTCAAGAAAAGCCAACACAAAAAGAAAAAACCTTTGATAAAATTTCACACTGAATTAAAGTCTATCTTTCAGTGAGTCAGGTCCTTAGCACTTGTTTGATTACCTACAAATTGAGAAGAATTATCCTGCTAAGAAAAGTTTAATTTTTGTGAATAATTTTGGAATGTTTCAAATTTAATTTACCCACTTCTACTTTTATCTTCTTGGTTAGAGGAAAAGAAGGTCTTGAACAAATAAGAAGCATACTTTCCTTAAGTGATTCTGAAAACTTGAGAAATATTTCAATATGAATTGTGAGGCTTAGAGGTATTTTCATATACCCAAAAGACCACAAATAACAAAATATAATATAAATATAAATAAAATAAATTTATATTATCAAAATAAAAATTAAAATATAAATACAAATTTATATACAAAAATAAAAATTTAATTTAAAATAAAAATTACATTAAATTTTAAAATTGTGAAATTATATTTTTAGTTGAAAAAATTAAGTAAAGAGTAATTTTTAATATAATTAATGAAATTAAAATATTTTTGGTAAAACGTTACATAAAATATATTAAAAAATTTTATCTAATAAATAAACTTAAGGAAATTAGTTCACCATTGGAGTCCTCATAAAAAAAAGGTGGGGTCACCTCTGGGTAAAAATTCTGTAACTCAACTCTAAATAAGCTTAAATTAAGTTTTTGGTATTTTCTGTACAAAAGCTGAAAATGCTCAAAAACTTAATTTAATTCACACCACATGTGATGTTAACCATCAATTTTTGTGTTCAAATTGAGGTGTTGTGTGTAGTTTAGAAGTTATGAGGAATTGAAGTATTTTCAATTGAAATGTCAAAATGTGCACGTGTATTACATAAGCAAACTGTAATTTACATATGAGGTATTAATTATTACAGTTGTTTACTGTAAAAATGCAATTTAATTGTATGTGTAAATCACAAGTGTATTACATGATGAGGAATTAAAGAGAAAATAAATTGGAAAGATTAATTCTGGGGGGGGAAAGGAACTCTATCTCCAAGGGGAAGTCAGACCCCCAAAGTCATTGCTGAAAGGCATGGGATGTCAAGATCCATGCAAAAGTTCATCACTTTTGGCCTGGAATTGAGTCACAGGGTCTGTGACTCAATTGATGATGAGGTTTTTATACCAACAAGGGCATTTCTAACTGTTGCAAAGAGGGTAAAACTACCCTTAAGTTAAAACAATCTTAGTAAAAGGAGTTTTAACTGGTTTCTATGACACCTACACACATTCTGACCTGTTTTGAAGGCTCTAGACCAGGTATTACTATAGTAATGGCTGATTTGAGTGTCTAAAATGGCTAAACATAGCAAAAAATGGCTAAAACAAGCCCTTTTTTGGTCTAAACCAGGGTTCAATGATTCCATAATTGGCTTTTCTGTTGTCAGAGTGTTTTTTACGACTGAAAAGAGTAAATTTTACTTTTGGAGTAAGAAAATTTATGGCTATAAAAGAATGTCTTCTTTGCCCCACTTTTCTCTTCATGTTAGAATCTTTTCCTTTTAAAATTAATTTAAACACTGTTGATCCAATCAATAAAAGATTCCAGCCACCTATTTTTAAAAATTTTGAACCTTTTAACCACGTGAAAAAATCATTATAATCACTGTTTGTAACTCTTATAATCCTTTTTACCCCTTGAACCACCCCAAAAGTGAATAAAAGCGTCTTTCATCGCTGTTAGCTTTGTCACTTTGTTTCCAAATTCACTCTGGTCACTTTTGGGCATGTTTTCTCTTTAAATGTCTTCTTAAAGACTTTGTTCTTTAATTAATTGCTTGCAGTTCTTTGCTTAATTAATTCCAATTGAAATTTCTCTTGAAGAAATTTCTTTTGTAGCCTTAAATATCTCTTGTAGAGTATTTTGGGATACATTTTTATTGTTGGAAAAACAATAAATCTTTATAATATTATTGTTTTATACTTATAAAGTTAAAACAATGAATTAGGCGTTTTTTCTCTTAAAAATAATATTTCTTACTACTTTCAATCCTATTTTACCTTGTACAAATTTTGAGGACAGGAAAAGTACTTGATTTTTAATCAAAGCTTCATATCCACATGTTACATAAATCATAAGAAAGGTATATGAAATTTGGATTCCCAAAAGCTCTTGATGAGATGGAACACCTATAAGTGAAAATAATTAACAGTCTCAAGGGAGAAGAAATGTATTAGATCTTTATTAACTATAAATATTGTATAGGACTCTCAAAAATAGGATGAGGAAACTCAATGTCTCTGTCATTCACATGTGGAGGAAACTTTTGGAAAGAAATCTAGTGTATAGGCTATAAATAGAGATGATTTAAAAAATTAAGGGAAAGCTTTGGACTATTATTCCAGAAACAGTTCAGTGAAAAGGGATTCATACAGAAAAAATATGGAGCTTCCCAGGAATATTCACCAAGCAAAGAGCATACTAAAAAAATGGAACCACAAAATAAGTATGAGAGTCTTCATATTGATATGTTGAAGCTTTCAAAGAAATAAACAAAGAAATAATGAAATAATCCAAGCTGAAAAATCTGAAAACGTGGGTTGAACAGGCTTCCATCAAAATTTCCTATTAATTAAAGAATGGTCTACAAGCTTAATGTAAGGTTTGACTATGAAAAAATAAGTAAATATTACCAATATTTCACTTATCGTACTATGAATGTCCTTATTAAATTAAATAATATGATGAAGAATTATTGTAATTAGGGAATAAGATATTTATATTATTAAATAAATAATATAATAAATTAATAATGAATATATTAATACTTAATAATTAATATATTTATGGCACTTTATAATTGTTACAAACAAAGAATAAAGGCGTAAAAAATTGTTATTTAATAATAAAAAACAATATATAACAATTATATTACAAATATTGACACTATATATTAATAGAAATACTATTTATATTAATAAAAGAATTATTAAAATTAAGAATTAAAAGATAAAAATAACCTACTTTTGTCACTTCATATAATAACTTTGAATTTAATTTATTCCTAAAAATGCAAATACAACTTATTTAAATTTTATTTACAGTTATAAACAAAATAAATTACAAATATTCTTGTTTTTATATGGAATTAGAGATTTATAGATAATTTTAGCAAAAAAAAATAAAAAATTGATTTAATCACATCAAGATTGATAATTAAGATGAAGATGATCTTTTGCCTTTAATAATTTAATAGACTCATATATAAAGAATAAAGAACTTACATTTTTATTCAATGTTTCTATGTTTCTGTTGTGCCTGGGGGGAAATAGAGGTCAAAATAGCTCTATTAATATTAAAATTTTCCCTCCTAGAGTCCAGTGAGCTTTTAGTAGACCTTTACTGATAGTATACACTGGAATCAATCATTATTTTAAGGTTTAGTGATGATTACATCATAATTAAACCCTCTTAGCTGATTATTACACCCTCATTTAGATCTATCATTATAATTCTAAGTTTTCTGAAATCATAGGGTGGGAAGAAGGCCAAACTTTGTGGAAGTATTGGTTTACTTCATAATAAACTAGTATAAGCCACTTTTATCACTTATATAACTCGTAAACTTGAAGTAAGATTACAATCAGTGATCATAAATGATCAATTTTAAGCTTGAACATTGATCATTATTAAAATTTAAAACAGACATGCTACAGCCATTCATAGAGTTAGTTCCGATAGATTGGCATGTCACCATCAAACTGCCAACATTATTTCATTAAGTCCTCAAAACTCTATTTTTGATTATTTTCTTTGTAACTCATCTTTTCTGTTCAAATTTACTATTTTAAACTTCTAGCCATGATTTCAATGGGTTATACCTTGAGTATAATAATAAAAATTACATATTTATTCACGTATGAGCTATTATAATCTGGGAATACAATTTTATTCAAGTTTGGACCACTTTTACAGCAAATTGGTCAACAGCTAAAGCAATTTTGTTCAATAAGCCCTACAAGTTATAACCTTATTTATAGCTTGTCAAATTGTTTATATCTGTATTCATACATTAATTATGTGGTAACTTCATTTTTGGTACAACTCTCTCTAGGGTATTTTTAAAGAGATATGGACTAAAAACCATGAATATATGCTCTGATCATAAAGGTGCATATATCCAGGTTATTTCCTTGAGTATTGACTTTGAAGATATGCCATAGAAATTTTATATGTGTATTTTACCATGGTTAATCTAATTATTCCATTTATTTTAAATTTTTATTCATTAGATTCAGAGACAATCAAGAGTTTATCACTTTTTATTTCATTTTTATTTATTTCAAGATAATAATTTTAATTCTTATCATTAGAACAAATATTGTAAAGTTTTTTTGTGACCTCTATGAATATGAGGTCATATCTCAAAGCCCCACATTCCCTACCATCAAAAAAGATTCCACCACAATCTGATATAGTTAATGAGCCTATCATCCACTGTGCGACCTCTTCATTAGACTTTATTAGTCTTGAAGCTCAGTAATGCTTAACTTTTCTATTCTTTAGGTCTTTTTTCATGTCTGAACCTTCTTAATATCTTTCTCAAGCAGCCATTAATCTTCTTGAGTTTAGTTTCTATATATTAAAAGGCATTCTCTTTCTTTTTTGTTTCTTGTCCTTCTTTTGTTAAGAAATTTTACAATTTTCTTTTCTTCTCCATCTTCTAGAGGGGGAATTTCAAGTGGTGGTTAATTTCTTATGGGAAATAACTGTTTATCACTTGATCTTTAAGGTTTTATCAGATTTACAGGGAAATTTGGATGTTTATTCATGTGAGCCTCAGAGGTATTCTCATATACCCAAAAGACCACAAATGATAAATTAAGATACAAACATAAATAAAATAAATTTATTTATATTATAAAAATAAAAATTGAAATATAAATACAAATTTGTATTTAAAAATCAAAATTCAATTGTAATTTGAAAATAAAATTACAATAAAATTTAAAATTATGAAAGTACATTTTTACTTGTAAAAATTAAGTAAAAATGAATTTTTAATAAAAATTATGAAATTAAAACATTTGTAGTAAAAAGTTAGATAAAATATATTATAACTTTTTATCAAATAAATAAACATAAAGAAATTATTTCACCATTGGATTCCTCATAAAAAGAAAAGTGGGGTCACCTCTGGATGAAATTTCTGTAACTCAACCCTAAATAAGCTTCAATTAAGTTTTTAGTATTTTTTGTACAAAAGTATGAAAATCCACACAACCTTAATTGAATTCACACCACATGTGGTGTTAACCATCAATTTTTGTGTTAAAATTGAGGTGTTGTGTTTAGCTTAGAAGTTAGGAGGAATTGAAGTATTTTCAATTTAAATGTCAAAATGTGCGCGTGTATTACATAAGTGAACTGTAATTTACATATGAGGTATCAATTATTACAGATGTGTAATTAAAGACTCAATTGAACTACATATGTAAATTCTAATTGTATTACTTGATGAGGAATTAAAAAATAAATAAATTCGAAAGATTAATTCTGGGGGGGAAAGACACTCTAGCTCTAAGGGGGAGCTAGACCCCCAAAATCCTTGCTGACTGGTGTGGTATGTCAAAATACACGCAAAAGGTCATTACTTTTGGCCTGGAATTGAGTCACAGGGTCTGTGACTCAATTGATGATGAGGTTTTGATACCAACCAGGGTAGTTTTAACTGCCGCCAAGAGGGTGAAACTACCCTTAAGTTGGAACAACTTTAGTAAAAACAGTTTTAACTGGTTTCTACGCCTCTTACACACATTCTGACGTGTTTTGAAGGCTCTAGACCAGGTATTGCTATAATAATGGCTGATTTAAGGGTCTAAAATGGCTAAAAATAGCAAAAAAGGGTTTAAACCAGCATTTTTTGGTCTAAACCAGGGTTCAATGATGCCATAATTGGCTTTTCTGTTGTCAGACTGTTTTTCACGACTGACAAGAGTAATTTTCACTTTTGGAGTAAGAAAATTGATGGCTATAAAAGAATGTCTTCTTTGCCCCACTTTTCTCTTCATGTTAAAATCTTTTCCTTTTATAATTAGTTTAAACACTGTTAAAACAATCAATAAAAGATTCCAACCACCCTTTTCTAAACATTTTAAGCCTTTAAAAATGTGAAAAAATCATTATAATCATTGTTTGTAACTCTTATAATCATTTTTACCCCTGAACCACCCCAAAAGTGAATTACAGCATCTTTCATCACTGTTAGCTTTGTTACTTTGTTTCCAAATTCACTCTGGTCACTTTTGGGCATGTTTTCTCTTTAAATATCTTTTTAAACACTTTTTTCTTTGATTAATTTCTTGCAGTTCTTTGCTCAATTAATTCCAATTGAAATTCCTCTTGAAGAAGTTTCTTTTGTAGCCTTAAATATCTCTTCTAGAATGTTTTTGGATAAATCCTTATTGTTGGTAAAACAATAAGTTTATCATTATATCATTGTTCTATACTTAAAAAGTTAAAAACAAGAGAATTGATGTGTTTTCTCTTTAAAAATACTGTTTCATACTATTTTCAAAAAAAATTACCTTATACAAATTTTGAGGACAGGAGAAGTACTTGATATTTTATGAAAGTTTCATATCCACACTGTACAATTCATTAATTTACCTGTGAATTCTAGTTTCACAGAATTAGGACTATGTAGCACTCTTATCATAAAGGGCCCTGCAAAGGAATATTTCCATTTCTTTAGGACTTTAATGGTATTAGAGCTTAGATTTGATACTAATACCAAGTCTCCTACATTGAGATCAGGTTTTTCATGAGTTTTTTCCCATCTTTCATTTGCATATTTGCAAGAATCTTGCAGACATCTGTTGGCAGTCTCCTTTTTTGAAGTCAGGTGGTTTATGAATTTTATCCCATCTCTCTTTTTCATATTTAAAAGAGTCTTGCATACATCTTCATGTATGATGTCTTGCTTTTTCAAGAATTATCTTGAAACTCCTCTTGGTTGGGTGTATATCCACCAAGTCCTTTTTGAGAGTATTATAAGGAATTCTTGTATTTCAACCTTTTTCTAACATTGCTGGTGCTTTTCCAGTAGAAGAATGAATTGATTTCTTATATGCCAGCTCAAGAGCTGCTACAAATTTAAGCCAATCATGGGTAAAACCATCAGAAGCTTTGAATTCTAGGCCATAAGCACAGAATCTTCAAATCATATCTTCTAAAATTTGTATCATTCCATCTGCTCAACCATTTCTTTGAGGGTGATAAGCTGTTGAGAATGATAAATTTGTTCCAAACAAGTTATGGACATTTTTCCAAAAATCTGAATTGAATTTGGGATCTCTATCAATTATGATGTTTTGGAATAAGCTTGTATGACTCATGACTCTATTCCATATAATTATGGCTGTGTCCATAGCTGTGTCATCTTTATGACACAGTAAGAACATTTGTGTTTTTCTGTACCTGTCAACTAATACTAGGAATGAACCAAAACGCTTTTCTCCTCCTGGAGGTAAGGCTGTTACCCAATCCATGTGAGCTATTTCCCATGGGTATTTTGGTTCTTGGATTTGCACCAAAATTCCAAATCTTTTGCCTGTGGCTTTGTTTGCTTTTTTACATCTGTCACAGGTTTGGCAATACTCTGAAACATCCTTCCTCAAATTTGGCCACCAAGGGCAGGCTTTCACTCTGTCTAGTGCCCTATCTTCTTAGAGATGTCCAGATGCAATACTATTATGGAATTAATTTAGTATAGTGTTTATCAGGGTTCTATTTGTCATACTCATAAAACATGTGTTTTCAGTCATATGATAAAGAATTAAATCAAGGAGGTGGAATCTTACTTAATGATATTCCTTTTTCCATATCTCATCTAGTTTGGAAGACAGTGATGGGTCTTTGAAATCTTTCATTAATAATTGTAATAAGATATAACAATTTTGGTCCATCTTGCAGCTTTCTTTAACTTGATTAAAGAATTATGTCCCAATATCTGTAACACATATTCCTTCTATATGATGTTCTTCTTGTGGTAACAATGCTGGGTTTTCAGGTGTACTTGCTAAAAACCATCTGCTAAGATCATCTACAATTTTGTGAATATTTGCAGATTTATGAAATATGGTAATGGTTCCTCTATATTCTTGGATATAAATCTTCCATTTTAGCATATATCTATTGCATATTTCTATTTGGTGTCTTAATTTTCAATAAATATTTCACCGCATTACAGTCTGTGATTCAATCAAATTCTGTTCCATTCAAATAGTCACCAGTGCAAATCTCGCATCAATCGTTGGTGATTGACTTCACATCAAGAAAAGGTCAAGCTCATGTCAAGCAAACATTGAGCACACATCACACTCTGGTCTTACACCAAATCCTGTGACATCCACAAATATTGGTTCCTCTGTGCCTTCAACTGGGATTCCTCACCAACCGGTTGTCCTGTAACCATCCAAAGGTTGGTAAGATTACACAAGACCCGCCTGTTTCCCCACACACATCAAAGAGGTCATTCAGCCAGTCTTGATGTAGAGAAGGGGTGTGTGGCTTCCCAGGTCATCCATGAAAGGAATCTGCCTTCGCAGGATTGACATTTAGTGGGTGATACTGGTGGAGCCCTCTGCACAATACCACTGATGCAGGTGTGTGTGTGACACACATACCAAGGGAAAATGATTTGTTGTCCTAATTTTGTGCAGCCATGAATAAGCTCAGCATGAGCGGGTTACATGGTTGGAGCCTGTCGCAAAATGCAGTGGGTGCATGGGTGTGACATATGCACACAAAGGCAAAGCATGCATATGTGAGGGCCTAATGTCAAGTGGCATCAACCATTTGCGGGTGACACATGGGGAACCCCTGTTGCCATGTGCATGTGCTGGTGCTTGTGAAGTGTCATGTGTGGGTGCTTGTGCAGTGGCGTGTGTGTGTGTGGGTGCTTGTCCAGTGGCATGCGCTTGTGCAGGTGCTTGTGGAGTGGCAGGGGCGGGTGTTTAAGTGTGAGACATGTGCAAGGAGGCAAGAGCATGTTTGGATGTAATTTTCTGAAACCTACCTTCTCAAAGCACACATTAGGGCATGTGACCAGCTTCATGCAGCTTAAAAACATCCAAACTCTCATGGACACAATTTAATTCTGAGGCCCATTTGGATGATGGGCCTATTCCTCTTCCAATGTGATTATGGTGCAGTTATGTCATTTTAGATCATGTGAGATGTAAGTGTTTGGGTCATTTGATCATTGCAATTGGCTTATTCACACTGTACCCAAAGTGGAAATAGTAATTTCTTTGTGGCAATGTGAAATAATGGTTTTTTCTTGTCACTATCACCAAATGTTAAGGAAGTGTTTTCTCTAGCACAATTCCTAATTAATCTGAGAGATTTTCATTTTTGTGTCACTATATTTCCAGCAAAAAATGGAGACTAAATATCATGAAACAATGGTTTTATCATTACAAGCAGTCCACATGACATCACTTTATTATCATACAATCCACAGTGACCTCATATCTCTTCTTCAGATATAATCAAGTGTCTATCATCAAAGACAACAGCTTTATAAATATTGAGATGTGGCCCATCTGGTAAGAAAGTCATATCAATATTCAATGTTTTTAAGATCAGAAAGTTCTTGTTCAGCATGCAAGATGGCTCAGAGACTTTATAAATGTTATTAATAATACCAAATTGTCGTGAGTTTCCCCTCAGAAAACATATTACACTGTTCCTTACATTTTTGGATTCAGTTGAAAATATATTGTTCCCAATATTAATGTTTGAAACTGGAAAATACCAAGGTGAGACAATCCTTGAAGTGGTATGACTTGTGGATTGTATGGTAGTGTCTAAGCTGATCCATTCAACTATCTCCCTTGTTGAATGAAAATTCTGTAATTACTCAACCAGGCAATAATAACTTTGTTGGTCATGGGCGGATGGTTTGTTTTATTTTTGGTGATTGAACAGGGAAGGTGGCTGTTATTCAAAAAATTTGTTTATTTTACATGGGATGGATGGGGATTTCAGGAGAATGGAAAGGTTGGAACATTGACAGATATGTTGAAGTAAGGTTTTATCTATATCATCTATTCAGAGTTTCAAGAGGTTGGTCTGATTCAGTTCATGTGTTGAATGAATGTGAATATATTTCTCTTATTAATTAATGTACATATTTTGTTATTTGTTGCAATGTTTGCAACTACTCCAATCAAGTTCTCATAAGCCCATGTGGCTGAGGCTTGTGCTGGGCCCCAGTGTTGAAAGAGTTCTGGAACATGATCTGCAAAATGATGATTTGGTTTACTTTTTTGTTTTGGGAACAGGTGTTGTTTTGAAAGGGGGAATGTTTCTAATTTTCAGCAAATGCAGTCGCATCATCCATTGAAACAGTCCAGTTGTGGCAATTTCAATAGCACTAATCAAATGGATTGTATTCGTGGTTAGTTCATTTGCAAGTTCTTCTGATTGACCCATTTTTCTTTGAGTATTACAGGAATTGTGTTCATCTAATGAAATCTGTTGACTGAGAATTAAAAATTGCATATAGACCATGTATAAGAGAGCCCATTCAGTGCCTTTGAAACTACCATGAGAGGGGGAACCCATTTTGTGGGGTACTCTTGTCCATGATGAGGGAACTATGGTATCAGATATGATTTGTTGGAGATGCTCCAGAGCCTCACCCTTGATCTGTTGATCACTAAGTGCCCTGATATCCAGTTCAGAGGGGATGTAATGTGCATCAAATGATGGAATCTCCGCAGAGCCACTAGATGGATGTTGCGTGTGAGAGGTGGGCATTAGGAAGTAATCTTGTCAGGTGGAAGTAGTGGGGAGTGACTCATTTATTATCTTTGCTGTGTCTCTTCTCAGGGAGCAGGCCTCTCAATGTGATCTGATCAAGAGAGCTGTTGGAGGTCATGTAATCTGAGTCTGGACTGTTGGGGTCATTTTATTTCCTGTGGGACCTGAAGTATATTTTTGATTTGGACTCTGGAATGCACTATTTGAAAGCTGCATGATCCTTCAAAATTCCAAGTATTGAATTATGCATTGTGTCAAGAGTAACCATTCTGGTTGCCTCCCAATATGGAAGGTCTTCCAAAATTGAATATCACACTCCATACTCAGAAACAATTGCTTGTCTTTGTTTTGGGGATGCCCAAAGCCATTTCACAATGGTCAATTTATGATTTTGGTATGAGCATGTGTAGTGAAAATGAAGACCAATTTCTTTAATTTGAGCTTTTTGAATAGTGCAAAAATTACAAAAGTGGTTGCCTGAATGAGAAATAAATCCCATACACTTGCGCATGGCAACCACATCCACAATTGCTGTGAGGATGGCAACACAGATAAAGGAGCCTGAAGGACCTATTGAGGTTGGTGAAAAATGGTAACCTTTGCATACCTCTTTGAGCTCCTTTATGAGTGGAACAAATAGGTAATTCAATTGAAGGGCAGTTGGCTCCTTTGGAGCAGGGATGATTACTGAAACATAGAGATTATCTGGCTTCAATCTTTCACTTGGGGGTATATTAAGACAAATAAGCATGATAGGTCCAATGCTGTCCAACCGGGTTGACTTTCCATGTGCATTGAACCAGTCCACACAAATGCAGAAGGCCAAAGCAAGGGGAATGGACATGAATGGGGGTTCATTGATATTTCTAGTTCCAGTGAAGTGTCTCCATACCAATCCATCCCAGATGTCACATTTGGGGGAACCTTTGGGAATTTGGGATTGTTGATGTTGATGCAGAATTTCCATAATTCCAGCCTGCTGGAGAAATCTGGCAAGACAATTTTTGAATGGTTGATAAATGAAATGTTTTGTTGGGATAATTCTTTTTTGATGTTGGTTGTTTTTTGGGTGCGGGCTTTGAATGAATTGATGAATTCGCCTAATGATTGTGTGCAAGGGGTGTCATGATCATTTGGGTTATTATGGTGTTGACAGTGGGGTTGGTCAGTTGTGACAGATTCAGTAAGGCCATTAAGAAAGAAACATTGAGGACAACATATATAGTTTTGAATCACTGGCTACAATTGGAGATGTTCAAATATGGTACTGAGATCTTGGGGTATATGGAATGCAGGAGTGGGGGGACCAGTTGAGCTTGAGATACTGGACTTGATCAGCAGGTTCAGGGCGGGGTTGGAAAGTGTGGATCCCTGCGGGGAATATTATACCTTAATGATAGAATGGCAGATATAATTATTCCAAAATCTAGTGGGGGAAGGTTTGGACTGCTGCTGTATGGTTTCTGTGCAGTGGAAGCGAGATCCGGTGGTGTGGAGAATGTGCTTTGGGTCAATTGAGAATAATCAGCTGGGAAAGTTTGATCCCATAGAATTTGGGGGCACTCAGATCCTGATTCAGAAGTAGGGATGTTTGGAAGAGATTTGGGTGCAATGGCTGATTTGTGCTTTTTAATGTGATGTTTATATTGGAAAGTTGTGAAGGCAACTCCCTTTCTCTCACCCTCAGGCAAAGAATGTGTTTGAGTTGAGCAGTGTTGACACATGCATATACGCATTGAGGAATAACAGCGGGTTGGAATTGTTGCGGTGTGGAATGCCTTTTAGTGTGGGATTGGATAAGGCAGTCCTTGAGGGGGAAATCACAGGTAAACAGTTTTGACTTGCTGAATGATGCTGTAACCAAAGTTGCTAAGGTGTATTAGCTGCACCTCTGAATATACTAAATAATCTCCCTATAGAGCTCAAAAATCAATAGTTTAAATTGCGGCTTTATAGCTAGAGAAGACTTTCAGCAGTCTCTATCAGACCTACTCAATTATTAGATAAATAATTTTTATGATTACTAGAAATAGATAAATGGTTTAATACCATGATTTTATAGGCTAAAGTTAGTATTCAAATATAAATTTAGTATTGATAATATATAATAATACTTATATATGATAGTTTGAAATATGTGTGTTGATTTATATTTTTAGGTTAATTCTTAATTATAAGTTTCGTTAGCAATATAATATATAGAATATACTGGAGATAATACTATAATCTTTTTCTTTTATTATAGAAGGGTGGCTTTTTATATTTATTGATTCTTTTTTTTGAGGGATCTTATGACCAATATAGGTAATAATACTTATTTTATAAGAATATATATCCCTTAATGGATTCAGGATTTAATAATGATAAGGATAAGATAGCTATTAATATTAACTCTAATAACAATAACTTCTTTGAGCAGTACTCTATAACTACTACTAATATTTATTATGATAATACTATTTATGCAATATTGAGCTCTTTCATTAATACTGTAAATACTTTCTTTTATCAATAATTTATGACTACTTATATTTTCTTGAGAGCTTTGCTACTTAGCTTTATAGTTTTATTTTGCTAGTTATCCTACTAGAATAGGGATGGATGGATCCTTTAGATTGAGGATTAGATTTCCATTTAATGAGTAAATACTTCCATGAGCATGGGGGAAAATGAGGGATAGAGGCCCTCTATTTATATTCTTTGGGCCCTCCATAGAGGCACTCAAAAGCAGGGGACTTAGAAAGTTGTTTACCTTGAGGTATTTTAGCTGGTGAGTATTTTGAAATGGTAGCATTTGATAAAGATATTGCACCATATGTTTGGAATATTGCATCATTCTGAACTTTGTTGATGTTTATGCAGAGCCTCAAGCTAATTTTCCTGGTGAGTAATTTTGAGATGGTGTCATTGGATCAAGATATTGCACCACATTTTCAAACTTTATTTTTAATTAATTAAACTTAAATATTATTATGCACAGCCTTTATGGAATTTAGCTGGTGAGTCATTTCGAGATGGTGTCATTTGGTAGAGATATCACACCATATGTTTGGTAAATTGCATCACTTCCTGAGTGATTATGTAATCTGAGGTGTTTTTCTGGTGTATATTATGTTGGATGGTGTCATTTGACCTGATTATTGCACCATTTATTTGGTCAATTGCACCATTCTTCATTCTTTTGATTATGTAATATTATTAAAGTTCATTTGGTGTTAATTTGGATATGAGCTGATTTAGTAAAATTATTGTATCATTTGTTTGTATTATGATTGGCCATTGATGCAATTCTTTCAAGCCTATATGGAACTTTCTATGCATGGAGTTAATTAAGGTTTGATTCAATTCCATCTTTTTATACAATTGATGTGTATTCATACTTTCTTAGTTGATCTTATTACATAAAATTCATTTTAGTGACTGTAATTCTTAGTAATCTAATGTTTTTGGTGGTTTTAGGGTGAATGTAATGCTACATTGCTACCTTATATATGTAATTCTGAGTTTTGGTCTGTATTAAGCTAAACGTTTTTGTTTTTGTGAAGCTTCTTTGTAAGCTATCCTGTATGTATCCATATAGTTTAATCAAATGTTTAATTATTGAATTATGAAAATCTTGAGGTTATTTCTACACTGAATGATAAATTCTTCCTTTATTCAATACTATCCATGTTACTATTTGACTTATTTGATTGTGAAAGTGTCTTTTGAGCTGAGATATCCTAAATTGACCATTTAAGTTTTGATATTTTAAAATTTTTACCCTCAATGTGCTTGAAGCCTTCCCAGAAAGGTATGGAATACCACAGTCGGATACGTGAATAAGGTTGCTTTGTTTATAAATATCTATTGTTGATGTGCAAGTTCTTAGGAGTGTTATTAATTGGGAAAAAATTTGAGTGATTATTTTTGAAGGGGGAGATGATCTGAGCCAGTGGAGAATTCTATCCCATTTGTAATGGTGGCTGACCCATGGGGGATAAAGTGTAAAATGTCTCATCTGGATGGGGGAATTGGTTAGCAGTTTAATTTGGTAAAATTCCATACTGCTCAATGCTCATACATATTCTATTTTATTTACACATGGTGATACTGCAGGTTTGACCCTTGAGGGGTGTTCCATTAGAAATGTGTCAACATTGAATTGAGGGCATTAACATTAAAACCATGTACACTGGCACTCCATTGTACATGGTTTAAACCTTATTACAGACATAACAATATAACTCTTTTACACAAGCATTTGGAGGGGAGCTAAAGTCTTGGTATTTGGTTTGAGTTCAGCAGGCTTTTAATCAGTTGGAATGTGATTTGGATTGTCTTTCCTTTCTTCAAAAGGTGGTGTCTCTTTTGTGGGTAAGTCCTTCACAAATATACCCTTATACAGATATAGAATGCTTGGGAATTTTGGTGCATATATTTTAAGTTTGGATAATTCACACAATGTGAAAATGGGGAGGGGGAAATGTTTATTGAATCTAATTACTTATGGATGATGAGTCCCCTTTGAGATCAAGGAAATATGACATTATATGCTGGTAGGCCATGCAGTGTGGTTTCCAACAAAAGCGGAGGAGCTCAAAAATAGGCCAGGAAAATTCTCCCAAATATTGTTTTGTCAGAATTCCACAGGAGACTTTGTTCCCACTATTCATACAATTTCTCTATTATACGTTTGAAATCACTCTATTTTATCATAATACTGAGCTTTTTTATCAAGTTGAAAACATTACTGTAGTTTTTTAGCCCTCATGTCATCTTCGAACCCACATAAATCTCATTCAGGTTCTGTTCATGACTCAGATAGTGAATCTAGCATAGAATATGTTTGAAAAACACAGTCACCAATGAGTCCCAACATTCCACTCACAACTCCTATTGCATCGTCAATGAATGTATCAGGTCTCAACATTGATGTAGGAAATGTGACTTCTCACACTTCAACCACTTGGTCCATTCCTAATATTTCCATCACTCCAATTCCCCTTAATCCCACTAATACACAAATGAATGTGTCTGAGGGGCCAGGAAGCACACCAGAAATCTCATCAAAGGCTAATCCACAAGACTTCCTCCTTAATCCTGGTGGGAATCCAATGGCGTCCCAGGAACCCTTTGGGCAAAGTAAACAGCCAACCCTCAATATTCCATCAGGATCTCAGGTTCATGTGGGCCATCAAAAGCCGGTTGATGGTGGGCAGCAAAAAATAACATTGTAAAATGTTAGTCGGAGTGGACTTTCAGAGGGAAATTTGGGATTGACACTTCATCAAAGTAAGTCTTTTGGATTTTGGAATATAAAATTTTTCAAAATCTGACATGTTTGTTTCATGGGCCATATATGGCACCTAAAGGCAAGAGAGTCGAATCTCAGGAGCCAATTGAAGATCATGAGTATGACCAGTATTTATGAATTTTTGGATGTGATAACTGATAATTTGCATGGCAGGTGATGAACTTTATGCATCTTCACCTCTGGTCTTTAAAGAAAACATCACTGGATGTCATCATCTATATGCCTCTAAACCAAGAACGGGTCATGCCAGTTCATCAAGAGAAAAAATCGTGGATGATGAGGATGAGAACATTTCTCTGACTCAAAGTGAAACAAATGATGAACCAAGGAGAGACAATTTCATGGCACTCAGTAAACTAGTGAGTTCACCCACCCTCAACTGTTCCTTGCCCAGAGTATTCTTGATCAATCCAAGATGAGACAGTGAAGGAACCAGGCTCGCAAAGCTCACAATGTGACAAAACGTGCAAGCCAAAAGGAGCAAAAAAAATGGCTGAGAGCAGAACTTCCAGAACATGTCCATGGGATGAGATCAGCTGTACATGCCCATTGCCTTTTCCTACTCAAAGTAAGGGATAAGCATTTTTCCTCACTACTGGCTCCACACAGCACAGAAGAGTGTGAAATTGTGGTCAAAGTGGATGGTCATCTCAGTTATGTCCCCAAGGATGTTTTCAATGAGCCATCAACACAGGTTCAGTCTCAGGGTTTCCAAAGCTACTGCAAAAATGAGCTCCACAACTTGGGACTAAAGCAATTTACTTGGGACTGGGAAAGCTTGTGGCAACATCCGTTTAATGAGTTTATGTCTATGGTGTTTTACTGTACCTTCCGTCTCACACTTTTCAGCACCAAGTATCATCAGTACTGTTGGAACAAGGATCATAATAACTATGGGGTCGTGGCAGCTTCAATGGAGCAATATTTCAATTATTTCAAAAGAGAATGGAGGTCTATTCAAAAAGATGTGGAGTATTTGGTAAAGAAGCAGCAGAATCAGAAGCTCACAATGATTTTTCAAAGGGTTAGTTACTGTATCTCTTCTTAATTGTGAATGAAGTCTGATGATAATCTACTTGATTATGTGCAGACCTGTGAGCGCCGCTGTGAATGGTGTGATATGGCTAAATTTCCCATTCTAGAATCACAATTCAATGACCCTTGGGTATGTTCTGATACTGAGGAGGGGGTTTAAAATGGATCTCAAGTTTACCCCAAAGTGGGATTATGCTGGCGCTCACGCTTATTTAATGAATTTGTATTAAAAATTAATAGAGACATAGAGTTTTGTAATTTGATTAAAAAAAGGGTAAAAAACTATTGATAGATTACCAGAGATTAGATCAATTGATGATGGGGATATTCCTGAAGGGCTATCTTTTCAGGTATTTGATAAAGATTGGCTCAAAGGTTGTAGTAAGATGCAGACTGTTGCCCTCAAGATCCTTCACATTCTGGTTCTTAGTGCGAATGGCAATTCTCTGCAATAAGTTAGGAAAAGAAATGTATAGCACATTGACATAATGATTATTATTTCTTAAATGGGCTACATTCTGATAAATAAATTAGAGTATGTACAATATGAGCTTGTATGTAGTAATGTACTATGGTGTCCCTTATCAATATTTGTCTATTGCTTCTTTTCATTGAGGAAATATTGAAGAGGTTAAATTCAGCTCATGGTGTTCATAATTGTGGACCTGTGCCGGGGTTAAAAAAGGTTATCAACTTTGTCAAACACAAATGAGATAAAATTAGGAAGGCTCACACAGTTAATTAGTGTTTCTTTTCTTGGACCTATTGGTGATGGGAATATGGGATTTCCATAAAGATTGATTTCAGAATAGTAATACAATCAGGGACACAGATGATCTTGAAAGGTACCCTCTGCATGTTGACCTCAACTGAATGAGAAGTGATATAGTGAATAGCCTTCACAGGTTGCTGTTGTCCAATACAATAGAGATGATCAACAGCCTGAGCCTCAATGGCTGGGTTTCAATTTGGCTCCTGGAAAGGTTGATGTCAGTGTTGGAAAATCTGGGTCAAATTCTGGGGGTCCCCTCACCATTAAATAGACAATATTAGCGCAAGTAATGTTGAAGCCTGTTCCAGCTGTTGCAATGGAGGCAATGAGTGCCTCACATTCAGGATTATTAAATAATTTCTCCAGGGCCTTCTCCTGACCTCTTGCTGTAATTGTTCCACCAATGCATGCTGAAAGGATAGAGTGATGGGCAAGGAATATACCAATTCAACCAAAACAGTGTTGTCAGATCAATTTAATTGGGAAAGGATGCATATTATAAATTAATCACAAATCAATAAATTGGGTCCATTGGGAGTAAAAAACCGATTTGCATGAACAACAGTTTGATTGTGTTCTCTTCAGTAGGATTTTGAGGAGGTGTGTAATTTTACTACTCATCATTCATGTTTCCACATCCAAAATAGTTTGGGTGATTGTTGAGGAGTTCTCCTGAGTTCTCCTGCCCTCATGGTCTTTCAAATCTGGATCCGTCATTGTGCTAAGCATTATATGATGGCTACAACATATGCACAGCTTATTAATACTTCTGAAAAATTCCCCTGGTCTTTTTGTTTTTGATGATAGAAATTCTTTGTATAATGCAGAATATTTTTTCTGCATTGTTGGGCTGAGTGGGAGTAGTTCATAGTAATGGCTAATAGTGGGGAGGGGTTTGAGATGGGAGGCTTTGGGGCAGTGCAATGCCAAATGCAAAATATCATTGCTACCTTTGGAAAGACTATTCAGGATGAATGGTGCAAGCTATCTTGAGCTTAGTGCTTGGGTTGGGAGTTGAATGATATTATGCCCAAAGTTTCATAAATAGTCTTGTTAATGGGTTTACCCATTAAACATATTTGATGGGATGATAGGAGGCTATTAATGGCACAGTGTGTGGCAGTGTATTGAGAGCAAATATAGCTATAAGATGGGAGAAGTGTTATTGGACATAATAGAAAATTTGAATTATTCAAACATCAGACACTTAGTTTGCTTCATCCAAAATTATACAATGCCAATTGATTTTAAAAATTCATGATGTAGAGGTATTTGCTTGTATGATTTCTTAGGTGATATTATTGTAAGAAGTTTTGACAATATCACATTTTGAGATGTTGGCCTCAGATAATGAGTAAAGAGTGGGGCCATGGTAGGTGTTGGCTTGCAGTAATGCAGCCTGAGCATGCTTGGATATTTCTGATTTCCAGTTGGTGATTAAGAAAGATGGGCAGATGATGATGGTGGGCATTGTGGGAACTCCTTTTGGTGTGGGATGAAATAAGGCAGTACCTTGAGGGGGAAATTATTGGTAAGTCTGTTTTGAATTTCAGAATTGTCCAATAACCATGGTTGCTAAGGTGTATTAGCTGCCCCTCTAAATAATACTGAATAGCCAGCCTACAGAGAATCACAAAATAAAATAAGATTTGTGGCTTTAACAGATAGAGAAGACTTCTCAGAAGTCTCTAAATCAGACCTATCAATAACACTACAGTCAACATCTGATCTCAGATTTCTGATAAAATAAACACTAAGATTTTTTTTATTTTATTTTAATAAAAGTGGTGATAATATATATATATATGTTTTGGGTTTCTGTTATCTTAATAAAACTAATAAGAACTTTTTTTTAATAAGAATGATAAGAATATATATTTTTTTATAGTTTCAGGTTGACTATAATGATTTTTTTTTCTGATATGAGTACTCATAATAAGACTACTGGATTTGAGTCTTTTAGAGTTTTTTTTAATACTGAGTTTATATCACTACTACTTTTTTTTTGTTAATAACACTAAGCTTTTGAGAAAGGTTACTAAGCTTTAACTACGGTTATACTACTATTTCCTTAACAATAATAAGCAAATGAGCTCTTTTACTATGGTTATACTACTATTCTTCACTAATACTAAGCTACTGAGCAAGGCTACTGAGCTTTTTACTATGGTTATACTACTATTCTTCACTAATACTAAGCTTACTGAGCCAGGCTACTGAGCTTTTCACTACTAAAACACTACTACTATTCTAGATATCCTGCTAGTTCAGGGATGGTGGTGATCCTGGATAGTGGGAACTTGTTCCATGATGATGATGGGAAAAATGAGGGAGAGAGTACCTCTATTTATAGCTTTTGGGCCTCCATAGACGTTCTGAAAACAGGGTACTTTGAAAAAATTATAGTTGAGAGGTTTTAGCTGGTGAGACGTGTAATTGTGATGGAGCAATGTGTTTGCTGAGAGAATTATGCTGGTGGTACTTTTTCTTATGGAATTCATGTGATGTAATTGAGATAATTTGGCTGGTGAGATTTTCCTTTTGCCAAGACAGTGGAGAAGATACACCTCCTGACAATTGAGCTTTCTTCTAGTCATACAATACATATGAGAAAATTATTCTGGTGTTTCTGTTTCTTATCAAAGTCATGTGATGTCTTTGAGATAATTTAGCTGGTGAGGTTTTTCTTGGAAGTGGGGAAAGTATTTTTGTTTCTATTAGTTACGTATGTTCTGAGAGAATTATGCTGGTGGTACTTTTTCTTATCAAAATCATGTGATGTAATTGAGATAATTTGGCTGGTGAGATTTTCCTTGTCAGCCTGTGACTCGGAACCAGAGCACAAGCATGACAGCCAATATACCATAAATCAATGGTATAGCAAAGATACCACCAAAACATGGAGCTAAGCCAAATTGGCTCAAAAAGTATCGAAAGAAGGAGGAAACTCACCTCTTTCTGAAAATATAAGTCCCATCATCATAGGATAAGAAATAACAAACTTATTCCTGCTCAAAGTTATTGCTGCGCATAAACCTTAATTTTCACCTCTCATCTAAAATCTAGAAGTAGAGGCTTAAACCCATAAAATGGGTACTCAAAATGAAGCTCTAAGCCAGGGCTATCCAATGGTACCAGCCAAAATGAGCTAGCACCAATATTACTGGAGTTATGGTCAATTTCAGGCCAAATAAGGGTGAACAAAACATTCACCTCTCATCTAACTTCTACAGTTTTAGTGTGGGATACTTAAAGTGGGATCTTTTTGGAAAGAGCACAATCAGGGCTATCTGATGGTTCCATCCACTTCTTCATATATCACCTATAACAGAAGTTATGAGGCAAACAAGCTCAATACAGCTTGTTTGCCCAAACCACACCCATGTACAAAAAACCTTGTACATGGGATAACTTTGTCATATTTAATGATAACCATACCAAATTGGGTATCATTGTGGAGAGCTCATACAGGGCTATTCAATGAACCAACTTTGAGCATGATATCTCAAACACTGACAGAGTTATGGCCATTTGAACGCTATAATCCCACAATGTGTCCAATACAACTGTATTATGACAGGATACAGTTGTACTCTGATTATGAGGTGTCAAATAGACAAAGAAGCATGTTAATACTTCAATACCTCATAAGTCAGTCAATACTGGGGTCCCATACAGTTTCTGTACAGCATTCTACCTGTCATACACGTCAGAATCAGGCTGTGAGGTCCCCAGATGAAAGTTTTCACCCTGTATTGGTGAAAACTGCCCAGATGTGGTTTCAAAACCACATCTGAGCCCAATACAGGGCATACAGGCTGTTTGCAAACCACAATTCAGTCCTAGAGAGTGAAAAATCTTCACTTCCTCTACGTGGAAAGGTCTAGCACCCTTTCCACCCCATTTCAGGATAAAAGGGAGGCATTTCACAACCAGAATTGTCTCCTCATCCTGCTCTTGCATACCCTACGTAGTAAACTGTCAAAAAAAGTTTTACTCTTGGGTAATAAACAGGTATACTCTTAAATTTAAAGTATTGTAGTCTTTATTATTGTAACCCAACAGGTAAAGCTGCACCCAGGTCTTTCAACAGCGCTCACCACCACTATATTTATTATAGTAAAGCCCTTTTATTATTAGATTAAATCCATCTTTAACCCTTATAAAACATTTTTAAGCTATTTTCCATGTGTCACAGTCATAGGTTTAGTTGTAAATAGCTTTATTACCACTTCAACATAGATTCATCCTGACATTCCTTTTGCCAAGAAAGTGGAGAAAATACAGCTTCTGAAAATTGAGCTTTCTTCTAGTCAAATGATACATATGAGAAAATTATGCTGGTGTTTCTGTTTCTTATCAAAATCATGTGATGTCTTTGAGATAATTTAGCTGGTGAGGTTTTTCTTGGAAGTGGGGAAATTGGTCTTTTCAATTGTAATTGAATTTCTTCTGGTTGAAACTCTAATCTTCTTGATCATGCCTTAGGACTTCTTTACAGGTTGATTTACCTAGTTCCAGAGTTCTGAAGTTTGATTTCCACCTCGGGAGTTATTCCCTAATTCCTATTTCCATTTGTGAAGCCATTCCCTAATTCCTATTTCCATTTGTGGAGCCATTCCCACAATTTTATTTTCATTTGCGGAGCCATTCCTGCAATTTTATTTCTATTTGCGGAGCCATTCCCACAATTTTTATTTCTATTTGCAGAGCCATTCCCGCAATTTTTATTTTCATTTGCCGAGCTATTCCGCAATTTCTATTTTTTATTATTATTTGGTAAGCTTGAGACTGGTATAATTGGTATGGAATACCACAAGGTTTTCTACACCTGAAAGCTATTCTTTCATTTGGAAAGTTGCTTGGACCAATACTTTAAACTGAGTTGAACCCAGAATCTCAAGATTTGTTCATGTCACAACATCCTCCATGTCAGGTTAATTCCAGGATAAGGTTATAATAATAGTATATAAAACCTTCCCTATAACTTTTATGTGGATAATCAGTATTAAAATTAGTTAAAGATAGATTATAAGGGCTTTACTATCAGGAAATAGTGATGATGAGTGCTATCAAAAGCCCTGGATGCTGCTTTACCAATTGCATTATTGTAACAAACTCTACAATATTTGAGTTTATAGTTATACCTGGTTATTTTCAAAGGGTATAGCTGTTGAGAAAAAGCTTTACTCTATAGGAATTCAAGCAAAGGATGGGGATTTCTCTTTTGGGAAGGGAGAGGTCCCTTCTTATCCTGGACTTAAGTGGAAGGGCCATCAATCATTTCCAGGTAGAAGGGATGAAGGTTTTTTTCATGTCCAAGGATAGGCTTGTGGTGAATTCACACCCTGTATACCTTTATTGAGCTCAGATATGGTTTCGAAATCATTCCTGGAAAGCTTTCACCAATACAGGGTGAATACTTTCATTTGGGGACCACATGGCCCTTTTCTGACATGTATGATTCCTAAATTTCTGTAAAGAACCTGTATAGGAACCCCATACTTTCTGAAAAATGAGTTATTGAAGGATAAACAGGCTCCTTTGTTGAATTGACATCTCACATTCAAGGATATGTGAAAGTATCCCACAGTAAAGGGGTATTGGCTAAACTGTGGGACTTTGAGCTTAAAACTGGAATACCTTTGTCATTTTTCACTAGAATGAGCTCAAATAGTTTTCATTTTGTATCCCTGGGTGAGGTCTACACAATTGTACCTCATTTGGTATGGGTTACATTAAATATGGCAAAGCTATCCCACTTTTGATTTCTGTTATTAAGCTATGGAGTTTGTTTTCTCCATAGCTTTTGTTCTATATGGTCTATGAGGAAACTGATGGCACCATCACATAGCCCTGATAGCTCTCTTTCCAAAATGATGCCACTTTAGGTATTTCACACAAAAGCTGTAGAAGCTAGATGAGAGGTGAATAATTTCTTCACCCTTATTTTGCTTGATTTTGGCAATAATGTATTTATTTTTGGTGCTATCTTTATTTGGAATGTAAAACTGGATAGCCCTGATTTAGAGCTTTCAATAAGAACACCCATTTAATGGTGTTCTGCCTCTTTCTCTATATTTTGGGTGAGATGTGAAATTCAAGGTTTATGCTCAGTTCTTGCTTTCAGAAGCAATAAATTTTTTATTCTCTGTCTTATTTTTATGGGAGTTATTGGAAAGGGAAGCATTTTCTCTGTCTTTAAATAAAATTTTTGAGCTATTTTGGCTCAGTTTGATTTTTGGTAGTTTTTTCTCTACCATTGGTTTATGGTATCTTGGCTGTCCTGCTTCTGCTCTGGTTTTGAGTCACAGGCTGATACTCCAAACCATTAGAATATTACAGACTCCTTGTTATTTATCCTCCCTTTTTTTTTCTAATAATTCAAATTATATTTCATTTGTTTTTTTTGAAACATTTACATTGAAAGAAAATTACTATTAAATTTATCATTATATCAATGTTTTTTCATAAGAACTGTTCTTTAAAGCTACTTTTGTTCTGTATAATTGATTTTTCTCTATTGAAGTCCCTGATAGCTAAAAATTATTTTGACATAAATAAAAGTTACAAATTACTACACTGTTCTTCATTTCCATAATATATTGAAGCTGAACCTTATCAAACTTAAATCAAGGCACACACGAGTATTCTAGGCAAATTCTCTGTTTTCAGTAACATATTATTTTGGTCTTTCCTCTTGAAAATATTCATCCATTTAAAAAACTTTGGAAAATCTGGATATATTCAGAAATTTTATCCCAAAGATGTATCATTTAAAAGCTGTATCCCTTTGGGTTTTTATTTATTTAATTATTTTTCCTTTTTCCAAGTAACATGGAAGGAATAAATTGAAATCTACTGCTCTTAAAAATAAGTATATTTCCTTCATTATTATTATCATTTGGTTTTTTTCTATTTCTTATTCCATTTCTTTATTTTTTTTCTTTTTTGCACATTTTATATTCTTCAAGTTTTTTGTATTTTTTTATTGAACTTTTATGTGATTAATTTAAGCAAAGGAATCTGTAAAGACCTGTAATTTGAGATTCCCTATACAGCTTTTACTCTATAAATCTGTAAAGCGTGTGCTTATGTCAGAAAGTCAACAATCATCAAATTTTTTACAGTGCAAGACTTTATAACACCCTGTACGGTAAATTTTTTAAAAAACCAAAATTAAGAAATTGAAGATTGAAAAAATAAATAAAAAATAAAAAAATAAAAAAACAAACAAGAAAAACAAGAAAAAGAAATAAATGGTAATCAAAATCAGTAATAGCAAAATAATAAGCTCATTAAAAGATGGAAATTGCATTGTAGATGGATACCATTATTTTATCATACCTCTTGGAACTAAATTACAAAAAAAATCCAAAAAAATCAGAAATAGTATGATTCCGAAGAGGGAATCACAAAAATTGAAGAGCAAAACTTAATATCTTCTTTAATTGTATCTTTCAATTATATTTTAGATTTTCATTGAATCTTCAAGGACCAAATATGTTCTTGAAGAGTATCATGGATTTCTTTCTGAAACCATTCATAGAAATATATGCTGAAGTTCAAGTACTGAACAATTGCTTCGCGCCCGATTATTCTGACTAAACAAAACTCTTGCACAGCAAAAAAAAACTCCACTCATCAGCAGCTCAACTCCTTCCAACTTCTTAAAACAAAATCTCAACGCTCAGTCTCCTATATGTCACAAAACCCCTACTTCTTAACTTCTATTTTTCTATTTCTATTTTTCTAATATCTCTCATTTCTATTCTCCTATATATTCAGTGTATCATTACAATAAAACAAAAACCACAAGGTAGTGTCTCAAACAATTTCTGTAACTTACCAATTCATCTCACTCATCTCTTCCGATAATTTAGTCTCCCAGATAGTCGATCATATTCCATAAAAATACTTCAGTTTTCATATGAAATTAGTATTCACTTTAGGTATTCATATTCCCTCTCATTATTATTCCTGCGCTTGTATTAACCTCATTCACTTTAATCTGAAATAAATCTTTCAATATATAACTCATGAAAGAAATGTTTTGGGGATAACTGAGGGTGAAAAATTCAATATTTTATTTATACCTCGAAATGGGATTTTTAAGATAACATTTTCCACAAAAAAATAAAAGATAAGTCATTATAAAAGTGATGTTATTCTCTAACATACTCTTGGTATTGAGTTTTAAATAAGGAAAAGGGTTGATTTTCAATTTTTCCTGGTGCAAAAAAGGTAAGTTGGAGTTTTAAATCCGATTTTCTAATTTTGAAGGGGGTTTGATAGTAGTATTATTTTAACCAAAGATTAATCCAAAAGTATTCTATGTGTTCATCTTCTCAAGAATAAAATCCTTCATTTAAAACATTTGAAAATAAATTCCCTAAACATAAATATCAGATTTGGGGTACTAAAATACATATAAGGAATATATTAATGAGTTGAAATATGAGATCTATGAAAATATCGATAAATGGTGTGGATTATGTTCAATAAAAAAAGCTAAACATTTCGGAAAACATTCTGATGATGAAGGGAATCTAATTTCATATTTCTATGAAGTATATGTCTAACATGTTGAAATTAATTCTGGAATGTTTCCAGAAATCGTGCATGTCATATTTTTGAATAATATTACTCTAATTGATAATTTCATCTATTTTGTCAAAAGGAATAACAAATATCTTTAAACTCCCTTTTTGAATTTCCTCTCTTGAAAATTTCTTATTCATATTCAGGGAAAGACTGTTATGTTTCAGTTTCTATATAAAAAATGATCCTCAGTTTATTCAGTTCCAGCTGCGAATACTAACTGATAGCACCTTCCAGCTGCCAGAAGCTTCAAATAATCTTGATAATTTAAGAAATATACTTTGACATATTATTTCCAATTTTATTTTTGAATTATCCTTGGAAAGGTAATCGGGTGAATAATATTCCTTATCAAACTATCTTCAATCTTTGAGCCCTTTCTTATATCTATTTCATACGTATTTTGGAATAAGGTTTATATTAAGATCTGTAATTAAAATATCCGTACGTTTAACCATTTATGGAAGGAATATTTATGGTGCAAAAACCTTTAATTCTTTCTCATTTCTTGAAGCTTTTTTTACTTCAAATAATGACTCACATATGATTCAGAAGAGCTATGTTAAATTAATTGAAATTAACAATCCATAATCAAAATACAGCTTGGTGGCCTTCAAAATCAAAATAGTTATAAGTTCATTTCATGAGGAACAACCCACATTTCAGAATCAGAAACCTCAAAAATCCAAAAAAGGGGTATAAGATTAAAATATAATAATTTAGAAATGAATGAAATAAAAAGTTTCTTCAAGCAAGAAACCTTAACTAAGAAGATAATTGATTTAGAGCAAGATTCAAAATTTCCGCTAAGTTTGATAGTCTTTTTCAAAAATTTCAAAGATATACCTCCACTGTCTCAATATATTTTATAAGATGTTCATTTAGTGTAAATTTAAGCTTCTAAACAACAATACTTCCCTTAACATCCCTGGAATGAGAAATGGAGGTATTGAGTTAAATTTTCATCCTTTTACCAGACTGAATGCTTTAAGTGATATTTAAAATGTTACTTATGAAGAAAAATTCCAATTTTTGAACTTAAAAAGGGGAAAATATTTTGTATTTTACTCATAAGTTCAAAGTCTATCTCTGAATAATTTCTTGCTTTATTATCAGGATTTAACCCAAAATATCGTATTTTATTTGAAGAGAAATACTTTAATTGTGAATTCATTACTAGGTATCTCTCTGGTCCTTCTTATGACTCATCAGAGTTAGTGCCCAAAGCTCCTCTTGGGAGCTTCAAATCCTAAAATAAAATTGATGTTTATTATATAGAAATTTAATTATATTGTGTTTTAATATTCAATAAATATTCCTTAAATTGTATTGGAGGAGTTTATTCTGTATTCTTAAGACCTGTTTTCCTTTTTACGGAAAAAAAGGTAGAATATGGTTTCTACCTGGATGAAAAAATTTGTTGGATAAAAATCTATAGTAAGGTGTATCTGTTGAATAATTTTTTGATGAATTTTGAAAATAATTCATTGATGGTTAATCCCTTTGTCACATGAAACCCTATGTTTGATTGAGGGATGACATCATCATCTTATTCATCAATTTTATCAAGATTAGTCAAATTCCTCAAATATTTCTATGTGTGTAAAGAACTATAAAAAATGAATAAAAGGCCTAATATTTGCTCCTTTGAGTTATTTTCCTCTAGAAGAATTTAAAATAAATTTTTTCAGAAATAAAAATTCTTCAATCATATATTTTTGAGCTCTTGAGCTTTAAAAACTGTTACCAAACAGTTGTGTTAAGAAACTTAATTTGAAATCTTTGCCTTGCATATTTGGCTTGGTTTTCTTCCAAACCTTCTATTCTTCAATTTAATTTCCATCCTATCTTCTACTCTGAATAAAGTTTATCTCCCATCTCAATTTCCCAATGTAACACCTGCTGTCAAGTGTAGCTACTTTGCGCACAGTGAATTCAAAAAAAATATTCAGAATATAAAAGGCTGAGGGGATAAAAAGGAATATACATACAAATACATATTCCTCAAATTTAAGATCATGATGAGTGTAATGAATAAGCATAGAAAAACAGGTTTTCTTTTCTTTGTGAAAGAAGAAGAGCTGAGTTGGGAAAAGTGTGAAAAAATTAATAACCCAAAATCTATTTTTCAAATTAGGAGTTTAATTGATTCCCTAAATTCTGAGTTAAAGAACCTTCCAGAATCTCACAGAAGCTACCCATCTGATCAAGGCCAGAACCTCATTAATCAATTGGCTACTGATAAACAACTCCCAGTCCACATGCCTGGTTTTCTTCTTTGATGAGAAGTCACTAGCAATCTTCATTCAGGAGTTGTTTTTTTAACAATAAGAGTTCTCATACTTATACTGTTATTTGCTGGGTTCTTAAACCATCTACCCTGTCTCATAACAATTCCCACTGCAATAATCTCCGCATGGAAGCTCGAAGACAAAACAGGGACTAGATGCTTTGCAAACCAATAACAGCCAGATAATTCAACAAGGTACCCATGTTCAGAACAAGAGGACTGACCACCCCAGCAAGAATCAGAGTAAAAATCCAGTTTTGTTTCAGAGCCGGACAGTTTGAGAGAGAGTAAAAGATTTACTGTATTTTTTATATATCACAATAGCTGTTGGAGTAAGTTCCAGTGTGATCTTTATTGGTAATTAGTGCCTTATTAATAGGCTTAATGCAAAAAAAAATTTAAGAAAATTGAGGAAAATTAAAGAAAAATAAAGGGAAACAAAATCAGAGTTGGAAGAAAAAATGGAATGAAGACCATCAGAGAAAAGGTAACAGTTAGAAGAATATAATGACAGTAGGCAAGAGGATAAGAGACCAAGAAAGAAATATCATAAAAATAGTAGCAATCCAGCTCTAAACAAACCAAAAATTATATAAAGAATGTAGCACCGGCTGTATGGCACTCAATTCTTCCTCACATTGAAATGTTCAGAAAATTGAATTTCTTGCCTATTATAATAAAGTAAAATTTCTTTTACTTTTAATAAATTCAAAAAAACAAATTAGAAAAAACTTTGAGAAAAACTATCCAAAAAATGCACATTACTTGAAGATTTTGAGGGAATTTTTCATGGCGCAAGCCATGAAAAATGATTAGCTATCACAAAAATTGACTCACTCAGCTTGGCGTCTTCAAAAAAGAACTTTTGTATTTTTATTAATTTCACTACAATGCAAATATCTCAATGAGAGTTTAAGATTCAGGCTAAAAGGTTTTAACAGATGGTGAAGATTGGTAAAGCACGGCCAAGGGATAGAAAATATCCTCATGTTATATACTCTTTATGACACTTTTCCATGAAATTCGCAGCAAGGATATAAAACTTACCCTGCAGCTTTTGACAAGCACTTCATTAATTCACAGCACTCTTATGATTCAATCAGAAAAGGCTTTTGTTCAACATATCTCACATTGAGTAGCACACCTTTCAAACCAAGTATCCTTCTAGCCTAAGCCTGGATATGAAGTGTCTGTTGAAATCCATAACAAACCAGAACCTTCCATCAGAAGGTTCCATTCTCTCAAACAAATCTTTTTCAAGCCTAACCACTTACTCCAACCTCCTCTGCAAGTATATCACCGTGTGATCTCTAACCTAACCACTTACGACTACCTTCAAAAAACCACTACTACCAGTTATCCACTCTGGTCTTGATCTCAACTCCTTTTCTTTCTTATTTTTTCTCTATCTCCCTCCATCTCGCCCATCAGTACTTAAACCATTTCTTTCATCTCATTTCTCGTTTCTTCAGAACAAAGCATTATCCCTTATATCTCAATCTTTTTCTCTAAAAACAATTATATTTTTAAATCTCATCCTTTTTTGTTTTACACATATATTCAATCATAACTCCATTATCTATGTGTGAAAACTCTCTTTTTGGTAGTACCATTACTTTCTTACTGACTCTTTCATCTTTAGGAAACGTTGTTCCATTTTGCACGTGTATCTTAGCCGACTATTATCTCTTTCATATTAATCACTTGTATTTTAGGTATTTTAGCTTTACTATAATCTCACCTCTTTTATTTTATGATTGAAATCTATCTTTAGTTTTTATGTCTAAGCTTTAACAGATTTACAGTCTCGATCTGTGAAAGAACCTGATCTAATACCCTCAAAGCGTCTTAGATCAAGTAAGCACTCCTATCTCAAAGTGCACTAGCTTCCCTTTTAGTAAAAGCGTGATTCACTCAAGTTACTCTTGACCTAGGAATTACGACATCTCCTGAAGACTTAAAGTGCCTCCTCTGACGACGATACGGCTCTTGTCTTTTTACTCATAATCTTAGTCTCTTAATCATTGTTTCCTTCATTACTTGTTTCTTCTTCGCCACATTCTTTTTGAATTATTGTTTAATTTATATCTGCTCTTATCTTCACCTGTTGTTATTATCGTTGCTCTCCCTTAATTTGTAGCTCAAACTTGCTTTCCACCTTAGGTACTTCTTTTTCTCTCCTTTTTTGCTTACTGCATATTAATGAAATCAAACATTAGTTTCCAAAAATTTAACAGATTTACAGTCTCGCTGCTCTTAAACCTTTTTTTTATGGGTGGACTGCAAGATCACCGACACAAAAGATCTAACAAACATTCCAATCTTAGACGCCACGAATTTTAGCCAATGGGATATTCAAATGAAAATTCACCTTCGAGGCAAAGATCTTTTGGATATATGTGAAAAGTCACTCCCAGGATATGCAACTATTCCTGCTACAAACAGATGGACCAAAGCCAGTTATGATGCCATAAACATCATAAATATTCGTATCAGTGAGTGCGTTTTTCTGGAAGTCATCAATTCAGAAACAACCGAGAGGGCAAAATTGCTCTGGTCAAAAATAAATGAGCAATATGCCTCAAAAAGGGCAATGAACAGGGGAAGAATTTGGATGGACTTTCAGTTATACTTCTACAATGGTAATCTTCAAAGTTACATTGACTCATGTAGAAAGCTATTAATGGAACTTGAGACCATGAGCGTCAAGATTCCAAATGAATTGCTTTCGTACTCCCTGCTTGGAAAACTGGCAGGGGACTCAAAGCTTCACCAACTTGTTGAAACTCTTACCTTAAATGAAGAGCTCATTGAAAGGCCAGATCTTATACTTACTTGGCTACAAGACTATGTTAGTTTGATTAAATCGAAAGACTCCACTCCAACTGATCTACCATCAGCACTAGTATCAACTGTTGACAACTCTTTCAAAATTATTCATTTTTGTACCAATGGAAAGCATAATAGAAAGAGCACGACTCACCAGAAGGAACAATGTTGGGCAGAGAACCCACAGTTAAGGCCAAACCAAAGGGATAGTAAGCAGAAAAAGTTTTGACCTACTGCTTATTTCTCGACGGCGACCGCACTAATCACCTCATCGGAAGAAGCAAAATCCAATGCTCATCAAGTCATCTTGGACTGTGGTGCTACACACCATATGTTCAACTCTAAGTCATTCTTTGTCTTACTAAACCATCTTGCTCCTTTTACAGTCACAGCAGGGGACTCAACAAGCTCATTAATGGCTTTTGGCATTGGCTGCGTCAAAATACTCTGCAAGAGCCAGCCCTTATTGTTAAAGGACTGTCTGTATGTTCCTAAGCTTAGCTGTAATCTCATTAGCTTACTTGCCCTGTTTGAAAGGCAAATCACTGTCAAACAAGTAGAAGATAAATTTATGCTAGAATGCAGCAACAAGATACTTCTTGAAGGAAGAATAATTAATAAGCTAATGTATATTTATTACGCATTGCCAACTACCTTCATAACTACCAACAATCAACTTTTGTGGCACAAGAGGCTGGGACACCCAGGCATACTTGTACTCAAACAGATGGGTCTTCCCTATCAAGACACCACCTGTTCGATTTGTGAAATCAACAAATCTCACAAGCAAGCGTTCAATCATCGATTTGACAGTGCAGTTCCACCGCTGGAATGCAATTACCTTGATTTAATAGGACCAATAGTTCCTGCTTCAGTCTCCAGTTGTCAGTACGTTCTGACTATAGTTGATCAAGCAACATTGTTTAAAATAGTTAAATTCTTAAAAAAGAAGTGTGAAGCATTTGACCAATTTTCTCTTGTCAAAATCTTTATGGAAAATCAACAAGACCGGAAGATAAAAAGGGTTGTCTCAGACAGGGGGGGCAAATTCTTAAACAACAAGTTCAAGGAGCTTTCTGAGAAACATGGCTTCATACACATTTTTTCTCCTCCCAAAACGCCTCAGCATAATGGGTATTCTGAGAGGGCAAACAGAACGATTCTAGAGAAAACGAGGTGTCTATTGGGATCATCAAACCTACCCAATCGCTATTGGGAAGAAGCCATGAGTACAGCCACCCTACTATCAAATCTAGTTCCAACCCCTTCTAGAGTGAATAAATCACCATATTCGCTCTGGACCAACCAGCTGCCCCAAGTTAGACGTCTTAAGACCATTGGGTGTCTTGCCTTTATTTCTACTCCAAAGAATCATCGGAGTTGGAAGTTGGGACCAGCAGGAACGAAACGGATCCTACTAGGTTATGAAAATGAAAATATGTGCTACCATATCTTGCGAATCTCAGATGCCAAGATAATTATCACCAAGCATGCCACATTCAATGAGAACGAGTCTCCAAAACTTGCGGGGTTTGTTGAGAGCAGTCCACTGAATCTAGACAACTTTTCAATGATGGTAGATGAAGCCCATCTTGTCGAACATGAAGAAGACCCAAACTGTTCAATGATGGTAGATGAAGTCTGGGTTGACAGTTTGGATGAATCTCCATTGTCAGACGTGGTAGATGAAGCCCACGCTGATGAACAAGAGTTCCAGTCTCTGGAGTCAGTGACTGCTCCGGCAACCACCTCGCGCATCAAGGTCATTGGACCTCGACATCCTACCTTGGTATCATCAGACATAAACAATCTGAACATACTACCATACCCTAGGAGAGCAGATGCCCTACTCTCCTCGGCGGAAGCAACACCCGGACTTTTAAAGGTGCCCTACAATCGCCGGAAAAAGACTTTTGGAAGGCTGCCATTGACAATGAACTTTGTTCAATGGAAAGCCTGAATGTATGGGAAGTAGTGGAACAACAAGAAAGCTGCAAGCTTGTCGGAACAACTTGGGTATTTAAGATAAATAAAAATCACTCCAATGAGGTGACTGAGTACAAGGCCCAGCTTTGTGCTCAGGGCTTTACGCAGATTCAGGGAGTTGATTTTGAAAAGACTTACGCTCCAATAGGCCGTCTTAATTCATTACAAACTCTGATTGCGCTTGCTGCAGCCACAAATCTGAAACTGCACCAAATCGACATTAAGAGTGCATTCTTAAATGCACCTCTCCGGGAAGAAGTGTACCTTCATTTTCCTCAAGGGTTGGCATTAGACCAGAAGAAGCATTGCCTTCGGTTGAAAAAGGCCATCTACGGGCTAAAACAGGCCCCCCTGGCCTGGTATCAACACTTGAAGGAGTACTTGCTTAGTATTGACTTTGTTGCATGTGTGCTGGATGCATGTATCTTCTATCGAGCAGGATCAAAACCAATGTGGTTGTACATTAACATTGATGACATTGCTGTCGTTGGAGAAGATATTGAAGAATTCAAGAACAAAATTGCGCTCAAGTTTGAAATTAAAGATTTGGGCTCAGCAGACCTCATGCTTGGAGTAAAGATAACTCACAACTCGGATTCAATCTGTCTTGACCAGAAGCATTTTGCTGAGTCCCTGCTTGTAAGGTTTGACTATGAAACAATAAGTAAAAATTACTAATTTATTACTTATTGTACTCTGAATGTCCTTATAGTTGAAATAAATAAGATTGAAATAATAATAATAATAAAGAAATATTATTATTATGGCGTAAAAATATTATATTATTAAATAAATATAATAATATAATTAATATTATATGAAATTAAAATATTATAAATAATATATTAATATAAAATAATTAATATATTATAAAGCTCTTTATTATTGTTACCAACAAATAATAAAGGCATAAAAAATTGTTTTTTATTAATAAAAAACAATTAATAACAATAATATTACTAATATTAAAGTTATGAATTAATATAAATACTATTTATATTAATTAAAGAATTATTAAAAGAGTAATAATAGAGAAATTATTATAATAAGAGAAAATAACCTACTTTTAACACTTAATATAATAATTTTGAAGTATTTTACGCCAAAAAATATAAATACAACCTTTTCAAATTGTATTTACAATAAAAATAAAGAAAATTACAAATTATTCTGGATTTTTACGTGGAAATGAGTTATTAGAGAGATTTTTTAACAAAAACAATTAAATAAATGATTTAATCACGTCAAAAGAGTTGATTATAGCAAGGTGGTCTTTGGTCTTTAATAATATAACAGTTTTATATATAAAGAATAAAGAAATTACCTTTGATTTAATTGATTTAATGTTTTTGATGCGTCTGAGGGGAAAACAGAGTAAAAAGAGCTCTATTTATAGTAAATACCTCCCTCCTAGAGTCCAACAGGCTTCTAGTAGACGTGTACTGATCATATCCACTGGAATTGATCAATATTTTAAGGTTTGAGGGTGATTACATCATGATCAAACCATATTACATCATTATTACACCATTATTTAGAGTTATCACTATAACTCTAAGTGTGATGACATCAGAGGCTTGGCAGAACCCCAAATTTCGTGGATTTTATTAGTTTTAATCATAAACTAATAGTATTCACCAATTTTATCACTATTAAGACTGTTAAACTTAATTTAAGGTTACAGTATGTGATCATAACAGCTCAATTTAAGCTCAAACTTTGATCCTCAATAGCTTTTAAGGTTTTCACGCTACAGAAATTCAGAGAGTGAATTCTGATAGCCTGACATAACCTCATTATGCTGCCAAGAGCTTTTCATTACATCATCAAAACTCTAATTTTGATGATTTTTCTTGTAACTCATCTTTTCTGTCGAAATTCAATATTTTAAACTTCAAACCTTGATTTCAGGGGGTTATACCCTGAATTTAATAATAAAAATTACATCATTCTTCACGAATGAACTAGGAGAATCTAACTGTGTACTTTTCTCTAAGTTTGGAACACTTTCACAACAAAGTGGTCAACAGCTCTGTTGATTTTTATCAATAATTCATCATAGGTTTTAACCTTGTTTATAATTTGTAAAATAAAGTTCATATCTGTGTTCTTACAGTAATTACGTGGTAACTTTATTTTTGGTTCATCATTCTATCATGTATAGTTTAGAAGATATTAGCTATGATCCTTGAATATATGCGTTGACCAAAAAAGTGCATATATTCAGGATAATTCCTTAAGTATTAACATTGGAAATTAGCTTATTAATTGTTTTATATGTGGATTTTTGTGGGGAATCCACTGGTACAATTTATTTCACATGTTGTTTCATTAGTTTCTGAGATAAATAAGTTTTTATGGTTTTTATAAGGTATTGTACCTTATAATTCCTTAAATATTGGCTTTACAGATATGCCATAAAAATGGTATATGTGTATTTTTCCATGGGGAATCCAATGGTATAATTTATTTCACATGTTCATTCATTGGCTTTTAAGTTAAACCAATTTTAGTACCAATTTATGGTATTTTTTGTATATTTGAGTAATTATTTTTAGTGTATAATTATTCTAATTAATTTTAATATAATTATATTAAAGGTATAATTATTCTGAGTATTTTTTGTGACCTTATTGGGTATGTGGTCATATCTCAAAGGCTCACATTCCCTACCACCAAAAAAGATTGTACTACAATCTGATATATGTGATTAGGGTATCATCCACTGTCCTACCTCTTCAATAGACTTTTGTTAGTCTTGAAGCTCAATAATGCTTAACTTTTTATTTTTCAGGTTTTCTTTCATGTCTGAACCTTCTTAGTAATTTATCAGCATTTGTTATATCTTTCTCAAGTAGCCATTCATCTTCTTGAGTTGAATTTCTATACCTTACAAGGTATTCCCTTTCTTTTTTGTTTCTTGTCCTTCTTTCTTTAAGGACTTTTACTATTCTCTTTTCCTCTCCTTCCTCCAAGGGGGGAATTTCAAGTGGGGGTTTATTTCTTAGTGGAAATAATTCCTTGTCACTTGAACTGTAAGGTTTTATCAGACTTACAGGGAAAGTTGGGTGTTTGTTCATTAGTTCACCTGTGAGTTCTAATTGCACAGCATTGGGTCCATGAAGTGCTTTTATCATAAATGGTCCTGCAAAGGAATCTTTCAATTTCTTTGGGCCTTTTATGTTATTGAAATTAAGGGTTGATACTAAAACCAAGTCCCCTATTTTGAAATCAGGTGGTTTATGACTTTTATCCCATCTTTCTTTTGCATATTTAAAAGAATCTTGCATGCATCTGTTTGCATGGTGTCTTGCTTTGTCAAGCATTATCTTGAAGCTGCTTGCTGTTGGATGTATATCCACTAAGTCCTTTTTGAGGGTATCATAAGGAAGTCTTGGATTCCAACCTTTCTCTAGCATTGCTGGTGTTTTTCCAGTAGAAGAATGGATTGATGTCTTATATGCCAGTTCAAGTGCTGGTATTAGTGTACACCAATCATGGGTAAAACCATCAGAATCTTTGAATTCTAGCCCATAAGCACAGAATCTTCTGATCATATCCTCTAGGGTCTGTATCATTCTTTCTGCTAGACCATCAGTTTGAGGATGATAAGCTGTTGAGAATGATAATTTTGTCCCAAACAAGTTATGGAGATTTGTCCATAATGCTGAAGTGAACTTTGGGTCTCTATCACTTATAATATTTTGGAATAAGCCTGTGTGGCTAATGACTTTATTCCATATCATTATGGCTGTATCCATAGCTGTGTCATCTTTATGACATGGTAAGAACATGGGAGTTTTACTGTACCTGTCAACTAATACTAGGCATGCATTATAACTCCTGTCTCCTCCTGGAGGTAAAGCTGTTACCCAATCCATATGAACTATTTCCCATGGGGATTTTGGTTCTTGGATTTGGATCATCATTCCAAATCTCTTTCCTGTGGCTCTGTTGGCTTTTTGGCATCTGTCACAGGTTTGGCAGTACTCTGCAACATCTTTTTTCCAATTTGGACACCAAGAGCAGGTTTTCACCCTCTCTAGTGTCCTATCTTCTGAGAGATGTCCAGATGCAACACTATCATGACACTCATGTAAAATAGTGTTTATTAGTGTTCTGTCTGTTAAGGCCATAACACATGTGTGTTTTGTTCTATGGTAAAGGATTCCATCAAGGAGGTGGAATCTTCCTTCATCATATGCTTTTTTCCATATTTCATCTAGTTTTGATGAAAGTGATGGATCTTTGCAGTCTTTCATTAGAAGTTGGCTTAAGATATGGCAATTTTTGTCTGTCTTATAGCTTTCTTTAACTTGGTTAAAGAATTCTGTGCCAATGTCTGTAACACATATTCCTTCTATATGGTGCTCTTCTTGTGGTACCCATGCTGGATTGTCAGGGGTATTTGCTAGAGCCCATCTGCTAAGACCATCTGCATTTTTATGAATATTTCCAGATTTATGAACAATAGTCATATTTCCCCTATATTCTTGGATAGCAATTTGCCATCTCAGCATATGTCTATTTGGAGTCTTCATATTTAATAGTGATTTCACAGAATTACAGTCTGTGATTACATCAAATACTGTGCCATCCAAATAATAATGCAGCTTTTCTAAAGCCCACACTAGGCATAAGCATTCCATTTGGCTTGCTCCATACCTTGCTTCTGTTGGCTTTATCTGCCTTGAAATGAAACAAATTGGTCCTTCCACTGGTTTATCATTGATAATTTGTGTTTGGTGAAGTGCAGCACCTAGTCCTTCTCCACAAGCATCAATGTACAGTTTGAAAGGTAGTTTCCAATCTGGCATTAGAAGAAATGGGGCATTTGTTAAAGAATTTTTCAATTCTTCATATGCCTTGACTCTTTCTTCTGTCATCTCATAGACTGTTTGTTGGTCACATAGCTTATACAAGGATTTAGCAATCTTTGCAAAGTCCTTTATATGCTGTCTATAGTAACCAGCAAATCCTAGAAATGATTGCATTTCTTTTTTAGTTTGAGGCATTGGTTTAAGTAGTACTGCTGCTACTTTATTTTTGTCTATGCCTAGACTAAGTCCAGATACTACATGTCCTAAGGCTTTTAATTCACTATATGCAAAATGACACTTTTTCAATGAAATTTTCATATTTACTTGGACTATTTTCTGTAGTACCCTTTCTAGTCTTGTCAGGTGATTTTCCCAAGTTTCTGAGCAAACTATGATATCATCAATGTAGATTATTAACCATCCTTCTGATAATTCTTCAGGAAATATGGTATTCATCATTCTTTGATAATGGGAAGGTGCATTTTTTATCCCAAATGGCATTCTTAAGTATTCAAAAATTCCACAATGGACTATTATTCTTAGTAGTTTCTTGGCATTGTCTGTTAAGACATTTTGATGAAAACCCTTAAGAGCATCCATAGCTGTGATGAACTTAGCTTGTGACAATTGGGTCAATGTCTCATGGATTCTGGGTATTGGATATCTGTCTGGAATGGTATAGGTATTCAGGGCTCTGAAGTCTCCTACCATCCTTGATTTTCCATTATGCCAAGTTATAATGACAGGTGTAGTAACTTCTACTTGCTCATTATGTCCAACCTTTCTTAATACTCCAAGGTCCATTAATTCTTTAATGTGCACCTCTAGGGCTTCTCTAGCTCTTGGACTGGCTGGATAAGCAGGTCTTCTTAATAAAGGTGGGTAAGGTTTTTCTACATTAAGAATTATATCCACTTCATGTCCAATTATGGCACCTAGTGGCTCTTTGTCAGTTGCAAAGGCATTTTTATACTTAAATAAGAGGTCAATCAATTTTTCTTTCATTTTTTCTGTTAATTCTTGATTGAATTCTGCCTCTTTGAGTTGTTCAGATATAAAAAGTTCTTTTTCTGGAATTTTTTCCTCATTCTTAATAACTGTGATTTGTTTTTTGTTATTTAAGAATCCAAACTTTTGTCTTTTATTATCTCCTATGGTAAAATATCTATCCTTTTGGTTGGAGATATCTATACCATAGATTGATAAGTAGTCATTTCCAAGTATGAAATGATTACTAGTACAGTTGTCCATTACTACAAACTCTACTTTGATTCTGACACATTGTGAGGGATGAGGAAAAATTAGTGTTAAATCAATTATTCCAAGGGGCTTCATGCTCTCACTTGCACTACTAAATTTGACACCTTGTATTGGCATAAGTTTTTCTTGCCAGTCTGGGACAATGGTTTTTAAATAATTTTTGCCAACACAGGTGCAATATGCTCCTGTATCTAAGTTAACCTTTCCTTCTTGGTTATCAACCATAATAATACTAATACTTGATTTTCCAGCTGTATATCCCATTCCTCTTGCAGGTTTGGTTCTATACATTTTGGCATCTTGTATGTTTGTCAGATTTGTGTCAGATGTTCCAACTTGTGGCAAGTTTGAGTTAACATCCAGTACTTCATAAATTATATCAATATTATTAATTTGTGCATTAATTATATTGATTTCATCACTTTCAGAGCTTTCTGATTCTTCTGTCTCTTTTTCAGAGTCAGATTCTTCTTCTTTGTCATTGTGGTTTTCTGTTTCCACAATTTCATTAATCTTTGCTTTTTTAAGGCAATTATTGGCTAAGTGTCCAATACCTCCACATTTATGGCATTTTCTTTGCTCATTATTGTTGGATGTACTGGGTTTGAAGGATTCTTTTGATTTATCTTTCTTGATAAATGGTTTATTTGGGCTTTTAATGTCCAATTTTTTCCAAGTCCTGCCAATTTTTGTTCTTGTCACTATATCTTCTAGTGCATTTATATACTCTTCTGTGGAGCATGGTTCTATACACCTGCTTCTTAGGGCATGTTCTAGTTCCCCTCCACATTTTTTAAGTATTTTCATATGCACCATCTTCTGTGACATTTCTGGGTACAGTGCATTAAGCCTTTCAACTTGTTTTAGGAACCAAGTTAAAGGTTTATCTTTCTCTGGGTCAAAGAAAGAGTTTTCAAATGCATTTTCTATCTTATACCTCCAGGCATCATTTGCCCACTTGGTGATTATTTCTTGTTTCCACCAAGACCAGGTATTTTTACCATTTGTTTGTCTTATGCCATAATACCATCTTTTTGCAGATTTCTCAAACAATGAATGTAATCTTGCAGTGATTAATTCATCTGGTATGGCATAGTCTTCTTGTAACATGTCAATTGTTTCAATAAATGACATGTGGTCGTATTCACCTTCTCCTGTGAATGTTGGCCATTCCTTCAATTGAGGTGCTTCCTTCATTAAGATTTGGTTATTGTCTTGGTGACTCAAGTCTGTTATGAAAGGATTTGACAATTCCTCTTTTGTTTTAATAGGGCTTCTTATATGAGAAAATGGTGTTGATAACTTTGGCATATTTAAATTAGCCTCATTAATTTTATCCATTTTTTCTGTAATAAGCCTTATTTCACTTTGAATATCATCTTTCAGATGCATTCTTGCTTCATCACTTTTTTCCACATGGTCCAAAAGTAATTTTTGGTGTGATGAAGTCTTTTCTTCAAATTTTTCTACAGAAATACTTAATTTATTTAATTTTTCTGTAAGATTGTCAATACTCACATCATAATTGATTGTCAAAGTCTTATCTTTGATATCTTTTATGTATTTATACAATTCTTGTTGTCCTTGTATTAATTTTTGAGTATTGTCAATTAAATTTTTTGGTTTATTATTTTCAACAATAAACTTAATGTTGTCAATTTCTTTCTTGTTTTGTACAACAATTTTTGTTAAAGAAGATAAATTGTTATTTATTTCTTGTAGTGATAATAAACTGTCTTTAATTTCTTTTAGAGGTAATATACTATTTTTAATTTCTGTTAAAGTATTTACAACATCTTTGGACAAGGTTATTTCTTTGGGAAATGAGGTTGTCTCATTCTTTGCTCTTCCTTGTCCTTGAATTCCATCAAGGTTCTGGCCATGTTGAAAACATTGTCCATGGCATCCTTTTGGATTCTTGGGATTCTGTAGCTTGGGGAGTATGGTTTCCTCCAATGCTTTTTCTTGTTCTTCTTCCCTTCTTGGGGAAGTGGGTTGGCTTGAGGCTTGCTGGTAGAAGCTACTGGGGCTTCTTCCTTGGTTGCCTCCCTCTTTTTGGCATGATAATCCTTGATTTTTTTGATTTGAGGTTTGGATGACAGTGGATTCCATCCATTGGAGTATCTCACTATCTCCTCCTCTTTGAGGAACTTTTTCAGGATGTGCCAGGAGTTCATCACTCCTTGGTGTATTTGAGGCAGCATTTCCCAGTCTTTGTCCTTGTATACTGTGTAATACTGCTTGTACTGGCTCATGTAGATGTCTATTTGAGCCCTCTGAATGTGATTTGTACCTGTTTGAGTTACTCATACTTAGTTCCAATTCAGGCTCAGATATCATGGGCATTTCTGGGACTTGCCTTTGGGATAAGGAACTTCCTTGTGTGGATTCTGTTCCACTGGGGATATTGCCCTTTCTTTTCCCTTTTGAGGGATCAATTCTACTTCTGAGTCCAGCTCCATCTGATTGGATGGAGTATTGGGAACCTCTTCTGGTAGTCATAATTAAAGAATAAGAAAAAATAAAAGTATTTTAGAATAAAATTCTTTTATGGCAATTTAAAAAGAGGTGCTCACCTTCAGAGTCTTGAATGGTGGGCCCTGGAAAGTCTAATTTCTTAGCTTTCTTTCTTTTGGTGATAACTGGTGTTGGAGAACTTTGACAAGTTTCTTCCACCAATCTTTCAACAGTAGCTTGGTTGTCTTCTGTTGGGTTATCTTCAAACACTAAAAAAGACAAATAAATATAAGTCTTTTTATAAGAAGTGTTATTTTTGGCAAGATATGGCAATTTTCCACGTAGAAATTGCTTTTATATCTTAAAAAAAAATGAAATAAAGAAATGAATAAAAATGAATAAAAATAACTTTTTTATTGGTTTTTAATATTTTTTAATATTTTTTATGTATATTTTTATTTTTAAAGAATAAAATAAAAAATGAATATGATTCTTATAAAATTAAATTATAATAAAAATTATTTTTAATTTATAAATTATCTTTTTTAATCACTAGAGTCACTCAAAGAAAGTTCTTGCAAGTCTAAGGATGTGAAAAACCACGTGTAAGACAGTACAATTGCTTTCCAAATGCCTCAATAGCTTTTAAAATCAATAAAATATAAAATTATTATATAATTTTATGATTATAAATATAATTTATTATTGGATAAACCCAAATAGAATCTTTTTAAAGGTCTTTTAAGTAAATATCACGGCCAGGCCCCCAAATGTAAGGTTTGACTATGACACAATAAGTAAAAATTACTAATTTATTACTTATTGTACTCTGAATGTCCTTATAGTTGAAATAAATAAGATTGAAATAATAATAATAATAAAGAAATATTATTATTATGGCGTAAAAATATTATATTATTAAATAAATATAATAATATAATTAATATTATATGAAATTATAATATTATAAATACTATATTAATATAAAATAATTAATATATTATAAAGATCTTTATTATTGTTACCAACAAATAATAAAGGCGTAAAAAATTGTTTCTTATTAATAAAAAACAATTAATAACAATAATATTACTAATATTAAAGTTATGAATTAATATAAATACTATTTATATTAATTAAAGAATTATTAAAAGAGTAATAATAGAGAAATTATTATAATAAGAGAAAATAACCTACTTTTAACACTTAATATAATAATTTTGAAGTATTTTACGCCAAAAAATATAAATACAACCTTTTCAAATTGTATTTACAATAAAAATAAAGAAAATTACAAATTATTCTGGATTTTTACGTGGAAATGAGTTATTAGAGAGATTTTTTAACAAAAACAATTAAATAAATGATTTAATCACGTCAAAAGAGTTGATTATAGCAAGGTGGTCTTTGGTCATTAATAATATAACAGTTTTATATATAAAGAATAAAGAAATTACCTTTGATTTAATTGATTTAATGTTTTTGATGCGTCTGAGGGGAAAACAGAGTAAAAAGAGCTCTATTTATAGTAAATACCTCCCTCCTAGAGTCCAACAGGCTTCTAGTAGACGTGTACTGATCATATCCACTGGAATTGATCAATATTTTAAGGTTTGAGGGTGATTACATCATGATCAAACCATATTACATCATTATTACACCATTATTTAGAGTTATCACTATAACTCTAAGTGTGATGACATCAGAGGCTTGGCAGAACCCCAAATTTCGTGGATTTTATTAGTTTTAATCATAAACTAATAGTATTCACCAATTTTATCACTATTAAGACTGTTAAACTTAATTTAAGGTTACAGTATGTGATCATAACAGCTCAATTTAAGCTCAAACTTTGATCCTCAATAACTTTTAAGGTTTTCACGCTACAGCAATTCAGAGAGTGAATTCTGATAGCCTGACATAACCTTATTATGCTGCCAAGAGCTTTTCATTACATCATCAAAACTCTAATTTTGATGATTTTTCTTGTAACTCATCTTTTCTGTCGAAATTCAATATTTTAAACTTCAAACCTTGATTTCAGGGGGTTATACCCTGAATTTAATAATAAAAATAACATCATTCTTCACGAATGAACTAGGAGAATCTAACTGTGTACTTTTTTCTAAGTTTGGAACACTTTCACAACAAAGTGGTCAACAGCTCTGTTGATTTTTATCAATAATTCATCATAGGTTTTAACCTTGTTTATAATTTGTAAAATAAAGTTCATATCTGTGTTCTTACAGTAATTACGTGGTAACTTTATTTTTGGTTCATCATTCTATCATGTATAGTTTAGAAGATATTAGCTATGATCCTTGAATATATGCGTTGACCAAAAAAGTGCATATATTCAGGATAATTCCTTAAGTATTAACATTGGAAATTAGCTTATTAATTGTTTTATATGTGGAGTTTTGTGGGGAATCCACTGGTACAATTTATTTCACATGTTGTTTCATTAGTTTCTGAGATAAATAAGTTTTTATGGTTTTTATAAGGTATTGTACCTTATAATTCCTTAAATATTGGCTTTACAGATATGCCATAAAAATGGTATATGTGTATTTTTCCATGGGGAATCCAATGGTATAATTTATTTCACATGTTCATTCATTGGTTTTTAAGTTAAACCAATTTTAGTACCAATTTATGGTATTTTTTGTATATTTGAGTAATTATTTTTAGTGTATAATTATTCTAATTAATTTTAATATAATTATATTAAAGGTATAATTATTCTGAGTATTTTTTGTGACCTTATTGGGTATGTGGTCATATCTCAAAGGCTCACACTGCTGGACCAGTACAGTATGGGTGAGTGCCAACCGGTCTCCACCCCTCTCGTGCCAAATGAACACCTAAGCACTGCGACTGAAGAAGAGATAGCAGTCCTCAAGAAGCTTAGAGTAAACTACCGTAGTGCAATAGGTAGTATTAACTATCTAAGTACTGCGACTCGTCCAGATCTGTTCTTCGCAGTCAGCTGCCTATCACAGTATTTGGAGAATCCAGGACTCAAGCATTGGCAGGCTTTCATGCATGTGCTTCGCTACTTGAAAGGACCTCTGGATGTCGGCTTAAGGTATCCACGGGGAGGAAGCCAAGGGATCACTGCTTGGAGCGACGCAGACTGGGGAAACTGCCGGTCTACCAGACAATCTGTGACAGGCTATCTAGCAACCTTCCATGGATGTCTGGTGTTGTGGAAGATAAGGAAACAACCATCGGTTTCCATTTCAACTGCAGAGGCCAAATACAAGGCTCTGTGTGACCTTACGTCTGAGCTTCTCTGGCTAAAACAGTGGTCTGAGGAAGCGGGAATTCTAAAGTTTACGACACCTATTACAGTCTGGGAAGATAATCAAGGTTGTATCAGCACCGCCAACGGTGACTGCAACTTCAACAGTCAGCGTATGAAGCATGTGGATATCCAATTACATTTTGTCAAGGAAGTAATACGGTCATCAATCATCAAACTCTGCTATGCACCAAGTAGTGGAATGCTGGCTGATTTTCTCACCAAATTGGTCAACAAGGTAAGCCTAGTGAACTCTCTCGAAGCCCTGGGCATTTTGAGAATAGCAGTGAGGGGGGATGTGAAAGAACCTGATCTAATACCCTCAAAGCGTCTTAGATCAAGTAAGCACTCCTATCTCAAAGTGCATTAGCTTCCCTTTTAGTAAAAGGGTGGTTCACTCAAGTTACTCTTGACCTAGGAATTACGACGTCTCCTGAAGACTTAAAGCGCCTCCTCTGACGAAGATACGGCTCTTGTCTTTTTACTCATAATCTTAGTCTCTTGATCATTGTTTCTTCTTTGCCACATTCTTTTTGAACTATTGTTTAATTTATATCTGCTCTTATCTTCACCTGTTGTTATTATCGTTGCTCTCCCTTAATTTGTAGCTCAAACTTGCTTTCCACCTTAGGTACTTCTTTTTCTCTCCTTTTTTGCTTACTGCATATTAATGAAATTAAACCTTAGTTTCCAAAAGTTTAACATGATCTTCTTCCTCACGACCAAAGAGCAAGTTACTTTTTATCATGGCTAACAATACAGAAACCAAACACAAACAACCTCTTCCCATACTAACGGAAAACAACTTCCTGGAGTGGAGAAGACGGACAATCAGTCTACTACGGCCAAGGAAACTATATGTCCACTGCATAGAATAAACTATCCCATCTTTATCTTGAGAAACTCATCCTTCAGCAGCAGATAACAAAATCATAGATGCCAACATTGAAATGTGCAATATCATCACTAATAGCCTTGACTCCTGCACGTTTGCCAAGATAGTCGTTGGTGATGAAGAAATGGAAAACACCTACCTCTTATGGAGTAAAATAACTAATCACTTTTCCTCTTCTACTTTCAACAGCCAAGCAAGGATCTGGAGCATATTCTCAAAAACTACTTACAACAGGAATCTACAATCTTTCATCTCTGAACTAAGGCAAAGTTTAAACAAAATAAAAACAGTTGGAATCAAAGTTGGAATAAAAATGCTTGCATTTGCTATACTCACCAAGCTTCCCGATGATTTCAAAAGTCTTATTGAAAAGGTCACGCTCAACACAAAAAACCAAGGGAGTCCAGATGCCATTCTGAATCTTCTACATGATGCAGCACTGAAAGAAGAGGCTCTAAAATCTCCTATTGAGTTTAATATGGACAGTCGAATGGCACTGAACAGGGAAACATTCAAATTGAAGACCATTCACTATTGCAGGAATGGTCATCACAATCCCCTGGCCAGGCACCCTCCAGAAAAGTGTTGGCAACTGCATCCCAAGAAACACCCACATAGATACCAAAAAGACACAAAAACGAATTACACCTTTGCACAAGCATTACTTACCATAGAAAAAACCTCGATACAAGGTGATGTCTTAAACGTACTTCTAGATACAGGTGCCTCTGACCACATGTTCAACGACAAAAGTTTCTTTTTGTCTCTCAATAAAATGAAGAACTCTACCATCTCCACAGGCTGTGATTCCTCCTCTCTCACAGCAATCGGCAAAGGCACTGCAAAGCTTATTGACCAAAATGGAGTGTGTTGGACACTAAAAAACTCGTCATATGCGCCAAAATTGAACACAAACTGTGAACATTTGAGATATGACCACATATCCAAAAAGGTCACAAGAAATATTTAAAATAATTATACATTATAAATAATTACCTTAAAACTACAAAAATGCCATAAATTGGCATAAAACTTTGTTTAACTTAAAAACCAATGAATAAATATGTGAAATAAATTATACCACTGGATTCCCCATGGTAAAATACACATATACCATCTGTATGGCATATCTGTAAACTCAATATTTAATGAGTTATAAGTAATAATACCTTATAAAAAACATAAATCCTTAATTATTTCAAATACCAATGAAACAACATGTGAAATAAATGGTACCATTGGATTCTCCATAAATTTCCACACATAAAAGAATCAAGAAGCTAATCTCCAAAGTCAATACTTAAGGAGTTAAGCTGAATATATGCACTTTTTTGGTCAATGCATATATTCAAGGATTTTAGCTAATATCTTTTATATATGCATGATAGAGTGATAAACCAAAAATAAAGTCATTACAAAATTACTGTAGGAATACAGAAATTAGCTTTATCTCACAAGTTATAAACAAGGTTAAAACCTGTAAGGGATTATTGATTAAAATCAATACAGCTGTTGACCACTTTGTTGTGAAAGTGGTCCAAACTTAAAAAGAAGTAGACAGTCAGATTCCACTAGCTCATTCGTGAAGAATGACGTAATCTTTATTTTAAAATTCAGTGTATAACCCCTTGAAATTATGGTTTGAAGTTTAAAATATTAAATTTTGACAGAAAAGATGAGTTACAAGAAAAATCATCAAAAATAGAATTTTGATGATGTAACAAACTTCTCTTGGCATCATAATAAGGTTATGCCAAGCTATTAGAATTCACTCTCTGAATTGCTTTAGCGTGTAAAACTTAAAAGTTATCAAGGTTCAAAGTTTGAGCTTAATTTGATCATTTATGACCACTCACTGTAACTTTAAATTACGTTTAACAGTCATATGAGTGATGAAATTGGTGAATACTGTTAGTTTATGATTAAAACTAATAAAATAAACAAAATTTGGGGTTCTTCCAAGCCTTGACGTCATCAAAACTTAGAGTTATAGTGATAACTCTAAATAATGGCATAATAGTGAGATAAGATGGTTTGATCATGATGTAATCATCACCAAACCTTAAAATATTGATCAATTCCAGTGCATATGATCAGTGCATGTCTACTAGAAGCCTGTTGGACTCTAGGAGGAAGGAATTCAATATAAATAGAGCTCTTTTTACTCTATTTCCCCCTCAGACGCTTACAAAACATTAAATCATTAAATAAAAAGGTAATCTCTTTATTCTTTATATATAAAGCTTTTATATTCTTAAATACAAAAGATAATCTTATAATAATCTTCATCTTTGACGTGTTTATTGCAATTATTTAATTGTTTTGTTTAAATTTCTCTTAAAAACCTCAATTCCACGTAAAACCAAGAAAATTTGTAATTTCTCTTAAATTTTATAGTAACTACAATTTAAATAAGTTGTATTTACATTTCTAGGTGTAAAATTATTCAAAATTATTATATTAAGCATCAAAAGTAGGTTATTTCTCTTATTATAATAATTTTTCTCTATTATTACTTTTAATAATTCTATAATTGATATAAAGAGTATTTATATTAATTTATAGCTTTAATATTGGTAATATTATTGTTATTAATTGTTTTTTATTAATAAAAAACAATTTTTTACGCCTTTATTATTTGTTGGTAACAATAATAAAGTGCTTTTAAATATATTAATTATCTTATATTAATATATTTATTTTATATATATTATTTTTTATAATATAAATTATATTATTATATTTATTTAATAATATAATTATTTTATGCCATAATTATAATAATTCTTTATTAGTATAATTATTTTACGCCATAATTATAATAATTCTTTATTATTATAATTATTTTTATCTTATTTATTTCATTTATAAGGACATTCATAGTACAATAAGTAAAATATTTGTAATTTTTACTTATTGTTTCATAGTAAAACCTTACACAAACCTTGTGGCCTTATCTCAACTCACTTCACAAATAACCATCACATCAACTGGTGAGAATGTGAATGTTTTTCTTAATAATGCAACTTCTCCTTCCTTCCTATGTGCAACAAAAAAAAAGCTCTAGAAACAAAGGTAAAACTGGGTATCAAGTGCCTCTCAACAAGAAATTGTCTATGGCATCAAAGATTGGGCCATCTCAACGACAAAGCAAGCAAGACGCTTATACTGAGGTACAAAGCTGCGGGGGATGTTTGCAATGAGTGTTTTAAGGGTAAGCTGACTGGTATCCCTTTCTCCCACTTGTTTCAAACTGCCTTGCATGCCCTTGAAGTCGTTCACATGGACTTATGTGGACCGATGCATACGCAATCACTATCAGGGACCAGATACTTTTTGATACTAATAGATCAATTTACAGGCTACACTACCACCAAGTTCTTAAGATGGAAAGAAGAGACTTTTGCTGCCTTCAAAGAGTACAAGGCATAGGCAGAAAACTTCCACCAAAGAAAAATAGTATATATTGTGTCAGACGGGGGAGGTGAATTTGTTAACAATTGTTTCAAAAAGTACGCAAAAATAGAGGGATTTGAACATTCTATCAGTCCACCGTACACTCTGGAAAATAATGGAATAGCAGAAAGAGGTAACAGATCAGTATTAGAAAAAGCTAGATGTTTGATGCAACAAACAAAACTAACTGACCAATTCTGGGCTGAAGCAAGATCTACCACCACCTTTCTACTAAATGTGGCTCCAAAACGCGACAAAATCTCTCCGTACAAAAAGTGGTTCAACTGAAAGCCGCCAGTGTCCAACCTGAGGACATTTGGATACAAGGCTTTGGTGAGAATACCCCGAATCAAAAGACGGTCAAAGTTTGAATCAATTGTATGGGAAGGAATCATGTTGGGCTATGAAAATCAAGCCTCAGCATACAGGATTTTAAGGCTGCAAGACAATTGAGTGGTAATTAGCAGGCATGTAAAGTTTGATGAAACCTACTTCCACCTCTAAATCCCACAAAAACACTTAATCCAATTCCCCCTATCTCTCCAAATGCTCTCAACCCCCATACTGAATCCAGTAACATTATTGCTGATGAGCATGACTCCTGTAGTGAATGGGAAGATGAATTCCATGACGCTGTGGAAGAAATACCCCAGATAAGGATCAGAATAATTGGTCCAAGACATCCAACCCTCATCAAAGGAGACGTATCTGAAGCAAACATATTACCATACCAAAAAAGGGTGCATCAAACTGTTTAAGCAAGCGTGATTCCAAACAATTACCAACAGGTGATCAACAGTAAAGATGGGGCCAAATGGAAGGAAGCAATCTCAAAGGAACTAGACAACATGCAAAAGTTAGAAGTGTGTACTATTAGGGACAAAATACCCGAAGATCATCCAATCACCTGCACCTGGGTATTCAAAGTAAAAGAAGACGACCAAAAACAAGTAATTGAGCACAAGGTTTTCATCAAATCCAAGGGCTGGATTACTCACAAACTTTCTCTCCCACTGGCCAAATCAGCTTGTTACATGCACTAATCTCAAATGCCACAGTCAACAATCTTCAATTCCACCAAATGGACGTGAAAAGTGCGTTTCTGAACACTCCACTGAATGAAAGTATTTGCCTCACAGTACCAGAAGGGATAGACATACCAATAACAAAGGTTCTGCATCTCAACAAAGCAATATACGGCTTGAAGCAGGCCCCTCTGGCTTGGTACAACCACCTGGTGAAATGGCTGATTTCAGTAGGTTTTGTGTGTTCTTTGTCAGATTCCTGTGTTTTCTACAGGGGGGATCCTACCCTATCTGGATCTACATCCATGTGGATGACTTGGCTATCTTTGCACCTGACATCAAATCTTTCAAAGAAGAAATCCAAGGGAAATTTGACATGAAAGATCTGGGTAAGGCAAATTTACTACTTGGAATAAAAGTATTGCATAACGAAGCCAGTTTCTCTCTTTTGCAAGAACACTAAATAAAGAACATTGCCAAAAATTGCAACATCACACAACTTGCACCTGTCAACACACCTCTGAAACCTGGTCTACAACTTACAAAGGCCTCTGAAAGTGAAATAGAGGCATTCCAAAAATTGGGCTTGAATTACAGAAGCATCATAGGAGCTCTCAACTACATCAGCACGAACACCAGATCAGATATCACCTTTGCAATCAGCCATCTCTCACAATTTCTTGAACAACCCAGTCTCAAGCACTGGGTGGCTAGCTTACAAGTACTTTGCCATTTATATCACACAAAAGAAAAAAACTCTCAACTATCACAACAAGGGAAAGTGCAACATCATTTCCTATGCTGATGCTGACTGGGGAAATTCGCTGATTGACTGAAGATCCGTGGGAGGCTATACTCTCTTTCTCAACCATCACCTGATTTCCTGCAAACAAAAAACAACAAACAATTTCTCACTCAACCACTGAAGCAGAATACAAATCTCTCTCTGACACCTCTAAAGAAATTCTATGGTTTCAACAACTCCTACAAGAAATCAACTTAGAAGTTCCCGGCAATGTTCCAACACTCTACAATGACAACAAAGGCACCATTGACTTAGCTCACTCCAACATCAATCACAATGGTTTCAAAACAAAACATATGGATATCAAATTTCACTTTATCTGGGATCTCATCAAGAACCAGAAACTAGAACTCTTCTATGTCTCTACTCATCTTATGGTGGCAGATTTCCTTACCAAAGTGGTGGGGAAGACTATCTTGCTCAGATCAAAGTCATTCATTAACCTCTACTGACATTCCTACCCCTCTTGTTCTTCACAAGGGAGGCTGTTGAAATCCATAACAAACCAGAACCTTCCATCAGAAGGTTCCATTCTCTCAAACAAATCTTTTTCAAACCTAACCACTTACAACTACCTTCAAAAAACCACTACTACTGGTTATCCACTCCGGTCTCAATCTCAACTCCTTTTCTTTCTTATTTTTTCTCTATCTCCCTCCATCTCGCCCATCAGTACTTAAACCATTTCTTTCGTCTCATTTCTCGTTTCTTCAGAATAAAACATTCTCCCTTATATCTCAATCTTTTTCTCTAAAAACAATTCTATTTTTAAATCTCATCCTTTTTCGTTTTACCCATATATTCTATCATAACTCCATTATCTATGTGCGACAACTCTCTTCTTTGTAGTACCATTACTTTCTTACTGACTCTTTCGTCTTTAGCATATGTTGTTCCATTTTGCACGTGTATCTTAGCCGACAATTATCTCTTTCATATTAATCACTTGTCCTTTAGGTATTTTAGCTTTACTATAATCTCACCTCTTTTATTTTATGATTGAAATCTATCTTTAGTTTTTACGTCTAAACTTTAACAGCGCCTTGATCAAACTCATCAGTTATGCACAGACACCAACCTAGGACTTTAGTTAGGTCTTATTGCAAGCCGAAACAATACTACCTCCCTCATTTCGCTCTTAAGAAAGGGGCATTTTTTGCTTCCATTTCTTCCTTTATGTGTTTTCCTTCGAAAGAATAATAATACCATTCCCGAAACTATAAAAAATTCAAAAAAATTCACTATTTTGCCAGAATTAAAGAGTGTCAATATTGCTTCGACCCCTCCAAGAAACACCCCTCAAAAAAAGCCGGGCAAAACTGAGATAAGTTTGTGAATATGAATCATTATTACAGTCGCCCGAATTTCCAGAATGATGATTAAAAAACTCGCTCGACCCATTGCTTTAGCAATAATTTGAGCCATTTCCTTTTTGATAGGCTTGAACAACAGATAAGTTTAAATTAGTATTGCAAACAAAAACCTTTAAGAATTCTATTGATGTGCTTGAACTTCAAATATAACTCTTGGGAGATAAGTTTGCGTTCTGGGAAAAAGATGAAATAATCTGAATGAGTTATTTGTAATGGCTGAAACAGCCAGAATGACTATATTTTCAGTATCATTGTGGTTATAAAGCTCCCAAGGTGTCCAAAATTTCGCAGCATGGATGGAATATTAAGTGTTCGTTGTGTTCAGATAGGTAAAAAGCAGATATCCATGGATGAAAGGATGGTATCTAGCTGAAGCTGGCAACGCACTAAATCAACTTCTTGGGTGTGCATTTGCGCTGCTGATGATTTGTGGGATATGGCATGATCAGGATTCGACACTCCATCTTTCTGTTGGCTCAACCCTCCTTGCTCAATGTTTAGCTTAGTTGAGCTACTCTGATCGAACCTATAGCGATTGAACTCTCTAATGAGTATTCTGACTTGATCAACGCGGGGATCAAGTGCATCGGCCTTGAGAAGGATTGCCAAAGTAGCGGCAGCTCGTCCACGCAGCAAGCCCAAATGTCTTCCACTGAGTGCACCGGTTTGAAATCCCTGATTAAAACCTTCTTGCAAGTTGGTCGATTTGCCTTTTTCTATTCCTTCGCGATAACCAACCTAAATAATTTCAAAGCAAAAGCAGTTTGATTTTTCCAAAAATCGAATCAAAATCCTTTCATTTCTCTCAAGATCTTCCAGCCATTGAAAAAACGAAAGAAGCAATTGCATTGTTTGAGCTAAAACTGAAAAGGTTAACAAACTGTATGGAATTGTTGAGCGAGCCTTGAGAACTCGACATTGGCGACTTGATAAGAACTCGAATCAACTTCGTCAACATCGCCACCCTCAAGCCAATCATCATTCCCGTTCATCTCTCAATCAAGCGACCCTAGAACGCTTGTCGTTGTAGGTTGGTAATGTGAAGCTGCCAGCATGCGGACGAGAGGAAGGATGCTGCATACACCCTGGTCCAGGCTGAGTTTTTTGTGGCGCCGTTGGGTCTTATGATGCAAAATGCATAAGGCATATTCAATATGAACGAGGGCGAAACGAGACTGGAGCGTCCACCGGTAAGGCACGACGTTCATATTTTAACTCCCTTAGCAGCCAACGCACAAATTCCTTCAAGACCCCTCGCAAATTGGAGTGTTAAAAGAAAATTTAGAAATTATAATTACAAAATATTGAGCTATGAGAGGAGTTCTAATACCAAACTATATTCAGAATTCATATAAAAATAAAAAAAATTGAATTGTGAAATTTTTCTCTTGTTTTACCCGGTTGAGTGAAGAGAAAATAGCTTGGCGATAATTCCATACCCACAAATCCATATGCATGAAATCAGAAATATCTATATGGCTGTACAGTTTTTTTAAGATAGAAACATAGAAAAACTGGTATATTAAATGGGAATGATAGAAATGTATAAGAATTTTTTGTGCAGAAACCTATTAAATACCTACTTCATTACTTGTAATAAAGTCTTCTCCCTGGTGCGCGTATCACTGAACTGTTTTCCCAATAAGTATTATGGCTTTCTTATTGATACTTCAATAATATCTATCAAAATAATATTCTAAAAGGACTTTAAAAATATTTTTATTTCATTTTACACCTCAAAAGCCAATCTGCATTTGTTTGCTAGCTTTTGGGTTGTTTTCTTGAGTTTTGTTTGACATTTTTAAAATTTGAATTCAAGAGCTTGATACAATACTATAAATTTCCAAAATGATTATTTTACATTTTATTAATTTGAAAGCGTGGTTTTCTGACATAAATTAGTCAATTTTATTCCAATCTCAAAGGTTCTATGAATTTTCTCCTTATTGAGTCATCCAATTTAATTTTTTGACTATTCCATAAACAATTTTCTCATAGTTACTATTATGAGCCATTTTCTATATTAATGAAGACATTTGGCTTTGTGAGATAGTGTTTCAAATTTATTTTCCAATGTTGAGGTTTTCTGAAGCCTTCTCCATCTTTTTGGCGAGCAATTGAAATTATCTTTTAGAGAATTAAGTACGGATGATATGATATATGGTTATTTATATGATAATTTGATTTCATATAATTGAGAAATTTGTTCTTTTCGAAAATTTTCCACATTCTTTAGCACATGTCTCAGTTTTCTTAAACTCCTTTCCATATTACGGGTGTGGAAAAATATAGCAAATTGTTTGATTATCTACTCAGCTATTAAGAAAGAATTTTACTTGGAAAATCATAATTTTCACCTTACTTAATTGATTGGGTTGAATTTACGAGGTAATTGTCAAGAAATGTAGTTTTTTAGTAACGAGAGCTATAATTGCTGTATGAACGTTTAAGTCTCATTTCAATTATAATTTCACTCTAAATTTATCCCTTAATAATCTTAACTAAAATGAATACCACAACAGAAACTACAAAAGAAATTGAGGACCTTGGAAAGACATGAAAAATTGGAACATAAAGCTACAGATTTATACAAAAGAAGGTTTCATGATCATGAAAAACACCAATGCTTCCTAATTCAGCCCCAATTATTAGATTTTCAATACAAAATTAACAATTACAATTTGAATGATGTAATAAAACTTGAAAAGAACCTGTTAATTTCTGAGCTTTATCCAAATATAGAGAAACAGAGACTTTGTACAAAGTTATAGTGGAAACCATTATATAAAAGCTTTGAAAAAGTGAATTATCTTAAAAAAATTGGAATATTGATGTAAATGTAATTTTTTAATTTTACCATAAGTAACTAAATGAAATAATAAATTGACTAATAAATCTATTATATATCAATTAAATAATTCAAAAAAATATAACATAAGATATAAAAAGACAAAAGCTCCTTATGGCCTCAGTAAAGGTGAGTTATTTCATGAGCCTTTGAGATATGACCATATATCCAAAAAGGTCACAAAACAACTTTTTAAAATTTGTAATTGAAATTATCATCTTAAAAGAAGTAAAAATTCCATAAAAAAGCATGAATTCTTGATTATCTCAGAAAGAAATGTGAGAAAAAGTCAAATAAATTACACCATTGTATTCCCCATAAACACCTACATATATGAATATTTTATTTGATATCATTAAACCAAATACTTTCTGAGATGCCCTGAATATATGTGCTTTTATGATCAGTGCATATATTAATGGTTTTTAGATAATAGCTTCTTAATTACACATGATAAAGAGTTCATTCAAGAATATAGTTACCATGAAATAACTATAAAAAGACAGATATAAACTTTTTTTTGGCAAGCTATAAAGAAGGTTAAAACTTATGAGGGGATATTGGGCAAAATAACAATAGCTGTTGACCACATTGAATTGAAAGTGGTCCAAACTTAAAAAAAGTATATAATCATATTTTATAGTTTATACCTGATTAATGATGTAATTTCAATCAAGATATTCAAGGTACAAACCTATGAAATGATGGTTTGAAGTCCAAAATAGTAAATTTGGACAGAAAAGATGAGCTAAAAGAAAAATCATAAGAAATGGATTTTTGATGATGAAACAGAATTCTCTTTAAAGCTGAGTGAGGACATTCCAAGCTATTAGAATTTTTTTTTGAATTTATGTAGCAAAAAAAACTTGAAAGTTATTAATGATAAACGTTAAGGCTCAAAAATGATCATTCATGATCAATAACTCCAATTTATTTTAAGTTTAACAGTTGAATAAGAGATGAAACTGGTGGATATTAAAGTTTTATGTATAAAGCTACTATAATAAACCAAATCAAGTCATTCTCCAAGCTGATGATGTGAGAAAATTAGATTTATAGTGATAACTTTAAAGCACAGTGTAATAATAAGATACAAAGGTTTAATAATCATGTAATGCTCACCAAACCTTAAACAAATTATAAATTACAGTTTATACTATCAGTAAATGTCTACTAGAGGGTATCTGATCACTATAAGTAAGGATCATTACTATAAAAGGACCCCTTTTTCCTCTATTTCCCCCTCAGGCACAACAAATACAATAAAAACAATAAATCAAAAGGTAAATTTCTTTAACATTGAATATAAAAATGTTATATTATTAAAGAGAAAACATTTATTTTATAGTAATCCCCATTTTATATTTTATTACATCAAATTTTTTATAGTTATTTGTTGATTTCTGTTAAAAATCTCTCAATCCACATAGAAATAGTGTAATTTGTAATTCTCTCTATTTTTCATTGTAAATAAAATTTAAATAAATTGTATTCATATCATTAGGTGTAAAAATATTTAAAGCTATTATCTAAAGTGTTAAAAGTTGGTTATTTTCTCTTTATTATTATTTTTAATAGTTCTAATATTAATATAAATGGTATTTGTACTAATATAGCTTTAATATTAGTAATATTTTTGTTATTAATTGTTTATTATTATCAAATATCAATTTTCTATGTATTCATTAATTGTTTTTAACATTAATAAATTGCCATAAATATATGAAAATATTCACTTTATTATATTATTTTATAATAAAGCTGTATTTTATTATTATTTCTTGATAGTATAATCAACTTCATGTCGTAATTATAATACAGCTTTATTATTATAGATGTTTTTGATCTTCTTATTGATTAAATGAGGACATTCATAGTACAATAAGTCAATTATGAGTAATTTTTAACTAATTTTTTCATAGTCAAACCTTACATTTGTGGCCTGGCCTTGATATTTAATTAAAATACCTTATAAAAAAGCTTTAAATTGTGGAAAACCAATAATAAATTATGATTACCATAATGAAATTATATCATAATTTTACATTTCTTGATTTTGAGAGCTATTGAGGAATTTGTGAAGCAATTGTATTGTCTTACATGTGGTTTTTCACATCCTTGGACTTGAAAGAACTCTCTTTGAGTGAGTCTAGTTTTTAAAAAAAGATATTTATAACTTTAAATTAACTCTATATTTTAATTGAACTTCAAAAGAATTATATAAGATTCTTATCTTCACAAAAAATAAAAAAAATCATTTCATTGATTTTTATTTATTTTCTTGTTTATCTCTCTTATATAAAAAGAGATAAATTCAATTTGTATGGAAATTGCCATATGTTTCCAAAAATGACACTTTTTATAAAAAAAATTATATTTATTTTTCTTTGTTAGTGTTTAAAGATAACTCAACACAGGAAAATCAAACCACTATTGAAAGATTGGTGTAAGAAACTTGTGAAAGATCTTCAACACCAAGATTAAATGAGAAAAGAAAAACTAATGAATTAGTTTTCCCAGGACTCACCATTAAGGAATCTGAAGGTGAGCTCTTTCTTTTGTTGTGAAGAAATAAAGAAAACCTGATTTTTCTGTACTCTCCTGTTTTGCACCAATCTGGTTATTCCAGATAGTCTGTTTTTTCTCCTATTTTTTATCTCTTAAAAATTTATCTAGACTAGCCAATTCTTCTATTGTTGTAAATATCAATGGTCTATCTGAGGAGAAATAGGATCTCACCATTGAAAAACTCTTTGATACATAATGATGTTATTCTAAAATCTTTATTTCCTCATCTTGTTTGACAGTGTTTATTCTTCTCTTATCCTAAATCTCCTCAGTTTATGGGCCCAGCGTTCCACTGAAAACAAAAAAAGGTTTAAAAGTAACCTTCATTGTGTACAAGATCACTTTCTTCATCCATCAAACTGAAAATTATGTCCGCATAAATTGAAAAGCTGAAAATATTAGAAAAATGAGTCAGCTTAATCCAAATACATCAAATAATGAATTAGCCAAGGTTCAAGGTACTTCTGGACAAAGTCATCACTCAAAATCACCAACTACCACCTATAAGCTCTTGAGACCAAATCCTCTTAGGGATATAAATACTCAGAGCATATCTGAAGCCCTTGACAAATTCTCTGTTGATCCTTTAACTTACAAAAACTATGTGAAATGGAGCACCAAGGTCAAAGTGGCTCTTACCATTAAACACCTTGATCAATTTCTGAAAAGTGAATACGTAAAATCCATGCCCAAGGCTCTCCAGATGAAGAAAAGGAATTTTTTTCAAATGGCTGTCGCCAAATCTATTTTTGGCTTGGAAATTCTCTTGATAAAGAGAATTTTGACAAATTTTGCAACGATGATCAAGAGGAATACAATCCACTTTCTTTGTGGACATTTATTAAAGATCACTATTCTGCCTCCTCATTAGAAAGCTGTATGGCTATTGCCGCCAAGAGTTTTGGAATGCATATTGAAGAAGAAAGGATTTTGGACTCCATCATTGAGATTTGGCATCAATAAAAACTACTCAAAGCCACAGGTCAGGACTTATTTAAGGAAAAGCCCATGACTTGCATTTGTGCTTTCAATTTACTTAGGAAGATTTTCTCCTCTCTTACATTTGTGAAGAACAATCTCTATCAATAATTGAAGTTTTCAAAGAAGGTCCCTACAATCAAAATTGCTCCTAGTGAGGTCAAATTTTCTCTTGCCAGGGATTAAGTGGTACCTGTTCCTGATTCCTTAGCTCTTAATATTGGAAAACATGTGAGGTGAAAGAATGGAAATAATTCCTAAAATACTTCACACACTGCTGAGAAGTCTTTTCAGTTACATCCTCATCTTTTGAAAGAATTTCAGGAGCACAAAAATTTTGAGAAGCTTTTAAAGGAAAAAAAGGAACAGGAAAAAAAAGCAACCATACCTCCCATTATCCTAGGGTATATTTTATCCATTAATATTGTGTTAAGGTAAATATAATTAGGGATGATCATGCTATTCTTGACGGTGGAGGCTCTCACTCCGTTTTCAAAAACTCGGAGAGGTCTGTCTCCTTTACTAAGCTTTGTGCAGCCTTGCAACAAGCAGATGGAACTATGATATACGCTGAGGGGTTTGGAACAGCTGCCATATCCTCAGGGGATAGAAATATTGTGCACCTGAAGAACTCTTTCATTGTTTCCTCTATCACTACTCCTTTAATCTCACTTTCCCCTTTTCTGCAAAAGGATTTGTCCCTTTCTGGAAAAGGAAGCAAAAATGCAGCTTTGTGATGAAGGTGGGCTTATAATTTTAGAAGGAAGTATCTTAAACAATGTTATAACCATTCCTTTGGTACCTCTTGTTTCCAATTTCTCTAAAAAAGAAATCAATGCTCTTACAATCAATCAATTACTGGGAAATCCAAGTAATAAGTATGACTTTCATCTATTTCTGGAAATAGATTTCTCTAAAATAAAGTGTGAATAATGTATCGTAGGAAAATCCTACAGATTACCCTTCAATGGTTCCTTTCCTGATGTTTCGTACCATCTGGAGGCTCTACAAATGTACATCTGTGGACCTATCACACCACCCTCTAAAGGGGGTAATTTTTAAATTTCTCAAATTCTTGATGGGTACTCACGCTATTGTTATACTGCCTCTATCTCCCACAAATAATTTTTTTTTGAGAAATTTAATATTTTCAAATACATGATTGAAAATCAAACTGGACTCAAGATAAAGAGAATTGTTTCCGACAATGGGGGAAATTTATCATAAATGTCTTCCAAAAATTTCTTTGGCAAGAAGGAATTGAGTAACAATTTACTGCTCCACACACGCCTCAAAAAACCCCTTTCTCTGAAAGGGCAAAAAGAACTCTTATGGAAAGAGTTTTTTTCCTACTTCATGACTCGAACTTAGAGCATAATTGGTGGGGGGAAGCAGTGTTAACTGCTACTTATTTCCTCAACAGAACGCCAGTATCTTTGTTAAATTTCAAAACTTCCATTATGCTTATTTTTGGAGCCGATCCCAAAATAGACAACATTAATCCATTTGTATTCACTGTCTTTATCCACATCAATAAGTCAAATCTTCAATCAAAGCTTACAACTGCGGCTGTAAAAGGTTTTTTTAGGATATACTGAGGGCCAAAAAAACTACCAGGTCTACAATAGTATTCTGAAGAAAGTCCAAATGACTCATTATTGTCTATTTGATGATGAATATCAGATTAAACGCAAAAATCATGTCTCTAGCTTTAGCAATTTAAACATTCACTACAACTTAATTCCCTCAGCTTACTTAAATCCTCCAGAAGAAATCAATCAATCTGTTCCTATCCTACATGAACCATCAGAAAATAATAATCTTATTCAAGAATCTCAAATAGCCAAATTCTTCTCTGATTTGTCTATCATTTATCCTCAAAGCTCTTCACCTCTTACTTTTAAAACCGGCTCTGAAGCTGAAAGTAATCAAGAAGAATCTTCTAATCTCTCTCCTGAAAGCCCATCTCTACCCTAAAAGGAAATAGAAAGAACTAACAATACTCACTCACCTAAAGGGTGGGTAATGGATACTTTACCTGAAAGAGCTCCCAGGGATATCACTAGCACCCTTGACCCCTCAAGAATTATTCATGAAAAGAGAAAATTATTTTCTAAAGCAGAAGCTTTATTAAATCCAAATGTTCCAAGAGCTTATCTTGAGGCTATTTCTAGCTCTAGTAGCAAGAATGGGAAAAGATCTATTAATGATGAAATTGCTAGTATTGAAAAACATAAAGTATGGCTTTCAGTACCTATTTCAAATGAATCAACCTGGTTTTTCCATTCGAAATAGAAAGGATTAAGTATGATCATAAGATATAATTATTGTTTTTGTGTACAAAGGTTCTCTCAAATAGAAGTTATGGATTAAAATGAAACTTATGCTCCCACTGGAAGACTGGCATAATTACGTTTTCTCTTATCATATTGTGCCAATTATAATCACAAACTCCAGAAAATGGATGTCCAGACTGCTTTCATTCACGGTATTATTAAAAAAGATGTATTTATGAAATATACTCAAGGATACCCTCATTAGGAAGAACCTGGCACCTGTAGAAAACTTGTAAAATCTCTGTATGGACGTAAACAAAGTCCCAGGTGCTGGTATCAAAAGCTTTCTGAAGTGTTTTCCTCTTTCTATTTCAAACCATGTAAAGCTGAACCTTGTCTTTTTTCAATAAATCTTCAAAATTCTGTGCTGTCTATGTTCATGTAGATGATATGCTAATTGGACGCGTAAAAGAAGCTGTCAAATCATTCAAAACTAGCATGAAAGAAAGATTCAAAATAGATTAAATCGGAGATTTTAATTAATTGCTTGGTATCAAGATAAAGACAAACATCAATAATGGTACTATTCTTTCATCTCAACAACTCTACATAGATAAAATACTTGAAAAATTCAGAATGGAGAACTGCAAATCTGTATCCACTCCCATAGATCCGAATTTCAAACTTGTTCCTTCTATTGACTCCAATCAAGACCTTCTTTTTGGCTTTAGAAAAGCTTCGGGACTTTCAAATTACCTGACTTCCTGTTCTCAACATGATTGTGCCTATGTTACTTCCATCCTTTCTCAATTTCTTGAACAACCTTCCGTAATACATGTGGCCGCTTTCAAAAGAGTTCTTTGCTATCTTCAAAGGACTCGAACCTTGGAGATTTCACTTGGAGGTTTCCAAGATGCTCTCAATATCTTAGGCTACTCCAACTCTAATTGGGGTAGCAACTTTGATGGTCGTTCTTTCTTGGGGTATGGAATTATGTGTTGGGTACTTATCATGTGTAAATACAAGAAGCAACCAATTGTAGACGTTCTGTTAACAGAAGCTGAGCTAAGATCTATGACAGGGTGTGCTCAAGATATGCTCTGGGTAAAGAAGCTTATTTCTGATTTTGACATCTCTTTCAATAGTCACCTTTGTTGTGACACTCAAGGAGCATTGTCATTATGCTCAAATACTCCCTATCAACATTTTACAAGGAACATAAATATACAAATAAAATGGCTTTTTGACCTTATTAATGATCACATCTTAACTATCTCATACTTTCCTACTAATATTATGCGGGAAGACATGCTCAGTAAAGGACTTGGAAGAATAAAACATGAAGAGTTCTCAAAACGTGTTAATACTATAGCCTACTAAAGTTAAGGGGGGTGTCGTGAAGAAATAAAGAAAACCTGATTCTTCTCTATTATCCTGTTTTGAACCAATATGGTTATTCCAGATAGTTTTTTGTTTCTCCTATGTTGTATCTCTTGAATGTTTATTAAGACTAGTCAATTATTCTCTTGTTGTAAATATCACTTGGCTATCTGAGGAGGAATAGGATCTCACCACTGCACAACTCTTCTATAAATAATGATGTTATTCTAAAATCTTTATTTCCTCATCTTGTTTGATGGTATTTATTCTTCTGTTGTCGTAAATCTCCTCAGGTAAGCCTCTGGTTCCCTTGTTCCCTTTTTATATGCAATCCTATCTTTGACAGTATTTATTCTCCTCTTATCATAAGTCTCCTAATCTTTGAATTATACAAAAGAATAAATATCTCTGATTTTTTTATCATTGGTTTGAATTATGACTATTAGAAGGGCTTCCAATAATCCATCTAATCATATGGAGGGGGACTAAGAGGTACAAAGGATCCCACAAAAGGGAAAAGAAAGGGCAAAATCCTCAGTGGAAAATAATCCACACAAGGAAGTGCCATATCCCAAGGGAGGGTCCTGGCAATGGCCTTAATCTCTGAACTAGAATTGGAACTATGTATGAGTCACTCCAAAAGAAGCCAATCATATTTGGAGAGCTCAGATGGACATCTACATGAGCAATTACAAGAAATACAACACAGTCTACAAAGACAAAAATTGAGAACTTTTGCCACAAATACACCAAGGAGTGATGAGCTCCTGGCACATCCTCAAGGGGTTCATGAAGTACAAGGAGATAGTGAGATATTCCAATTGATTGAATCCACTATCATCAAAACCTAAAATCAATAAATGAAGGAATGTCACAAGAAAAAGAGAGAGTAAAGAAAGTAAGAAGCCCCAGTAGCTTCTAACAAAAAGCCAGATGCCAACCAACCTCACCAAGAAGGGAAGAAGAACAAGAAAAAGGACTGGAAGAAACCATATTCCCCCAGTTACAGAATCCCAATATTCCATGAAAAATTCCATGGACAGAACCTTGATGGAATTGAAGGAAAATGAGGAAAAAAGAATGAGAAAGCTATCTTTCCCTAAGAAATAACTTTTCTCCTCATTTTATAGATACTTTTTTAGAAATCAAGCATAGTATCTTACTGTAAAAGCATCAAATAATGTTTATTATCACTAAAAAACTATAGTATGTTATATTTACTTCAAATTTTTGTGAAAAAGAAAAAAGAAGTAGATAAAATTAAATTTATGGTTGAAGATAAAAAAGATTTTAATTGATAATACTCAAAAACTAATACAAGGAAAAAATTAGTCTTATAAGTACATAAAAGATATAAAAGAAAAGACTTTGACAATAAATTATGAACAAAGTATTGAGAAATTGATGGAGAAATTGAAATAATTATCCATTTCTTTTTGATAAATTCAAAGAAAACACTTAATTACATAAAAAACTAATGCTAGAACATGTAGAAAAAAGTTGTCAGGCTGAGTCTATGATGAGGCTGTAAGAGTACTAATTACAGCTTTAAATATTACTGTGACACAGTTATAAATATTAAAAATAAGGGTATTAAAGTATAATAATGGTTTATTATTAAAATAAAAGGGTTTTACTATTGAAGAATAGTGGGGGTGAGCGCTATTGAAAACCGTGGGTGCAGCTTTACCTGTTGGATTACAATAATAAAGTCTACAATACTTAAGATTAGAAGTATACCTGTTTATTTTCCAAGAGTAGAGCTGTTTTTGACAGTTATACTATGTAGGAATTCAAGAGCAGGACGAGGAAACCTTTTCTGGCTGTGACAAGGACCCTTTTTATCCTGAAACTGGGTGGAATGGCTGCTAGACCTTTCCACATAGAGGAAGTTAAGATTTTTCACTCTCTAAGACAGGCTTGTGGTTTGCAAAAGGCCTGTATAGCCTGTATTAGGCTCAGATGTGGTTTTGAAACCACATCTGGGCTGTTTTCACCAATATGGGGTGAAAATTTTCATCTGGGGACCACACAGCTTGATTCTGACGTGTATGATGCGTAGAATGCTGTACAGAACCTGTATGGGACCCCAGTATTGAATGAAATATGAGGTATTGAAGTAAAAACAAGCTTCTTTGTCAGTTTAACACCTCATAATCATGGTTATGGGATATTATCCAATGGTAAGCCTGTATTGGACAAACTGTGGGATTTTGAACCTCAAGCAGCTATAACTTTGTCAGTTCTTGAGATATCAAACTCAAAATTGGTTCAGTGTGTAGCCCTGTATGTGATATACACAATGGTACTTTACTTGGTATGGCTATCATTGTATATGGCAAAGTTATCCCATGTACAAGATTTTTGTACATATGCATGCTTTAGGCAAAAAGCTGTATTGGGCTTGTTTGCCTCATAACTTTTGTTCTAGGTGAGATATGGTGAAATGAATGGCACCATCAGCTAGCCCTGATTTTGCTCTTTCCAAAAAGACCCCACCTTAAGTATCTCACACTAAAACTGTAGAAGTTAGATGAGAGGTGAATATTTTATTCACCCTTATTTGGCCTGAATTTGACCATAACTTCTGTAATACTGGTGCTAGCTCAGCTTTGTTGGTACCATCAGATAGCCCTGGCTTAGAGATTTATTTTGCATACCCATTTGATGGGGTTAGGCCTCTTACTCTGTATTTCAGATGAGAGGTTAAAATTAAGGTTTATGCTCAGCAACAAGTTTGAGCAGGAATAACTTTGTTATTCTTTGTCCTATGATGATGGGAATTGTATATTTGGAAACAGGTGAGTTTCCTCTTTTGTTTTATACCTTTTGAGCAGATTTGGCTCAGCTCAATGTTCTGGTGGTATCTTGGCTACACCATTGGTTTATGGTATTTGGCTGTCATGCTGGTGCTCTGGTTTTGAGTCACAGGCTGACAAAAGTAATGAAGCAAGAATTAATTTTAGAGATGACATTCAAAAGGAAATCTGACTTATTACTGAGAAAATGGAGAAAATAAATGAGTCAAATTTAGATATTGCAAATTTATCAACCCCATTTTCCCATATAGGAATACCTGGTAAGCCAAAAGACAAATGAAAAAACCCTTATATAACAGACTTAAACCATCATGAAAAAAACCAAGTCTTAATTAAAGAAGGTCCTCAACTTAAAAAATGGCCAACATTTACAGGTGAAGGAAAATATGACCACATGTCATTCATTAAGACCATCAACATTTTGAAAGAGAATTATGCCATACCAGATTAATTAATCACTTCAAGATTACATTCATTATTTGAAAAATATGCAAAAAGATGTTATTATGGAATATGACAAATAAATGGCAAAAATACCTGGTCTTGGTGGAAAAATGATTCCTGGAGGTGTAAAATACAAATGCATTTTGAAACTCATTCTTTGACCCAGAGAAATATAAAACTTTGAATTGGTTCCTAAAACAAGTTGAAAGATTAAATACATTATATCCAGAAATCTCATGCAAGATGGTGCATCTTAAAATACTCAGAGCATGTTGAGGAGAGCTGGAACATGCCCTAACAAGCAGGTGCAGACAACCATGTTCCACTGAAGAATAGATCAAGGCACTAAAAGACATTGTGGCAAGAACAAAATATGGAAGAACATGAAAAAAATGGACATAAAATGCCCAATTAGACCATTTATTAACAAGGATAAATAAAAAGATCCTTTAGAACCAAAAAACACTAATACGGAAAGGAAATGCCATAAATCTGGTGGTATTGGGCACTTAGCTAATAATTGTGTCAAAAAGGCAAAAATTAATGAAATTGTGAAAAAGAATACCACAAACATCTGAAAGTGACGAAATAAAAATAATAAATGCCCAAATCAATAAAATTGATTTAATCTATGGATTACTAGATGTAAAATTGAATTTTCTACAAATGTGATAATCTGATACATTCCTTACAAACATACAGGATTCCAAATTGCATAGAACAAAACCTGAAAAAGGAATGGGCTATCCTTCTGGAAAATCAATTATAAATATTTTTATGTAAAAAAATCAAGGTGAAAGAGTAAATCTAGACACAAGAGCATACTGCACATGTATTGGAAATAGTTATCTACAAACACTTGTAGCAGCTTGGGAACAGAAGCAAAGATGGGTAGTGCCAGTGAAAGCATGAAAACCCTTGGAATCATTGACTTGGGATTGATTTCTTACATCCATATCAATGTATAAGAATGAAAAATTGTACTAGTGACCATTTCATACTTGGACATGATTACTTATCAATTTATTGCACAAATATCTTCAAACAAAAAGATAGATATTTAAAATAGAAGATAATAAAAGAAAAAAATTTGGCTTCTTTATTGAAAAGGAAAAAAGGCTGTTATGAAACATGAGGAAACAACCCAGAGAAACAATAATTCATAAGTGAAAAACTAAAAGAGGCAAAATTCAATAATTAATAACAGAAAAAATGAAAGAAAAAATGATTGGCCTCTTATATAAATACAATAGTGCCTTTGAAACTGAAAAAAACCATTAGGTGAAATCATGGGACTTGAGGTTGATATTATTCTAAATCTAGATAAGCCTTATCCACACCTGTTAAGAAGACCAGCTTGTCCAGCCAGCTCAAGAGCTAAAGAATCCTTATAGGTACACATTAAAGAATCAATGGACCTAGGGGTTTCAAAGAAAGTAGGAAATAATGAGGAAGTAGAGCAAACCAGTAATTATAACCTGGCCCAATGGGAAAGCAAGGTTGGTGGGGGACTTTAGAGCTTTAAATAACTATATAATCCCTGAAAGATATCCAATAACTAGGATTCATGGGAGATGAACACAACTGTCACAAGCTAAGTTCATTGAAGCCATGCATTACCTTTATGTTTTTCACCAAAATTTTCTAACAGATAATGCCATAAAAATGCTGAGGATAATAGTCCAATTTGGAATATATGAATAATTAATAATTCCATTTGGTATAAAAAATGCCTTTTCCCATTACCACAGAATGGTGAATAATATGTTCACTGAAAAATTATCAGAGGGATGGCTAATAATCTATATTGATGATATCATAATTTGCTCAGAAACTTGGGAAAATAACCTGAAAAGACTTGAAATAGTATTACAGAAGACATTCTAAGTAAATATGAAAATATCATTCAAGAAACACAATTTTCATACAGTGAACTAAAGGTACTGGGAAATGTAGTGTCTGGACTAAGTTTGGGAATAGATAGAAATAAATCAGAAGCAGTACTTCTCTACCAAAATCAATTCCCAAAACTAAGAAAGAAAGGCAATCATTCTAAGGATTTTATGGATATTAAAGATGACATATAAAAGACTTTGCAAAAACTGAAAAATGTTTGCATAAACTCTGTGATCAACAAACAGTCTATGAAATGACTGAAAAAAGAGTTAAAGAATATGAGTAATTGAAAAAAGCCCTCACACATGACCCTTTTCTCTTACTGTCAGATTGGAAACTATGAAAAAATCTATAAATTAATTCTTTTTGAGAAGAATTAGGAGCTTCACTACACAAAACACAAACTAATCAATGAAAAACCTGTTGAAGGACCAATTTGCTTTATTTCATAACAAATTAAACCAAAAGAAGCAAGGCATGGATAAAGCCAAATGGAATTCCCTTTCTTAGTGTGGGCCCTAGACAAGCTACAATATTACATAGATGGAAAAGTCTTTGATTTAATTACAGAATGTAATCATGTAAAGTCATTGCTAAATATGAATAAAAAAATAGACATATGCTGATATGGCACATTTCTATCCAAGAATATAGAGCAAATAGAAATCTAGTCCATAATTCTGGAAATATTCACAAAAATGTAGATGGTATCAGCAGATGGGCTCTGAAAGATGTAACTGAAAACCAAGCATGGGTGCCACAGGAAGAAATTTATACAGAAAGAGTATGTATGTCAGACATTGACACATAATGATTAAATAAAGTCAAATAAAGCTATAATATGGAGAGGAATTGTCATATTTTATGCAAAATATTTATTAAATATTCCAAATACCCATTATTATCTTCCAAACCAGATGAATTATGTAAAAAAGCATATGATGAAGGAAGATTCCACCTCCTTGAGGGAATAATTTATCATAGGACCAAACACACATGTTTTATCACCTTGACAGATAGATTTTGAATAAAGATTATACTAAATGACTGCCATGATAGTGTTTGATCTGGACATCTCTCAGAAGATAGGACATTAGAAAGAGTAAAAAATTCTCTTCTTGGCCAAATCGGAGAAAATATGTTTCAGAATGCTCCCAACATTGTGACAGATTACAAAAATAAAATAGAGCCACAGGTAAGAAATTTGGTATAATTATTCTAATCCAAGAACCAAAGTCCCCATGGGAAATAGCTCATATGGATTGGGTAACAGATATACCCCCAAGAGGAGACATAAGCTTCAATGTATGCCTAATCTTAGTTGATAGGTATAGCAAGACCCCAATGTTCTTACCATGTCACAAAGATGACACAGCTATGGAAACAGCCATAATGATATGAATTGGAGTTATCAGCCATAGAGGATTATTACAAGATATCATAAGTTGTAAAGATTCCAAATTCACTTCAGCCTTATGGAAAGATCTCCATAACTTGTTTGGCACCAAGCTATTATTCTCAGCAGAATATCACCCTCAAACTTATGGAATAGCAGAGCGAATTATACAAGCTCTAGAAAACATGATCAGATGATTCTGTGCTTATGGGTTAGAATTAAAATACTCTGATGGTTTTACCCATGATTGCTGTAATATGATTCCAGATCTTCGGCTGGCATATAATAAATCAATTCATTAATCAAATGGTAAAACACCTCAAATGTTAGAAAATGGTTGGAACCCAATACTAACTTATGAAACACTCAAAAAGTAATTTTCTTATATCAATACAACATAAAGCAGTTTTAATATAACTCTTCAAAAAGAAAGAAATCATGCAAATAGATGTATGCAGGGTTCTTTCAGATATCCAAAATGAATATGGGAGAAAAGTCACAAAATTCCTGATTTTGAAATAGGAGACCTCATCCTAGTATAAAATTGAACTTGATTAATATTAAAAGAACAAAGAAATTGAAAGTTTTTTTCAGGACATTTTATAATAAAAGTGCTTCATGGCTCTAATGCTGTGCAACTAAAGTTAACACAAGAACTAATGCACAAAAATTCAGATTTCCCTGTAAGTCTAATAGAAACTTACAGTTCAAGTGATAAGGAGCTATTTTTTTTGTGAACCATACCACAATTTAAAATTAACCCGCTGGAGGAAGGAGAAGAAAAGCAAGTTGTAAAATTCCTTAAAGAAAAGAGTAAAAGAAACCAAAAAGAGGGGGAATAACTTGTAAGCCACAGAAAATCAACTCACAAATATCAATGGATACTTGAAAAGAATATAAATAATGCTGATAAGCTTTTAAGGAGGATCAGACATGAAAGACAACCCAAAGAATATGAAAATTAAGCATTATTGAGGTTCAAGACTAAAAATCTCTATTGAAGATGTTTGACAGTGTATGATACCCTAATTAAGTATATCAGATTGTGGTACAATCTTTTAAGGTGGTAGGGAAAGAGAGCATTTCTTATATTACCAAATATCCAAAAATTTCACAAAACAACTTTACAAAACTTGTAATGCAAAGAATGATTTCAAAACAAGTAAAAATGCCATAAAAATCACAAATTCCGGATTATCTCAGAAACCAATGAATAAACATGTGGAATAAACTTCACCTTTGGATCACCCATCAAAACCTAAAAATACGGCTCTTTTATGTCATATCTACAAACCCAATACTTTCTGAGATAACCTGAATATTTGCATTTTTATGATTGGTGCATATATTCATGGTTTTCAGCCCATAAACGTTGAATTAAACATGATGAGGAGTTGATTCAGAAATATAATTACCACAAATTAACTTTAATAATAAAGATATAAGATTTATATTGAAAGCCATAAAAAAGATCAAAGCTTATAAGGGGATATTGGACAAAATAGCAATAGCTGTTGACCACTTTAAATTAAAAATGGTCCAACAATCAAAAACATTAAATATTCATATTATATTGTTCATAATTGAAGAATGTTGTGATTTCCATCATGATATTCAAGGTACAGCTCTATGAGGCCATGTTTTGGAGTCCAAAATAGTAAATTTAAGGACATGAGAAGCTATGATAACTCACTATCTCAATTTCTTCAGCATAAAAAGCTTAAAATGTATCAATGATAAAAGTTAAGGCCCAAAAATGATCATTTATGATCAATAACTCTAACCTTATTTTGAGTTTTACAGTTGACGAAGAGATAGAACTGGTGGATATTAGTATTTTATGAATAATGCAGCTATAATATAGAAAATGAGATAATTTTACAAGTTTATTATGTCAGACAATTAGAGCTATATTGATAAGTCTAAAAAATGGCATAATTATGAGATAAAAAGGTTTAATAATGATGCAATCATCACCAAGCCTTGTAATAATGATTAATTACAGTTAATAAAGCCAGTAAGTGTCTAATAGAGGGTATATTGTCACTTGAAGGAAGGAAATTTACTATATAATGACCCCCTCTTCCTTTATTTCCCCCTCAGACACAACAAATACAATAAAAACAATAAACAAAAAGGTAAAATTCTTTAATATTCAATATAAAACTCTTATGTTAATTAATCATAAATCTTCATCTTATAGTAATCTCTATTTTATATTTGATAAAATCAAATTTTTTATTTTCATTTGTTAATTTCTCTTAAAAATCCCTCAATCCACATAAAAATAGTGTACTTTGTAATTCTCCCTATTTCTTATTGTAAATACAATTTAAACAAGTCTTATTTATATTGTTAGGTGTAAGAAAATTGAACATTATTATTTTAACTGTTGAAAGTAGTTTATTTTCTCTTTATTTTTATTTTTGTTAACTCTAATTAGAATTCCCACTGAACACACCATAAAAAAAAGCTATCCCTGCCGGCAGGGGTAGCAGGTTCAACCTAGGTCCAACTAAGCTTCTAACTTGATATCATTATTTGGTATTCTTCCAAGCCAGATATTCAAGATCAACAAATAATTCATATTAACTCAATTAAATCATGTAGCTCCTGGAAATTCTGAGCATTCTTTTATTCCAAAATGTTCTCTCATTCCCATGATAGTAGCTTCCAGATAGATGTCAGGACAATTACTGGGAAAAATTGAATTGTATTTCAATCATAATTTCTTTATTTTGTTTTCTCATTAACTATTATGTCTTCCCTCTGATGTATTTTTTTCCTTCAATTAATATTATCAGATTTTGATTTTTCCATTCTCAAAGATTTATATATCAAAATGTTTTCTCCAAAGAGTTTGAAAACACCAGTTCTCTCACTCACAAAAAACATAACTATGCATATGCTTCATTATTACTTTTTGTTGAAGTCTTAATTCATTAATGTACAATGAGTTTGAGGAAAATTTCAAATAAAGAACTTCCTTTTTCAAGAATTGCAAAACTTTCTTTGAAACTCTTTGTGAAGATAAAATTCAAAATAATTTTATCTTGTTTCATTGAGACCTGAGATAAAATACTATTTAGGTTTTCTGAAATTGAATATTCACTAATTTTAACACCTTTTCACCATTATGGAAAAAATATGGGATCTCCAATCAATTAGATATGATCTCTTGCAACATCATATAATGCATAACATACTCAAGAGTATCAAAAGAAATTACTTGATAGAGCTATATTATGAAATCTTATGTACTTCATTATACGATTGTCAATAATTACCACCATATATAAGACTCTAATATTTTTTAAAGAAGAAATAAACTCATTTACATAAATTTCTTTGATTTAACAAGGATCAATGATAAATATTACCATTCATTTTCACAATCAAAAGAGGGTTATACATTGCTTTTGTGCTATTATAGTGAAAACTCTCAAATTAATTGCACACTATTTTCTATCAATCAATCTCTTATATAATGATTTTAATTAGAAATAATAGCTTTGAAAAACTGCACATAATACAAAACCTATAGGATTTATTTGTAAAATTTTGAATATTGTTCTATCTCAATTTTGAAAAGTAATTATTTCACAGAAAGTTAAATTTCATAATATATATGTGAGGTTAACTCAAAATTCTTCTTTTGAATCAAGATTTTCAAGTGTATTTCACAAGTTATTTTTAACTTCAGCCTGTGACTCAAAACCAGAGCACAAGCATGACAACCAAATACCATGAATCAATGGTATAGCCAAGATACCACCAAAAAATTGAGCTGAGCCAAATCTGCTCAAAAGGTATCAAAAGAAAGAGGGAACTCACCACTTTCAAAATATACAAGTCCCATAACCATAGGACAAAGAATAACAAAGTTATTCCTGCTCAAACTTGTTGCTGAGCATAAACCTTAATTTTCACCTCTCATCTGAAATACAGAGTAAGAGGCTTAACCCCATCAGATGGGTATTCAACATGAATCTCTAAATCAGGGATATCTAATGGTAACAGCCAAACTGAGCTAGCACCAGTATTACAGAAGTTATGGCTAAATTCAGGCCAAAGAAGGGTGAATAAAATATTCACCTCTCATCTGACTTCTACAGTTTTAGTGTGAGATACCAAAAGTGGAGTCTTTTTTGAAAGGAAACAATCAAGACTATCCAATGGTTCCATCTATTTCCCCATAAATCATCTAGAACAAAAGTAGTTATAAGGCAAATGAGACCAATACAGCTTTTTGCCTAAAACACACATATGTACAAAAATCTTTTACATGGCATAAATTTGCCATATTTAATTGTCAGGATGAGTCTATATAGTAGCTATAAAGTGTAAATACAAGCTAGTATTATGACTGTGACACGTCAAATAATAAATAATTTTAATTCTTCAGGTCCTACTGCTACATGGTAACAGTGGTGATGAGTCTATTGAGGACCTGGGTTGCAATACTCTAATATCTTTGACTGTAAAGAAGTACTACAATAATTATATTTAAATTATATCTTTTAATAATTCTAAGGACACTACTGATGGATAACAGTTTTGTCACGTAAGAATATAGGTAAATAAGATAAGAATGATGGGTTTTGAAGGAAAAAACCCTTCTTTTTATATCTTTCAAGACTGTCAAGAGTTATTAACTCTTCACACGTCAGAGGAGTGAAAATTTTCACTCCAATGGTCAGTCTGTGGTTCTGGATCATCAATTCTGACGTCAATAGAGGCAGAATTGTGGTTTTGGAACCACAAATGATCATTCTGGATCAATACAGGGTGAAAAAACTTTTCACCTGCCACGTCAGCACTTGGATGACGTTGTTCTGGTGTCTGTATGATCAATATTAGTCATTCTGGGCGGGTTTAAGCTTTAAACAACCATTATTTTGAGTATCAAGACAGTACTGGTTGGTACAGGTTTGGTACAGGCCAGTATTGGTCAAAATACTTCCAACCAAGATATCTTAGTCAGTTTTTGAGATATCAAGAAACCAAGAGCACAGAATTGAAGGGCTTAATGAGCTCTTCAATTTGGTATGCTTCATGTTTACCCTTCTTTCAAATAGCAAAAGTTATAAGGGTTTTAAGTTTTTGGATGTAATTTTGTACATCAGTATGAGGCTTCAAAAACTTCCAAGCCAGATATCTTCTCCAATTTGGAAGATATCTGTATTCTGATGATACAGTTCTATAGGGCTTGATTAGCTCTACAGTTTGGTATATTACACTGTACAGTTGTATGAGTGTAAGCCAAAGATACAGGGGTTTGTTTACTTTCTTGTTTTCAGAATATCTGTATTTTTGGCTGTTAAACCTTTGAACCAAGATCCCTCAGTCAATTTAAGAGATACAGAGGTCTAATGTATCTCAAATTAAAGCTCTTGTTTATATCTTTAATTTGGTTATACTTTTGTACGGTTTTGTACAAGCCCTCTTTGACTTTCAGGGTGGCCTTGGTTTTGAAATAAAGATCATATGGTATCTCCAGTTGTAGTGGTGTTACAACAACATGGATGATATCATTGTGTAGCTCTCTATGTGAGCTTTAAGAAAAATACCATTTTGGTATAGAATAACTTAAATATGCATAGGCTAGATGAGAGGTGAAAATAAGGGTTTTGACTTGTTTATTCTCCTCTAGGTTTCCTTATTCTGTTTGGATAAGGTTGGTGTTTAATTTAAGAGGATTGTTTTCCTCTTATTTATTACCTGTATTGACTATGTTTGTTCAATACTTGTCATACCATTATTTATGGTATGTTGGATGTCATGCTAGTGCTCTGTTTTGAGTCACAGGCTGACATACCCTCCCTCAAAAGAAGGCTCATCATTGATGAGACTCTTCAGCCCTTCTGGAGGCTCTGAATCTTCTGAGGTGTATTTGTCCATCTGGGATCTCTTTCTCAGTTAACCATTTATCTTTATCTGCTGGTTGATTCTTAAATCTAACCAGATATTGCCTGTTGTCTTTCCCATTAATTCTTATTTTCCTGGCTTTAATGATCTTTCTCACTGGTCCAGGTGAGTCATCTTCCTCTACCAATCTTTCATGGGTGACTGTCTTCTTTCTGTCAGGGAATTTCTCCTCATCTGTTTGATGATAAGGTTTGACCAGGCTCACAGGGAAAACTGGGTGTTTCCTAGAAAACTCTTTGGTCAGGTTGACCTCTACTGCATTCTTTCCTATTAATTAAATAATGGTGAATGGTCCTATGAATGAGTCTCTCATCTTCTTGGGTCCTCTTAGATTGTTGAAGTTAAGAGTTGAGATTAGAACTTGGTCTCCTTCTTTGAAATCAGGTTCTTGGTGACTTTTATCATATCTCTGTTTGTTATATAATTTGGCTTCAGCCACACATTGTTCTGCTTTTTCACAGGCAGTTTTCCACATTGTGTGGAAGTCTTTAGCTGTGGGGTGTACTGAGAGGAGGTTCTTCTTCAAGTAGTCTACTGGAAGTAGTGGGTTCCATCCTTTCTCTAATGTGGCAGGGGTTTTTCCTGTCACTGAGTGTATACTTGTGTTGTATGCCAATTGTACAGCTGGTAGGAGGGTTACCCAGTCATGGGTATATCCCTCATTGTCTTTATATTCCATGCCATATGCACAACACCTTCTAATGATGTCTTCTAATGTTTGGATCATTCTTTCTGCTAGACCATCTGTTTGTGGATGGTAAGCTGTGGAGAATGCTAGATTGGTTCCCAGCATCTCATATAGATTAGTCCAAAATTCTGATGTGAATTTAGGGTCTCTGTCACTAATTATAATTCTTGGAACTCCACAGTTTGCTATCACATTGTTCCAGAACAATATGGCTGTGTCCATTGCTGTGTCCTCTTTGTGACAGGGGAGACATCTGACACTTTTGCTGTACCTGTCTACCACTACTAGGCATGCATTAAAGCTGTCTTTCCCTCCAGGGACCAGGCCTGTCACCCAATCCATGTTTATTATTTCCCAGGGGTGTTTGGGCTCCTCTATACTCTGGAGTAATCCATATCTTTTGCCATGACCTTTGTTGGCTTTTTGGCATCTGGTACAAGTGTTGATGTATTCACTCAAGTCTTGTTCCCACTTTGGCCACCAAGCTGTGCTAAAGACTCTTTCTTTAGTTCTTTCTTCACTCATATGTCCCATGTATGGGCAGTCATGGCTTTCCTGTAGTATCAGGGAAATATGTTCTCTATTTATTATTACCAGGGCACTTGTGTGTTTTTCCCTATGGTATAGTAGATCATCTATCAGAAAAAATCTATTCTCTTTGAAGTTTTTGAGCCATGGCTCTTCCAATTGGCTCTCTAGTTCAGGAATCCTGTACTTTTGTTTTAATAGTTGTATCAATATACTACACTGTTTGTGTTTATTGTATGATGATTGTACTATGCTAAAGAACTCTGTATTCAGATTAGAGGAGCTGATGACCAGTATGGGTATCTCTTTGCTCTCCCCATAGCTCTGTGCTGGGTTTGATGGGTCATTCCCTAATGCCCAGTTTGATAGTTTGAAGTTCTTTCTCCTATCTATCTCCATGCATTGTATGGGTATTTTGGCCCCATTTTCTGGGTCATATGCTGGATTCTCTTGGTCATTCTTCAGTGGCCACCTGATTAGACCATCTGCATTAGTATGACTTTTCCCTTCTTTATAGATGATAGTCATATTCCCTCTGTATTCTTGTATGGCTGATTGCCACCTAAGCATGTGTCTGTTTGTTGTCTTCATGTTCAACAGTGATTTGAGGGCTGTGCAATCAGTAAAAACTTCAAATACTGCTCCTTCTAAGTAGTAATGAAGTTTTTCTAATGCCCATACCAAGCATAGACATTCTGTCTGAGTAGCTCCATATCTGGCTTCTGAGTCTTTCAGTTTTCTTGATATATAGCAAATTACTCCTTCTTTGGGTATTCCATCCACTAGTTGCCTCTGGTGTAGTGCTGCTCATAGTCCTTGGCTACATGCTGCATCTATATATAGTTTGAATGGTAGTTCAAAATCAGGCATCATTAGGACAGGGGCATTGGTCAGTTCATATTTGATCTTCTCAAATGCATCTCTTCTTTCCTTGGTAATTTCAAAGACTACATCTTTTGAGCACAGATTGTATAGGCTACTAGTGATGTGTGCAAAGTTTTTTATGTGGCTCCTGTAGTAACTAGCAAAGCCCAAAAAAGATTGCATTTCCTTAATGTTCTTTGGTACTGGTTTCTTCAGTACTGCAGCAACTTTATTTTGGTCTATAGCTAGACTCAAACCTGAAACTTTGTGTCCTAGGGATAGCAGTTCTTGCTGTCCAAAGTTACATTTTTTAAGAGATATCTTCATGTTGATTGGTGTACATTTTCCCAATACTTTATCAATTTTCTTCACATGGTCTTCCCATGTTTCTGAGTATATTATGATATCATCAATGTACACTATCATCCACCCTTCCATTATTTCATCTTGAAATATGGTATCCATCATCCTCTGAAAATGGGCTGGTGCATTCTTAATGCCAAATGGCATTCTAGTATATTCATATATGCCCATATGGCATATAATTCTTAGCAATTTGATGGAATGTGGTTTCACCCCATTCTGGTGAAAGCCTTTCATGCAATCCATTTTTGTAATGAACTTGGCTTTTGCTAGCTTATCTAGTGCATGTGGTATCCTTGGGATGGGGTACCTATCTGCCTTGGTGTAATTATTCAAAGCCCTGAAGTCACCACATAGTCTGGATTTACCATCATGCCAAGTTATAAGGACTGGTGTAGTGACTTCTACTATCTCATTATGTCCTATTTTTCTTATTACCCCCATTTCTAGGAGTTCATTGATATGTTTCTCAATTTATTTCCTAGTTTCCATGCTGGCTGGGTATGGTGGTCTCCTAAGCATAGGTGGATATGGTCTTTCTACATCCAGATATAATTCTATATCATGTCCTTTGATTTTTCCTAGTGGTTCATCTCCTATTGCAAAAGCTCCTCTATGCTTCCTCAATACTTTCAGTAAGTTGAGTTTCATTTTACTGGTGAGTTGAGTGCCATATTGGGCTTCTTTGAATTCTTCCACTAGTTCTTTCAAGGTGTTATCATTTGTTGTATGATTTATGTCAAAGGAACATTTTTTGTCTTTGTTTGTACCTATGGTAAGATATCTATTTTTACTATTGCAAATGTCCATACCATACATTCTTTGGTACTCTGTACCTAGTAAGAATCCTTGTACATGTGCATTCTCTAGAACTACAAATTCAGGTTCTAGTCTGATATTTCCTTTTTGGTGTGGGATAATTATATCTTTGATTATTGTCCCCAGTGAGTGCATTTTGCCTGATGCACTTTTAAAGTTTCTAGCTTTTGTTGGGATTATATCCTCTTCCCATTTGGGGAAGTGTTGTTTTAAGTATTCTTCTCCTACTATGGAGCAACTTGCTCCTGTGTCAATGATCATTGGGTGTTTACAGTTCTCAATATAAACTGTCAATTTTGTAGGTGTTCCATGAATGAATCCCATCCCTCTATTTGGGGTTACCAGGAATGTTTGTGCATCCTGTGTGTGCTTACAGATCTCTCTGTCTGTTGTTATTTGTGGTATTCCTGAATCTAATTCAATGTCTTGTATGTCAAGTGAACTTTCTTCATTGCATTCTACTATGTATTCTTCTATGGTATCAAGTTCACTTTGTGATTCTGCTCTCATACCATTTCCCATACTGTCAGAATCAGATTTGTCACCTGTTTGTTCTTCTTCTGATTCTTCATCAATTGCATATATTTTCTTTTTTGGTTTTGTGCAATTGTTGGCATAGTGGTCTGGTGATCCACAGTTATGGCAAACATATTTCTTTTTTGGGGTTTCTTTCCCTTTCTCTTTGCTTGTCTCTTTAACTTCAGACTTCTTGTATTTGAAGTTTGGTTTATAGGATGTGTACCTTCCTATGGAGGTTTTTTTTCTCACATCTTGTATGACATTTGCTATGTCATCAATGCTGCTGATGTTGTTGCATCTGCATTTGACTGCATGTTCTAGATCTCCTGGTAATTTTGTTAGGAGTTTATGGTTTCTCATTTCTATTGTCATATTGGGGTCAATAGCTTTGAGTCTTTTTGTTTGTTTGAGACACCATTCATATGGGTCTTTTTCTGTGGAGTATCTATCACTTTCAAAGGACATGGTATTTTGCCAGATCCAACTACCATTGCTATACTTTTGTATAATCTGGTTCCTCCACCATGGCCAGCTTTTCCTGCCATGTATTTCTTTCATCTCAGTGTACCATATGTTTGCATGGCCTCTGAATGCTGTGTTAAGTCTTGTTGTGATCCATTAGTCTGGTATCTTTGGGACATCAACAAAGAGTCCATCAATATAGTCAATGATTTCCATATGGTCATATTCCCCAATTCCTGAGAACTTTGGCCAGTTTGTTACTTCTGGTAACTGTTTTAGTGCCTGTTTCTCTGAATAGCTGAGATTTTCCCCATCTTGGTACATTGACTCTGATCTTAACTTTGGAATCTGATATTCAGGTTCCTGGTCATAGTCTTTATCCTCTTCTTTCAATTTTGTAGAGGTAGTGGGTTGACCTTGTGTTGGAGGGTATTGATTGTCTTCTTTGTCATAGAGGTAATCAATTTCTTTATCAAAGCTATCCTGTTGCTGCTGGATGCTCCTCAGATCTCTCCTCACAGTTTGTTGTTCTTCTAGAATTGAATTCAACTGTCTGTTAGTTTTTTCAAATTCTGTCCAAATTTTGGCCAGATTTGTATTCAAGTCTTTTATGACTGTTGCTTGGAAAGCATTTTCTTCTTTCAATGTTTCCACTTCTGTCCTCATTTTTCCTGAGGTTTCATGTGTCCAATCCATTAATTGGGCCAATTTGGTCCATGTGAATTTGTTTTCAAACTCATGAGTGTGGATTGTAGTCTCAGTTATTAATTCTGGATCAATTGAGTCAGAACTATCAACACTATTTGTAGGTACAACTATTTTTTGCTTTTGTGTACTTCTTGGACTAAGTCCATCAGCTTTTTCATCAATGGGTCTGCTTCTTTCTTCCTCTGGTTGAATGAAGTTTTGTTTCTCCCTTGGGCTCCTTTTCTCCTGTTGGAAACTACCTGGAATGGTTGGGGAGCCTTTGATGAAGTTTTCTTTGGCTTGTAAGGCCTGGAACTGCTGGATTGTTGTGGGGAAGATGGGGCTTCTCCTTCCATTTCTGGGGGTACCTGAATCTGACTGGGCTCTTCCTTGTGCCAAGATCACTCTATGGCTTGTATGGCTGCCTGGTTCTCTTTGATTCTGATTGCTCTTTCTTCTAAGAGTTTGAAATTCTTGTTGGGATTCCAACTTTGCATTTCTGTCATAAGCTCCATCCAAGCCATTTGCTTGAGACAGATCTTCTGAGTTGTTATCTCCACTTCTGCCCATGATGCTGCCATAGTGAACTTTTTGTTGTCCATGCTCCATGTGAAGAGGTCTTTCAGCAGTTTGTGTATTTGAAGGACCTGTTCTGCATCTGTCCAATCTCCTGGTTGGACTTCTGGGTTGAATTTGATTTGGAATAAGACCTTGGGTAGGAGTTCCCTGATGGTAAGTCCTTTGCTGGTCATTTGCTCCAGTTCTTCTTCCTCTGTGTCTTCTTGGACAGTGTTCTGGTTGATTTCTTGGGAATCCAAGATCTCTAAGAAGTGGAGGTGTCATGTTAACAATGTTAAGAAATGACAGACAATGAAAAATGTTGTATGTTTCAAGGTTTATTTACCTTTAGCAGGCCCTTGTACAAATTTATGATCTATACTCTTTGGCAATTTGCCTTTAGAGTTTACAACTGGGTTGATAACAGTGATTTTCTGTTTTTCAATTTGTTTTGGTGATCCAACTGGTTTTGTTGGAGCTTTTCTGGGTTTTTTGGCCCTTGGCACGGCTATTGGTGTCCAATCTTTTGAGTTGATTGTCACTTCACTGTGTCTTTTCTGCTTGCCCTTGGTTTTTGGCAGCACCTCTCTGTCTTCTGAGGCTGTCACAGATGGATTTCCTTGTGACTGGGTTTCTAATGGAATATAGTCTTTTTCCACTATTCAGAAAAGATATTTCAGATTGTATATCAGTATTTTATGATAAAACAAAATGATTATATTCAATTCTACTGTTATTTTTCGAAATTTTTTAAGTATTTTATGTTTTTTTTTTTATTTTTATATGTTTTTAATTGAAAAATAACAGTTTTTGAGTTTTCCACTTATGTTTTATAAGTGAAAACTGTAATATCCAAGTGTTTTGTGAATGATTCACTTGGATATTATTGTGTTTTTATATAAACACGTCAAATTTATTAAATTATAATAAATTTGATTTTTTATTATAAATATTAGGGGGTGTCAAAGTCACCAAATCCCGCCTTAAAATAACACGGGATTTGGAACCCAAATCCCAACACTAAATCCCAGGTTTTTTATGTATAAATCCCATGGTATTTTAACTGAGTCCCCTGGTATTTTGACCAAATCCCATGCATCTGGGATTTCAGCTTGAAACCTAACCCAAATGAGTACTCACAATTCATACCTGTACAACATGTTCTTCTGAACTCCATTTTGGACAATCTGACCGAACAGCTGATAGTCCATTTATACTTCATCATCCATATAATAATGCCTCGATCCAAAGCAAGACAAATCAAGACAGACATGAAGATCACCTCTGGCCTGCCTCATCCATCAGGTCACTTAATACGTACAGATTATTTAACAATAATTAATTGGCTTTCAGTCAAGTCCAATTTCGAGTCATGTTTTGGTACTAGCAGTTCAACAACTATTGGAAGACCTCCTTCCTCAAAGCAGCATGGGTTTCAGCTTATGGCCATTGAGGTCAACAAAAAATCACGAAATCGCCTAAACCTTAGTTCAAGAAGCATCCGAGATCGATGGCGAACATATAAAAAGAAATATATGGCAGCCAAAAAATTCGAAAACTTAACTGGGGCTGGAATAACGGAAGAAGATGAGAGTAAAGGAATAAAATCCATGAGTGAAAAGCTGGAAAGTATGTGTCCTTGCTATGCAGAAATGGATGTGCTCTTTGGCCACAAGCCCAATGTCACTCCCATTGCAAGCTATGATTCGCAAGAAAAAGACAGTCTCAATGGTGATGATGATGATGTTTTGCTTGATAAGGTACGCTATGGTCTCTTCCTTTTTATACCTCAGATAATTAAAGCCCATTTGCTTTTCAAAGGAGAATAATCACTTGGATTCACCTCACAATCTGGATCGTTTGCTTCATAATGAGGATAACTTGGTTCCAGTGGAAAACCTTCAAGATGATTTGGTAAGTACATTTAAGAGTCATATTTATTCACACCAATATTGATTATTCCTCCTTTGATCAGAAAAGTAAATCCATAATGCATTCAGCACAAAAGCGTAATCAAGCCATGACACCCAACTTGAATGACAAGAGTGGTTCTAGGAAAAGGTCGCTGGATATGTTTGCACCTACTTATGCAAATATACTTGAATCACGGAACAAAGGTATGACTTGCAATTATGGATACTATTAAGAATCCTACTGACAAAATTCATGCTTATTAGCCCGTGAAATAAGTGATCATGCACGTTTGGAGTGGGACAGGGAGAGGTGGAATGAAGAGAAAGTGTGCAACATGGAAAAACAACGGTTTGAAGAAGTCAAGCTACAAAAACAAATGGAGTTTGACGAGAAGCAAAATGCAAAGAAACATGAATTTGAAAAAGAAAAGTGGAATCGTGAATTGGAATTGAAGGAAAAGCAATGCCAGATGGATCTCACTATAGCGGCATTGTCATCAAGCAGGCCAATCGGGGAGCTGGAACGCATTCTGGCATTAGTCAATAAAAAATAACTTATTACATATGTGTAATGTGATCAATTTATATATGGTGCTTGTTTAATTATTGATCTTATGTCATGAAATCTAACTCCACTTTATTACGAAAGGGAAATTACAATTTTTATGCATAATTGACGCACCAACTTGCCATTCCAAGTGCATATGACATTTATTTGCAATTTGCGGCAGATTTGCAAATTTGGGCAAGTTTTGCATTGAGCATTTATATGAAGTCTGTTCAAAAATCAAATTCGATGACAGTTTGTTTCCTTTTTTATGAAAATGTCATTTTATGGTTTGTTGGGAAATTTTTTCATCTTTTTCTATATATTTTTTTAAATTTAATGGTTATTTTTTATTTTGAAGGGTTTCAACTTTTAAATGGGCAAAGTCCCTTGTTCAGTTGATTTTTGATTTTTAATTCTTAATTTTTAATTTGCTTTTTAAAGTTGATTTTTCCCTTTAATTTCATTGATTTTTTTTTTTTTTTTACTGTTCACCCCTCCCAATTAAAAAAAAAAAAACTTTTTTTAAATTTTTTTTTTTTGAATTTCAAATTTTCATTTTCATTTTTGCTTTTCACTCCTCCCTCTTAAAAAAAATCACCAAATTTTTTAAATTTGATTTGTCAATTCTCAATTATTTTTATTCTATTTTTATTTTTCACCCTTCCCTCTTAAAAAAAAACTCACTTTTTTCAAAATTCAGGTAAGTGAATTTCTCTTCTTTTTGTTCAATCACAATCCTTTTTTGCTAATTTTTTTTAAATTTTTCTGTAGGTAATGTCCTTTTGGTCTTTTAAAATATTTTAATCATTTTTTTGCACCTCCCATCACCATCATCATCCACAACTCACCCACCCATCATTATTTCTTTCTTTTTTTATAATCATCATCATACATCACTCATCATTATCCATTTCCGACTTTTTTTTTTTTGGATTATGATCTTTACTAACCATCACTCATCATTATCCATTTCCGACTTTTTTTTTTTGGATTATGATCTTTACTAACCATCACTCATCATTATCCATTTCTGACTTTTTTTTTTTTGGATTATGATCTTTACTAACCATCACTCATCATTATCCATTTCCGACTTTTTTTTTTTGGATTATGATCTTTACTAACCATCACTCATCATTATCCATTTCCGACTTTTTTTTTTTGGATTATGATCTTTACTAACCATCACTCATCATTATCCATTTCCGACTTTTTTTTTTTTGGATTATGATCTTTACTAACCATCACTCATCATTATCCATTTCCGACTTTTTTTTTTTGGATTATGATCTTTACTAACCATCACTCATCATTATCCATTTCCGACTTTTTTTTTTTTGGATTATGATCTTTACTAACCATCACTCATCATTATCCATTTCCGACTTTTTTTTTTGGATTATGATCTTTACTAACCTTTTTTTTTCTTTTTTGTTTTAATTTTTGTTTTATTTGTTCATGTAGGGGTGGATTATTTATAAGGGTTTCTTTTGCAATGTCATTTCATTTCCCATCCCTTCCATCATCCTTAAAATTCAAAAAAAAATCTCCTCCTCCTTCTCATTCTTCCAATCAGTTTGATGATGTCATGGTTAGGACTAAACCAGACTCAGCACATCATCAGAATGATTTGGAAGATGATGAAGCTCATATTACTCCTCTTGATGTCATGGTTAGGACTAAACCAAATATAGAACATCATGAGGATAATAATACCAAATTAAATAATAAAAGAAAGCTCACCCGAAGCCAAAGACAACACATCCATGATTCAAAAGAAATAATGTCTCACCTTGGCCATTCCAAAAAAGAATTTAAAAACTTTTCCACAATTTTGATTGACAAGAAATCTTCAAATGCCTCATGGTTAAAACTTCCATCACTTAACACTCTCCCCCATCCTTATATCCTCATTAATAAAACATCCAAGCCGTTTTTTCCTGTCATCATATATGAAATAACCCCATTTGATAATTATTCTGGCCACTCTCAAATGCTGCAAAAAATCGTCATGACATTAATGTCCTTATCTCAAAATCGACAAGAAATTAAAACCAATAAGCAACTCAAAGGTGGCATTATGAAAGGCATTGGGTTTCGATCTGGTTCTGATGCTGGAAAATCTGCAGGTGTGTGATCTTTTTGTCATATTCCCTTAATAATTACTGACTGATTACAAAATTATTAGGTGTTTACTCCAGAAAACCTGGTTTAACTCCTCATCAAATTGAAACAGATAACAATCAATGGATCAAGCTTCATGAATATGACAAATTCATTTACTCAAGAATCTCCCATTTTTCAAAATTAGCAGCAAATAAAGATCAATCATTAATGGAAGCAGCCCAATTACCCAACTTCAGTCAACTCAAATGGACTTCTGCCAATCCCAAGGAAGGATTCAAATCGTTTACCAATGTCATTGTCACCCAAGATGGATTTTTCAATAAGCCACACAAAGATTTAAACGATCTCAATGCCTGGACTTATGGTATTTTTTCTTTTGTATCAAAAAAAGATTTCCTTCCACTTCCTACTATCTTCACCCCCTCTGGACATGGCTTACACTTCCCTGAATTAAAAATGGAGATCGATTTTTCAAAAAAACCTGGCATCATGGAAATACTTTGGAAGACATCAACAATGGTTCATCATACAACAAAACCACCTCCAGAAATTATCAATCATGACACAATTACTCATTTTGGATGTTCTTTTCAAATAAACCATAAATTATTTAATGTAGGTGACAAATTCTTGAAAATGACACCCACCGAAATAAATTCATGAGTCAATGGGTACTTTGAACGAAATATGCAGGATCAAAAAAGAAGTAAAAAATGTTAATTGTAAATACTTTTATTTTATGAATAACATCTCCACTCCGTTGTATGCCATTAAATTAAGTACATAAAACATTGGTCCTGAAGAAATTTACAATTGACTATTTTTCCATGCCAAAGTGATTGGTTTAATTTTCTCACGCATATTTAGCACATCTTCCCCAATGTCATTGTTGGCCTGATTTTCCACTTGTGGTGGATCATCATCTTCATATAAATCAAACCACTCATCACCAATTTGAGCTAACATATTATGTAAAATCGTGCAAGACACAACCCAACTAACAAAATATTCAATTTCATGATTATACCTCATTTGATTTCTCATTTCCCTTAGAGAAAACCACCTCCCCTTCAAAATGCCAATTGCATGCTCGATTCTGACCCTTGATTTTGCTAGACAGTAATTGAACGAACGGTTGTCTTCATTATGTGCTACAACTCCCTTATATGCTGGAACAACCCAAGGAGAGCTTGCATATGCCGAATCTGCAAGTAAGTACTGATCCTTTTCATAAAACTCTTGAGGTGTTTGTGCTATTTTCATATGTTGATAGACATTCGAATCATGAAGTGACCCAGTACAACCAACATGCAGAGCAGTGAACTGCTTGTTGATATCGCAAACCAGTTGTATTGACATAGAATACCTTATATGTAAACCATCAGTAAGATTGAAATAAAGAATAAAGATTCAACAGCTTACCTTTTTTTGCGATCAAAATACGCTTCACCATCATTGGGAGGACGTTGTGATAATGGTATGAGACTCCCATCAATAAACCCAATGCACCCAGGGAAGCCTTCTGCTTGCATTACTTGAGACATTTCTCTGTGTTGTTCTATTGTTGGCCACACAATTACTTTGCGCTTCAACTTCATTAATATCTGAATGACTCTTTGAGTGTACAACACAATAGCCCCATGGCTAATTCCAAACAACATTCCAATCTTTCCCAAAGCGGCCCCATTTCCATTTGATCCTAGCCTTGATAATGCCACAGCCAATTGGATGGCAGGATTGCGTTGTTTGTTTTGTGATGAGTTTTGAAAGATTTTATCAGCTTGAATTTGTGCAACCAATTTTTCAAATGATTCATGTGTTGTCCTACATAGCTGTCAAAAATTTTCAGATGAGAATGTCTGTAAATCATTCATTGTATACATGTAATGAGATGGATATCTTCTACGAGGATTGATGTATCTTTGTGAGGTTATCATATCTAACAAGATCATATCTTCCTGGATATCAGAATCACTATCAGAGTTGAGAGCATCGATGAACTGAAGTGAGTTCAAGGTCTGAAGTAAAGGTAGCCTTTGCGATGCCTTGGGCATGGTAAATAAAGAAACGGCTGGTAGTAAATGAAATTTGAAATCAAATAACTTAATAAATGATGAGTGTATTTAGATTTTATGCAAGAGAAGGAAATTTTTATGCAATTTAACATGCCCTTACTGAGTTGTGTGTTTGAAAAATGTGCCTTTATGGGAAGCTAAAGGTGGGATTTTGGTATTTAAACACGGGATTTGGTACCAAAAAACCTGGGTTTTTGTACCTCAAAATACCTCACCTCTTTAGGTGTGGGATTTCTGAAATCCCAAAAAATTAATGTGGGATTTTGGCAAAAAAAAACTCGGGATTTTGAGTGTGGGATTTGGTAACTTTGACACCCCCTATTATAAATAATATTTATTATAACACTTGATATTGATTTAAATATCAATTAATTACAAGTTTTCACGTCAATTTGAGTGATGTCTTGTTTTAAAGGAAATATTTAATTAAAATATTCCTTATAAATAATAAAAAATTATTTTATTATTTAATATTTATTAATTATTTATTAATAAATGTTTCTATATTAATTTTCACGCACTTTGGTGAAAAATAATAGTAAAATAAATAATATACTGTTTGTATATTATTATTTATATTGAAATTTAAATAATACTGCTGTATTATTATTAAATTTCGTGGAAATTATTGCAATATAATGGAAAAGAGGATTTGTACTCTTACTCTCAACAAAAATATTTTTTAATATATATTTTTGGAGGAAAAAAATTTGTGTATATAATATATGATGCTAAAAAAATGATAATAATATAAAATAAAATAAATTAGAAATTTTACTCACTTTTAGTAAAATACCTTTTAAATAACTGAATCTTTACGCCTAATTCAGTTCAAAACACGTCCAATAAGGTTGAAAAACCACGGCCAGGCCCCCAAAATGTCAGGATGAGTCTATATAGTAGCTATAAAGTGTAAATACAAGCTAGTATTATGACTGTGACACGTCAAATAATAAATAATTTTAATTCTTCAGGTCCTACTGCTACGTGGTAACAGTGGTGATGAGTCTATTGAGAACCTGGGTTGCAATACTCTAATATCTTTGACTGTAAAGAAGTACTACAATAATTATATTTTAATTATATCTTTTAATAATTCTAAGGACACTACTGATGGATAACAGTTTTGTCACGTAAGAATATAGGTAAATAAGATAAGAATGATGGGTTTTGAAGGAAAAAACCCTTCTTTTTATATCTTTCAAGACTGTCAAGAGTTATTAACTCTTCACACGTCAGAGGAGTGAAAATTTTCACTCCAATGGTCAGTCTGTGGTTCTGGATCATCAATTCTGACGTCAATAGAGGCAGAATTGTGGTTTTGGAACCACAAATGATCATTCTGGATCAATACAGGGTGAAAAAACTTTTCACCTGCCACGTCAGCACTTGGATGACGTTGTTCTGGTGTCTGTATGATCAATATTAGTCATTCTGGGCGGGTTTAAGCTTTAAACAACCATTATTTTGAGTATCAAGACAGTACTGGTTGGTACAGGTTTGGTACAGGCCAGTATTGGTCAAAATACTTCCAACCAAGATATCTTAGTCAGTTTTTGAGATATCAAGAAACCAAGAGCACAGAATTGAAGGGCTTAATGAGCTCTTCAATTTGGTATGCTTCATGTTTACCCTTCTTTCAAATAGCAAAAGCTATAAGGGTTTTAAGTTTTTGGATGTAATTTTGTACATCAGTATGAGGCTTCAAAAACTTCCAAGCCAGATATCTTCTCCAATTTGGAAGATATCTGTATTCTGATGATACAGTTTTATAGGGCTTGATTAGCTCTACAGTTTGGTATATTACACTGTACAGTTGTATGAGTGTAAGCCAAAGATACAGGGGTTTGTTTACTTTCTTGTTTTCAGAATATCTGTATTTTTGGTTGTTAAACCTTTGAACCAAGATCCCTCAGTCAATTTAAGAGATACAGAGGTCTAATGTATCTCAAATTAAAGCTCTTGTTTATATCTTTAATCTGGTTATACTTTTTTACAGTTTTGTACAAGCCCTCTTTGACTTTCAGGGGGGTCTTGGTTTTGAAATAAAGATCATATGGTATCTCCAGTTGTAGTGGTGTTACAACAACATGGATGATATCATTGTGTAGCTCTCTATGTGAGCTTTAAGAAAAATACCATTTTGGTATAGAATAACTTAAATATGCATAAGTTAGATGAGAGGTGAAAATAAGGGTTTTGACTTGTTTATTCTCCTCTAGGTTTCCTTATTCTGTTTGGATAAGGTTGGTGTTTAATTTAAGAGGATTGTTTTCCTCTTATTTATTACCTGTATTTACTATGTTTGTTCAATACTTGTCATACCATTATTTATGGTATGTTGGATGTCATGCTAGTGCTCTGTTTTGAGTCACAGGCTGACATTAATGATTACAATATCCAATGAGGTACCATTGTATAGAACACATACAGGGCTACAAACCAAACCAATTTTGAGGTTGATATCTGAAAAAATGACAAACGTATGGCTGTTTTAAGGTAAAAATCCCACAGTGTGCCCAATACAGCCTTATCATCGGATAATATCCCATAACCATGATTATGAGGTGTAAAACAGACAAAGAAGCTTATTTTTACGTCAATAACTCATAGTTAATTCAATACTGGGGTCCCATACAGGTTTTGTACAGCATTCTATGCATCATACAAGTCAGAATCAGGCTGTGTGGTCCCCAGACCAAGTCTTTCACCCTGTATTGGTGAAAGTTGCCCAGAATTGGTTTCAAAACCACATCTGAGCACAATACAGGCTAAACAGCCCTTTTGAAAACCACAAGCATGTCCTCGAGAGTGAAAAATCTTCACTTCCTCTATGTGAAAAGGTCTAGCAGCCTTTGCACCCCATTTCAGGATAAAAGGAGGCCTTTTCACTGCCAGAAAAGGAATCCCCATCCTTCTCTTAAATTCCTACATAGTACAACTGTCAAAAAAGTTATACTCTTGGAAAATAACCAGGTTATACTTTAAACTTAAGTATTGTAGTTCTTATTATAGTAATCCAACTTGTAAGACTGGACCCAGGGCTTTCAGAAGTGATCACCACCACTATATTATTGAAGTAAAGCCCTTGATATTTCAATTTAACAATTTATTACTATAAATAAAACTCTTTTTAAAACTGTTTTCACTGTGTCACAGTCATAGTTAGAATTGTAAATTGTGAGCCTTAGAGGTAATTTCTTATACCCAAAAGACCACAAATACAAAATTAACATATAAATATAAATAAAATAAATTTATTTATATTATTAAAATAAAAATCAAAATATAAATATAAAATTATATTCAAAATAAAAAATTTAAATACAATTTAAAAATAAAATTACATTAAATTTTGGAATTATAAAATTACATTTATACTTGAAAAAATTAAGTAAAAATGAAATTTTAACAAAATTGTAAAAAAATAAATAAATTTGGAAAAAAGGTAAATAAAAATTATTATAACTTTTTATCCAATAAATAAACATATAAAAATTATTTCACCATTGGATTCCTCATAAAAAATCAGGTGGGGTCACCTCTGAGTGAAATTCTTGTAACTCAACTCTAAATAAGCTTAAATCAAGTTTTTAGTATTTTCAATACAAAAGTTGAAAATCCTCAAAGGTTTAATTCAATTCACACCACATGTGGTGTTAACCATCAATTTTTGTGTTAAAATTGAGGTGTTGTGTTTAGTTTAGAAGTTATGAGGAATTGAAGTATTTTCAATTGAAATGTCAAAATGTGCACGTGTATTACATAAGTGAGCTTTGATTTACATATGAGGTATCAATTATTACTGTTTTGTACTGTGCAATTCAATTGAATTACATATGTAAATTATAAGTATAATACATGATGAGGAATTAAAGTAAAAATAAAAAGGAAAGATTAAATTTGGGGGGGGGGAAAGGAACTCCAGCTCTAAGGGGGAGCTAGACCCCCAAAATCCTTGCTGAAAGGCGTGGGATGTCAAAATTCATGCAAAAGTTCATCACTTTTGGCCTGGAATTGAGCTACAGGGTCTGTGGACTCAATTGATGATGAGGTTTTGATGCCAACTGGGGTAGTTTTAGCTGTTGCCAAGAGGGTAAAACTGCCCTTAAGATAAAACAATCATAGTAAAAACAGTTTTAAATGGTTTCTACGCCTCCTACACACATTGTGACGAGTTTTGAAGGCCCTAGGCCAGGTATTGCTATAGTAATGTCTGATTTAAGGGTCTAAAATGGCTAAAAATGGCTTAAACCAGCCCTTTTTGGTCTAAACCAGGGTTCAATGATGCCATAATTGGCTTTTCTGTTGTCAGACTGTTTTTCACGACTGAAAAAAGTAAATTTTACTTTTGGAGTAAGAGAATTGATGCCTATAAAAGAATGTCTTCTTTGCCCCACTTTTCTCTTCATGTTAGAATCTTTTCCTTTTACAATTAGCTTAAACACTGTTAAACCAATCAATAAAAGATTCCAACCACCTTTTTTAAATCATTTTAAACCTTTTAACCACGTGAAAAAATTATTATAATCATTGTTTGTAACTCTTATAATCATTTTTACCCCTGAACCACCCCAAAAGTGAATTAAAGCATCTTTCATCACTGTAAAATTTGTCACTTTGTTTCCAAATTAACTCTGGTCACTTTTGGGTGTGTTTTCTCTTTAATATTCTTTTTAAAGACTTTGCTCTTTAATTAATTTCTTGCAGTTCTTTGCTCAATTAATTCCAATTGAAATTGCTCTTGAAGAAATTTCTTTTGTAGCCTTAAAATATCTCTTGTAGGGTATTTTTTGGATAAATTTTTATTGTTGGTAAAACAATAAATTTTTATAATATTATTGTATTATACTAATAAAGTCATAAAAAATAAAATTTGTGTGTTTTCTCTTAAAAATAATATTTCTTACTATTTTTAATTGATTTGTACCTTATACAAATTTTGAGGACAGGAAAAGTACTTGATTTTTAATCAGAGTTTCATATCCACACCTTACATTTGGGGGCCCAGCCGTGATATTTTACCTGCGACATATTTTTTTTGCTCTTTTTAAATCTTTTTCTCATATTGAAAAATTTAAAAACATATAAAAAATACTTATAATTCAAAAAATCCATAAAAAATTTTTTTTTCCATATTATAAATGAGGCTTATATTTTTATTTCTTTTTTGAAATATCCTTTCTTTACTTAATTAATTGGTTTTTTCATTAATTTTAGTGTCTGACAACATGGTAAGACAAGAAAACATTGAAACAGCCTCAACAGTCACTAGCATTATTCCTGCCAGTACTATTAATTCAGACCATAATAGTACTGTTATTGTGACTCAAAATAACCAACCTGAACCAATATCTTCTAAATTTATTAACTTGGACATAAGTAATAACCTTCAGAAAGCTAAGAATTTGGCCAATAGTAAGTTTTTTGACGTAAAAATACTAGTTTAAGCCTTTATAACCATAATTATGCCTTCAACCAGGTCAGGAGCCAGATATATCCCCTCAAGCAGCTCCCAGAAAGGTAATAGACGTGATTATGGCAGAGGCCAATCAGGTACAGAAGGAAAAGGGTCAGTTGATGACTTCCAAACAACTAAAATGGGTCATTCTGAAGCTGATAATACCATCTTACCTTCAAAAAGAGCTGACACCTCAAAAACAAGCCTCTGTGGAGATATAGAAAGCCAGCCACAGTGCATACAACAATGCCCTTCAATTCAAGGAGTACCAGATCCTTGCAGACCTGTGGAAGAATTGCATGAATTATTACCTAACTGTGAGAAAATTCCTGGGCCATCCCAACACTTGCAAATTGCTCAATGGATGGCATCCATTGATGGAGAAGAAAAACATGATGCTTTTGACACTAGAATGGAGGAAAAGCAACCCACCACCACTAAAGCAAGTGCCAAAAACAGCCCCAGTGGCCAGCAGCAGCAATTCCAATGTTAAAAAGCAGCCACAAGTTCTAAACAAGGGCAAAGGGAAGGCACCAGCCCCAAAGCCTTACAGCCAAGGATACAGAATTCCAAAGATTCAGCAGGATGCCATGGAAAATGTATTTCAGATGGCCAGAACCATGATGGAATTACAGAAGAAGGAGGAAGCCAGATTAAGGTTCCAGAAATGATTTCTGATATATTTGATTCCATCCCAGAATTGTATGATGCTATAAATGACGTGAAAAAATATCTTTCTGATAAAAATGAAACCATTTGTAACAACATCAAAACAAACAACCTGAGTCTGTGCCAAATTAATGAAACACTTATGTGTTTTGAAAAAGGTTTAAGAAAAATTAAAATTTCCACTAATGATAATTCTTTTGGCAATAAAATAAATGAAAAATCTGCCATTATTAAAGAATTAACAGATAAATATTCTAAATTCAATATTGATGACATAATTGAAACAAGGATTAAACAAGCCATAAATATTATCAAAACAGATAACAAGAAAGTCCTTGATGACATTTCAAATTCATTTACTCAAGTAAAGACATATACCATTTCCTTGAAAAAGTGTTTTGATGCTTCACAAGAAGAAGTATCAAAATTATCAATGAAATTGAATCACGTCACTGCTGATAATACAAGACAGACAGAGTCATGGCAAGAACTGACACATAAAGAAGACATGTATAAAATTGAAGTAATAAATTTAATACAAGGCTTCCAACACGAATACAGAAATTCCCAAAGGTGTAGCAACAGTAAAATGAATGATATTGAACAAATACTGAACACCTTACCAAGAATGTCTACACCTCTGAATCAAAATGAGGGCACAAGAATTCCAAATACACAAGTATTGGATCCTGATAATTCACAGTTAAAAAATGAATTATCCACTCCTTTTCATAACTTGGAGCCATCAATGGGACAAGCACTTTTGAAAGAAGTTCCAAAACTTAAAGAATGGCCTCACTTCAGTGGTGAAGGAGAGTATGACCATATGGAATTCATTAGAGGTATTGACATGATCAAAGAAGATTTTGAATTACCAGACAGATTGGTAACAGCAAGATTTAACACCTTGTTTACCAAATCAGCTCACAGATGGTACATCAAAATAAGGCAAGCACATGGACACCAGAGTTGGACTTGGTGGAAAACCCAAATCATTAACAAATGGGCAAATGATTCTTGGAGGTTTAAAGGTGAAACAGCCTTTGAATCTGCCAAATTTAATTCTGATAAAGACAAAGCTTTACCATGGTTTTGCCAACAAAAAGATAGATTAACAGCATTATATCCAGACATGTCAGAATTTATGATCCATAGAAAGATTCTGAGACAATGCAGAGGTGACTTAGAGCATGCTGTCAAAAGCAGGACTACTGAACAATCTTCAGCAGAAGATATTATAAATATATTAGAGGAAGTAACCACCAGAACCAAAATTGGTTCTAGTAGGGTGAATATCAAAACAAGGTTTAATACACCTTGGAAAGATTCTGTGGAAAAAAACCCCAAAGAAAATTCTAGTAATATTATGTATAAATCTGCAGATACAGTCAGAAAGTGCCATATTTGCCAAAGCACCACCCATTTAGCCAATACATGTCCAAAAAGGGGGGAAATCAATGAAATTGACATTTAAAAGGAACCAGATGTTGAAAAAGAAGACATAATTGAAGACAATTCAGATGATAAGTCATCCATATTTTCTGAATCTTCAAAAGATATAGAAAATATCAATTCCACTTTTGAAATCATGGAATCTTATTCCCACTTGCCACAATTGAGCGATGGTCAACTTGATTTATCAAAACTTCAAGATGCACAACTTATGAAAACAAACCCAAACAGAGGGAAAGGTTATACAGCTGGTAACTCCTGTATAACAGAAGTGGTGATTGACAACAAGCCCACCAAACTTTTGCTTGACCCAGGAGCCTTCTGCTCTTGTGTTGGAAAATCTTTTCTTGAGACTTGTGTACCAAATTTTGAAGACCAATTGTTACCACTTGATGGTATAAAATTAAATAGTGTAAGTAATCCAATGAAAGCATTAGGAATCTTTGAGACCAATGTCATATTCCCACACATAAATGGGAATTTAAGAATCACAGTTGAATTTGTTGTTATGGAAAATTGCTCTAGTACCCATTTTATATTGGGAAATGACTATTTAATCATGTATGGGATTGATTTGCATAACAACAAAGACAGATACTTTATTATCGGAGACAATAAGCGCCAAAAAACTTGCCTTTTTACCATTTAAAAGACAAATTACGGTAAACAAAGTATCACCACTCAACTTAGAGTTAGAGAAATTAAAGTCTGAACAGTTAAATGAGGCTGAAATAAGCCTTCATCTGACTGATAAACAGGAAAATGAACTTTCTTCCCTTTTGTATGACCACAGAGGAGCATTTGCTTCAGACAAAGAACCTCTACGAGCAATTATTGGTCATGAAGTTGACATCATTCTTAACATTGAGAGACCTTATCCACCACTCTTAAGACGACCTGCATATCCAGAAAGTCCAAAATCAACAGAAGCTCTAGAAATTCATATCAAGAACTTCTGGACCTTGGTGTAATAAGAAAAGTAGGTTACAATGAAGAAGTAGAAATAACTACACCAATCATAGTGGCATGGCATAATGGAAAATCCAGAATGGTTGGGGACTTTAGAGCTCTGAACACTTACACTGTTCCAGACAGATACCCAATACCAAAAATCCAAATTGCCCTTACTCAAATATCTCAAGCAGTGTATATAACCACTATAGATGCCCTTAAGGGATTACATCAAAATGTGGTGACACCAAGAGCAAGAAAATACTTGAGAATTATTGTTCATTGTGGAGTGTATGATTACTTGAGGATGGCCTTTGGTATCAAAAATGCACCTTCACACTTCCAAAAAATGATGAATGAAATCTTCCCTGAAGAACTCTCAGAGGGATGGTTAATCATTTACATTGATGACATTATTATCTGTTCCAAAACTTGGGAGGAGCACATGTACAGATTGTCCAGAGTTTTGACAAAAATTCAATCAGTAAACATGAAAATCTCCTTGAAGAAATGTCATTTTGGATTTAAAGAACTTAAAGCACTAGGAAATGTTGTATCTGGTTTGTCCTTTGGAATTGACAAAAACAAAGTTGAAGCAGTATTGCTAAAACCCATGCCTCAGAATAAGAAGGAAATTCAGTCATTCTTAGGTTTTGCAGGATATTACAGGCAACACATTAAAGATTTTGCATCCATAGCAAGACCACTTTATAAATTGTGTGACGAAGACACAGTATTTGAAATGACTGTTGACAGAGTCAAAGCTTTTGAGTCTCTAAGAGAAGCCTTGACCACTACTCCACTCTTACTGATGCCAGACTTTAAATTACCTTTCAAACTGTATATTGATGCATCAGGGGATGGACTGGGTGCTGCACTTCACCAAGTTCAGATCATAAATGATAAACCTGTAGAAGGACCCATATGTTTCATATGCAGGCAAATCAAACCAACTGAAGCCAGATATGGAGCAAGTCAAATGGAATGTCTATGCCTTGTCTGGGCCTTGGAGAAATTGAACTACTTCTTAGAGGGATGTGTTTTTGAGGTGATAACAGATTGTACAGATGTCAAATCACTTCTGAACATGAAGACAACAAACAGACATATGCTCAGATGGCAAATAGCCGTACAAGAATACAGAGGCAATATGACTATTGTTCATAAGGATGGGAATATTCATAAGAATGCAGATGGACTAAGCAGATGGCCATTACCAAATAATATTGATAATCCTGCTTATGTGCCAGAAGAAGCTTCACCACAAATTCCAATAGAAGGAATAAGTGTTACAGACTTGAACACCACCTTCTTTGAAGAAGTCAGAAGTAGCTACACTCAAGATAAGAATTGTAGCATCTTATGCCAATTACTTGGCAAAGACTGTAAAGAAAACTCTCTAATACATGCCTTGGATGAAGTATGGAAGAAATCTTATGATGAAGGAAGATTTCACCTACTGGATGGTATAATTTACCACAGAACCAAGCACACATGTGTCATGACAGTTGTAGACAGGTCATTAATCAAGCTTGTAATGAACAAATGCCATGATAGTCCCTTTTCAGGACATCTGTCTGAAGACAGAACAAGAGAGAAAGTAAAGACCTGCATATGGTGGCCAATGTGGCAGAAAGATGTTGAAGAGTATTGCAAAACCTGTGGCAGATGCCAAAAGGCAAAGAAATCCACTGGCAAGAGACTTGGAAATATGATAAAAATCCAAGAACCAAACAGACCTTGGGAAATTGTCCATATGGATTGGGTAACTGGCCTACCACCAGGAGGTGACAGAAGCTATAATACTTGCCTAGTAATTGTGGACAGGTTCAGTAAAACTCCAATCTTTTTACCATGTCACAAGGATGATACAGCCATGGATACAGCTCTTCTGATATGGTATAGAGTAGTGTCATGGACTGGGATATTTACAAATATCATTAGTGATAGGGATCCCAAATTCACTTCAGCACTATGGAAAAATCTTGACCAATTATTTGGCACTAAACTGTCTTTCTCTACAGCCTACCACCCACACACTGATGGCCTGGCTGAAAGGATGATCCAAACCTTAGAAGACATGGTGAGAAGAGTTTGTGCATATGGCCTTGAATTCAAAGATTGTGATGGATTTACCCATGATTGGTGTACTCTGTTGCCAGCACTGGAATTAGCATATAAAACATCAATCCATGCCATTACCAATCAAACTCCTGCTATTCTAGAAGAAGGATGGAACCCCAGGTTACCCCAAGATTCCTTAAGGAAAGATTTAATTGAAATACATTGCACAGCTTCTAGCTTCAAAGGAATGCTAGACAAAGCTAGAAAGCATGCAGTAAGGTGCATGGAGGACTCTTTTTCATATGCTAAAGACAAATGGGATAAATCACATGCAACTCCAGATTTCAAAGTGGGGGACCTAGTTCTTGTATCCACCACTAACTTCAATAACATCAAAGGATGTAAAAAGTTGAAAGACTCCTTTGCAGGACCTTTTGTGATTAAGGCCCTCCATGGAGAAAATGCTGTTGAAGTAGAGTTATCTGAAGAACTTAGCAATAAGCACCCTACATTTCCAGTGAGCTTGATAAAACCATATAAATCTAGTGATGCTGAGAAATTTCCCTTGAGGAATAAGGTTCCCCAAGTTATACCTCCTATTGAGACATCTGGTACTAAGAAAATAACCAAAGTTCTTAAAGAAAGGAAATTAAGAACCAAGAAAGGAAGGGAATACCTTGTTAGGTACAGTGACCCAACTTGTGAAGATGAATGGTTAGAAGAAAAAGATATACCAGAAGCTACCAAACTCCTGAGGAGATTCAGACACACTAGAAACACCAATATTACAAAGTAATATTCTTTTTAGGGGGAGGGAATGTGAGCCTTAGAGGTAATTTCATATACCCAAAAGACCACAAATATAAAAAATAACATATTAATATAAATAAAATAAATTTATTTATATTATTAAAATAAAAATCAAAATATAAATATAAAATTATATTAAAAATAAAAAAATTAATTATAATTTAAAAATAAAATTAAATTAAATTTTGGAATTATAAAATTACATTTATACTTGAAAAAATTAAGGCAAAATGAAATTTTAACAAAATTGTAAAAAAATAAATAAATGTGGAAAAAAGTTAAATAAAAATGATTATAACTTTTTATCCAATAAACAAACATATAAAAATTATTTCACCATTGGATTCCTCATAAAAAATCAAGTGGGGTCACCTCTGAGTGAAATTCTTGTAACTCAACTTTAAATAAGCTTAAATTAAGTTTTTAGTATTTTCAATACAAAAGTTGAAAATCCTCAAAACCTTAATTCAATTCACACCACATGTGGTGTTACCCATCAATTTTTGTATTAAAATTGAGGTGTTGTGTTTAGTTTAGAAGTTATGAGGAATTGAAGTATTTTCAATTGAATTTGATTGAAATGTCAAAATGTGCGCGTGTATTACATAAGTGAACTTTGATTTACACATGAGGTATCAATTATTACTGTTTTGTACTGTGCAATTCAATTGAATTACATATGTAAATTATAAGTATAATACATGATGAGGAATTAAAGGAAAAATAAAAAGGAAAGATTAAATTTGGGGGGGGGGGGGAAAGGAACTCCAGCTCTAAGGGGGAGCTAGACCCCCAAAATCTTTGCTGACAGGCGTGAGATGTCAAAATTCATGCAAAGGTTCATGATGTTTGGCCTGGAATTGAGTTACAGGGTCTGTGTACTCAATTGATGATGAGGTTTTGATACCAACTGGGGTAGTTTTAGCTGTTGCCAAGAGGGTAAAACTACCCTTAAGATAAAACAATCATAGTAAAAACAGTTTTAACTGGTTTCTACGCCTCTTACACACATTCTGACGTGTTTTGAAGGCCCTAGGCCAGGTATTGCTATAGTAATGTCTGATTTAAGGGTCTAAAATGGCTAAAAATGGCTTAAACCAGCCCTTTTTGGTCTAAACAAGGGTTCAATGATGCCATAATTGGCTTTTCTGTTGTCAGACTGTTTTTAACGACTGACAAAAGTAAATTTTACTTTTGGAGTAAGAGAATAGATGGCTATAAAAAAATGTCTTCTTTGCCCCACTTTTCTCTTCATGTTAGAATCTTTTCCTTTTATAATTAGTTTAAACACTGTTAAACCAATCAATAAAAGATTCCAACAACCTTTTTTAAATCATTTTAAACCTTTTAACCACGTGAAAAAATTATTATAATCATTGTTTGTAACTCTTATAATCATTTTTACCCCTGAACCACCCCAAAAGTGAATTAAAGCATCTTTCATCACTGTAAACTTTGTCACTTTGTTTCCAAATTCGCTCTGGTCACTTTTGGGCGTGTTTTCTCTTTAATATTCTTTTTAAAGACTTTGTTCTTTAATTAATTGCTTGCAGTTCTTTGCTCAATTAATTCCAATTCAAATTGCTCTTGAAGAAATTTCTTTTGTAACCTTAAAATATCTCTTGTAGAGTATTTTTTGGATAAATTATTATTGTTGGTAAACCAATAAATCTTTATAATATTACTGTTTTATACTAATAAAGTCATAAACAATAAAATTGGCGTGTTTTCTCTTGAAAATAATATTTCTTACTATTTTTAATTGATTTGTACCTTATACAAATTTTGAGGACAGGAAAAGTACTTGATTTTTAATCAAAGTTTCATATCCACACCCTACATAAATACTATTATACACCTTAATGATAGACTCAGCCTGACATTTAATTACCATAATTTTACTAATTACAGCTTTGTTGTCACTGTGATAGTTTACAGGAAGGAATTATTATTTTTTATAATGAAGAATATTAAATCCTCAGAAATATTTCTTCCTAAAATTTGATGTAATTTTAGATAGGTATTGCTACCTAATCTCAGACAAACAAAATTTACACTCCAAAACTTCAGTTCACCATTAAATAAGCTTCATAAATTCTCAAAATTTCCCATAAATGAGGAAAGCCTCCTTATAGTAATTTGACACAAGCTAATTTTTTGAGTGCACATAAAAAGACTTGGCTTGAAGCCATTCCCAAAAATAAATATATCTTTAATTAAAAGTCATTCATTATTCTCATTATAAGGGAATTTCTTCAATGAGATCATATCTCCATAATGAACTGAAGCTCATTATAAAATGTAGTAATTTTACAAAACTCATAAAACCCATAATTTCAAAAGATTGATGGAACAATATGTGTAAGGTGTGGATATGAAACTTTGATTAAAAGTCAAGTACTTTTCCTGTCCTCAAAATTTGTATAAGGTAAAAATCAATTAAAAATAGTATAAAATATTATTTTTAAGAGAAAACACGCCAATTTTATTGTTTATAACTTTATTAGTATAAAACAATAATATTATAAAAATTTATTGTTTTACCAACAATAAAAATTTATCCAAAAAATACTCTACAAGAGATATTTTAAGGCTACAAAAGAAATTTCTTCAAGAGCAATTTCAATTGGAATTAATTGAGCAAAGAAATGCAAGCAATTAATTAAAGAACAAAGTCTTTAAAAAGAATATTAAAGAGAAAACACGCCCAAAAGTGACCAGAGTGAATTTGGAAACAAAGTGACAAAGTTTACAGTGATGAAAGATGCTTTAATTCACTTTTGGGGTGGTTCAGGGGTAAAAATGATTATAAGAGTTACAAACAATGATTATAATGATTTTTCACGTGGTTAAAAGGATTAAAATGATTTAAAAGTGGTGGTTGGAATTTTTGATTGATTGGTTTAACAGTTTTAAGCTAATTAATAAAAGGAAAAGATTCTAACATGAAGAGAAAAGTGGGGCAAAGAAGACATTCTTTTATAGCCATCAATTCTCTTGCTCCAAAAGTAAAATTTACTCTTGTCAGTCGTGAAAAACAGTCTGACAACAGAAAAGCCAATTATGGCATCATTGAACCCTGGTTTAGACCAAAAAGGGCTGGTTTAAGCCATTTTTAGCCATTTTTAGCCATTTTAGACCCTTAAATCAGCCATTACTATAGCAATACCAGGCCTAGAGCCTTCAAAACACGTCAGAATGTGTGTCAGAGGCGTAGAAACCAGTTAAAACTGTTTTTTATTATGATTGTTTTATCTTAAGGGTAGTTTTACCCTCTTGGCAACAGCTAAAACTACCCCAGTTGGTATCAAAACCTCATCATCAATTGAGTCCACAGACCCTGTAACTCAATTCCAGGCCAAAAGTGATGAACTTTTGCATGAATTTTGACATCCGACGCCTGTCAGCAAGGATTTTGGGGGTCTAGCTCCCCCTTAGAGCTGGAGTTCCTTTTCCCCCCCAAATTTAATCTTTCCAATTTATTTTTCCTTTAATTCCTCATCATGTATTATACTTATAATTTACATATGTAATTCAATTCAATTGTACAGTACAATACAGTAATAATTGACACCTCATATGTAAATCAAAGTTCACTTATGTAATACACGCGCACATTTTGACATTTCAATTGAATTCAATTGAAAATACTTCAATTCCTCATAACTTCTAAACTAAACACAACACCTCAATTTTAACACAAAAATTGATGGTTAACACCACATGTGGTGTGAATTAAATTAAATTTTTGAGGATTTTCAACTTTTGTATTGAAAATACTAAAAACTTAATTTAAGCTTATTTAGAGTTGAGTTACAAGAATTTCACTCAGAGGTGACCCCACTTGATTTTTTATGAGGAATCCAATGGTGAAATAATTTTTATATGTTTGTTTATTGGATAAAAAGTTATAATCATTTTTATTTAACTTTTTTCCACATTTATTTATTTTTTTACAATTTTGTTAAAATTTCATTTTTACTTAATTTTTTCAAGTATAAATGTAATTTTATAATTCCAAAATTTAATGTAATTTTATTTTTAAATTATAATTAATTTTTTATTTTTAATATAATTTTATATTTATATTTTGATTTTTATTTTAATAATATAAATAAATTTATTTTATTTATATTAATATGTTATTTTTTATATTTGTGGTCTTTTGGGTATATGAAATTACCTCTAAGGCTCACATTCCCTCCCCCTAAAAAGAATATTACTTTGTAATATTGGTGTTTCTAGTGTGTCTGAATCTCCTCAGGAGTTTGGTAGCTTCTGGTATATCTTTTTCTTCTAACCATTCATCTTCACAAGTTGGGTCACTGTACCTAACAAGGTATTCCCTTACTTTCTTGGTTCTTAATTTCCTTTCTTTAAGAACTTTGGTTATTTTCTTAGTACCAGATGTCTCAATAGGAGGTATAACTTGGGGAACCTTATTCCTCAAGGGAAATTTCTCAGCATCACTAGATTTATATGGTTTTATCAAGCTCACTGGAAATGTAGGGTGCTTATTGCTAAGTTCTTCAGATAACTCTACTTCAACAGCATTTTCTCCATGGAGGGCCTTAATCACAAAAGGTCCTGCAAAGGAGTCTTTCAACTTTTTACATCCTTTGATGTTATTGAAGTTAGTGGTGGATACAAGAACTAGGTCCCCCACTTTGAAATCTGGAGTTGCATGAGATTTATCCCATTTGTCTTTAGCATATGCAAAAGAGTCCTCCATGCACCTTACTGCATGCTTTCTAGCTTTGTCTAGCATTCCTTTGAAGCTAGCAGCTGTGGGATGTATTTCAATTAAGTCTTTCCTCAAGGAGTCTTGGGGTAACTTGGGGTTCCATCCTTTTTCTAGAACAGCAGGAGTCTGATTGGTACTAGCATGGATTGATGTTTTATATGCTAATTCCAGTGCTGGTAACAGAGTACACCAATCATGGGTAAATCCATCACAATCTTTGAATTCAAGGCCATATGCACAAACTCTTCTCACCATGTCCTCTAAGGTTTGGATCATTCTTTCAGCCAGGCCATCAGTTTGTGGGTGGTAGGCTGTAGAGAAAGACAGTTTAGTGCCAAATAATTGGTGAAGATTTGTCCATAGTGCTGAAGTGAATTTGGGATCTCTATCACTGATGATATTTGTAAATATCCCAGTCCATGACACTACTCTATTCCATATCAGAAGAGCTGTATCCATGGCTGTATCATCTTTGTGACATGGTAAAAAGATTGGAGTTTTACTGAATCTGTCCAGAATTACTAGGCAAGCATTATAGCTCCTGTCACCTCCTGGTGGTAGGCCAGTTACCCAATCCATATGGACAATTTCCCAAGGTCTGTTTGGTTCTTGGATTTTCATCATATTTCCAAGTCTTTTGCCAGTGGATTTATTTGCCTTTTGGCATCTGTCACAGGTTTTGCAATACTCTGCAACATCTTTTCGCCACATTGGCCACCATATGCAGGTCTTCACTTTCTCTCTTGTTCTGTCTTCAGAAAGATGTCCTGAAAAGGGACTATCATGGCATTCTTTCAGTACAAGATTGATTAATGACCTGTCTACAACTGTCATGACACATGTGTGCTTGGTTCTGTGGTAAATTATACCATCCAGTAGGTGAAATCTTCCTTCATTATAAGATTTTCTCCATACTTCATCCAAGGCATGTATTAGAGAGTTGTCTTTACAGTCTTTGTTAAGTAATTGGCATAATATGCTACAATTATTATCTTGGGTGTAACTATTTCTGACTTCTTCAAAGAAGGTGGTGTTCAAGTCTGTAACACTTATTCCTTCTATTGGAATTTGTGGTGAAGCTTCTTCTGGAACATAAGCAGGATTATCAATGTTATTTGGTAATGGCCATCTGCTTAGTCCATCTGCATTTTTATTAATATTCCCATCCTTATGAACAATAGTCATATTGCCTCTGTATTCTTGTATGGCTATCTGCCATCTGAGCATGTGTCTGTTAGGTGTTTTCATGTTCAAAAGTGATTTCACAGCTGTAAAATCTGTTATTACTTCAAAAACACATCCCTCTAAGAAATAGTTCAATTTCTCCAAGGCCCAGACAAGGCATAGACATTCCATTTGACTTGCTCCATATCTGGCTTCAGTTGGTTTGATTTGCCTGGATATGAAACATATTGGTCCTTCTACAGGTTTGTCATTTATGATCTGAACTTGGTGAAGTGCAGCACCTATTCCATCCCCTGATGCATCAATATACAGTTTGAAAGGTAATTTAAAGTCTGGCATCAGTAAGAGTGGAGCAGTGGTCAATGCTTCTCTTAGAGATTCAAAAGCTTTGACTCTGTCAACAGTCATCTCAAATACTGTGTCTTTGTCACACAACTTATAAAGTGGTCTTGCTATGGATGCAAAGTCTTTAATGTGTTGCCTGTAATATCCTGCAAAACCCAAGAATGACTGAATTTCCTTTTTATTCTGAGGCATGGGTTTTAACAATACTGCTGCAACTTTATTTTTATCAATTCCAAGGGACAAACCAGATACAACATGTCCTAGTGCCTTAAGTTCTTTAAATCCAAAATGACATTTCTTCAAGGGGATTTTCATGTTTACTGATTGGATTTTTGTCAAAACTCTTGATAATCTGTACATGTGCTCCTCCCAAGTCTTTGAACAGATAATAATGTCATCAATGTAAATGATTAACCATCCCTCTGAGAGTTCTTCAGGGAAGATTTCATTCATCATTCTTTGGAAGTGTGAAGGTGCATTTTTGATACCAAAGGGCATCCTTAAGTATTCATACACTCCACAATGAACAATAATTCTCAAGTATTTTCTTGCTCTTGGTGTTACCACATTTTGATGGAATCCTTTAAGGGCATCCATAGTGGTTATATACACTGCTTGAGATATTTGAGTAAGGGCAATTTGGATTTTTGGTATTGGGTATCTGTCTGGAACAGTGTAAGTGTTCAGAGCTCTAAAGTCCCCAACCATTCTGGATTTTCCATTATGCCACGCCACTATGACTGGTATAGTTATTTCTACTTCCTCATTGTGGCCTACTTTTCTTATTACACCAAGGTCTAGAAGTTCTTTGATATGAATTTCTAGAGCTTCTCTTGATTTTGGACTTGCTGGATAAGCAGGTCTTCTCAAGAGTGGTGGATAAGGTCTCTCAATGTTAAGAATGATGTCAACTTCATGACCAATAATTGCTCCCAGAGGTTCTTTGTCTGTAGCAAATGCTCCTTTGTGGTCATATAAAAGGGAAGAAAGTTCATTTTCTTGTTTATCAGTCAGATGAAGGCTTATCTCAGCCTCATTTAACTGTTCAGACTTGAATTTTTCTAACTCTAAGTTGACTGGTGATACTTTGTTTACTGTAATTTGTCTTTTAAATGGTAAAAAGGCAAATTTCTGGCGCTTATTGTCCCCAATTGTAAAGTATCTGTCTTTGTTATTATGTAAATCTATCCCATACATGATCAAATAGTCATTTCCCAATATAAAATGGGTACTAGAGTGATTTTCCATAACAACAAATTCAACTGTGATCCTTAAATTCCCATTTATGTGTGGGAATATGACATTGGTCTCAAAGATTCCCAATTCTTTCATTGGGTTACTTGCACTGTTGAATTTTATACCATCAATTGGTAACAATTGGTCTTCAAAATTTGGCACACAAGTCTTAAGAAAGGATTTACCAACACAAGAGCAGAAGGCTCCTGGGTCAAGCAAAAGTTTGGTGGGCTTGTTGTCAATTACCACTTCTGTTATACAGGAGTTACCAGCTGTATAACCTTTTCCTCTGTTTGGTTTTGTCTTCATAAGTTGTGCATCTTGAACTTTTGATAAATCAACTTGACCATTGCTCAATTGTGGTAAGTGGGAATAAGATTCCATGATGTCAAAAGTGGCATTGATATTTTCTATATCTTTTGAAGATTCAGAAAATATGGATGACTTATCATCTGAATTGTCTTCAATTATGTCTTCTTTTTCAACATCTGGTTCCTTTTCAATGTCAATTTCATTGATTTTCACCCTCTTTGGACATGTATTGGCTAAATGGGTGGTGCTTTGGCAAATATGGCATTTCCTGACTGTATCTGCAGATTTATATTTAATATTACCAGAACTTTCTTTGGGGTTGTTGTCCACAGAATCTTTCCAAGGTGTATTAAACCTTGTTTTGAGATTCACCCTACTAGAACCAATTTTGGTTCTGGTGGTTACTTCTTCTAGTATATTGATAATATCCTCTGCTGAAGATTGTTCAGTAGTCCTGCTTTTGACAGCATGCTCTAAGTCACCTCCACATTGTCTCAGAATTTTTCTATGGATCATAAACTCTGACATGTCAGGATATAATGCTGTTAATCTGTCCTTTTGTTGGCAAAACCATGGTAAAGCTCTGTCTTTATCAGCATTAAATTTGGCAGATTCAAAGGCTGTTTCAACTTTAAACCTCCAAGCATCATTTGCCCATTTGTTGATGATTTGGGTTTTCCACCAAGTCCAACTCTGGTGTCCATGTGCTTGTCTTATTTTGATGTACCATCTGTGAGCTGATCTGGTAAACAAGGTGTTAAACCTGGCTGTTACCAATCTGTCTGGTAATTCAAAATCCTCTTTGATCATGTAAATACCTCTAATGAATTCCATATGGTCATACTCTCCTTCACCACTGAAGTGAGGCCATTCTTTAAGTTTTGGAACTTCTTTCAAGAGTGCTTGGCCCATTGATGGTTCCAAGTTATGAAAAGAAGTGGATAATTCATTTTTTAATTGTGAATTATCAGGATCCAATACTTGTGGATTTGAAATTCTTGTGCCCTCATTTTGATTTAGAGGTGTAGACATTCTTGGTAAGGTGTTCAGTAATTGTTCAATGTCATTCATTTTACTGTTGCTACACCTTTGGGAATTTCTGTATTCATGTTGGAAGATTTGTATTAAATTTATTACTTCAATTTTATACATGTCTTCTTTATGTGTAAGTTCTTGCCATAACTCTGTCTGTCTTGTATTATCAGCAGTGACTTGATTCAATTTCATTGATAATTTTGATACTTCTTCTTGTGAAGCATCAAAACACTTTTTCAAGGCAATGGTATATGTCTTTACTTCAGTAAATGAATTTGAAATGTCATCAAGGACTTTCTTGTTATCTGTCTTGATAATATTTATGGCTTGTTTAATTCTTGTTTCAATTATGTCATCAATATTGAATTTAGAATATTTATCTGTTAATTCTTTAATAATGGCAGATTGTTCATTTATTTTATTGTTAGAAGAATTATCATTATTGGAATTTTTAATTGTTCTCAAAACTTTTTCAAAACACATAAGTGTTTCATTAATTTGGCACAGACTCAGGTTGTTTGTTTTAATGTTGTTACAAATGGTGTCATTTTTATCAGAAAGATGTTTTTTCACGTCATTTATAGCATTATACAACTCTGGGATGGAATCAAATATGTCAGAAATCATTTCTGGAACCTTAATCTGGCTTCCTCCTTCTTCTGTAATTCCATCATGGTTCTGGCCATCTGAAATACATTTTCCATGGCATCCTGCTGAATCTTTGGGATTCTGTAGCCCTGGCTGTAAGGTTTTGGGGCTGGTGCCTTCCCTTTGCCCTTGTTTGGAGTTTGTGGCTGCTTTTTCACGTTGGAATTGCTGCTGCTGGCCACTGGGGCTGTTTTTGGCACTGGTTTGGGTGGTGGAGGGTTGTTTTTCCTCCATTCTAGTGTCAAAAGCATCATGTTTTTCTTCTCCATCAATGGATGCCATCCATTGAGCAATTTGCAAGTGTTGGGATGGCCCAAGAATTTTCTTACTGTCAGGTAAGAATTCATGCAATTCTTCCACAGGTCTGCAAGGATCTGGTACTCCTTGAATTGGAGTGCATTGTTGTATGCACTGTGGCTGGCTTTGTATATGTCCACAGAGGCTTGTTGTGGCGGTGTCAGCTCTTTTTGAAGGTAAAATGGTATTATCAGCTTCAGAATGACCCATTTTAGTTGTTTGGAAGTCATCAACTGACCCTTTTCCTTCTGTACCTGGTTGGCCTCTGCCATAATCACGTCTATTACCTTTTTGGGAGCTGCTTGAGGGGTTGTAGCTGGCTCCTGACCTGGTTGAAGGCATAATTATGGTTAAAAAAGGCTTAAAATAGTATTTTTACGTCAAAAACTTACTATTGGCCAAATCTTTGGCTTTCTGAAGTGTATTACTTATATCCAAGTTAATTAATTCAGAAGATATTGGTTCAGGTTGATTATTTTGAGTCACAATAACAGTACTATTATGATCAGAATTAACAGTACTGGCAGGGATAATGCTGGTTACTGTTGAGGCTGTTTCAATGTTTTCTTGTCTTACCACGTTGTCAGACACTAAAATTAATGAAAAAGCCAATTAATTAAGTAAAAAAAAGGTTATTTCAAAAAAGAAATAAAAATATAAGCCTCACTTATAATATGAAAAAAATTATTTTTTAAGGATTTTTTTTGGATTATAAGTATTTTTTATATCTTTTTAAATTTTTCAATATAAGAAAAAGATTTAAAAAGAGTAAAAAAAATATGTCACAGGTAAAATATCACGGCTGGGCCCCCAAATGTAAGGTGTGGATATGAAACTTTGATTAAAAATCAAGTACTTTTCCTGTCCTCAAAATTTGTATAAGGTAAAATTCAGTTAAAAATAGTATGAAATATTATTTTTAAGAGAAAACACGCCACTTTTATTGTTTATAACTTTATTAGTATAAAACAATAATATAAAAATTTATTGTTTTACCAACAATAAAGATTTATCCAAAAAATACTCTACAAGAGATATTTTAAGGCTACAAAAGAAATTTCTTCAAGAGCAATTTCAATTGGAATTAATTGAGCAAAGAACTGCAAGCAATTAATTAAAGAACAAAGTCTTTAAAAAGAATATTAAAGAGAAAACACGCCCAAAAGTGACCAGAGTGAATTTGGAAACAAAGTGACAAAGTTTACAGTGATGAAAGATGCTTTAATTCACTTTTGGGGTGGTTCAGGGGTAAAAATGATTATAAGAGTTACAAACAATGATTATAATGATTTTTTCACGTGGTTAAAAGGATTAAAATGATTTAAAAGTGGTGGTTGGAATCTTTGATTGATTGGTTTAACAGTTTTAAACTAATTAATAAAAGGAAAAGATTCTAACATGAAGAGAAAAGTGGGGCAAAGAAGACATTCTTTTATAGCTATCAATTCTCTTACTCCAAAAGTAAAAATTACTCTTGTCAGTCGTGAAAAACAGTCTGACAACAGAAAAGCCAATTATGGCATCATTGAACCCTGGTTTAGACCAAAAAGGGCTGGTTTAAGCCATTTTTAGCCATTTTTAGCCATTTTAGACCCTTAAATCAGCCATTACTATAGCAATACCAGGCCTAGAGCCTTCAAAACACGTCAGAATGTGTGTCAGAGGCGTAGAAACCAGTTAAAACTGTTTTTATTATGATTGTTTTATCTTAAGGGTAGTTTTACCTTCTTGGCAACAGCTAAAACTACCCCAGTTGGTATCAAAACCTCATCATCAATTGAGTCCACAGACCCTGTAACTCAATTCCAGGCCAAAAGTGATGAACTTTTGCGTGAATTTTGACATCCCACGCCTGTCAGCAAGGATTTTGGGGGTCTAGCTCCCCCTTAGAGCTGGAGTTCCTTTTCCCCCCCAAATTTAATCTTTCCAATTTATTTTTCCTTTAATTCCTCATCATGTATTATACTTATAATTTACACATGTAATTCAATTCAATTGTACAGTACAATACAGTAATAATTGACACCTCATATGTAAATCAAAGTTCACTTATGTAATACACGCGCACATTTTGACATTTCAATTGAATTCAATTGAAAATACTTTAATTCCTCATAACTTCTAAACTAAACACAACACCTCAATTTTAACACAAAAATTGATGGTTAACACCACATGTGGTGTGAATTAAATTAAGGTTTTGAGGATTTTCAACTTTTGTATTGAAAATACTAAAAACTTAATTTAAGCTTATTTAGAGTTGAGTTACAAAAATTTCACTCAGAGGTGACCCCACCTGATTTTTTATGAGGAATCCAATGGTGAAATAAAATTTATATGTTTATTTATTGGATAAAAAGTTATAATAAATTTTATTTAACTTTTTTCCAAATTTATTTATTTTTTCACAATTTTGTTAAAATTTCATTTTTACTTAAATTTTTCAAGTATAAATGTAATTTTATATTTACAAAATTTAAAGTAATTTTATTTTTAAATTATAATTAATTTTTTATTTTTAATATAATTTTATATTTATATTTTTTATTTTTATTTTAATAATATAAATAAATTTATTTTATTTATATTAATATGTTATTTTTTATATTTGTGGTCTTTTGGGTATATGAAATTACCTCTAAGGCTCACAAAAATGAAATACAGTTCTTGATGGGTCCAGACTGTATTGAAATGAAGGTGGTTGCCAAGATGGATTGAGTGGAGCTTTGACACTTGACAATTGAATGAAAGAATGAACTTCCTCTTGAGTCCCTTGAGAATGGTGGAACAGTATTGCCTTGGAGGAATGCTGTGAATGAAATTATCCAATGACGTCTTGATGGCGTGATTGGTCTTTGACACTGAAACACTTGCTCTTGAGCCTTGATGAGTCCTCTGAATGATTGGGTGCCTTGATGATGTGATGATATCTTGGAGTTTTGAAATGACCATTTGATGTTGCCACCATTGAATTTCTGTTGAAAAATGATTCATAATGATATATAACATCATTTATGGCATATTGGTTCATTGGAAAGAAGATTACGTCCAAAGGTCTTGAGATGGAAATACAGAGGGGAAAAAGATGGATGTGATGGCTTCAGAGCTTGGAAAGGTGTTTCTGGGTCCTTTGGGGTTTTGGCCACTTTTGGTTTCTGAGCCAAAAACTGGCCCAAAGGCTGGGAAAGTGTGTTTTTTCACACTTTGCGTCAAAGTGCGCAAAATTTCTCAAAATGTTCAAATATGCGCAAAAATGCCCAAATGGCCAAAAACAGCCATTTTGGCCATTTCCCATTGTTTTGAGGGAAATGACCAGAAATACCCAATTGGGCATATATTGCCACTATTGCTTCTGGATTGAGGTGAAGGGCCATAAAGGCCCCAAAAGACAAATGGCCATAAAGGGTCCTTAAGATGATGACGTGGCCATATTGGCCTATTAGCCATAAAAGGACTGTGGCTTGATATGCCATATGGAGATCCAAGGAGGTGAATTGCCATGGTTGTAACTTTTAGGGTGGAGTTCAAAGATAAACGCAGAGAAAGGGTGACAGAAGTGGCTAAGAAGAAAAATTCTTGTCACAATTGTGGTTCAACACACCATTACGCCAAAAACTGTCCAAAGGCAAAGAAGAAAGTCTATGCCATTTAGAAAGTCCCAGAGAAGGAGTCCCTCACAGAGTATTTTGAATCAGACTCTATGGGTGATGCCATCAGAGAAAAATCTGATGAAGGCAAAGACCCAAGAGGGGAATTTCTAGTGGAATACCAAGAGGAAACACCACTAGAAATCCAGGACATAGAGTTTGTGTAATATGTGTCTATGAAATGTCTGATGATATTACTATTAATCAACAGTACTATGACTGTTCTTATGAAATATAATAATAAAAATTATTATAACCACAAATAAATAAATAAATATTTCTTTTACTTGTTATACACCAGTATTGATCATAACAGTAATCAGTAATTTTATACTAGAATCAATTGCAAGAAGTATCAAATAATAAAACTTCTTTATTGAAATAATAAAATTATTTTAATATAAAATTATTATTTTCAAGAATAATTATGAATATAATTCTTGAAGAAAGCAATTACTAGAGAAAATCTATAAGAATTAAGATAAATCACTCACTAATATTCCAAAGATCTTATGAGAGATAATAGCAGAGAAATTTGATAAATAATTTTGGATTTAATGGATCAAAATGAATTTATAGCAGTTGTGAGCCTTTGAGATATGACCAAATACCCAATAAGGTCACAAGAAAGACTCAGAATAATTATACCTTTAAGATAATTATACTAAAATTACTTAGAATAATTATACACTAAAAATAATTACTTCAAAAATACAAAAATACCATAACTTGGTACAAAAATTGGTTTAACTTAAAAACCAATGAACCAACATTTGAAATAAATTATACCATTGGATTTCCCATGGTAAAAGACACATATACCATTTTTATGGCATATCTGTAAAGTCAATATTTAATGAGTTATAAGGAATAATACCTTATAAAAACCATAAATCCTTATTTATTTCAAGAACCAATTAAACAACATTTGAAATAAATTGTACCATTAGATTCCCCATGAAAATTCACACATAAAACATTTAATGAGCTAATTTCCAAAGTTAATACTTAAGGAATTAACCTGAATATATGCACTTTTTTGGTCAATGCATATATTCAAGGATCATAGCTAATATCTCTTAAACTATACAAGATAGAGTGATGAACCAAAAATAAAGTTACCACGTAACTACTGTAAGAACACAGATATAAGCTTCATTTTACAAATTATAATCAAGGTTAAAACCTATGATGAAATATTGATAAAAATCAACAGAGCTGTTGACCACTTTGTTGTGAAAGTGGTCCAAACTTAAAAGAAAGTACACAGTTGGATTCTACTAATTCATTCGTGAAGATTGATGTAATTTTTATTATTAAATTCAGGGTATAACCCCCTGAAATGATGGTTTGAAGTTTGAAATATTGAATTTTGACAGAAAAGATGAGTTACAAGAAAAATCATCAAAATTAGAGTTTTGATGATGTAATGAAACGCTCTTGGCAGCATAATAGGGTTATGTCAGGCTATCATAATTCACTCTCTGAATTGCTTTAGCGTGTAAAACTTAAAAGGTATTAAAGATCAAAGTTTGAGCTTAAATTGAGCTGTTATGATCACCTACTGTAACCTTAAATTAAGTTTAACAGTAATATGAGTGATAAAATAGGTGAACACTATTAGTTTATAGTTAAGACTAATAAACTCCACGAAATTTGGGGTTCTGCCAAGCCTCTGATGTCATCAAACTTAGAGTTATAGTGATAACTCTCAATAATGGTGTAATAATGATGTAATATGGTTTGATCATGATGTAATCATCCTCAAACCTTAAAATATTGATCAATTCTAGTGGATATGATCAGTACACGTCCACTAGAAGCCTGTTGGACTCTAGGAGGGAGGTATTTACTATAAATAGAGCTCTTTTTACTCTGTTTTCCCCTCAGACGCATCAAAAACATTAAATCAATTAAATCAAAGGTAATTTCTTTATTATTTATATATAAAACTATTATATTATTAAAGACCAAAGACCACCTTGTTATAATCATCTATTATGACATGATTAAATCATTCATTTAATTGTTTTTGCTAAAAAACTCTCTAAAATTCATTTCCACATAAAAATCAAGAATATTAGGAATTTTTCTTTATTTTTATTGTAAATACAATTTGAAAAGGTTGTATTTATATTTTTTGGAGTAAAATATTACAAAATTATTATATTAAGTGTTAAAAGTAGGTATTTCTCTCTTATTATAATAATTTTCTCTTTATTATTATTTTAATAATTCCTTAATTAATATAAATAGTATTTATATTAATTTATAACTTTAATATTGGTAATATTATTGTTATTAATTGTTTTTTATTAATAAAAAACAATTTTTTACGCCTTTATTATTTGTTTGTAACAATAATAAAGTACTTTCAAATATATTAATTATTTTATATTAATATATTTATTTTATTATATTATGTTTTATAATATAAATTATATTATTATATTTTATTAATAATATAATTATTTTTACGCCATAATTATAATAATTCTTTATTATTGTAGATATTTTTCATCTTATTTATTTCATTTATAAGCACATTCATAGTACAATAAGTAAGATATTAGTAATTTTTACTTATTGTTTCATAGTCAAACCTTACATTTGGGGGCCTGGCCGTGATATTTACTTAAAAGACCTTTAAAAAGATTCTAATTGGGTTTATCCAATAATAAATTATATTTATAATCATAAAATTATATAATAATTTTATATTTTATTGATCTTAAAAGCTATTGAGGCATTTGGAAAGCAATTGTAGTGTCTTACACGTGGTTTTTTCACATCCTTAGACTTGCAAGAACTTTCTTTGAGTAACTCTAGTGATTAAAAAAGATATTCTATAAAATAAAAATAATTTTTATTATAATTTAATTTTATAAAGAATCATACTAATTTTTATTTTATTCCTTAAAAATAAAAATAAAAAAATACAAAATATTAAAAACCAATAAAAAACTTATTTTTATTCATTTTTATTCATTTCTTTATTCATTTCAATTTTTTAAAGATATAAAAGCAATTTCTACGTGGAAAATTGCCATATCTTGCCAAAAAAAAAACTTCTTATAAAAAGACTTATATTTATTTGTCTTTTTTAGTGTTTGAGGATAACCCAACAGAAGATAACCAAACTACTGTTGATAGATTGGTGGAAGAAACTTGTCAAAGTTCTCCAACACCAGTTATCACTAAAAGAAAGAAAGCTAAGAAATTAGACTTTCCAGGACCCACCATTCAAGACTCTGAAGGTGAGCACCTCTTTTATAATTGCCATAAAAACAATTTTTATCCTAAAATACTTTTATTTTTTTTATTTCTTAAATTATGACTACCAGAAGAGGTTCCCAATACTCCATCTGATCAGATGGAGCTGGACTAAGAGGTAGGACTTATCCCTCAAAAGGGAAAAGAAAGGGCAATATCCCCAGTGGAACAGAATCCACACACGGAAGTGCCTTATCCCAAAGGCAAGTCCCAGAAATTCCCATGAAATCTGAACCTTAATTGGAGCTAAGTATGAGTAACTCAAATAGGTACAAATCACATTCAGAGGGCTCAAATAGACATCTACATGAGCCAGTACAAGCAGTATTACACAGTGTACAAGGACAAATATTGGGAAATGCTGCCTCAAATACACCAGGGAGTGATGAACTCCTGGCACATCCTGAAAAAGTTCCTCAAAGAGGAGGAAATAGTGAGATACTCCAATGGATGGAATCCACTATCATCCAAACCTCAAATCAAAAATATCAAGGAGTATCATGCCAAAAAGAAGGAGGAAACCAAGGAAGAAGCCCCAGTAGCTTCTACCAGCAAGCCCCAAGCCAACCCACTTCCCCAAGAAGGGAAGAAGAACAAGAAAAAGAATTGGAGGAAACCATATTCCCCAAGCTACAGGATCCCAAAAATCCAAAAGGATGCCATGGACAATGTTTTCAACATGGCCAGAACTTTGATGTAATTCAAAGACAAAGAGGAGCAAAGAATGAGACAACCCCATTTCCCAAAGAAATAACCTTGTCTCCTGATGCTGTAAATACTTTAACAGAGCTTAAAAATAGTATTTTACCTCCTAAAGACATCAAAAATAGTTGATTATCTTTCCAAGAAATAAATAATAGCTTATCATCTTTAACCAAACTTGTTGTACAAAATAAGAAAGAAATTGATAACATAAAATTTATGATTGAAAATAATAAACCAAAGGTATTAATTGACAATACTCAGAAATTAATACAAGGACAACAAGAATTGTACAAATACATAAGTGATATCAAAGAGAGAACTTTATCAATCAATTATGATGTGAGTATTGACAATCTTACAGAAAAATTAAACAAATTAAGTATTTCTGTAGAAAAATTTGAAGAAAAGACTTCATCACACCAAAAATTACTTTTGGACCATGTGGAAAAAAGTGATGAAGCAAGAATGCATCTAAAAGATGATATTCAACGTGAAATAAGGCTTATTACTGAAAAAATGGATAAATTGAATGAGGCTAATTTAAATATGCCAAAGTTATCAACTCCATTTTCTCATATAAGAAGCCCTGTTAAAACAAAAGAGGAATTGACAAATCCTTTCATAACAGACTTGAGTCACCAAGATAATAACCAAGTCTTAATGAAGGAAGAACCTCAGCTGAAAGAATGGCCAACATTCACAGGAGAAGGTGAATATGACCACATGTCATTTATTAAAACAATTGACATGTTACAAGAAGACTATGCCATACCAGATGAATTAATCACTGCAAGATTACATTCATTACTTGAGAAATCTGCAAAAAGATGGTATCATGGCATAAGATAAACAAATGGTAAAAATACCTGGTCTTGGTGGAAACAAGAAATAATCACCAAGTGGGAAAATGATGCCTGGAGGTACAAAATAGAAAATGCATTTGAAAATTCTTTCTTTGACCCAGACAAAGATAAAACTTTAACCTGGTTCTTAAAACAAGTTGAAAGACTTAATGCACTGTACCCAGAAATGTCACAAAAAATGGTGCATATGAAAATACTCAAGAAATGTGGAGGAGAGCTAGAACATGCCCTAAGAAGCAGGTGTATAGAACCATGCTCCACAGAAGAGTACATTAATGCAGTGGAAGACATAGTGACAAGAACTAAAATTGGCAGGACTTGGAAGAAATTGGACATGAAAAGCCCAAATAAACCATTTATCAAAAAAGATAAATCAAAAGAATCCTTCAAGCCCAATACATCCAACAATAATGAGCAAAGAAAATGCCATAAATGTGGAGGTATTGGACACATAGCCAATAATTGCCTCAAAAAGGCAAAAATCAATGAAATTGTAGAAACAGAAAACCACAATGACAAAGAGGAAGAATCTGACTCTGAAAAAGAGATAGAAGAATCAGAAACTTCTGAAAGTGATGAAATCAATATAATTAATGCAGAAATTAATAATATTGATATAATTTATGAAGTACTGGATGTCAACTCAAACTTACCACAAGTTGGAACATCTGACAAAAACCTGACAAATGTGCAAGATGCCAAACTGTACAAAACCAAACCTGCAAGAGGAATGGGGTATACAGCTGGAAAATCAAGTATAAGGATTGTCATGGTTGATAACCAAGAAGCAAAGGTGAACTTGGATAAAGGAGCATATTGCACCTGTGTTGGTAAATGTTATTTAAGTAAAATTGTTCCAGACTGGCAAGAAAAACCTATGCCAATACAAGGTGTCAAACTTAGTAGTGCAAGTGAAAGCATGATGCCCCTTGGAATAATTGACTTAACACTTATTTTCCCTCACCCTTCACAATGTGTCAGAACTAAAGTGGAATTTGTGGTAATGGACAACTGTACCAGTAATCACTTTATCCTGGGAAATGACTACTTATCAATCTATGGTATAGATATCTCTAACCAGAAGGATAGATATTTTACTATAGGAGACAATAAGAGACAAACGTTTGGCTTCTTAAATAACAAAAAAAACAAATTACAGTTATTAAGAAGGAAGAAGAGTTTCCAGAAAAGGAACCTTTTATATCTAAACAACTTAAAGAGGCATAATTCAATCAAGAATTAACAGAAAAAATGAAAGAAAAATTTATTAACCTCTTATTTAAGTACAAAGATGCCTTTGCAACTGACAAAGAGCCACTAGGTGCTATAATTGGGCATGAAGTAGACATAATTCTTAATGTGGAAAAGCCTTACCCACCTTTACTGAGGAGACCTGCTTACCCAGCTAGTTCAAGGGCTAGAGAAGCCTTGGAGGTACACATTAAAGAATTAATGGACCTTGGAGTATTAAGAAAAGTTGGACATAATGAACAGGTAGAAGTTACTACTCCTGTCATTATAACTTGGCATAATGGAAAATCAAGGATGGTAGGAGACTTCAGAGCCCTGAAAACCTATACCATTCCAGATAGATATCCAATACCTAGAATCCATGAGACATTAACACAATTGTCACAAGCTAAATTCATTACAGCTATGGATGCCTTAAAGGGTTTTCATCAAAATGTCTTAACAGACAATTCCAAAAAACTACTGAGGATAATAGTTCACTGTGGAATTTTTGATTACTTAAGAATGCCATTTGGGATAAAAAATGCACCTTCCCATTACCAAAGAATGATGAATACCATATTTCCTGAAGAATTATCAGAAGGATGGTAAATTATCTACATTGATGATATCATAATTTGCTCAGAAACTTGGGAAAATCACCTTACAAGACTAGAAGGAGTACTACAGAAAATAATCCAAGTGAATATGAAAATTTTCTTGAAAAAGTGTCATTTTGCATATAGTAAATTAAAAGCACTAGGACATGTTGTATCTGGACTTAGTCTAGGCATAGACAAAAATAAAATAGCGGCAGTACTACTTAAACCAATGCCTCAAACCAAAAAAGAAATGCAATCATTTTTAGGATTTGCTGGTTACTATAGACAGCATATAAAGGACTTTGCAAAAATTGCCAAATCCTTATATAAATTATGTGACCAACAAACAGTTTATGAAATGACTGAAGAAAGGGTAAAGGCATATGAAGAATTGAAAAATTCCTTAACAAATGCCCCATTTCTTCTAATGCCAGATTGGAAACTACCCTTTAAACCTTACATTGATGCTTGTGGAGAAGGACTAGGTGCTGCACTTCACCAAACACAAATTATCAATGATAAACCAGTGGAAGGACCAATTTGTTTCAGTTCAAGGTAGATAAAGCCAAAAGAAGCAAGGTATGGAGCCAGCCAAATGGAATGCTTATGCTTAGTGTGGGCTTTAGAAAAATTGCATTATTATTTGGATGGCACAGTATTTGATGTAATCACAGACTGTAATGCTGTGAAATCACTATTAAATATGAAGACTCAAAATAGACATAAGATTCTTTCAAATATGCAAAAAAAAGATGGGATAAAAGTCATAAGCCACCTGATTTCAAAATAGGAGACTTGGTTTTAGTATCAACCCTTAATTTCAATAACATAAAATCCCAAAGAAATTGAAAGATTCCTTTGCAGGACCATTTATGATAAAAGCACTTCATGGACCCAATGCTGTGCAATTGGAACTCACAGGTGCACTAATGAACAAACACCCAACTTTCCCTGTAAGTCTGATAAAACCTTACAGTTCAAGTGACAAGGAGTTATTTCCACTAAGAAATAAACCCCCACTTGAAACCCCCCCCTTGGAAGAAGGAGAAGAAAAGAAAATAGTAAAAGTCCTTAAAGAAAGAAAGACAAGAAACAAAAAAGAAAGGGAATACCTTGTAAGGTATAGAAATCCAACTCAAGAAGATGAATGGCTACTTGAGAAAGATATAACAAATGCTGATAAACTACTAAGAAGGTTCAGACATGAAAGAAAACCTGAAAAATAGAAAAGTTAAGCATTATTGAGCTTCAAGACTAACAAAGTCTATTGAAGAGGTAGGACAGTGGATGATACCCTAATTACACATATCAGATTGTGGTACAATCTTTTTTTGGTGGTAGGGAATGTGAGCCTTTGAGATATGACCACATACCCAATAAGGTAACAAGAAAGACTCAGAATAATTATACCTTTAAGATAATTATACTGAAATTGCTTAGAATAATTATACATTAAAAATAATTACTTCAAAAATACAAAAATACCATAAATTGGTACAAAAATTGGTTTAACTCAAAAACCAATGAATCAACATGTGAAATAAATTATACCATTGGATTCCCAATGGTAAAATACACATATACCATTTTTATGGCATATCTGTAAAGTCAATATTTAATGAGTTATAAGGAATAATACCTTATAAAAACCATAGATCCTTATTTATTTCAAGAAACAATGAAATAACATGTGAAATAAATTGGACCATTGGATTTCCCATGAAAATTCACACATAAAACATTTAATGAGCTAATTTCCAAAGTTAATACTTAAGGAATTAACCTGAATATATGCACTTTTTTGGTCAACACATATATTCAAGGATCATAGCTAATATCTCTTAAAATATACAAGATAGAGTGATGAGCCAAAAATAAAGTTAGCACGTAATTACTGTAAGGACCCAGATATAAACTTTGATTTACAAATTATAATTAAGGTTAAAACCTATGATGAAATATTGATAAAAATCAACAGAGCTGTTGACCACTTTGTTGTGAAAGTGGTCCAAACTTAAAAGAAAGTACACAGTTGGATTCTACTAGTTCATTCGTGAAGATTGATGTAATTCTTATTATTAAATTCAGGATATAACCCCCTGAAATGATGGTTTGAAGTTTGAAATATTGAATTTTGACAGAAAAGATGAGTTACAAGAAAAATCATCAAAATTAAAGTTTTGATGATTTAATGAAACGCTCTTGGAAGAATAATAGGGTTATGTCAGGCTATCAGAATTCACTCTCTGAATTGCTTCAGCGTGTAAAACTTAAAAGGTATTAAAGATCAAAGTTTGAGCTCAAATTGAGCAGTTAAGATCACCTACTGTAACCTTAAATTAAGTTTAACAGTCATATGAGTGATAAAGTTGGTGAATACTATTAGTTTATGATTAAAACTAATAAAATCCACGAAATTTGGGGTTCTGCCAAGCCTCTGATGTCATCAAACTTAGAGTTATAGTGATAACTCTCAATAATGGTGTAATAATGATGTAATATGGTTTGATCATGATGTAATCATCCTCAAACCTTAAAATATTGATCAATTCTAGTGGATATGATCAGTACACGTCCACTAGAAGCCTGTTGGACTCTAGGAGGGAGGTATTTACTATAAATAGAGCTCTTTTTACTCTGTTTTCCCCTCAGACGCATCAAAAACATTAAATCAATTAAATCAAAGGTAATTTCTTTATTCTTTATATATAAAACTATTATATTATTAAAGACCAAAGACCACCTTGTTATAATCATCTATTTTGACATGATTAAATAATTTATTTAATTGTTTTTGCTAAAAAACTCTCTAAAACTCATTTCCACGTAAAAATCAAGAATATTAGTAATTTTTCTTTATTTTTATTGTAAATACAATTTGAAAAGGTTGTATTTATATTGTTTTGCGTAAAATATTACAAAATTATTATATTAAGTGTTAAAAGTAGGTATTTCTCTCTTATTATAATAATTTTCTCTTTATTATTATTTTAATAATTCCTTAATTAATATAAATAGTATTTATATTAATTTATAACTTTAATATTGGTAATATTATTGTTATTAATTGTTTTTTATTAATAAAAAACAATTTTTTACGCCTTTATTATTTGTTTGTAACAATAATAAAGTACTTTCAAATATATTAATTATTTTATATTAATATATTTATTTTATTATATTATATTTTATAATATAAATTATATTATTGAATTTTATTAATAATATAATTATTTTTACGCCATAATTATAATAATTATTTATTATTATAATTATTTTTTATCTTATTTATTTCATTTATAAGGACATTCATGTACAATAAGTAAGATATTAGTAATTTTTACTTATTGTTTCATAGTCAAACCTTACAGCAGTATTACATCAATATATAGTTGACTTCCATTATTTCACGTCTTTCTGATTGATTCTGAAGGAAAAAAGCACTTAAAAGAGGCTTTAATAAATACTTACTGGTTGCTAATAAAGGTATAATTGTGAACCTTTGAGATATAACCACATACCCAAAAAGGTCACAAGAAATATTTAAAATAATTATACATTAAAAATAATTACCTTAAAACTACAAAAAATGCCATAAATTGGCATAAAGCTTGGTTTAACTTAAAAAACAACGAATAAACATGTGAAACAGACTATACCATTGGATTCCCCATTGTAAAATACACATATACCATTTTTATGGCATATCTGTAAAGTCAATATTTAATGAGTTATAAGTAATAATACCTTATATAAAACATAAATCCTTATTTATTTCAAAGACCAATGAAACAACATGTGAAATAAATGGTACCATTGGACTCTCCATAAACATCCACATATAAAACAATTAAGAAGTTGAGCTCCAAAGTCAATACTTAAGGAATTAAGCTGAATATATGCACTTTTTTGGTCAACGCATATATTCAAGGATTTTAGCTAATATCTTTTGAAATATGCATGATAGAGTGATTAGCCAAAACAAAGTCATCACGTAATTACTGTATAAATACAGAAATGAAGTTTACTTAATAAGCTATAAACAAGGTTAAAACCTGTAAGGGATTATTGATTAAAATCAACAGAGCTGTTGACCACTTTGTTGTGAAAGTGGGCCAAACTTAGAAAAAAGTATAAAGTTGGATTCTACTAGTTAATTGTTGAAGAATGATGTATTTTATATTATAATATTCAAGGTATAACCCCTTGAAATCATGGTTTGAAGTTTAAAATATTAAATTTTGACAGAAAAGATGAGTTACAAGAAAAATCATCAAAAATAGAGTTTTAATGATGTAATGAAAAGCTCTTGGAAGCATAATACGGTTATGCCAAGATGTTAGAATTCACTCTCTGAACTGCTGTAGCGTGTAAATCTTGAAAGTTATTAAGGATCAAAATTTGAGCTTAATCTGATCATTTATGATCACTCACTGTAACCTTAAATTAAGTTTAACAGTAATATTGTGGGAACTCCTCTTGTGTGGGATTAAAATGAGGCAGTACCTGGAGGGGAAAATCACAGGTAACTAGTTTTAAATTGCTAATAACTACTGTAATCAAGGGTGGCAAGGGTGTATTGCCTGCCCCTCCTAAAATACTGAACAAAATCTTCCTTGGAGCTCACAAACCAAAATAAAATTAGTAAGTGGCTTTACAACTGCAGAAGAAAAAACTTCAGCAGTCTCAGATCAGACCTATTCAATAAATAATATAAGAAATAAATGTCAGTAATTTGGTTAATTTTTTTAAAATATTAAATTTTGACAGAAAAGATGAGTTACAAGAAAAATCATCAAAAATAGAGTTTTAATGATGTAATGAAAAGCTCTTGGAAGCATGAAATGGTTATGCCAAGATGTTAGAATTCACTCTCTGAACTGCTGTAGCGTGTAAATCTTGAAAGTTATTAAGGATCAAAATTTGAGCTTAATCTGATCATTTATGATCACTCACCGTAACCTTAAATTAAGTTTAACAGTAATATTGTGGGAACTCCTCTTGTGTGGGATTAAAATGAGGAAGTACCTGGAGGGGGAAATCACAGGTAACTAGTTTTGAATTGCTAATAACTACTGTAATCAAGGGTGGCAAGGGTGTATTGCCTGCCCCTCCTAAAATACTGAACAAAATCTTCCTTGGAGCTCACAAACCAAAATAAAATTAGTAAGTGGCTTTACAACTGCAGAAGAAAAAATGTCAGAAGTCTCAGATCAGACCTATTCAATAAATAATATAAGAAATAAATGTCAGTAATTTGGTTAATTTTTAGATTTTAATGAAATACTTGTCTGTTTAATTTTAATATTTTTTGGTTATATTGAGGTGAGTTGTTTCTTCTTGGTGTTAAATCCTTGGTAAGATGGGTTATTTAAGGTTTTCTAGAAAATTTGATGAGTTTTGATAAAGGTAATTTTCTTAAGTTAAAGTTATAATAGAGTAAAATAATTTTTTTAAAGGTTTGTTATTTTTTTGGAGAGTGGCTAATAATAATATAAAGTTCTATTTGTTAAATTTAAGAGGTAAGATTCTTTGATATTGGATTTTTAAAGGGGTAAGTTATTTTTAAGTCTTGATAAATGGTGTTAATCTTACTGGATAAAATATTTTAATAGAGTAGCAACCCTAATCTTGGGTTCTGGATAATTTAATAATAATTTTTTGTTTTAAATAATAAGATTCCACTGAGCTTAGCTACTGGGTAATCTTCAACACTATACTTCCACTGAGCTTAGCTACTGGGCAAGTAAAATTCACTATAATTTTCTCGACTACCTCCCAGGTGAGGGATGAATCATTCCTGTGCTTGCAATGTGCAGGGGATATAATTTTTTCATGGGGGTATTTTGAAATTTGGGGGGGAGAGAGCCTCTCTATTTATACCTTTTGGGAGCCCAGGGGGCCCTCCATGGGAGCTGTCTTTTTCCGCTTTAACTCCTCTTGATTTCATCATGTGACTCTGTTTTTTGGTGAGGACCTTTATTTGCGGAGTCAGGTGATTTAAAGTTTGGTGGTAATATTTTCTCTGCACAGCCTTCATTCATCACATGATGGTCTTTTGGTGAACTAATTATGATGTGATATTCTTGGATTTTCCTTGCATGCATGAGGTTATTTAATTTTGGCTGAGGAGTTTTGTTGTGCACAGCCTCTTCTCTGTCACATGATATTCTGTTGGTGGATGTAATATCACATGATGACCTTGTAATTCCTTTGCATATGTCATATTTTAGGATTGGTAGAAGTGGCTGTGTAATTTATGAAGGTGTCATGGTTGTTTTTCTTCTTTTTGAACTTTAAAATCAAGTCAGGTGATAATTTCTTGCACTGGTGAACTTACTGTTATGCATGAGATGATGTGATTTTTGAGTTTGACACATGCTGTGCATAGTCATGTAGCTGAGATTTAATTAAAATTGTGTACTGCATGCAGCCTGTTGTAACTAGCTTTGGTTTGCATGAGGTGATGAGTGGTGTAAATAAATCTGATTCTGTTTAAAGTTTCAAGTGGGGTTAATATGGATATAAGATAAGGTACTCCTATGGCTATTATGGGGTGTAAAGCTGAGTGGGGTGTGTAATTTGAAGGGTGGTACCTTATTTTTTGTAACTAGTTTACTATATGTAGCTTGATTTTTACATAGGCATAATGAAATTGAATAATTTATTTAAACACATACACTGCCCTTTGGTGCCTGTGCAATGGTTTTATGAGTTAAATCCAGCTTCTCACTGTAGAATTGACCTTTTGGTGTAAAATTGGAGTGTAAGTCTGCCTGTAGGCTGGATTTACTGCTGTTATAGGGTACTATGAGCTTGAGCCTGGTGAAAAAAAATGGTATGGAATACCACATCTCCCTCTCCATTTAATGCTGTCCCCAGCATTCCAGGTGAGAGCTCTCTATTCTTCATCTGATTCTGTGGTCTCCTCAAATACCTCTTCCTCATTTATTGATTCATCTTCTTCACTTTGTTCTTCTTCTGTGTCTTCTTTTGTGTTTCTCAACTTTTCTCTTGGGTAGAACCTCTTGATTTGAGATGCTGCAAATCTTCTTGCTAATTCTGTTCCATCAAGCTCTTCAAGTTCATATGGTCCATTGTTTTTTTGTCTGATTACTCTGTAGGGTCCATTCCATTTGTTTTTGAAAAGTAGTCCCCAATTAGTTTCTATTGCTTTGTTGTAAACCAGGAGCAAATCTCCTGGATTAAGTGGTGTTCTTTATTGGTGTGCCATTCTTCTATCCCAATATTTCATTGAGTCCTCCCTTGATTTTTTGAGTTTTTCTGCTGCTTTCCTTCTCATCTCTTCTTTTCCTTCCAATTGTTTGGCTCTGGCTTCCAATAATTCTTCAGTTGTGCATATTTTGTGCCATTCTACTGCTAAAATTGTTTTTGTTTCAATATCAATTGGTAATACTGGTAGTTGTCCAAATTGGAGTTCATATGGTGAGAAACCAGTTTTCCTTTTAGTTGAAATTCTGTCAGCCAAAGTAACCAAAGGTAGATATTTTTCCATTTCCCTCCATTTTCTCCACACATCTTGATTAGTGCATCTTTGAGTTGTTTATGACCCCTTTCAACCATTCCTTGAGACTCTGGGTAATAGGGTGTGGTGACTGTGATCCTTGATCCTGCTTTCTTTACTGCATCTTGCAATTCTTTCCCAAACTCTGGCCCTCCATCAACAGTTACTTCTTTTGGTGAGTCATACCTGCATATCCATTCTGAGGTGAACCATTCTGCAACTGCTTTTGCTGTTAATTTGAGTAGTCCAACTGTTTCTGGCCATCCTGAAAAATCATCTCTGGCCACAACCATATATTTCCACCTTCCAGATTTGATATTACCTGCATCCATGCTTACCCTTTCAAAGATTGTCAATGTTGCTGTAGGCCTTCCTGGTTCCCTTTGTAACCTTTGATTTCTCTTTTGGCAGGCCAGGCAAGATTGAACCCATTTCTTGACTGATTTCTTCATTCCTTCCCACCAATATCTTGCTTTAATTCTTCTGTAAGTTTCATTTTCCCCTCTGTGGCCCATGTCTTCATGAAGTGACTTCAAAATGTAGCTTTGAGCTTCATGACTTGATATAACCAATTGAGGGTTTGGGTTGTTTCTTCTTTTAAGCTGGCCATCTTCCAAGAAAAAGTTTGGTGACCATCTTTTAATCCTTCTAAATTCTTCATCTTTACTTGATTGTGGTTTTTTCATTGTACTTAAGTATTCTTGCATCCTCTTCCAAAATCCTTCTTGTTTTTTTGGTACTTGTATTCCTGAAAAATTGAGTGAATTTACATTCTTGGCCCCAAATCCAGGATGTGGCTTGATCCAATTTTCTTCTTCATCAAATTCTGGTGCATCTTCATCTTCTTCTTCTGAGTTTTTTGGTCTCCTTGATAGCCCATCTAGCATAGTGAAGGTCTTCCCTGGTTTGTGTACCCAATCAAAGGAAAATAGCTGAATGAAATCCACCCATCTTGTCATGGGGGCATTGCGTAAGCAAGGGGTGTTGATCATTTCAATTAAGGCCTTGGCATCAACTTGTAATTCAAAATGTTGTCCCCAAAGTATTGTCTGAAGCTTCTTGAGAATTCTTGAAACTCCACAGAGTTCCAATTTGGGTTGTGAGTATTTTGATTCTAATTTTGAAAAAGTTATTGATTAATATAATACTGGTCTGTCTTTTCCTTCTTTATCTTCTTGAGTGAGCACTGCTCCTGCAGCAATGTAGCTTGAATCTACTGCTAGCTTAATTTTGCCTGCTCCTTTGTCATAATCCAATTTCTTGAGGGTTATTTCTTCTCCAACTATTCTTCTGAGCTTATGGAAAGCCTCTTCACACTTTTGATCCCAGTCCCAGTCAACATCTTCTCTGGTGAGCCTTCTGAGTGGTGATGCAACTTGTGAGAAGTTTTCAATGAACATCCTTACATAGGCACAAAGTCCAAGAAATCCCCTTACTTCCTTCTTGTTAAGAGGTGTTGGTCAATTTTGAATTTTGTTGATCTTTTGTTTGCAAATTGTTCTTCCTTTAAATAATACAACATGCCCTACTATGTCCAAAGCTGCAACACAGCATGCAAACTTTGATCCTGAGATAGTAAGTCCTGCTTCTTCAATCCTGAATAAAACTCTTTCTAAGGTTATGGCATATTCCCATATAAATATTCTGATTGAAGGGTTTTCTGGTAGTGTTTCTTGGTTGTAAAGGGATCTTGGTCCTTTTATTCCTCCATTATCAATAAAAATTCCTACACTTTCTGGTATTTCTTCTTGGAGTATCCAGGTCATTTGGGCTTGGTATACTGCTACTGAGTTTGTGGCTCCTTGGGGTAGTCTTGTGAGTTTCATCCTTCCAAGGGGTGTTTCAAAAGTGATGAGGGGTCTTGTAGTGACATCTAATTCTCTTTCATCATATCCTCCCATGATGTCTCCTATTCCATAGCATGCTCTTCCTGCAAAGGCATCTACAAATTCTTCAATATGAGGTGGTAATCCAGCATCCTTGATGGTGACTTTGTTGAGGTTTTGAAGGTCATGGAAAATTCTGAGTTTCCCATTTGATTTGGCCACACAAAAGATGGGGCTTGTGTAGCTTGATGTGGATTGCTCATGGAGTCCAGTCCTGATTTTTCTCTGATCAATTCCATAAACTGAGGTAAAATTGATTTGGGAATGGGAATTGGTTTCTTCTGCCAAGGTTTATGAGGTATTACTGGTGTTTTGTAAGGTTTTCCATATCAGTGCTTGAGTAATCCTCTTTCTTCTTCACAGAAGGCTATTTCTTTTTCCCTTAAAGTAATAACATTTTTGAGTAAATTGATTTCTTCATTTGATAACCATCCAGGTGGGCCAAAATTGACTGCTTGCAGTCTTTCATGGGTGACCTTGAAGGTTTCTCGAAATATAGGTGGGTTTGGTGATAAGGGTGTTTCATAAGGATCTCTTGACAAAGGTGGTCTTTCCAAAGGTGGGTTAAGGTCTTGAGGCATTGGCTCATTGACTGGTCTCACCTTCTTCAGGACTGATTTGTATTTGGCTGTTAAAATTTGGTGATCCATCTTCAATTAGTTATTTTTTTTCTTCTCTTTTTTTTTTAATTATTTCTAAGAATTTGCTAGTGTCCTGAAATCTTGAGGTCTTCACAGTTCTTCTTTCTTCTTTCTTCCATAAAAAATGTAGTTTAAGATCATACAGGACCTACAACTAGGTGTGTAACCCCTGTATATTAAGTATACAAGTCCTGCAGCTTAAGTCATGCAAGGACCTCCTGGCCTAATCAAAGGGCTTATCTTGACTCTTGAGCTCCTTTGGGCTTAATTTTAGATTCCACTTGACTCTTTTTTTATTCTTCAATCTTCATGATTCCCACTTGATGCAAGATTATTCTGGTTGTTTTATTGATTGATGAGGAATTTTCTTGTCTTAATTTATGGCTTGAGGCTTCACTTTGTTCATTTTGGCCAATTTGATAATGATAAACACCTGTAAAACCCCTTGTTCCTGTTACACAAAGGGAGCAGTTTATTGTCATGCTGAGGACAAAAATGGTCCTTCAGCACTTCTCCTGACTAGGACAATCCCCTCCAGCTTCTTGGCTGTTATTTTTCTTTTTTTTTATAATTTTCCCTGCCCAAGTTTACAGGGGAAGCAGTTTAGTGTCATGCTGAGGCCCTCTTGAGTCTTCAAGCTTCTTGGAAATCCCAAGGGCAATTTTAGCTATATGTTTACATAATCTTGTTGGTCCATCCTGTGAGTGAGTCTTGAGTCCATAATGAATCCAGTGAGTCATCATTCAGTCCATAAATCCTAGCCAGTGATTCTTGAATTCCAATTGAGTTTCATTCCAGAATCAAAGAAATTTCCAAGGTCTGGTGTTGTCCAAAGGTCAATCCGTAAGGAACTCCTGTTTTTCTTCATAAATAATCTTTTTCATTTCCAGTATTCTGAATAATTGTCCTACGATAAGTTGTTTCCCAATTCTCTTGCTATTTCTTCAAAATAATTTATGTCCTTTTGTTCTTTTGTATTCCTGAATTATACCTGTTATAAAGAAATGAAAAATAGCAAATTGTAATAATAAGGTGATTTAAAATTGATTTTAATATTAATTTATTGATATTTTCTTAATAATATTTGTTTGGGATAAGGGCCCCCCTCTCCATTTAAAAATCTTGAGTTGGTTTTCAAATTTTGAAGAGGATATGTTCTCATTCCCCCAAACCTTCCACTATAAGGGATAGTGTAAGAAGTAAGTTTTCCCACCCCTTATTTTTTATAGTGATTTTGATAAGAATAAATAATGATACAGTAAGTTTTTATGTTAATGATGATTCAATAATAAGGTTTTTTTTAATGTATGTATAAAATAACCATAAAGTGAGATATCTGAGGGAAAATCACAATTTGAAAGAAATAAACCTGAATCACAATTAAGATCATGGAACTGTTTGGTTGAAGGTGGTAATTTGTGCCATTTAGCAAAAATGGGTGCTCTTGAGAGTATTTATGATTAATATTACATAGTTGAATGATCATAATTTGGGTCCTTTATTCATATAATGACCCTTATGATGCCACAACTCTTCCTTTTGGAATCATCATTGTGACTGAGACTTTATTTCAAGTCCATCCCCTTTATGGTTCAGATTTTCTGTTACCCATAAATGCATTTGAGTTGTTGAAAAAAATATAAAAAGTGAAAAATAAGAATTTGTAAATTTTTTTAAAAAAACTCTTGTTTGCTTTCGGGGGGCTTTTAAAATTCCTTTTGGAATCAATAGCACATTGAGGTGCTATTAATATGTAAATTCCCCAAGTTATGTCATCAATTCATGTGAGGCATAGAGGTAATTTCATATACCCAAAAGACCACAAATATAAAAAATAACATATTAATATAAATAAAATAAATTTATTTATATTATTAAAATAAAAATCAAAATATAAATAAAAAATTATATTAAAAATAAAAAAATTAATTATAATTTAAAAATAAAAAATACATTAAATTTTGTAAATATAAAATTACATTTATACTTGAAAAAATTAAGTAAAAATGAAACTTTAACAAAATTGTGAAAAAATAAATAAATTTGGAAAAAAGTTAAATAAAATTTATTATAACTTTTTATCCAATAAATAAACATATAAAATTTATTTCACCATTGGATTCCTCATAAAAAATCAGGTGGGGTCACCTCTGAGTGAAATTCTTGTAACTCAACTCTAAATAAGCTTAAATTAAGTTTTTAGTATTTTCAATACAAAAGTTGAAAATCCTCAAAACCTTAATTCAATTCACACCACATGTGGTGTTAACCATCAATTTTTGTGTTAAAATTGAGGTGTTGTGTTTAGTTTAGAAGTTATGAGGAATTGAAGTATTTTCAATTGAATTCAATTGAAATGTCAAAATGTGCGCGTGTATTACATAAGTGAACTTTGATTTACATATGAGGTGTCAATTATTACTGTATTGTACTGTACAATTGAATTGAATTACATATGTAAATTATAAGTATAATACATGATGAGGAATTAAAGGAAAAATAAATTGGAAAGATTAAATTTGGGGGGGAAAAGGAACTCTAGCTCTAAGGGGGAGCTAGACCCCCAAAATCCTTGCTGACAGGCGTGGGATGTCAAAATTCACGCAAAAGTTCATCACTTTTGGCCTGGAATTGAGTTACAGGGTCTGTGGACTCAATTGATGATGAGGTTTTGATACCAACTGGGGTAGTTTTAGCTGTTGCCAAGAGGGTAAAACTACCCTTAAGATAAAACAATCATAATAAAAACAGTTTTAACTGGTTTCTACGCCTCTGACACACATTCTGACGTGTTTTGAAGGCTCTAGGCCTGGTATTGCTATAGTAATGGCTGATTAAAGGGTCTAAAATGGCTAAAAATGGCTTAAACCAGCCCTTTTTTGGTCTAAACCAGGGTTCAATGATGCCATGATTGGCTTTTCTGTTGTCAGACTGTTTTTCACGACTGACAAGAGTAAATTTTACTTTTGGAGTAAGAGAATTGATGGCTATAAAAGAATGTCTTCTTTGCCCCACTTTTCTCTTCATGTTAGAATCTTTTCCTTTTATTAATTAGTTTAAAACTGTTAAACCAATTAATCAAAGATTCCAAACACCACTTTTAAATCATTTTAATCCTTTTAACCACATGAAAAAATCATTATAATCATTGTTTGTAACTCTTATAATCATTTTTACCCCTGAACCACCCCAAAAGTGAATTAAAGCATCTTTCATCACTGTAAACCTTGTCACTTTGTTTCCAAATTCACTCTGGTCACTTTTGGGCGTGTTTTTTCTTTAATATTCTTTTTAAAGACTTTGTTCTTTAATTAATTTCTTGCAGTTCTTTGCTCAATTAATTCCAATTGAAATTGCTCTTGAAGACATTTCTTTTGTAGCCTTAAAATATCTCTTGTAGAGTATTTTTTGGATAAATTTTTATTGTTGGTAAAACAATAAATTTTTATAATATTATTGTTTTATACTAATAAAGTTATAAACAATAAAATTGGCGTGTTTTCTCTTAAAAATAATATTTCATACTATTTTTAATTGATTTTTACCTTATACAAATTTTGAGGACAGGAAAAGTACTTGATTTTTAATCAAAGTTTCATATCCACACCTTACATTTGGGGGCCCAGCCGTGATATTTTACCTGTGACATATTTTTACTCTTTTTAAATCTTTTTTCTTATATTGAAAAATTTAAAATCATATAAAAAATACTTATAATTCAAAAAATCCATAAAAAATAACTTTTTTTCATATTATAAGTGAGGCTTATATTTTTATTTCTTTTTGAAATAACCTTTTTTTTTACTTAATTAATTGGCTTTTTCATTAATTTTAGTGTCTGACAACGTGGTAAGACAAGAAAACATTGCAACAGCCTCAACAGTAACCAGCATTATCCCTGCCAGTACTGTTAATTCTGATCATAATAGTACTGTTATTGTGACTCAAAATAACAAGCCTGAACCAATATCTTTTGAATTGATTAACTTGGACACAAGTAATACCCTTCAGAAAGCTAAAAATTTGGCCAATAGTAAGTTTTTGACGTAAAAATACTATTTTAAGCCTTTTTAACCATAATTATGCCTTCAACCAGGTCAGGAGCCAGCTACAACCCCTCAAGCAGCTCCCAAAAAGGTAATAGACGTGATTATGGCAGAGGCCAACCAGGTACAGAAGGAAAAGGGTCAGTTGATGACTTCCAAACAACTAAAATGGATCATTCTGAAGCTGATAATACCATTTTACCTTCAAAAAGAGCTGACACCGCCACAACAAGCCTCTGTGGACATATACAAAGCCAGCCACAGTGCATACAACAATGCACTTCAATTCAAAGAGTACCAGATCCTTGCAGACCTGTGGAAGAATTGCATGAATTCTTACCTGACAGTAAAAAAATTCTTGGGCCATCCCAACACTTGCAAATTGCTCAATGGATGGCATCCATTGATGGAGAAGAAAAACATGATGCTTTTGACACTAGAATGGAGGAAAAACAACCCTCCACCACCCAAACCAGTGCCAAAAACAGCCCCAGTGGTCAGCAGCAGCAATTCCAACGTGAAAAAGCAGCCACAAACTCCAAACAAGGGCAAAGGGAAGGCACCAGCCCCAAAACCTTCCAGCCAGGGCTACAGAATCCCAAAGATTCAGCAGGATGCCATGGAAAATGTATTTCAGATGGCCAGAACCATGATGGAATTACAGAACAAGGAGGAAGCCAGATTAAGGTTCCAGAAATGATTTCTGACATATTTGATTCCATCCCAGAGTTGTATAATGCTATAAATGACGTGAAAAAACATCTTTCTGATAAAAATGAAACCATTTATAACAACATTAACACAAACAACCTGAGTCTGTGCCAAATTAATGAAACACTTATGTGTTTTGAGAAAGTTTTGAGAACAATTAAAAATTCAAATAATGATAATTCTTCTAACAATAAAATAAATGAACAATCTGCCATTATTAAAGAATTAACAGATAAATATTCTAAATTCAATATTGATGACATAATTGAAACAAGAATTAAACAAGCCATAAATATTATCAAGACAGATAACAAGAAAGTTCTTGATGACATTTCAAATTCATTTACTGAAGTAAAGACATATACCATTGCCTTGAAAAAGTGTTTTGATACTTCACAAGAAGAAGTATCAAAATTATCAATGAAATTGAATCAAGTCACTGCTGATAATACAAGACAGACAGAGTTATGGCAAGAACTGACACATAAGGAAGACATGTATAAAATTGAAGTAATAAATTTAATACAAAGCTTCCAACATGAATACAGAAATTCCCAAAGGTGTAGCAACAGTAAAATGAATGACATTGAACAAATACTGAACACCTTACCAAGAATGTCTACACCTCTAAATCAAAATGAGGGCACAAGAATTTCAAATCCACAAGTATTGGATCCTGATAATTCACAATTAAAAAATGAATTATCCACTTCTTTTCATAACTTGGAACCATCAATGGGCCAAGCACTCTTGAAAGAAGTTCCAAAACTTAAAGAATGGCCTCACTTCAGTGGTGAAGGAGAGTATGACCATATGGAATTCATTAGAGGTATTGACATGATCAAAGAGGATTTTGAATTACCAGACAGATTGGTAACAGCCAGGTTTAACACCTTGTTTACCAAATCAGCTCACAGATGGTACATCAAAATAAGACAAGCACATGGACACCAGAGTTGGACTTGGTGGAAAACCCAAATCATCAACAAATGGGCAAATGATGCTTGGAGGTTTAAAGTTGAAACAGCCTTTGAATCTGCCAAATTTAATGCTGATAAAGACAGAGCTTTACCATGGTTTTGCCAACAAAAGGACAGATTAACAGCATTATATCCTGACATGTCAGAGTTTATGATCCATAGAAAAATTCTGAGACAATGTGGAGGTGACTTAGAGCATGCTGTCAAAAGCAGGACTACTGAACAATCTTCAGCAGAAGATATTATTAATATACTAGAAGAAGTAACCACCAGAACCAAAATTGGTTCTAGTAGGGTGAATCTCAAAACAAGGTTTAATACACCTTGGAAAGATTCTGTGGACAAAAACCCCAAAGAAAATTCTGGTAATATTAAATATAAATCTGCAGATACAGTCAGAAAATGCCATATTTGCCAAAGCACCACCCATTTAGCCAATACATGTCCAAAGAGGGGGAAAATCAATGAAATTGACATTGAAAAGGAACCAGATGTTGAAAAAGAAGACATAATTGAAGACAATTCAGATGATAAGTCATCCATATTTTCTGAATCTTCAAAAGATATAGAAAATATCAATGCCACTTTTGACATCATGGAATCTTATTCCCACTTACCACAATTGAGCAATGGTCAAGTTGATTTATCAAAAGTTCAAGATGCACAACTTATGAAGACAAAACCAAACAGAGGAAAAGGTTATACAGCTGGTAACTCCTGTATAACAGAAGTGGTAATTGACAACAAGCCCACCAAACTTTTGCTTGACCCAGGAGCCTTCTGCTCTTGTGTTGGAAAATCCTTTCTTAAAACTTGTGTGCCAAATTTTGAAGACCAATTGTTACCAATTGATGGTATAAAATTCAACAGTGCAAGTAACCCAATGAAAGCATTGGGAATCTTTGAGACCAATGTCATATTCCCACACATAAATGGGAATTTAAGGATCACAGTTGAATTTGTTGTTATGGAAAATTGCTCTAGTACCCATTTTATATTGGGAAATGACTATTTGATCATGTATGGGATAGATTTACATAATAACAAAGACAGATACTTTACAATTGGGGACAATAAGCGCCAGAAATTTGCCTTTTTACCATTTAAATAACAAATTACAGTAAACAAAGTATCACCAGTCAACTTAGAGTTAGAAAAATTCAAGTCTGAACAGTTAAATGAGGCTGAGATAAGCCTTCATCTGACTGACAAACAAGAAAATGAACTTTCTTCCCTTTTGTATGACCACAAAGGAGCATTTGCTACAGACAAAGAACCCCTGGGAGCAATTATTGATCATGAAGTTGACATCATTCTTAACATTGAGAGACCTTATCCACCACTCTTAAGAAGACCTGCTTATCCAGCAAGTCCAAAATCAAGAGAAGCTCTAGAAATTCATATCAAAGAACTTCTAGACCTTGGTGTAATAAGAAAAGTAGGCCACAATGAGGAAGTAGAAATAACTACACCAGTCATAGTGGCGTGGCATAATGGAAAATCCAGAATGGTTGGGGACTTTAGAGCTCTGAACACTTACACTGTTCCAGACAGATACCCAATACCAAAAATCCAAATTTCCCTTACTCAAATATCTCAAGCAGTGTATATAACCACTATGGATGCCCTTAAAGGATTCCATCAAAATGTGGTAACACCAAGAGCAAGAAAATACTTGAGAATTATTGTTCATTGTGGAGTGTATGAATACTTAAGGATGCCCTTTGGTATCAAAAATGCACCTTCACACTTCCAAAGAATGATGAATGAAATCTTCCCTGAAGAACTCTCAGAGGGATGGTTAATCATTTACATTGATGACATTATTATCTGTTCAAAGACTTGGGAGGAGCACATGTACAGATTATCAAGAGTTTTGACAAAAATCCAATCAGTAAACATGAAAATCTCCTTGAAGAAATGTCATTTTGGATTTAAAGAACTTAAGGCACTAGGACATGTTGTATCTGGTTTGTCCCTTGGAATTGATAAAAATAAAGTTGCAGCAGTATTGTTAAAACCCATGCCTCAGAATAAGAAGGAAATTCAGTCATTCTTGGGTTTTGCAGGATATTACAGGCAACACATTAAAGACTTTGCATCCATAGCAAGACCACTTTATAAGTTGTGTGACAAAGACACATTATTTGAAATGACTGTTGACAGATTCAAAGCTTTTGAATCTCTAAGAGAAGCATTGACCACTGCTCCACTCTTACTGATGCCAGACTTTAAATTACCTTTCAAACTGTATATTGATGCATCAGGGGATGGACTAGGTGCTGCACTTCACCAAGTTCAGATCATAAATGACAAACCTGTAGAAGGACCAATATGTTTCATATCCAGGCAAATCAAACCAACTGAAGCCAGATATGGAGCAAGTCAAATGGAATGTCTATGCCTTGTCTGGGCCTTGGAGAAATTGAACTATTTCTTAGAGGGATGTGTTTTTGAAGTAATAACAGATTGTACAGCTGTGAAATCACTTTTGAACATGAAAACACCTAACAGACACATGCTCAGATGGCAAATAGCCATACAAGAATACAGAGGCAATATGACTATTGTTCATAAGGATGGGAATATTCATAAGAATGCAGATGGACTAAGCAGATGGCCATTACCAAATAACATTGATAATCCTGCTTATGTTCCAGAAGAAGCTTCACCACAAATTCCAATAGAAGGAATAAGTGTTACAGACTTGAACACCACCTTCTTTGAAGTCAGAAATAGTTACACTCAAGATAAGAATTGTAGCATCTTATGCCAATTACTTAACAAAGACTGTTAAGACAACTCTCTAATACATGCCTTGGATGAAGTATGGAGAAAATCTTATAATGAAGGAAGATTTCACCTACTGGATGGTATAATTTACCACAGAACCAAGCACACATGTGTCATGACAGTTGTAGACAGGTCATTAATCAATCTTGTACTGAAAGAATGCCATGATAGTCCCTTTTCAGGACATCTTTCTGAAGACAGAACAAGAGAGAAAGTGAAGACCTGCATATGGGGGCCAATGTGGCAAAAAGATGTTGCAGAGTATTGCAAAACCTGTGACAGATGCCAAAAGGCAAATAAATCCACTGGCAAAAGACTTGGAAATATGATGAAAATCCAAGAACCAAACAGACCTTGGGAAATTGTCCATATGGATTGGGTAACTGGCCTACCATCAGGAGGTGACAGGAGCTATAATGCTTGCCTAGTAATTGTGGACAGATTCAGTAAAACTCCAATCTTTTTACCATGTCACAAAGATGATACAGCCATGGATACAGCTCTTCTGATATGGAATAGAGTAGTGTCATGGACTGGGATATTTACAAATATCATCAGTGATAGAGATCCCAAATTCACTTCAGCACTATGGACAAATCTTCACCAATTATTTGGCACTAAACTGTCTTTCTCTACAGCCTACCACCCACAAACTGATGGCCTGGCTGAAAGAATGATCCAAACCTTAGAGGACATGGTGAGAAGATTTTGTGCATATGGCCTTGAATTCAAAGATTGTGATGGATTTACCCATGATTGGTGTACTCTGTTACCAGCACTGGAATTAGCATATAAAACATCAATCCATGCTAGTACCAATCAGACTCCTGCGGTTCTAGAAAAAGGATGGAACCCCAAGTTACCCCAAGACTCCTTGAGGAAAGACTTAATTGAAATACATCTCACAGCTGCTAGCTTCAAAGGAATGCTAGACAAGGCTAGAAAGCATGCAGTAAGGTGCATGGAGGACTCTTTTGCATATGCTAAAGACAAATGGGATAAATCTCATGCAACTCCAGATTTCAAAGTGGGGGACCTAGTTCTTGTATCCACCACTAACTTCAATAACATCAAAGGATGTAAAAAGTTGAAAGACTCCTTTGCAGGACCTTTTGTGATTAAGGCCCTCCATGGAGAAAATGCTGTTGAAGTAGAGTTATCTGAAGAACTTAGCAATAAGCACCCTACATTTCCAGTGAGCTTGATAAAACCATATAAATCTAGTGATGCTGAGAAATTTCCCTTGAGGAATAAGGTTCCCCAAGTTATACCTCCTATTGAGACATCTGGTACTAAGAAAATAACCAAAGTTCTTAAAGAAAGGAAATTAAGAACCAAGAAAGGAAGGGAATACCTTGTTAGGTACAGTGACCCAACTTGTGAAGATGAATGGTTAGAAGAAAAAGATATACCAGAAGCTACCAAACTCCTGAGGAGATTCAGACACACTAGAAACACCAATATTACAAAGTAATATTCTTTTTAGGGGGAGGGAATGTGAGCCTTAGAGGTAATTTCATATACCCAAAAGACCACAAATATAAAAAATAACATATTAATATAAATAAAATAAATTTATTTATATTATTAAAATAAAAATCAAAATATAAATATAAAATTATATTAAAAATAAAAAATTAATTATAATTTAAAAATAAAATTACATTAAATTTTGGAATTATAAAATTACATTTATACTTGAAAAAATTAAGTAAAAATGAAATTTTAACAAAATTGTAAAAAAATAAATAAATGTGGAAAAAAGTTAAATAAAAATGATTATAACTTTTTATCCAATAAACAAACATATAAAATTTATTTCACCATTGGATTCCTCATAAAAAATCAGGTGGGGTCACCTCTGAGTGAAATTCTTGTAACTCAACTCTAAATAAGCTTAAATTAAGTTTTTAGTATTTTCAATACAAAAGTTGAAAATCCTCAAAACCTTAATTCAATTCACACCACATGTGGTGTTAACCATCAATTTTTGTGTTAAAATTGAGGTGTTGTGTTTAGTTTAGAAGTTATGAGGAATTGAAGTATTTTCAATTGAATTCAATTGAAATGTCAAAATGTGCGCGTGTATTACATAAGTGAACTTTGATTCACATATGAGGTGTCAATTATTACTGTATTGTACTGTACAATTGAATTGAATTACATATGTAAATTATAAGTATAATACATGATGAGGAATTAAAGGAAAAATAAATTGGAAAGATTAAATTTGGGGGGGAAAAGGAACTCCAGCTCTAAGGGGGAGCTAGACCCCCAAGATCCTTGCTGACAGGCGTGGGATGTCAAAATTCACGCAAAAGTTCATCACTTTTGGCCTGGAATTGAGTTACAGGGTCTGTGGACTCAATTGATGATGAGGTTTTGATACCAACTGGGGTAGTTTTAGCTGTTGCCAAGAGGGTAAAACTACCCTTAAGATAAAACAATCATAATAAAAACAGTTTTAACTGGTTCATACGCCTCTGACACACATTCTGACGTGTTTTGAAGGCTCTAGGCCTGGTATTGCTATAGTAATGGCTGATTTAAGGGTCTAAAATGGCTAAAAATGGCTTAAACCAGCCCTTTTTTTGTCTAAACCAGGGTTCAATGATGCCATAATTTGCTTTTCTGTTGTCAGACTGTTTTTCACGACTGACAAGAGTAAATTATACTTTTGGAGTACGAGAATTGATGGCTATAAAAGAATGTCTTCTTTGCCCCACTTTTCTCTTCATGTTAGAATCTTTTCCTTTTATTAATTAGTTTAAAACTGTTAAACCAATCAATCAAAGATTCCAACCACCACTTTTAAATCATTTTAATCCTTTTAACCACGTGAAAAAATCATTATAATCATTGTTTGTAACTCTTATAATCATTTTTACCCCTGAACCACCCCAAAAGTGAATTAAAGCATCTTTCATCACTGTAAACTTTGTCACTTTGTTTCCAAATTCACTCTGGTCACTTTTGGGTGTGTTTTTTCTTTAATATTCGTTTTAAAGACTTTGTTCTTTAATTAATTGCTTGCAGTTCTTTGCTCAATTAATTCCAATTGAAATTGCTCTTGAAGAAATTTCTTTTGTAGCCTTAAAATATCTCTTGTAGAGTATTTTTTGGATAAATCTTTATTGTTGGTAAAACAATAAATTTTTATAATATTATTGTTTTATACTAATAAAGTTATAAACAATAAAATTGGCGTGTTTTCTCTTAAAAATAATATTTCATACTATTTTTAATTGATTTTTACCTTATACAAATTTTGAGGACAGGAAAAGTACTTGATTTTTAATCAAAGTTTCATATCCACACCTTACAATTCATGAGTTTTTAATATAAATAACTCCTTCAGAGTTCAATTAATGCCTTCATGGCACAAATGCTTCTTCTTTTCAAACAAGTTCCAATCACTCTCTTGTAATTGAAGAAATATTTCAAATAAATTGATCATTTTTTTAAAAAAATAATACTTGATGTAGAGTTTTTTTTAATTATTGTTATTATTGAGTTGAAAAATTAAGCCAACTTAATGGCTCTTGTTGTAATAGTAGGAAAAGTATAATAGAATATTCTTGAGCTCATGAATGGGATATGACCCTAATTCTTAGTGAAAATAAATAAATGAGTTTGAAATAAATAAAAAATAAAAAATATGTCCAGAACATTCAATTCAGTAAAACTTTCTAATTCTTCTTTATAATGAAATAAAATTAGAAATTAAAAAAGAAGAATAAATGAAACCTTAGGTAGTTTATAGTCTTGCCTAGGACTTATCCTCCTTTGATAGTCCTTGTTCAATATTTTTGACTATTTTAAATGGGCAGTTTATGGTCTTGCCACGGACCATATTTTGTCTTTGCTTTGGTCCTTGTTGATAATTTTAGTGATTTGTTTTTGATATTTGAAGGGGCAGTTTATGGTCTTGCCAAGGACCATTGGTTTATTTTTGATTATTGTTAATAATTTGAGTGGGCAGTTTATGGTCTTGCCAAGGACCATTGGTTGATTTCTTTTCTTGATAATACTTTTGGTTTTGATTTATCTTCAAATCCAAGTTGAAAATTGAATTAAACAGTTTATAGTCTTATTTAGGACTATTGGTTGATTGTGTTGTAACTTTAAGTCCTTGTCAAGAATTTTAATGGTGGGCAGCTTATGGTCTTTCCAGGGAGCATATCTTTTGTCCAAACACTTTTGTTTGATAATTTTTGGTTTTCATGGGATTTGATTTATCTTCAAAGCCAAGTTGTATAATTAAATTCAACAGTTTATAGTCTTGTTAAGGACTCATTTTGATTTTAAAAGCATTTTCTTAAGCTCATAGAAGCATTAAAGTGTTTATTAATGTTGAATACCTGCAGAAGCAAAATCAAGTATGTTGGTATAGTTATTATACAACATAAAATAGCATAAAAAATAAAACAGCAGTTTAAAGCCTTGCTCAGGGCATTTCTTATGTGCTGTATGCCCTGGGCTTTTCCTTCATTTTTTTTTGTTCCTTTCATTATTTCATTAAAAAAAATACCTAAATTCCAGTAAAATAAAGAATCAGTAATTAAAAAAAATAACATAAAAAAAGAAATTGAGCAGTTTAATGCCTTGCTCAGGGCCTTGCATTGTCCTTTATAGCCCTGTAGCACATAAAAATAAATATGTCAGCTTCATGTAATATTAAGGGGAAAATCAAAAAAAAATCCAGCAGTTTAATGTCTTCCTGAGGAAATATTTGTTATTTCTTGTATCCTGAGGGCTTTTTCCTTTTTAATCCCTCATTCTGTTATATACCTTGATATTTCTCTTGTTATTATATATATATTGGTTGATAAAAAACTGTGAAAAAATAGAATAAAATTGTCAGTAAAATAATTAAGTCAATAAAATAATAAAACAATAGAAAACTGAGCTGTTTAAAGCGTTGCCCAGGGCTTGTTTTATTTGTTCATAGCCCTGTAGCATAAAAAATTAATAAAAAATAATTTAATTAAAAAAAAGAAAACCCAGCCATTTCAAGCCATGCTGAGGGCTTTTTTTGTTTCTTATAATCACTATAGTCAAAATTGAATATATTGGTCAATAAAATCATAAAATAAAGATTAGTTAGTATATTTTAAAAAAAGGGGGAGCAAAAGAGAAATGAGCAGTTTTAAGTCTTGCTGAGGACTTTTTTTTTGTATGCCCTGTAGCATAAAAAATTAAACAAATTTAATAGGATAAATAAACAAACCCAGCAGTTTAAAGGCATGCTGAGGGCTTTTTTCTTTTTTAGTTCCAACAGTTCAAGATAAAATATTAAATAGAAAATAAACTAAAAATAAACAATCAGTTTATTCATGAATATTTATACTTTTACTATTCTATACTTATTGTTGTTTGTTTTTGTTTTTATTTATTATTATTATTCCTGTTATTATTTGAAGGTAAGGTGGTCAGCTTTACAGGCTGATCTAGAAGCTGTTACAACCTTCCAGGGGCTTCGGGTAGGCTGTTTCCATCTCCAAATACCTTGAAAAGCACTTGATTGTGCTTCAAACCACTTCGGGTGGTTTATTTATTAATATGTGGGTGCTCCAAACCCCTTACTTTGTTAAATAGTTGAATTGGTTGGGGTGTGGGGTGCTATAATTGTAGTCGGGTGGCTGTTGTGGTCTTGATGGGTGTTATTACCCCCTAATTGAAGCTTTAAAATACTTCGGGTGACTATTTCTTACTTGCGGAGACAGTTAGATGGGTTTACTACCCACCCCTACCTTGTGTGGAACATCATTGGGTGAGTTTTTTTTGGTTTTTTTTATATTTATTCTTTTTATTTTTAATTTAATTTATTTTATTTTTCTCTTTCCTTTCTTTCTAATTCCTCTGAAAGCACTTCCATTGTGCTCTCAGCTTTTTCACGTGGTTTGTACTTGGTTGATTAGTCCTTCGAGTTCTTTTAAGCAGCTTTGGGTCAGAAGCTTTTGGCTCGATGGGTGTCAAAACACCATGTGATGCAGACTTCTGGTACTTGCAAGCGAGTCAGGTTGTAAGTGTTGATGAGCTTTCTGTGACATCTTTAGTTGCTTTCATTTATTGGTTAGCTTGTTTGATAGACCTATGATGATGATTGTATGTTTCGTAAATGGCTGGTACACCTTTCACTCATAGTCGCTGCTGTAGAATACCATTTCCAAGCTAAATGCACCCTAAAAAGAAGACCTGTCATTTTCTTTATCCATGGAGTTAGGAAGCAACCTTCTGTTGTTGGTGCATAAGTCAATTTTGAGCTTAAGCATATTAATGCCCAGTTTATTGGAGTTGGTGGGAGGTATTCCTTTAGTACAGCAGTGTGTTTGTTTAGTCGGAGTTAATGCTTTGGTGCCTCTTGACCGTTTAAACCTTTCAATGGTTATAGAAATTGATATCCTTCAGGTCTATGCCAGATTGCTCAAAATGTGAATGCATGTCATTCCAAACTACCACCAAATTGATAACTCCTCCAAGAATATAATTAATTCTTAATTCTTATGTCTTGTGAATCTTACCGTTGTCCCGTGATTTGAGAAGCTAGTATATATTTTTGAAATAACCACCCTCATGTTCCTAATTGCTGATTGAATGGTGATTTGTCCTGCACAATTATGATGTGTTGTTGACATTGCCTTCCAAAGTACTATTACAGTTTAAGGCTTTTTTTCTTCTGCTTTCTACTTTGTGTCATGTTTATTGCTGCAAGACTTGTTACTTGTGTTGTGATATTTGGGCTTTACATTATAATTATAATATTTTGATTTAATCTTGTATTGAAACACATATTTCATTGCTTATTACTTCAGTGCAGTTGCAGCACTTGTTAAATGGAAATATTTAGGCAAGCTGTAATTGTTTGGGTATATCAAGTGCTCTCAAAGAGTCCTAAGCTTTTTGAGTCAGATTGGAACCTGTCATTTTGTCTGCTTCAGGTATGAGGCACGAGTTTAATTTGTGATCTTGCATCCTCTTTAGTATGCTTTGTAGTTGCTTGACGGTTTTCTATACTAAATAGTTGATCTTTTGAGGTGGATTCTTGTCACCAAAGTGCATTTTGATTCTCTGATTTGTATTAAATTGTAATTGGAAATCCTCTTCTTGGCTTTTTATGCAGTGTTTTAGTAGGAGCTGTCAATGAGTATGTAGAACCGTTTGTCTTCATACTTCCTTTGACAGGCTTATTCAAGTCCACCTGAAGTGCATTGTTTGAGGCCTATCAATTTCTGGTTGAAGCTACCGCCTTAGTGTAAGCATTTGATTCCTATAAATACCCCCCTCTCTGGTCCAAATATTGTGAGCCTTAGAGGTAATTTTATATACCCAAAAGACCACAAATATAAAAAATAACATATTAATATAAATAAAATAAATTTATTTATATTATTAAAATAAAAATCAAAATATAAATATAAAATTATATTAAAAATAAAAAAATTAATTATAATTTAAAAATAAAAAATACATTAAATTTTGTAAATATAAAATTACATTTATACTTGAAAAAATTAAGTAAAAATGAAACTTTAACAAAATTGTGAAAAAATAAATAAATTTGGAAAAAAGTTAAATAAAATTTATTATAACTTTTTATCCAATAAATAAACATATAAATTTTATTTCACCATTGGATTCCTCATAAAAAATCAGGTGGGGTCACCTCTGAGTGAAATTCTTGTAACTCAACTCTAAATAAGCTTAAATTAAGATTTTAGTATTTTCAATACAAAAGTTGAAAATCCTCAAAACCTTAATTCAATTCACACCACATGTGGTGTTAACCATCAATTTTTGTGTTAAAATTGAGGTGTTGTGTTTAGTTTAGAAGTTATGAGGAATTGAAGTATTTTCAATTGAATTCAATTGAAATGTCAAAATGTGCGCGTGTATTACATAAGTGAACTTTGATTTACATATGAGGTGTCAATTATTACTGTATTGTACTGTACAATTGAATTGAATTACATATGTAAATTATAAGTATAATACATGATGAGGAATTAAAGGAAAAATAAATTGGAAAGATTAAATTTGGGGGGGAAAAGGAACTCCAGCTCTAAGGGGGAGCTAGACCCCCAAAATCCTTGCTGACAGGCGTGGGATGTCAAAATTCACGCAAAAGTTCATCACTTTTGGCCTGGAATTGAGTTACAGGGTCTGTGGACTCAATTGATGATGAGGTTTTGATACCAACTGGGGTAGTTTTAGCTGTTGCCAAGAGGGTAAAACTACCCTTAAGATAAAACAATCATAATAAAAACAGTTTTAACTGGTTTCTACGCCTCTGACACACATTCTGACGTGTTTTGAAGGCTCTAGGCCTGGTATTGCTATAGCAATGGCTGATTTAAGGGTCTAAAATGGCTAAAAATGGCTAAAAATGGCTTAAACCAGCCATTTTTGGTCTAAACCAGGGTTCAATGATGCCATAATTGGCTTTTCTGTTGTCAGACTGTTTTTCACGACTGACAAGAGTAAATTTTACTTTTGGAGTAAGAGAATTGATGGCTATAAAAGAATGTCTTCTTTGCCCCACTTTTCTCTTCATGTTAGAATCTTTTCCTTTTATTAATTAGTTTAAAACTGTTAAACCAATCAATCAAAGATTCCAACCACCACTTTTAAATCATTTTAATCCTTCTAACCACTTGAAAAAATCATTATAATCATTGTTTGTAACTCTTATAATCATTTTTACCCCTGAACCACCCCAAAAGTGAATTAAAGCATCTTTCATCACTGTAAACTTTGTCACTTTGTTTCCAAATTCACTCTGGTCACTTTTGGGCGTGTTTTCTCTTTAATATTCTTTTTAAAGACTTTGTTCTTTAATTAATTGCTTGCAGTTCTTTGCTCAATTAATTCCAATTGAAATTGCTCTTGAAGAAATTTCTTTTGTAGCCTTAAAATATCTCTTGTAGAGTATTTTTTGGATAACTTTTTATTGTTGGTAAAACAATAAATTTTTATAATATTATTGTTTTATACTAATAAAGTTATAAACAATAAATTTGGCGTGTTTTCTCTTAAAAATAATATTTCATACTATTTTTAATTGATTTTTACCTTATACAAATTTTGAGGACAGGAAAAGTACTTGATTTTTAATCAAAGTTTCATATCCACACCTTACATTTGGGGGCCCAGCCGTGATATTTTACCTGTGACATATTTTTACTCTTTTTAAATCTTTTTTCTTATATTGAAAAATTTAAAAACATATAAAAAATACTTATAATTCAAAAAATCCATAAAAAATAACTTTTTTTCATATTATAAGTGAGGCTTATATTTTTATTTCTTTTTGAAATAACCTTTTTTTTTACTTAATTAATTGGCTTTTTCATTAATTTTAGTGTCTGACAACGTGGTAAGACATGAAAACATTGAAACAGCCTCAACAGTAACCAGCATTATCCCTGCCAGTACTGTTAATTCTGATCATAATAGTACTGTTAATGTGACTCAAAATAACCAACCTGAACCAATATCTTCTGAATTAATTAACTTGGACATAAGTAATACCCTTCAGAAAGCTAAAAATTTGGCCAATAGTAAGTTTTTTGACGTAAAAATACTATTTTAAGCCTTTTTAGCCATAATTATGCCTTCAACCAGGTCAGGAGCCAGCTACAACCCCTCAAGCAGCTCCCAAAAAGGTAATAGACGTGATTATGGCAGAGGCCAACCAGGTACAGAAGGAAAAGGGTCAGTTGATGACTTCCAAACAACTAAAATGGGTCATTCTGAAGCTGATAATACCATTTTACCTTCAAAAAGAGCTGACACCGCCACAACAAGCCTCTGTGGACATATACAAAGCCAGCCACAGTGCATACAACAATGCACTTCAATTCAAAGAGTACCAGATCCTTGCAGACCTGTGGAAGAATTGCATGAATTCTTACCTGACAGTAAGAAAATGCTTGGGCCATCCCAACACTTGCAAATTGCTCAATGGATGGCATCCATTAATGGAGAAGAAAAACATGATGCTTTTGACACTAGAATGGAGGAAAAACAACCCTCCACCACCCAAACCAGTGCCAAAAACAGCCCCAGTGGCCAGCAGCAGCAATTCCAACGTGAAAAAGCAGCCACAAACTCCAAACAAGGGCAAAGGGAAGGCACCAGCCCCAAAACCTTACAGCCAGGGCTACAGAATCCCAAAGATTCAGCAGGATGCCATGGAAAATGTATTTCAGATGGCCAGAACCATGATGGAATTACAGAAGAAGGAGGAAGCCAGATTAAGGTTCCAGAAATGATTTCTGACATATTTGATTCCATCCCAGAGTTGTATAATGCTATAAATGACGTGAAAAAACATCTTTCTGATAAAAATGACACCATTTGTAACAACATTAAAACAAACAACCTGAGTCTGTGCCAAATTAATGAAACACTTATGTGTTTTGAAAAAGTTTTAAGAACAATTAAAAATTCAAATAATGACAATTCTTCTAACATTAAAATAAATGAACAATCTGCCATTATTAAAGAATTAACAGATAAATATTCTAAATTCAATATTGATGACATGATTGAAACAAGAATTAAACAAGCCATAAATATTATCAAAACAGATAACAAGAAAGTCCTTGATGACATTTCAAATTCATTTACTGAAGTAAAGACATATACCATTGCCTTGAAAAAGTGTTTTGATGCTTCACAAGAAGAAGTATCAAAATTATCAATGAAATTGAATCAAGTCACTGCTGATAATACAAGACAGACAGAGTTATGGCAAGAACTGACACATAAGGAAGACATGTATAAAATTGAAGTAATAAATTTAATACAAAGCTTCCAACATGAATACAGAAATTCCCAAAGGTGTAGCAACAGTAAAATGAATGACATTGAACAAATACTGAACACCTTACCAAGAATGTCTACACCTCTAAATCAAAATGAGGGCACAAGAATTCCAAATCCACAAGTATTGGATCCTGATAATTCACAATTAAAAAATGAATTATCCACTTCTTTTCATAACTTGGAACCATCAATGGGCCAAGCACTCTTGAAAGAAGTTCCAAAACTTAAAGAATGGCCTCACTTCAGTGGTGAAGGAGAGTATGACCATATGGAATTCATTAGAGGTATTGACATGATCAAAGAGGATTTTGAATTACCAGACAGATTGGTAACAGCCAGGTTTAACACCTTGTTTACCAAATCAGCTCACAGATGGTACATCAAAATAAGACAAGCACATGGACACCAGAGTTGGACTTGGTGGAAAACCCAAATCATCAACAAATGGGAAAATGATGCTTGGAGGTTTAAAGTTGAAACAGCCTTTGAATCTGCCAAATTTAATGCTGATAAAGACAGAGCTTTACCATGGTTTTTCCAACAAAAGGACAGATTAACAGCATTGTATCCTGACATGTCAGAGTTTATGATCCATAGAAAAATTCTGAGACAATGTGGAGGTGACTTAGAGCATGCTGTCAAAAGCAGGACTACTGAACAATCTTCAGCAGAAGATATTATTAATATACTAGAAGAAGTAACCACCAGAACCAAAATTGGTTCTAGTAGGGGGAATCTCAAAACAAGGTTTAATACACCTTGGAAAGATTCTGTGGACAAAAGCCCCAAAGAAAATTCTGGTAATATTATGTATAAATCTGCAGATACAGTCAGAAAATGCCATAGTTGCCAAAGCACCACCCATTTAGCCAATACATGTCCAAAGAGGGGGAAAATCAATGAAATTGACATTGAAAAGGAACCAGATGTTGAAAAAGAAGACATAATTGAAGACAATTCAGATGATAAGTCATCCATATTTTCTGAATCTTCAAAAGATATAGAAAATATCAATGCCACTTTTGACATCATGGAATCTTATTCCCACTTACCACAATTGAGCAATGGTCAAGTTGATTTATCAAAAGTTCAAGATGCACAACTTATGAAGACAAAACCAAACAGAGGAAAAGGTTATACAGCTGGTAACTCCTGTATAACAGAAGTGGTAATTGAAAACAAGCCCACCAAACTTTTGCTTGACCCAGGAGCCTTCTGCTCTTGTGTTGGAAAATCCTTTCTTAAAACTTGTGTGCCAAATTTTGAAGACCAATTGTTACCAATTGATGGTATAAAATTCAACAGTGAAAGTAACCCAATGAAAGCATTGGGAATCTTTGAGACCAATGTCATATTCCCACACATAAATGGGAATTTAAGGATCACAGTTGAATTTGTTGTTATGGAAAATTGCTCTAGTACCCATTTTATATTGGGAAATGACTCTTTGATCATGTATGGGATAGATTTACATAATAACAAAGACAGATACTTTACAATTGGGGACAATAAGCGCCAGAAATTTGCCTTTTTACCATTTAAAAGACAAATTACAGTAAACAAAGTATCACCAGTCAACTTAGAGTTAGAAAAATTCAAGTCTGAACAGTTAAATGAGGCTGAGATAAGCCTTCATCTGACTGACAAACAAGAAAATGAACTTTCTTCCCTTTTGTATGACCACAAAGGAGCATTTGCTACAGACAAAGAACCTCTGGGAGCAATTATTGATCATGAAGTTGACATCATTCTTAACATTGAGAGACCTTATCCACCACTCTTAAGAAGACCTGCTTATCCAGCAAGTCCAAAATCAAGAGAAGCTCTAGAAATTCATATCAAAGAACTTCTAGACCTTGGTGTAATAAGAAAAGTAGGCCACAATGAGGAAGTAGAAATAACTACACCAGTCATAGTGGCGTGGCATAATGGAAAATCCAGAATGGTTGGGGACTTTAGAGCTCTGAACACTTACACTGTTCCAGACAGATACCCAATACCAAAAATCCAAATTGCCCTTACTCAAATATCTCAAGCAGTGTATATAACCACTATGGATGCCCTTAAAGGATTCCATCAAAATGTGGTAACACCAAGAGCAAGAAAATACTTGAGAATTATTGTTCATTGTGGAGTGTATGAATACTTAAGGATGCCCTTTGGTATCAAAAATGCACCTTCACACTTCCAAAGAATGATGAATGAAATCTTCCCTGAAGAACTCTCAGAGGGATGGTTAATCATTTACATTGATGAAATTATTATCTGTTCAAAGACTTGGGAGGAGCACATGTACAGATTATCAAGAGTTTTGACAAAAATCCAATCAGTAAACATGAAAATATCCTTGAAGAAATGTCATTTTGGATTTAAAGAACTTAAGGAACTAGGACATGTTGTATCTGGTTTGTCCCTTGGAATTGATAAAAATAAAGTTGCAGCAGTATTGTTAAAACCCATGCCTCAGAATAAGAAGGAAATTCAGTCATTCTTGGGTTTTGCAGGATATTACAGGCAACACATTAAAGACTTTGCATCCATAGCAAGACCACTTTATAAGTTGTGTGACAAAGACACAGTATTTGAAATGACTGTTGACAGAGTCAAAGCTTTTGAATCTCTAAGAGAAGCATTGACCACTGCTCCACTCTTACTGATGCCAGACTTTAAATTACCTTTCAAACTGTATATTGATGCATCAGGGGATGGAATAGGTGCTGCACTTCACCAAGTTCAGATCATAAATGACAAACCTGTAGAAGGACCAATATGTTTCATATCCAGGCAAATCAAACCAACTGAAGCCAGATATGGAGCAAGTCAAATGGAATGTCTATGCCTTGTCTGGGCCTTGGAGAAATTGAACTATTTCTTAGAGGGATGTGTTTTTGAAGTAATAACAGATTGTACAGCTGTGAAATCACTTTTGAACATGAAAACACCTAACAGACACATGCTCAGATGGCAAATAGCCATACAAGAATACAGAGGCAATATGACTATTGTTCATAAGGATGGGAATATTCATAAGAATGCAGATGGACTAAGCAGATGGCCATTACCAAATAACATTGATAATCCTGCTTATGTTCCAGAAGAAGCTTCACCACAAATTCCAATAGAAGGAATAAGTGTTACAGACTTGAACACCACCTTCTTTGAAGTCAGAAATAGTTACACTCAAGATAAGAATTGTAGCATCTTATGCCAATTACTTAACAAAGACTGTAAAGACAACTCTCTAATACATGCCTTGGATGAAGTATGGAGAAAATCTTATAATGAAGGAAGATTTCACCTACTGGATGGTATAATTTACCACAGAACCAAGCACACATGTGTCATGACAGTTGTAGACAGGTCATTAATCAATCTTGTACTGAAAGAATGCCATGATAGTCCCTTTTCAGGACATCTTTCTGAAGACAGAACAAGAGAGAAAGTGAAGACCTGCATATGGTGGCCAATGTGGCAAAAAGATGTTGCAGAGTATTGCAAAACCTGTGACAGATGCCAAAAGGCAAATAAATCCACTGGCAAAAGACTTGGAAATATGATGAAAATCCAAGAACCAAACAGACCTTGGGAAATTGTCCATATGGATTGGGTAACTGGCCTACCACCAGGAGGTGACAGGAGCTATAATGCTTGCCTAGTAATTGTGGACAGATTCAGTAAAACTCCAATCTTTTTACCATGTCACAAAGATGATACAGCCATGGATACAGCTCTTCTGATATGGAATAGAGTAGTGTCATGGACTGGGATATTTACAAATATCATCAGTGATAGAGATCCCAAATTCACTTCAGCACTATGGACAAATCTTCACCAATTATTTGGCACTAAACTGTCTTTCTCTACAGCCTACCACCCACAAACTGATGGCCTGGCTGAAAGAATGATCCAAACCTTAGAGGACATGGTGAGAAGATTTTGTGCATATGGCCTTGAATTCAAAGATTGTGATGGATTTACCCATGATTGGTGTACTCTGTTACCAGCACTGGAATTAGCATATAAAACATCAATCCATGCTAGTACCAATCAGACTCCTGCTGTTCTAGAAAAAGGATGGAACCCCAAGTTACCCCAAGACTCCTTGAGGAAAGACTTAATTGAAATACATCCCACAGCTGCTAGCTTCAAAGGAATGCTAGACAAGGCTAGAAAGCATGCAGTAAGGTGCATGGAGGACTCTTTTGCATATGCTAAAGACAAATGGGATAAATCTCATGCAACTCCAGATTTCAAAGTGGGGGACCTAGTTCTTGTATCCACCACTAACTTCAATAACATCAAAGGATGTAAAAAGTTGAAAGACTCCTTTGCAGGACCTTTTGTGATTAAGGCCCTCCATGGAGAAAATGCTGTTGAAGTAGAGTTATCTGAAGAACTTAGCAATAAGCACCCTACATTTCCAGTGAGCTTGATAAAACCATATAAATCTAGTGATGCTGAGAAATTTCCCTTGAGGAATAAGGTTCCCCAAGTTATACCTCCTATTGAGACATCTGGTACTAAGAAAATAACCAAAGTTCTTAAAGAAAGGAAATTAAGAACCAAGAAAGTAAGGGAATACCTTGTTAGGTACAATGACCCAACTTGTGAAGATGAATGGTTAGAAGAAAAAGATATACCAGAAGCTACCAAACTCCTGAGGAGATTCAGACACACTAGAAACACCAATATTACAAAGTAATATTCTTTTTAGAGGGAGGGAATGTGAGCCTTAGAGGTAATTTCATATACCCAAAAGACCACAAATATAAAAAATAACATATTAATATAAATAAAATAAATTTATTTATATTATTAAAATAAAAATCAAAATATAAATATAAAATTATATTAAAAATAAAAAAAATTAATTATAATTTAAAAATAAAAAATACATTAAATTTTGTAAATATAAAATTACATTTATACTTGAAAAAATTAAGTAAAAATGAAACTTTAACAAAATTGTGAAAAAATAAATAAATTTGGAAAAAAGTTAAATAAAATTTATTATAACTTTTTATCCAACAAATAAATATATAAAATTTATTTAACCATTGGATTCCTCATAAAAAATCAGGTGGGGTCACCTCTGAGTGAAATTCTTGTAACTCAACTCTAAATAAGCTTAAATTAAGTTTTTAGTATTTTCAATACAAAAGTTGAAAATCCTCAAAACCTTAATTCAATTCACACCACATGTGGTGTTAACCATCAATTTTTGTGTTAAAATTGAGGTGTTGTGTTTAGTTTAGAAGTTATGAGGAATTGAAGTATTTTCAATTGAATTCAATTGAAATGTCAAAATGTGCACGTGTATTACATAAGTGAACTTTGATTTACATATGAGGTGTCAATTATTACTGTATTGTACTGTACAATTGAATTGAATTACATATGTAAATTATAAGTATAATACATGATGAGGAATTAAAGGAAAAATAAATTGGAAAGATTAAATTTGGGGGGGAAAAGGAACTCCAGCTCTAAGGGGGAGCTAGACCCCCAAAATCCTTGCTGAAAGGCGTGGGATGTCAAAATTCACGCAAAAGTTCATCACTTTTGGCCTGGAATTGAGTTACAGGGTCTGTGGACTCAATTGATGATGAGGTTTTGATACCAACTGGGGTAGTTTTAGCTGTTGCCAAGAGGGTAAAACTACCCTTAAGATAAAACAATCATAATAAAAACAGTTTTAACTGGTTTCTACGCCTCTGACACACATTCTGACGTGTTTTGAAGGCTCTAGGCCTGGTATTGCTATAGTAATGGCTGATTTAAGGGTCTAAAATGGCTAAAAATGGCTTAAACCAGCCCTTTTTGGTCTAAACCAGGGTTCAATGATGCCATAATTGGCTTTTCTGTTGTCAGACTGTTTTTCACGACTGACAAGAGTAAATTTTACTTTTGGAGTAAGAGAATTGATGGCTATAAAAGAATGTCTTCTTTGCCCCACTTTTCTCTTTATGTTAGAATCTTTTCCTTTTATTAATTAGTTTAAAACTGTTAAACCAATCAATCAAAGATTTCAACCACCACTTTTAAATGATTTTAATCCTTTTAAACACGTGAAAAAATCATTATAATCATTGTTTGTAACTCTTATAATCATTTTTACCCCTGAACCACCCCAAAAGTGAATTAAAGCATCTTTCATCACTGTAAACTTTGTCACTTTGTTTCCAAATTCACTCTGGTCACTTTTGGGCGTGTTTTCTCTTTAATATTCTTTTTAAAGACTTTGTTCTTTAATTAATTGCTTGCAGTTCTTTGCTCAATTAATTCCAATTGAAATTGCTCTTGAAGAAATTTCTTTTGTAGCCTTAAAATATCTCTTGTAGAGTATTTTTTGGATAACTTTTTATTGTTGGTAAAACAATAACTTTTTATAATATTATTGTTTTATACTAATAAAGTTATAAACAATAAATTTGGCGTGTTTTCTCTTAAAAATAATATTTCATACTATTTTTAATTGATTTTTACCTTATACAAATTTTGAGGACAGGAAAAGTACTTGATTTTTAATCAAAGTTTCATATCCACACCTTACAAATATTCCCCCTCTTTTTTTTTTTTAAATATATATATATAAAACAAAAAAATTAGAAATCTAAAATAATTCTCAATCATAAATTATACATTAAGCTAGATAATTAATTGAATAAAATTGATTGAGATCAACTGATACATACCAGCACCCTTGTTAGAAAAAACATGTGATAAAAAATTGAGTTTAGTTATTTTGGATGACATGGATTGTTAATTGAAATTTACTATTGAACATCTTCTTTTGAAAAAAACCTGGTGCAGTGACAAATAAAAATTGAACTATTGAGCCTGCTTTGATGTCTTTTAGTCTAATTTCTTTTTGTGCATGTTGATGTCTTTTTGCTTTGGTATTTGGAGGAATAGTCTTCCAGTAATCATGTGAAGTGAAAATATCTCTTCTTGATAGAGAGCTCCCTGATGTATATTAAATGGCTGATACAAGTTCATGAGAGTGCTTCTGACTTTGTTATTGGTATACTTTTTTTTCAGAAGCTCTTCTTTTATGCTCTGTCGAGTCGTATGCTGTTGATTGGAACTTTCAGATGATATAATTTTGTGTTTAGCTTGATTGCCTCATCCTAGTCTCTTTGTTATTGTTGTTTTTTTTGAGCCTATTCAGATAAATTAGTTATTTTGTTTTAATTTTGTAAGAAAAATAAAATAAAAAAAACAAAAAACAAAATAAGAAAACCAAAAGGAAATAATCTACTAATAATAATCAGTTATTTTCTGTAAGTTTATTTTTTTTAATCATTCTTGTCACACTACATATCCTATTTTTGACAATTGCAAGATTACAATTCTGTTGAGTAAGATTAATTGAGAATTTTATCTCAATTAATTCCAAAACAATTAAAGCTTTTTTTATATCTACGCTTAATCACTTCTCATATAAGATATCAAATTCAAATAGATTATAAGTTGCCACTTTCTATTTATCATCTAAAGTGATTTGGCTTGAAGCTAATTAGTAATTTGTTATTTATTTATTTATTTATTATATATATATATATATGTATATTGTGATCTTGAGAAAAGAGAGATATAATTATAAAAGATCTTCAATATCAAGTAGGTTTATATTTTGATTCTTCATTCCAAGCTTATATGAATTGAAGCTTGTTTTTTTTTTTGAGGATGAAAAAAAAAATTAATAATAATAATAATAATAAATGAAATAGGAGTAAAATAACAAAAGAAATAAACAATAATATTAATGAAAAAAAGATGGATTAAAAAACAAAGAATTAGGGACTTAGCAGGTGAGATTTGTTTCTTTGAATTCAATCCCCTCAACCAAATATTTCCTTCACTAATTCTTGTTTTATAAATTTACCTCCCCTCCATTTTGCTCTTTGGAGAGCTTTAAAAAAGTATTCTTGAAAAAAGAATTTCCACTCTTCTGTATTGAACTTAGTTAAACCACCTTTGATTCTGCGAATTTCTGGTATAAGTGTTTCTTCCCAGTGACAATCCCATGTGGAATTATTAATAATATAAACTCTTGCAATCTTTCTTATTATTCCATTTTCGATTTTAAAATACTGAAGGTTGAACCAATCTTGGCATTTCCAGGTCCTCCAAAAAAGTGATTTCCTGAGGTTTTCATCCATGGGGAATATTTCATTCCAGTATTGGCTTCCAAGGTTGCCATCAATTCCATCTCATGTTAGTAATTCTAAGAATTCATACTTTGTAGGCTTGAATCCAGGTAATTCTTTCCATGGATGAGGAATGACAATTTCTGATGGTGTTTCTTCTTTTTCAAAGATGTCTTCAACCTCAATATATGGAAGGATTATTGTGGAGATATCTGGACAGGTTTCTGGTTTTGTTTGTAAGAACCATTCAGGATATCCACTTGCTTCTTGGGGATTATTGTAATTGAACCAGACTTCTTTTTCTTCTACCCAGCTGATATCTGTTTCCATTGACCGCGGATTCTCTTCAAGTAATGGCCATGATTCCATTTTAAAGGATTTGGTGGGCTTGAAAGTGTCAAAAGCTAATAAGATTTGAGAATATTATCAATTTATTTATCAAAATAGTTTGAGGGTAGGTATAATGGGCTTTTGGATGGTAATTTTGGGTAATAATTTGGATATTCCTCTTCGATAAGGCAGAGGTCACTGTCTAGTGATTTATGATTTGGGTGGGTGAAATTGGTAATTCATGTTGATAAAAAATTATTTTCCTCTTTTATGAGGCAGGAGGTCACTGCCTAGTGATGATTGGGTTTTAGTGAAAAAAATTGGTGATTTTGGTTGCTAAGAAATGATTTTCCTCTTTGATAAGGCAGGAGGTCACTTCCTAGTGATTATTAAAGTTTAAATCTGACTATTTTGTTTGATTTTTTGATTTTTAGGACTTTTATGTCTCTTCAAGATGGGCCTTGATGGTTTGAAATTTAATTGGTCCATTAATTCTTGAATAATTTGATCATTGGTTTTGTCAGAAACCTCCAAAATTTTCAGCAATTCCTTGATTTCTTCAATTTCTTGGTTTCTTGATATTGATGAAGTATCCTTAAAGTGCCAAAGGTTCTCTTTATTGAAATCTTCATTTTCTGGTGACCAATGAAGTTCTTCATTGATAGTTTGGTCTTCTTTTATTAATTCTTCCCCATAGGATCCAAAAATTGGTGAATTGGCCATGGTGGAGGTGATTGATATATTTTTGGGAGTTTTTTTTTTTTTTATTATTTTTATTATTATTTTTATTTATTTTTTTTGTTAATTTTTAAGGAATAATTTGTTGATGAATTTCTTCTTTGTTAAGGCAGGAAGTCACTGCCCCAAAAAAATAAAAAAAAATAGAGCAGAAACTAATGATACATTTTTTTGAGTGATACTGATACTGTTACATTTTAAAGAGAGTTTCTTGACTTTTCTGATGTTATTTAAAGTTGAGCTCCCCCAAGGGGGAAAGGTAAGTGTCTGTTGAGTAATCTGGCCAAAATAAGATCTTTGAGGGCTTCCAAAAAGGCATTTCTTTCCTCAGTTTCTTGTTCTGATGGAAATTCTGACCACCATAAGTCTTTATCAATGAATATATATCCATCTCCATCCAATTTCAGTCTTCCAGTTTGGTATGTTGATCCATTCAATCCAAGGTATCACTGGGCCCAAATTTGATTGAAGTAAAGTCCTCTTCTTGGTAGTGTGGTCATTTCAAATATTTCATCCCAAAATTTGTTTTCAAGGTTACCTTTAATTCCCTCATCAGTTAATAAATCTAAGAATTGGATATTTTTCAAGTTTGCTCCTGGAAGGTGACATAAGTATTTATCTTCACATAAAATTTCTTGACCTTCATCCCCATAAATGTCTTCAAAGGTGATGTAGGGAAGGTAAATGTAATTGTATTCATTTTCTAAGATGGATTCTGTTTCATCCTCTTCATTGGGAGGTTGCTGGATAAATTCAGGGTTTTCCAGTTGCCATTCATAAGGTTCTTCTTGGTTGGACAATGGTCTGTCCAAGAATTTGATATGGCATGTGTCTTTTGAATTTTTGTCTCTTTTTTCCATAATTTTGAGGTCTTTTTCAATTTCATTTATAATCTCCTCATCTGAGAGTTCATGATGCTCACTAAATCTGACTTTCTTCTTTTTAGGTTTGAAAGGGTTTCCATGTATTTTCTCATTTCCATCCACCAAAATTTGGAATGTTTCTTTATTATTGTTAATTGGCTTGTAACTTATGTTGGGTAATTAATCATCAGAGGTTGAGTATTCAAGTTGTCTTTTGTGGTTGTTTGGCCATTTTTTATTTTGTAAATGTTGGCCAAATTCATCACTCTTTTGAGATATGGATAACTCTTGGGTCTTCTGGGTTAAATTGATTATGGTATTGTCTCTTTTTTCTCTTTGAAGCTTCTTTCCTGGGGTATTTCAGACCAATTTTGCCATATTGCATAAATCCATTCCTCTAGGTGGTTCAGTTTGCCATCCAAGTGCTTGAGGTTTGCATATTGGCATGAATAATCTTCTTGCATCATGTTCTTGATAGCGCAGTATTTCTCCTTTGTGAGAAAATTCCAGCCTAATGTTATTGTCTGCCAAAAAGAGTCTTCCAAGTACTGTATGGACAGAGCCTTTTGCAATGAAAAGATGAATTTGAGTTTCTTCACCTGAAGCCAAAATGATTGGAGTAAATTCTGAAAGTGCCACCAATGAAGTAGTATGGCCTCCAATTCCCCTAAGGTTCATGCTAAGATTTCTTGTTGTGAGTGAGGCTTTGATTGCTATTTCTTCTGGTATAATGTTGAGTTCTGCACCAGTGTCCACTAATGCTCTGATAGGATATTCTTCCTTTCCAATGAAGATTTCCATAAATCCCAAAGGACAAGCATAATGAATCTTGGGCTTTGGTATTTCTTTGAATCCAAATGATAATAATCTTTCTTGAAGATCCATTGAGTTGAGTGATTTAATTTTTTTCTTTGTCTTTTGCTGATAATTCCTGTAATTTATGGACGAAATTTGGTGACATCCTTATATTTTCTTCAATGGTGAGGTTGATCTTTTGTTGCATAATTTTTTTAATAATTTTTTCAATTTCCAATTTATTTTCAGGTTGTTTCTTTTGAGGTTTTCTGAACTTCTTTTCTTCTTTGGAAATTTCTTCATCTTCATTCTTATTGGCAATATTTTCAATTTCCTCCTCAGGTTGGTCTGGTTTTGGAATATTTGAATTTTGGAATTTGGTGGGAATTATTACTCTTTCTTCTTCCTTTTCTTCCTCAATGTAAGTTCCTGGAATTTATGCTTTTTTCTTTGGCTCTTGATTTTGGGAATGTCTTTCCAACCTTTGTTTTGTCTGTCTTAGTCTAATATGTGATTCAAAGGGGTCATTGGCTGAGGAAATGGTAGGTGGTTTCCAATTTGAAAATTCTTCAACATGAGCAATTGAGGTTGTTTTATCATCTGATTTCTTTTCAGTGGTCTTAATCTCTTCTTCTGGTTTTGGTTTTACAGTAGGGTTTTCCATGAATTTCTTGTTGAGTTCTGCTTGTTCCTTTGCAAAAGCTCTGAATATGTTTTTGACACTTTCATTCCCTTCCATAGGTACTCTCTGATAGTTGGGGAAGAGGTAAGATGCTCCCTGGGTTCTGACAATTCTTCTGTCCGGATCTTCAGCAAGGTGAGTGCAGCTAGTTGCTGAATGGCCTTCTTCCTTGAAGTAAGCACATTTTATTGGTGGTCTTGGAGCCAGTTGAGCTGGTATCTCAGGTTGGTAACTGGATGAAAGTGGTGGTAAGGGATTCCTTGGTGTCACAACCACGAGTTTGACCCTCCTCCTTGATGGTTGCGGCAATCCAACCTGGAGCCAAGTTGGGGCCAATTGGTCACGTGATATCATTTATGGCCAATTGGCCCCCTTGAGTGTTCTATGGCATCCACGCCATAACACCTTCCAATGGCCATTTTATGGCCTCGGGCCATATCCTGCCATCATTGGCCTTCTTGGCCAATTCCCACTTCACCAACCCCCAGGCCTTCATCTTTGATTTTGGGCCTGGGGGGTCATTTTGTCTTCTAGGGGCCTCCAGGCCCCTTAGCCATCATCCTTGGATTCAGCGCCACCCCTTTCATTATTGGGGTTTTGGCCTAAATGGCATTTTTGGGCCATTTAGGCCCCCTATGGCTCCTATGGCCCGTGGGCTGTGATTCACAGTCCACGGTCCGCGGTCCGTAGGCCATTTAGGCCCCTTTTGGCCTAGTTCAATGAGGCCAGCCACCCAAGCCCCAAGGCCAGGTGGGTCCCAAACCACAATTGGCCCACCTGAGCCATTTCTGGCCACCACTTCCTTGGACCCAAAAGTGACCAAAAACCTCATGGACACCATTTTGGCCATAAATCCCGTAGGACCCAATTTTGGCCATGGACCACCATGGACCAATAGTTCAGCCATGGCCTCTGGCAACTACCAGAGGCCACCAGATCAGCTCAGTTCATCTTTCCCCTCAACTCCAGGGGATTTCTTCCTTCCCTTCATACCATCCGTACTCAAGGTTGCAGGCATGGTGCATATATGGTATTATATACCATTATGCACCATTTTTTCCCAGAAGTCCAATGGTGACGGTTTCAGGACCCAATTCCACCTTTCCAACTCAAGGTCTCAAATCCCAACACCCATTTCAAAGGAGGATTGATCACCTCATCAGTCTGACAAGTTATGGCGGCAATCAGAAGACTCTTCAAGGATCCCAACCACCTGTATCTGCAGGAGTTGGGTTGGTACAATTCATTCAGGATTATTCAAGGGAAATTCTCAAGAGGTATTACATCATTTCAATCAGTTTTCAAGGCATCAAGTATTCAATACTCCTTGGACAACTCAATTCATCTGTACAGGCCTCATTCAATCAACCTGTATGGTCTTGGCCCAATTGGGCCATTCCATATTCCACTGTGTGAAATCCATCACACAGTTCAAATTTCAAGATGGCCATAACTGTATTTTCCAATTCGGACAATACAGTCATTGATCCACCTTCCAGGATCAATCTTTCAGTTTTCACATATACCGGCTACCTTTCATCACCTGGGGACTTTTTCCCCAGTTAATTAATAAATTGGATGTATTTTTATCCTTATTTTATTTTACCTTATTAAAGTTATTACTGATAATCTTAAGTCAGTCACTAGCACCCTTTCTCTTTTCTTTCCTCGCCTGTCAGTGGATATTGGTGGTCATATCCTTTACTAATTCCATTGTTTTTCTGGCAGGTTGAAACAGTGAATTGAGGATTCACTTGGTTGGCTTCTTGGCCTTTGGCTTTCTTTTATCTTTGGACTCTGGCTTCATTCTTATTATTCTTCTCTATCTTTGGCATATTTGTCCTTTCTCTTATTCCTGCTTAAGAAATATATTCCGTAGTATTTCTTAGCATCTTTTGGAGCCTTCCAAGTGAGTTCTTGATTCCTGAGTGCCAGGCCCTCTTTCTTCCATAAGAGCCCCTGTGACATTATATTAATTAACTCATAATTTCTTTTCATTCTATTCATTCATTCTTCATCAATTTCATTCATTCCTTCATCGAAATTATGACTCTTTAACGCTTATGAATTTAATGATTCCTTGTCACCTCTCAATTTTCTCTCATTCATTTCTTCATTCTGAAAATTGAAAGGTGACCCAATTTTATTTTTGTTATCTTTTTCAATCTTAATCTCAATCATAAATCTCATTTTTATCCTTCATTTCAGGCATCTTATCATTTTGATTTTTCAGAATTATTCATCAAATTATTCAGACACGTTCTTCATATCAGGATTCAATTTGATTTTCTCCTCAAGAATTTTGATTTCAGGAAGAATTAACTTGATAATTGATTTGATTGAATGATTTGACATAATTGATATTGACTTCAAGATAATTGATTGACCTGAAGAATTCTCATTGATTTTGCTGAATTTCACATCAAGACTTTGACATAAATTGATTTTGACTCAGGATTTCCTTTGACTGATTGATTTTCACTGCAAGATTTGATTTCATTGATTTTGATTGATTGATTTTATTGACTTCAAGATTTTCATTTATATTGATTTTTGACTTCAAGACTCATTTGATTTTGATTGAATGACGTACCTGAAGATTTTAATTTATTTGTTGATTTTTCCCCTCAAGATTTGATTTGATTTTATCCTCACGACTATTTTGATTTTGCCTCAAGTTTTACTCAAGTTTTGATCATATTCATTTAAATTCTTTTCTTATTCTTATTCAATCATGCCACTCCAACACTCACCTCCTGCAAGACAGACCAGATCTCAGGCTTGAACTCAAGCTGTTCTTACTCCTACTCCAAGAGTCCCTCTTGATGGCACCCCAGCAGTTCCTCAACTGAGGTCCCAATTAGATAGAGGACCCCGCATGGGAGGAGCAGCACCATCCAGGAAGGAAGGAAGAGTGCCAAGAATATCAAATTCTTTCTCAGGAGTAGTTGGCAGTTTTCCAGGCATTTCAAGGACTAGTCTCAAAGGTCCAGGTGAAGATGGTGAAGAGGAGGAGGAGAATTCTGTGGAAGAGGAAGAGTCTGATGGTACTGAAGGTGTTCCTGCTCCGGTGGGGGCCTCCCAAGGTACTGGAGGACCAACACTAGCCCAGTCTGATCAGCCTGTCTCTCATCAATCTGAACCATCTCTATTGGCCATTATGCAGCAAATGACTCAGATTATGGCCAATCTTCAAGAAGCTTCTTCTTCTGATTCATCAAGACCACCAGCCTTCAAGACTCCATCTATGAAGGCACCAGAATGCCTTGATGGGACTCAGCCCTTCAAACTCAGAAGCTTTATCCAGTCTTGTCAATTAATTTTTCATAATGATCTGGCAAACTTCTCTCAAGACAGGAAGAAGGTTCTTTATGCCAGTTCATTTCTTATTGGCAGGGCTGCAAAATGGATTGAGCCTTATCTTTCCAATCTCACCATTCAAGATCCCAAATACCTTCTCAATTCTTGGAATTTATTTGAATCACAACTCTTCACTTTGTTTGGGGACCCGAATGAAGTCAGAAAAGCAGAAGCAGAGTTGGATTTGTTAAGAATGAAAGAAGGGGGGCATGTATCACTATACATTGCTGACTTTAGAAGCTTAGTCTCAAGGATTGGGGATTGGGGTGAAAGAGCTCTCATCCATCATTTAAGGAAGGGATTGCCATCCAGGATTCTGGATCAATTGGCCTCCCATCCTTCAAATATTGATTCTCTTCAAGACTTAATGGACGTTACCCTGGAGCTCGATACCAGGTACCATGAGAGGCAAAAGGGGAAGAATCATCATCAAGAGAAGAAGCCTGAAGCCTCAAAGTCAAGTTCTTCTTATTATCAAAACTTTTCAAGCTCAAGTCACAAGAAGAAGAATTTTCATGCTCAAAAGCAGGACAAGCCCCACTCTTCCTTGTTGAATAAGGATTTCAAGTTGAAAGGTTCTGAAAAAGAAAGAAGAATCAAGGAGGGCTTGTGTACCTATTGTGGTGGGAAGCATAGTCTTGGGTCTTGTTTCAAAAGACCTCAAAACAAGCTTGCCCAACCATCAGGCCAATTTCCCAGCCAGGGAAAAGCCTGAGTGGAGACCATGTTGTGTTCAATGGTCTTCACAGTTTTCCTTCCAGAGCACAATTGTGCATTCTGAATACTGGTGTCAAAAATTCTCTTGAATTTTTTGTTTTTTCTTCTCTTTCTGATGTTTTTTTACAGTAATCTCATTGATTCTGGTGCTACACACTCATTTATTGCAAAGCAGTTTGTTCAAAAGTACTCATTGACTACGTCAGAACTTCCAGAGAAGATTCCCCTTATCATTCTTGACTCCCTGAGTCTCCTTCCTTATTTGTGACTCACCATACTAGATATATGGTTGAGCTCCCTTCCTTCCCAAGCTTTGAATGTGACTTTTTAGTCATTGATACTCCCAAGGGAGAAGACCTCATATTGGGCTTTGACTTTCTCAATCATTTTAATCCTTCTATTGATTGGAGGCAAGGGCTGATCACCTTTAATCCTGATCATTTGGACTATTCTGATCCTTCTAAATCTTTCCGTAATGACTTTTCTTCTGCCAAATCATGCACAGCTCTGGTTGGTGATTCTAGAACACCATCATTTCCGTCTTCTGTCCATGTTCCTTCCCTTAATTCCCCACAGTCATTACTATCTCCTAGAGATGAAGTCTTCAAAGAGATTCAAGATGTTGGAGAAGATAATTCTGTATCTTCACTTCATCTCTTATTTGGGAATATGGACCTTCCTCCTTCATCTTATCATGACTCCCTGGAGGAGTTGTGGGATGAAGAGGAAGAGCCAGAAGAAGTAGAAACCGTGATGAAGGTTGTTCCTTCTGTCTATCACCAATATTTGGATGTATTCTCCAAGGTGAAAGCAGAAAAACTTCCTCCTCACCACGCCTGTGATCATCATATCGAGCTGGAGGGGTCTCTACCTCCAGTTGGGGTGATCTACTCTTTATCCAAACAAGAGTCAGATACAATCAGGGCCTACATTTCAGAGAATGTAGAGAAAGGTTTGATCCGGCCAAGCTCCTCTTCAACACAAGCACCTGTCCTCTTTGTCAAAAAGAAAGATGGTGGTCTCCGTTTGTGTGTTGATTACCGCAAACTCAATGCTGTTACTAGGAAGAAAAAGTATCCTGCTCCTCCTATGAATCAGCTTCTCAATGTCTTTAATGGTTCTTCTATCTTCTCCAAGATTGATTTGTGTGGTGCATATAACCTGCTCAGAATCAAGGAGGGTGATGAACATTTGACTAGTTTTAGAACTAAATATGGCAGTTATGAGTACTTGGTTATGCCGTTTGGGCTCACCAATGCTCCTGCTTCTTTTCAAAATCTTGTCAATGATATATTTCAAGATCTTCTCGATTTTTATGTTGTGGTTTATTTGGATGACATTATGGTCTTTTCCAAATCTTAGGAAGAACATGTCACTCATGTGTCCACTGTTCTTTCCAGACTCAGAGCCATTAACCTTTTTTCTAAGGCATCCAAATGCCTATTCAATGTTTCTAGTGTGGAATATCTTGGTTATTTAGTTTCTTCTGAAGGCCTCAAGATGGACCAAGCAAAAGTCCAGCAAATTCTAAATTGGCCACCTCCAAGAAACCTCAAGGCTCTTCAATCCTCCCTTGGCTTTGCTGATTTTTACCACCTTTTCATCAAGAATTATTCAAAGAAGATCAATTCACTCACCAGCTTCCTCAAGAAAGATTCATGTTTTCCCCTCAATGAGGAAGCTCTCAGTCAGTTTCACCACTGCTCCAATCCTTTCCCACTTCATTACTTCTCTACCCACCATTGTAGAGATCGATGCATCAGATTATGCTTTGGGTTCTGTACTCAGTCAGGTTGTGAGCCTTAGAGGTAATTTCATATACCCAAAAGACTACAAATACAAAATTAACATATAAATATAAATAAAATGAACTTATTTATATTATTAAAATAAAAATCAAAATATAAATATAAAATTATATTAAAAATGAAAGAATTAATTACAATTTAAAAATAAAAATACATTAAATTTTGTAAGTGTAAAATTACATTTATACTTGAAAAAATTAAGTAAAAATGAAATTTTAACAAAATTGTGAAAAAATAAATAAATTTGGAAAAAAGTTAAATAAAAATTATTATAACTTTTTATCCAATAAATAAACATATAAAAATTATTTCACCATTGGATTCCTCAGAAAAAATCAGGTGGGGTCACCTCTGAGTGAAATTCTTGTAACTCAACTCTAAATAAGCTTAAATTAAGTTTTTAGTATTTTCAATACAAAAGTTGAAAATCCTCAAAACTTTAATTTAATTCACACCACATGTGGTGTTAACCATCAAATTTTGTGTTAAAATTGAGTTGTTGTGTTTAGTTTAGAAGTTATGAGGAATTGAAGTATTTTCAATTGAATTCAATTGAAATGTCAAAATGTGCGCATGTATTACATAAGTGAACTTTGATTTACATATGAGGTGTCAATTATTACTGTATTGTACTGTACAATTGAATTGAATTACATATGTAAATTATAAGTACAATACATGATGAGGAATTAGAGGAAAAATAAATTGGAAAGATTAAATTTGGGGGGGAAAAGGAACTCCAGCTCAAAGGGGGAGCTAGACCCCCAAAATCCTTGCTGACAGGCGTGGGATGTCAAAATTCACGCAAAAGTTCATCACTTTTGGCCTGGAATTGAGTTACAGGGTCTGTGGACTCAATTGATGATGAGGTTTTGATACCAACTGGGGTAGTTTTAGCTGTTGCCAAGAGGGTAAAACTACCCTTAAGATAAAAAAATCATAGTAAAAACAGTTTCAACTGGTTTCTACGCCTCTGACACACATTCTGACGTGTTTTGAAGGCTCTAGGCCTGGTATTGCTATAGTAATGGCTGGTTTAAGGGTCTAAAATGGCTAAAAATGGCTAAAAATGGCTTAAACCAGCCCTTTTTGGTCTAAACCAGGGTTCAATGATGTCATAATTGGCTTTTCTGTTGTCAGACTCTTTTTCACGACTGACAAGAGTAAATTTTACTTTTGGAGTAAGAGAATTGATGGCTATAAAAGAATGTCTTCTTTGCCCCACTTTTCTCTTCATGTTAGAATCTTTTCCTTTTATAATTAGTTTAAACACTGTTAAACCAATCAATAAGAGATTCCAACCACCATCTTTAAATCATTTTAAATCCTTTTAACCACGTGAAAAAATCATTATAATCATTGTTTGTAACTTTTATAATCATTTTTTACCCCTGAACCAGCCCAAAAGTGAATTAAAGCATCTTTCATCACTGTAAACTTTGTCACTTTGTTTCCAAATTCACTCTGGTCACTCTTGGGCATGTTTTCTCTTTAATATTTTTTTGAAGACTTTGTTCTTTAATTAATTGCTTGCAGTTCTTTGCTCAATTAATTCCAATGGAAATTGCTCTTGAAGAAATTTCTTTTGTAGCCTTAAAATATCTCTTGTAGAGTATTTTTTGGATAAATGTTTATTGTTGGTAAAACAATAAATCTTTATAATATTATTTTTTTATACTAATAAAGTTATAAACAATAAATTTGGCGTGTTTTCTCTTAAAAATAATATTATTTACTATTTTTAATTGATTTTTACCTTATACAAATTTTGAGAACAGGAAAAGTACTTGATTTTTAATCAAAGTTTCATATCCACACCTTACATTTGGGGGCCCAGCCATGATATTTTACCTGTGACATATTTTTTTACTCTTTTTAAATCTTTTTTCTTATATTGAAAAATTTAAAAACATATAAAAAATACTTATAATTCCAAAAATCCATAAAAAATAACTTTTTTTCATATTATAAGTGAGGCTTATATTTTTATTCCTTTTTTGAAATAACCTTTTTTTTTACTTAATTAATTGGCTTTTTCATTAGTTTTAGTGTCTGACAACGTGGTAAGACAAGAAAACATTGAAAAAGCCTCAACAGTCACCAGCATTGTTCCTGCAAGCACTATTAATTCAGACCATAATAGTACTGTAATTGTGACTCAAAATAATCAACCTGAACCAATATCTTCTGAATTAATTAATTTGGACATAAGTAATACTCTTTAGAAAGCTAAGAATTTGGCCAATAGTAAGTTTTTTGACGTAAAAATACTATTTTAAGCCTTTTTAAACCATAATTATGCCTTCAACCAGGTCAGGAGCCAGCTACAACCCCTCAAGAAGCTCCCAAAAAGGTAATAGACGTGATTATGGCAGAGGCCAACTAGGTACAGAAGGAAAAGGGTCAGTTGACGACTTCCAAACAACTAAATTGGGTCATTCTGAAGCTGATAATACCATTTTACCTTCAAAAAGAGCTGACACCGCCACAACAAGCCTCTGTGGACATATACAAAGCCAGCCACAGTGCATACAACAATGCACTTCAATTCAAGGAGTACCAGATCCTTGCAGACCTGTGGAGGAATTGCATGAATTCTTACCTGACAGTAAGAAAATTCTTGGGCCATCCCAACACTTGCAAATTTCTCAATGGATGGCATCCATTGATGGAGAAGAAAAACATGATGCTTTTGACACTAGAATGGAGGAAAAACAACCCTCCACCACCCAAACCAGTGCCAAAAACAGCCCCAGTGGCCAGCAGCAGAAATTCCAACGTGAAAAATCAGCCACAAACTCCAAACAAGGGCAAAGGGAAGGCACCAGCCCCAAAACCTTACAGCCAGGGCTACAGAATCCCAAAGATTCAGCAGGATGCCATGGAAAATGTATTTCAGATGGCCAGAACCATGATGGAATTACAGAAGAAGGAGGAAGCCAGATTAAGGTTCCAGAAATGATTTCTGACATATTTGATTCCATCCCAGAGTTGTATAATGCTATAAATGACATGAAAAAACATCTTTCTGATAAAAATGAAACCATTTTTAACAACATTAAAACAAACAACCTGAGTCTGTGCCAAATTAATGAAACACTTACGTGTTTTGAAAAAGTTTTAAGGACAATTAAAAATTCCAATAATGATAATTCTTCTAATAAAATAAATGAACAATCTGCCATTATTAAAGAATTAACAGATAAATATTCTGAATTCAATATTGATGACATAATTGAAACAAGAATTAAACAAGCCATAAATATTATCAAAACAGATAACAAGAAAGTCCTGGATGACATTTCAAATTCATTTACTGAAGTAAAGACATATACCATTGCCTTGAAAAAGTGTTTTGATGCTTCACAAGAAGAAGTATCAAAATTATCAATGAAATTGAATCAAGTCACTTCTGATAATACAAGACAGACAGAGTTATGGCAAGAACTGACACATAGGGAAGACATGTATAAAATTGAAGTAATAAATTTAATACAAAGCTTCCAACATGAATACAGAAATTCCCAAAGGTGTAGCAACAGTAAAATGAATGACATTGAACAAATACTGAACACCTTACCAAGAATGTCTACACCTCTAAATCAAAATGAGGGCACAAGAATTTCAAATCCACAAGTACTGGATCCTGATAATTCACAATTAAAAAATGAATTATCCACTTCTTTTGATAACTTGGAACCATCAATGGGCCAAGCACTCTTGAAAGAAGTTCCAAAACTTAAAGAATGGCCTCACTTCAGTGGTGAAGGAGAGTATGACCATATGGAATTCATTAGAGGTATTGACATGATCAAAGAGGATTTTGAATTACCAGACAGATTAGTAAAAGCCAGTTTTAACACCTTGTTTACCAGATCAGCTCACAGATGGTACATCAAAATAAGACAAGCACATTGTCAGGGTGACTCTATGATATAGCTTCAGAAAGATAATAAAAGCTATAACTCTGAGTGTGACACGAAAATAATGATTATATTTAGAGTGAGAATATGAGTGAAAATGGCTATACTAAAATAATTTAGTGATGGTGAGTACTGCTGATAGCCCTGGGTGCAGTGTTTGCCTGTTGGTTTACAATAGCAAACCCTACAATACTTACTTAAAGTGTACCTGTTAAATTCTAAGAGTATCACTTCCTTTTTAAGAGGTTATACCACGTAAGAATATCAAGAACAGGATGCCTTTTTTGCTTCCTGGTGAGGCAAAGCCTCCTTTTATCTTGTTATGGGGTAGTGGGAGGTGGTTTACCTCTGCACACGACCACAGAGTAGAACTTTTCACTACTGTGGGCTGGTTTGTGGTTCTATACACTCAATACAGGCTAGTATTGGGTTGAAATGTGGTTTTAGAACCACAAGTAGTCATTTTTACCCTATACAGGGTGAAGGTTTTCACCAATGGAGTTTACAGGTGTATTCTGGTGCTCCTGACGCGTCAGAAACTGTACAGAACCTGTATGGACCTCTCTATTTGACTTAATTATGAGGTATTGAAGTATAAATAAGCTTCAGCATCTGTTTGACACCTCATAATCAGAGTACAACTGTATCCTGTCATAATACAGCTGTATTGGCCATATTGTGGGACTATATCTTTCAAACAGCCATAACTCTGTCAGTTTTTGAGATATCATGCTCAACGTTGGTTCATTGGATAGCCCTGTATGGGCTCTACACAATGATACCCAATTTGGTATGGTTATCATTAAATATGACAAAGTTATCCATGTACAAGGTTTTTTGTACATAGGCATGGTTTGGGCAAAAAGCTGTATTGGGCTTGTTTGCCTCATAGCTTCTGTTATAGTTGAGATATGAAGAAGTGGATGGCACCATCAGATAGCCCTGATTGTGCCCTTTCCAAAAAGACCCCACTTCAAGTATCCCACACTAAAACTGTAGAAGTTGGATGAGAGGTGAATGTTTTGTTCACCCTTATTTGGCCTGAATTTGACCATAACTCAAGTAATACTGGTGCTAGCTGAGTTTGGCTGGTACCATTGGATAGCCCTGGCTTAGAGCTTCATTTTGAGTACCCATTTGATGGGGTTAAGCCTCTCCTTCTAGATTTTAGATGAGAGGTGAAAATTAAGGTTTATGCTCAGCAATAACTTTGAGCAGGAATAACTTTGTTATTTCTTGTCCTATGGTGATGGGACTTATATTTTAAGAAAGGGGTGAGTTTCCTCTTTCTTTTGATACCTTTTGAGCTGATTTGGCTCAGCTGCATGTTTTGGTGGTATCTTGGCTATACCATTGATTTATGGTATATTGGCTGTCATGCTTGTGCTCTGGTTTTGAGTCACAGGCTGACATACCCTCCCTCTAAAAAAAGGCTCATTGTTGATGAGACTTTCCTCTCTTCTTGGAGGTATTAGCATGGTTCATGTGACCTTGAGCCAACGATTCTCTTGTTGTCATACCCTCCCTGTCTGGTGGCTTATGTTTCAAACCATCCAGGTGTTTGGTCATTGGTTTCCTCCTTTGGGAATGGACTGAACCAATTTCCTCTATTGCATGGTTCTTAAATTCCACCAAATATTCCTCATGGGGGTTAGGTTCACTGTATGAATTATTTCCACAGCCATTCCCCACACTATCAGAGTCAGATTCATGACCCTCTTGGTCTTTTTTTGTTTCTTCCTCTCTTGCAAATATCTCTTCCCTGTCTTTGGGAGAATTTTCTGCATAGTGATTGGGTGGATCACAATTGTGAAATCCTGTTGTGATTTCAGAATCTGAATCATGAGTTTCTTTGGCTTCCAGGGTTGGATTCTCCCTGTTATCACCAGTACTATGGTTATTGTATCTACCAATAGATGTTCTAATCCTTACTTCTTGCAAAGTATTGGATATTTGATCCAGGGTGATTTCTTTGGAGAATCTGCATTTTACTGCATGGTCTAAGTCTCCTGGTAGTTTGGTCAACAGTTTGTGATTTCTCATTTCTGTTGTTATGTGAGGGTCAATGGCTATTAACCTTTTTGACTGTCTCAGACACCAATCATATGGATCTTTGTCCACTGTGTATCTATCATTTCCAAATGAAAGGGTTTTCTGCCATATCCATGTATAATTTCTGTACTTTTGGATTATTTGGCTCCTCCACCATGGCCAGTTTCTTCTGCCATGGATTTCTTTCATTTGTGTGTACCAAATACTAGCATGTCCTTTAAAAGCTGTATTTAATCTGTCAGTAATCCAGTAATCTGGTATACTTGGTACATCAGTGAAGAGTCCATCAATATAATCTATGAGTTCCATATGATCATATTCTCCAGTTCCAGAGAATTTGGGCCAGCTTGAGGCCTCAGGAAGCTGTTTCAAGGCTTCCTTTTCAGTATAAGACATATTATCTCCATCCTGGTATTTTGATGGAGACCTTGCCTTATTCACCAATAAAGAATCTGGTTTGATGTCTTCCTGGTGGCATGGGGTGCTTCCAGAAACATGCCCTTGTGTTTGGGGTTTCATTTTTTGGCAGAAATTGAACAATTTGTCAATATCTTGATCCAGGTATTCCCTTTCCCTTTTGCAGTGATTTTGCTCCTCTAAGACTTGATTTAGTCTTCTTTTGGAATCTTCTGAGGCTCTATACAATTCAATATAGTCCTCTTGAAGAGTATGAATAGTTTTGGTTTGTAAGGTACAAGCCTCTTGTAACCTTGAAATAATTTCATGGAGTCTTTAAAACTCTTTTTGAGTTTTTTCTACAAATTGGGAAAATTGTAACCATAGAGTATTACTACTTATGGTACTCTCAGGTATCACAACATTGTGTTTCATCTGAGTAGAGATATCATTCCTTTTCATAGGGCTGCTAGGTGCATTAGAAGTATTTACAACTGTGTGTTGTTTCTTTGTACTTCTTGCAACAGGTCCAACAATTTCTGGATCATAGGATCTGACTCTTTCAGCCTCTGGTTGAAAGAAGTCTTGTTCTTGCCTTATGATCCTCTCCCTCTCCTGGATTCTATCTTGGATTGGAAAGTATAGTGACTCTTGGTCACTGATCTGCTGGTGCCTGACTGGTGTGAAGCCACTAGGGAGTCTGGTTGGGTTACCAGTCCTCATGAGCCTGAAAGGGTCAGAGTGTGTTAGCTCTTGTTCCATTTCCTGTCTATGATAAGTTCTTTGAAGAATATCTCTTTGAGGGAAATCTTCTGAATACTTTCTACAAGTTCTTTGTAGTGGGAATCTGGCTTGAATTCCCTGTCTGCTATTCCCCATTGGAGAAGTTCTTGGAAGATTTGATGGGTTAGAACAAACTGTTCTATGCAAGCCATTCCTGGAGGTTTGCTGTTGAAACCCATCTTGGAAGGTTTAGAAAGGTTGATTTTGCCATGCATTATGACTTTGAACAACTTCAACTTCTCTCTTTTCCAGGCCTCTATTCCAACTGATGGTTGTTTCTCTTTGTAAGGAATAATCCCTTGGAAATCCAAAGTCTTTGGAATGAGGTGGTATCATTTCTGATTTGTAAAGTGAGAGTCTCAGCTAGTTGATTGAATCCTTCTGTTAGGAATTTACAAGTCACTTTGGACAAGTTATTATTGAGAATATCAATAATAAATATCAATCAACTCTCCCCAATATATACTCTGTATATATTAAAAAGATTAATAATAAAATATAGTTTGTATTTTATTATGAAGTATTATCATTGAAATTATCAATAATAATGATAATAATCAATTCTTCACGCCAATTTGGGTAAAAAAATGAATTATAAGAGTTTTTCTGTAAGAAAAATTCAAACAATATATACTTTGTATATATTATGAAAAAAAGATCAATAATAAAATATGATTTGTATTTTATTATTGAGTATTATTATTGAAATTATCAATGATAATGATAATAATCTATTTTTCACACCAATTTGGGTGAAAAAATGAATTATCAGAGTTTTTCTGTAAGAAAAATTCAAAAAAGATATACTTTGTATATATTATGAAAAAAACAATAATAAAATATGGTTTTTATTTTATTATGAAGTATTATTATTGGTATTTTCAATAATAATGATAATAATCAATTTTTCACGCCAATTTGGGTGAAAAAAAGAATTATCAGAGTTTTTCTTCAAGACAAATTCAAATAATATACTTTGTATATATTATGAAAAAAAACAATAATAAAATATGGTTTTTATTTTAATATGAAGTATAATTATTGGTATTATCAATAATAATGATAATAATCAATTTCTCACGCCAATTTGGGTGAAAAAATGAATTATCAGAGTTTTTCTTCAAGAAAAATTCAAATAATATATACTTTGTATATATTATGAAAAAAAAACAATAATAAAATATGGTTTTTATTTTATTATAAAAAGAGAATATTTCATAAATATAAATTATATATTTATAGCTCTTCAAAAAATGAAAAAATATTATTTTTTCAAAAAGGATATGTATACAGTTTTTTTTTTTTTTTTTAATATATTTTTTTTTGAGTAAAAAAAAATCAGAATAGAGAAAAACCACGAAATGAATCCCCTTCAGGGCTTCTTATGGTTTAAAAAAAGTGAAAATAAGCAAGAAAACAAATATAATAACTTTAAAAGGCATGAAAATCAGCTAAAAATAGTGAAAACAAGCTAGAATTTCGTCTAAAATAGGTAAAAAACCTGGCCAGGCCCCCAAAATGTCAGGGTGACTCTATGATATAGCTTCAGAAAGATAATAAAAGCTATAACTCTGAGTGTGACACGAAAATAATGATTATATTTAGAGTGAGAATATGAGTGAAAAGGGCTATACTAAAATAATTTAGTGATGGTGAGTACTGCTGATAGCCCTGGGTGCAGTGTTTGCCTGTTGGTTTACAATAGCAAACCCTACAATACTTACTTAAAGTATACCTGTTAAATTCTAAGAGTATCACTTCCTTTTTAAGAAGTTATACCACGTAAGAATATCAAGAACAGGATGCCTTTTTTGCTTCCTGGTGAGGCAAAGCCTCCTTTTATCTTGTTATGGGGTAGTGGGAGGTGGTTTACCTCTGCACACGACCACAGAGTAGAACTTTTCACTACTGTGGGCTGGTTTGTGGTTCTATACACTCAATACAGGCTAGTATTGGGTTGAAATGTGGTTTTAGAACCACAAGTAGTCATTTTTACCCTATACAGGGTGAAGGTTTTCACCAATGGAGTTTACAGGTGTATTCTGGTGCTCCTGACGCGTCAGAAACTGTACAGAACCTGTATGGACCTCTCTATTTGACTTAATTATGAGGTATTGAAGTATAAATAAGCTTCAGCATCTGTTTGACACCTCATAATCAGAGTACAACTGTATCCTGTCATAATACAGCTGTATTGGCCATATTGTGGGACTATATCTTTCAAACAGCCATAACTCTGTCAGTTTTTGAGATATCATGCTCAAAGTTGGTTCATTGGATAGCCCTGTATGGGCTCTACACAATGATACCCAATTTGGTATGGTTATCATTAAATATGACAAAGTTATCCATGTACAAGGTTTTTTGTACATAGGCATGGTTTGGGCAAAAAGCTGTATTGGGCTTGTTTGCCTCATAGCTTCTGTTATAGTTGAGATATGAAGAAGTGGATGGCACCATCAGATAGCCCTGATTGTGCTCTTTCCAAAAAGACCCCACTTCAAGTATCCCACACTAAAACTGTAGAAGTTGGATGAGAGGTGAATGTTTTGTTCACCCTTATTTGGCCTGAATTTGACCATAACTCAAGTAATACTGGTGCTAGCTCAGTTTGGCTGGTACCATTGGATATCCCTGGCTTAGAGCTTCATTTTGAGTACCCATTTGATGGGGTTAAGCCTCTCCTTCTAGATTTTAGATGAGAGGTGAAAATTAAGGTTTATGCTCAGCAATAACTTTGTTATTTCTTGTCCTATGGTGATGGGACTTATATTTCCAGAAAGGGGTGAGTTTCCTCTTTCCTTTGATACCTTTTGAGCCAATTTGGCTCAACTCCATGTTTTGGTGGTATCTTGGCTATACCATTGCTTTATGGTATATTGGCTGTCATGCTTGTGCTCTGGTTTTGAGTCGCAGGCTGACACACATGGACACCAGAGTTGGACTTGGTGGAAAACCCAAATCATCAACAAATGGGCAAATGATGCTTGGAGATTTAAAGTTGAAACAGCCTTTGAATATGCCAAATTTAATGCTGATAAAGACAAAGCTTTACCATGGTTTTGCCAACAAAAGGACAGATTAACAGCATTATATCCTGACATGTCAGAATTTATGATCCATAGAAAGATTCTGAGACAATTTGGAGGTGACTTAGAGCATGCTGTCAAAAGCAGGACTACTGAAAAATCTTCAGCAGAGGATATTATCAATATATTAGAGGAAGTAACCACCAGAACCAAAATTGGTTCTAGTAGGGTGAATCTTGAAACAAGGTTTCATACACCTTGGAAAGATTCTGTGGACAAAAAACCCAAAGAAAATTCTAATAATGTTGGATATAAATTTGCAGATACAGTCAAAAAGTGCCATATTTGCCAAAGCACCACCCATTTAGCTAATACATGTCCAAAAGGGGGAAAAATCAATGAAATTAATATTGAAAAGGGATGTGATGTTGAAAAAGATCACATAATTGAAGACAATTCAGATGATAGGTTATCCATATTTTCTGAATCTTCAAAAGATATAGAAAATATCAATGCCACTTTTGATATCATGGAATCTTATTCCCACTTGCCACAATTGAGCAATAGTCAACTTGATTTATCAAAAGCTCAAGGGGCACAACTTATGAAAGCCAAATCCCAATAGAAAGAATAAGTGTTACAGACTTGAACACCACCTTCTTTGAAGAGGTCAAAAATAGTTACATTCAAGATAACAATTGTAGCATCTTATACCAATTAGTGAACAAAGACTGTAAAGAAAACTCTCTAATACATGCCTTGAATGAAGTATGGAAAGAATCATATGATAAAGGAAGACTTCACCTACTTGATGGTATAAAATTCAAGAGTACAAGTAACCCAATCAAAGCATTAGGAATCTTTGAGAATCACAGTTGAATTGGTTGTTATGGAAAATTGCTCTAGTACCCATTTTTATTGGGAAATGACTATTTAATAATGTATGGGATAGACTTACATAATAACAAAGACAGATACTTTCCTATTGAGACATCTGGTACTAAGAAAATTACCAAAGTTCTTAAAGAAAGGAAATCAAGAACCAAGAAAGTAAGGGAATACCTTGTTAGGTACAGTGACCCAACTTGTGAAGATGAATGGTTAGAAGAAAAAGATATACCAGAAGCTACCAAACTCCTCAGGAGATTCAGACACACTAGAAACACCAATATTACAAAGTAATATTCCTTTTTAGGGGGAGGGAATGTGAGCCTTAGAGGTAATTTCATATACCCAAAAGACCACAAATACAAAATTAACATATAAATATAAATAAAATAAATTTATTTATCTTTTCAAAATGAAAATCAAAATATAAATATAAAATTATATTAAAAATAAAAAAATTAATTTCAATCTAAAAATAAAAATACATTAAATGTTGTAAGTGTAAAATTACATTTATACTTGAAAAAATTAAGTAAAAATGAAATTTTAACAAAGTTGTGAAAAAATAAATAAATTTGGAAAAAAGTTCAATAAAAATTATTATAACTTTTTATCCAATAAATAAACATATAAAAATTATTTCACCATTGGATTCCTCAGAAAAAATCAGGTGGGGCCACCTCTGAGTGAAATTCTTGTAACTCAACTCTAAATAAGCTTAAATTAAGTTTTTAGTATTTTCAATACAAAAGTTGAAAATCCTCAAAACTTTAATTTAATTCACACCACATGTGGTGTTAACCATCAAATTTTGTGTTAAAATTGAGTTGTTGTGTTTAGTTTAGAAGTTATGAGGAATTGAAGTATTTTCAATTGAATTCAATTGAAATGTCAAAATGTGCGCATGTATTACATAAGTGAACTTTGATTTACATATGAGGTGTCAATTATTACTGTATTGTACTGTACAATTGAATTGAATTACATATGTAAACTATAAGTATAATACATGATGAGGAATTAGAGGAAAAATAAATTGGAAAGATTAAATTTGGGGGGGAAAAGGAACTCCAGCTCAAAGGGGGAGCTAGACCCCCAAAATCCTTGCTGAAAGGCGTGGGATGTCACAATTAACACAAAAGTTCATCACTTTTGGCCTGGAATTGAGTTACAGGGTCTGTGGACTCAATTGATGATGAGGTTTTGATACCAACTGGGGTAGTTTTAGCTGTTGCCAAGAGGGTAAAACTACCCTTAAGATAAAACAATCATAATAAAAACAGTTTTAACTGGTTTATACGCCTCTGACACACATTCTGACGTGTTTTGAAGGCTCTAGGCCTGGTATTGCTATAGTAATGGCTGATTCAAGGGTCTAAAATGGCTAAAAATGGCTTAAACCAGCCCTTTTTGATCTAAACCAGGGTTCAATGATGTCATAATTGACTTTTCTGTTGTCAGACTCTTTTTCACGACTGACAAGAGTAAATTTTACTTTTGGAGTATGAGAATTGATGGCTATAAAAGAATGTCTTCTTTGCCCCACTTTTCTCTTCATGTTAGAATCTTTTCCTTTTATAATTAGTTTAAACACTGTTAAACCAATCAATAAGAGATTCCAACCACCATCTTTAAATCATTTTAAATCCTTTTAACCACGTGAAGAAATCATTATAATCATTTTTTACCCCTGAACCACCCCAAAAGTGAATTAAAGCATCTTTCATCACTGTAAACTTTGTCACTTTGTTTCCAAATTCACTCTGGTCACTTTTGGGCGTGTTTTCTCTTTAATATTATTTTAAAGACTTTGTTCTTTAATTAATTGCTTGCAGTTATTTGCTCAATTCATTCCAATTGAAATTGCTCTTGAAGAAATTTCTTTTGTAGCCTTAAAATATCTCTTGTAGAGTATTTTTTGGATAAATTTTTATTGTTGGTAAAACAATAAATCTTTATAATATTATTGTTTTATACTAATAAAGTTCTAAGCAATAAATTTGGCGTGTTTTCTCTTAAAAATAATATTATTTACTATTTTTAATTGATTTTTACCTTATACAAATTTTGAGGACAGGAAAAGTACTTGATTTTTAATCAAAGTTTCATATCCACACCTTACACAGGTCTCTGACTCAGGAAAACATCCCATTGCATTCGACAGCTGCAAGCTTATCCCACCAGAGCTCAATTATGAAATTCATGACAAGGAACTCCTTGGCATTGTCTGGGCTCTCAAGCGCTGGAGGGCGTTTCTTCTTTGACTGTCTTCCCCTTTTGAAGTTCTCACCAATCACTCTTCCCTTCAATACTTCATGACCTCCAAAGTACTCACTCGCCGTCAAGCCCATTGGGCTGAATTCCTTTCTGAATTTCATTTTTCAATCACTTAGCGCCCTGGCTGCCTAGCTACTCTTCCGGATGCCTTATCACATCAGGACAACGTCTATACGGAGAGGGGGGAGGATTTCATCAGCAAGAATCCAATGAATTTTCAACAACTCATTAAGCAAGATGAAGTTCAACCATCCAGGTATTTTGCAGTCAAGGTGGAATCCTTTTCAAATTTGATTGATTCAATCCAGAAGAAATTATGGCAAGATCCCCAGTACAGAAGTATCCTTGAAGATTTGGGTAAAGGTAAATCTGTCCAAGATTATTCTCTTGATTCCTCTTCCCAACTTCTTCTCTTCAAAGATTGGGTGGTAGTCCCAAAAGACTCCACAATTCAACTTAGTATTCTTCAAAAGCGTCACGATTCTCCTCTAGCTGGCCACCCTGGCCAAGAGAAGACTCTCAAACTTGTCAAGCGGGATTTCCACTGGTCTGGCATGACTCAATTTATCAAGGATTATGTTTCATCCTGTCAAAAGTGCTCAAGAAACAAGAATATTCACCATAAGAAGTTTGGATTCCTCAAACCTCTTCCAATTCCAAATGGTCCTTGGATTTGTCTTTCAATGGACTTCATCACTCAACTGCCGCTGTCCAATTCCTTTGATTCAATCCTGGTCATAGTGGAAAGATTCTCAAAAATGGCGGTTTTTATTCCAACAATGTCTTCAATCACTTCCCCGGATTTGGCCCATTTATTCATCAAGAATATCTTTTCAAAGCATGGCCTTCCATCAAGCATTGTAAGTGATAGAGGTTCAATCTTTGTTTCTTCTTCCTGGACCAATCTTTGTCAGCAGCTCAAGATTTCAAGAGACTTGTCAACTGTTTACCATCCAGAAACTGATGGACAGACAGAGAGGGTAAATCAGAGACTACAATAGTATCTTTGGATTTATGTCAGTTATCATCAAGATGATTGGAACACCTGGCTCCCTCTGGCTGAATTTGCCTACAATAATTCTGATCACTCTTCAACAAAGCAATCCCCGTTTTTCACTGTTTATGGAAGAGACCCACAATTTGATTCAGTTCACATCACTCAAGATACTCCTGCTGGAAAGTTATCAACAAAAATCCAATCAGTACAGCAAGAAGTCAAGAGAGAACTTGAAGCGTCCATAAACCGGTTTAAGAGGTATGCAGATAAAGGTAGAGCAAGTCCACCTGTTTTCAATTCTGGTGACATGGTATGGCTTTCCTCCAAGAATATCAAATCAACCAGACCCACCAAAAAACTATCCGAAAGATGGTTGGGTCCTTTTCCAATCTTGAAGAAAGTCAGTTCTCATGCTTACCACCTCAAGCTTCCATCTCAATGGAAATCCGTCCACCCAGTCTTCCATATCTCCCTTCTGGAACCAGTCAAGACATCAACAATCCCAAATCGGCATCAAGAGCCTCCTCCTCCAATTACTATTGAAGAAGAAGAGGAATGGGAAGTCTCTCAAGTAATGGATTCAAAGCTCAAGAGGAGAAAGCTATGGTATCTGGTGGAATGGAAAGGTTTCAGTCAAGACCCAGAAAGATCCACTTGAGAACCAGCCGAAAACCTCAAGAATTGTCCTGATCTTGTCAAAGATTTCCATTCTTTGTATCCTGACAAGCCAGGACCCAATTCTTCAAAAGCTTGATCTTTTATGGTGCTTCGTGGGGAGAGGAATTACCAAAAGTAAGTTCCACTCCTGGTATGCACCTTTAGGGGTATTCTACTCTTCTTTGTTGTAAGCATCACCTTGGCCACTCTGTGAGCACTTTGCAAATTGGACACAGATTTTTTGGCCTGGCTTTCAACATCAATTCCAAAATTATGGCCATTTTTCACTTGGGCAAATGGACCATTCACTTGCATTTTCCTCTCCAAGTTTTTCCAATTCAAGACATTCCTTCATCAAATTTATATTCTTATTTATGGCACTGGCGGGATTGGCAACTTCTAAAAGTAAGTTCCTCTCCTGGTGTGCACTTCCCTGAGGGGTCTACAATCTTTTCAAAACATCACCTTGGCCACTCCGTGAGCACCTGGCATCAAATTCTTTTATCCAGGTCCCTGGCCACTTTCAAATCAACCTTCAAAATCTGTGATGTAGATTGGATCCCCCTTCAAAAAATTTACTTTTTATTTTCTTTTCCTGTTTCTTTATCTTTACTTTTCTTTAAATTTCTTTTATTATAATCTTTATGCCAAACTTCTGCGTCAAATTCTATCCTTCAACATTTTCAAAGCCAAATGTCAAGAGAAGACTACGTCAACCTCAATTCATATGCCAACATTAATTATCAGTTCAAAATTTTCTTTTAAAGATCAAATACCTCTGGAACCCATCTGTCCAACCCGTCTCAACAGCCTCAACAGTCTTCTACCTTATCTTGGTGCTCAGGAGCTCACCATTCAAGGTAGGGGGGGTACTGTCACAACCATGAGTTTGACCCTCCTCCTTGATGGATGCGGCAATCCAACCTGGAGCCAAGTTGGGGCCAATTGGTCACGTCATATCATTTATGGCCAATTGGCCCCCTTGGTTATTCTATGGCATCCACGCCATAACACCTTCCAATGGCCATTTTATGGCCCCAGGCCATATCCTGCCGTCATTGGCCTTCTTGGCCAATTCCCACTTCACCAGCCCCCAGGCCTTCATCTTTGATTTTGGGCCTGGGGGGTCATTTTGTCTTCTAGGGGCCTCCAGGCCCCTTAGCGATAATCCTTGGATAAATGGCCTTTTTGGGCCATTTAGGCCCCCTACAGCTCCTATGGCCCATGGGCCATGATTCACGGTCCATGGTCCGCGGTCCGTAGGCCATTTAGGCCCCTTTTGGCCTAGTTCAATGAGGCCAAAAGGGGCCAGCCACCTAGGTCCCAAACCACAATTGGGCCCACCTGAGCCATTTCTGGCCACCACTTCCTTGGACCCAAAAGTGACCAAAAACCTCATGGATACCATTTTGGCCATAAATCCCATAGGACCCAATTTTGGCCATGGACCACCATGGACCAATAGTTCAGCCATGGCCTCTGGCAGCCACCAAAGGCCACCAGATCAGCTCAGTCCATCTTTCCCCTCAACTCCAGGGGATTTCTTCCTTCCCTTCATACCATCCATACTCAAGGTTGCAGGCATGGTGCATATATGGTATTATATACCATTATGCACCATTTTTGCTCAGAAATCCAATGGTGACGTTTTCAGGACCCAATTCCACCTTTCCAACTCAAGGTCTCAAATCCCAACGCCCATTTCGAAGGAGGATTGATCAGCTCATCAGTCTGACAAGTTATGGCGGCAATCAGAAGACTCTTCAAGGATCCCAACCACCTGTATCTGCAGGAGTGTGGTTGGTACAATTCATTCAGGATTATTCAAGGGAAATTCTCAAGAGGTATTACATCATTTCAATCAGTTTTCAAGGCATCAAGTATTCAATACTCCTTGGACAACTCAATTCATCTGTACAGGCCTCATTCAATCAACCTGTATGGTCTTGGCCCAATTGGGCCATTCCATATTCCACTGTGTGAAATCCATCACACAGTTCAAATTTCAAGATGGCCAGAACTGTATTTTCCAATTCGGACAATACAGTCATTGATCCACCTTCCAGGATCAATCTTTCAGTTTTCACATATACCGGCTACCTTTCATCACCTGGGGACTTTTTCCCCAGTTAATTAATAAATTGGATGTATTTTTATCCTTATTTTATTTTACCTTATTAAAGTTATTACTGATAATCTTAAGTCAGTCACTAGCACCCTTTCTCTTTTCTTTCCTCGCCTGTCAGTGGATATTGGTGGTCATATCCTTTACTAATTCCATTGTTTTTCTGGCAGGTTGAAACAGTGAATTGAGGATTCACTTGGTTGGCTTCTTGGCCTTTGGCTTTCTTTTATCTTTGGCCTCTGGCTTCATTCTTATTATTCTTTTTTATCTTTGGCATATTTGTCCTTTCTCTTATTCCTGCTTAAGAAATATATTCCGTAGTATTTCTTAGCATCTTTTGGAGCCTTCCAAGTCAGTTCTTGATTCCTGAGTGCCAGGCCCTCTTGCTTCCATAAGAGCCCCTGTGACACTTGGCCTGTATGGCTGATTATTTTGGGAAAATCTTTGCTCCTGATTATTGTTCCAGTTCCTTCTTGGTGGATTCACTTCTTCTGAAAGGCTTTTAAGTTGATTTAAAACTTCTTTAACTGATTCTTTTCCCTCATTTCTTGGCTGAGGTTCTGGTTGTGGAGGATCTTTGATCTTTTGGGTAAGTTCTTTTACTTGTCTTAAAACTTCATCCCAGCTTTCATCCTCAAAGCTTGTTTTATTTTCTGGAGGTTTTGGTTTAGAAAATTCCTTTTGTTGAATCAATACCTTGGCCTCCGAGTCCTGTTCAATGTATAATTTCAAAATATCCAATCTTGGAATGATGTAACCTCCATCCAAGGCTTGAACCATAGCTCTGTCTTCAATCATTTCTTTTTAAATTGATTCTTGAACACTGGTGGAAAGGCTGGCCAATATTTCCTGGTTATGATTGATATCACCTTGGATATATTGGTATCTTTTGAGGTAAGTGATAATTGCTTCATATTCCCCAATGAATTTTCTGTATTGTGTCATGTTTCTTATTCCACCTTCTTGCTGAGTTTTTGTGAATAAATCAGTGATTGAGGATAATCTGTATCTTCTTTCAGGTGAGACTGTTCCACATCTTCTTTTCATATCCACTTTCAATTGATCCCAATCAGCTGTTTCATATCCTGGCATCCCTTCACCATGATAGCTGATTTCTTCATCTTTTGTCCAAAATGCTATTTGCATTGCAATGTCTCTTCCACTTGCTCCTTCAATTTCTGCAATATTGTCAACTTTCTTGATGAATCTTTCAACATCCTTTCCATCAAACCACAAGTTATAGTCCTTGGCTCTGATTTTCACTATTGGAGTAGTATTTCTTTGAATTTCTCGATATAATGGAGTTGGGATTTGGGAAGAAATATTTACTCTTCTTGGTAAGGTACTTGGTCTTTGTTCTGTGTAAGGTGTTGATGTGGCCATGGGTCTAGGATAAGGTTGAGGTGATCCATGCTGCCTCAATGATCTTGGAAGGGTGGTCTGTTCCTCAAGTGGACTATTTTGTGGAGTATAACTTGATGATTTATTTTTCCCTTCCTTTTTGATTAGTGCTATTAATTCTTCTTGCATTTCTAGGATCTTCTGCTGAAGTCTCTTTGTCAAAGACATTTCTTCCTGTCCTTCAACAGGTTCTTCATTAAAGTTTTCTCCCTGGATTTCTTCAATACTACCAGGTAATTTTGATGATGAAGGGTAATCCATTTTTGGTTGGTTAATTTCCTCTGTTGAGATTGATTTATTACGTTTATTTCTTTCAAGGAGATCAAGGAAGAATTTCTCCACAGCCTTCAAGTCCCTTTTATTGGTTCTTGGTGTTGCAATTGGGAAATTGGAATATTCATTTGATTCCTCCCCTAGTTCTGTTTCTTGCTTTGGTGGATAATAGTAATGGTCAGAATGAGTTGACGATTCAAATTCTTGAGATGATGGTTTTGGCTGATTTTGATTATTTGACTCCAGTTTTTGTTGTAAAAAATAATATTCTTGGAGTAGTTGAGAATTTTTTTGATTAATTGTAATTTTTATTGAAGTTGAGGTTATCTGGCCACCGTTGGGACACCAGATGTGGGAACTCCCCTTGTGTGGGATTAAAATGAGGAAGTACCTGGAGGGGGAAATCACAGGTAACTAGTTTTGAATTGCTAATAACTCCTGTAACCAAGGGTGGCAAGGGTGTATTGCCTGCCCCTCCTAAAATACTGAACAAAATCTTACTTGGAGCTCACAAACAAAAATAAAATTATTAAGTGGCTTGACAACTGCAGAAGAAAAAAATTCAGCAGTCTCAGATCAGACCTATTCAATAAATAATATAAGAAATAAATGTCAGTAATTTGGTTAATTTTTAGATCTTAATGAAATACTTGTCTGTTTAATTTTAATATTTTTTGGTTAAATTGAGGTTAGTTGTTTCTTCTTGGTGTTAGATCCTTGGTAAGATGGGTTATTTAAGGTTTTCTGGAAAATTGGATGAGTTTTGAGAAAGGTAATTTTCTTAAGTTAAAGTTATAATAGAGTAAAATAGTTTTTTTAAAGGTTTGTTATTTTTTTCAAGAGTGGTTAATAATAATATAAGATTTTATTTGTTAAATTTAAGAGGTAAGATTCTTTGATATTGGATTTTTAAAGGGGTAAGCTATTTTTAAGTCTTGATAAATGGTGTTAATTTTACTGGATAAAATATTTTAATAGAGTAGCAACCCTAATCTTGGGTTCTGGATAATTCAATAATGATTTTTTATTTCAAATAATAAGATTCCACTGAGCTTAGCTACTGGGTAATCTTCAACACTATACTTCCACTGAGCTTAGCTACTGGGCAAGTAAAATTCACTATAATTTTCTGGACTACCTCCCAGGGGAGGGATGAATTATTCCTGTGCTTGCAATGTGCAGGGGATATAATTTTTTCATGGGGGTATTTTGAAATTTGGGGGGAGAGAGCCTCTCTATTTATACCTTTTGGGAGCCCAGGGGGCCCTCCATGGGAGCTGTCTTTTTCCACTTTAATTCCTCTTGATTTCATCATGTGACTTTGTTTTTTGGTGAGGACCTTTATTTCAGGAGTCAGGTGATTTAAGGCTTGGTGGTAATATTTTCTCTGCACAGCCTTCATTCATCACATGATGGTCTTTTGGTGAACTAATTATGATGTGATATTCTTGGATTTTCCTTGCATGCATAAGGTTATTTCATTTTGGCTGAGGATTTTTGTTGTCAAAGCCTCTTTTCTGTCACATGATATTCTGTTGGTGGATGTGATATCACATGATGACCTTGTAATTCCTTTGCATATGTCATATTTTAGGATTGGTAGAAGTGGCTGTGTAATTTATGCAGGTGTCATGGTTGTTTTTCTTCTTTTTGAACTTTAAAATGAAGTCAGGTGATAATTTCTTGCACTGGTGAATTTACTGTTATGCATGAGATGATGTGATTTTTGAGTTTGACACATGATGTGCATAGTCATGTGGTTGAGATTTAATTAAAATTGTGTACTGCATGCAGCCTGTTGTAACTAGCTTTGGTTTGCATGAGGTTATGAGCGGTGTAAATAGATCTGTTCTGTTTAAGGTTTCAAGTGGGGTTACTGTGAATATAAGATAAGGTACTCCTGTGGCTATGATGGGGTGTAAAGCTGAGTGGGGTGTGTAATTTAAAGGGTGGTACCTTATTTTTTGTAACTAGTTTACTATATGTAACTTGATTTTTAAATATGCATAATGAAATTGAATAATTTATTTAAACACATACACTGCCCTTTGGTGCCTGTGCAATGGTTTCATCAGTTAAATCCAGCTTCTTGCTGTAGAATTGACCTTTTGGTGTACAATTGGAGTGTAAGTCTGACTGTAGGCTGGATTTACTGCTGTTATAGGGTACTATGAGCTTGAGCCTGCTGAAAAAAAATGGTATGGAATACAACAATATGACTGATAAAATTGGTGAATACTGTTAGTTTATCATTAAAACTAATAAAGTCCACAAATTTTGGGGTTCTTCTAAGCCCTGACGCCATCCAACTTAGAGTTATAGTGTCAGGATGATACTATGATAAAGGTATAACTAGGCTAATTACAGCTTTAACTGTGTATGTGACACGACAGAAAATGATTTAAAAAAATTTATAAAGGTTTATAATAAGATAAAAGGGTTCTACTATTGAGAAATAGTGGTGGTGAGCGCTATTGAGAACCCTGGGTGCAGGCTTTATCTGTTGGATTACAATAATAAAGTCTACAATAATTAAAGATTATAATTATACCTGATTATTTAACCAAGAGTAAAACTGTTTTTGACAGTTTACTACGTAGGTTATTCAAGAGCAGGATGAGGAGAGGATTTTGGCTGTGAAAAGCCCTCCTTTTATCCTGAAATTGAGGTGGAAAGGCTGCTAGACCTTTCCACGTAGAGGAAGTGAAGATTTTTCACTCTCTATGACAGGATTGTGGTTTGCAAACAGCCTGTATACCCTGTATTGGGCTCAGATGTGGTTTTGAAACCACATCTGGGCAGTTTTCACCAATACAGGGTGAAAATTTTCACCTGGGGACCTCACAGCCTGATTCTGACGTGTATGACGCGTAGAATGCTGTACAGAAACTGTATGGGACCCCAGTATTGACTGACATATGAGGTATTGAAGTAAAAACATGCTTCTTTGTCTATTTGACACCTCACATTCATGGTTATGGGATATTATCCCATGGTAAGGCTGTATCTGACAGCAGGTGGGATTTTGACCTTAAAATGGTCATAACTCTGTCAGTTTTTGAGATATCAAGCTCAAAGTGGGTTCATTGAATAGCTCTGTATGAGCTCTACACAATGGTACCCAACTTGACATGGTTATCATTAAACATGACAAAGTTATCCCATGTACAAGTATTTTTGTACATTGGCGTGGTCTGGTCAAAAGCTGTATTAAGCTTGTTTGGCCAATAACTTCTGTTGTAGTTGAGTTATGAGGAAATGGATGGCACCATCAGATAGCCCTGATTGTGCTCTTTCCAAAAAGACCCCACTTTAGGTATCTCACACTAAAACTGTAAAAGTTAGATGAGAGGTGAATGTTTTGTTCACCCTTATTTGGTCTGAATTTGACCATAACTCAAGTAATACTGGTGCTAGCTCAGTTTGGCTGGTACCATTGGATAGCCCTGGCTTAGAGCTTCATTTTGAATACCCATTTGATGGGGTTAAGCCTCTCCTTCTAGATTTTATATGAGAGGTGAAAATTAAGGTTTATGCTCAGCAATAACTTTGAGCAGGAATAACTTTGTTATTTCTTGTCCTATGGTGATGGGACTTATATTTTCAGGAAGAGGTGAGTTTTCTCTTTCTTTTGATACCTTTTGAGCTAATTTGGCTCAGCTCCATTTTTTGGTGGTATTTTGGCTATACCATTGGTTTATGGTATTTTGGCTGTCATGCTTGTGCTCTGGTTTTGAGTCACAGGCTGACATATAGTGATAACTCTAAATAATGGCCTAATAATGAGAGAAGATGGTTTGATCATGATGTAATCATCACCAAACCTTAAATTATTGATCAATTCCAGTGGATATGATCAGTGAACGTCTACTAGAAGCCGGTTGGACTCTTGGAGGGAGGTATTAACTATAAATAGAGCTCTTTTTTACTCTGTTTTCCCCTCAGACGCTTACAAAACATTAAATCATTAAATAAAAAGGCAACTTCTTTATTCTTTATATATGAAGCTTTTATATTATTAAATACCAAAGATCATCTTATAATAATCTTCATCTTTGACTTGATTATTACAATTATTCAATTCTTTTGTTTAAATTTCTCTTAAAAACCTCAATTCCACGTAAAATCAAGAAAAACTGTATTTTCTCTTAAATTTTATTTTAACTACAATTTAAATAAGTTGTATTTACATTTCTAGGCGTAAATTTATTCAAAATTATTATATTAAGCATTAAAAGTACGTTATTTCTCCTATTATAATAATTTTTCTCTATTATTACTCTTAATAATTCTACAATTGATATAAATAGTATTTATATTAATTTATAACTCTAATATTGGTAATATTATTGTTATTAATTGTTTTTTATTAAGAAAAAACAATTTTTTACGCCTTTATTATTTCTTGGTAACAATAATAAAGTGCTTTGAAATATATTAGTTATCTTACATTAATATATTTATTATATATATATTATTTTTTATAATATAAATTATATTATTATATTTATTGAATAATATAATTATTTTTACGCCATAATTATAATAATTCTTTATTATTATAATTATTTTTATCTTATTTATTTCATTTATAAGGACATTTATAGTACAATAAGTAGAATATTGGTAATTTTTACTCATTGTTTCATAGTCAAACCTTACATTTGGGGGCCTGGCCGTGATGTTTACTCTAAAAGACCTTTAAAAACATTCTAATTGGGTTTATCCAAATAAAAAATTATATTTATAATCATAAAATTATATAATAATTTTATATTTATTGATTTTAAAAGCTATTGAGGCATTTGGAAAGCAATTGCACTGTCTTACACGTGGTTTTTAACAACCTTAGACTTGCAGAAACTTTCTTTGAGTGACTCTAGTGATTAAAAAAGATATTTTATAAATTAAAAATACTTTTATATTATAAATTAATTTGATAAAAAGAATCCTATTCATTTTTATTTTATTCTTTAAAAATAAAAACATAAAAAATATTAAAAACATTAAAAACCAATAAAAAATTTGTTTTATTCATTTTAATTTCATTTCTTTAATTATTTTCATTTTTTTCTATAAAAAAAGATATAAAAGCAATTTTGATGTGGAAAATTGCCATATCTTACCAAAAAATAACACTTTTATATAAAAGACTTATATTTATTTGTCTTTTTTAGTGTTTGAAGACAACGAAACCACTGTTGAAAGATTGGTGGAAGAAACTTCTCAAAACTCTCCAACACCAATAATTACCAAGAAAAAGAAAGCCAAGAAATTGGACTTTCCAGGACCCACCATTCAGGACTCTGAAGGTGAGTACCTCATTTAAAAATTGCCATAAAAAAATTCCTGTTCTTAAATCCTCTTATTTCTTATTTTTCTTATAATATGACTACCAGAAGAGGCTCCCAATACTCCATCCAATCAGATGGAGTTGGGCTGGGGAAGCATTGATTCCTCAAAAGGGACAAGGAAGGGCAATATCCCCAGTGGAACAGAATCCACACAAGGAAGTGCCTTATCCCAAAGGCAAGTCCCAGAAATGCCCATGATATCTGAACCTGAACTGGAACTAAGTATGAGTAACTCAAATAGGTACAAATCACATTCAGAGGGCTCAAATAGACATTTACATGAGCCAATACAAACAGTACTACACAGTGTACAAGGACAAAGATTGGGAAATGTTGCCTCAAGTACACCAAGGAGTGATGAACTCCTGGCACATCCTGAAAAAGTTCCTCAAAGAGGAGGAAATAGTGAGATACTCCAATGGATGGAATCCACTATCATCCAAACCTCAAATCAAAAATATCAAGGAGTATCATGCCAAAAAGGAGGAAACCAAGGAAGAAGCCCCAGTAGCTTCTACCAGCAAGCCCCAAGTCAACCCACTTCCCCAAGAAGGGAAGAAGAACAAGAAAAAGAATTGGAGAAAACCATACTCCCCAAGCTACAGGATTCCCAAAATCCAAAAAGATGCCATGGACAATGTCTTCAACATGTCAAGAACTTTGATGGAATTCAAAGACAAAGAGGAACAAAGAATGAGACAACCCCATTTCCCAAAGAAATAACCTTGTCTCTTGATGTTGTAAATACTTTAACAGAGCTTAAAAATAGTATTTTACCTCTTAAAGACATTAAACATAGTTGATTATCTTTCCAAGAAATAAATAATAGCTTATCATCTTGAAGAAACTTGTTGCACAAAATAAGAAAGAAATTGATAACATAAAATTTATGATTGAAAATAATAAACCAAAAGTATTAATCGACAATACCCAGAAATTAATACAAGGACAACAAGAGTTGTACAAATACATAAGTGATATCAAAGAAAAAACTTTGACAATCAATTATGATGTGAGTATTGACAATCTTACAGAAAAATTAAACAAATTAAGTATTTCTGTAGAAAAAATTGAAGAAAAGACTTCATCACACCAAAAATTACTTTTGGGCCATGTGGAAAGGAGTGATGAAGCAAGAATGCATCTGAAAGATGACATTCAAAGTGAAATAAGGATTATTACTGAAAAAATGGATAAAATTAATGAGGCTAATTTAAATATGCCAAAGGTATCAACACCATTTTCTCACATAAGAAGCCCTGTTAAACCAAAAGAGGAATTAACAAATCCATTCATAACAGACTTGAGTCACCAAGACAATAACCAAGTCTTAATGAAGGAAGCACCTCAATTGAAAGAATGGCCAACATTCACAGGAGAAGGTGAATATGACCACATGTCATTTATCAAAACAATTGACATGCTACAAGAAGATTATGCCATACCAGATGAATTAATCACTGCAAGATTACATTCATTATTTGAAAAATCTGCAAAAAGATGGTATTTTGGCATAAGGCAAACAAATGAGAAAATACCTGGTCTTGGTGGAAACATGAAATAATCACCAAGTGGGCTAATGATGCCTGGAGGTACAAGATAGAAAATGCATTTGAAAATTCTTTCTTGGACCCAGACAAAGACAAGCCTTTAACTTGGTTCTTAAAACAAGTTGAAAGACTTAATGCATTGTACCCAGAAATGTCACAGAAAATGGTGCACATGAAAATACTTAAAAAATGTGGAGGATAGCTAGAACATGCCCTGAGCAGCAGGTGTATAGAACCATGATCCACAGAAGAGTATATCAATGCACTAGAAGACACCGTAACATGAACAAAAATTGGCAGAACTTGGAAGAAATTGGACATTAAAAGGCCAAATAAACCATTTATCAAAAAAGATAAATCAAAAGAACCTTTCAAGCCCAATACATCCAATAAGAATGAGCAAAGAAAATGCCATAAATGTGGAGGTATTGGACATTTAGCCAATAATTGCCTCAAAAAGGCAAAGATTAATGAAATTGTGGAAACAGAAAACCACAATGACAAAGAGGAGGAATCTGACTCTGAAAAAGAAACAGAAGAGTCAGAAAGTTTTGAAAGTCCTGAAATTAATATAATTAATGCACAAATTAATAATATTGATATAATTTATGAAGTACTGGATGTTAACTCGAACTTACCACAAGTTGGGACATCTGACACAAACCTGACAAATATACAAGATGCAAAAATGTACAGAACCAAACCTGCAAAAGGAATGGGATATACAGCTGCAAAATAAGGTATAAGTATTGTTATGGTTAATAACCAAGAAGGAAAAGTGAACTTGGATACAGGAGCATATTGCACCTCTGTTGGTAAAAGTTATTTAAAAACCATCGTCCCAGACTGGCAAGAAAAACTTATGCCAATACAAGGTGTCAAATTTAGTAGTGCAAGTGAGAGCATGAAGCCCCTTGGAATAATTGATTTAACACTAATTTTTCCTCATCCCTCACAATGTGTCAGAATCAAAGTAGAGTTTGTAGTAATGGAAAACTGTACTAGTAATCACTTCATACTTGGAAATGACAACTTATCAACTTATGGTATAGATATCTCTAACCAAAGAGATAGATATTTTACCATAGGAGACAACAAAAGACAAACGTTTGGCTTCTTAAATAACAAAAAACAAATCACAGTTATTAAAAATGAAGAGAAAATTCCAGAAAAGTAACTTTTTATCTCTGAACAACTTAAAGAGGCAGAATTCAATCAAGAATTAACAGAAAAATTGATTGACCTCTTATTTAAGTACAAAAATGCCTTTGCAACTGACAAACAGCCACTAGGTGCCCTAATTGGGCATGAAGTGGATATAATTCTTGATGTGGAAAAGCCTTACCCGCCTTTACTAAGGAGACCTGCTTACCCAGCTAGTCCAATGGCCAGAGAAGCCTTGGAGGTACACATTAAAGAATTAATGGACCTTGGAGTATTAAGAAAGGTAGGACATAATGAACAGGTAGAGGTCACTACACCTGTAATTATAACTTGGCATAATGTAAGATCAAGGATGGTAGGAGACTTCAGAGCCCTGAACACCTATACCATTCCAGACAGATACCCAATACCCAGAATCCATGAGACATTGACACAATTGTCACAAGCTAAGTTCATTACATCCATGGATGCCTTGAAGGGTTTCATCAAAATTCCTTAACAGACAATGCCAAGAAACTACCGAGGATAATAGTCCACTGTGGGATTTTTGAATACTTAAGAATGCCATTTGGCATGAAGAATGCACATTCCCATTATCAAAGGATGATGAACACCATATTTTGTGAAGAATTATCAGAAGGATGGTTAATTATCTATATTGATGATATCATAGTTTTCTCAGAAACTTAGGAAAATCACCTTGCAAGACTAGAAAGGGTACTACAAAAAATAGTAAAAGTGAATATGAAAATTTCCTTGAAAAAGTGTCATTTTGCATACAGTGAACTAAAACCACTAGGGCATGTTGTATCTGGACTGAGTCTAGGCATAGACAAGAATAAAGTAGTAGCAGTAATACTCAAGCCAATGCCTCAAACCAAAAAAGAAATGCAATCATTTCTAGGATTTGCTGGTTACTATAGACAGCATATAAAGGAATTTGCAAAAATTGCTAAATCCTTGTATAAGCTATGTGACCAACAAACAGTCTATGAAATGACAGAAGAAAGAGTCAAGACATATGAAGAATTGAAAAATTCCGTAAAAAATGCCCCATTTCTTCTAATTCCAGATTGGAAGCTACCCTTCAAACTTTACATTGATGCTTGTGAAGAAGGACTAGGTGCTACACTACACCAGACACAAATTATCAATGATAAACCAGTGGAAGGACCAATTTGTTTTATTTCAAGACAAATAACGCCAACAGAAGCAAGATGTGGAGCAAGACAAATGGAATGCCTCTGCTTAGTGTGGGCTTTAGAAAAATTACATTATTACTTGGATGGAACAGTATTTGATGCAATTACAGACTGTAATGCGGTAAAATCTCTATTAAATATGAAAAATCCAAATAGACATATGCTGAGATGGCAGATTGCTATCCAAGAATATAGAGGAAATATGACTATTGTTCATAAATCTGGAAATTTTCATAAAAATGCAGATGGTCTTAGCATATGGGCTCTAGCAAATACCCCTGACAATCCAGCATGGGTACCACGGGAAGAGCACCACATAGAAGGAATATGTGTTACAGAAATTGGCACAGAATCCTTTAACCAAGTTGAAGAAAGCTATAAGATAGAAAAGAATTGCCACATCTTAAGCCAACTTCTAATGAAAGACTGCAAAAACCCATCACTTTCATCAAAATTAGATGAAACAAGGAAAAAGGCATATGATGAAGGAAGATTCCACCTCCTTGATGGAATCCTTTACCATAGAACAAAACACACATGTGTTATGGCCTTAACAGATAGAACCCTGATAAACACTATTTTACATGAGTGTCATGATAGTGTTGCAGCTGGACATCTTTCAGAACAGAACACTAGAATGAGTGAAAACCTGCTGTTGGTGGCCAAATTGGAAGAAGGATGTTGCAGAATACTGCAAAACCTGTTATAGATTCCAAAAAGCCAACAGAGCCACAGGAAAGAAATTTGGAATGATGATCCAAATCCAAGAACCAAAATCCCCTTGGGAAATAGTTCACATGGATTGGGTAACAGCATTACCCCCAGGAGGAGACAGAAGCTATAATGCATGCCTAGTATTAGTTGACAGGTATAGCAAAACTCCCATGTTCCTACCATGTCATAAAGAGGACACAGCATTGGACACAGCCATAATGATATGGAATAACGTTATTAGCCATACAGGCTTATTCCAGAATATTATAAGTGACAGAGACCCAAAGTTCACTTCAGCATTATGGACAAATCTCCATAACTTGTTTGGGACAAGATTATCATTCTCAACAGCTTACCATCCTCAAACTGATGGTTTAGCAGAAAGAATGACACAAACCTTGGAGGACATGATCAGGAGATTCTGTGCTTATGGGCTAGAATTCAAAGATTCTGATGGTTTTACCCATTATTGGTGCACACTAATACCAGCACTGGAACTGGCATATAAAACATCAATCCATTCTTCTACTGGAAAAACACCAGCAATGCTAGAAAAAGGTTGGAATCCAAGACTTCCTTATGATACCCTCAAAAAGGACTTAGTGGATATACATCCAACAGCAAGCAGCTTTAAGATAATGCTTGACAAGGAAAGACACCATGCAAACAGATGTATGCAAGATTCTTTCAAATATGCAAAAGAAAGATTGGATAAAAGTCATCAACCACCTTACTTCAAAATAGGAGAATTGGTACTAGTATCAACCCTTAATTTCAATAACATAAAAGGTCCAAAGAAATTAAATGATTCCTTTGCAGGACCATTTATGAAAAAAGCACTCCATGGACCCAATGCTGCACAATTGGAACTCACAGGTGAGTTAATGAACAAACACCCAACTTTCCATGTAAGTCTGATGAAACCTTACAGCTCAAGTGACAAGGAGTTATTTCCACTAAGAAATAAACCCCCACTTGAAATTCCCCCTTGGCAAAAGGAGAAGAAAAGAAAATTGTAAAAGTCCTTAAAGAAAGAAGGACAAGAAACAAAAAAGAAAGAGAATACCTTGTAAGGTATAGAAATTCAACTCAAGAAGAGGAATGGCTACTTGAGAAAGATATAACAAATGCTGATAAGCTACTAAGAAGGTTCAGACATGAAAGAAAACCTGAAAAATAGAAAAACTAAGCATTATTGAGCTTCAAGAATAACAAAGTCTATTGAAGAAGTAGGACAGTGGATGATACCCTAATTACACATATCAGATTATGGGACAATCTTATTTGGTGGTAGGGAATGTGAACCTTTGAGATATGACCACATACCCAAAAAGGTCACAAGAAATATTTAAAATAATTATACATTAAAGATAATTACCTTAAAACTACAAAAAATTCCATAAATTGGCATAAAGCTTGGTTTAACTTAAACACCAATGAATAAATATGTGAAATAAACTATCCAATTGGACTCCTCATGGTAAAATACACATATACCATATTTATGGCATATCTGTAAAGTCAATATTTAATGAGTTATAAGTAATAATACCTTATAAAAAACATAAATCCTTATTTATTTCAAAGACCAAGGAAACAACATGTGAAATAAGTGGTAACATTTGATTCTCCATAAAAATTCACATTTAAAACATTTAAGAAGTTAAGCTCCAAAGTCAATACTGAAGGAATTAAGCTGAATATATGCACTTTTTTGGTAAACACATATATTCAAGGATTTTAGCTAATATATTTTGAAATATGCATGATAGAGTGATGAACAAAAAATAAATTCATCACTTAATTACTGTAGGAACACAGAAATTAAGCTTATTTCCCAAGCTATAAACAACCTTAAAACCTGTAAGGGATTATTGATTAAAATCAACACAGCTGTTGACCACTTTGTTGTGAAAGTGGTCCAAACTTAAAAAAAAGTATACAGTTGGATTCTACTAGTTCATTCGTGAAGAATGATGTATTTTTTTAAATAATATTCAAGGTATAACCCCTTGAAATCATGGTTTGAAGATTAAAATATTAAATTTCAACAGAAAAGATGAGTTACAAGAAAAATCATCAAAAATAGAGTTTTGATGATGTAATGAAATGCTCTTAGAAGCATAATGAGGTTATTCCAAGCTATTAGAATTCACTCCCTGAGCTACGTTTGCATGTAAATCTTGAAAGTTATTAAGGATCAAATTTTAGCTTAATTTCATCATTTATGATCACTCACTGTAACCTTAAATTAAGTTTAACAGTCATATTAGTGATAAAATTGGTGAATACTGTTATTTTATGATTAAAACTAATAAAATAAACAAATTTTGGGGCTCTGCCAAGGCCTGAAATCATCCAACTTAGAGTTATAGTGATAACTCTAAATAATGGCCTAATAATGAGAGAAGATGGTTTGATCATGATGTAATCATCACCAAACCTTAAAATATTGATCAATTCCAGTGGATATGATCAGTGAACGTCTACTAGAAGCCTGTTGGACTCTAGGAGGGAGGTATTGACTATAAATAGAGCTCTTTTTTACTCTGTTTTCCCCTCAGACACTTACAAAACATGAAATCATTTAAAAAAAAGGTAATTTCTTTATTCTTTATATATAAAACTTTTATATTATTAAAGCCCAAAGATCATCTTATAATAATCTTTATCTTTGACGTGATTATTACAATTATTTAATTGTTTTGTTTAAATTTCTCTTAAAAACCTCAATTCCACATAAAATCAAGAAAAACTGTATTTTCTCTTAAATTTTATTGTACCTACAATTTAAATAAGTTGTATTTACATTTCTAGGCGTAAATGTATTCAAAATTATTATATTAAGCATTAAAAGTAGGTTATTTCTCTTATTATAATATTTTTTCTCTATTATTACTCTTAATAATTCTACAATTGATATAAATAGTATTTATATTAATTTATAACTCTAATATTGGTAATATTATTGTTATTAATTGTTTTTTATTAATGAAGAACAGTTTTTTACGCCTTTATTATTTGTTGGTAACAATAATAAAGGGCTTTTAAATATATTAATTATATTAGATTAATATATTTATTTTATATATATTATTTTTTATAATATAAATTATATTATTATATTTATTTAATAATATAATTATTTTACGCCATAATTATAATTATTTTTTTCTTATTTATTTCATTTATAAGGACATTCATAGTACAATAAGTAAAATATTAGTAATTTTTACTTATTGTTTCATAGTCAAACCTTACAATAATTGAATAATGTGATTATTTGAAAAAACAGCAAGAGGAGGCCTCTTTTAAGTCATCAAAAGCTCACACAGGCCTGTCATGGATTAAATTGAAAATCCATTGAGTGAGAAAACAATAAACCCTTTTGGATTATTTATTGCATCATCTGTTGTCACATAGGATTATTATAATTACTTAATTGAAGACTTTATGTCACTACCAACCCATTTATGTTTAAGAATAAAAGTAGTAACAACTGTAAATCTTCTTTTATTCCAAAGTGAACAAGTATTCCTAAAAACGTTCAATGTTATTGGAAATTTCATCACAGAGTGTATTTTCTGTGACTTTTGAAAGATTCAGTGTTTCACGTGGAATCATCAAAAATGGACTGTAAGTAAAGCTTTTAATTTTACTTATAAAATTAAAATTATTTTTTGTTTTTATATGAATTAGAAAATTTTCAATTGGTTTTGAAAGTTTCAGAAATATTCATCAAGAATTGTACTTTTAATGAATTTTTGAACTTTTTACCTCATTTCTATGCAGAAGTGCAAATAGCACTATATGGCTGGTTGCTATGAGGTAAATCAATGGATAATAGTCCAAAAAGGGTTTTAATTACTCTTTTAGGGTTTATCCATGGAAAATCATTAATAATTGACATGGTGAAAGGAGTCTAAGTTGCTCTTTACCTCTTTGGTACATCAAAATAGCAGCTTATTTTCTATTTTCTTATGATATAATGAAGTTTCCACTTGGTAACCAGCTTCCCAAAAGATTTTACTTTACTAATTGGGCCAAGATAAGCCATGGATCTAAGCTTTGGAGCTTTCCATGTCTCAGAGTCCTCAGGAGCTGGGTACCCTGGCTCTCTTTGATGTCTTTTATCCCCCTTGAGTATATGTTATGTCAAAACAGAAATTCAGGCTTCAAGACTGATATCCACTTTGGGGGTACCAAACGTTTATGTAAGGATACCATAATATTAAGTGCCACAAAAATGCATAAAGCTATTCTTAGTTTATATGTAACATGGGATTTCTCAAATTCCCATTTTTTGTGTGAAATTGAGAAAAACAAAAGTGTGCACAGTTTCTTTATGTGGTATTGATGATGTATCATTGAAGTATGTTCCATATTACCACCCCAAAGAGTTGATTTGAGCTTATTCACTCTATGGAGCTACCCTAGGTGAAGTTCTGTGTAGAATACAAATCTGGCCTTAAATCCATGGATTTACTTACTCAATAAAATGTTATTCATCTTTTTTGAAATCAAAAAAGAAGAATTTTGAATATATGCATGACTTATGGGTTGTTAATAGTTCAGAATTTATTTTTGAAGATAATTGTAGCCTATTTTGGTATGGAAAATATACCTCAAGGCTCACAGTTAGAAGAAGGAAAGCCACAAGACACTGCAAAAAAATACTTGTGTAAACACACACAAGATGCACAAACATTCCTAGTTACACCAGCTAAAGGAATGGCATACATACATGGGACAGCCACAAAGATGACCGTTTGCATAGACAATGCTCAAAACCCATTTATTATTGACAGTGGAGCACACTGCTCAATTATGGCCATAAATTATCTGTATTATCACTTCCCAAATTGGGAGAAACAACTATTTCCAACCAAGAAAAAGAACTTCCCAAGTGCATCAGGGAAGATGACTTCCATTGGGAAAATTATCAAATAGATAATTATACCCCATAGGAAAGGTAATATCAGACTCAACCCAGAGTTTGTTGTGCTTGAAGTTGCCAACATCCAAGGGATTTTACTTGGAACAGACTACCAGAGGATGTATGGCATTAAGATTTAGAATATTAAAAACAGCCACATTACTATTGGTACAAACAAGGAAAAGAAAGTTTCACTTGAAATATACCAAATATCTGCCCATGACCCTCTAGAAGAATTACTGAATCAGTTCAGGGAGGGCAAATTCAGCACTACCCTCACCAGTAAACAAAAGCTTAGTTTACTGAAGATGTTGAGGAAGAATAGAACAGAATTTTCTATTGGTGAAGAACCATTAGGAAAAATCAGAGGCCATGATATAGAATTATATCTGGATGTGGAAAGGGCCTATCCACCCATGCTGAGAAGACCTCCATACCCAGAAGGTCTGGAAACTAGGAAGTAAATTGAGAAACATATCAATGAACTCCTTGAAAGGGATGTCATCAGGAAGATAGGACGCAATGAAATAGTGGAAATAACCAATCCTGTCCTTATCACCTGGCATGATGGAAAATCTAGGTTGTGTGGGGATTTCAGAGCCCTGAATAACTACACAAAAGCTGACAGGTACCCTATACCAAGGATACCTCATGCCCTAGACAAACTGGCAAAAGCAAAATACATAACCAAGTTGGATTGTATGAAAGGCTTACACCAGAATGAAGTTAAACCAAACTCCATGAGATTACTCAGAATCATAAGCCATATGGGCATATATGAGTACACCAGGATGCTATTTGGCATTAATAATGCACCAGCCCACTTCCAAAGGATGATGGACACAATATTTGAAGAATAAATATTGGAAGGCTGGATGTTGGTATATATTGATTATATCATTATATGCTCAGAGACATGTAAAGATTATGTATAATACATAGACAGAGTGCTAAGTAAATTTACACCCATTAATCTGAAGATTTCACTGGAAAAGTGTAATTTTAGCCAACAGGAAGTCCTGGCACCGGGACACAAAGTCTCAGGGCTTAGTCTGGCCATAGACCAGAAAATAGTAGCAGAAGTACTTCTAAAACAACTACCAAAGAACATCAAAGGGACACAATATTTCCTTGGATTTGCTAGCTACTACAGAAACCACATCAGAAAGTTTACCCACATAACTAGTAGTCTGTACAAGTTATGTTCAAAAGATGTAATTTTTAAAATTACCAAGCAAAGGAGGGATGCATATGAGAGGATCAAGCATGAACTCACAAATGCACCTGTGCTCATCTTACCTGACTTTGAACTACAATTCAAGTTATACATAGATTCAGCATGTAGCCAAGGATTAGGGGCATCCCTTCACCAGAGGCAAATTATAGATGGTGAACCAAGAGAGGGAGTAATATGCTACATATCTAGGTCAATGAAAGATTCAGAAGCCAGGTATGGGGACACCCAGACTGAATTTCTATGCTTAGTCTGGGCTGTAGAGAAAACCTCACTATTATTTGGAGGATGCAGTCTTTGAAGTCTACGCAGACTGCAAAGCCTTGAAGTCTTTACTGAACATGAAGACTACCAAAATACACATGCTGAGATGGCAAATAGACATCCAAGAGTATAGAGGCAATATGACCATCATATACAAAGAAGGAAAAAGACACACCAATGCAGATGGCCTCAGCAGATAGCCTTTGGACAATGTCAAAAGCAATCAAGCCTATGACCCTGAAGTAATGGCCAAGATTCCCATCCACTTCATGGAAATAGATAGGAGGAAGAACTTCAGATTTTCTGAATGGGCACCAGAAAGTGGTACCCCAGACAGTGGAGACACTGATTCAGAAGGAACAGAAACTCCCATATTGGGAAGAAGCTCCTCACAACTTCATAATGAGTTTTTCTGTGCAGTAATGAAGACATATTCCAAACACAAACAGTGTGGCATACTGTTGCAACTCCTTCAACAGAAGTACAGGAGCCCAGAACTAGAATCCCAGCTATAGGAACCCTGGTTGAGGGACTATAAGGACAACAAGTTTTTCCTTAAAGATGGCCTTCTCTACCATAGACAGAAACACACAAGTGCACTCACAGTTGTAGACAGGGACCATATATCCCTGATCCTGCAGGAATGCCATGACTTGCCCTATATGGGACACATGAGTGAAGACATGATCAAGGAAAGGGTATCAAGCACAGCTTGGTGGCCCAAATGGAAACAAGAGTTGGGTTAATATATCAACATTTGTGAAAGATGCCAGAAGGCAAATAGAAAATGTGGGAAAAATTATGGGCTACTTCAACACATAGAAGAACCCAAACACCCACGGGAAACCATCAACATGGACTGGGTTACAGGACTTGTCCCAGGAGGCAAAGAAAACTTCAATGATTTCCTGATCATATCTGATAAGTTAAGCAAGAGTGTGGGGTGCCTACCATATCACAAGGAGAATACAGCAATGAATACTGCCTTTTTATTTTGGAATAACATCATATACACCTGTGGAGTCCCTAAAATTATCATTAGTGATAGGGAGCCAAAATTCACATCAGAATTTAGGACCAACTTTTATGATATGCTTGGGCAGAGGTGGGACAAATCTCACATGGAACCTGACTTCAAAGAAGGGGACCAGGTATTAGTTTCCACACTCAACTTCAACAATCTTAAGGGACCTGAGAAAATGAGAGACACATTTGTAGGGCCCTTCACTATGACTAATCTGATAGGGAAAAATGCAATGAAAGTCAAACTCACAAAGGAATCTTCTAGGAAACACCCAGTATTCTCAGTAAGTTTGGTCAAGCCATACTTCCAGACAGAGGAGGACAAGTTCCCCTCCAGGAAGAAGAATCCCACTCCACCAGAAATAGTGGGGGTGGAAAAATCCCCTGACCCTGTGAAGAAAATCATCAAGTCCAGGAAGATAAGGTTGAATGGTAAAGAAAAGAGACAGTACTTGGTCAGATTTAAGAACCAGACAGCAGATATAGACAAATGGTTGACAGAAGATGCCATACCATATGGGAACCTTCATCTAAGGATATTTGGGGCCTCTAGAAGGACTGAACAGTCTCATAAATTATGAGCCTTTTTTAGAGGGAGGGTATGTCAACCTGTGACTCAAAACCAGAGCACAAGCATGACAGCTAAAATACCATAAACCAATGGTAGAGCCAAGATACCACCAAAAATGGAACTGAGCCAAACCAGTTCAAAAAAGTATCAAAAGAAAGATGAAACTCACCTCTTTCCAAATAAACAAGTCCTACAATAATAGGACAAGGAATAACAAAGTTATTCCTGCTCAAAGTTGTTGCTGAGCATAAACCTTTTGTTTCACTTCTCATCTGAAGTCCAGAGGAAGACGCTTAACCTCATCAGATTGGTGTTTAAATGAATCTCTAAGTCAGGGCTATCCAATGGTACTAGCCAAATTGAGCTAGCACCAGAATTACAGAAGTTATGACCCAAAATAAGGGTCAAATGAGGATGGAAAAAATATTCACCTCCCATCTAACTTCTACAGTTTTAGTGTGAGATACCTAAAGTGGGGTCTTTTTCAAAAGAGCACAATCAGCGCTTTCTGATGGTGCCATACATTTCTCCATATCTCATCTAGAACAAAAGTTATTTGGAAAACAAGTTTCCATACAGATTTTAAGCAAATCATGCATATGTACAAAAGAACTTGTACATGGCATAACCTTTGCCATATTTAATTATAACCATATAAAATGAGCTACCATTGTGAAGAACACATCAAGGGCTACACAATTAGCCAACTTTAAGCCTGACATCTTAAAAAAGGGACAAAAGTATGGCAGTTCTAAGGCCAAAATCCTACAGTTAGACCAATACAGCCTTACTGTGGGATATTCTCCCATAACTATTATGATGAGGGTGTCAAACAAGCAAACAAGCCTGGTCATAATTCAATACCTCATAGCTTGGTCAATATTGGGGTCCTGTATAACTTCTGTACAGCGTTCTATGCCTCATACATGTCAGAAGAGGGCTATGTGGTCCCCAGATGAAAATCTTCACCCTGTATTGGTGAAAACTCCCCAGATGTGGTTTCAAAGCCACATCTAGGCCCAATACAGGCTATACCAGGCCTTTTTAAAGCCACAAGCCAGTCCTTGGAAGTGAAAAATCTCCACTTCCTCTATGTGGAAAGGTCTAGAGGCCTTTTTCACCCAATTTTAGGATAAAAAGAGACCTTTTCTCCACCAGAAAACGTTTCCTCATCCTGCTCTTGAATTCCTAAATAGTACAACTGTCAAAAACAGTTATACGCTTGGAAAATAATGAGGTTATACTATAAATTTTGGTATTGTAGTTTTAATTATATTAACCCAAATGGTAAGACCGCACCCAGGGCTTTTAACAGCGCTCACCACCACTATTTTATAATAGTAAAGCCCTTATTACTCAATTTTATACTTTCATTATCTATAATCCAACAACTTTTCAATCAATTTTACTGTGTCACAGTCATTATTAAAGTTTTAAATAGCCTTATTACACCTTCATCATACACTCAGCCTGACATCCAGATTCATACAGTTATGTAGAATAATGGAGACCTGGGGAAGATACTACTGAAAATTCATATAAGTCCCTGAGAAGGGGCTTGGTGGATATTTTTTGAGCTAGTTAGTTCTCATGAGAGTTTTGAAGAATTACTAAAACTTTGGAGCTTACTGCAAAATTTGTAACCTACATTCATTCATATATTTACCCCACAATTTGACGGTGGAGCTTGGTACTAACTCTTGGTTGAATGCCTTTTTAATTAGCTCTCAGTCTATCCATTGTTCATAGAAGAAAAAAGATTCACAGTTAAATACCATTCTCTCCAATGATTCAAGAATCTTGCTATTATGGTTTTGAAAATGGAACATTTGAAGGTAAAAAAGAAGATTTTGCCTCTCTGAGATTTTTTCACCCAAAAATATGTTTCAATAAGTTGAAAATGGTTGGTCCTTCAGAGAGAAGCTACAATGATAGAAAGATTTGCCTCTAAAAAGCTAAAAATTTGTAAAATATCTGATGGTAATTATTTCTGGCCATTTTTAATTTTTTTTAATCCACAGAAAAAACCTGAATATTCATGTATTTCAGTTTCTAAACTTATTTTCTGTTAATTATTGAAAGAACTCATTATCATATTTTCAATCTTATACTATTTAATTTCCAAATATTTTAGTCACATTTTGGAAAGAAATTTGAGGGCTGTTCATTTGTTGAATTTGGGGGAAGGAATGTAGCCAAATCCTTCTCTATGTAACATAGAATAATAATGTACAAAGCTCTTTATATAAATAAATATGCTTTGTATAGATTATTCAGATTTATAATTAAATATGCATCAGTGTTTCATTTCAGATTTCATTCAAACATTTGTGAAATGGACCTAATTTGTCTCAAATCCTCTTTTTTCTAATCAATAATAATCTATGTAGAAGTGGAAATTTTATAACCATGCTCCATAGACCCTGTTTTATGGTCTTAGGGCTTTTCTTGATAAATAAATGAAAGTTAAATTCAACTTCTTTCAAATTATTTTCAAATATTTGTACAATCATGCCCAAATGGCTATGTTGGACCCTTTTTAGTGCTAAATCAGGGAGAAATTGGATATTCTAATATTTAATACTTTAATAATTTGATTTATTCCATTATTATGAAATGACTTGGAGTATATTGGTGGATATTAATTTGAAAGACTTACATATGAAAGGTGTTAAATAATTTTTTAAGACTATCCTCTATCAGAGAATCATCAATTGTTACAATAAGAATTCCTTTTGACTTCAAAGTTTTGTCAAGGTGCTTACATTAAGCTGTAAAATGGCAATAAAGTATTCAATAAAATGCACTTCACCATTTGTTGATCCACATGCCCTTATTTAAATGAAATTTATTATTTTGAACATATGTACCAGATTCTGAATCAACATTTTTTCTCAAATGTTGATGATATTCCCATAAGATATTGCCTTTATATAATGTATTTTATAAAATATTTACTTCTTCCTATTTATTTCAGTTTGTCATATTATTTTCCCTGAGTATCTTTTTGAATTTTATTGTTTGTTTTTATTCAATCTGATTTCTCATTTCAGCAATTTTTGGGTTTTTCTTGTTTTGATTTATTATTATTTTTTGATTTTTTCTTCTTTTCTAGCTTATTTCATGATCTTTCTTAATTATTAGGTTTATTTTTTAGTTGTGACAAAATAAGTTTTTTTTGAACTTAACTTCAACCTTTTGTTTAAGTCATTTCAGTTTGACTTTTTTTGATTTGTCTTGAATATTTTTTGAAATTTATTTCAAATTTTTATCAATTTTTCTTTAAATTTTTTGAACTTTTTTATTTTAATTTTTTAAATATTTCTGGGTTATTTAGGTTTCTTTCCTTTATTTATCTTTTTATTTCAATTTTTTTGGTAATTTTTTTGGTAATGCTTTTTTCCTTGATATTTTTGATTTTTATTTGTTGTATCTTTCATTCTATTTCATCTTTTCCTATTTTATTTTGTTTTGTTTTGTTTTTATGTCTTATTTTTTAATTTTTTTTGGAATTTCTGGGGTGGAGATACACTGAAATCAGTGTATTTCCACCCCAGAGACTTCAAAACCAAATTACAAAAAAATAAATTGAATTAAAAAAAATTAAAACATTGGAAAAAATTAAAAAAAATTATCAAAATTGAAAAAATATAAAAATATAAAAAAATAAGAATAATAAAAATAAAAGAATAAAAATGAAAAAAATACAAGAATAACAGAATAAAAAACCAATGAAAATAAAAATAATAAAAAGTCCAAAAATGTCAAATAATTGAAAAAATATGGAAACAAATAAAGAAATAATAAAGACTGTAAATGAGAAACGGAAACATAACAACCAAAAAAATGAAAATGAAAATGTTAAAATTTCAAATGAATGAAATCAATATAAAGAATAATAAAAAATTATTAAAAAATACATGAACATCAAAAAATAGAACAATAAAATCAAAAATGTTCTAAATGAATACAAATGGTGATGAAAAACAAACAAAAATTGAAAGAGCAATAAAATGCCAAATCAAAAATGTATGTTGTTTCTGTCTCAAATAAGAATCAATTTCAATTATCATCTATGTTCTGAATTATTATTATTTTTAGAGCAGCTAGTTTAATGTGCCTTGAGATGATGGAGTTAATACAAAGATATGGGAACTGTTGAAATTCAATGTCTCAATTTTTTCAGGTTAAATGCATATTATCTGTAATGAAAATAGCTTTGAAAAATGCTGAGGTATCACTAACACATTTGAAGAATTATAAAAATATTTTCAAGCAGATCTTTACAGGGACCACATTAAAATATTTCCAAAATTGCAAAACTTGATACTCAAGGAAATTTCAATTGAGAAGGAATTTAAAAAACAATTGATTTTTATAAAATAAAAGGGAGCTCAGAAGCATGTACTAAGCTCATTCAGCTATGGAAAAATATTTATTCCAAACCAGTATTTTCCAAATGAAAATGAATGAGGGAAATATTCAAACATAAAATCTTTCTGATTGATGCAAATTGATAGCTGAAATCCACAATTTTAGCTCCAAGAGCTTTTGTAAATGATACATTTAAAATGGATATGAGACATAATTTGTAAGGTGTGGATATGAAACTTTTATAAAAACCCAAGCACTTTTCCTGTCTTCAAAGTTTGTATGAGGGACAATATGAGTAAAAAAAATCTTAAGAATAAAGATTTTTGAGAGAAAAAACGCCAAATTTATTTTTTTAGCTTTCTGAGTATGAAAGAATAATATTGTAAAGATTCATTGTTTTACCAACAATAAAATATATCCAAAAATACTCTAAAAGAGATATTTAAGGCTACAAAAGAGATTTCTTCAAGAGCAATTTTAATTGGAATCCATTGTGCAACAAACTGCAGGCAATTAACCAAAAGTTACCAGAGTGAATTTGGAAACAAAGTGACAAAGTTAATATTGATGAAAGATACTTTAATTCACTTATGGGGTGGGTCAAAGGCAAAAATGATTATAAAAGATACAAACAATTATTATAATCATTTTTTCAAATGGTCAAAAGGATTTTAATGGTTTAAAAAGGTTGGTTGGACTATTTTATTGATCTATTTAACAGTGTTTAAACTAATTATAAAGGGAAAAAATTCTAACATGAACAGAAAAGTGATGCAAGGACATTATTTTATAGCCAACAATTTTCTTACTCCAAAAGTAAAATTTACTCTTTTCAGTAGTTGGAAACACTCTGACAACAGAAAAGTCAGTTATTGCATCATTGAACCGTGGTTTGGATCAAAAAAGGGCTGGTTTGAGGTATTTTAGACCCTTGAATAAGCCATTGCTAATACTGGGTTCAAGCATTCAAAGCAGTTCATAATGTGTGTAAGAGACGTCAAAGCCAGTTAAAGCTGTTTTGAGTGAAATTGGTTTTATTTAAGGGTAGCTTTACCCTATTTTCAACAATTAAAAATTTCCTGGTTGGTATCAAAAACTCATCATTGATTGAGTCACAGACCCTGTGACATAATTAAAAGCCAAAATTGATGAAACTTTGGGTGAATTTTGACAACCCACGCCTGCCAGCAAGGAATTTCAGGGAATCTGGCCCCCTTGGAGCCAAGATTCCTTTTTCCCCCCCAGAATTAATCTTTCCATTTTATTTTTTCTTTAATTCCTCATCATTTATTATACTTTTAATTGATATATGTAATTTAATTGAGTTTTTGAATTTCACAACTGTAATAATTGATAACTCATATATAAATCAAAGGACACTTATGTAATACAGGCACACATTTCAATATTTGAATTGAAAATACTTCAATTCCTCATAACTTCTAAGCTACACACCCACATCAATTTTAACACGAAAATTGATGGTTAACACCACATGTAGTGTTAACTAAACTAAGGCTTTGAGGTTTTTCAATTGTTATACAGAAAATACTAAAAACTTAACTTAGGCTTATTTAGAGTTGATTTATAGAAAGTTTACCCACAGGTGACCCCATCTCTTTTTATGAGGAATCCAACGGTGAAATAATTTTTATATGTTTATTTATTGGATAAAAATTTATAATAATTTTCATTCAACATTTTCCCAAAAATATTTTTCTTGAAAATTAATTTTTCCTCAATTTTTTCAAGTAAAAAGGTGTTTTTACCATTTTAAACTTCAAAGTAATTTTATTTTCAAATCATAATTAAAAAATTTGTATATAAATTTTATATTTATATTTGAATTTTTGTCTTTTATAATATAAGAAAATTTGTTTTATTGCTAATTTTATCATTTTTATTCCTTGTGGTCTGTTGGGTATATAAAAATACCCCTAAGGCTCACAGGGCCTCTATCCCACTTTTTCCCTTTTCCCCATCTAGTATTTGTAAATTGAATTTTTTTTTTATGATCACTTTTCTAGGAAATTATACTAGAAATGTTTTTGAAAAATTAAGCCTAGTATTTGAGGTTTGCTGTTGACAGAGATCAGGAGAACCAACAGTGTGAAAAGACTCTAATTCATCCCTTACTAGCAGGTAGACTAGTAGCTTATTTAATTAGTATCTTAAATCTTGAAGCTCATGGGCAAGGCATCTCTGGAGTTTAGTGATTAAGCCTTAAAAGTAATTTTTAGAGATTTTTAAAAGATTTACATCACTCAAATCCTTATGCATTCCCCAGTTTTCCACCATTCAAAAGAAAATGCTTACCCATTTCTAGTATACCTGTGCATAACAGGCAAATCCTTATGCTTTTCCAGGATCCCAGCCCCTCACACATTTAAGATTCATTTTGTGTGACCTTAGGAATGGAAATTACTCATGCATCTCAGGTGCATTGATCATTCAGGGATACCCAGCTTTTTTACAGTGAAAATATCAAACAATTTAGACCAATGAATGACAAAAATGCAGAAGGCATTAGTTATTACTATTTTCCTATTTTCTCCAAAAGGGGATCAGCACAAGAAATACCTAGTAGTGTATTTGGTTTGGCTCTTACAAAATTATTTCCTCAAAAAAGGGGTAATTTATGCCATTCATCACATAATAAAACACAATTGACAAAAGTAATGAGAGAATGGGAAGCTTTTTGTCTTTCATTACAACTGCATAATTCAAAGGAGAATATTATAAAAGAATTGAAGTGAAAATAACATTAAAACTAATTTTCTTTATTCTTTTTCTTTTTGAATAAACTTCAAAACTATCTCCGTGATTTCCTCCACTTCATAGGCCTTCAATTTGTGGCCAAGGAGGGAGTTTAGTTTCTTGAGGAATTCCCAGTGAACCTCATTTTGATGAGCTGCATTCACAAAGGGAATCATGTGGGGCAATTGGCAATGCTCCAACAAGATTTGGTTGATCAATTTGTGGACAATTTCTGGAGGAATCATAAGGGTCAGTGGCAAGTTGGTGAATTCCTGCAGAGCCTCATCATGGGTTTGAGAGGTGCCTTGCCCCAGGGGGAGGAGGTAATTATGTTCTCTGAAGCAATGGGAGGGATTTTGGGGGAAGGGTAGAATGTTTGGAGAGGGAACAGGAGTGGCAGGGGTGGGGGAATGGGGGATCCAATGGGTGTAATGTCAATGATAATGAAAGACGGGGGAGTGGTGGGATGAGCTGAAGAGGGTGGAAGGAGGGGTGAGGGAATTTTGGTAACAGAAAAAAAGTGAAAGTTTTGTACTTACCACAAGGTTCCTCTGTTGATTGCGTTGGAGAGACCACAGGTTCAGGCTCATGAGCTTAACCGTTCTCAGTCAGTGGTACTTGGGAATCTGGGACTTCACTCAGGCCTGGAGTAGGTGAAGTGGGGGTGAAAACAGGTGGCTCATTGTGTTGGGAGGGTTTTACAAAAGGAGGAAGAGTTGGTTCACTTACTTCAAAAGTTAAAATGAGAAAGGAAATAGCTTGCTTCTTACTGCAGAATGAGTCCCCCAACCATTGGGTGCCACTTGGGCCTGGAGTGGGTTGCTGCTGAGTTTGATTGCAAGAGATACAGGGAACGGGAGAGTCTTTTCAAGGGGGATTTGGTAGTTTTGGCTCTTTGGATGATGAAGAAGAGCCAGTTTGATTGCAGGAATAAAGTGTAGTGTAGGATGAGAAAGAGAACGTATTTTGGCATTTGAATCCCATGGGCGACAATACATGTTGATGATCAGCCCATGTTCAAATGTCCTCTTGCCATTGCCATCATTCATTGGCTGGATAACCACTTTGCTCTGGTCAAAGAGTTAAGTGACCATCAGATGGTGGCCTGGGAGGTGGAATGGAAAAATTGCTGCTTGAGGAAACTGGGCTAATTGTGTGGAAGCATTCCTGCCAGTCCTTTTGTGATCCTGGAGTCCATTTTCACCCAGGAATTCTTTAATCATCATTGACCACAAATGTAAGGTGTGGATATGAAACTTTGATAAAATATCAAGTACTTTTCCTGTCCTCAAAATTTGTATAAGGTAAAATTATTTAAAAATAGTAAGAAATAGTATTTTTAAAGGAAAACACGCAAATTTTATTTTTTTTAACTTTATAAGTATAAAACAATAATTTAATAAAAATTTATTGTTTTACCAAGAATAAAGAGTTATCCAAAAATACTCTACAAGAGATATTTAAGGCTACAAAAGAAATTTCTTCAAGAGAAATTTCAATTGGAATTAATTAAGCAAGGAACTGAAAGCCATTAATTGAAGAACAAAGTCTTTAAAAAGATACTTAAAGAGAAAAGACGCCCAAAAGTGACCAGAGTGAATTTTGAAACAAAGTGACAAAGGTCACAGTAATGAAAGATGCGTTAATTCACTTTTGGGGTGGTTCAGGGGTAAAAATGATTATAAGAGTTACAAACAATGATTATAATGATTTTTTCACGTTGTTAGAAGGTTTAAATTGATATGAAAAGGGTGGTTGGAATCCTTTATTGATTGGTTTAACAGTGTTTAAACTAATTATAAAAGTAAAAGATTCTAACATGAAGAGAAAAGTGGGGCAAAGAAGACATTCTTTTATAGCCATCAATTTTTGTACTCCAAAATAGAAATTTACTCTTTTCAGTTGTGGAAGACACTCTGACAACAGAAAAGCCAATTATGGCATCATTGAACCCTGGTTTAGACCAAAAAAGGGCTGGTTTTAGCCATTCTAAACCCTTAAATCAGCCATTACTATAGTAATACCTGGCCTAGAGCCTTCAAAACACCTCATAATGAGTTTAAGAGACGTAGAAACTAGTTAAAAATGTCTTTACTAGGATTTTTTTATCTTAAGGGTAGTTTTACCCTCTTGCCAGCAGTTAAAACTGCCCTGGTTGGTATTAAAACCTCATCATCAATTGAGTCACAGACCCTGTGACTCAAGTCCAGGCCAAAATTGATGAACGTTTGTGTTGATTTTGATGTACCACGCCTGTCAGCAAGCATTTTGGGGGCCTGGCTCCTGCTTAGAGCTAGAGTTCCTTCACCCCCCAAATTTATTCTTTCCTTTAATTCCTCATCATTTATTATACTTACAATTTACATTTGTAATCTGTACAGTAAACTACTGTAATAATTGAAACCTCATATGTAAATCAACGTTCACTAAGGTAATACACGCACACATTTTGACAATTCAATTGAATGTAATTTAAAATACTTCAATTCCTCATAACTTCTAAAATATACACAACACCTCAATTTTAACACAAAAATCAATGATTAACACTACATGTGATGTGAATGAAATTCAGGTTTTGAGTATTTTCAATTTTTATACAGAAAATACACAAAAATTAATTTAAGCTTATTTAGAGTTGAGTCACAAACATTTCACTCAGAGGTGACCCTACCTAATTTTTTATAAGTAATCCGATGGTGAAATAAATTTTATATGTTTATTTGTTAGACAAAAAGTTATGATAAATTTTATTCAACTTTTTTCCAAAATTCTTTGATTTTGGGTGATTTTGTTGAAAATTCATTTTTACTTAATTTTTTCAAGTAAAAATGTGTTTTTACAATTTTCAAATTTAATGTATTTTTATTTTCAAATTATAATTCATCTTTTGATTTTTTATATAAATTCATATTTATATTTTAATTTTTATTGTAATAATATAAATAAATTTATTTTATTTATGTTTGTATATTAATTTTTTGTTTGTGGTCTTTTGGGTATGTGAAAATACCTCTAAGGCTCACATTCCCTCCCTCTAAAAAAAGAATATTACTTTGTAATATTGTTATCTCTAGTATGTCTGAATCTTCTGAGAAGTTTGGTAGCTTCATGTTTGTCCTTTTCTTCTAACCATTCATCTTCACAAGCTGGGTCACTGCACCTAACATGGTATTCTCTTACTCTTTTGGTTCTCAATTTTCTTTCTTTAAGAGCTTTGGTGATCTTCTTCATACCAGATGTCTCAATAGGAGGTATAACTTGGGGAACTTTATTTCTCAAGGGAAACGTCTCAGCATCACTAGATTTATATGGCTTCATGAAGCTCACTGGAAATGTAGGATGCTTATTACTAAGTTCTTCAGATAATTCTACTTAAACAGCATTTTCTCCATGGAGGGTTTTAATAAAAAAAGGTCCTGAAAAGGAGTCTTTGAGCTTTTTAAATCCTTTCATGTTATTGAAGTTGGTGATAGATACTAGTACTAAATCCCCCACTTTGAAATCTGGACTGGCATGTGATTTGTCCCATTTATCTTTAGCATATGCAAATGATTCTTCCATGCATCTTACTTCATTCTTTCTAGCTCTGTCTATCATTCCTTTGAATCTGGATTATGTAGGATTTAATTCAACCAAATCTTTTCTTAAAGAATCTTGGCATAACTTTGGATTCCATCCTTTTTCTAGAATAGCAGGAGTTTGATTGGTACTGGCATGAATTGATGTCTTATATTCCAATTATAATGCTGGTAGAAGAGTACACCAATCATGAGTGAATCCATCACAATATTTGAATTCAAGGCCATATGCACAAAATCTTCTCACCATGTCTGATAAGGTTTGTATAATCCTTTCAGCTAGACCATCAGTTTGTGGGTGGTAGGCTGTAGAGAAAGACAATTTTGTGCCAAATAATTGTTGAAGATTTGTCCACAGTTCTGAAGTGAATTTGGGATCCCTGTCACTAGTGTTATTTGTGAATATTCCAGTCCATGACACTACTCTATTCCATATTAGAAGAGCACTATCCATAGCTGTATCATCTTTGTGACATGGTAAAAAGATTGGAGTTTTACTGAATCTGTCTACAATCACTAGGCAAGCATTATAACTTCTGTCACCTCCTGGTGGTAGGCCAGTTACCCAATCCATATGGACAATTTCCCAAGGTCTGCTGGGTTCTTGGATTTTGATCATATTTCCAAGTCTTTTGCCTGTGGATGTATTTGCCTTTTGACATCTATCACAGGTTTTACAATACTCTGCAACATCTTTCTGCCACATTGGCCACCATATGCAGGTCTTTACTTTTTCTCTTGTTCTGTCTTCAGACAGACGTCCTGAAAAGGGGTTGTCATGGCCTTTTTTTCAGTACAAGATTCATTAATGACCTGTCCACAACTTTCATGACACATGTGTGCTTGGTCCTGTGGTAAATTATACCATCCAGTAGGTGAAATCTTCCTTCATCATAAGATTTCTTCCACACTTCATCCAAGGCATGTATTAGAGAGTTGTCTTTTGTGAACCTTTGAGATATGACCAAATACCCAAAAAGGTCACAAGAAATATTTAATATAATTATACATTAAAAAATAAGTACCTTAAAACTACAAAAATTACATAAATGGGCATAAAACTTTGTTTAACTTAAAAACCAATGAACAAACATGTGAAATAAATTATACCATTGGATTCCCCATGGTAGAATACACATATACCATTTTTTGGCATATCTGTAAAGTCAATATTTAATAAGTTATACAAAATAATACCTTATAAAAAACACAAATCCTTATTTGTTTCAAAACCCAATGGAACAACATTTGAAATAAATGGTACCATTGGATTCTCCATAAACATCCACATATAAAACAATTAAGAAGCTAAGCTTCAAAATCAATACTTAAGGAATTAACCTGACTATATGCACTTTTTTGGTCAACGCATATATTCAATGATTTTAGCTAATATCTCTTGAATTAGGCATGATAGAGTGATGAACCAAAAATAAATTCATCACGCAATTACTGTAGGAATACAGAAATGAAGTTTATTTCACAGGTTATAAACAAGGTTGAAACCTGTAAGGAATTATTGATTAAAATCAACAGAGCTGTTGACCACTTTGTTGTGAAAGTGGTCCAAACTTAAAAAAAAGTAGACAGTCGGATTCTACTAGTTCATCCGTGAATAATGATGTATTTGATAGTATAATATTCAAGGTATAACCCCTTGAAATCATAGTTTGAAGTCTAAAATATTAAATTTCGACAGAAAAGATGAGTTACAAGAAAAATCATCAAAAATAGAGTTTTGATGATGTAATGAAATGCTCTTGGCAGAATGATAAGGTTCTGCCAAGCTATTAGATTTAACTCTCTGAATTTCTGTAGCGTGTAAATCTTAAAAGTTATTAAGGATCAAAGTTTGAGCTTAATTTAATCATTTATGATCACTCACTGTAACCTTAAATTAAGTTTAACAGTCATATGAGTGATAAAATCGGTGAATACTATTAGTTTATGATTGAAACTAATAAAATTCACGAATTTTGGGGTTCTTCCAAGCCTTCGAGGGCATCAAACTTAGAGTTATAGTGATAACTCTAAATAATGGTGTAATAATGATGTAATATGGTTTGATCATGATGTAATCATCACCAAACCTTAAAATATTGATCAATTCCAGTGGATTTGATCAGTAAACGTCTACTAGAAGCCTGTAGGACTCTAGGAGGGCGGTATTTACTATAAATAGAGCTCTTTTTACTCTGTTTTCCCCTCAGACCCATCAAAAACATTCAATCAATACAATTAAAAAGGTAACATCTTTATTCTTTATATATAAAAATTTTATATTATCAAAGACCAAAGATCATCTTATCATAATCATCAATTTTGACGTGATTCAATCATTTATTTAATTTTTTTTGTTAAAAATCTCTCTAAAAATCTCATTTCCACGTAAAAATCAAGAATATTTGTAATTTTCTATATTTTTTATTGTAAATACAATTTGGATAAGTTGTATTTACATTATTTGGTGTAAAATATTTCAAAATTATTATATTAAGTATTAAAAGTAGGTTATTTTCGCTTTATTATTGTGAGCCTTGAGGTATATTTTACATACCCAAATAGGCCACAATTTCCTTAAAAAGAAATTTTGAATTATGCATAACTCATAAGTCATGCATATATCCAAAATTCATCATTTTCAATTTCAGAAAGATGAATAACTTTTTATTTAGGAAGTAAATCCATGGATTTAAGACCAGATTTGGATTCTACTTAAAAATTCACCTAGGGTAGCCCCATAGAGTGAATAAGCTCAATTTAAGTATTTGAGGTGGTAAAATGGAAAATACTTCAATACCACATAAAAGATCCGTGAAAATTTCTGTTTTTCTTGATTTTAAGCCAAAATAATGGGAAAGTGAGAAATCCCATGTTACATATACACTAAGAATAGTGTTATGCATGTTTTGAGCACTTAATATCATGGTATTCTTACATGGACTTTTGGTACACCCATAGTGGATATCTCACTTTAAGCTTAAATTTCTATTTTTACGTGAAAAATAAGCAAGGGGGACAAAAGACATCAAAGAGAGCCAGAGTACCCAACTTCTGAGGCCTCAGAGGCGTGGATAGCTCCAGAGCATGGATCCATGGCTCATCTTGGCCCAATTGGTAAACCAAAACTCTTTGGGAACTTGGTTACCAAGTTACACCTACTGTAATCATAAGAAAATAGCAAATAACCTGCTATTTTGACGTGCCAAGGAGGTAATGAGCTACTTAGACTCCTGTAACCATGTCAATTCTTGATTACTTTCCATGACTAGACCCTAAAAGAGTAATTAAAACCCTTTTGGGACCCATATTCATTGATTTACCTCATAGCAACCAGCAAAATACTGCTATTTGCAATTCTACGTAGAAATGAGGTAAAACTTCAAAAATTCATTAAAAATACAATTCTTAATGAATATTTCTGAAACTTTCAGGACTAATAGAGAACTGTATTATCTATGGTACAACCATAAAGATATATGGTTTTACTAGTAAAATTCAAAGTTTTACTTACAGTCCATTTTTGACCATTCTACGTGAAACACTGAATCTTCAAAAATTCACAGTAATTACAACCTGTGATGAAATTAGCAATAACATTGATAACTTTGAGAAATCAATGATTATTTTAGAATAAAAGAAGATTTACAGATGTTACTCCTTTTATTCTTAACCATATTGGGGTTGGTAGTCACGTAAAAACATCAATTAAGTAATTATGATAATCTTATGTGACAATTGATGATGCAATCAATAATCCAAAAGGGTTTCTTGTTTTCTCACTCACTGGTTTTTCAGTTTGCTCCATGGCACGCCTCTGTGAGCTTTTGTTGACTTAAAAGAGGCCTCCTCTTGCTGTTTTTTCCAAAAATCATCATCTTATTAATCATTTATATCAATATTACCAACAAGTAAGTATTAGTTAAAACTTTTCTTAAGTGTTTTATTCTTTCAGAATCAATCAGAAAGACGTGAAATCATAGAAATCAACTATATATTGTTTTAATACATTTATAAATTCATTTAGATCCTCTAAATCCACAATTCTATGTCAAATCTCTCTATCTTATCTTTCAATAAGCTCTTTGGAATATTAGTGAGTGATTTACTTTTAATTCTTAAAGTTTTTTCTTAAAATTAGTTTTCTTCAAGAATTATCATTATAATTATTCTTGCAAAAGATAATTATATATTAAAATAATTTTATTATTTTAATAAAAGAAGTTTTTATTATTAAATTCTTCTTATAATTGATTCTTGTAGACAATTACTGCTCACAGTTATAATCACTAGTAGTGTATAACAGGCGAAAGAAATAATTTTATAATTATTTAATTGTGGTTATAATAATTTTTATTATTATATTTCATAAGAACAGACATAGTACTGTTGATCAATAGTAATATTATCATCAGTTTCATAGTCACATCTTACAATTATTCTTTTAATAATTATTTAATTCATATAAATAGTATTTATATTAATTTATAACTTTAATATTGGTAATATTATTGTTATTAATTGTTTTTTATTAATAAAAAACAATTTTTTACGCCTTTATTATTTGTTTGTAACAATAATAAAGTGCCATTAAATATATTAATTATTTTATATTAATATATTTATTTTATTATATTATATTTTATAATATAAATTATATTATCATATTTTATTGATAATATAATTATTTTTATGCCATAATTATGATAATTCTTTATTATTATAATTATTTTTATCTTATTTATTTCATTTATAAGGACATTCATAGTACAATAAGTAAAATATTGGTAATTTTTACTTATTGTTTCATAGTCAAACCTTACATTTGGGGGCCTGGCTGTGATATTTACTCTAAAAGACCTTTAAAAAGATTCTAATTGGGCTTATCCAATAATAAATCATACTTATAATCATAAAATTATATAACAATTTTATATTTATTGATTTTAAAAGCTATTGAGGCATTTGGGAAGCAATTGTACTGTCTTACACGTGGTTTTTCACATCCTTAGACTTGCAAAAACTTTCTTTGAGTGACTCTAGTGATTAAAAAAGATATTTTATAAATTAAAAATACTTTTATATTATACATTAATTTGATAAAAAGAATCATATTCATTTTTATTTTATTCTTTAAAAATAAAAACATAAAAAATATTAAAAACATTAAAAACCAATAAAAAATTTATTTTATTCATTTTAATTTCATTTTTTTCTATAAAAAAAGATATAAAAGCAATTTTGACGTGGAAAATTGCCATATCTTACCAAAAAATAACACTTTTATATAAAAGACTTATATTTATTTGTCTTTTTTAGTGTTTGAAGACAACGAAACCACTGTTGAAAGATTGGTGGAAGAAACTTCTCAAAGTTCTCCAACACCAATAATTACCAAGAAAAAGAAAGCCAAGAAATTGGACTTTCCAGGACTCTGAAGGTGAGTACCTCATTTATAAATTGCCATAAAAAAATTCCTGTTCTGAAATCCTCTTATTTCTTATTTTTCTTATAATATGACTACCAGAAGAGGCTCCCAATACTCCATCCAATCATATGGAGTTGGACTCAGAGGTATAATTGATTCCTCAAAAGGGACAAGGAAGGGCAATATCCCCAGTGGAACAGAATCCACACAAGGAAGTGCCTTATCCCAAAGGAAAGTCCCAGAAATGCCCATGATATCTGAACCTGAATTGGAACTAAGTATGAGTAACTCAAACAGGTACAAATCACATTCAGAGGGCTCAAATAGACATTTACATGAGCCAATACAAACAGTACTACACAGTGTACAAGGACAAAGATTGGGAAATGTTGCCTCAAGTACACCAAGGAGTGATGAACTCCTGGCACATCCTGAAAAAGTTCCTCAAAGAGGAGGAAATAGTGAGATACTCCAATGGATGGAATCCACTATCATCCAAACCTCAAATCAAAAATATCAAGGAGTATCATGCCAAAAAGAAGGAGGAAACCAAGGAAGAAGCCCCAGTAGCTTCTACCAGCAAGCCCCAAGTCAACCCACTTCCCCAAGAAGGGAAGAAGAACAAGAAAAAGAATTGGAGAAAACCATACTCCCCAAGCTACAGGATTCCCAAAATCCAAAAAGATGCCATGGACAATGTCTTCAACATGTCCAGAACTTTGATGGAATTCAAAGACAAAGAGGAACAAAGAATGAGACAACCCCATTTCCCAAAGAAATAACCTTGTCTCTTGATGTTGTAAATACTTTAACAGAGCTTAAAAATAGTATTTTACCTCTTAAAGACATTAAAAATAGTTGATTATCTTTCCAAGAAATAAATAATAGCTTATCATCTTGAAGAAACTTGTTGCACAAAATAAGAAAGAAATTGATAACATAAAATTTATGATTGAAAATAATAAACCAAAAGTATTAATCGACAATACCCAGAAATTAATACAAGGACAACAAGAGTTGTACAAATACATAAGTGATATCAAAGAAAAAACTTTGACAATCAATTATGATGTGAGTATTGACAATCTTACAGAAAAATTAAACAAATTAAGTATTTCTGTAGAAAAAATTGAAGAAAAGACTTCATCACACCAAAAATTACTTTTGGGCCATGTGGAAAAGAGTGATGAAGCAAGAATGCATCTGAAAGATGACATTCAAAGTGAAATAAGGATTATTACTGAAAAAATGGATAAAATTAATGAGGCTAATTTAAATATGCCAAAGGTATCAACACCATTTTCTCACATAAGAAGCCCTGTTAAACCAAAAGAGGAATTAACAAATCCATTCATAACAGACTTGAGTCACCAAGACAATAACCAAGTCTTAATGAAGGAAGCACCTCAATTGAAAGAATGGCCAACATTCACTGGAGAAGGTGAATATGACCACATGTCATTTATCAAAACAATTGACATGCTACAAGAAGATTATGCCATACCAGATGAATTAATCACTGCAAGATTACATTCATTATTTGAAAAATCTGCAAAAAGATGGTATTATGGCATAAGGCAAACAAATGAAAAAAAATACCTGGTCTTGGTGGAAACATGAAATAATCACCAAGTGGGCTAATGATGCCTGGAGGTACAAGATAGAAAATGCATTTGAAAATTCTTTCTTGGACCCAGACAAAGACAAGCCTTTAACTTGGTTCTTAATGCATTACAAGACATAGTGACAAGAACAAAAATTGGCAGGACTTGGAAGAAATTGGACATTAAAAGGCCAAATAAACCATTTATCAAAAAATATAAATCAAAAGAATCCTTCAAGCCCAATATATCCAACAATAATGAGCAAAGAAAATGCCATAAATGTGGAGGTATTGGACACTTAGCCAATAATTTCCTTAAAAAGGCAAAGATTAATGAAATTGTGGAAACAGAAAACCACAATGACAAAGAAGAGGAATCTGATTCTGAAAAAGAGACAGAAGAGTCAGAAAGTTTTGAAAGTGATGAAATCAATATAATTAATGCACAAATTAATAATATTGATATAATTTATGAAGTACTGGATGTTAACTCAAACTTACCACAAGTTGGGACATCTGACACAAACCTGACAAATATACAAGATTCCAAAATGTATAGAACCAGACCTGCAAGAGGAATGGGATATACAGCTGGAAAATCAAGTATAAGTATTGTTATGGTTGATAACCAAGAAGGAAAATTTAAGTTAGATACAGGAGCATATTGTACCTGTGTTGGTAAAAGTTATTTAAAAACCATTGTCCCAGACTTGCAAGAAAAACTTATGCCAATACACGGTGTCAAATTTCATAGTGCAAGTGAGAGCATGAAGCCCCTTGGAATAATTGATTTAACACTAATTTTTCCTCATCCCTCACAATGTGTCAGAATCAAAGTAGAGTTTGTAGTAATGGACAACTGTACTAGTAATCACTTCATACTTGGGAATTACTACTTATCAATTTATGGTATAGATATCTCTAGCCAAAAGGATAGATATTTTACCATAGGAGACAACAAAAGACAAAAGTTTGGCTTCTTAAATAATAAAAAACAAATCACAGTTACTAAGAGTGAAGAAAAGATTCCAGAAAAGGAACTTTTTATATCTGAACAACTTAAAGAGGCATAATTCAATCAAGAATTAACAGAAAAAATGAAATAAAAATTGATTAACTTCTTATTTAAGTACAAAAATGCCTTTGCAACTGACAAAGAGCCACTAGGTGCCATAATTGGACATGAAGTGGATATAATTCTCAACGTGGAAAAGCCTTACCCACCTTTACTAAAGAGACCTGCTTACCCAGCTAGTCCAAGGGCTAGAGAAGCCTTAGAGGTACACATTAAAGAATTAATGGACCTTGGAGTATTAAGAAAGGTAATACATAATGAACAGGTAGAAGTTACTACACCTGTCATTATAGCTTGGCATAATGGAAAATCAAGGATGGTAGGAGACTTCAGAGCCCTGAACACCTATACTATTCCTGACAGGTATCCAATACCCAGGATCCATGAGACATTGACACAATTGTCATAAGCTAAGTTCATCACAGCCATGGATGCCTTAAAGGGTTTTCATCAAAATGTCTTAACACACTATGCCAAAAACCTACTGAGGATAATAGTCCACTGTGGAATTTTTGAATACTTAAGAATGCCATTTGGCATAAAAAATGCACCTTCCCATTATCAAAGAATGATGAATACCATATTCCCTGAAGAATTATCAGAAGGATGGTTAATTATCTATATTGATGATATCATAGTTTGCTCAGAAACTTGGGAAAATCACCTTTCAAGACTAGAAAGGGTGCTACAAAAAATAGTCCAATTGAATATGAAAATTTCCTTGAAAAAGTGTCATTTTGCATACAGTGAATTAAAAGCACTAGTACATGTTGTATCTGGACTTAGTCTAGGCATAGACAAGAATAAAGTAGCAGCAGTACTACTTAAGCCAATGCCTCAAACCAAAAAAGAAATGCAATCATTTCTAGGATTTTCTGGTTACTATAGACAGCATATAAAGGACTTTGCAAAAATTGCTAAATCCTTGTATAAGCTATGTGACCAACAAACAGTCTATGAAATGACAGAAGAAATATTCAAGGCATATGAAGAATTGAAATATTCCTTAACAAATGCCCCATTTCTTCTAATTCCAGATTGGAAACTACCCTTCAAGCTTTACATTGATGCTTGTGGAGAAGGACTGGGTGCTGCACTACACCAGACACAAATTATCAATGATAAACCAGTGGAAGGACCAATTTGTTTTATTTCAAGACAGATAAAGCCAACAGAAGCAAGATATGGAGCAAGCCAAATGGAATGCCTCTACTTAGTGTGGGCTTTCAAAAAATTACATTACTATTTGGATGGAACAGTATTTGATGTGATTACAGACTGTAATGCTGTAAGATCTCTATTAAATATGAAAACCCAAAATAGACATATGCTGAGATGGCAAATTGCTATCCAAGAATACAGAGTAAATATGACTATTGTTCATAAATCTGGAAATATTCATAAAAATGCAGATGGTCTTAGCAGATGGGCTCTAGCAAATACCCCTGATAATCCAGCATGGCTACCACAAGAAGAACACCATATAGAAGGAATATGTGTTACAGACATTGGCACAGAATTCTTTAACCAAGCTAAAGAAAGCTATAAGATAGACAAAAATTGCCATATCTTAAGCCAACTTCTAATGAAATACTGCAAAGACCCATCACTTTCATCAAAACTAGATGAAAAATGGAAAAAGGCATATGATGAAGGAAGATTCCACCTCCTTGATGGAATCCTTTACCATAGAACAAAACACACATGTGTTATGGCCTTAACAGATAGAACCCTGATAAACACTATTTTACATGAGTGTCATGATAGTGTTGCAGCTGGACACCTTTCGGAAGACAGGACACTAGAGAGGGTGAAAACCTGCTCTTGGTGGCCAAATTGGAAGAAAGATGTTATAGAATACTTCCAAAGCTGTGACACATGTTGAAAAGCCAATAGAGCCACAGGAAAGAAATTTGGAATGATGATCCAAATCCAAGAACCAAAATCCCCTTGGGAAATAGTTCACATGGATTGGGTAACAGCATTACCCCCAGGAGGAGACAGAAGCTATAATGCATGCCTAGTATTAGTTGACAGGTATAGCAAAACTCCCATGTTCCTACCATGTCATAAAGAGGACACAGCATTGGACACAGCCATAATGATATGGAATAAAGTTATTAGCCATACAGGCTTATTCCAGAATATTATATGTGACAGAGACCCAAAGTTCACTTCAGCATTATGGACAAATCTCCATAACTTGTTTGGGAAAAAGTTATCATTATCAACAGCTTACCATCCTCAAACTGATGGTTTAGCAGAAAGAATGATACAGACCTTAGAGGACATGATCAGAAGATTCTGTACTTATGGGCTAGAATTCAAAGATTCTGATGGTTTTACCCATGATTGGTGTACACTAATACCAGCTCTTGAACTAGCATATAAAACATAAATTCATTCTTCTACTGGCAAAACACCAGCAATGCTAGAAAGAGGTTGGAATCCAAGACTTCCTTATGATAACCTCAAAAAGGACTTAGTGGATATACATCCAACAGCAAGCATTTTTAAGATAATGCTTGACAAGGAAAGACACCATGCAAACAGATGTATGCAAGATTCTTTCAAATATGCAAAAGAATGATGGGATAAAAGTCATAAGCCACCTGATTTCAAAATAGGAGACTTGGTCCTAGTATCAACCCTTAATTTCAATAACATAAAAGGCCCAAAGAAATTAAAAGATTCCTTTTCAGGACTATTTATGATAAAATCACTTCATGGACCCAATGCTGTGCAATTGGAACTCACAGGTGAACTAATGAACAAGCACCCAACTTTCCCTGTAAGTCTGATAAAACCTTACAGTTCAAGTGACCAGGAGTTATTTCCACTAAGAAATAAACCCCCACTTGAAATTCCCCCCTTGGAAGAAGGAGAGGAAAAGAAAATAGTAAAATTCCTTAAAGAAAGAAGGACAAGGAACAAAAAAGAAAGGGAATACCTTGTATGGTATAGAAATTCAACGCAATAAGATGAATGGCTACTTGAGAAATATACCAAATTCTGATAAACTACTAAGAAGGTTCAGACATGATAGAAAGCCTGAAAAATAGAAAAGTTAAGAATTATTGAGCTTCAAGACTAACAAAGTTTATTGAAGAGGTAGGACAGTGGATGATACCCTAATTACACATATCAGATTGTGGTACAATCTTTTTTGGTGGTCAGGAATGTGAACCTTTGAGATATGACCACATACCCAAAAAGGTCACAAGAAATATTTAATATAATTATACATTAAAAAATAAGTACCTTAAAACTACAAAAATACCATAAATTGGCATAAAACTTGGTTTAACTTGAAAACCAATGAATAATCATTTGAAATAAGCTATACCATTGGATTCCCCATGGTAAAATACACATATACCATTTTTATGGCATATCTGTAAAGTCAATATTTAATAAGTTATAAGTAATAATACCTTATAAAAAACACAAATCCTTATTTATTTCAAAAACCAATGAAACCACATGTGAAATGAATGGTACTATTGGATTCTCCATAAACATCCACATATAAAACAATTAAGAAGCTAAGCTTCAAAATCAATACTTAAGGAATTAACCTGAATATATGCACTTTTTTGGTCAACACATATATTCAAGGATTTTAGCTAATATCTCTTGAATTAGGAATGATAGAGTGATGAACCAAAAATGAAGTCATCACTTAATTACTGTAGGAATACAGAAATGAAGTTTATTTCACAAGCTATAAACAAGGTTGAAACCTGTAAGGAATTATTGATTAAAATCAACAGAGCTGTTGACCACTTTCTTGTGAAAGTGGTCCAAACTTAAAAAGAAGTAGACAGTTGAATTCTACTAGTTCATTGGTGAAGAATGATGTATTTTTTAGTATAATATTCAAGGTATAACCCCTTGAAATCATAGTTTGAAGTTTAAAATATTAAATTTCAACAGAAAAGATGAGTTACAAGAAAAATTATCCAAAATAGAGTTTTGATGATGTAATGAAATGCTCTTGGCAGAATAATAAGGTTATGCCAATCCATTGGAAATCACTCTCTGAATTGCTGTACTGTTCAAATCTTAAAGGTTATTAAGGATCAAAGTTCGAGCTTAATCTGATCATTTATGATCACTCACTGTAACCTTGAAGTAAGTTTAACAGTCATATGAGTGATAAAATTGGGGAATACTATTATTTTATGATTAAAACTAATAAAATCCACGAATTTTGGGGTTCTTCCAAGCCTTTGACATCATCAAACTTAGAGTAATAGTGATAACTCTAAATAATGGCGTAATAATGATGTAATCATCACCAAACCTTAAAATATTGATCAATTCCAGTGCATATGATCAGTACACATCCACTAGAAGCCTGTTGGACTCTAGGAGGGAGGTACTTACTATAAATAGAGCTCTTTTTACTCTGTTTTCCCCTCAGGCGCATCAAAAACATTAAATCAATACAATTAAAAAGGTAACATCTTTATTCTTTATATGTAAAACTTTTATATTATCAAAGACCAAAGATCATCTCATCATAATCATCAATTTTGAGGTGATTAAATTATTTATTTAATTGTTTTTGTGGAAAATCTCTCTAAAAATCTCATTTCCATGTAAAAATCAAGAATATTTGTAATTTTCTATATTTTTTATTTCAAATACAATTTGGATAAGTTGTATTTACATTATTTGGCGTAAAATATCTCAAAATTATCATATTAAGTATTAAAAGTAGGTTATTTTCTCTTATTATAATAATTTTCTCTTTATTATTCTTTTAATAATTTTTTAATTAATATAAATAGTATTTATATTAATTTATAGCTTTAATATTGGTAATATTATTGTTATTAATTGTTTTTTATTAATAAAAAACAATTTTTTACGCCTTTATTATTTATTTTTAACAATAATAAAGTGCCATTAAATATATTAATTATTTTAAATTAATATATTTATTTTATTATATTATATTTTATAATATAAATTATATTATCATATTTTATTGATAATATAATTTTTTTTACGCCATAATTATAATAATTCTTTATTATTATAATTATTTTTATCTTATTTATTTCATTTATAAGGACATTCATAGTACAATAAGTAAAATATTAGTAATTTTTACTTATTGTTTCATAGTCAAACCTTACATCTTTACAGTCTTTTTTAAGCAATTGGCATAAGATTCTACAACTCTTATCTTGAGTGTAACTGTTTCTTACTTCTTCAAAGAAGGTTGTTTTCAAGTCTGTAACACTTATTCCTTCTATTGGGATCTGTGAGGAAGCTTCTTCTGGCACATAAGCAGGATTATCAATATTATTTTGTAATGGCCATCTGCTTAGTCCATCTGCATTTTTATGAATATTTCCATCTTTATGAACAATAGTCATATTGCCCCCATATTCCTGTATGGCTATTTGCCATCTGAGCATATGTCTGTTGGGTGTGTTCATGCTTAAAAGTGATTTAACAGCGGTACAATCTGTTATTACTTCAACAACACATCCATCCAGAAAGTAATTGAGTTTTTCTAAAGCCAAAACAAGGAATAAACACTCCATCTGGCTTCAGTTGGTTTGTTTTGCCTGGATATGAAACATATGTGCCCTTCAACAGGTTTATCATTTAAAATTTCGACTTGATGAAGTGCATCACCAGACCCATCCCCTGATGAATCAATGTAAAGTTCAAAGGGCAGTTTAAAGTCTGGCATCAGTAAGAGTGGAGCAGTGGTCAAGGCTTGTTTTAAAGATTCAAAGGCTTTTGCTCTGTCAAAAGTCATTTCAAATACTGTGTCTTTCTCACATAACCTATAAAGTGGTCTTGCTATGTATGCAAAATCTTCAATGTGCAGCCTGTAATATCCTTCAAAACCCAAGAATGATTGGATTTCCTTTTTGTTTTGAGGCATAGGCTTCAGTAAGACTGCTGCAACTTCATTTTTGTCAATCCAAGGGATAGACCAGATACTACATGTCCCAGTGCTTTAAGCTCTTTAAATACAACATGGCATTTCTTTAAGGAAATTTTTATGTTGACAGATTGTATTTTTGTCAAAACTCTAGATAATCTGTCCATATGTTCTTCCCAAGGTTTTGAACAGACAATTGTCAGGCTGAGTCTATGATAAAAGTATTAAAATGAATTTACAACTTTTAACTATGACTGTGACACAGGAAAAAGGATTTTAAAAAGAATTATAAGAGTTAAAGATGTTTTAATTTAAGAATAAAAGGGCTTTACTATATAAAATATAGTGGTAGTGAGCACTGTTGAAAGCCCTGGATGCAGCTTTACCTTTTGGGTTACAATAATAAAGGCTACAATAATTAAGTTTATAATTATACCTGTTTATTACCCAAGAGTAAAACTTTTTTTGACAGTTTACTATGTAGGGTATTCAAGAGCAGGATGAGGAAAGCATTTCTGGCTGTGAAAGACCTCCTTTTTATAATGAAATGGGGTGGCAGGGCTGTTAGACCTTTCCACATAGAGGAAGTGAATATTTTTCACTCTCTGAGACAGGCTTGTGGTTTTTAAGGACCTTTATAGCCTGTATTGGGCTCAGATGAGGTTTTGAAACAATATATGGGAAGTTTTCACCAATAAAGGGTGAATATTTTCATCTGGGGACCACATAGCCCTCTTCTGACGTGTATGACAAGTAGAATGCTGTACAAAAACTGTATGGGACCCCAGTATTCACTGAATTATGAGGTATTGAAGTATAAACATGCTTCTTCATCTGTTTGACACCTCATAATCATGGTTATGGGATATTATCCCCTGGTAAGACTATATTGGACAAAATGTGGTATTTTGACCTTAAAGCAGCCATACCTTTGTCAGTTTTTGAGATATCAACCTCGAAATTAGTTCAGTGTGTAGCCCTGTATGTATTCTGCAAAATGTTACCTTATTTGGTATGGTTATCATTAAATATGACAAGGTTATCCCATGTACAAGATTTTTTGTACATATGCGTGTTTTGGGCAAAAGCTGTATTGGGCTTGTTTGCCCCATAGCCTTTGTTCTAGATGAGATATGGGGAAATGAATGACACCATCAGATATCCCTGATTGTGCTCTTTCCACAAAGACCTCACTTTAGGTATCTCACACTAAAACTGTAGAAGTTAGATGGGAGGTGAATGGTTTGGTCACCCTTATTTGGCCTGAATTTTACCATAACTCCTGTAATACTGGTGCTATCTCGGTTTGGCTGGTACCATTGGATAGCCCTGAATTAAAGATTCATTCTTCATATCCATTTGCTGGGGTTAAGCCTCTTACTCTGTATTTCAGATGAGAGGTGCAAATTAAGGTTTATGCTCAGCAATAACTTTGCGCATGAATAACTTTGTAATTCTTTGTCCTATGATGATGGGACTTGTATATTTGGAAAGGGGTGAGTTTCCTCTTTCGTTTGATACCTTTTGAGCTAATTTGGCTCAGCTCCATGTTTTGGTGGTATCTTGGCTATACCATTGGTTTATGGTATTTTGGCTGTCATGCTTGTGCTCTGGTTTGGAGTCACAGGCTGACATACCCTCCCTCTAAAAAAGGCTCATGATTGATGAGACTTTTCAGTCCTCCTAGAGGCTCTCAATCTCCTTAAATGAAGGTTCCCATCTGGTATGGCATCTTCTGCCAGCCATTTGTCTTTATCAGCTGTTTGGTTCTTGAATCTGACTAAGTATTGTCTTTGATCCTTCCCATTAAGTCTGATATTCCTGGCCCTGATGATTTTACTCACAGGTCGAGGGGAATTCTCCACTTCCACTATCTCTGGTGGTGTGGGTTTCTTCCTTCTGGAGGGGAATTTTCCCTCCTCTGTTTGGAAGTATGGCTTGACCAAACTCACGGGAAAGACTGGGTGCTTTCTGGAAAATTCCTCTGTAAATTTGACTTCTACTACATTATTCCCTTTCAATTTAATGATAGTGAAGGGACCTACAAATGAGTCTCTCATTTTCTTAGGTCCTTTAAGATTATTAAAGCTCAGTGTAGACACTAGCACCTGGTCCCCTTCCTCAAAGTCAGGTTCCATTTGTGTCTTGTCCCAGCTCTGCTTATTATATTCTTTTGCCTCAGCTATGCATTTGGAAGCTTTGTCACAAGCCCTCTTCCACATATGATGGAAGTCTTTGGCTGTGGGGTGGATTTTCAGAAGATTCTTCTTCAAGTGATCCACAGGCAGCAGGGGATTCCACCCTTTCTGTACCACTGCAGGTGTTCTTCCTGTGGTAGAGTGCTGACTTGTATTATAAGCCAGTTGGACAGTTGGTAGAAGGGTAACCCAGTCATGGGTGTATCCCTCATGGTCCTTGTATTCCATGCCATAGGCACAGAACCTTCTAAGGATGTCCTCCATTGTCTGGATCATCCCCTCAGCTAGGCCATCTGTTTGTGGATGGTAAGCTGTGGAAAAAGCAAGCTTGGTGCCAAGCATGTCATATAAGTTGGTCCAAAATTCAGATGTGAACTTTGGGTCCCTATCACTAATGATTATCTTAGGGACTCCACAGGTGGATACAATGTTATTCCAGAATAACAGAGAAGTATCCATGGCTGTGTCCTCTTTATGGCATGGTGGAGACCTCATTCTCTTGCTGAACCTATCAACTATGATCAGGAAATCATTGAAGTTTTCTTTGCCTCCTGGAACAAGTCCTGTAACCCAGTCCATGCTGATGGTTTCCCATGGGTATTTGGGTTTCTCTATATGTTGAAGTAACCGATACTTCTTCCCATGTTTCCTATTTGCCTTTTGGCATCTTTCACAAGTGTTTATGTATTCACTCAACACTTGTTCCCACTTGGGCCACCAAGCTGTGCTTGCTACCCTCTCTCTGGGCCTGTCTTCACTCATGTATCCCATATAGGGGCAGTCATGGCATTCCTGTAGGATCAGGGAGATGTGGTCTCTGTCTACCATTGTGAGTGCACTTGTGTGCTTCTCTCTGTGGTAAAGCAGACCATCCACAAGGAAGAATTTGTTATCCTTTTAGTCCCTCAACCAGGGTTCTTCCAGCTGGGATTCCAGTTCTGGACTCCTGTACTTTTGTTGAGGGAGGTGTAGTAATATGCCACACTGTTTGTGTTTTGCATAAGACTTCAGTACTGCACTGAAAAATTAATTTCGCAGTTCTGATGAGCTTATTCCCAGTATGGGAGTTTCTGTTCCTTCTGAATCAGTGTTCCCACTGTCAAGGGTACCACTTCCTGGTGCCCATTCAGAGAGTCTGAAGTTCCTCCTCCTATCTATTTCCATCAAATGGATAGGGATATTTGCTTCAACTTCAGGGTCATAAGCTGGATTGCTCTTGACATTATCCAGTGGCCATCTGCTAAGACCCTCTGCATTGGTATGGCTTCTACCTTCTTTGTATATGATGGTCATGTTCCCTCTATACTCCTGGATGGCTATTTGACATCTCAGAATGTTTCTATTTGTAGGCTTCATGTTTAGTAAAGACTTCAAGGCTGTGTGGTCTGTGTAGAATTCAAAGACTGCACCCTCCAGATAATAATGGATTTTTTCCAGAGCCCAGACTAAGAATAGACATTCAGTCTGGGTGGCCCCATACCTGGCTTCTGAATATTTCAGTTTCCTAGAGATGTAGCATATTACTCCCTCTCTTGGTTCACCATCCACAATTTGTCTTTGGTGAAGGGCTTCTCCTAAGCCTTGGCTAAATGCTGCATCTATATATAACTTGAATGGTAGTTCAAAGTCGGGAAAGATGAGCACAGGTGCATTTGTGAGTTCATGTTTGATCCTCTCATATGCATCCCTTCTTTCCTTGGTAATTTCAAAAACTACATCTTTTGAACATAACTTGTATAAACTACTGGTTATGTGGGTAAAATTCTTGATGTGGTTTCTGTAGTAGCTGGCAAACCCAAGGAATGATTCCATCTCTTTGATGCTCTTTGGTACTGTGTTTTGCAGTACTGCTGCTACTTTATTCTTGTCAATTGCCAGACTAAGACCTGGGACTTTATGTCCTAGAGCTAGTAGCTCTTGTTGGCCAAAATTACACTTTTTCAGTGAAATCTTCATATTAATGGGTGTACATTTACTTAGCACTCTGTCTATGTATTCTAAATTGTCTTCCCACGTCTCTGAGTATATAATGATATCATCAATATATATCACCATCCAGCCTTCCGATATTTCTTCTTGAAATATTGTGTCCATCATCCTTTGGAAGTGGGCTGGTGCATTTTTGATGCCAAATGGCATCCTGGTATACTCATATATGCCCATATGGCATATTATTCTGAGTAATTTCATGGAGTTTGGTTCAACTACATTTTGGTGGAAGCCCTTCATACAATCCATTTTGGTTATGTATTTGGCTTTTGCCAGTTTATCCAAGGCATGAGGTATCCTCGTTATAGTGTACATGTCTGCTTTTGTGTAGTTATTTAGAGCTCTGAAGTCTCCACACAGTCTAGACTTTCCATCATGCTAGGTGATTAGGACAGGAGTGGTGATTTCCACTATTTCATTATGACCAATCTTCCTGATAACATCCATGTCCAGGAGTTCATTGATGTGTTTTCCAATTTCTTTCCTGGTTTCCAGGCTTGCTGGATAAGGAGGTCTCCTAAGCATGGGTGGATAAGGTCTCTCCACATCCAGATATAGTTCTATATCATGGCCTTTGATCTTGCGTAATGTTTATTCACCAATGGCAAATGCTGGTCTGTTCTTCTTCATAATCTTCAGTAAACTTAGTTTTTGTTTACTGGTGAGGGTAGTGCTAAGCTGTCCCTCCCTGAATTCATTCAGAAGTTCTTCCAGTGGATGTTGAGAAGATATCTGGTATATATCAAGTGAAAATTTCTTCTCCTTGGTGGTACCAATGGTAATGTGACTATTTTTACTGTTGTAAATATCTATGCCATACATCCTCTGGTAGTCTGTTCCCAGTAAGAACCCTTGGATGTGGGCATTGTCAAGCACTACAAACTCTGGGCTGAGTCTGATATTACCTTTCCTATGGGGTATAATTATCTCTTTGATAATTGTCCCAATGGAAGTCATCTTCCCTGATGCACTTTTAAAGTTCTTCTCCTTGGTGGGCAAGAGCTGTTCTTCCCAATTTGGGAATTGGTTATCCAGATACTTTCTGGCCACTATGGAGCAGTGTGCTCCACTTTCAATGATCATTGGATGTTGAGCATTGTCAATACAGACAGTCACTTTTGTGGCTGTTCCATGTATATATGCCATCCCTTTGGTTGGTGTAACCAGGAATGTTTGTGCATCTTGTGTATTTTTGCACAAGTTTTTATTGGCAGTATCCTGTGGCATGCCTGCTTCCAACTGTATTTCCTGAATTTCTAGTGGGGTTTCCTCTTGGTATTCCACCAAAAATTCTTCTCTGGGGTCTTGGTCATCATCAGATGGTTCTCTGATGGCATCACCCATGGAGTCTGATTCAGAATCTTCTGTTGGGGATTCCTCCTCTGGGACTTTCTCAATGGCATAGACTTTTTTCTTTGCCTTTGGACAGTTGTTGGCATAGTGGTCTTTTGAACCACAATTGTGACAAGTATTCTTCTTCTTTGCCACTTCTGCCACTCTTTCTCTGGGTTTGTCTTTAAACTCTGCCCTGAGAGGTCATTTCTCTTTAAAGCTACTGCTTCTATATAGGCTGAATTTCCCTATATTAGTTCCTTTCCTTATATCATGTAAGGTATTAGCAATGTCATCTAGAGTTCAATTTTGGTTGCATCTGCATTTTACTGCATGCTCTAGTTCTCCTGGCAGTTGTGTCAGGAGTTTGTGATTCCTCATTTGGATGTTCATCTGAGGATCAATGGCTTTAAGTCTTTTAGACTGTCTAAGACACCACTCATATGGATTGTTTTCCACAGAGTATTTGTCACTGTCAAATGACATGGTCCTTTTCCATATCCAAGTTCTATTACTGTACTTTTGGATGATTTGACTCTTCCACCATGGCCAGGTCCTTCTGCCATGGATTTCTTTCATTTCTGTGTACCATATACTAGCATTACCTTTAAACGCTGTATTTATTCTAGCAGTAATCCAGTAATCTGGTATGCTTGGCACATCAATTAAGAGTCCATCAATATAATCTATGAGCTCCATATGATCATATTCTCCTGTTCCAGAGAATTCAAGCCAGCTTGAGGCCTCAGGAAGCTGTTTCAAGGCTTCCTTCTCTGAATAAGACTTTCCCTCTCCATCCTGGTATTGTGATGGAGATCTTTCCTTATTCATCAACATGGCATCTGGTTGATATGGATTATTCATAACATGGCCTTGTGGTTGGGGCTTCATGTTATGGAAGACATTAAACAATTTTTTTATGTATTGATCCAGACAATCCCTGTCCCTTTTGCTGTGGTGTTGTTCTTCAAAGACTAGATTCAGTCTTTTGTTGGTTTCTTCAGAGGCTTTGCTCAATTGAGCATGCCCTTCTTGAAGAGTTTTAACATTTTTATCCATGGAGGCTGTTAATTTTTTCATCCTCTCATGGCTTGCTTCAAGTTCTGCAAACTGCTTTTGAGTGTGCTCAGCATATTGCAACATTTGTAACCACAGTGCATCACTGGTCAAGTTACTCTCAGGTGTGATAACATTGTGTTCAATCTGAGTGGGGGTAATATTTCTATTAATGTGACTACTGATTCTAGAGTGGTTTACAGCTACTTCTGGTTCTTGTGTACTTCTTTTACCAAGTCCAACAGCTTCTGGACCATGGGGTCTGACTCTTTCGTCCTCTGGTTGAAGGAGGCTTTGTACTTGCCCTTGTTTCCTTGTCTTAACCTGGAAACTTCCTGTAATTGTGAAGAATGGTGACTCTTGGCCACTGATCTGCTGGTTTCTGAATGGTGTGAAGCCACTGGAGAGCTGATTTGGCCTGCTCCTTGTGAGCCTGAAGGAATCTGAGTAGGAACTGTCTGGGTTAACCTTTCTTCTATAGCTTGGATAGTGGCTTTATTCTCCCTTATCATCTGTGCCCTTGCCTCCAGGAGTCTGAACTGCCTGGTAGGATTCCAACCTTTGGTAATTACCATAAGGACTTTGAAGTCTATCTCTTTGAGACAGATCTTCTGGAAACTTTCTACAATTTCTGCCCATTGAGATGCCAGGTTGAACCTCTTGTTGTCCATGCTCCATTGAAACAAATCTTTGAGGAGTTGGTGGAGCTGAAGAACTTGATCCATATCCTTCCAGTCCTCTGGTTTGAGGTTCCTGTTGAATTGGAGTGTAAATGGCAGGGTTGATATTATCTCCCTCATTGTTTTGCCATCCACCACTGTGTCCAAGGTGTCCTCTTCCAGGTCTTCTGGTTCTGGACAAGCCTTCTCTGTCCTCTGACTGGTTCCTTTGGAAGCCAAGGTCTCTGAGGTATACAGGTGACATGTCAGTGTTTGCAAGCAGTCAAAAACTTTATGTTCTTAGGGTATTTACCTTTGACTGTGCCTTGTACAAATTTTTTGTCTTCTGATTTGTCCAATTTACCTTTAGAGGTTACAACTGGGTTAATTATAGTAATCTTCCCTGTACAAGTTGTTAAGGTTGGTTTACCTTGTATTGATGCAGAGGTTTGTGGTTTTCTGCTTCTCTGGGTGGCTATTGGTGTCCACTTCTTTGCTGTAATCAGGCCTTCACTGTGCCCCTCATCCTCAATTGAGTCACAGACCCTGTGACTCAATTCCAGGCCAAAAGTAATTAACGTTTGCGTGGATTTTGACATCCCACGCCAGTCAGAAAGGATTTGGGGGGTCTAGCTCCTGCTTAGAGCTAGAGTGTCTTTTCCCCCCCAGAATTAATCTTTCCAATTGATTTTTTCTTTAATTGCTCATCATGTAATAAAAGTATAATTTAAATATGAAATTCAATTGAGTTTTTAATTACACATCTGTAATAATTGATACCTCATATGTAAACTAAAGTTCACTTATGTAATACACGCGCACATTTCAATATTTAACTTTAAAATAGTTCAATTCCTCATAACTTCTAAGCTACACACCCACATCAATTTTAACACAAAAGTTGATAGTTAACACCACATGGGGTGTGAATTAAATTAAGGTTTTGAATATTTTGATACTTTTGCACAAAAAATACTAGAAACTTAATTTAAGCTTATTTAGAGTTGAGTTACAGAAATTTCATCCAGAAGTGACCCCATTTCATTTTTTATAAGGAATCCAATGGTGTGATAATTTCTTTATGTTTTTTTTTGATAAAAAGCTATACTATATTTTATATAACCTTTTACCAAAAATATTTTAATTTCATAATTTTTATTAAAAATTCATTTTTACTTAATTTTTACAAGTAAAAATGTATTTTTGTAATTTTCAATTTTATTGTAATTTTATTTTTGAATTATAATTAAATTTTGATTTTTAAATATAAATTTGTATTTATATTTCAATTTTTATTTTTATAATATAAATAAATTTATTTTATTTATAGTTGTATCTTAATTTATCATTTGTGGTCTTTTGGGTATATGAAAATACCTCTAAGGCTCACAGTCTGATTCTTTGCTCCTCTTTGTCTTTGAATTCCATCAAAGGTCTGGCCATGTTGAAGACATTGTCCATGTCATCTTTTTGTATTTTTGGAATCCTGTAGCTTGGGGAATATGGTTTCCTCCAATTCTTTTTCTTGTTCTTCTTCCCTCCTTGGGGAGGTTGGTTGGCTTGAGGCTTGCTGGTAGAAGCTACTGGGGCTTCTTCCTTGTTTGCCTCCCTCTTTTTGGAGTGGTACTACTTGATCTTTTTGATTTGAGGCTTGGATGACAGTGGATTCCATCCATTGGAGTATACCACTATCCCCTCCTCTGTGAGGAACTTTTTGAGGATGTGCCAGGAGTTCATCACTCCTTGGTATATTTGGGGCAACATTTCCCAATCTTTGTCCTTGTACATTGTGTAATACTGCTTGTATTGGCTCATGTAGATGTCTATTTGAGTCCTCTGAATATGATTTGTCCCTGTTGGAGTTACTCATACTTAGTTCCAACTCTGGTGCAAATATCATGGGAATTTCTGGGACTTGCCTTTGGAATAAGGCACTTCCTTGTGTGGATTCTGTTCCACTTGGGATATTGCCCTTTCTTTGCCCTTTTGAGGGATCAATTCTACTTCTGAGTCCAACTCCATCTGACTGGATGGAGTATTGGGAATCTCTTCTAGTAGTCATAATAAAGAGAAAAAAATTTAGAGCAAGAATATCTTTTTATGGCCATTTAAAAATGAGGTACTCACCTTCAGAGTCCTGAATAGTGGGTCCTGGAAAGTCTAATTCCTTAGCTTTCTTTTTCTTAGTGACAATTGGTGTTGGAGAACTTAGAAAAGTTTCTTCTACCAATCTTTTAACAGTGGTTTGGTTGTTTTCTGTTGGATTGTCTTCAAACACTAAAAAAACAAATCAATATAAGTCATTTATATAAGAAGTGTTATTTTTTGGTAAGATATGGCAATTTTCCACATAAAAATTGCTTTTATATCTTTGAAAAAATGAAATGAATAAAGAAATGAATAAAAATAACTTTTTTTATTGGCTTTTATTATTTTTGTATTATTTCTTATGTTTTTATTTTTAAAGAATAAAATACAAATGAATATGATTCTTTTATGAAATTAATTTATAATATAAAATTACTTTTAATTTGTAAATATCTTTTTTAATCACTAGAGTCACTCAAAGAAAGTTCTTGGAAGTCTAAGGATGTGAAAACCCATGTGTAAGACAGTACAATTCCTTTCTAAATGCCTCAATAGCTTTTAAGATTATTATATAATTTTATGTTTATAATTATAATTTATTATTGGATAAACCCAATTAGAATCTTTTTTAAAGGTCTTTTAAAGTCAATATCACAGCAAGGCCCCAAAATGTAAGGTTTGAATAGGAAACAATAAGTAAATATTACAAATATTTAGCTTATTGTACTAAGAATGTCCTTATGAATAATGAATAATAAGATAAAATTAATTATAATAATTCTGAATTATTATAATTAAGGTGTAAAAAAATATCATATTATTAAATAAATATAATAATATAATTCTTATTATAAAAAGATAATATAATAAACAAATATATTCATATATAATAATTAATATATTTATAAGCACTTTTTTATTGTTACCAACAAATAATAAAGGCGTAAAAAATTGTTTTTTATAAATAAAAATCAATTAATAACAATAATATTACTAATATTAAAGTTATTTATCAATATAAATACTATTTATATCAATATAGGAATTATTAAAAGTAATAATAAAGAGAAACTATTATAAAAGAGAAAATAACCTACTTTTAACACTTAATATAATAATTTTGAATGATTTTGTGAGAAGATAATGTAAATACAATTTATACAAACTGTAGTTACAAATAAAAATAGAGAAATTACAAATATTCTTTGATTTTACGTGGAAATAGAGTTTAAAGAGATTTTTGAGCAAAACAATTAAATAATTGAAGTAATCACATCAAGATTGATGATTATAATAAAGATGGTCTTTGGTCTTTAATAATATAAAATTTTTATATATAAAGAATAAATAATATACCATTTTTTATTTAATTATTTAGTGTTTTGTAAGCGTCTGAGGGGAAAATAGAGTAAATAGAGCTCTATTTATAGTAAATACCTCTCTTCTAGAGTTCAGAAGGCTTCTAGTAGACATTTACTGATGCTTTCTACTAGAATTGCTCAATATGTTAAGGTCTAGTGATGATTACATCATGATCAAACCATTTTATCTCATTATTACGTCATTATTTAGAGTTATCACTATAACTCTAAGTTTGATGACATCATAGGCTTGGCAGAATCCTAAGCTTTGTGAATTTTATTAGTATTAATCAGAATCTAATGGTATTCATCAGTATTATCAGTTATATGACTGTTAAACTTAAAATAAGATTACAGTGAGTGATCATAAATGATCAAATTTAAGCTCAAACTTTGATTATTAGTAAATTTCAAGTTATACATGATACAGCTATTCTGAGATAGATTCTGATAGCTTGGCATGTCATTATTAAACATCCAAGAGCATTTCATTACATCATCAAAACTCTATTTGTGATGATTTTTCTTGTAACTCATCTTTTCTGTTGAGATTTAAAATTTTGAACTTAAAACCATGATTTCAAAGGGTTATACCTTGAATATCATAGTATAATTACTGCATTCTTCATGTATGAACTAGCAGAATCTGACTGTATACTTTTTTTTAAGTTTGGACCACTTTAACAAGAAAGTGGTCAACAGCTCTATTGATTTTATTCAATAATCCATTAAAAGTTTTAACCTTGTTTAGAACTTGTAAAATAAAGTTCATCTCTGTATTTCTACAGTGACCAAGTGGTGACTTTATTTTTGGCTTATCTCTCTATCTTGTATATCTCAAGAGATATTAGCTAAAAACCATGAATATATCCATTGACCAAAAAAGTGCATATATTCAGCTTAATTCCTTAAGTATTAACTTTAGAGAATAGCTTCATAATTGTTTTATGTGTGAATGTTTGTGGGGAATCCAATGGTACAATTCATTTCACATGTTGCTTCACTTTTTTCTGAAATACTTAATGATTTATGTTTTTTCTAAGGTATTATTACTTATAACTCATTAAATATTGACTTTACAGATATGCCATGAAAATTGAATATGTGTATTTTACCATGAGGAATCTAATGGTGCAATTTATTTCAAATGTTTATTCATTATATTCTGCTTTAGCTCAGATTTTGTACTTATTTATGGTATTTTACTAATTTTTGAGATATATATCATAAGTATAATTATTACAAAAATTTTGCTATGAAATTTTTGGATATGTGGTCATATCTCAGAGCCTCACAATCTTACTTTGAGGCTTCTGGCTTTTTCTCTTGATGATTAATCTTTTCATTTTTCCTCTCATGGTACCTGGTCTCAAGCTCCAAGGTACTATCCATTAAGTCTTGAAGAGAGTCAGTTCTTGAAAGATTGGAGGCCAATTGCTCCAAAATCCTGGATGGAAATCCCTTCCTGAAACAATGAATAAGGGCCCTTTCACCCCAATCTCCAATTCTTGAAACCAAACTTCTGAAATTGTCTATGTATAAAGAAACATGGCCACCTCCTTAATTATTAGAGGATCCAACTCTGCTTCAGCTTTTCTAACTTCATTTGGGTCCCCAAATAAATTAAATAGTTTAGATTCAAATAAGTTCCAATAATTGAGAAGGTAATTTGAGTCTTGATTGGTGAGATTGGAAAGATAAGGCTCAATCCATTTTGCAGCCCTGACAATGAGAAATGAAGTGTCATAGAGAACTTTCTTTCTGTCTTGAGAGAAATTTTCTGGATCATTATGAAAAATCAATTGACAAGACTGAATGAAAATTCTGATTTTGAAGGGTTGAGTCCCATCAAAGCATTCTGGTGCCTTCATAGATGGAGTCTGGAAGACTGGTGGTCTTGATGCTTCAGAGGATGAAGATGCTTGAATATTGGCCATATTCTGAGTCATTTTCTGCATAATGGCCAATAAAGATAGTTCATACTGATGAGAGACAGGCTGATTAGACTGGGCTAGAGTTGGTCCTTCAGTACCTTGGGATGCCTCCACCGGAGCAGGAACACCTTCAGTACCATCAGACTCTTCCCCTTGCACAGAATTCTCCTCATCCTCTTCACCATCTTCCCCAGGACCTCTTAAAATGGTCCTTTAAGTTCCTGAAAATGAACTTGATCTTTTTGGCCCTCTTCCTTCCTTCCAAAATGGGTCCTCTGTCCAATTTGGCCCTCAGTTGAGGAACTTCTGGGGTGCCATCAAGAGGAGCCCTTGGAGTTGGAGTGAGGACACCTTGAGTTCTGGCCTGAGATATTGCCTTCCTTGCAGGAGGTGAGTGCTGGATGGGCATTATTTCAGGATAAAATGAAATAAAATGAACAAGAATCAATATTTGAAGATGAAAACTTGTGGCAATTTGAAATAAAGCTTGAAGTCAAAAGTCAAAGTCAATATCTTGAAGAAAATCAATAAATAAAAATGAGATCTTCATGTAAATCAATCAATTAAAAAACAAATTAAAAATTGAAGTCAATTAATCAAATGAGTCAAAATGAAAACTTCAGGAAAATCAATCAATCAATGTCAAATGAAATCTTGAAGTCAATAAATCAATAAGTCAAAATGAAAACTTCAGGAAAATAAATCAATCAATGTCAAATGAAATCTTGAAGTCAATAAATCAATAAGTCAAATCAATCAAAATCAAGATCTTGCAAAATCAATCAATCAATCAAATGAATTCTTGAGGCAAAATCAATTTATGTCAAAATTTTTGATGTGAAAAATCAGCAAAATCAATGAAATCTTCAGGTCAATCAATTTTCTTGAGGTCAAGATCAATTTATTTCAAATCAATCAATCAATTCAAATCAATGGAGTTCTTCTTCAAAATCAAAATTCTTGAAGAATGAATCAAAATGAATCTTGATGTGAAGAATGTGTCTGAATGAATTTAGATGAGAAATTTGAAAATGAAATGAAATTTAAGATTACACCTGAATTATGAAAGAATTAAAATTTGATTATTTGAGATAAGATTTAAAAAAGAGAAACAAAAATAAAACTGGGTCAGCTTTCAATTTTCAAAATGAGGAATGAATGAGAGAAAATTGAGAGGTGACCACAAATCATAAAGTTCATAGGCATTAAAGAGTCATAATTTCAATGAAATGAGTAAATGAAATAATAAAGAAAGAATGAAAAGAATGAAAAGAAATTATGGGTTAATTAATATAATGTCACAGGGGCTCTTGCACAGAAAAAAAAGAGTGGCCTGACACTCAGCAATCAGGGAACTCACTTGGAAGACTCCAAAGAATAAAGAGAAAATAAAAATAAGAATTTGATTTCTCTAAGAAGAATGCAAGTACAACGATGAGATGTGATAAGAGAAATGGGAGGCCAAATGGCAAAAGAGCCAACCAAGAAAGTCCTTAATCACTGTTTCAACCTGCCAAAATGAACAATGGAATTAGTAAGGATATGACCACCAAATACCCATTGACAGGTGAAGAAAAAAAAGAGAAAGTGTGCTAAATGACTGACTTGATAATATCAGTATTGACTTAACAAAAATGATAAGATAAATAAAGATAAAATAAAATCAAAATATTTTAATTAACTGGGGGAAAACACCCCCCCCCCCAGGGTCAAAGGGGGCTGGTATATGTGAAACGTTGAGAGCTTAACTCCTTCAGGCTGACAGCTGGTCTGTATTGAGTCCCTGAAGCTGTATTGAAAGCTTGATGAAGTGTATACTGTGGGAACTCCTCTTGTGTGGGATTAAAATGAGGCAGTACCTGGAGGGGGAAATCACAGGTAACTAGTTTTGAATTTCTAATAACTCCTGTAACCAAGGGTGGCAAGGGTGTATTGCCTGCCCCTCCTAGAATACTGAACAAAATCTTCCTTGGAGCTCACAAACCAAAATAAAATTAGTAAGTGGCTTTACAACTGCAGAATAAAGAGTTCAGCAGCCTCAGATAAGACCTCTTCAATATATAATAATAGAAATAATGTCAGTAATTTTGGTTAATTTTTTAGATTTAATGAAATAATTGTCTGTTTTAATTTTTTATTTTTTAGTGAAATTGAGGTGAGTGGTTTCTTCTTGGTGATATAATTTTTGGTAAGATGGATTTTTTAAGGTGTTCTGGAAATTTGGATGAGTGTTGATAAAGGTAATTTTGTTAATGTAAAGTTATAATAGAGTAAAATGATTTTTTTAAAGGTTTGTTATTTTTTTAAGATTGTTCAATAAGAAGATAAAAGAGTATTTGTTAAGTTTAAGAGGTAAGATTCTTTAATGTTTTATTTTTTTAAAGGGGTAAGTTAATTTTAAATCTTGATAAATGGTGTGGATTTTTACTGGATAAAATATTTTAATAGAGTAGTAACCCTAATCTTGGGTACTGGGTAATTTTTGAATAATAAATTTTTTTTAATACTAAGATTCCACTGAGCTTAGCTACTGGGCAATATTTAACACTATACTTCCACTGAGCTTTAGCTACTGGGAAAGTAAGTTCACTATAATCTTCTGGACTACCTCCCAGGTGAGGGATGAATTATTCCTATGCTCCTACTTTGCAGTGGATATAATTTTCATGGGGGGATTTTTAAATTTGGGGGAGAGAGCCCCTCTATTTATACATTTTGTGAGCCCAGGGGGCCCTCCATGGGAGCTGTCCTTTCCACTTTAATTCCTCTTGATTTCATCATGTGACTCCATTTTTGGTGAGGCCCTTTCTTGCATGGGTCTAGTGATTTCATGTTTGGTGATAATTTTTTCTCTGCACAGCCTCCATTCATCACATGATTGTCTTTTGGTGAACTAATTATGATGTGATATTCTTGAATTTTCCTTGCATACATGAGGTGATTCAATTTTGGCTGGGGATTTTTGTTGTGCACAGCCTCTTTCCTGTCACATGATATTCTGTTGGTGGATGCAGTATCACATGATGACCTTGTAATTCCTTTGCATATGTCACTTTTGGGCTTGGTAGAAGTGGCTGTGTAATTAATGCAGGTTTCCTGGCTGTGTTTCTTCTTTTGAACTTTAAAATGAGGTCATGTGATAATTTCTTTCACTGATGAATTTACTGTTATGTATGAGATGATGTGATTTTTGAGTTTGACACATGCTGTGCATAGTCATGTGGTTGAGATTTAATTAGAATTGTGTACTGCATGCAGCCTGTTGTAACTAGCTTTGGTTGGCATGAGGTGATGAGTGGTGTAAATAATCTTGATTCTGTTTTAAGGTTTCAAGTGGGGTTATAAGATAAGGTACTCCTGTGGCTGTGTTGTAAATGAGCTGCAGGAATTCCATGGGGCTGGGCTTTGCATCATGTGACTTTGAATGCAAGTTGGCTGTATAACTAATGCATGTGTCATTTTCTTGCTGCATGAGTCCTGTGGCTGTAAGGGGGTGTAAAGCTGGGTGGGGTGTGTAATTTAAAGGGCGGTACCTTATTTGTTGTAACTATTTTACTATATGTAACTTGATTTTTACATATGCATAATGAAATTTAATAATTTATTTAAACACATACACTTCCCTTTGGTGCCTGTGCCATGGTTTTATGAGTTAAATCCAGCTTCTTGCTGTAAAATTTACCTTTTTGTGTAAAATTTGAGTGTAAGTCTGCCTGTAGGCTGGATTCACTGCTGTTATGGGGTACTATGAGCTTGAGCCTGGTGGAAAAAAATGGTATGTAATACCACAATACCTTTCCAGATTGGGAAATGAACTGTGTTGAATTATTTTCACATGATGTATGATTTGAATACAGGTCTTGATGAATCCAGATGATATTGAAATGAATATGGTTGCCAAGTTGGATTGATGGAGAATTGACACTTGAAAACCTGTTTGGAACTGCCTCTTGAATACACCTTGGTAATGAATTGGCAGTATTCTGTTGGAGGGAATACTTGAAGTGAGAATAACCAATGAATTCCTTATGGCCTCATTGTTCTTTGAGAAAATACACCTTTACTTGAGCCTTGATGGGTCCTCTGGATGACATGTCACTTTGGTGACTTATGGAATGTTTAATTACCCCTCTGATATTGACACCATTTAATTTCTGGTGAAAAAAGGTGCAGAATGGTGTATAACACCATTTATGACAATTTAAATTGCTGAAGGGTGAAAGTGGCCAAAGGTCTTTTTGAGTGAAGTCAGGATGATGAGATTGAAGCTTGTGTTTTGGGTGACTTCAAAGGTGAAAAGATGCTTCTGGGTGTATTGGCCAATTTTGGTTTTCTGGCCAAATACAGCTTATACAGCTTCAAAACTGTATTTTTTCAAAATGCGCAGAAATGGGCGAAATGTGCAAAAGTGCGAAAAATGCACAAAACTCACAATTAAGCCCCAAAAGGCCTGATATGGCCTTTTGGACATAATTCCCATAATACATGGGAAAATGGAATATACAGCTTAATACAGCAAAAATGTGCAAAACTGTATTTAAAGCTCAAAAAGCCAAATAAAGGATTTTGGGCTGTATTTTCCCTGTTGAATTGAAAATACTCAAAAGTGCCCAAAAGCAGAGAATGGCCTGGAAAGGCCTGATGATAGTGAAGGGGCCAGGTTGGCCCCAGGAGTGAAATGACCATAAAAGGCCAGAAAAGATGAGAGGGCCAATTTGGCCAGTGATTATGGATATGGCCAAATTTCCATAAGATTGATATGGCACTGATATGCCATATGGAGTCCAGGAGGGTAATTGCCATGGTTGTGACAGGTCCCTAGACAAACGTTTTCACCCTGTATTGGTGAAAACTGCCCAGATGTGGTTTCAAAACCACATTTGAGCCCAATACAGGCTATACAGGCTTTTTTCAAACCACAAGCCTGTCCTTGAGAGTGAAAGATCTTCACTTCCTCTATGTGAAAAGGTCTAGCAGCCTTTTCACCCCTTTTCAGGATAAAAGGAGGCCTTTTCACTGCCAGAAAAGGAATCCCCATCCTGCTCTTAAATTCCTACATAGTACAACTGCCAAAAACACTTATACCCTTGGAAAATCACCTGGTTATACTATAAACTGAAGTATTGTAGTACTTATTATAGTTATCCAACTTTTAAGACTGCACCCAGGGCTTTCAGCAGCGCTCACCACCATTATATTATTATAGTAAAGCCCTTAATATTTCAATTCAACCATTTATTAATATAAATAAAACTCTTTTTAAAACTATTTTCACCATGTCAACGTCATAGTTAAAGATTTAAATACTGTTATACACCTTCATCATAGACTCAGCCTGACACCTACCTTCTTGCATGAGTTTTGTCATTTTATTTATTTAGAGCCATACAATGGCTTTAAAACTGTGAACCTTTGAGATATGACCACATACCCAAAAAGGTCACAAGAAATATTTAAAATAATTATACATTAAAAATAATTACCTTAAAACTACAAAAATGCCATAAATTGGCAGAAAATTTGGTTTAACTCAAAAACCAATGAACAAACATGTAAAATAAATTATACCATTGGATTCCCGATGGTAAAATACACATATACCATTTTTATGGCATATCTATAAAGTCAATATGTAATGAGTTCTGAGTAATAATACTGTAAGGTTTGTCTATGAAACTCTTGATAATAGTAACAATATCAAGAGTACTATGACTGTCCTCAGTAGAAAAATATAATATAATAAAATATTACAACCACAAATTTAAATATAATTATTAGAAATAATTATATATAAAAAAAATAAATTTAATTATTATTATAATAATATAATAATACCAAAAAATATAATAATTATAATAAATTATAATTATTCTATTATTGTTATAGTCACTGACAGTTATAACAATAAGAAGTGTAAAGCTCTTAATGAGACAATTACATGTGGAAAATATAAATATTTAACCACTTATAAATAATATAAATATTATTGATAAAAGAATTAAAACACACACTGTGCATAAATAATTCTTATAGAGAAAATTCTATATATAAAAAAAACTAATACTACACAAAAAAATATAGAATTTTTAGAGAAAACTTACTTATAAGATTTATTTAATATAATAAGTCAAACAGCAACAGTTATAATATTAAATAATAATTATAAGTTAAAAACACGTCAAAAATCAATAAATTTAAAGATAAAACAACTTTTTATAATATAAATTATGATTAAAGAGTTTTTTAGAGGAATTTGTGGATTTTAAAAGATATTTAAAATGATAATTTTATATAATAAAATATATTATTGGTGATTACAACAATAATCTAAATTCTATGACTTCAATTCTTTAATTTTAATAAATAAAGAATAAAAATAACTTAAGAATTACTTTTAATAATAAGATTTTATATTTAATAAAACTTTACCTGTTTAAATTTCTAATATGATTGGATTAATAATGAATGATGGACAAAAACAGTGATGAAAAGACTCTTTTTATGTCTTCAGAGCAGCTCTCATGATTCATAATGGATGTAGAGGGCGTGCTCAGGTCAAAACTGAAAAACCATGCTTAAAAATAAAGCTCTTAACTTAAGGCAACTTATTTTTACTTCCAATTTAAAGTTACCAGTGTTATTCTTAACTCCATGTAACTTTAATCCTCATTTAAACTAATTATTTTAAGTTTTTAATATAAATAAGCTTATTTATATTAAATTTCATCAGATGAACAACTTAAAAATAGAGTTTCAAGTAGACATCTCTTAAACTCAATTTTTAATTAATTTTTAAAGAAATCATAAATTTCTTTGAGTTTAATTAAAAGAGTAAATTTCCAGGCTAATTACCCAGGAAATTTATTTATAAAAGATACTTAAAATTTAATTTATATATTGATAATATTAAATTCCAAGTTGTGTGAAGTTTTCAAGCAAATCCATTAAGAATTGGATTTTTAATGAATTTTTGAAGTTTTTGCTATTTTTCCACATAAAATAGCAAAACACACTAAACCTTAAGTTTTGATAAGGTTTTAATGCTTTAAACTTTAAAGTTTTAAGCTTATTTAAGTTTTTTAAGCTTAATTAAGCTCTGACAGTTCTTAAAACCTTGATTTCAAGCCTGCATATTGGGATTTACCCTTTGGCAGCTTGAAATTCCTGTCCAAATTTGGATAAAACCAGTTTAAACCTTAAGGTTGGATCAAAGTCTAATCTTAAAGTTTAAATAAGGTTGAAAATCCTCCAATACAGGTGGACAACCTTAATTAAATCCTTGCAGATCCAAAAAGTTGGGTACCCCAGCTCTATTTGGTCTTTTTCCTTTGTGCCACCTTTCTGCGTGGATTTTGCCCTTTTATTTATTTAAAGCCATACTATGGCCTTAAACCCTTTTAAATTGAGCTCACGCAGGATTTACATTCTGTATGGCAAATCCTTAGCCAATTCAGTAAATATACACCACACCTCAATTTTAACTAAAATTTTGGTAAGTTTGCATAAACCTTATGCAACTTTAAATTTAAGCTTAATTAAGCTTAAATTTAACAATTTTTAAAAAAATGTTAAAAAGCTACATTGGTACTGTGAGATTCTTAAATCTTCCAATAACATAAAAAATAAGTGGTTTTGGGTATAACACCCTATGGGTGTACCCTAGGTTATTTTTGGTGTAAAATCCAAAAATGACATAATATTTATAACTTTGTTTATCCAAAAAAAAGTTATACTTATTTTTTATTTTTTTTTATTTTAAATTCAACTAAAAAGTCTGTTTAAGACAAAATTAACTGTTTATAAAATCATTTGTGGCCTTATGGGTATGTCATACATACCTCACAGGCTCACATTCCCTACCACCAAAAAAAAAATTGTACCACAATTTTTCTTTTGTAGTGTACCCCCAAGTTATTTGGGGGAGGTATAATCCACTGTCCAACCTCTCTACTTATACTTTCAAGTATGTAAAGCACACAATTCAAACTTTTTATTGAGCAATTGGTCTTCTCTCATGTCTGAATCTTCTGAGAAACCTTTGGGAATCAGGTATTTTGTTTTCTACAATCCACTCATCTTCATGTTGTGGATTTTTATACCTGACCAAGTATTCTCTTTCATTTTTTCCCCTAAGTCTTCTTTCTTTCAAGACTTTCAGTACTTTTTTCTCCTCACTTAGGTCCAGTGGGGTTACTTATAAGGGTGTTTCATTTCTTAAAGGAAATGATTCCTTGTCACTTGAAGTGTAATGCTTTACCAGACTGACAGGGAATTTTGGATGTTTATTTTCCAGTTCTCCTGACAGTTCTACTTGCACTGCATTTGTCCCATAAAGGGCTGTCATAATAAATGGTCCTGCAAAGGAATCTTTCAATTTCTTTGGACCTTTAATATTATTAAAGTTCAAGGTTGAAACTAGTATTAAGTCCCCTACTTTGAATTCTGGGGTCTTATGACTTTTATCCCATTTCTGCTTAGCATATTCAAAGGCATCATTCATGCTTTGATTTTCATGGTGCCTCACTTTATCAAGCAACAATTTAAAGCTTGAAGCAGTTGGATGAATATCAACTAGATCTTTCTTCAAAGTATCAACTGGAAGTTTGGGGTTCCATCCTTTTTCTAACATTGCAGGGGTCTTGCCTGTTGAAGCATGGATGGAGGACTTGTAGGCTAATTCCAATGCTGTTATTAGAGTACACCAATCGTGGGTAAAGCCATCAGAATCTTTATACTCCAGGGCATAAGCACAAAATCTTCTGATCATGTCCTCAAGGGTTTGAATCATTCCTTCTGCTAACCCATCTGTTTGTGGATGGTATGCTGTTGAGAATGATAATTTTGTACCCAAAAGCTTATGTAAATTAGTCCATAAGGCTGATGTAAATTTTGGGTCTCTGTCACTAATGATGTTTTTAAAGAGACCAGTATGGGATATTACTCTATTCCAGATCAAAAGAGCTGTATCCATAGCTGTGTCATCTTTGTGACATGGTAAAAAGATTGGTGTTTTGCTATATCTGTCTACAATAACAAGACATGCATTGTAACTCTTATCACCTCCAGGTGGTAATGCAGTTACCCAATCCATGTGAACCACTTCCCATGGGGTACTTGGTTCTTGGATATGGATCATCAGACCAAATCTTTTACCAGTAGCTTTATTGGCTTTCTGGCATCTATCACAACTATGAAAGTACTCAATGACATCTTTTCTCCAAGATGGCCACCAGGCACATGTCTTCATTCTTTCCATTGTTCTGTCTTCAGACAGATGTCCAGAATAAATGTTATCATGGCATTCTAGTAGTATTGTGTTAATCAACATTCTACTACATAGGACCATGACACATGTGTGTTTAGATCTATGATATAGTATACCATCAAACAAATGGAATCTTCCATTATCATAAGATGTTTTCCAAATGTCATCCAGAGAATTAGCCAATGCTGCATCTTTACAATCTTTGTCAAGTAGAGCAGTAATAATATGACAATTCTTATCTTGCTTGTAGCTTTCCCTAACTTCTTCAAAGAATTCTGTTCCAACATCTGTGATATTAATTCCTTCAATTGGAATTTGAGGTTCTGCACTTGTAGGAACATAGGCAGGATTATCAGGTGTATTTGGTAATGCCCATCTACTCAAGCCATCAGCATTCTTATGAATATTTCCGGCTTTATGTACTATGGTCATATTGCCTCTATACTCCTGTACAGCAATCTGCCATCTTAACATGTGTCTGTTTGGAGTTTTCATGTTAAGAAGTGATTTAACTGCATTACAATCAGTAATTACTTCAAACACACTACCATCAAGATAGTAATGAAGTTTTTCCAGAGCCCAAACAAGGCAAAGGCACTCCATTTGGCTAGCTCCATATCTGGCCTCAGTAGGTTTAATTTGTCTTGAAATGAAACAAATTGGACCTTCATAAGGCTTGTCATTGACAATTTGAACTTGATGAAGAGCAGCTCCTAAACCATCACCACATGCATCAATATACAGCTTGAAAGGAAGTTTCCAATCTGGCATCAATAATAATGGTTCATTGGTCAAGGCATACTTGATTTTATCATATGCTTGAATTCTCTCCTGTGTCATTTCAAAAAACGTTTGTTGATCACAAATTCTGTATAATGATCTGGCATGGATTGCAAAATCTTTAAGGTGTTGTCTGTAATAACTGGCAAACCCTAAGAAAGACATCATTTCTTTTTTGTTCTGGGGCATTTGTTTCAGTAAAACTGCAGCCACTTTGTTTTTATCAACACCAAGGCTTAGTCCTGAGACTACATGTCCTAGAGCTTTTAACTCATGGAACCCAAAATTACATTTTTTAAGAGAAATTTTCATGTTCACTTGTAGAATTTTCTTAAGTACTAATGAAAGTCTCTCCAAATGTAATTGCCAGGTTTCTGAACAAATTATAATGTCATAAATATAAATGATTAACCATCCCTCTGATAATTCATGTGGGAAGATAGTATTCATCATTCTTTGGTAATGAGAGGGTGCATTTTTAATACCAAAAGGCATCCTCAAATATTCATAAATACCACAATGAGCAATTATTCTCAATAATTTCCTAGCATGAGGTGTAAAAACATTCTGGTGAAAGCCTTTTAGAGCATCCATAGAAGTGATGAATCTTGCTTTGGATAATTGAGTCAAAGTCTCATGAATTCTAGGGATTGGATACCTGTCTGGAATAGTATAAGTATTCAGTGCTCTAAAATCACCAACCATCCTTGACTTATCATTATGCCAAGTAATGATTACTGGAGTTGTGACTTCAACCTCCTCATTGTGCCCAACTTTTCTAAGAACTCCCAGTTTCATTAGTTCATTAATATGATTTTCTAATTCTTCTCTAGCCCTAGGGCTAGCTGGGTAAGCTGGTCTCCTTGATAGTGGCGGATAAGGCCTTTCCACATTAAGCATAATGTCCACCTCATGGCCTTTTATAGCCCCAAGTGGTTCATTATCAGAAGCAAAGGTTTCTCTATATTGAAATAAAATTTCAATAAGTTCTTCCTTCATTTCTGGTGTTAATTCAGGACTAATTTGTGCTTCACTTAGCTGATCTGACACAAATTTTTCTTTTTTAACATTCTTTACTTGTTGAATGACAGTAATTTCTTTTCTTTCTAGAGAAAAAGCAAATTTTTGCCTTTTATTTTCCCCTATAGTGAAATACCTGTCCTTATGATTGTTGATATCAATACCATAGATATTGAGATAATCATTTCCAAGTATAAAGTGCTGTGAAGTACAATTGTTCATAACAACAAATTCAGCTTTCAATCTTATACTCCCTGCTGGATGAGGAAATATTATTGCTGCTTCAAATATACCCAAAGGGTGCATGTTCTGGCTAGCACTGCTGAATTTTACACCTTCAATTGGCATCAACTTGTCTTGCCAATTGGTATAAATTTTTTCAAGATAACCTTTTCCAACACAAGTGCAAAAAGCACCTGAGTCAAGATGTATCTTGGCTTCTGTGTTATTTATCACAATATTAGTGATGCAAGATGACCCAGCTGTATAACCTTTACCTCTAGCAGGTTTGGTTTTTTGCATTTTGGCATCTTGCACATGTATGAGATCCATACATTCATCACTGTACTGTGGTAAGTAAGTATGTACCTCAGTGACCTCAAAAGAAACATTAATATTTTCTATACCAAGTTGCTCTGATGCTTCTTCTTCTTCTGAAGGCTCAGAATCACTATCATGTAAAGATACATCAGTTTCTTTTGTTTCTTCCACTTTTTCAACATTTATCTCATTGACTCTTGTCTTTTTTGGACAAGTTTTTGCTAAATGAGATGTACTTCCACATTTATGACATTTCAAAGGAGGTCTGTCATGTGGTTTATTTGGTTTTAAAATTGGTTTCCCACTAGTCTTGTTGTCTATTGGGGGTTTATACCAATTTCTTCCAATTTTTGTTCTAGTAGTGATATCCTCCATAGCATTGATATAATCTTCTGTAGAGCAAGGCTCAATACATCTGCTTCTTATAGCATGCTCAAGGTCACCACCACACTTTCTTAATATCCTTTTATGTACCATTGGTTCAGACATATCAGGATGAAGGGCAGTTAATCTCTCCTTCTGTTTAAGAAACCAAGTCATGGGCCTGTCCCTCTCAATATTAAAAATGGCTTCTTCAAAAGAATTTTCCATTCTAAATCTCCAGGAATCATTTACCCATTTGGAAATAACTTGTTCTTTCCACCAAGGCCAAGAATGTTTACCATGGTCTTGTCTCATTTTATAATACCATTTCTTTGCTGATTTGGTAAATAATGAGTGTAGTCTGGCACTTATGTATTCATCTGGTATGTTAAAGTCTTCTTTAAACACACCAATTGTTTTCATAAATTCCATATGATTATATTCTCCTTCACCACTGAAGGTTGGCCATTCCTCTAATCTTGGAATGTCCTTATAATTGCAAGCAGTTTCCACATCATGACTTGAAATTGTATGATGTAAATCATTATTCAAGTTAAGGACATTTCTGTCAAGAATTGGTGTGGATTTCCTTGGCAATTCATTTTTCAGTGATATATTATTAATACTTGACTGAATGTCTTCTTTCAATTCAAGTCTTGCTTTATCACTTTTTTCCAATTGTTCTTGAAAAAGAGCTGCATTGTGACCAGTTGAATTTTCCAAGTTTTGTACTTGTATTTTCAATTCTTTTAACTGTCCAGTTATAAAAGAAATTGAATGTTCATCTGGTTGATTGAGTAAGGTAACTTTAAACTCAAGTCTTTTACAAATTTGCGTCAAAGACAAAATATTTGCCTTGTTAACATTTTCAAGGCCAATTATGGTCTTTTGTTAGTCTTTTACTTGTAGTATCTCATTACCCAACTTTTGTTGGACGTGATCAAATGCTTTAAATTTTGCCATAATTTCTTTATTACAAGATTCAAAGTAAGTTACAATTTTTACAAGATCTACTTCTTTGGAAAGGATTGGTTCAATCTTTCCTCCTCCTTGTTTTTGAATTCCATCAAAGTTCTTGCCATATTGAACACATTGTCCATGGATGTCTTTTCCTTCTTTGAGATTCTGTAATTCTGAGGGTAAGTTTTGTTCCACTTGGGCTTTGCCTTTTGCTTGCCCTTCTGATTGGTCTTTGGGGCTTGCTTGGGCTTGTTTGGCACTTGTTGAGGCGGATTTTTGCTGGTGGATGCTTGAGGAGCTTCCACTGGGCTGTTGTCCTTGCCTTGAGCCAATTTCTTCTTCTGATCCTCTGACAACATGCTTTGGTTTTTCAACCAAGCTTTGATCTGTTGGACTTGTCCTTTGACAGACATTGGTGTCCAACCCAGCAGAAGATCTTCTGTCTTTTCTGGCCCCATGAACTTCTTCACCTGAAGATAAGAGTTCATGGTGCCTATCCAAAGACTTGGAAGGAGTTCCCACTCTTGTTGTTTTGACGCCAGGAACCAGTTTTTCCATTGGGATTTATAAATTTCCACAGCTGCCTGTTGGAAATGGTTCAGGTCTAACAGTAATAGCAGTTATGTCAGCTTCTGGACTCTCAATAAGAGGTTCAAAGGTGCTGGCTAACCTTTGGGAACTGGTGGAAGTTCTGGCATCCTCCATTTGTGCCTCTCCTCTGGGAGGACATTCTTGCCTTTTGGATTTGTGGCTGGAATGTCCTGGTCCAGATCCATTTGATTGGATGGAGTAGTTACTTCCACTTCTAGTAGGAGTCATTTCACGTCAATTTTAATAAAAAATAGAGTAAAATTGAATTGAATTCACCTGCAGGACCTTTAAAGGGCTCTTTGGTTATTAAACCCCTTGGTGCTGGACTGGTTTGAATTTCAATACTGGACTCTGAGGCTTCAGAGTCTGAAGAATTTTCTCTGATGGAAGACACTAGAGAACATTAAAAATATAAGTTATTTTATCAAATAATGAAAATAACTTATAAACTCAACTTATTAAATAAAGTTGTTTTAATGTAATTTTATGGCAAATTACGTCAAAAATAAAGAAAAATGTCTAAGATAAAAGAAAAAAATGTTTTTAGTAAAGATTTTTAATTTGATTTATTATTTTCTTTAAAGAAATAATAATTATGCAATTAACAAGTTAATTAATCAAAACTGTATTATTATTCACTTTATACTAGAATAACTCAAAGAATAAATTTCAAGTCTGTGATGTGAAAAAGCCACTAGTTAGACAAAAGAAATTTATTCCAAGTCACTCAATAGTATATTGTTTCAAACAATATTCTTAAGAAAAAATAACTTTATTAATATTATAAAGATTATTTATAAGGGATAAGTCCCAAAAAAGCCAATATTAAGACAAATATGGCAATTTTACGTCAAAAAACAGTAAAATAAGGTCTAGAATATGATTTATGTCCCAAAAATTGGTTTAAAATCACGGCCAGGCCCCCAAATGTAAGGTTTGTCTATGAAACTCTTGATAATAGTAACAATATCAAGAGTACTATGACTGTCCTCAGTAGAAAAATATAATATAATAAAATATTACAACCACAAATTTAAATATAATTATTAGAAATAATTATATATATAAAAAATAAATTTAATTATTATTATAATGATATAATAATTATAATAAATTATAATTATTCTATTATTGTTATAGTCACTGACAGTTATAACAATAAGAAGTGTAAAGCTCTTAATGAGACAATTACATGTGGAAAATATAAATATTTAACCACTTATAAATAATATAAATATTATTTATAAAGGAATTAAAACACACACTGTGCAGAAATAACTCTTATAGAGAAAATTCTATATATAAAAAAAACTAATACTAGACAAAAAAAATATAGAATTTTTAGAGAAAACTTACTTATAAGATTTATTTAATATAATACGTCAAACAACAACAGTTATAATATTAAATAATAATTATAAGTTAAAAACACATCAAAAATCAATAAATTTAAAGATAAAACAACTTTTTATAATATAAATTGGGTGTTGGTAAACACACGTAAGCCCTTACGTTTTTTTACTAAAAACTTACGTGTTTTTACCAATTTATGGTAAAAACACGTAAGTGACCTTAATTTTCCAAAAAAATTCCTCAGGCTCAGTTTTGAGGTTTTTTTAATTTTTTTTTGCCATATTTTTCCCGACTTGGCATGTCAATAAGCACAAATTTTTTCAAATTTTTTTTTTTTGCCAAATTTCACAAATTTGGCCAATATGCCAAAATGGCATATTTTTTTCAAAAATTCATTTAAAATCTTCCCACTTATGAATTTCCTTCATTTTTTTTTTTAAATAAAGGGTTCAATTTGAAGAATAAAGAACCAGAATCCCATAATTTTGGGAATTTTTTTGGGTGGGACAAGTGAAGGCGCAAAAAGAGTTTTTTTTCAAATGTTTTTTCCCGTCATTGTAATATGCCTATTTTTAGAAAGTGAATTTAATAACTTCCCACTTATGAATTTCCTACATTTTTTTTTTAAATTAAAGGGTTCAATCTGGACAATAAAGAACCAGAAGCTCATGAATTGGGAAAAATTTTTGGGTGGGACCACAAGTGAAGGCGCAATGGGTGTTTTTTTTAACTGTTTTTTTTCGTGTGTGTAATATGACTATTGTCAAGTACAAAAGTTCCACATGTTTGATAAAAAAGGAGACTGAGGTGGGATTTAAGCAATAAAAATGACTGAGGAGGGGGATAATTGGCATAAATTGTATATACAAAAATCATTCAATCAGAATCAACCTCCAAAATAGTGGGTTTTTTCTGAGAGGGGGGAGGAAGATTGGACAAATACAACATTCTGTGTTTCTTAAATTTATCAGCCCACCCCAGGGCTTGTTTTTGGGCATTAATCTCCCAGTTCACAGTAATGGGGGGGACTGGATAAACTTTAGAAATGATGATGTCCAATGGAACAAAATGAGCACAACTATTCAAGAAGCAGATGAAAATGGGGGGATTATCATTTGGAGGACAGAAATAAGGGAAAAAGGAAAAAGATTGGGCTGTGGAATAAAAGAAAACTGGTCTTTTATACTTATTTGCAATTGGATCCCCCATGTCAGGCATGGACATCCACTTGCTTTTTGGAGCCTCGCCAACATCTTCATACCATTCAATTCTTTCCAAATAAGAGGATACTGAGGGAATTAAGGTGTTCATGGCTTCATAAAGGTCTTTATTTTGGTTAATTTCTTTAGCCAAGTCACCTCTGACATCAGCCCATTGATCTTGAGTCTTGTAAATGAAGTGGGATACTGTTCTGTAGCCACAGTTTCCATCACCCTGGACATTGATGGCCTTGAAGGTGTATTTCAATATAAACTTGGGCAAGTCTTCTGAGCCAGTTATCTGATAACATAAGTTCAAAAAATGAATAAATATCAAAATAAACAACATAAAATTACATTAAAAAGAATCAGAAACTCACAAACAGCTTGGAGCATTCATCACTTGTGTGATAGTTGCTTTGATAATGCTCACAGGTCAGGTCAATTGCATCATAGATATTCAAACTGGTGGCAGGCTTGTGTGATTTTCTTTGTGATGTTTTGCTTCCAATTGCCAATCTTCTGGACCTTCTAAGGGTTACTTCTGATTTATTTAATTCAGTTTCTGAGGGTAGTGAATCTGATGAACTGATGGATTTAGATAATGAGTCCTCAGAATCTTCAGAATCTTCAGATGAGTCCACTTCCATAATTGGAGAGGGGACATTTGACTGGGATCTGGAAGTTGTTGTGCTGGTCACTTTTGATGGGGGTCTTCCTCTTCTCTTGGTTTGACTCTCAATGATTTCAAATCTTGAAGGTTCTCTTTTGTTTTTATTCTTGGCTCCTTGGGGTCTTCCACGGATATTCTTGCATTCTAGAGGGTCTTCATAATATTGATCATCATCTTGACTCTTGGGAATTTGATCAAATGGGACTTTTCAAGTCAAAACATCTTGAAAATGTTGGAGTATTGGGGTGATTTCTGCCATTGGTCTTTGAAACAGGTCTTCCCCAATGTCTTCAAATATTTTCTTGGCTTCATTCTTTCTTTCTTTTTCAACACTTTGATCATCACCTTGAAAACCAGTCTGAGAAGAATATGACAAGTAAAATCAGTTAATAAGAAGAAATTAAAAAACCCTCACAGGCAAATTCAAATGCCACTGAGGATGGAAGTCTGATAATTCAAGCCTTTGGCGCTTGGCAAATGCCTTTTGGGTCTTATGCTTGCAAGGAATGCCTTTATAATTGTTGTATTTGTTGGTGCATTTTTCATTTGGAGGAAATTTTGTTTTGAAATTTTCAAAGGCAATCTGAAGAGCATAATGAGACACCTTGCCATTGAGGGCACAGATGTGTGGAGGAAAATTCTTGACATGGACAATCATTTCTTTGGAGATTCTGTTGATAATTTCAATAAATTGTTTTCTGAATGCCATGTGGAGTGCCCTGACTACCTCCAGGAGAGTACCAGTGGACTTTTGTAGCCAAAGTTTAACCATGGCATGGGCACCTTCAACTCTGGAGGTGGAGCCCACACCCAGGTGGCAATGGTGGTTTGTCCAGGCTGGCACATAATACTCCTTTAGAGGAAGCCAAGTATTTTCCAAATACTGCAAGACCTCATCATTTTTAACTTGCTTTTGAAGCTTCTTCCAGTTGTCTTTGAAAGACTTTTCAGTAGGTGAATACATAAGCTGAGAAAAGAATCCCAAAGTCATTAATAAAGACAATAATAAGAAAAAAAGTGAAATAACATGAAATAAAATGGAGAAGTATATTACTTGATTCCAAAGGCCCATAAAATTTTCAAAATCAGTTCCATGACCAATTTTCTTCATGAAATGAGCAGATACATCCTTGTTGATGTGCCAAATGCATAGCATGACTTTGGAGTCTGGGAAGAGCTTCTTAATAGAGTTTTTCAAGGCCAGATCCCTGTCAATAACAATAACTGGGGGGGAACAAGATTGGTGTTGTTGAGGACCTTTTCAATGTATTGATTTAATGCCCAAGTATATGAAATTTCATTTTCATTCTTCATCAAACAAAAAGCCCCAGAAAAGGTCTTATTTGTTGAGCTGAATGCAACAATATGAAAAAGAGGCATTTTGTACTTATTGGTTTTATAAGTACAATCCATAAGAATGACATGAGGAAAGCCATGAAGAAGTTTTATGGCCAGGGGGTGAGTAAAAAACAAGGAGGTAATGTGTCCCTCAGAATCCCTTGCAGAGGACCAAACAAAATTTTCTTCTTTGAGAGTGTCAATAAGAGCATCAATGGGCCTTCTGCCTTGCAGTTTGTCTTTTTTTATTTTCTTGACTTGGTTATAAATGTCTTGAAGGATTACAGGCCTGTCAGACTCCCTCTGGCTGCATAATTGGGCCTGAATTTGCCTTGGCATGAGGAGTGATTCAGACATTTGAGCAATTTGGGATGTTTCTTGCTCATTGAATTTCCTGAAAGCAGGATGTGCCATGATATTTTCAGTGGCATCATGGCTATGTTCAGGATTTTTGACTTTAAGAGTCCAAGTGGTGCTCTTGGCATATTTCCTGGCATAAAGTCTAAAAGGACAGTCAAGCTTTCTTGAGGTGACTGTTTTGGAGGGGCTTTTGTTGGGATTTGGGGCGCCAGACCTATCACAACATATTTCAATTTGGTTGTGGGTCATATTGGACCTCAAGGTGGACACAGCATACCCCTGAGCCCTGGCAACATTATGCACATGTTGCCAAAGAAGCTCAAGGGTCTGAAATTCACCTTCAGTGGGGGGTTGGAGCATTTTTGAATGAAAAATATGTGTAAAAGTGAAAAAAAGGGGGATTTGGGGATTTGGAATGGGGTAAGAACCTTTCGAAGTGTGAAAAAAGGTGTGAAAAATGAACATAAGGGGTTAAGAGTGAAAGAAAGTGGTTTAAATATGGGATTAATGGATGAGGGAAGGTAAAAAATTGGAAATTTGGAGGCTTGAAAGCAGGTTGTTGTGGTGGAAAATGCAGTCTTTGGGTGAAAAAAAGAAAAAAAGGGTGAAAAGCTTTGCAAAATGGCTTTGGTAATGCTGTTTTTCCAACAAAAAAAAACAATGGTTTGGGGTGGGGATAATGTGGATTGTTGGGGTGTTTATGCTTTTTTTTGGGGGGGGCTGGGAAAAAAAATCTGAAACAATTTGGAGTTAGAGAGGTTTTGTGGGGAAAAAAACCTCTTTTGGGCATGTTTTGGCCCAATACAGGAATTGTTGTGTTTCAATTTTAATTAAAAATGGGCCCAGGGCACCCCTTACGTGTTTTTACCAAATTATGGCCAAAACACGTAAGTTTTTAGTAAAAACAAGTAAGCTCTTGCGTGTTTTTACCAATTTGCTTACGTGTTTTTACCAATACCCTATAAATTATGATTAAAGAGTTTTTTAGAGGAATTTGTGGATTTTAAAAGATATTTAAAATGATAATTTTATATAATAAAATATATTATTGGTGATTACAACAATAATCTAAATTCTATGACTTCAATTCTTTAATTTTAATAAATAAAGAATAAAAATAACTTAAGAATTACTTTTAATAATAAGATTTTATATTTAATAAAACTTTACCTGTTTAAATTTCTAATATGATTGGATTAATAATGAATGATGGACAAAAACAGTGATGAAAAGACTCTTTTTATGTCTTCAGAGCAGCTCTCATGATTCATAATGGATGTAGAGGGCGTGCTCAGGTCAAAACTGAAAAACCATGCTTAAAAATAAAGCTCTTAACTTAAGGCAACTTATTTTTACTTCCAATTTAAAGTTACCAGTGTTATTCTTAACTCCATGTAACTTTAATCCTCATTTAAACTAATTATTTTAAGTTTTTAATATAAATAAGCTTATTTATATTAAATTTCATCAGATGAACAACTTAAAAATAGAGTTTCAAGTAGACATCTCTTAAACTCAATTTTTAATTAATTTTTAAAGAAATCATAAATTTCTTTGAGTTTAATTAAAAGAGTAAATTTCCAGGCTAATTACCCAGGAAATTTATTTATAAAAGATACTTAAAATTTAATTTATATATTGATAATATTAAATTCCAAGTTGTGTGAAGTTTTCAAGCAAATCCATTAAGAATTGGATTTTTAATGAATTTTTGAAGTTTTTGCTATTTTTCCACATAAAATAGCAAAACACACTAAACCTTAAGTTTTGATAAGGTTTTAATGCTTGAAACTTTAAAGTTTTAAGCTTATTTAAGTTTTTTAAGCTTAATTAAGCTCTGACAGTTCTTAAAACCTTGATTTCAAGCCTGCATATTGGGATTTACCCTTTGGCAGCTTGAAATTCCTGTCCAAATTTGGATAAAACCAGTTTAAACCTTAAGGTTGGATCAAAGTCTAATCTTAAAGTTTAAATAAGGTTGAAAATCCTCCAATACAGGTGGACAACCTTAATTGAATCCTTGCAGATCCAAAAAGTTGGGTACCCCAGCTCTATTTGGTCTTTTTCCTTTGTGCCACCTTTCTGCGTGGATTTTGCCCTTTTATTTATTTAAAGCCATACTATGGCCTTAAACCCTTTTAAATTGAGCTCACGCAGGATTTACATTCTGTATGGCAAATCCTTAGCCAGTTCAGTAAATATACACCACACCTCAATTTTAACTAAAATTTTGGTAAGTTTGCATAAACCTTATGCAACTTTAAATTTAAGCTTAATTAAGCTTAAATTTAACAATTTTTAAAAAAATGTTAAAAAGTTACATTGGTACTGTGAGATTCTTAAATCTTCCAATAACATAAAAAATAAGTGGTTTTGGGTATAACACCCTATGGGTGTACCCTAGGTGATTTTTGGTGTAGAATCCAAAAATGACATAATATTTATAACTTTGTTTATCCAAAAAAAAGTTATACTTATTTTTTATTATTTTTTATTTTAAATTCAACTAAAAAGTCTGTTTAAGACAAAATTAACTTTTTATAAAATCATTTGTGGCCTTATGGGTATGTCATACATACCTCACAGGCTCACAAATACCTTATAAAAAACACAAATCCTTATTTACTTGAAAATCAAATGAATCAACATGTGAAATAAATGGTACCATTGGATTCTCCATAAAAGTCCACATATAAAACAATTAAGAAGTTAAGCTCCAAAGTCAATACTTAAGGAATTAAGCTGAATATATGCACTTTTTTGGTCAATGCATATATTCAAGGATTTTAGCTAATATCTTTTGAAATAGGCATGATAGAGTGATGAACCAAAAATAAAGTCATCACTTAATTACTGTAGTAATACAGAAATGAAGTTTATTTCACAAGTTATAAACAAGGTTAGAGACTGTATGGGAATATTGACTAAAATCAACAGAGCTGTTGACCACTTTGTTGTGAAAGTGGTCCAAACTTAAAAATAGTACACAGTTGGATTCTCCTAGTTCATTAGTGAAGAATTATGTATTTTGTACTATAATATTCAAGGTCCCCTTGAAATCATAGATTGAAGTTTAAAATATTAAATCTTGACAGAAAAGATGAGTTACAAGAAAAATCATCAAAAATAGATTTTTGATGATTTAATTAAATTCTCTTGGAAGCACAATGAGGTATTCCAAGCTATTAGAATTCACTCTCTGAATTTCTGTAGCGTGTAAATCTTAAAAGTTATTAAGGATCAAAGTTTGAGCTTAATTTGATCATTTATGATCACTCACTGTAACTTTAAATTAAGTTTAACAGTCATATGAGTGATAAAATTAGTGAATACTGTTAATTTATGATTAAAACTAATAGAATCCACGGAATTTGGGGTTCTTCCAAGCCTTGACGTCATCAAGCTTAGAGTTATAGTGATAAATCTAAATAATGGTGTAATAATGAGATAATATGGTTTAATCATGATGTAATCATCACCAAACCTTAAAATATTGATCAATTCCAGTGGATATGATAAGTTCAGGTCTACTAGAAACCTGTTGGACTCTAGGAGGGAGGTATTTACTATAAATAGAGCTCTTTTTACTCTGTTTTCCCCTCAGACGCTTACAAAACATTAAATCATTAAATAAAAAGGTAATTTCTTTATTCTTTATATATAAGACTTTTATATTATTAAATACCAAAGATCATCTTATGATAATCTTCTTCTTTGACGTGATTATTACAATTATTTAATTGTTTTGCTTAAATTTCTCTCAAAAACTTCAATTTCACGTAAAACCAAGAAAATTTGTAATTTCTCTTGAAATTTATTGTAACTACTATTTAAACAAGTTTTAATTACATTTCTAGGCGTAAATTTCCTCAAAATTATTATATTAAGCATTAAAAGTAGGTTATTTCTCTTATTATAATAATTTTCCTTTATTATTGCTTTTTAATAATTCCATAATTGGTATAAATAGTATTTATATCAATTTATAACTATAATATTAGTAATATTATTGCTATTAATTGTTTTTTATTAATAAAAAACAATTTTTTACGCCTTTATTATTTGTTGGTAACAATAATGAAGTGCTTTTAAATATATTAATTATTTTATATATATTATTTTTTTATAATATAAATTATATTATTATATTTATTCAATAATATAATTATTTTACGCCTTAATTATAATAGGGTATTGGTAAAAACACGTAAGAGCTTACGTGTTTTTACCATTAATTGGTAAAAACACATAATTTTATGGTAAAAACACGTAAGGGATGGTTTTTAAATGAAATATGGCTATTTATGGCATTTATGATGCCATTAATGCCATTTGTTGCATTCAAAATTCCATTTATTGCATTAACAGTGCCATTAATGGAATTATCAATGAAATATTTCTGATGCCAGTAATGACATTTATGGAATCAACAATTCCATAAATGGAACTAACAATGCCATACATGGCATTAACAGTGCCATAAAAAATGGCATTAAAAGTGCCATAAATGGCATGAACAGTGCCATCAATGACATGAACAGTGCCATAAATGGCATTAACAATTTCATTAATGGCATTAACAGTGCCATAAATGGAATTAACAATGCCATTAATGGCATTAACAGTGTCATAAATGGCATTAACAGTTCCATTAATGGCATTATCAATGAAATATTATTGATGCCATTTGTGGCATCAAAAATGCAACATTTCTGATGCCATTAATGCCATAAATGGCATTAATAATGCCACATTAACAATGCCATTAATGGCATTACTAATACCATGAATGGAATTATCAATGCAATAAATGGCATAATGCCATTTATGTAATCCCCCAAATGGAATTTTTGATTCCATAAATAGCATTTTTGATGCCATTTATGTTATAGTTAAGGCCATTAATTCCATTTTTAAGGCCAATGTTAAGGCCATTCATGCCATTTTAAGGCCATTTATGGCATTTTTAAATGCATAAATAGCATTGTCAAGGCCATTAAATTCAATTTATGGCATTGCTGTAATGCCACTTATGCCAATTTTCTGGCCATAAATGGCATCTGTATGTCATTCTTGATGCCATTTATGGCATTATTATGTCATTAGTGATGCCATTTATGGCACTTTTGATGTGATAAATGGCACTGTTAATGCCAAAAATCAAATTTTAACTTCCACTCATCATAAATTAAATTTTGAATTCAATTTATGTCATAAATGGCATTTTCAATTTAATTACAAACATGAACAAAAAAACATAAAAAAACATGGACTTTTTGGGCCTACAAATGTTCTTGCAAACAAAATACCAAAATGTTGGGCTTCTGGTTCATTATTCTCAACATTCTAACCTTCATTTTAAAAAAAATATTGATATTCATAAGTGGGAACATTTTTAATGAATTTTTTCAAAAAGATGGGCCATTTTACCAAATTGCCCAAAGTAGAAAAATTGGGCAAAAAAAAAAATTGAAAAGATTTGGGGACCTTCACATCCCATGTCGGAAAAAATATGGCAAAAAAAATGTTAAAAATTCTCAAAAATGAGCCTGAGGAATTTTTATAAAAAAATTAGGTTACTTACGTGTTTTTGCCATGAAATTACGTGTTTTGGCCATAATTTGGTAAAAACACGTAAGTTTATGGTAAAAACATGTAAGGGCTTACGTGTGTTTACCAACACCCTTATAATTATATTTTATCTTATTTAACTTATTTATAAGGACATTCATAGTACAATAAGTAAAATATTAGTAATTTTTACTTATTGTTTCATAGTCAAACCTTACAAAAACAATTTAAGTTTAGTTGACACAGGATATAGATCCTTTATTTCAAATTCCTAGCCAATTCAGGAAATATACACCACACATTAATTTTAACTAATATTTTGTGGGTTTTAATAAGCCTTACACAACTTTAAATTTAAACTTAAAATTAAAAATTCAATAATTTTAATAAAAATTGTAAAAATGTTTATTTGTACTTGAGGATTGATAAGACTTCCAATAACATGAAAAATAGTGTTTTTTGGGTATAAAACACTATGGATCTACCCTAGGTTATTTTTGGTGTAGAATTCAAAAATTAAATAATATTTTTAACTTTTTTTATCAAAAATAAAGCTATACTTATTCTGTGTTATTTTTTGTTCTAAATTCATTTCATAATTCTGTTTAAGAGTAAATCAACTGTATAAAAAGTTATTTGTGGCCTTATGGGTATGTCATACATACCTCACAGGCACACAGATATTTTCAAGCCTTAAAGTTATTTATTATTATTTTCCCCAAATCTCAAAATATTGCTTAGATATCTTAATTTGAGGATTTCCAAGCCATCATTTGGTTCATAGTATCTTTACCACATTAAAGGTCCATTCAATATTTGAATTAGAGACACATATGGACAAGAGTGAGTCTCATATGACTAATAATGAATTCAAAGCTGTATTATATATTGATTCCAACACATTAGAGACTTCTTCAACTCCTTTTTGGCACCTGAAAGAGGTTTAAGCATTTAGAAGTCAAAAATGAGGTGTTTGTTATCTCAGAGCTACAAGCCCATCTGAAAAACAGCTCTAATTGGCTCAAAAGACAATATATCCTTTTTCACACTGAGAGTTTTTTATTCTGTAAATATGTAAGTCACAGAGGAGTCTTTTTAGTCCACATAAGAGAGAAAGGGGCCATTCTAACTACTAAAAACACCTCAAATCATATTGGTAACATACTTTTGTATGGTAAAACTGTCTCGAACATTAACAATTTAAGATTTTTCTATGAAACTGCTTATAATATTACTATTAATCAACAGTACTATCACTGTTCTTATGAAATATAATAAATAAACTTACTATAGCCACAACTAAATAATGAATTACTCAATTGTTTTTTTATTTTTTATACACTACTAGTGATTATAACAGTAAGCAGTAATTGTCTACAAGAATAAATTACAATAATTATTTAATGATAAAATTATTTCAATATATAGTTATCTTTTTCAAGAATACTTATAAAGATAATTCTCAACAAAAACTATTAATAGAGAAAAGCTTTAATAATTAATAAAATCCACTCACTAATACATCAATAAAATCTTTAAAAAAAATTGGTAAATACATTTCAACAGACAAATTGTGAATTTAAAGCATCAAAATTTCTTTATAGAAATAATGCAACAATATGATAGCTAAATACTATTGAAAATATTATATTTCTATTATCTCACGTCTTTCTTATTGATTTGTAAATATTTGAAACACTTAAGAAATTAATTAACCAATACTTACTTGTTGGTACTAAAGATATACTTGAATAATAGGATGATTTAGAAAAAAGTAAGAGGAGGCCTCTTTTAAGTCAATACAAGCTTACAGAGGCATTCCATGGAGAAAACTGAAGAGCAAGTTAGTGAGAAAACAATTATTGATTGCATCATCTTTTGTCACATAAGATTATGAAAATTACTTAATTAAGGCTTTTATGTGACTACCAACCAATTCATGGTTAAGAATAAACAAAGTAAAAACTGTAAATCTTCTTTTATTTCAAAATGAAACTTAATTTCTCAAAGCTATCAATTTTACTGGAAATTTTATTACAGATTGTATTTTCTGTGAATTTTGGAAGATTCAGTGTTTCCCATGGAATCATCAAAAATGGACTGGAAGTAAATCTTATAATTTTAATTATGAAGTCCTAATTATTTTTGGTTCCTCAATGAATCATACCATTATCCATTGATCCTGAAGGTTTCAGAAGGACTCATTCATAATTGTCTTTTTAATGAAATTTTGAAGTTCTTACCTTATTTCTATGTAGAATTGCAAATAACACAGTATAGCTGGTTGCCATGAGGTAAATGAATGGATAATAGTCCAAAAAGGATTTTAATTACTCTTTTAAGGTTTTATCTATGTAAAATCATTAAAAATTGACATGGTTACAGGTGTCAGAGTTCCTCTTTACCTCCTTGGCACATCAAAATAGCAGCTTATTTGCAACTTTCTTATGATTTAATGAGACTTTGACTTGGTAACCAAGTTTTCAAAATGTTTTAGTAAACTAATTGGGCCATTATCAGCCCTGGATCCAAGCTTCAGAGCTTTCAATGCCTCAGAGGCCTCAGAATCTGGGTTCCCTGGCTCTCTTTGATGTCTTTTGTCCCCCTTAGCTATTTTGATGTCAAAAATAGTAATTCAGGCTTTAAGACTGATATCCACTATGGGTGTACCAAAGCTGTATGTAGGAATATTATGTTTTTAAGTGCCATAAACATGCATAACACCAATTTTAGTGTATATGTAACATAGGATTTCTCACATTCCCATTATTTTGGCATGAAATTGAGAAAAAAAAGAATTTTCAAAATTAATTCATGTGGTATTGATGATGTGGTGTTGAATTATTTTCCATATTACCACCTCATAGAGTTAAATTAAGCTTATTCACTCTATTGAGCTTCCCTAGGTGAATTTTTGTGTAGAATCCAAATCTGGCCTTAAATCCATGGTGTTACTTACTCACAAAAAAGTTATTCATCTTTTCTTAAACAAAAAATGCTGAATTTCGGATATATGCATGAATTATTGGTTATACATAGTTCAGAGTTTATGTTAATATTAATTGTGGCCATTTTGGGTATACAAAATATACCTCAAGGCTCACAAACAACCTTGAAAATGCATGGGTATATATTCAATTTTACTAATTCTAGTCTTGAATATTATTAATAAATTTATAAACAATACACCCAGGATTTATTTTAGCATCTAAAATCACTCTTCATAATCATTAGAAGCCTCAAAGAGCTTTTGTCAATATTCTTTATGTGTAAGGCTTATAGTGATAGTATTATCATCAATGCTTCAAACAGTAAGGCTTAAATGCAGGGTGGATGTAAATGTGGTGAATAGTATTGAAATTAGACAATAACTCTCCTTTAGTCTCTCAATTTGGGAAAAGCACTTCTCAAAGACTTGAACCATTTTTACTTCCCTTATATTTTGATCAGAGGTCTATAGAGCCTCCCAAAAATTTAAAATTAACCTCAATATGCATTAGGTAATACTTAAGACATCTCTGGTAGCTCAGAAGAGCTCTGATTTAGCCTCTGATTTTATTTTTATCACTGTATTAATAAACACCTTCTACTGTAGCCTTGTATAGAATTACTAACCAAATTTATTCCTCAACTACAAACTTCCTTGAGTGTTTGGAAGCGCAACAGGGCTATCAGAAGTGACAATTCTTGCTCTGAAGTTCTGTAAAAGGGATAAAAACTTCCCTTAGTCCCAAAAACTGATAAAAAGAGCCTTTTTCTTATTTAAAGTACAATTAATCTTCCTCTTAGTCTAGTTCTTCCATGGTTTAACTGTAAAAGAAAGTAGTACATTTTAATTGCGAATATTTGAAGTATCCAAAATAATTAAAGTATCAATCAATGTAATATCTATTATAGCTAGTCAAGTGATAATTCTGTTTTTCAGGGCTTTTAGTAGATTAATGATCATTATTTTTCATTATTAAATCTCATTAAATTATCTTACCAATTATGTTGATTTTGCTACAGTTACAGCTATAGCGTGCATTTACAATATTATTGCTATATCATAGTCCCCCAGACAATAATATACCACACAGTTTTTTGGTATGATTTGAAACCAAAACTTATTTAATGGGAGACTGGAAATTTTAAGGGATGCTTCAGCTAGGCTTTATATTTTAACAATTATTATATTTGAGATCCCTTGTTAAGTTTAAATTTTTCTTAGAATAATTCAAAAGAAAACCCCAGAAAACACAGTAATCAGCCTTTTTTTAACAATCATATTAATTCTTTTGGCTTAGAACTTTTTCCTTTCAAAGATAAATAATCACAAATAAGAATTGCATGTATATATAAATAAATACATATATACACAAATAAATAAATAAAATAAATAAATACATATATACACAAATAAATAAATAAATGAAGGAAGGAAGAAAGGAAGGAAGGAAGGAAGGAATGGATATATTTATTTTTAGTTAATTTGAAACATCAATTTTAAATTATCCCTTGAGCTGCCTAAAATAACTCTTAATATTATGGTGCCTTTAATGCTACGTGGTTTTATATATATATTGAATTTTTTTTGAATTTTACTTCAAGCTCATTTTCTCCTCCATAGGATGAAAATTCTTCTGTTTTTCTCAATTGGAATTCCATCTCTAGTTAGAAATATCATTCTAAATAAGCACTTCTGTGCCATAGTTTTTTCCATTCAAGTGGTAACCATCTTATGAGAGCCTTTTTATAGTCAATTTTTCAAAGCTTAACAGATTGTATTCTTTCAAATTACTTGGATATATATTTCAAAAGGATTCAAAAAGAGTTTTCTGAAATCTTATAAGATGAATAAAGGAAATTGCTTTATTAGTTTTTTTTGTTTCATTTAAATCTATGACTCGGCAAAATGATATATTGGTTCAAATTGAAAAAATATATAATTCAAGTCATTTTTACATTTGAGATCCTCTTTTATATATGAAAAAACCTTGGCTTCTAATAAAACTGAAATAAATTATACTTGTAAGATGTGACTATGAAACTGATGATAATATTACTATTAATCGACAGTACTATGTCTGTTCTTATGAAATATAATAATAAAAATTATTATAACCACAATTAAATAATTATAAAATTATTTCTTTCACGTGTTATACACTACTAGTGATTATAACAGTGAGCAGTAATTGTCTACAAGAATCAATTACAAGAAGAATTTAATAATAAAAAACTTCTTTTATTAAAATAATAAAATTATTTTAATATATAATTATCTTTTACAAGAATAATTATAAAGATAATTCTTGAAGAAAACTATTACTAGAGAAAAACTTTAAGAATTAAAGATAAATGACTCACTAATACTCCAAAGAACTTATTGAAAGATAAGAGTAGAGAAATTTGACGTAGAATTGTGGATTTAAGGGATCAAGATGATTTATAACAGTATTTCAACAATATATAGTTGGATTCTATGATTTCACGTCTTTCTGATTGATTCTGAAAGATTTAAAACACTTAAGAATAGCTTGAACTAATACTTACTTGTTGGTAATAATGGTTTAATAAATTTATAAGATGATGATACGGAAAAAACAGCAAGAAGAGGCTTCTTTTAAGTCAATAACAGCTCACAGAGGCGTGCCATGGAGCAAACTGAAAAACCAGTGAGTGAGAAAACAATAAACCTTTTTGGATTATTGATTGCATCATCTGTTGTCATGTAAGATTATCATAATTACTTAATTGATGCTTTTACGTGACTACCAACCCCAATATGGTTAAGAATAAAAGGAGTAACACTTGTAAATCTTCTTTTATTCTAAAATAATCATTGATTTCTCAAAGTTATCAATGTTATTGCCAATTTCATCACAGGTTGTAATTACTGTGAATTTTTGAAGATTCAGTGTTTCACGTAGAATATCCAAAAATGGACTGTAAGTAAAACTTTTAATTTTACTAGTAAAACTGTAATTCCTTTTGGTTGTACCATAGATAATACAGTTCTCCTTTAGTCCTGAAAGTTTCAGAAAGATTCATTAAGAATTGTATTTTTAATGAATTTTTGAAGGTTTTACCTCATTTCTACGTAGAATTGCAAATAGCAGTTTTTTGCTGGTTGCTATGAGGTAAATCAATGAATATGGGTCCCAAAAGGGTTTTAATTACTCTTTTGGGGTTTATCCATGGAAAGTCATTAGTAATTGACATGGTTACAGGAGTGTAAGTAGCTCATTACCTCCTTGGCACGTCAAAATAGCAGGTTATTTGCTATTTTCTGATGTTTTACAGTAGTTGTAACTTGGTAACCAAGTTCCCAAAGAGTTTTAGTTTACCAATTGGGCCAAGATGAGCCATGGATCCATGCTCTGGAGCTATCCACGCCTCTGAGGCCTCAGAAGTTGGGTACCCTGGCTCTCTTTGATGTCTTTTGTCCCCCTTGCCTATTTTTTACGTCAAAATAGTAATTTAAGCTTAAAGTGAGATATCCACTATGGGTGTACCAAAAGTCCATGTAAGAATACCATGATATTAAGTGCTCAAAACATGCATAACACTATTCTTAGTGTATATGTAACATGGGATTTCTCACTTTCCCATTATTTTGGCTAAAAATCAAGAAAAACAAAAATTTTCACGGATCTTTTATGTGGTATTAATGATGTGGTATTGAAGTATTTTCCATTTTACCACCTCAAATACTTAAATTGAGCTTATTCACTCTATGGAGCTACCCTAGGTGAATTTTTGTGTAGAATCCAAATCTGGTCTTAAATCCATGGATTTACTTACTCAATAAAAAGTTATTCATCTTTTCTGAAATTGAAAATGATGAATTTTGGATATATGCATGACTTATGAGTTTTGCATAATTCAAAATTTCTTTTTAAGATAATTGTGGCCTATTTGGGTATGTAAAATATACCTCAAGGCTCACATTCCCTCCCACCAAAAAATAAAATTGTACTACAATTTTATTAGTGATAAAAAGAATAAGGCCCCAAAAGGGGGTTAATGTCCACTGTCCAACCTCTTCACATTACTCAGATCAAGTAATTTAAAGCACATTTATAGACATATTCAGGCTTGTGGCCTTCTTTCATGTCTAAATCTTCTTAAGAGTTTATCTGAGTCAGGTATTTCTGATTCTGCCATCCATTCATCTTCATGTACTGGATTTCTATATCTGACAAGATATTCTCTTTGATTTTTACCCCTAAGTCTCCTTTCTTTAATGACTTTCTTTATCTTTCTGTCTTCATTCTGTTCCACAGGGGGCACAGTTAAAGGAGTTGGGTTCCTTAAAGGAAACAATTCTTTGTCAGCTGGTTGATAAGGTTTTATCAGGCTGACTGGAAATGTGGGGTGTTTATTTTCCAATTCACCACTCAATTCCACTTGAACTGCATTGGTTCCATGTAAGGCAACAATAACAAAAGGTCCTACATAAGAATCTTTAAGTTTCTTTGGGCCTTTGATATTATTAAAATTCAAGGTTGAAACTAGAACTAAGTCCCCTACTTTGAAGTCTGGTACTTTATGACTCTTGTCCCACTTCTGTTTTGCATAATCAAAAGCATCATCCATACTTTGTTTTGCATGGTGTTTTACTTTATCAAGCATTAATTTGAAGCTGGAAGCTGTAGGATGAATGTCAATCAAGTCTTTCCTCAGTGTGTCTGCTGGGAGTCTTGGATTCCATCCTTTTTCTAACATAGCAGGAGTTTGTCCTGTGGAAGAATGGACTGATGTCTTGTATGCCAATTCTAATGCAGGTATCAGAGTGCACCAGTCATGGGTAAAGCCATCTGAGTCTTTAAATTCTAATCCATAAGCACAAAATCTCCTGATCATGTCTTCTAAAGTTTGAATCATCCTCTCTGCTAGCCCATCTGTTTGAGGGTGATATGCTGTAGAGAATGATAACTTAGTCCCAAACAATCTATGAAGATTGGTCCAAAGTGCAGATGTGAACTTGGGGTCTCTGTCACTTATGATATTCTTAAATAACCCTGTATGAGAAATAACTCTACTCCATAAAAGAAGAGCTGTATCCATAGCAGTGTCATCTTTATGACATGGTAAGAATATGGGAGTTTTGCTATATCTGTCTACAATGACTAAACAAGCATTATAACTTTTGTCACCACTTGGAGGAAGTGCTGTGACCCAATCCATGTGAACAACTTCCCAAGGGGATTTTGGTTCTTGAATATGGATCATTAATCCAAATTTCTTGCCTGTACTCCTGTTTGCTTTTTGGCATCTATCACAGGTATGGCAATATTCAATGGTTTCTTTTCTCCAAGATGGCCACCATGCACAGTTCTTCACCTTTTCAAGTGTTCTGTCTTCTGATAGGTGTCCAGAGTAAATGCTATCATGGCATTCATGAAGAATGGTATTGATGAGCAATCTACTACACAATGTCATCACACAAGAATGTTTTGTTCTATGGTAAATAATCCCATCAAACAAGTGAAATCTTCCTTCAGAATAGGAATTTTTCCAAACTTCATCTAGTGTATTAACCAAAGATGTGTCTTTGCAGTCTTTATCCAATAAAGAAGTCAAGATATGGCAATTCTTGTCTTGTTTATAAGACTCTCTGACCTCTTCAAAGAATTCAGTCCCAATATCAGTTATGTTAATCCCTTCAATTGGAATCTGTGGTTCAGCTTCCAAAGGTACATAAGCTGGGTTATCAGGAGTGTTGGCTAAAGCCCATCTACTAAGTCCATCAGCATTTTTGTGAATGTTTCCTGCTTTATGAACTATAGTCATGTTTCCTCTATATTCTTGAATGGCTATTTGCCATCTCAACATATGTCTGTTGGGAGTTTTCATGTTAAGAAGTGATTTCACGGCATTACAGTCAGTTATCACTTCAAAAACAGTGCCATCAAGGTAATAGTGTAATTTCTCAAGTGCCCATACCAAACATAAGCACTCCATTTGGCTTGCACCATATCTGGCTTCTGTTGGTTTGATTTGTCTTGAGATATAACAAACTGGTCCTTCTGTAGGTTTGTCATCAATAATTTGGACTTGGTGTAGGGCTGCCCCTAATCCATCCCCACATGCATCAATGTACAATTTAAAAGGAATATTCCAGTCAGGCATGAGGAGTAAAGGTGCTTCTGTAAGGGCTTTCTTTATCTTCTCATAAGCTGTAATTCTTTCCTGTGTCATTTCAAATACAGTCTGTTGATCACAGATTCTATAAAGTGATTTGGCTAGAATTGCAAAATCTTTCAAGTGTTGCCTATAGTAACTAGCAAATCCAAGAAAAGACATCATTTCTTTTTTATTCTGGGGTATTGGCTTAAGTAACACTGCTGCTACTTTATTCTTGTCAATACCCAAGCTCAAACCAGAAACAACATGTCCTAATGCTTTGAGTTCTTCAAAACCAAAATTGCATTTCTTAAGTGAAATTTTCATGTTCACTTCTGCAACTTTATGAAGTACTCTTGCAAGTCTTTCAAGGTGCAAAGACCATGAGTCAGAACATATAATAATATCATCAATATAAATGATAAGCCATCCTTCAGACAATTCTGTGGGGAAGATGGTATTCATCATTCTTTGATAATGAGATGGAGCATTTTTAATTCCAAATGGCATTCTAAGATACTCATAAATACCACAGTGAGTGATAATTCTAAGTAATTTCCTAGCTTTAGGCGTCAAAACATTTTGATGGAAGCCTTTTAATGCATCCATTGATGTTATATACTTGGCTTTAGACAATTGAGTCAAGGTTTCTTGGATCCTAGGGATTGGATACCTATCTGGAACTGTGTAGGTATTCAAAGCTCTAAAATCTCCAACCATTCTTGACTTATCATTATGCCATGCAATAATAACAGGTGTTGTCACTTCAACTTCCTCATTATGGCCTACTTTCCTTAGCACACCAAGTTGGATCAACTCTTGGATATGTTTTTCCAAGGCCTCTCTAGCTCTGGGACTGGCTGGATAAGCTGGTCTTCTAAGTACTGGAGGATATGGTCTATCAATATTAAGAGTAATATCAATTTCATGTCCCCTTATAGCGCCTAATGGTTCATTATCAGATGCAAATGCATTATTGTATGTATATAATACATCAATAAGTTCATTCCTCATCTTTGGTGACAATGATGGATTAATTTGTGCTTCAACAAGTTGTTTAGACACAAATTCATCTTTGTAAGTATCTTTGACAGAAGATACTACAGATATCTGTTTTGGCATATTGGAGAAAGCAAATTTTTGCCTTTTGTTATCTCCAATTGTGAAATATCTGTCTTTATGGTTATTTATATCAATACCATAAATATTCAAGTAATCATTTCCAAGAATGATATGCTGAGATGTACAATTATCCATTACTACAATCTCAGTTTTCATTCTTACACTTCCTGCTGGATGTGGGAATACAATATTAGTATCCAATATGCCCAAGGGGTACATATTGTTACTGGCACTACTGAACTGTACACCTTCTATTGGTAATAGATGGTTTTTCCATTCAGGAAGTATAATTTGGAGATAATCCTTGCCAATACAAGTGCAAAATGCCCCTGTATCCAGATTTACTTTGGCTTCAATATCACCCATTAGAACTGATGTGATACAGGATGCTCCAGCAGTATAACCCTTTCCTCTAGCAGGTTTTGTTTTACACATTCTGGCATCTTGGATATTGATCAGGTTGTAGCAATCCTCACTGTACTGTGGCAAGTGGGTATGGACTTCTGTGACCTCAAAGAAAGCTGAAATGTTTTCAATGGGATAGTCCTCTACTGGTGTATCTTCAGAGACTGCAGAATCTTGATCAGACTCTTCTTTCTCTTCAGTACACTGAATGTCTTCAATGATTTGAACTTCATTGATCTTTGTCTTCTTAGGGCAAGTGTTGGCTAAATGTGAAGTACTTCCACATTTATGACACTTCAAGACAGGTCTTTCTGGTCTTCTTTCCTCTCTAGGAATCTTTGAGACTATTTTGGACTCTATTGGGTTTCTAACCCAAGTTTTACCAATTCTTGTTCTGGTAATGATATCTTCCATAGCATTAATGTAGTCCTCTGTTGAACAGGGTTCCACACATCTGCTTTTGATAGCATGTTCCAGTTCTCCTCCACACTTTCTTAATATTTTCATATTAATCATAGTGTCAGACATATCTGGGTGTAAAGCAGATAATCTGTCTTTTTGTTTGAAGAACCAAGTAAGTGGTTTGTCTTTTTCTGAGTTAAAAATGGCACTTTCAAAAGCATTCTCCATTTTAAACCTCCAAGAATTATTGGCCCATTTGGTAATCACTTCAGATTTCCACCAAGACCAGTCATGTCTTCCATGATCCATTCTCATCTTGTAATACCATTTCTTTGCAGTCTTGGGAAACAAACAATGTAATTTTCCTACTATGATTTCATCAGGTATATTAAAGTCTTCTTGCAACATATCAATAGTCCTGATGAATTCAATATGGTTGTATTCTCCTTCACCAGAGAATGTTGGCCATTCTTCTAATTTGGGAATATCCTTTGCAGAAATAACATTCTCTCCTAAGAATGGAGTCAAACTTTCTTTGACAGAAAGTTTTTCTTCAGTCAAAGGTGTAGAATGTCTTGGCATATGTGGTTCATGATTCTTATGAATTTGCTCCACACTTGCAATTATTTCATTCTTCAATTTCTGCCTTTCACTGTCACTTTTTGCTAAATGTATAGCAAATTGATTGGTGTTCTTAACTATTTGTAAGACATGGTCTTCAAGAGTTTTAAGTCTATCATTTACTTTAAAGATGGAAAGATCCTCTGTGTCATTATTTTGACATTGGTTCTCAATTCTTTCACAAGCATTGCTAATTGACTCAAGGGTGACAGTTGTCAATTTATGCCAATCAGAATGTTGCTTGTCATTTTTCTTTAAATCATTGATGTCTAATGTAATTTGCTTCAACTTTGACTCAAGTTTGCCAATTTCTACACTAATACTTCTATGTACATCATTTATTTGCGTGGAAAAGTCCTGTTCATCCTTTCCTGCTCTTTGGCTGTGAATTCCATAAGAGTTCTGGCCATATTGAAGACACTGTCCACGGCTGAAGGCTCCAATCTGGGGATCCTGTACCCTTGTGGGTAAGGTCTGTGCCAATTGGCTTTGCCTTTGCCCTTGCCTTGATGGTTCTTGGGACTTCTCTGTTTCTTTTGAGGTCCTTTGGGCTTGTCCTTGGATGCTTCTGGAGCTGGTTTGGAGCTGGTAGATGCCACTGGTGCCTCTGTCTCCAAAGTTGGAGTCATTTCCAATTCTTTCTTCTGGTCTATGGATAAAAGACTCTGGTTCTTCAACCAACTCTTTATCTTTTTGACCTTGTCTTTGCAAGACAGGGGGCTCCAACCTCCTAAGAGTTCTATGGTCTTCTCCTGACCCAGAAAGCTCTTGATGTGTAAGTAGGAGTTCATGGCCCCCTGCCAAAGGCTTGGGCAGATTTCCCACTCCTCTTCTTTGGCTGCTCTGAACCAATTTTTGTACTGGCTCTGATATATTTCTATTGCTGCCACTTGAAAATGGTTCAGCCCTGGAAATATTATCATAAATTAGTTCAGGCTCAGAATTCACGTCAAAATCTGTTGGTACAGACCTTGGGGAATGGGGGGCAACTCTGGCATCCTCCAGATGTGCCTTTCTTGTGGAAGATTTGGCACTTCTGGATTTGGTCTTGCCTCTTCCTTGTCCACATCCATCTGGTTGGACTGCATAGTTGCTTCCATTTCTGGTATGCACCATTTTCACGTCAATTTAAAGATAAAAGGTGAAAATATAAGATAAAATACACACCTTTTGGTGGTAATTTAGCTTTTTCTGAGTTGAATAAGGTGCCTCTTTTAGCAATCTGCACCTCAATACTGTCTTCAGATTCTGCTTCTGAAGATTCTGGACTAGTGATATATCTTTTACTGAGTCTGTTGCCAGCTGCACAGTATTTGATTAAAGACACTAAAAGAAATTATAAAAGAGAAAAAATTATTTTTTATACTTTTTAAAATATTTTTTAAAGATTTTTTATAAGTTTTATATTTTTTAATATTAAAAAAATTTTCTTTTAAAGAAAAAAATTAAAATTTAAGATTTTGAATGAAAATTAATTCAGAGTAACTCAAAGAATAATTTTATAAGTTTTTGGATGTGAAAAAGCCACGTGTAAAAACAATATAAAATTAAACCAAATTCCTCAATGAAAAAGATTTTAAAACAATTTCAAAAATAAAAATATTTTAACTCCAAATGGAAAGAAAAAAATTAATTAAATTAATATATTTTAGAGCTTAAAAATATATTAATTAAGGGTACAAGGTTCAAAAAACACGGCCAGGCCCCCAAATGTAAGATGTGACTATGAAACTGATGATAATATTACTATTAATCGACAGTACTATGTCTGTTCTTATGAAATATAATAATAAAAATTATTATAACCACAATTAAATAATTATAAAATTATTTCTTTCACGTGTTATACACTACTAGTGATTATAACAGTGAGCAGTAATTGTCTACAAGAATCAATTACAAGAAGAATTTAATAATAAAAAACTTCTTTTATTAAAATAATAAAATTATTTTAATATATAATTATCTTTTACAAGAATAATTATAAAGATAATTCTTGAAGAAAACTATTACTAGAGAAAAACTTTAAGAATTAAAGATAAATGACTCACTAATACTCCAAAGAACTTATTGAAAGATAAGAGTAGAGAAATTTGACGTAGAATTGTGGATTTAAGGGATCAAGATGATTTATAACAGTATTTCAACAATATATAGTTGGATTCTATGATTTCACGTCTTTCTGATTGATTCTGAAAGATTTAAAACACTTAAGAATAGCTTGAACTAATACTTACTTGTTGGTAATAATGGTTTAATAAATTTATAAGATGATGATACGGAAAAAACAGCAAGAAGAGGCTTCTTTTAAGTCAATAACAGCTCACAGAGGCGTGCCATGGAGCAAACTGAAAAACCAGTGAGTGAGAAAACAATAAACCTTTTTGGATTATTGATTGCATCATCTGTTGTCATGTAAGATTATCATAATTACTTAATTGATGCTTTTACGTGACTACCAACCCCAATATGGTTAAGAATAAAAGGAGTAACACTTGTAAATCTTCTTTTATTCTAAAATAATCATTGATTTCTCAAAGTTATCAATGTTATTGCCAATTTCATCACAGGTTGTAATTACTGTGAATTTTTGAAGATTCAGTGTTTCACGTAGAATATCCAAAAATGGACTGTAAGTAAAACTTTTAATTTTACTAGTAAAACTGTAATTCCTTTTGGTTGTACCATAGATAATACAGTTCTCCTTTAGTCCTGAAAGTTTCAGAAAGATTCATTAAGAATTGTATTTTTAATGAATTTTTGAAGGTTTTACCTCATTTCTACGTAGAATTGCAAATAGCAGTTTTTTGCTGGTTGCTATGAGGTAAATCAATGAATATGGGTCCCAAAAGGGTTTTAATTACTCTTTTGGGGTTTATCCATGGAAAGTCATTAGTAATTGACATGGTTACAGGAGTGTAAGTAGCTCATTACCTCCTTGGCACGTCAAAATAGCAGGTTATTTGCTATTTTCTGATGTTTTACAGTAGTTGTAACTTGGTAACCAAGTTCCCAAAGAGTTTTAGTTTACCAATTGGGCCAAGATGAGCCATGGATCCATGCTCTGGAGCTATCCACGCCTCTGAGGCCTCAGAAGTTGGGTACCCTGGCTCTCTTTGATGTCTTTTGTCCCCCTTGCCTATTTTTTACGTCAAAATAGTAATTTAAGCTTAAAGTGAGATATCCACTATGGGTGTACCAAAAGTCCATGTAAGAATACCATGATATTAAGTGCTCAAAACATGCATAACACTATTCTTAGTGTATATGTAACATGGGATTTCTCACTTTCCCATTATTTTGGCTAAAAATCAAGAAAAACAAAAATTTTCACGGATCTTTTATGTGGTATTAATGATGTGGTATTGAAGTATTTTCCATTTTACCACCTCAAATACTTAAATTGAGCTTATTCACTCTATGGAGCTACCCTAGGTGAATTTTTGTGTAGAATCCAAATCTGGTCTTAAATCCATGGATTTACTTACTCAATAAAAAGTTATTCATCTTTTCTGAAATTGAAAATGATGAATTTTGGATATATGCATGACTTATGAGTTTTGCATAATTCAAAATTTCTTTTTAAGATAATTGTGGCCTATTTGGGTATGTAAAATATACCTCAAGGCTCACATTCCCTCCCACCAAAAAATAAAATTGTACTACAATTTTATTAGTGATAAAAAGAATAAGGCCCCAAAAGGGGGTTAATGTCCACTGTCCAACCTCTTCACATTACTCAGATCAAGTAATTTAAAGCACATTTATAGACATATTCAGGCTTGTGGCCTTCTTTCATGTCTAAATCTTCTTAAGAGTTTATCTGAGTCAGGTATTTCTGATTCTGCCATCCATTCATCTTCATGTACTGGATTTCTATATCTGACAAGATATTCTCTTTGATTTTTACCCCTAAGTCTCCTTTCTTTAATGACTTTCTTTATCTTTCTGTCTTCATTCTGTTCCACAGGGGGCACAGTTAAAGGAGTTGGGTTCCTTAAAGGAAACAATTCTTTGTCAGCTGGTTGATAAGGTTTTATCAGGCTGACTGGAAATGTGGGGTGTTTATTTTCCAATTCACCACTCAATTCCACTTGAACTGCATTGGTTCCATGTAAGGCAACAATAACAAAAGGTCCTACATAAGAATCTTTAAGTTTCTTTGGGCCTTTGATATTATTAAAATTCAAGGTTGAAACTAGAACTAAGTCCCCTACTTTGAAGTCTGGTACTTTATGACTCTTGTCCCACTTCTGTTTTGCATAATCAAAAGCATCATCCATACTTTGTTTTGCATGGTGTTTTACTTTATCAAGCATTAATTTGAAGCTGGAAGCTGTAGGATGAATGTCAATCAAGTCTTTCCTCAGTGTGTCTGCTGGGAGTCTTGGATTCCATCCTTTTTCTAACATAGCAGGAGTTTGTCCTGTGGAAGAATGGACTGATGTCTTGTATGCCAATTCTAATGCAGGTATCAGAGTGCACCAGTCATGGGTAAAGCCATCTGAGTCTTTAAATTCTAATCCATAAGCACAAAATCTCCTGATCATGTCTTCTAAAGTTTGAATCATCCTCTCTGCTAGCCCATCTGTTTGAGGGTGATATGCTGTAGAGAATGATAACTTAGTCCCAAACAATCTATGAAGATTGGTCCAAAGTGCAGATGTGAACTTGGGGTCTCTGTCACTTATGATATTCTTAAATAACCCTGTATGAGAAATAACTCTACTCCATAAAAGAAGAGCTGTATCCATAGCAGTGTCATCTTTATGACATGGTAAGAATATGGGAGTTTTGCTATATCTGTCTACAATGACTAAACAAGCATTATAACTTTTGTCACCACTTGGAGGAAGTGCTGTGACCCAATCCATGTGAACAACTTCCCAAGGGGATTTTGGTTCTTGAATATGGATCATTAATCCAAATTTCTTGCCTGTACTCCTGTTTGCTTTTTGGCATCTATCACAGGTATGGCAATATTCAATGGTTTCTTTTCTCCAAGATGGCCACCATGCACAGTTCTTCACCTTTTCAAGTGTTCTGTCTTCTGATAGGTGTCCAGAGTAAATGCTATCATGGCATTCATGAAGAATGGTATTGATGAGCAATCTACTACACAATGTCATCACACAAGAATGTTTTGTTCTATGGTAAATAATCCCATCAAACAAGTGAAATCTTCCTTCAGAATAGGAATTTTTCCAAACTTCATCTAGTGTATTAACCAAAGATGTGTCTTTGCAGTCTTTATCCAATAAAGAAGTCAAGATATGGCAATTCTTGTCTTGTTTATAAGACTCTCTGACCTCTTCAAAGAATTCAGTCCCAATATCAGTTATGTTAATCCCTTCAATTGGAATCTGTGGTTCAGCTTCCAAAGGTACATAAGCTGGGTTATCAGGAGTGTTGGCTAAAGCCCATCTACTAAGTCCATCAGCATTTTTGTGAATGTTTCCTGCTTTATGAACTATAGTCATGTTTCCTCTATATTCTTGAATGGCTATTTGCCATCTCAACATATGTCTGTTGGGAGTTTTCATGTTAAGAAGTGATTTCACGGCATTACAGTCAGTTATCACTTCAAAAACAGTGCCATCAAGGTAATAGTGTAATTTCTCAAGTGCCCATACCAAACATAAGCACTCCATTTGGCTTGCACCATATCTGGCTTCTGTTGGTTTGATTTGTCTTGAGATATAACAAACTGGTCCTTCTGTAGGTTTGTCATCAATAATTTGGACTTGGTGTAGGGCTGCCCCTAATCCATCCCCACATGCATCAATGTACAATTTAAAAGGAATATTCCAGTCAGGCATGAGGAGTAAAGGTGCTTCTGTAAGGGCTTTCTTTATCTTCTCATAAGCTGTAATTCTTTCCTGTGTCATTTCAAATACAGTCTGTTGATCACAGATTCTATAAAGTGATTTGGCTAGAATTGCAAAATCTTTCAAGTGTTGCCTATAGTAACTAGCAAATCCAAGAAAAGACATCATTTCTTTTTTATTCTGGGGTATTGGCTTAAGTAACACTGCTGCTACTTTATTCTTGTCAATACCCAAGCTCAAACCAGAAACAACATGTCCTAATGCTTTGAGTTCTTCAAAACCAAAATTGCATTTCTTAAGTGAAATTTTCATGTTCACTTCTGCAACTTTATGAAGTACTCTTGCAAGTCTTTCAAGGTGCAAAGACCATGAGTCAGAACATATAATAATATCATCAATATAAATGATAAGCCATCCTTCAGACAATTCTGTGGGGAAGATGGTATTCATCATTCTTTGATAATGAGATGGAGCATTTTTAATTCCAAATGGCATTCTAAGATACTCATAAATACCACAGTGAGTGATAATTCTAAGTAATTTCCTAGCTTTAGGCGTCAAAACATTTTGATGGAAGCCTTTTAATGCATCCATTGATGTTATATACTTGGCTTTAGACAATTGAGTCAAGGTTTCTTGGATCCTAGGGATTGGATACCTATCTGGAACTGTGTAGGTATTCAAAGCTCTAAAATCTCCAACCATTCTTGACTTATCATTATGCCATGCAATAATAACAGGTGTTGTCACTTCAACTTCCTCATTATGGCCTACTTTCCTTAGCACACCAAGTTGGATCAACTCTTGGATATGTTTTTCCAAGGCCTCTCTAGCTCTGGGACTGGCTGGATAAGCTGGTCTTCTAAGTACTGGAGGATATGGTCTATCAATATTAAGAGTAATATCAATTTCATGTCCCCTTATAGCGCCTAATGGTTCATTATCAGATGCAAATGCATTATTGTATGTATATAATACATCAATAAGTTCATTCCTCATCTTTGGTGACAATGATGGATTAATTTGTGCTTCAACAAGTTGTTTAGACACAAATTCATCTTTGTAAGTATCTTTGACAGAAGATACTACAGATATCTGTTTTGGCATATTGGAGAAAGCAAATTTTTGCCTTTTGTTATCTCCAATTGTGAAATATCTGTCTTTATGGTTATTTATATCAATACCATAAATATTCAAGTAATCATTTCCAAGAATGATATGCTGAGATGTACAATTATCCATTACTACAATCTCAGTTTTCATTCTTACACTTCCTGCTGGATGTGGGAATACAATATTAGTATCCAATATGCCCAAGGGGTACATATTGTTACTGGCACTACTGAACTGTACACCTTCTATTGGTAATAGATGGTTTTTCCATTCAGGAAGTATAATTTGGAGATAATCCTTGCCAATACAAGTGCAAAATGCCCCTGTATCCAGATTTACTTTGGCTTCAATATCACCCATTAGAACTGATGTGATACAGGATGCTCCAGCAGTATAACCCTTTCCTCTAGCAGGTTTTGTTTTACACATTCTGGCATCTTGGATATTGATCAGGTTGTAGCAATCCTCACTGTACTGTGGCAAGTGGGTATGGACTTCTGTGACCTCAAAGAAAGCTGAAATGTTTTCAATGGGATAGTCCTCTACTGGTGTATCTTCAGAGACTGCAGAATCTTGATCAGACTCTTCTTTCTCTTCAGTACACTGAATGTCTTCAATGATTTGAACTTCATTGATCTTTGTCTTCTTAGGGCAAGTGTTGGCTAAATGTGAAGTACTTCCACATTTATGACACTTCAAGACAGGTCTTTCTGGTCTTCTTTCCTCTCTAGGAATCTTTGAGACTATTTTGGACTCTATTGGGTTTCTAACCCAAGTTTTACCAATTCTTGTTCTGGTAATGATATCTTCCATAGCATTAATGTAGTCCTCTGTTGAACAGGGTTCCACACATCTGCTTTTGATAGCATGTTCCAGTTCTCCTCCACACTTTCTTAATATTTTCATATTAATCATAGTGTCAGACATATCTGGGTGTAAAGCAGATAATCTGTCTTTTTGTTTGAAGAACCAAGTAAGTGGTTTGTCTTTTTCTGAGTTAAAAATGGCACTTTCAAAAGCATTCTCCATTTTAAACCTCCAAGAATTATTGGCCCATTTGGTAATCACTTCAGATTTCCACCAAGACCAGTCATGTCTTCCATGATCCATTCTCATCTTGTAATACCATTTCTTTGCAGTCTTGGGAAACAAACAATGTAATTTTCCTACTATGATTTCATCAGGTATATTAAAGTCTTCTTGCAACATATCAATAGTCCTGATGAATTCAATATGGTTGTATTCTCCTTCACCAGAGAATGTTGGCCATTCTTCTAATTTGGGAATATCCTTTGCAGAAATAACATTCTCTCCTAAGAATGGAGTCAAACTTTCTTTGACAGAAAGTTTTTCTTCAGTCAAAGGTGTAGAATGTCTTGGCATATGTGGTTCATGATTCTTATGAATTTGCTCCACACTTGCAATTATTTCATTCTTCAATTTCTGCCTTTCACTGTCACTTTTTGCTAAATGTATAGCAAATTGATTGGTGTTCTTAACTATTTGTAAGACATGGTCTTCAAGAGTTTTAAGTCTATCATTTACTTTAAAGATGGAAAGATCCTCTGTGTCATTATTTTGACATTGGTTCTCAATTCTTTCACAAGCATTGCTAATTGACTCAAGGGTGACAGTTGTCAATTTATGCCAATCAGAATGTTGCTTGTCATTTTTCTTTAAATCATTGATGTCTAATGTAATTTGCTTCAACTTTGACTCAAGTTTGCCAATTTCTACACTAATACTTCTATGTACATCATTTATTTGCGTGGAAAAGTCCTGTTCATCCTTTCCTGCTCTTTGGCTGTGAGTTCCATAAGAGTTCTGGCCATATTGAAGACACTGTCCACGGCTGAAGGCTCCAATCTGGGGATCCTGTACCCTTGTGGGTAAGGTCTGTGCCAATTGGCTTTGCCTTTGCCCTTGCCTTGATGGTTCTTGGGACTTCTCTGTTTCTTTTGAGGTCCTTTGGGCTTGTCCTTGGATGCTTCTGGAGCTGGTTTGGAGCTGGTAGATGCCACTGGTGCCTCTGTCTCCAAAGTTGGAGTCATTTCCAATTCTTTCTTCTGGTCTATGGATAAAAGACTCTGGTTCTTCAACCAACTCTTTATCTTTTTGACCTTGTCTTTGCAAGACAGGGGGCTCCAACCTCCTAAGAGTTCTATGGTCTTCTCCTGACCCAGAAAGCTCTTGATGTGTAAGTAGGAGTTCATGGCCCCCTGCCAAAGGCTTGGGCAGATTTCCCACTCCTCTTCTTTGGCTGCTCTGAACCAATTTTTGTACTGGCTCTGATATATTTCTATTGCTGCCACTTGAAAATGGTTCAGCCCTGGAAATATTATCATAAATTAGTTCAGGCTCAGAATTCACGTCAAAATCTGTTGGTACAGACCTTGGGGAATGGGGGGCAACTCTGGCATCCTCCAGATGTGCCTTTCTTGTGGAAGATTTGGCACTTCTGGATTTGGTCTTGCCTCTTCCTTGTCCACATCCATCTGGTTGGACTGCATAGTTGCTTCCATTTCTGGTATGCACCATTTTCACGTCAATTTAAAGATAAAAGGTGAAAATATAAGATAAAATACACACCTTTTGGTGGTAATTTAGCTTTTTCTGAGTTGAATAAGGTGCCTCTTTTAGCAATCTGCACCTCAATACTGTCTTCAGATTCTGCTTCTGAAGATTCTGGACTAGTGATATATCTTTTACTGAGTCTGTTGCCAGCTGCACAGTATTTGATTAAAGACACTAAAAGAAATTATAAAAGAGAAAAAATTATTTTTTATACTTTTTAAAATATTTTTTAAAGATTTTTTATAAGTTTTATATTTTTTAATATTAAAAAAATTTTCTTTTAAAGAAAAAAATTAAAATTTAAGATTTTGAATGAAAATTAATTCAGAGTAACTCAAAGAATAATTTTATAAGTTTTTGGATGTGAAAAAGCCACGTGTAAAAACAATATAAAATTAAACCAAATTCCTCAATGAAAAAGATTTTAAAACAATTTCAAAAATAAAAATATTTTAACTCCAAATGGAAAGAAAAAAATTAATTAAATTAATATATTTTAGAGCTTAAAAATATATTAATTAAGGGTACAAGGTTCAAAAAACACGGCCAGGCCCCCAAATGTAAGATGTGACTATGAAACTGATGATAATATTACTATTAATCGACAGTACTATGTCTGTTCTTATGAAATATAATAATAAAAATTATTATAACCACAATTAAATAATTATAAAATTATTTCTTTCACGTGTTATACACTACTAGTGATTATAACAGTGAGCAGTAATTGTCTACAAGAATCAATTACAAGAAGAATTTAATAATAAAAAACTTCTTTTATTAAAATAATAAAATTATTTTAATATATAATTATCTTTTACAAGAATAATTATAAAGATAATTCTTGAAGAAAACTATTACTAGAGAAAAACTTTAAGAATTAAAGATAAATGACTCACTAATACTCCAAAGAACTTATTGAAAGATAAGAGTAGAGAAATTTGACGTAGAATTGTGGATTTAAGGGATCAAGATGATTTATAACAGTATTTCAACAATATATAGTTGGATTCTATGATTTCACGTCTTTCTGATTGATTCTGAAAGATTTAAAACACTTAAGAATAGCTTGAACTAATACTTACTTGTTGGTAATAATGGTTTAATAAATTTATAAGATGATGATACGGAAAAAACAGCAAGAAGAGGCTTCTTTTAAGTCAATAACAGCTCACAGAGGCGTGCCATGGAGCAAACTGAAAAACCAGTGAGTGAGAAAACAATAAACCTTTTTGGATTATTGATTGCATCATCTGTTGTCATGTAAGATTATCATAATTACTTAATTGATGCTTTTACGTGACTACCAACCCCAATATGGTTAAGAATAAAAGGAGTAACACTTGTAAATCTTCTTTTATTCTAAAATAATCATTGATTTCTCAAAGTTATCAATGTTATTGCCAATTTCATCACAGGTTGTAATTACTGTGAATTTTTGAAGATTCAGTGTTTCACGTAGAATATCCAAAAATGGACTGTAAGTAAAACTTTTAATTTTACTAGTAAAACTGTAATTCCTTTTGGTTGTACCATAGATAATACAGTTCTCCTTTAGTCCTGAAAGTTTCAGAAAGATTCATTAAGAATTGTATTTTTAATGAATTTTTGAAGGTTTTACCTCATTTCTACGTAGAATTGCAAATAGCAGTTTTTTGCTGGTTGCTATGAGGTAAATCAATGAATATGGGTCCCAAAAGGGTTTTAATTACTCTTTTGGGGTTTATCCATGGAAAGTCATTAGTAATTGACATGGTTACAGGAGTGTAAGTAGCTCATTACCTCCTTGGCACGTCAAAATAGCAGGTTATTTGCTATTTTCTGATGTTTTACAGTAGTTGTAACTTGGTAACCAAGTTCCCAAAGAGTTTTAGTTTACCAATTGGGCCAAGATGAGCCATGGATCCATGCTCTGGAGCTATCCACGCCTCTGAGGCCTCAGAAGTTGGGTACCCTGGCTCTCTTTGATGTCTTTTGTCCCCCTTGCCTATTTTTTACGTCAAAATAGTAATTTAAGCTTAAAGTGAGATATCCACTATGGGTGTACCAAAAGTCCATGTAAGAATACCATGATATTAAGTGCTCAAAACATGCATAACACTATTCTTAGTGTATATGTAACATGGGATTTCTCACTTTCCCATTATTTTGGCTAAAAATCAAGAAAAACAAAAATTTTCACGGATCTTTTATGTGGTATTAATGATGTGGTATTGAAGTATTTTCCATTTTACCACCTCAAATACTTAAATTGAGCTTATTCACTCTATGGAGCTACCCTAGGTGAATTTTTGTGTAGAATCCAAATCTGGTCTTAAATCCATGGATTTACTTACTCAATAAAAAGTTATTCATCTTTTCTGAAATTGAAAATGATGAATTTTGGATATATGCATGACTTATGAGTTTTGCATAATTCAAAATTTCTTTTTAAGATAATTGTGGCCTATTTGGGTATGTAAAATATACCTCAAGGCTCACAATACTCTTATTGAAAAAACAATCAAAATATTTCAAATAAATATTATTTTCGCAATCAATTTTTCAATTGAAAAATCTCTGAATGTAGTCAAAAACTCTTGGAAAATTTATTTCATAATCATTTCCTTCAAGTTTTACAAAGAAAACATACTTAATTCTTGCATTAATAATCCCCCTTTTCCTCTTTTCTATTTTTTCCAAAGAAAGGAAATCCTGAAATGATTCTTCAAGCTAGAAGCTGCCGTAGCTCACATCATAATCAATTTGGCCCTTTTCTTTGAAAAAGACATGCTTTGATTTGAAATAATTATAAGACAAATATGTAAGAATCCATCTTTTACTTTGAAAAAAAGCTCCCATACAGATTTAAGCTTATTTGTTGAAAATGAGTTGATTTTATCAAAAACTGAAATTATCTTTACAATAGAAGTGGATTGCCCCCTGATGGTCTGCGTCTCTGCGTCTTGGTCTGCAACGGTGCTCTCACCAGTGATCTCCGCCAATCGTCGGTTTGGGTCAGCTGATGTCATCTGCTGCTCTTCTGGCCAGACCAGCTGACGAGCCCCTCTGGCTGGGCTTAGCCAAGATTTCAAATTAAAGTTTGCTCTGCCCTGATTGGTGGCTTAGCTGACTTGGCTTAGCTCAGCTGGCTTGGCTGGCTTACCCGCATATTAAACTTTAATTCTCAATTTCAGATCTTAAATTTTTTTCCGCCAACTCCGATTTTCTCTTGACCGTTCTCATGAAACGAGCACGCACCAGCCCACGCGGTTCGACGGCAGCCGAGCCGGAATGGACGCACGTCTCGCATCCTAGCACACGTCAAATCCAGCAATTGGAGAACTCTGCCTTCATCGCCATCGATGCTTCTTTCATCAAGCCTCAGCACTCTCCGAATCGGAATGCGGCTCTCGATTCCGATGGCACATCGTCTCAGCATCAGCAATCCAATCAGCCCTTGGGCGAGAGCGATTCTTCCACGAATTTTGATGCCCAAGCTTGGAAACGTGGCGACAGCGGAACAGGACGGCGTCGCTTGAATCCATCTAATCCAAGCCAATCCTTCGGTTCATCTATCATCAATCAGGAATATCCCGCTTTTATGCCATCTACAACCAGCTTAATGTCAACCTACAACCGCCGACGAGCCTCCAGCACTCAAAGATCAACGTACTCCATCAGCTCTTCCTCAACTTCTCCCCACACTCCTCGTCCAACTTCCGATCTTGGTCCGGATTCGCAGCCCGTTCAAGCTCGTCGTTCTGCTCCTCCGACTTGGAGAGCATACACTGGCAGAGAGGGAAGACAAAATGAACCTCAAGAATTCCTTCAAGCCCTTGCCAATCTCCGTGCAATGGCCAGAACAAGAAAAGTCGATTGGCTATCGAGCAGTAGTGGTGCCGATGAGGAAGATGCAGACGAGCCAAGACCCAGACATGCCGACCTACCCACTTCTCCTTTTAATAGCGCAGCAGACGAAGAAGAGCACCATGAGAAAACCTTGCAAGAACATCGTAATGAAATAGAAAGTGATGAGGATGAGGTTGAGAAAAACAATACGAGTCGTTTTTCACGTTGGTGGAACACAATTGAAAGCGCAATCAGTTTAAAAACTTGGCAACTTCTTGGATTAGGTGGCATCATCTTCGGAATCGGACTATGCGCTGGGTAAGCTGCAGGCATAATCTACAAAATCATGTGTTCTCTTGACCTAATAAAAACGTTAACATTTCCTTCAACTAACAACTTTGAATAAATTTATTTTTTTTCTGCAAACTTATTGTATAATTTTATACGCTTCTTAGTAGTTTAATTGGTCGCAAATCTCAAAGATTTACCAAGATTAGTGCTCTGCTCACAAGAGTTCAACTTGCTTAGTTTTTATCTTGCTCTACCAACTTTTTAATTTCCTTTCATTTCGAAACACGCTTTTTTCCTCATTTTTGTTTGTAGAATATCATGTAAAGCTAGCATCATCGCATATCCAAGAAAGAATATGAGCTATTTATGGTTAGGATCATTTTTGTTGCACCTAATTTTTTCTAAATTACTAAATTAGTCTTGTTGAATGAACTTGAACGAGGAAGTGTTTGGGGATATTTTTGTATGTAGAAAAGAGGGTCATTTTTTTTTTGAATAACACTAATATCATAAATAGTAAATAATCTATGCTTGTAAAGAAATAAAGGATCACCTTTGGACGGCAAGTGGTATCAATGAAATTCACCATTTTCCAATTAGAAAATAATACCTGCTAGACTTTGAAGTGACATGTTAATATCATGCTTCAGAGGAAATCGTAGTCAGTTTCATTTTTTGAAAATGAAAACTGGAATTACATTATCGAAGAGTGTATTCAATATGGGCGTCAAAATCATGGCGTCAAAATCTTGTTTGTATGATTTCAATTGGCAAATGTGTTGTAAAAGGTGAGTTCATTAAAACCAACTTTCAATTTAGCGGAATTAGGCTAATCTGGATTAAATGAAAAAACCTCTGGAATTAAACAGATTAAGAAAATAAATTTGATAAAAGGAAATGAAAAAAGTTTGAATAAATTCTATTATTATTCTTATGGAAAAAAAGGTAAGTTGTTAAAATAATAAACAAATGAATTTTACATTTTGGTAAATGCATGTACAATACAGTGAAGAGTTGAAATGTATTGGAAAAAAATTTCTTACATTGACTTGTATTAACACCTCAATTATAATTTTAATTAAGAATATCTTTTTTTAAGTAAATATGTGCATTTTCAATAACGGAGGAATATTAATTTTTTTTATGTTTTTTCTCTATTTTTTCCAAGTTTTTTTAATCAAGCTCTAAAAAATTTTGGTTTTATCAAAAAAAAAAGATATTAAATTTAATTAAATTGATCCAGTTTTTATTAATATATATATATATATCAAGAAAAGTTGGAGTTTCAATTATGAAAAATCTTAATTATTATTATTTTCAAATAAAGGTGTTCATTTTTAGTATTACTTACAATAGTCCTAATAGGGTGTCTCAAACCTATCAAACCCCACATTAATAATCCTGATTTTTTTTGACTCAGGTCCTCAATTTAATTTCTGTGATTTGAAAAATTCCACAAGAGATTATTAGTGGGAGGTTAGGTACCAAAAACATATATTTTTGGGTATCTAATCCTATGTTTTCAATCCAAATAATTTCTTTGTATCTTCTTCAAAAAAACCAATCATATATTACAATCATATAGACATACTGAATAAAAATATTTTCAACACTTTTTCATTCACAACCATATCCTGAGCCTTCCGCAATTCCAATAATTACCAAAAAAAATAAATGGATAAAATTCTAATTTGAGAATCAGTTTCATTGCACTATGCACATGGTTTGGAGATCTACTGTGATTCAGAAATTAAAGATTATATCCTTGTTTTGCATCCAATTTATAAAAGATTGTACCAGAACCCATGAATCTCCAATTCTGCACATTATTTATTTACCTCTAATGACTTGTTGATTATTTATGAAGTTGAATCTAAGCAATTATATAAAGCTACATATGGTTAATGAAAGAAATTAGTAAATATTAATCATAAAGATTAAATATTTTGAAATACTTTGAAATTTAAGCAATGTGATCTCTCAATTCCATTATTTGTAGGATTAACCCAATTTGGTTCAGATGGCAATGGAGCCTCCTTTGAAAAAGTTGATATTCTTTTGGGTTTAACCCAATAAGAGATTGTATTATATAATTATTGGATAACTTCATGCTTTCATAAATGCAAGAAACACTATATACTGAAACAGAATTCTTGAAAAAGAATTGAAAATTTGAAGTTTATGAAGAAAAAAGAATTCCAAGATGATTTGGATTTCTACATAGTAGTTTGATATATTTAATACAATGAACTTCAAAGGATGGGGCAATGTAACAACCACTAATCAGGGGTAAGGGTATTCATACTTACACCCACTCAAACACTTCAAACCAGCAAATCCACTGTGTGTATCAGCATTCAGTTTCAGCAATCTTCCTTGCTGAAACATGCATACAGTCTGGTTCATCAATAAAGCCTGTCAATACTTGTACAGGTTGGAATTACCCAATACAGTTTGGATACACCATTTACAAACTGTATGATCACTCAATACCACCACTCCTCTTGTACAGATCCTGTACATCCATACAGTACCTGTATTGGCCAGACTCAATTCAATCATCAAAACTTCTCACAAAAATTCTCTGTCTGGATCAGGGCTGGTGATTCTCACATATACCAGCCCCTCTTTCTCCCCCCTGGGGATTTTTCCCCAGTTAATTAATTTAGTATATTTATTATTTTATAATTATTCTTATCCTTATTTTGGTTATTGTAATTATTTGATTTTAAGTTAGTCTTAGCCTTTTTTTCTTTCTTTGCCTGTACAGTATGTGTAAGGTTTGACTATGAAACAATAAGTAAAAATTACTAATATTTTACTTATTGTACTATGAATGTCCTTATGAATGAAATAAATAAGATAAAAATAATTTTAATAATAAAGAATTATTATAATTATGGCATAAAAATAATTATATTATTAAATAAATATAATAATATTATTTATATTATAAAATATAATATAATAAAATAAATATATTAATATAAAATAATTAATATGTTTAATGGCACTTTATGATTGTTAAAAACAAACAATAAAGGCGTAAAAAATTGTTTCTTATTAATAAAAAACAATTAATAACAATAATATTACCAATATTAAAGTTATAAATTAATATAAATACTATTTATATTAATTAAAGAATTATTAAAGTAATAATAAAGAGAAAATAACCTACTTTTAATACTTAATAGAATAATTTTGAGATATTTTACGCCAAAAAATGTAAATACAACTTATCCAAATTGTATTTACAATAAAAAATAGAGAAAATTACAAATATTCTTGATTTTTACATGGAAATGAGATTTTTAGAGAGATTTCTTAAAAAAAAACAATTAAATAAATGATTTAATCACATCAAAATTGATGATTATAATAAGATGATCTTTGGTCTTTAATAATATAAAAGTTTTATATATAAAGAATAAAGATATTACCTTTTTAATTGTATTGATGTAATGTTTTTGATGTGTCTGAGGGGAAAACAGAGTAAAAATAGCTCTATCTATAGTAAATACCTCCCTCCTAGAGTCCAACAGGCTTCTAGTAGACGTGTAATGATCATATCCACTGGAATTGATCAATATTTTAAGGTTTGGTGATGATTACATCATGATCATACCATATTACATCATTATTACGCCATTATTTAGAGTTATCACTATAACTCTACGTTTGATGACGTCAAAGGCTTGGCAGAACCCCAAAATTCGTGGATTTTATTAGTTTTAATGATAAACTAACAGTATTCACCAATTTTATCACTCATATTACTGTTAAACTTAATTTAAGGTTACAGTGAGTGATCACAAATGATCAAATTAAGTTCAAACTTTGATCCTTAATAACGTTTAAGATTTAAACGCTAAAGAAATTCAGAGAGTGAATTCTTATAGCTTGGCGTAACCTTATTATGCTACCAAGAGCATTTCCTTACATCATCAAAACTCTATTTTTGATGATTTTTCTTGTAACTCATCTTTTCTGTCAAAATTTAATATTTTAAACTTCAAACCATGATTTCAAGGGGTTATATCTTGAATATTATAGTAAAAAAGACATAATTATTCACGAATGAACTAGTAGAATCCAACTGTCTACTTTTTTTAAGTTTGGACCACTTTCACAACTCAGTGGTCAACAGCTCTGTTGATTTTAATCAAGAATCCCTTACAGGTTTTGACCTTGTTTATAACTTGTGAAATAAACTTCATTTCTGTATTCCTACAGTAATTACGTAATGACTTTTTTTTTGGTTCATCACTCTATCATGCATATTTCAAAAGATATTGGCTAAAATCCTTGAATATATGCATTGACCAAAAAAGTGCATATATTCAGGTTAATTCTTTAAGTATTGACTTTGGAGCTTAGCTTCTTAATTTTTTTATATGCGGATTGTTATGGAGAATCCAATGGTACCATTTATTTTACATGCTGCTTCATTGGTCTTTGAAATAAATAGGGATTTGTGTTTTTTATAAGGTATTATTACTTATAACTTATTAAATATTGAATTTACAGATATGCCATAAAAATGATATATGTGTATCTTACCATGGGTAATCCAATGGTATAATTCATTTTACATTTTTATTCATTGGTTTTTAAGTTAAACCCAGTTTTATGCCAATTTATGGTATTTTGGTAGCTTTAAGGTAATTATTTTTAATGTATAATTATTTTGAATATTTCTTGTGACCTTTTATGGGTATGTGGTCATATCTCAAAGGTTCAAATTCCCTACCACCAAAAAATATTGTAACACAATCTGATATGTGTAATTAGGGTATCATCCAATGTCCTACCTCTTCAATAGACTTTGTTAGTCTTGAAGCTCAATAATGCTTAACTTTTCTATTTTTCAGGTTTTCTTTCATGTCTGAACCTTCTTAGTAGTTCATCAGAATTTGTTATATCTTTCTCAAGTAGCCATTCATCTTCTTGAGTTGAATCTGCTCCTGTATCTAAGTTCACTTTTCCTTCTTGGTTATCAACAATAATAATACTTATACGTGATTTTCTAGCTGTATATCCCATTCCTTTTTCAGGTTTGGTTCTGAACATCTTGGCATCTTTTATATCTGTCAGGTTTGTGTCAGATTTCCCAACTTGTGGTAGGTTTGAGTTAACATCCAGTACTTCATAAATTATATCAATATTATTAATTTGTGCATTAATTATGTTGATTTAATCACTTTCAGAGCTTTCTGATTCTTCTGTCTCTTTCTCAGAGTCAGATTCCTCCTCTTTATTATTGTGGTTTTCTGTTTCCACAATTTCATTAATCTTTGCCTTTTTGAGGCAATTATTGGCTAAATGTCCAATACCTCCACATTTATGGCATTTTCTTTGCTCATTATTGTTGGATGTATTGGGTTTGAAAGATTGTTTTGATTTATCTTTTTTGATAAATGGTTTATTTGGACTTTTAATGTCCAATTTCTTCCAAGTTCTGCCAATTTTTGTTCTTCTCACTATATCTTCTAGTGCATTGATATACTATTCTGTGGAGCATGGCTCTATACACCTGCTTCTTAGGGCATGTTCTAGCTCTCCTCCAAATTTTTTAAGTATTTTCATGTGCACCATTTTCTGTGACATTTCTGGGTACAATGCATTAAGTCTTTCAACTTGTTTTAAGAACCAAGTTAAAGGTTTGTCTTTGTCTGGTTCAAAGAAAGAATTTTCAAATTCATTTTCTATTTTGTACCTCCAGGCATCATTAGCCCACTTGGTGATTATTTCTTGTTTCCACCAAGACCAGGTATTTTTGCCATTTGTTTGCCTTATGCCATAATACCATATTTTTGCAGATTTTTCAAACAATGAATGTAATCTTGCAGTGATTAATTCATCTGGTATGGCATAATCTTCTTGCAGCATGTAAATTGTTTTGATAAATGACATGTGGTCATATTCACCTTCTCCTGTGAATGTTGGCCATTCTTTCAATTGAGGTGCTTCCTTCATTAAGACTTGGTTATTGTCTTAGTGACTCAAGTCTGTTATGAATGGATTTGTTAATTCCTCTTCAGGTTTAACAGGGCTTCTTATTTGAGAAAATGGTGTTGATAACTTTGGCATATTTAAGTTAGCCTCATTAATTTTATCCATTTTTTTTAGTAATAAGCCTTATTTCACTTTGAATGTCATCTTTAAGATGAATTCTTGCCTCATCACTCTTTTCTACATGGTCCAAAAGTAATTTTTGGTGTGATGAAGTCTTTTCTTCAAATTATTCTACAGAAATGCTTAATTTGTTTGATTTTTCTGTAAGATTATCAATACTTACGTCATAATTGATTGTCAAAGTTTTTTCTTTGATATCACTTATGTATTTGTACAACTCTTGTTGTCCTTGTATTAATTTCTGAGTATTTTCAATTAATACTTTTGGTTTATTATTTTCAATCATAAATTTTATGTTATCAATTCCTTTCTTATTTTGTACAACAAGTTTTGTACAAGATGATAACCTATTATTTATTTCTTGGAAAGATAATAAACTATTTTCAATGTCTTTAAGAGGTAAAATACTATTTTAAAGCTCTGTTAAAGTATTTACAACATCAGGAGACAAGGTTATTTCTTTGGGAAATGGGGTTGTCTCATTCTTTGTTCCTCTTTGTTTTTGAATTCCATCAAAGTTCTGGCCATGTTGAAGACATTGTCCATGGCATCTTTTTGGATTTTGGGGAATATGGTTTTCTCCAATTCTTTTTCTTGTTCTTCTGCCCTTCTTGGGGAAGTGGGTTGACTGCGGTCTTGCTGGTAGAAGCTACTGGGGCTTCTTCCTTGGTTGCCTGCTTCTTTTTGGCATGGTACTCCTTGATCTTTTTGATTTGAGGTTTGGATGATAGTGGATTCCATCCATTGGAGTATCTCACTATTTCCTCCTCTTTGAGGAACTTTTTCAGGATGTGCCAGGAGCTCATCACTCCTTGGTGTATTTGGGGCAACATTTCCCAATCTTTGTCCTTTTACACTGTGTAGTACTGTTTGTATTGGCTCATGTAAATGTCTATTTGAGCCCTCTGAATGTGATTTGTACCTGTTTGAGTTACTCATACTTAGTTCCAATTCAGGTTCAGATATCATGGGCATTTCTGGGACTTGCCTTTGGGATAAGGCACTTCCTTGTGTGGATTCTGTTCCACTGGGGATATTGCCCTTCCTTGTCCCTTTTGAGCAATCAATTTTACCTCTGAGTCCAGCTCCATCTAGTTGGATGGAGTATTGGGAGCCTCTTCTGGTAGTCATATTTTAAGAAAAATAAGAAATAAGAGGATTTCAGAACAAGAATTCTTCTTATGGCAATTTATCAATGAGGTACTCACCTTCAGAGTCCTGAATAGTGGGTCCTGGAAAGTCCAATTTCTTGGCTTTCTTTTTCTGAGTCATTATTGGTGTTGGAGAACTTTGGCAAGTTTCTTCCACCAATCTTTCAACAGTGGTTTAGTTGTCTTCAAACACTAAAAAAGACAAATAAATATAAGTCTTTTATATAAAAATGTTATTTTTGGTATGATATGGCAATTTTCCACATAAAAATTGCTTTTATATCTGTTTTTTTATTAAAAAAATGAAATTAAAATGAATAAAATAACTTTTTTATTGGTTTTAATATTTTTATTATTTTTTATGTTTTATTTTCAAAGAATAAAATAAAAATGAATATGATTCTTTTATAAAATTATTTTTAATTTATAAAATATCTTTTTTAATCACTAGAGTCACTCAAAGAAAGTTTTTGCAAGTCTAAGGATGTGAAAAACCATGTATAACACAGTACAATTGCTTTCCAAATGCCTCAATAGCTTTTAAAATCAATAAATATAAAATTACTATATAATTTTATGATTATAAGTATAATTTATTATTTGGATAAACCCAATTAGAATCTTTTTAAAGGTCTTTTAGAGTAAATCTCACGGCCAGGCCCCCAAATGTAAGGTTTGACTATGAAATAATAAGTAAAAATTACTAATATGTTACTTATTGTACTATGAATGTCCTTATAAATGAAATAAATAAGATAAAAATAATTATAATAATAAAGAATTATTATAATCATGCCGTAAAAATAATTATATTATTAAATAAATATAATAATATTATTTATATTATATAATATAATATAATAAAATAAATATATTAATATAAAATAATTAATATATTTAATGGCACTTTATTATTGTTACAAACAAACAATAAAGGCATAAAAAATTGTTTCTTATTAATAAAACACAATTAATAACAATAATATTACAAATATTAAAGTTATAAATTAAGATAAATACTATTTATATTAATTAAAGAATTATTAAAGTAATAATAAAGAGAAAATTATTATAATAAGAGAAAATAACCTACTTTTAATACTTGATATAATAATTTTGAGATCTTTTACGCCAAAAAATGTAAATACAACTCATCCAAATGGTATTTACAATAAAAAATAGAGAAAATTACAAATATTCTTGATTTTTACTTGGAAATGAGATTTTTAGAGAGATTTTTAACAAAAACAATTAAATAAATGATTTAATCACGTCAAAATTGATTATTATAATAAGATGATCTTTGGTCTTTAATAATATAATAGTTTTATATATAAAGAATAAAGATATTACCTTTTTAATTGTATTGATTTAATGTTTTTGATGTGTCTGAGGGGAAAACAGAGTAAAAATAGCTCTATTTATAGTAATACCTCCCTCCTAGAGTCCAACAGGCTTCTAGTAGACGTGTACTGATCATATCAACTGGAATTGATCAATATTTTAAGGTTTGGTGATGATTACATAATGATCAAACCATATTACATCATTATTACGCCATTATTTAGAGTTATCACTATAACTCTAAGTTTGATGATGTCAAAGGCTTGGCAGAACCCCAAAATTTGTGGATTTTATTAGTTTTAATCATAAACTAACAGTATTCACCAATTTTATCACTCATATGACTGTTAAACTTAATTTAGGGTTACAGTGAGTGATCACAAATGATCAAATTAAGTTGATACTTTGATCCTTAATAAATTTTAAGATTTACACGCTACAGAAATTCAGAGAGTAAACTCTGCTAGCTTTGCATAACCCTATTCTTCTACCAAGAGCATTCTATTACATCATCAAAACTCTATTTTTGATGATTTTTCTTGTAACTCATCTTTTCTGTCAAAATTTAATATTTTAAACTTCAAACCATGATTTCAAGGGGTTATACCTTGAATATTATAGTAAAAAATACATCATTCTTCACGAATGAACTAGTAGAATCCAACTGTCTACTTTTTTTAAGTTTGGACCACTTTCACAACAAAGTGGTCAACAGCTCTGTTGATTTTAATCAATAATCCCTTACAGGTTTTAACCTTGTTTATAACTTGTGAAATAAACTTCATTTCTGTATTCCTACAGAAATTAAGTGATTACTTTATTTTTGGTTAATCACTCTATCATGCATATTTCAAAATATATTGGCTAAAATCCTTGAATATATGCGTTGACCAAAAAAGTGCATATATTCAGGTTAATTCTTTAAGTATTGACTTTGGATCTTAGCTTCTTTTTTGCTTTATATGTGGTTTTTTATGGAGAATCCAATGGTACAACTTATTTTGCATGCTGTTTCATTTGCCTTTGAAATAAATAGGGATTTATGTTTTTTATAAGGTATTATTACTTATAACTTATTAAATATTGACTTTACAGATATGCCATAAAAATGATATATGTGTATCTTACCATTTGGATTCCAATGGTATAATTGAGTTTACATTTTTATTCATTGGTTTTTAAGTTAAACCAAGTTTTATGCCAATTTATGGTATTTTTGTAGTTTCAAGGTAATTATTTTTAATGTATAATTATTTTAAATATTTCTTGTGACCTTTTTTGGGTATGTGGTCATATCTCAAAGGTTCACAGTATGAGTTGGGTCGTCATATCCTTATTAACCCTTCTCTTCCCATTCTGACAGGTTGAAACAGTGGACTTGGACTTGTTTGTGGTTGGCTCTTTTATTCTTACTCTTATCATTTGTTGCTGCTCTTTTCTTATATTCATTTATTTAGTAATTCATCTCTTAACACTCTTCAGTGCAATCTTTGCTTACCATATCCTGAGCCCTCCATAAGTAAGTCCCAGTTTACTGAGTGCTAGGCCCTCTTCACTCAATTAGAAGAGCCCCTGTGACATTAAATTAGTTAACTAATATTTTATTCTCTCTTTTCATTCATTTAAATTCATTTCTCTCATTCATCAAATTATGACTCTTTTATTATCTTATGATTTCTCATGATTATGATTTTTCTATCTTCAATTTCCATCTCATTCATTATATTCATATGAAAATTGATTCTTTCATCTCTTAATCATTTGCTGACCATCTCATTTCATTCTCAATTCTATTTCCATCAAATATTCCTTTTGTTTGTTTATTCAGGTCTATCAGGAGTTATTGATTGGTTGATTGATTGGGATTCATTTGGGTTATTGATTCAGCAATTCAGGATTTTATTTGGATTGGACTGATTGACTTTGAACTCCTCAAGATAACTGATTTATCCTCAAGAATTTCTTATTGATTATTGATTGATTTTGATTCCTGAAGATATTAATTGATCTATTGATTCCTCAAGACCTTGAATTGACATTGAAGACACTGATTGATTTACTAATTGATTGTTGAATTCTTCAAGATTTATTGATATTTGATTGACTGCTGATATTGACTAAATTGAATTGCTTGATTGATTGAATTTGATTTCACCTCAAGACTGTTGATTGATTCCTCAAGATCATCAAGATTTATTGACTATTAATTTGGCCAAGCTTTGATTCCTTATTCTCAAGTATCATCAAGTTGTTATTTTGAATTTCTCAATAATGCCAGTTCAGAATAGCCCTCCAGCCAAGATTACTAGATCCCAAAGAAATCCAGCTGTTCTCACTCCTACAGAAAGGGTTCCTCTTGACCACACCCCATGAGTTCATCAACTGAGTGCAAATATGGACAGAGGACCACCAAGGGAGGGAGCAGCACCCTCTAGAAGAGGGGGAATGAAATCAAGAAGATCAACATCTTTCTATGGCTTATTGGGTGGTTATCCTGGCATGTCTGAAGGTGCAAGAGCAAGACTAGGAGAAGTTGAAGATGAAGAGGGGGAGGAGTCTGTGGAAGAGGAAGATTCTGGGGAAACTGAAGTGGCAGATGCTTTGGCAAATGCTCCAGAGGTACCCCAGGGGTCTAATCTAGCCCCTACTAATCAACCTCTTGTCTCTCAATCTGATCAAAGTCTCCTCAAGATCATGGAGAAAATGGCTAGTATTATGGGACAACTTTCTCAAGTAGAAGCCCCCAGGGACAATTCCAAAGCCCCTGAATTCAAGGCTCCATCAATGAAGGCACCTGATTCTTTTGATGGTACTCAAGCTCATAAATTGAGAGGATTTATCCAATCCTGTCAATTAGTTTTTCACAATGATCCAGAAAAATTCTTCTCTGACAGGAAGAAAGTTCTGTACTCAACTTCTTTTCTCACTGGTAGAGCTGGCAAATGGATTGAACCCTACCTCTCCAATATTTCCAATGAAGATCCTTCCTACCTCCTCAATAATTGGAAGTTATTTGAAACCCAATTATTCACTCTGTTTGGTGATCCCAATGAAGTCAGGAAAGCTGAACAAGAGTTGGGTAATTTGAGGATGAGGGAAAGTGGTCATGTATCCTTGTTCATTGCTGATTTCAGAAGTTTAATGTTGAGAATTGGAGATTGGGGAGAAAGAGCTTATATTCATGTTTATAGAAGAGGATTTTCATTAAGACCTTTGGACCAGTTGGCTTCCTACCCTGGTAATTTGATACTCTTCAAGAACTCATGGACATTACCCTGGAGTTATATACCAGATACCATGAGAGACAGAAAAAGAAGCCTCCTGTCACTGGATCCAACCCTTCAAGGCCTCTTCGAGACTAATCTTCAAAAAGACCTCACCATAAGAAGAATAAGAAGGGCAAGCAATTTCAAGCTTCAAAGGACAAGCCCCATTCTGCTCTCCTCAATAAGGACAATAAATTAATCAGTTCTGAAAAGGAGAGGAGGATCAAAGAAGGGTTATGTACTGATTGTGGTGGGAAGCACCCAATTTAGAAATGCTTAAAGAGACCTCAGAACAAGCCTGGGCCATCAAGAGGCTTCCCTAGCAAGCAGGGAAAAGCCTGAGTGGGAATCATGATGTGTTCAATAGTTCTTACTTATTTCCTTCAAGAGCACAATTGTGCACTCTGAATACTAGTGTCAAGAAATCTTTAAAATTTCTTATTTTCTCTTCTCTCTCTGATATTTTTTATAGTATTCTCATTGATTCTGGTGCTAAAAACTCTTTTATTGCAAAGAATCTTGTTCTCAAGTACTAATTGACTATGTCAGAGCTCCCTGAAAAGATTCCTCTTTTCATTCTGGATTAAAATGAATCCCCTGCCTTGTTCCTCACCCATTATACCAAGTGGGTAGTTGGCTTGCCTTCATTCCCAAGCTTTGAATGGGCCTTTTTTATCATAGATTCACCCAAAGCAGAAGACCTGATAATGGGATATGATTTCCTCTACCATTTTAATCCCAATATTGATTGGAAAAATGGATTGATCACCTATGATTCTAGTGGTATTAAATCTTCTGCTAGTAATGCCTTGGCCACTTCTGTCAACAGTGTTGCTCTGGTTCGTGAACTTAAGACACCTTCCCTTCCATCATACCATCTCAGTAATTACTTAAATCAAGAGATGAGGTCTTCAAAGAGATAAAAGATGTTTGATAAGATGTTGCTATATCTTCACTTCATCTCTTTCATGGGGATATGGACCTTCCTCCCTGGAGGAGCAGTGGGATGAGGAGGAAGAGCCAGAAGAAGTTGAAACTGTGTTGAAGGTGGTCCCTCGTGCTTATCACAAATATTTGGATGTATTCTCCAAGGTGAAAGCAGAGAAACTTCCTTCACACCGCGCCTGTGATCACCATATCAAATCAGAGTTTCTTCTACCTCCAGTTGGTGTTATCTACTCATTATCAAATCAAGAGTCAGAAAAACTGTGGGCCTAAATTTCATAGAATTTAGAGAAAGGTTTCATAAGGCCAAGCTCCTCTTCAACAGGAGCACCTGTCTGTTTTTTTAAAAAAAGGATGGAGGTCTTCGTTTGTGTGTTGATTACTGCAAACTCAATGTTTTCACTAGGAAGAACAGGTACACTGTTCCTCCTATGAACCAGCTTCTTACCGTATTCAATGGTTCCACTATCTTCTCCAAGATAGATCTGTGTGGTGCATATAATCTCCTGAGATTCAAAGAGGGGGATGAGCATTTAACTTCCTTCAGAACCAAATATGGTAGTTATGAGTATTTGGTAATGCCATTTGGACTTACCAATGCTCCAGCTTCTTTCCAGAATATTGTGAATGATATATTTGCAGATTTCTTGGATATTTTTGTTGTAGTTTATTTAGATGATATTATGTTCTTTTCCAGTTCTGAGGAGGAGAATGTCAAACATGTGGCCTCTGTCCTCCAAAGACTGAGGGACAATAATTTGTTTGCCAAAGCCTCCAAGTGTGTATTCCATGCCTCAAGTGTGGAATATTTGGGCTATTTTGTTTCAAGTGATTGCCTCAAGATGGATTCTTCAAAAGTTCAGCAAATCTTCAATTGGCCTCAGCCCAAGAACATCAAAGATCTTCAATCTTTTCTTGGCTTTGCAAATTTTTATCGTCATTTCATTAAAAATTGCTCCAAAAAAATCACTGCTCTCACTTCCCTCCTCAGAAAAGACTCTCCTTTTATCTTCAATGAGGAAGCTCTTAGTCAGTTATAAATACTCAATTAAGCATTCACCACTTCTCCTATCCTTTCTCATTTCAATCATTCTATACCAACTAGTGTGGAGACTGATGCTTCTGATTATGCCTTGGGTGCTGCACGGAGTCAGGTGAATGACTCAGGAAAGCGTCCCATTGCATTTGATAGTCACAAGCATCTTTCAGCTGAGCTGAATTATGAAATTCATGATAAGGAACTCCTTGGCATAATTTGGGCTCTCAAGCACTGGAGAGCTTTTCTTCTTTCTCTTTCCAATTCTTTTGAGGTCTTGACAGACCACTCTTCTATTCAGTATTTTATGTCTTCCAAAGTCCTTACTTGTTGTCAAGCCTGTTAGGCTGAATTTCTCTCTGAGTTTCATTTCACTATCACTTACTTCCCAGGCAGGCTGGCCACTTTACCAGATGCCTTGTCATGTCAGGACAACGTGTACCCAGAGAGGGGGCTGGACTTCATCAGCAAGAGTCCTCAGAATTTTCATCAAGTAATCAAGAAAGATGGAATTAAAGAGTCAATATTATTCTCAATCAAAGTGGGGATATTCTCAGATTTGGTTGACAAGATTCTTAAAGAAGTATGGCAAGACAACAACTATAAAGAAATACTCAAGAAACTAGCAAGAGGCGAATCAGTTACAGACTATTCTCTCAAACCTCAAGCCAAGCTATTATTATTCAAAGATAGAGTGGTAATCCCAAGCAATGAAGAAATCCAACTCAATATTCTTCAAAAGCGTCATGACTCACCATTTTCTGGCCATCCTGGCCAGGAGAAGACCCTAAAGCTCATCAAGAGGGACTTTTATTGGGCTTGCATGAATCAATTCATTATAGACTATGTGTCCTACTGTCAGCAATGCGTCACAGGGGCTCTTGGACAGAAAAACAAGAGTGTCCTGGCACTCAGCAATCAGGGAACTCACTTGGAAAACTGTAAAAGAATAAAGAAAATAAAATAAAAGAATAAATTTCTCTAAGAAGGATGCAAGTACAAAGATGAGATGCAATAAGAGAAATGAGAAGCCAAATGGCCAAAGAGCCAACCAAGTAAGTCCTTAATCACTGTTTCAACCTGCCAAAATGAGCAATGGAATTAGTAAGGATATTACCACCAAATATCCATTTACAGCCAAAGAAGGAATAAGAGAAAAGGTGCTAAATGACGGACTTGATAATATCAGTATTCACTTAACAAAAATGGTAAGATAGATAAAGATAGAATAAAATCAAAATATATTAATTAACTGGGGGAAAAGCCCCCAGGGTCAAAGGAGGCTGGTATGTGTGAAGTGTTGAGAGCTTGACTCCTCGAGGCTAGCAATGGTCCTGTATTGAATACTGGAAGCTGTATTGATTGTCTGATGGCGTGTATACCTTTCCAGATTGGGAAATGAACTGTGTTGAATGATTTTCCCATGATTTATGATTGAAATACAGGTCTTGGTGAATCCAGACTGTATTGAAATGAATGTGGTTGCCAAGTAGGATGGATGGAGCATTGAAACTTGACAACTTGGTTTGGAACTGCCTCTTGAATATCGCTTGAGAATGAAAAGCCAGTATTCCCTTGGAGGAATACTTTGAGTGATAATAACCATTGATTTCTTGATGGCGTCATTGGTATTTGAGATTATGACCCTTGCCCTTGAGCCTTGATGAATCCTCTGGAAGGTGTGCCTTGATGACCTGTTGAAGAGTTGAAATAACCATTCAAAATTGCTGCCATTGGATTGCTGATGAAAAAAGATGCATAATGGTGTATAACACCATATATGGAACTTTTGGTTATTGAAGGTTGAAATGGGCCAAAGGTCTTTTGAGGTGATGTCAGTAGGATACAAATAAAATTTGGGTTTTGGAAGCTTCAGAGGTGAAAAAGTGGTTTTTGGGTTTTTGGCCAAATACAGCTAATACAGCTTAAAAACTGTATTTGCGCAAAGTGCGCAAAATGCACAAAACTGGCAGTTAAGCCCCAAAAGGCCTGATATGGCCTTTTGGGCATATTTCACATAATACATGAGAAATATGGCCTAAATGGCTTAATAAATCTAAATGCACAAAAGTACGCCAACTGTATTCAAAGCTTAAAAAGCCAAATACACGCTTTTGGGCTGTATTTTCCCTGTTGTATGTAAAATACCCAAGATGCCCAAAAGCAAAGAGACAGCCTAGAATGGCTTTATGATGGTGAAGGGGCCTGGTTGGCCCCAGATGATAAAATGACCATTAAGCCCATAAAACATGACAATGGCCAATTTGGCCAATGGTTATGGATATGGCCAAATTGCCATATACTGGATATGGAATGGATATGCCATATTGAGGTCCAAGAGGGTGGATTTCCATGGCTGTGACAGTACCCCCCACCTTGAAATGGTGAGCTCCTGAGCACCAATACAAGGTGAATCCTGTTGAGGCTAATGGAAAGGGTTTTGAGAGAGGCATAATGAGGAGTTCTTTTCAGAAACATAAATTTGATACTGATATTAAAATGCTGGAATATGACATGGGACTTGCTTGATCTTCTTTTGACATGGGCTTCAAGATTTGATGATGAATGAAACAAATGATAATCTTGACGTGAAATTTGACATGATAAGAGAAAATTTAAGCTGAAAATAAAAATAAAAATAAAAGAATGAAAATGAAAATAAGAAAAGAAAAAAGAAAAGAGAAAAGAGAAATGCATCTTGAGGAGGTTCCAATATTCATCACAGAGGTTGATAACTTATTTTGAAATTGGCCAAGGACCTGGAAAGAGAAATTTGATGCCAGGTGCTAACAAAGTGGCCAAGGTGATGTTTTGACAGATTTTAGACCCCTCAGGGAAGTGCACACCAGGAGAGGAACTTACTTTTGATAATTACCACTCCTGCCAGTGCCATAAAAGAAAATGAATTTTCTGAAAGAATGACTTGGAACTGGAAAGACTTGGAAGGAAATATATAAAGGGAATGGTCCATTTGCCCAAGTGAAAATGGCCCTAATATTTGAAATTGATGTTGAAATCCAGGCCAAAGATCTGTGTTCAAAATTTGCAGAGTGCTCACAGAGTGGACAAGGTGATGCTTACAACAGAAAAGAGTAGAATACCCCTAAAGGTGCATACCAGGAGTGGGACTTACTTTTGGTAATTCCTCTCCCCACAAAGCACCATAACAAATCAAGCTCTTGAAGAATTGGGTCCTGGCTTGTCAGGATATAAAGAATGAAAATCCTTAACCAGTTCAGGACAATTCTTGAGGTTTTCAGTTGGTTCCCAAGTGGATCTTTCTGAGTCTTGACTGAAACCTTACCATTCCACCAAATACCATAATTTTCCTCTCCTAAGCTTTGAGTCCAGTATTTGAGAGACTTCCCATTCCTCTTCTTCTGCAATGATGATTGGAGGAGGAGGCTCATGATGCCTATTTGGGATTGTTGATGTCTTTACTGGTTCTAAGAGTGAAATATGGAAGACTGGGTGGATGGACTTCCATTGAGATGGGAGCTTGAGGTGGTAGGCATGAATGCTGACTTTCTTCAAGATTGGAAAAGGTCCCAACCATCTTTCAGACAGTTTTTTGGTGGGTCTAGTTGATTTGATGTTCTTGGAAGAAAGCCATACCATGTCACCAGGATTGAAAACAGGTGGACTTGCTCTACTTTTATCTGCATACCTCTTAAACCTGTTTATGGAAACTTCAAGTTCTATCTTGACATCTTGCTGTACTGATTGCTTTTTTGTTTATACCTTTCCAGCAGGAGTATCTTGAGTAATGTGAACTGAGTCAAAATGTGGATCTCTTCCATAAACAGTAAAAAATGGTGATTGTTTTGTTGAAGAGTGGTCAGAGTTATTGTAGGAAAATTCAACCAGAGGGAGCCAGGTGTTCCAATCATCTTGATGATGATTGACATACATCCAAAGGTACTGTTCTAGTATCTGATTTACCCTCTCTGTCTGTCCATCAGTTTCTGGATGGTAAGCAGTTGACAGATCTCTTAAGATCTTGAGCTGCTGACAAAGATTGGTCCAAAAGGAAGAAACAAAAAGAGAACCTCTATCACTAACAATTCTTGAAGGAAGGCCATGCTTTGAGAAAATATTCTTGATATATAAATGGGCCAAATCTAATGAAGTTATTGAAGACATTGATGGAATGACAACTGCCATTTTTGAGAATCTGTCCACTATGACAAGGATTGAGTCAAAGGAACTGGACAGTGGCAATTTAGTTTTGAAATCCATTGAAAGACAAATCCAAGGACCATTTGGAATTGGAAGAGGTTTGAGGAGTCCAAACTTCTTGTGGTGAATATTTTTGTTTCTTGAACACTGTTGACCGGATGATACATAATCCTTGATAACTTGAGTCATGCCAGGCCAGTGAAAATCCTGCTTGACAAGTTTGAGAGTCTTCTCTTGGCAAGGGTGTCCAGCTAGAGGAGAGTAATGCCTTTTTTGAAGTATGCTGAGCTGAATTGTGGGGTAATTTGGGACCAACCCCGATCATTGAACAGAAGAAGTTGGGAAGAGGAATCAAGAGAATAATCTTGGACAGAGTTACCTTTACCCAAATCTTGAAGAATACTTCTATATTGACAATCTTGCAATAATGCCTTCTGAATTGATTCAATCAAATTTGAGAATGATTCCACCTTGACTGCAAAGAATTTTGAGGCTTGAATTTCATCTTGCTTTATTTTTTTTGATAATTCATTGGATTCTTGCTAATGCAATCTTCTCCCCTCTCTCGGTAAGCATTGTCCCAACGTGACAATGCATCTGGAAGGGTGGCCAGGCAGCCAGGGCGGTAAGTGATTGAAAAATGGAACTCAGAGAGAAATTCAGCCCAGGGGGCTTGACAGAGAGTGAGAATCTTTGATGACATAAAATATTGAAGTGAGGAATGATTGGTGATAAATTTGAAAGAGGAAGAAAGTGAAAGGAGAAAAGCCCTCCAGCGCTTGAGAGCCCAGATTATACCAAGGAGTTCCTTGTCATGAATATCATAATTGAGCTCAGCTGGGAGAGGCTTGCAGCTATCAAATGCAATGGGATGCTTTCCTGAGTCAGAAATATTACTCAGTACAGCACCCAAAGCATATTCAGAAGCATCAGTCTCTATAATGGTGGTTAGAGAAGGATCAAAGTGAAAAACGATTGGAGCAGTGGTGAATGCCTCTTTGAGTTGATGAAACTGTCTAAGAGCTTCCTCATTGAGGGGAAAACGGGAATCTTTCTTGAGGAAACTTATTAGTGAACTAATCTTCTTTGAATAATTCTTAATGAAATGGCGGTAAAAATTGGCAAAGCCAAGGAATGATTGAAGAGACTTGAGGTTTCTTGGGGGTGGCCAATTGAGAATTTGCTGGAATTTTGCTTGGTCCATCTTGAGGCCTTCAGAAGAAACAACATAACCCAAATACTCTACACTAGAAACATGAAACAGGCACTTGCAGGCCTTAGCAAAGAGGTTCTTGGCTCTGAGTCTGGAAAGAACAGTGGACACATGAGTGACATGTTCTTCTTGAGATTTGGAAAAGACCATAATGTCACCAAAATAAACCACAACATAAATATCAAGAAGATCATAAAAAATATCATTGACAAGGTTTTGAAAAGAGGCAGGAGCATTGGTGATCCCAAATTGCATAACAAAGTACTCATAGCTGCTATATTTAGTTCCAAAACATGTCAAATGTTCATCACCTTCCTTAATTATGAGCAGGCTATATGCACCACGCAAATCAATCTTGGAAAAGATAGAAGAAACATTGACAACAGTGAGAAGCTGATTCATAGGAGGAACAGGATACTTGTTCTTCCTAGTAACAGCATTGAGTTTGCAGTAATCAACACAAAAGCGGAGGCCACCATCTTTCTTCTTGACAAAGAGGACAGGTGCTCCTGTTGAAGAGAAGCTTGGCCGGATGAAACCTTTCTCTACATTCTCTGAAATGTAGGCCCTGAGTGTATCTGACTCTTGGTTTGATAAAGAGTAGATCACTCCAACTGGAGGTAGAGACCCCTCCAGTTCAATATGATGATCACAGGCGCAGTGAGGGGGAAGTTTCTCTGCTTTCACCTTGGAGAATACATCCAAGTACTAGTGATAAACATAAGGAACAACCTTCATCAGGGTTTATATTTCTTCTGGCTCTTCCTCTTCATCCCACAGCTCCTCCAGGGAGTCATGATAAGTTTACAAAGGAAGGTCCATATTCCCAAAGAAGAGATGAAGTGAAGATACAGAATTATCTTCTTCAACATTTTGAATCTCTTTGAAGACTTCATCTCTAGATGATAATAATGACTGATGGGAATTAAGGGAAGGAATATGGACTGAAGATGGAAATGATGGTGTTCTAGAATCACAAACTAGAGCTGCACATGATTTGGCAGAAGAAAAATCATTACTGAAAGATTTTGAAGGATCATAATAGTCCTTTTGAGAAGCATTAAAGGTGATCAGCCCTAGCCTCCAATCAATAGATGGATTAAAATGATTGAGAAAGTCAAATCCCAATATGAGTTCTTCGCCGTTGGGAGTATCAATGAGTAAAAATTCCCATTCAAATCTTAGGAAGGAAGGAAGCTCAACCATATGTTTAGTATGGTGAGTCACAAATAAAGAAGGAGACTCTGAGGAGTCAAGAATGATAAGGGGAATCTTCTCTGGGGTAGTTTTAGCTGTTGCCAAGAGGGTAAAACTACGCTTAAGATAAAGCAATCATAGTACAAACAGTTTTAACTGGTTTCTACGTCTCCTACACACATTCTGACGTGTTTTGAAGGCTCTAGACCAGGTATTGCTATAGCAATGGCTGTTTTAAGGGTCTAAAATGGCTAAAAATGGCTTAAACCAGCCCTTTTTTGGTGTAAACCAGGGTTCAATGATACCATAGTTGGCTTTTCTGTTGTCAGACTGTTTTTCACGACTGACAAGAGTAAACTTTACTTTTGGAGTAAGAGAATTGATGGCTATAAAAGAATGTCTTCTTTGCCCCACTTTTCTCTTCATGTTAGAATCTTTTCCTTTTATAATTAGTTTAAAATTGTTGAACCAATCAATAAAAGATTAAAACCACCTTTTTTAAATCATTTTAAACCATCTAACCGCGTGAAAAAATCATTATAATCATTGTTTGTAACTCTTATAATCATTTTTACCCCTGAACCACCCCAAAAGTGAATTAAAGCATCTTTCATCACTGTAAACTTTGTCACTTTGTTTCCAAATTCACTCTGGTCACTTTTGGGCGTGTTTTCTCTTTAATATTCTTTTTAAAGACTTTTTTCTTTAATTAATTGCTTGAAGTTCTTTGCTCAATTAATTCCAATTGAAATTGCTCTTGAAGAAATTTCTTTTGTAGCCTTAAATATCTCTTGTACAGTATTTTTGGATAAATTTTTATTGTTGGTAAAACAATAAATCTTTATAGTATTATTGTTTTATACCAATAAAGCTATAAACAATAAAATCGGTGTGTTTTCTCTTAAAAATAATATTTCTTACTCCTTTTAATTGATTTTTACCTTATACAAATTTTGAGGACAGGAAAAGTACTTGATTTTTTAATCAAAGTTTCATATCCACACCTTACAGTTTTTGGACAGTTGTACTATGTATTAATTCAAGATATGGATGGGGATTTCTCTTTTGGGCAGAGAAAGAGCCCTTTTGATCCTGAAATTGGGTGGAAAGGTTCTCTGGACCACTTCACATGGAGGAAGTGAAGATTTTTCTCTTCAGATTACTTACTTGCGGCTTCCACAAGGCCTTTATACTTTGTATTGGGCTCAGATGTGGCTTTGAAACCACCTCTGGGCAGGTTTTCCCAATAAAGGGTGAAACTTTTCATCTGGGGACCACACAGCCTTCTTATGATGTGTATGACACGTATAATGCTGTACAGAACCTGTATGGGACCCCTGTATTGAATTAACTATGATGTATTGAAGTATTAAAAATCTTCTTTTTCTGTTTTACACCTCATAATCATAGTTATGGGAAAGTATCCCACAGTAAAGGTGTATTGGCCAAATTGTGGGATGTTGACCTTGAAACTGCTATACCTTTGTCATTTTTCAAGATATTGATCTCAAGTATGGTTCATTGTGTAGCCCTGGATGATATATACACAAATTTACCTCATTTGGTATGGTAAAATTAAATATGGCAAAGCTATTCCATGTTCAATTTTTGTTATTCAGATATATGATTTTCTTGAAATCTGTATGGAATTGATTTATCCCTTGACTTTTGTTATAGATGAGATATGGGGAAATGAATGGCACCATCAGATATCCCTGAGTTTGCCCTTTCCAAAGAGACCCCACTTCAGGTGTCTCACACTAAAACTGTAGAAGTTAGATTAGAGGTGAATATTTTCTTCACCCTTATATGACCTTATTTCGGCCATAACTTCTGAAGTTTTGGTGCTATCTCAGTTTGGCTAGTACAATTGGATAGCCCTGACGTAGAGCATTAGTTTGAATGCCCATTTTCTGGGGTTAAGCCTCTTCCTCTGGTTTTCAGATGAGAGGTGAAAAGTAAGGATTATGCTCAGAAACCTCTTTAAGAAGGAATAACTTTGTTATTCTTTGTCCTATGGTGATGGGACTTGTATATTTGGAGACAGGTGAGTTTCCTCTTTTTTTTTGATACCTTTTGAGATGGTTTGGTTCAGCTCCATATTTTGGTGGTATTTTTCTCTACCATTGCTTGATGGTGTTTGGTTGTCATGCTTGTGCTCTGGGTTTGAGTCACAGGCTGACAATAATTGGGAGTGGGAGTTATCCAATGGAAATGATGCATAAGTAAATTTTCCCATGATTTTGATTATAAGTGATTGGTGGATACATACCATTCTGATTTAGTACTAATTGCCCTGTCAGCCCACATAAAAAAATGTCAAGGACCAGTAATTTACAGAAATGTTTCTAGGGAAACACAGTTGTACTAATCTTTGCATGAGTGTAACCATGGTAAATTACAGAGAGGATGAGGGGGAAATGCAAAGGGAAATATTTTCATGAGAATAAGGATGATAAATTGCAGAAATGATCAGCCTGTGGTGTCAGCTGGAGTCTATGTTGAAGCAGTAATTAGGCTATTTACAACTAGAACTATGACTGTGACACATGGAAATGATTTTAAAATAAGAGATTTTAATTTAATAATATGATTTATAATATAATATAAGGGTTCTACTATTGAGGAAATAGTGTTGGTGAGCGCTATTGAGAACCCCGGGTGAAGTCTTACCAATTGGATTACTATAATAAGAACTACAATAATTAAGATTATAATTATACCCTGATTATTGCCCAAGAGTAAAGCTGTTCTTGACATTTTACTACGTAGGATATTCAAGAGCAGGATGAGGAAACAATTCTGGCTGTCAAAAGCCTCCTTTTTATTCTGAAATGGGGTGGAAAGGGTGCTAGACCTTTCCACGTAGAGGAAGTGAAGATTTGTTCACTCTCTAGTACTGGCTTGTGGTTTGCAAACAGCCTGTATAACCTGTATTGGGCTCAGAGGTGGTTTGGAAACTACATCTGGGCAGTTTTCACCAATACAGGGTGAATATTTTCATCTGGGGACCTCACAGGCTGATTCTGACGTGTATGACGCGTAGAATTCTGTACAGAATCTGTATGGGACCCCAGTATTGACTGACATATGAGGTATTGAAGTAAAATCAAGCTTCTTTATCTATTTGACACCTCATATTCATGGTTATGGGATATTATCCCATGGTAAGGCTGTATATGACAGCAGGTGGGAATCTGACCTTAAAACAGCCATAACTTTGTCAATTCTTGAGATATCAACCTCAAAATTGGTTCGGTGTGTAGCCCTGTATGTTCTCTACACAATGGTACCTCATTTGATATGGGTATTATTAAATATGGCAAAGTTATCCTATGTGCAAGAGTTTTGTACATTTGCGTGGTGTAGACAAAAAAGCTGTATTAAGCTTATTTGCCCCATACCTTTTGTTCTAGTTGAGCTATGGGGGAATGGATGACACCATCAGATAGCCCTGAGTTTTCTCTTTCCAAAAAACCCCCACTTGAAGTATGTCACACCAAAACTGTAGAAGTTAGATGAGAGGTGAATGTTTTGTTCACCCTTATTTGGCCTGAAATTGAGCATAACTCCAGTAATATTGCTGCTAGCTCAGTTTGGCTGGTACCATTGGATAGCCCTGGCTTAGAGCTTTATTTTGAGTACCCATTTGATGGGGTTAAGCCTCTCCTTCTAGATTTGAGATGAGAGGTGAAAATTAAGGTTTATGCTCAGCAATAAGTTTGTTATTTCTTGTCCTATGGTAATGGGACTTATGTTTTCAGAAAGATGTGAGTTTCCTCTTTTGTTTGACACATTCTGAGCTGATTTGGCTCAGGTCCATGTTTTGGTGGTATCTTGGCTATACCATTGATTTATGGTATTTTGGCTGTCATGCTTGTGCTCTGGTTTTGAGTCACAGGCTGACATACCCTCCCTCTAGAAAAGGCTCATCATTGATGAGACTGTTCAGTCCTCCTAGAGGCCCTAAATCTCCTTAGATGAAGGTTCCCATCTGGTATGGCACCTTCTGCCAACCATTTGTCTTTATCAGCTGTTTGGCGTTTGAATCTGACTAAGTATTGTCATTGATCCTTTCCATTAAGTCTGATCTTCCTGGCCCCGATGATCTTACTCACAGGTCCTGGGGAGTCCTCCACTTCCACTATATAAGGTGGTGTGGGGTTCTTCTTCCTGGAGGGGAATTTATCCTCCTCTGTTTGGAAGTATGGTTTGACCAAACTTACTGGGAAGACTGGGTGCCTCCTAGAAAATTCCTCTGTAAATTGACTTCCACTGCATTCTTTACTATCAACCTAATGATAGTGAAAGGCCCTACAAATGAGTCCCGCATCTTCTTGGGTCCTTTAAGATTATTAAAGTTCAGTGTAGACACTAGCACCTGGTCCCCTTCCTTAAAGTCAGGTTCCATGTGTGTCTTGTCCCACCTCTGTTTATTATATTCTTTTGCCTCAGCTATGCATTTGGCAGCTGTGTCACAAGCCCTCTTCCACATATCATGGAAGTCTTTGGCTGTGGGGTGGATGGTCAGAAGATTCCTCTTTAAGTGATCCACAGGCAACAGGGGATTCCACCCTTTCTCTACCACTGCAGGTGTTTTTCCTGTGGTAGAGTGCTGAATTGTATTATAAGCCAGTTGGACAGCTGGTAGAAGGGTAACCCAGTCATGGGTGTATCCTTCATGGTCCTTGTATTCCATGCCATAGGCACAGAAACTTCTAAGGATGTCTTCCGTAGTCTGGATCATCCTCTCAGCTAGGCCATCTGTTTGGGGATGGTAAGCTGTGGAAAAAGCAAGCTTGGTGCCAAGCATGTCATACAAGTTGGTCCAAAATTCAGATGTGAATTTTGGGTCCCTATCACTAATGATGCTTTTAGGGACTCCACAGGTAGATATGATGTTGTTCCAAAATAACAGGGCAGTATCCATGGCTGTGTACTCTTTGTGGCATGGTAGACACCTCATGCTCTTGCTGAACCTATCAACTATGATCAAGCAGGCATTGTAGTTTTCTTTGTCTCCTGGGACAAGTCCTGTAACCCAGTCCATGTTGATGGTTTCCCATGGGTGTTTGGGTTCTTCTATATGTTGAAGTAACCCATACTTCTTCCCATGTTTCCTATTTGCCTTTTGGCATCTTTCACAAGTGTTGATGTATTCTCCCAACTCTTGTTCCCACTTGGGCCACCAAGCTGTGCTTGCTACCCTCTCCTTGGTCCTGTCTTCACTCATGTGTCCCATATAGGGGCAGTCATGGCATTCTTGCAGGATCAGAGAGATGTGGTCTCTGTCTACCACTGTGAGTGCACTTGTGTGTTTCTCTCTGTGGTAGAGCAGGTTATATACAAGGAAGAACTTGTTATCCTTATAGGCCCTCAACCAGGGTTCATCCAGCTGGGATTCCAGTTCTGGACTCCTGTACGTTTGTACAAGGAGTTGTAGTAGTATGCCACACTGTTTGTGTTTGGCATAAGACTTCAGTAGTGCACTAAAAAATTCATTGTGCAGTTCAGAGGACCTTATTCCCAATATGGGAGCTTCTGTCCCCTCTGAATCAGTGTTTTCACTGTCAGGGGTACCACTTTCTGGTGCCCATTCAGAAAATCTGAAGTTCTTCCTCCTATCTATTTCCATGAAATGAATAGGGATTTTGGCTGCAACTTCAGGGTCATAAGCTGGATTGCTCTTGAAATTATCCAGTGACCATCTGCTAAGGCCATCTACATTGGTATGACTTTTACCTTCTTTGTATATGATGGTAATGTTCCCTCTATACTCCTGGATGGCTATTTGCCATCTCAGCATGTGTCTATTTGTAGTCTTCATGTTCAGTAAAGACTTCAAAGACTGCACCCTCCAGATAATAATAGAGTTTTTCTAGAGCCCAGACTAGACATAGACATTCAGTCTGGGTGGCCCCATACCCGGCTTCTGAATCTTTCAGCTGCCTTGAGATGTAGCAAATTACTTCTTCTCTTGGTTCACCATCCACAATTTGTCTTTGGTGAAGGGCTGCTCCTAGGCCTTGACTGCATGCTGCATCTATATATAACTTGAATGGTAGTTCAAAGTCAGGTAAGATGAGCACAGGTGCATTTGTGAGCTCATATTTGATCCTCTCATATGCATCCCTCCTTTCCTTGGTTATTTAAAAAACTACATCTTTTGAACATAACTTGTATAAACTACTAGTTATGTGTGCAAAGTTTTGATGTGGTTTCTATAGTTGCTAGCAAACACAAGGAAAGATTGCATCTCTTTGATGCTCTTTGGTAATGGCTTTTGAAGTACTGCTGCTACTTTATTCTGGTCAATTGCCATACTAAGACCTGATACTTTATGTCCTAGAGCCAGTAACTCTTGTTGGCCAAAAGTGCACTTTTCAAGTAAATTTTTCAGATTTATGGGTGTGCATCTACTTAGTACTCTGTCTATGTATTGCACATGGTCTTCCCATGTCTCTGAGTATATAATGATATCATCAATATATACCACCATCCAGCCTTCCAGTATTTCTTCTATAAATATTGTGTCCATCATCCTTTCGAAATGGGCTGGTTCATTTTTGATGCCAAATGGCATCCTGGTATACTCATATATGCCCATATGGCATATTATCCTGAGTAATTTCATGGAGTTTGGTTTAACTCCATTTTGGTGGAAGCCTTTCATACAATACATTTTGGTTATGTATTTGGCTTTTTCCAGTTTATCCAAGGCATGAGGTATCCTGGGTATAGGGTACCTGTCTGCTTTTGTGTAGGTATTCAGAGCTCTGAAATCTCCACACAGTCTAGAATTGCCATCATTCCAGGTGATTAGGATAGAGGTGGTTATTTCCACTATTTCATTATGTCCAATCTTCCTTATGACATCCATATCCAGCAGTTCATTGATATGTTTCTCAATTTCTTTCCTGGTTTCCAGGCTTGCTGGATAAGGAGGTCTCCTCAGCATAGGTGGATAAAGCCTTTCCACATCCAGATATAGTTCTATATCATGGCCTTTGATCTTGCCTAATGGTTCTTCACCAATGGCAAATGCTGCTCTGTTCTTTCTCAGCATCTTCAGTAAACTTAGTTTTTGTTTACTGGTGAGGGTAGTGCTAAACTGTCCCTCTCTGAATTCCTTCAGAAGTTCTTCTAGTGGATCTTGAGAAGATATCTGGTATATATCAAGTGAAAATTTCTTTTCCTTGTTAGTACCAATGGTGATGTTCCTATTTTTACTGTTGTAAATGTCTATGCCATACCTCCTCTGGTAATCTGTTCCCAGTAAAAACCCTTGGATATGGGTATCATCAAGCACTACAAGCTCTGGGTTGAGTCTGATATTACCCTTCCTGTGGGGTATAATTATCTCTTTGATAATTGTCCCAATGGAATTCATCTTCCCTGATGCACTTTTAAAGTTCTTTGTCTTAGTGGGCAAGAGCTGTTTTTCCCAGTTTGGGAAGTGAGTATCCAGATAGTTTCTGGCCACTATGGAGCAGTGTGCTCCACTATCAATGACAAGTGGATGCTGAGCATTGTCAATGCAAACAGTCATTTTTGTGGCTGTCCCATGTATATATGCAATTCCTTTGGTTGGTGTAACCATGAATGTTTGTGCATCTTGTGTGTGTTTGCACAAGTTTTTGTTAGCAGTGTCCTGTGGCATGCCTGCTTCCAACAGCATGTCCTGAATTTCTAGTGGGGTTTCCTCTTGGTATTCCACTAGAGATTCCTCTCTTGGGTCTTGATCATCATCAGATGGTTCTCTGATGGAATTACCCATGGAGTCTGATTCAGAATCCTCTGTTGGAGATTCTTCCTCTGGGACTTTCTCAATGGGATAGACTTCTTTTCTTTGCCTTTGGACAGTTGTTGGCATAGTGGTCTGTTGAACCACAATTGTGACAGGAATTCCTCTTCTTTGCCACTTCTGCCACTCTTTCTTTGGGTTTGTCTTTAAACTCTACCCTGAAAGGTTGTTTCTCTTTGAAACTACTGCTCTTATATGGGGTGAATTTCCCTATATTAGTCCTTTTCCTTATGTCTTGTAAGGTGTTGGCAATGTCATCTAGAGTGAAATTTTGGTTGCATCTGCATTTGACTGCATGCTCTAGTTCTCCTGGAAGTTGTGTCAGAAGATTGTGATTTCTCATTTGGATGTTCATCTGAGGATCAATGGATTTAAGTCTTTTAGACTGTCTAAGACACCACTCATATGGATCTTTGTCCACAGAGTATTTGTCATTTTCAAATGAAATGGTCTTTTGCCATATCCAAGTTCTATTACTGTACTTTTGGATGATTTGACTCTTCCACCGTGGCCAGTTTCTTCTGCCATGGATTTCTTTCATTTCTGTGTACCATATACTAGCATGACCTTTAAATGCAGTATTCAATCTAGCAGTGATCCAGTAGTCTGGTATGCTTGGTACATCAATGAAGTGTCCATCAATATAATCTATGAGTTCCATATGATCATATTCTCCTGATCCAGAGAATTTGGGCCAGCTTGAGGCCTCAGGAAGCTGTTTCAAGGCTTCCTTATCTGAATAAGACATTCCATCTCCATCCTGGTATTGTGATGGAGATCTTGCCTTATTCATCAACATGGCATCTGGTTTGATGTCACCTGGTTGATATGGATTCTCCATAACTTGGCCTTGTGGTTGGGGCTTCAAGTTATGGTAGACATTAAACAATTTGTTTATGTCTTGGTCCAGACAATCCCTGTCCCTTTTGCTGTGGTGTTGTTCTTCAAAGACTAGATTCAGTATTTTGTTGGTTTCTTCAGAGGCTTTGCTCAGTTGAGCATATCCTTCTTGAAGATTCTTAACTATCTGTTCCAAGGAGGCTTGCGTTTTTCTCATCCTCTCTTTGCCAGATTCAATTTCTGCAAACTTCTTTGCAGATTGTTCAGCATATTGGGAAAGTTGTAACCACAGTGTATCACTGTTGATGTTACTCTCAGATGTGACAATGTTATGTTCAGTCTGAGTGGGGGTAATGTTTCTATTACTAGGACTACTCATTCTAGAGTCGTTTACAGCTACTTCTGGTTCTTGTGCCCCTCCTTTACCAAATCCAACAGCTTCTGAATCATAGGGTCTGACTCTTTCCTCCTCTGGTTGAAGGAGGTTTTGTTCTTGCCCTTGTTTCCTTGTCTTCTCCTGGAAACTTCCTGGAATTGTGAAGAATGGTGACTCTTGGCCACTGATCTGCTGGTTTCTGAATGGTGTGAAGCCACTGGAGAGCTTATTTGGCCTTCTCCTTGTGAGCCTGAAGGAATCTGAGTAGGCCTTGTCTGGGTTAACTGTTCTTATATAGCTTGGATAGTGGCTTGATTCTCCCTTATCCTCTGTGCCCTTGCCTTCAGGAGTCTGAACTGCCTGGTAGGATTCCAACCTTTGGTGATTACCATCAGGTCTTTGAAGTCTATCTTTCTGAGACAGATCTTCTGGCAACTTGCTCCAAGTTCTGCCCAGTCACTTGCCTGGTTGAACCTCTTGTTGTCCATGCTCCATTGGAAGAAGTCCTTGAGGAGTTGGTGGAGCTGAAGAACTTGATCCATGTCTCTACAGTCCTCTGGTTTGAGGTCTCCATTGAATTGGAGTGTGAATGGCAGGGTTGATATTATCTCCCTCATTGTTTTGCCATCCACTACTGTGTCCAAGGTGTCCTCTTTCAGGTCTTCTGGTTCTGGACAAACCTTCTCTATCCTCTTGTTGGTTCCTTTGGAAACCAAGATCTCTGAGGTGTACAGGTGACATGTTATTGTTTGCAAGAAGTCAAAAACTTTATGTTCTTAGGGTATTTACCTTTGACTGTGCCTTGTACAAATTTGTTGTCTTCTGATTTGGGCAATTTACCTTTAGAGGTTACAACTGGGTTAATTACAGTAATTTTCCCTGTACAAGTTATCAAGGTTGGTTTACCTTGTATTGATGCAGAATTTTGTGGTTTTCTACTCTTCTGTGTGGCAATGGGTGTCCACTTCTTTGCTGTTATCAGGCCTTCACTGTGCCTCTTTCCTTTGCCTTTGCTGCCCTCTGGTTCTGAGGGTGTCACTGGTGTGTTGGCCTGTAACTGGCTTTCAAGTGGTATGAAGTTATCTTCCACTGAATCAAAACAGGAAAAAGAGGGCTTATGTCAGTTAAGACTTCTCAAGAAATTCTGGTTTTGCACGTCTAAGAATGGCCTCTGGGCTTGTATACCATTACAGTGTGCCCTTGTATAATGACAGTGTGATTGAATTAACAATTCCACGTCAGGAATACAGCTTACTGATATTTGGTATACTGTTTGTATACCAATATCTCACAGAATAACTTGTAATTAGCAAGTGTAAACTGTCAATAAGTGGTGTGTAACAGGGAAATTGAGTTAACAATATGTCCAACCACGCCTCAACTGTTGGTTTATCAGTATGAGGTGTCTTATTTTAATAAAAAAATGAGACTGTATTAATGGCTTCAGTGCTTTTATATGTAAAACAAACCAAAAATAAGGGTCTTGTGGTTATTAGGCACGTGAAAGGTACTCTTAAAATATGAGTAAAAAAGTGGTATATGTACCAAAAAAAAGAAATATATATATATAATATATAAATTTTTACGAAATATTACGCCTAAAGAGAATAAAACAATTGTCAGAAAGTGAGAAATGAGAGAAAAACTCACTCATAAGGGTCCAAAAAAGGTTTAAAACACGGCCAGGCCCCCAAAATGTCAGCTGGAGTCTATATTGAAGCAGTAATTAGGCTATTTACAACTAGAACTATGACTGTGACACGTGGAAATGATTATAAAATAAGCGATTTTAATTTAATAATATGATTTATAATATAATATAAGGGTTCTACTATTGAGGAAATAGTGGTGGTGAGTGCTATTGAGAACCCTGGGTGCAGTCTTACCAGTTGGATTACTATAATAAGAACTACAATAATTAAGATTATAATTATACCCTGATTATTACCCAAGAGTAAAACTGTTTTTGACAGTTTACTATGTAGGATATTCAAGAGCAGGATGAGGAAAGCTTCCTTTTTATCCTGAAATGGGGTGGAAAGGGTGCTAGACCTTTGAATGTAGAGGAAGTGAAGATTTTTTCACTCTCTAGTACTGGCTTGTGGTTTTCAAACAGCTTTTATAACCTGTATTGGGCTCAGATGTGGTTTTGAAACCACACCTGGGCAGTTTTCACCAATACAGGGTGAAAATTTTCATCCGGGGACCTCACAGCCTGATTCTGACGTGTATGACGCATAGAATGCTGTACAGAAGCTGTATGAGACCCCGGTATTGACTGGCATATGAGGTATTGAAGTAAAATCAAGCTTCTTCATCTATTTGACACCTCATATTCATGGTTATGGGATATTATTGCATGGTAAGGCTGTATATGACAGCAGGTGGGAATCTTACCTTAAAACAGCCATAACCTTTTTAATTCTTGAGATATCAACCTCAAAATTGGTTCAGTGTGTAGCCCTGTATGTGCTCTACACAATGGTACCTCATTTGATATGGGTATCATTAAATATGGCAAAGTTATCCCATGTACAAGATGTTTGTACATTTGCATGGTATCAGCAAAAAGCTGTATTAAGCTTATTTGCCCCATAGCGTTTTTTCTAATTGAGCTATGGGGAAATGGATGACACCATCAGATAGCCCTGATTGTGCTCTTTCCAAAAACACCCCACTTCAAGTATGTCACACTAAAACGGTAGAAGTTAGATGAGAGGTGAATGTTTTGTTCACCCGTATTTGGCCTGAAATTGACCATAACTCCAGTAATATTGGTTCTAGCTCAGTTTGGCTGGTACCATGGGATAGCCCTGGCTTAGAGCTTCATTTTGAGTACCCATTTGATGGGGTTAAGCCTCTAATTCTAGATTTTAGATGAGAGGTGAAAATTGAGTTTTATGCTCAGCAATAACTTTGAGCAGGAATAACTTTGTTATTTCTTTTCCTATGGTGATGGGACTTATTTTTTCAGAAAGATCTGAGTTTCCTCTTTCTTTTGATACCTTCTGAGCTTATTTGGCTTAGCTACATGTTTTGGTGGTTACTTGGCTATACCATTGGTTTATGGTATTTTGGCTGTTGTGCTTGTGCTCTGGTTTTGAGTCACAGGCTGACAAGTGGTGTGGAAGAAAGTATTTTCTTTAGCATTACAATGGTAAACTTCCTGGTTGATGAGCAATTGGTCCAGAAGCCATTTTTTGCATGAGCATGAGAATTCCAAATTTCTGGATTGCATCATGAGGTGTAATTACTCAAATATTGTAAATGGTCTGAATAAGGGATTTTCCTTGAGTGAAATACCCATGTGAAATATCAGAGAATTGACATTGTCTTTACACAGATGCAACACAAACCACAAAATAGACTGACAATAAAGTAACACTGCCATTACTGCAAGCAGATTTTATACTTACATTGGTGTGACAGGCTATATGACTTGAATGTCTTGGTCCAGATCCACTTTTCTGGATGGAGCAATAAGTTACACTCCTAGTAGGACTCCTTTCATTTCAATTTGAATCAAACATGACTGATAAATGGACTAAATTTACCTTCTGTTCCTTCAAAAGGTTCTCCTTCAATTAATCAATTGGCCTTGGGCTGATGTGAATTTCAATATTTGAATCGCATTTTCTGGAGTCAAGAGTATTTTCTCTGGTGGATAAAATGAAAATCAAAGTGTAAGGTATTTATAAAAAAGCCTTAAAAACAGAGCTTATGAAATAAAGTTGAAATTTAATTTATGGCAAATTACGTTGAAAATGGAGAATGTTTTCTCTAAAGAGTATGAAAAGAAATATATTTGAAGTAAAGATTAATTTTATTTTATTTTTGAAATCATAATTATTCAATTCTCAAATTATTAATTAAAAAAATATTGTTATCCAATTTTACCAAGAAAACTCAAAGAATAAATTTCAATTCTGTGATGTGAAAAAGTCCCTAGTTTCAAAATAGAAATTTATTCCAAATTACTCAATAGTATACTGTTTGAAACATTTTCAAGAATAATTTTATTCAAATGATAAGAAATATAAATAAGGGACAAAAGCTAAAAAATTTAAAGGTAAGTAAGTATGGCACTTTTATCTCAAAATGTAGTAAAATACAGTCTAGAGTATGATTCTAGTCCAAAACATTGTTTGAGCTTGTGGACAGGACCCCAAATTTAAGGTGTTTCTATTATACCTTTGATAATATTAACATTAATCAAAATTATCATGAGTTTCCTCAGTAAAAACATAATACAATTAATTATTATTAACCTAAATTGGTGTACTTATTGGGAAAATCAGGAAGTATTATTATCAAATAATTTAGGAATAGAAAATTCTTAATAGTAATAATAAATTATAAATATTCTAATATTATCATGGTTGTTTAAACATATCATAATAAGAAATATGAAATCTCTTAATGAGGAAAATATATATGGAAGATACTAATATTCAACCACTTATAAAAATATAACAATTATTCATAAAAGAATTCATTACAAAAACCTGGAAGAGATAAATCTTATAGAGGAGTCCTATATAAAAAAAATGATACCAGATAAAAATAATATAGAAATTCGGCAAAACATTTACTCATCATATCAATTTAATACAATAGGTCAAACAACAACTATAGTATTAAATAATTCTTATAAGTAAAAAACACACCCAAAACAAATAGTTGAAAGAATAAAACCTTTGTGATAAAATATGATTCAGGAGTTTTTAGAGGAGACCTGCAGATTTTAAAGAAAACTCAAGACAAAAATCTCATATAATAAAACTAATCATTGGTAATTGCAACAATAGACTCTAAATTCTTTGACTTTACTACTTTATTTATTATTGAAAAATAATTAAATGTCTTAAGAAGTATTGAAGAATATAAGATTTTCTATTTGATAAAATGTTACTGATTTTAAAAGTTTAATTGATTGATAGTGATGATAATTCTGGACAAAAATAATGATTAAAGCCTTCTTTTATGCCTTTAATGCAGCTCTCATACTCAATAATGAATATAGAGGGAATTCTCAGATAAAAACTCAAAAACCATACTCAAAAAGGGTTCTTAACATAAGGTGATTTATTTCTAATCTTATTTTAAATGTACCAGTGTTCTTCTGAAATCCAAGAAGCTTTAACCCTCATTTAAGAATATGAATTATAACTTAATTCTTTCACACTCCATATTATCATTAAAGCTCTTCATGTCAAGAATACTAAAATGAAGCTCCAAGCACATATGTCTTTGTTAGATGAATTTTGAAAGAAGTCTCTATTTTCTTTGAGAATTATTAAAAGGGGTCTTTTAAAGGCTAAATACCAAAGAATCCTTGCTATAAAATTTACTTCAAATCTAATTTATCCACAGATACCATTGAATTCAAAACTGTGTGAAATATTTAAGCAAATTCATCAATAAATTAATTTTCTATGAATTTTTGAAGTTTTTTCTTTTTTCGATGGAAAAATAGAAATATTCACTAAACCTTAGCTTTTGATAAGTTCTCAATGCCTTTAACTTTAAATTTGTACTTATTCAATATTATTTAAACTTAATTGAGCTTTGCGGGCTTTTAAAACATTGATTACAAGCCTGCATGCAGGGATTTACCCTGTGGCAGGTTATAATTCCTGTCCAAACTGGGGATAAACCTCTTGAACATTACTGTTCAATTAAAGTCTACTCTTCAAGTTAAAATAAGGTTGAAAATCCTGCAATACAGGAGGACAACCTTACTTGGGCTCTTTCAGCTACCCAAAGTTGGGTACCCTGGCACCTTTTCCTTTTTCCCTGTCCCACATTTTTGTGTGGATTTTGCCAATTTATCTATTTAAATTCATATCATGTGTCAGGCTGAGTCTATGATAAGAGTAATAAAGTGTATTTACAACTTTTAACTATGACTGTGACACGGTATATAAAGGTTAAAAAGGTTTTATAAGAGTTGAAGATGGTTTTAATTTAATAATAAAAGGGCTTTACTATAGTGGATATAGTGGTGGTGAGCGCTGTTGAAAGCCCTGGGTGCAGCTTTACCTGTTGGGTTACAATAATAAAGACTACAATTATTAAGATTATAATAATACCTGATTATTACCCAAGAGTAAAACTGTTTTTGACAGTTTACTACGTAGGGTATTCAAGAGCAGGATGAGGAAAGGTCTTTGGCTGTGAAAAGCCCTCCTTTTATCCTGAAATTGGGGTGGAAAGGCTGCTAGACCTTTCCACGTAGAGGAAGTGAAGATTTTTCACTCTCTAGGACAGGCTTGTGGTTTGCAAACAGCCTGTATACCCTGTATTGGGCTCAGATGTGGTTTTGAAACCACATCTGGGCAGTTTTCACCAATACAGGGTGAAAATTTTCATCTGGGGACCTCACAGCCTGATTCTGACGTGTATGACGCGTAGAATGCTGTACAGAAGCTGTATGGGACCCCAGTATTGACTGACATATGAGGTATTGAAGTAAAAACATGCTTCTTCGTCTATTTGACACCTCACATTCATGGTTATGGGGTGTTATCCCATGGTAAGGCTGTATATGACAGCTGGTGGGATTTTGACCTTAAAATGGTCATAACTCTGTCAGTTTTTGAGATATCAAGCTCAAAGTTGGTTCATTGAATAGCTCTATATGAGCTCTACACAATGGTACCCAACTTGACATGGTTATCATTAAATATGACAAAGTTATCCCATGTACAAGTATTTTTGTACATTGGCGTGGTTTGGGCAAAAAGCTGTATTAAGCTTGTTTGGCCAATAACTTCTGTTGTAGTTGAGTTATGGGGAAATGGATGGCACCATCAGATAGCCCTGATTGTGCTCTTTCCAAAAAGACCCCACTTTAAGTATCTCACACTAAAACTGTAAAAGTTAGATGAGAGGTGAATGTTTTGTTCACCCTTATTTGGTCTGAATTTGACCATAACTCAAGTAATACTGGTGCTAGCTCAGTTTGGCTGGTACCATTGGATAGCCCTGGCTTAGAGCTTCATTTTGAATACCCATTTGATGGGGTTAAGCCTCTCCTTCTAGATTTTAGATGAGAGGTGAAAATTAAGGTTTATGCTCAGCAATGACTTTGAGCAGGAATAACTTTGTTATTTCTTGTCCTATGGTGATGGGACTTGTATTTTCAGAAAGAGGTGAGTTTCCTCTTTCTTTTGATACCTTTTGAGCTAATTTGGCTCAGTTCCATGTTTTGGTGGTATCTTGGCTATACCATTGATTTATGGTGTATTGGCTGTCATGCTTGTGCTCTGGTTTTGAGTCACAGGCTGACATCATGGCTTTAGGTCAATTTAAACTCAGCTCATGCATGATTTACAGCTTGTATGGAAAATCCTTAGCCAATTTAGTAAATATGCACAACACCTCAAATTTAACTAAACTCTTTTAAGTTTAAATAAAGCTTATTCAACTTTAAAGCTGAGGTTAAAATTAACAATTTACAAATTTCATCAAAATTTATTGAATTTTATGCATACTGTGAGATTCTTAAATCTTCCAATAACGGTAAAAATAGCCATTTTTGGGTATAACACCACATGGGCCTATCCTAGTTTATTTTTGGTGTAGAATCCAAAAATGACAATAGTTATAACTTTGTTCATCAAAAATAAAGCTATAGTCATTTCTCATTTTTTTGGTTTTAAAACCATTTGACAAGTCAATTTTTGACTGAATCAAATATATACAATACTATTTGTGGCCTTATGGGTATGTCATACATACCTTACAGGCTCACATTGACATTTTTGATAAGAAGTGAAGTTGGTGTAATAAGAAATAGATCTCACAGAATCTTTCCAAAACAAGCTTGAAATGTGAAAAATGTTTGGTATACGGATGATAAGTCAGTCAGTTGCACCCAGGCTTGAAAATACCTTATCTAGGAAACAAGCCATGTGTCACAGGGGCTCTTCTAAATGAAGAGGGCCTGGCACTCAGTGAACAGACTTACTTATGGAGGGCTCAGAATAAAATACTCAAGTGATAAGAGTAATGAAAGAAGAGGATAAATTCCTAGTCATAAAATGATAAGCATTAAAAGATATGAGAGAAAAAACAAAAGCAATAATAAAGAGCCAATCACAAATAATCCTGTACCACTGTTTCAACCTGTTCAGAAAAGAGAAAAGGATTAATAAAGGATATGGCCACCAGGACTCTACTGAACAGGTGAGGGGAGGCAAAGACTAACTTAATAATTAATAAAATAATATTTCTTAATGAGAAATGAAATAATATTAAATAATAAATCCAATATTTTAATTAACTGGGGGAAAAACCCCCAGGTGGGTGAAAGGGGGCTGGTATATGTGAAAAAGTGCCATCCTGGTGTTTGAGTGTTGAGAAACCATGACTGTATGATTGAGGAACCTGTATTTGAGATGTGAAACTGTATTGGTGTATCCAATACAGGTATTTGCACCTGTATTGAAGGCAGGCCTGTATTTGGTGAATCCTGTATTTGTGTTTTGCCTGTATTGAGCTTTATTGAGGTTTGAAACTGTATTTGGTGAATCTTCCATGAAACCCCTTGCTGATTAGGTGTTGGAAGATTTTCCATTTGTAATGAGTGGTAATGCCCTGCCTGTCTCCATGGCTGTGACATTATCCCCCTCTTGAAAGTGGTGAGCTCTGAGCACCATAGAATTAATGACTCTTGATAAGATCAACTGATTTTTTCTTCCCCCCAAATTCCCAATTTTAATCTCTCAAAGTTCCTCTTCATAAATCATAATTCCAACCCCTTTCAGCTTCATAGCTTGTAGGTCCTTCTTCTTTGTCTTGATTCTGATTCTTCTTCACTTCATAACTGTCTTCACTTCATCAATTTTTTCTGCTATTTCTTTGATATTCTCCTAATTACAGAGTTCTTCACTCACTTTGTCTTGAGTCCTCATGGCTCATGATAAAAATGATTTCAGGTGCATGTCCTAAGAACCCACTGCCATTCCATCAATTTTGTCTTCATTTGGAGATTAGGCCAACTTGGACTTTTTTCTTGCTTGGACCATTTCAGAAGTCCTTGAATTGTTCCCCAAAATTGTTGTTTTATGGTATTTTTGGTCAGAATGGCCAAAATGCGCAAAATGCACAAAAATGCGCAAAGTGAGCAAAAGTGCGCAAAATGCAAGATAATGAAGTTTTGGATGATTTTTGATTGAAATTGGTGTTTTTGCCCTTTTTCACATGATTTTAAGTTGAAATAGCCATAAATGCGCAAATATGCCAATATCATTAAAATGGCATATTTGATGAATAATTGAATAAAAATGAGTTTTTGAAGGTTTTGAAGAGAAATGACGTCAAAATGCGCAAATATGCCAATATGGTCAAAATCGCATATTTTGCTGAAGAATTGAATAAAACATAGATTTTGATGTTTGAAGAAGAATGAAGCCAAAAATGCGCAAAATGTGCAAAAGTGCGCAAATGCATGAAGATGGCCAATTTGGCCTATGAAACAGTTTTTAATGATAATTTCTTCTATTTTCTTGTTCTTCACTCTGTTCTTGAAGTTCAAATAGCCATATTTGACTTGCTGACTTGGATTTTCCCATGATTTGCTTGGTCTTGACTTGAAGATGAGTTCAAGGCTGACTTGAAGAAATTTTGATGAGGGTTATCTGTAGCTGGTCTTTACCATTACTAGTGTTTTGCTCTTTGATTATTGAATGAATTGACTCCCCAAAAATGATATGGGAGTGATGACTACTGCTTTTGAAATAAGAAATAAAAATAAAAATAAAACATAGAAGTAAAAGAAAATGAAATAAAATAAAAATGAAAAAGAATTGACATAAAAAGACAGTAAAGAAGTAGAAATAAGAAAACTTCTGAGGATTGATCCCCTTGTGGTGAGTTGCTTGATTTTGGCCATAATTTTTCCTGAAAAGATAAAACCAAAAATTTGATGCTCACGGAGTGGCCAAGGTGTTGTTTTACAAGAAGTAGAACCCTCAGAGATGCATACCAGGAGATGGAACTTACTTTCATAAATTTCACTCGCCACCAAGCATCATAACAGAATAGAAAACTTTGCCATAAATGAATTTGAGTTGAAGAATGTCTTGAATAATATTGAATGGCATAATTTGGAATAATATTTGTGAAAGAAAGAAAAAGAATAAGAAGGGAATGGGAATTTGGCCATATCTTGATGAAAGGTCCAAATTTGAGGGTATTGATGTTGCAAAGCCTTCTAAACCTGTCCAAAGAAATTGACAAGTGCTCACAAAGTGGCCAAGGTGATGCTTACAACATATTTGAGTAGAATACCCCCTTAAAGGTGCATTCCAGGAGAGGAACTTACTTTCATAAACTCCAATCCCCACCAAGCAGCATAAATCAAACTCTTGAGGAATTTGGGCCAGGCTTGTCTGGATACAAAGTGTGAAAATCCTTGACAAGGTCTGGGGAGTTGGTAAGGTTGGAAGCTGGACCCAAGTTGTTCTTTATGGGTCTTCATTGAATCCTTTCCACTCCACTAGATACCATAATGTACCTCTCTTAAGTTTTGAGTCCAGAACCTGAGCCACTTCCCATTATTCTTGCTCTTCCACTATTACTGGAGGTGGTGGCAATTGGTGTCGATTTGGGATAGCTGATTGCTTCACTGGTTCTAACAAGGACACATGGAAGACAGGGTGAACTGACTTCCATTGTTGAGGCAACTTGAGGTTGTGAGCCTTGAGGTATATTTTACATACCCAAATAGGCCACAATTATCTTAAAAAGAAATTTTGAATTATGCAAAACTCATAAGTTATGCATATATCCAAAATTCATCATTTTCAATTTCAGAAAAGATGAATAACTTTTTATTGAGTAAGTAAATCCATGGATTTAAGACCAGATTTGGATTCTACACAAAAATTCACCTAGGGTAGCTCCAAAGAGTGAATAAGCTCAATTTAAGTATTTGAGGTGGTAAAATGGAAAATACTTCAATACCACATCATTAATACCACATAAAAGATTTGTGAAAATTTTTGTTTTTCTTAATTTTTAGCCAAAATAATGGGAAAGTGAGAAATCCCATGTTACATATACACTAAGAATAGTGTTATGCATGTTTTGAGCACTTAATATCATGGTATTCTTACATGGACTTTTGGTACACCCATAGTGGATATCTCACTTTAAGCTTAAATTACTATTTTGACGTAAAAATTAGGCAAGGGGGACAAAAGACATCAAAGAGAGCCAGGGTACCCAACTTCTGAGGACTCAGAGGCGTGGATAGCTCCAGAGCATGGATCCATGGCTCATCTTGGCCCAATTGGTAAACTAAAACTCTTTGGGAACTTGGTTACCAAGTTACACCTACTGTAATTATAAGAAAAATAGCAAATAACCTGCTATTTTGACGTGCCAAGGAGGTAATAAGCTACTTAGGCTCCTGTAACCACGTCAATTCTTGATGAATTTCCATGAATAGACCCTAAAAGAGTAATTAAACCCTTTTGGGATCCATATTCATTGATTTACCTCATAGCAACCAGCAAAATACTGCTATTTGCAATTCTACATAGAAATGAGGTAAAAACTTCAAAAATTCATTAAAAATACAATTCTTAATGAATCTTCCTGAAACTTTCAGGACCAATGAAGAACTGTAATATCCATGGTACAACCAAAAAGAATTATGGTTTTACTAGTAAAATTCAAAGTTTTACTTACAGTCCATTTTTGACCATTCTACGTGAAACACTGAATCTTCAAAAATTCACAGTAATTACAACCTGTGATGAAATTGGCAATAACATTGATAACTTTGAGAAATCAATGATTATTTTAGAATAAAAGAAGATTTACAGATGTTACTCCTTTTATTCTTAACCATATTGGGGTTGGTAGTCACGTAAAAGCATCAATTAAGTAATTATGATAATCTTACGTGACAACAGATGATGCAATCATTAATCCAAAAAGGTTTATTGTTTTCTCACTCACTGGTTTTTCAGTTTGCTCCATGGCACGCCTCTGTGAGCTGTTGTTGACTTAAAAGAAGCCTCTTCTTGCTGTTTTTTCCAATCATCATCTTATCAATTTATTAAATCATTATTACCAACAAGTAAGTATTAGTTAAAGCTATTCTTAAGTGTTTTAAATCTTTCCAAATCATCCAGAAAGACGTGAAATCATAGAATCCAACTATATATTGTTGTAATACTGTTATAAATCCTTTTGATCCCTTAAATCCACAATTCCACATCAAATTTCTCTACTCTTATCTATCAATAAGTTCTTTGGAGTATTAGTGAGTCATTTATTTTTAGTTCTTAAAGTTTTTCTCTAGTAATAGTTTTCTTCAAGAATTATATTCATAATTATTCTTGTAAAAGATAATTATATATTAAAATAATTTTATTATTTTAATAAAGAAGTTTTTATTATTAAATTCTTCTTGTAATTGATTCTAGTAGACAATTACTGCTCACTGTTATAATCACTTGTAGTGTATAACACGTGAAAGAAATAATTTTATAATTATTTAATTGTGGTTATAATAATTTTTTATTATTATATTTCATAAGAACAGACATAGTACTGTTGATTAATAGTAATATTATCATCAGTTTCATAGTCACATCTTACAGAGGTGATATGCATGGCTGCCAATCTTCTTGAGAACTTAAAAGGGTCCCAGCCATCTTTCTGAAAGTTTCTTGGTGGGTCTTGTTGTCTTGATGTTCTTGGAAGCTAGCCATACTTTGTCCCCAGGTTGGAAATCAGGTGGAATTGCTCTATTTCTATCTGCATACTTCTTAAAACACATTATTGCTGACTCCAATTCTTCTTTGACAACTTGCTGTACTGATTGGAGTTTTTTTTGATAACTTTGCAGCAGGTGTATCTTGAGAAATGTGAATTGAGTCAAAGCTGGGATTTCTTACCTAAATGGTGAAAAATGGGGACTGTTTTGTTGATGATTGTTCTGCATTATTATAGGCAAATTCAGCCAGAGGGAGCCAGGTTTGCCAGTCATCTTGATGGTAACTGACATACATCCAAAGATACTCTTCTAGAATCTGATTTACCCTCTCTGTCTGTCCATCTGTTTCAGGGTGGAAGGCAGTTGGAAGATCTCTTGATATCTTGAGCTGCTGACACAATTGAGTCCAAAATGATGAAACAAATAATGAACCTCTATCACTAACAATACTGATTGGAAGACCATGTTTGGAAAAGACATGACTAATGAAGATTTGAGCTAAGTCCAAAGAAGTGATTGTTGAATAAGTTGGAATAAATATTGCCATTTTTGAAAATCTGTCTACAACTACTAAAATTGAATCAAAGTTGCTTGACAAGGGCAATTGAGTGATAAAGTCCATTGATAGTGAATTCCAAGGACCAGATGGAATTTGAAGAGGCTTGAGTAATCCAATCTTCTTATGATTAATGTTCTTTTTTCTTGAACATTTCTGACATGAGGACACATATTCCTTGATAATTTGTTTCATGCCAGCCCAATAAAAAACCCTCTTGATGAGCTTGAGGGTCTTCTCCTGGCCAGGGTGGCCAGCCAACAGTGAGTCATGACGGTTTTGAAGGATATCCAATTGAAGTTCATGATTGCTTGGGATGACTACTCTATTTTTGAATAATGACAATTTGGCTTGAGGTTCAAGAGTATAATCTGAGATTGATTCACCTCTTGCTAATTGCTTGAGAATTTCCTTATAATCTTTGTCTTGCCATACTGCCTTCTGAACTTGATCAACTAAATCTGAAAAAACTTCAACTTTGATTGAGAAAAATCTTGACTCTTTAATTTAATTTTGCTTGAGAACTTGATGAAATTTTTGAGGATTCTTGCTGATGAAGTTTACCCCCCTCTCTGGGTACACGTTGTCCCAATGTGACAAGGCATCTGGTAAAGTGGCCAGTCTGCCTGGGCGGTAAGTGATAGAGAAATGAAATTCAGAGAGAAACTCAGCCCAACGGGCTTGACAGCAAGTAAGGACTTCAGAGGACATAAAAGATTGAAGGGAAGAGTGGTCTGTCAAGACTTCAAAGGAATCAGACAGAGAAAGAAGAAAGGCTCCCCAGTGCTTGAGAGCCCAAACTATGCCAAGTAGTTCCTTGTCATGAATTTCATAGTTGAGCTCAGCTGGGAGGAGCTTGCAACTATCAAATGAAATGGGATGCTTTCCTGAGTCATTCACCTGACTCAGTACGGCACCCAATGCATAATCAGAAGCATCAGTCTCTACAATAGCTGGTAGAGAAGGATTGAAATGGGATAGGATAGGAGAAGTGGTGAAAGCTTCTTTGAGTATTTGAAACTGACTAAGAGCTTCCTCATTGAAGATGAAAGGAGAATCTTTTTTAAGGAGGGAAGTGAGAGCAGAGATTTTTTTGGAATAATTTTTAATGAAACAACAATAAAAGTTGGCAAAGCCAAGGAAAGATTGGAGTGCTTTGATTTTCTTTGGCTGAGGTCAATTGAGGATTTGCTGAACTTTGGAAGAATCCATCTTGAGGCCTTCACTTGAAACAACATAGCCCAAGTATTCCACACTTGAGGAATGGAATACACACTTTGAGGCTTTGGCAAACAAATTATTGTCCCTTAGTGTTTGGAGGACAGAGTCCACATGTTTGACATGTTCCTCCTGAGAACTAGAGAAGACCATAATATCATCTAAGTAGACTACAACAAAAATATCCAAGAAGTCTGCAAAGATATCATTCACAAGATTCTGGAATGAAGCAGGAGAATTGGTCAAGCCAAATGGCATAACTGCCATATTTAGTTCTAAAGGCAGTTAAGTGCTCATCACCCTCTTTGATTCTCAAGAGGTTATAAGCACCACACAAATCTATCTTGGAGAAGATAGTAGCACCGTAAAAGAAGCTGATTAATTGGAGGAACAGGATACCTGTTCTTCCTAGTGACAGCATTAAGTTTGCGGTAGTCAACACACAAACGAAGGCCACCATCCTTTTTCTTAACAAAAAGGACAGGTGCTCCTGTTGAAGAGGAGCTTGGCCTGATGAAACCTTTCTCTACATTCTCTGAAATGTAGGCCCGCAGTGTTTCTGACTCATTCTTTGATAAAGAGTAGATAACACCAACTGGAGGTAGAAGAACCTCCCGTTTGATATGATGATCACAGGCATGGTGTGGAGGAAGTTTCTCTGCTTTCACCTTGGAGAATACATCCAAATATTTGTGATAAACAGGAGGGACTACCTTCAGCACATTTTCAATCTCTTCTGGCTCTTCCTCCTCATCCCACTGCTCCTCCAGGGAGGCATGAAAAGATAAAGGAGGAAGGTCCACATCCCCTTGAAAGAGATGAAGTGAAGATATAGCAACATCTTCTCCAACATCTTTCATCTCTTTGAAGAATTCATCTCTTAATGGAAGTAATGACTGAGAGGGAATGATCGAAGGGATATGGACAGAAGGAGGAAGGGAAGGTGTCTTAAGTTCACCAACCAGAGCAGCACTGTTGACAGCAGTGGTAAAGTCATTACTAGTAGAAAAAATAATACCACTAGAATCATGGGTGATCAATCTATTTTTCCAATCAATAATGGGATTAATATTGTAAAGAAAATCATAGCCCAATATTAGGTATTCTCCCTTGGGTTAATCTATGATAAAGAAATCCCATTCAAAGCTTGGGAATGAAGGCAAGTCAACAACCCACTTGGTATAATGGGTGATGAACAGGGAAGTGGATTCATTGGAGTCCAAAATGAAAAGTGAAATCTTTTCAGGGAGCTCTGACATGGTCAATGAGTACTTGAGAACAAAATTCTTTGCAATAAAAGAGTTTGTAGCACCAGAATCAATGAGAATACTATAAAAAATATCAGAGAGAGAAGAGAAAATAAGAAATTTTAAAGATTTCTTGACACTAGTATTCAGAGTGCACAATTTGCTCTTGAAGGAAATAAGTGAGAACCATTGAACACATAATGATTCCCACTCAGGCTTTTCCCTGCTTGCTAGGGAAGCCTTTTGATGACCCTTGCCTATTCTCAGGCCTCTTGAAGCATTTTTCAAATGGGTGCTTTCCACCACAATAATTGCACAAGCCTTCTTTAATCTTCCTCTCCTTTTCAGAACCAATTAATTTTCTGTCCTTATTGAGGAGAGCGCATGAGGCTTGTCTTTGGACACTTGAAAATTCTTCCCCTTCTTATTCTTCCTGTGATAAGGCTTCTTTGAGGATGAACTTTGAGGGGGCTTGGAGGAGTTGGATCCACCGCTTGGAGGCTTCTTCTCTTCATGACTACCCTTTTCCTTCTGCCTTTGATGGTATCTGGTATGTAATTTCAAAGAGATGTCCATGAGCTCTTGAAGGCTATCAAAGTTTCCAGGGTGAGAAGCCAATTGGTCCAACAATCTTGATGCCAAGCCTCTCCTATACACATGAATATAGGCCCTTTCCCCCCAGTCTCCAATTCTTTACATTAAACTTCTGAAATCTGCTATGTACAAGGAAACTTGACCACTTTATTTCATTCTGAGATTGTCTAACTCTTGTTCAGCTTTCCTGACTTCATCAGGATCACCAAACAGAGTGAATAGTTGGGTTTTAAACAACTGCCAGTTATTGAGGAGATAAGAAGGGTCTTCATTGGAGATATTTGAGAGGTAAGGTTCAATCCATTTTCCAGCTCTACCAGTAAGAACAGAAGTTGAGTATAAGACCTTCTTCCTGTCAGAGAAGAAGTTTTCTGGGTAATTATGGAAAATTAATTGACAATATTGGATAAATCCTCTCAATTTATAAGCTTTAGTACCATCAAAAGAATCAGGTGCCTTCATTGATGGAGTGATGAATTCAGGGACTTTTGAAATGTCCCTTGGGGCAACTGCTTGAGTGAGTTGACCCATGAATTGAGTCATCTGCTCTATCATTTTGAGAAAATTTGGCTCAGCTTGAGAGACAAAAGGTTGATTAGAAAGGGCTAGATTTGGAGCTTCAGAAGCCTCAGGGGCACCTGCCAAGGCAGCTTCTACTTCAGTTTCTTCAAACTCCTCCCCCTCTTCATCTTCAGCTTCCCCTAATCTGCTTCTAGGCCCTTGAGGAATGCTTGGATAGCCACCCAACAAGCCAGAGAATGATCTTGACCTTCTTGACTTCACACCTCCTCTTCTGCAGGGTGCTGCTCCTTCCATTGGTGGTCCTCTGTCCAAGTTTGCACTCAATTTATGAACTGTTGGTATGCGGTCAAGAAGAGCCCTTGCTGTAGGAGTGAGAACAGCTTGATGTCTTTGAGATCTTGTATTCTTGGCTGGGGGGCTATGCTGAACTGGCATTATTGAAGAAAGAAAATAAAACTTGATGATACTTGAGAATAAACAAGGCTTGACCAAAAACAATCAAATGAGAATCTTGATGAACTTGAGAAATCAATCGATAGTCTTGAAGTGAATCAATATGAATAAATCTTGAAGAGTGAAGATGACAAAGTCAAATTCTTATGAATAATCAATTTAAATTAATAAGCCAAATCAAGTCAATCAGTAAATAAAATCAAATAAATCAAGTCAATTCAAAATCAAATCAATTGTGTCTTGAGGAATTCAATCAATATCTTCAAAAGTCAATTCAATTTTCTTGAGGAATCAAATTCAAATCAATCAATTAAAACAAATCTTGAGGATAAATCAGCTATCTTGAGGAATCAAATCAGATCAATCAATTAAATCAAATCAGAGTCTTGAGGTAAAGTCAATTTCTTGAATAATCAGATCAATCAATCAATAATTCTTGAGAATTTCAAATCAACAATGATAACCCCAATTCAATAAACTCCTGAAATGATGAATCAATTAATCCCAAATTCCAATCAATTAAACCTAATAAAAGAACCTGAATTCAGACAGAAAATGAAAATGAGATTTGATTGAGAATTAAGAGGAAATTAAATGAAATGGTCAGCAAAATCTTTGAAATGAGAAAGAGAATCAATTTTCATTTAAATGAAATGAATGAGATGAAAATTGATGAGAGATAATGAAATCATAAAAAATCATAAAATCATGAAAAAATTATAATTGAGAATAAGAGAAATGAATAATAATGAATGAAAGAAAAAGAAGCAATTATGAGTTAATTAAAATAATATCACAGGGGCTCTTCTAAATGAAGAGGGCCTGGCACTCAGTGAACAGACTTACTTATGGAGGGCTCGGAATAAAATACTCAAATGATAAGAGTAATGAAATAAGAGGATAAATTCCTAGTCATAAAATAATAAGCATTAAAAGATATGAGAGAAAAAACAAAAGCAATAATAAAGAGCCAATCACAAATAATCCTGTACCACTGTTTCAACCTGTTCAGAAAAGAGAAAAGGATTAATACAGGATATGGCCACCAGGACTCTACTGAACAGGTGAGGGAAGGCAAAGACTAACTTGATAATTAATAAAATAATATTTCTTAATGAGAAATAAAATAATATTAAATAATAAATCCAATATTTTAATTAACTGGGGAAAAAACCCCCAGGTGGGTGAAAGGGGGCTGGTATATGTGAAAAAGTGCCAGCCTGGTGTTTGAGTGTTGAGAAACCATGACTGTATATGATTGAGGAACCTGTATTTGAGATGTGAAACTGTATTTTGATCTGTATTGAAGGCAGGCCTGTATTTGGTGAATCCTATATTTGGGTTTTGCCTGTATTGAGCTGTATTGAGGTTTGAAACTGTATTTGGTGAATCTTCCATGAAACCCCTTGCTGATTAGGTGTTGGAAGATTTTCCATTAGTAATGAGTGGTAATGGCCTGCCTGTCTCCATGGCTGTGACACCATGCTTTTTCTATCACTGGGAAGTAATCATGAAAACAATACAAAACATGCATTCCTCTAATATGCATGAAATTTCAAAAGGCTTTCCTGAGCTTCAGCTTGAATCTGCAAAGCTCAAGACTAGTTTTCCATATTTGGCACATTGTTCTTAATTGAATTGGTGTTAATATAATTTCTGTTACACGTTCCATTCATAAAGAGCAGGAGTGCTCCTACCCACAGCTCCAAAGCATTTGGAATACTCTGCTTGAGCCTGCTGAATTTTTTGTTGCCATACATGATGGCTGTTCAAGAAACTTATGGTAATTTGTTTGGACGCAACATGCAAGCCAGATTTTATTTGTTGAAAAAAGTTGACAATTTAAAAGAGACTAGGAGATGGCAATGGTGGGTCATGGGGAGGTTGTGTCTAAGTTTGATGAGATATTGAAAAGTTATTGAAAATCTGCAACTTTACTTGCGATTGAACCTCACTTCACTTTTGCTCATCACTTCCAGATTTATTCATGTCCCATCACCAAGACCAAATCAAAAATCAAGTAAGTTGAGGAAATTCTCCAAGTTGTGGCTTCTTCAAAAGCATCGCGATTAATGATTCTGTGTTTTTGCAGGTTTTATGTTGCTATTCACCCGATTTACGACCATTTGCGATTTTGTTATCAACAGTAAACTTTTCATCAAGGGCTATCATTCAAATATCGTCGTCTGGTATACATGTTGAGGTCGAAATCGGCAAGACCTTACAAGGTGAATCCTCGTATTTTATTGCGGGATTCATGTCGGAAACTTATTGGAAAGCTCGCTCTGCCTCGTCATCTTGATTGTTTTTTAGCGCATGCATATCTTGAAAAATCGGCTTTCACAGATTGGGAGTTCAACCCGCCATTGGCTGATAATAGGGACAAGAATCAAAGTCAACTTGAGAATTTGCAAAATGAAGAAACTGAGGCAGAGAACGAAGAGGAAGAAGTCGAAGTCAAGTTTGAAGTTTCTTTAACTGCCCTCATTGAATGCCTTAACGTATTCGGGACGGCCACTTCTCAAAAGTCTTCAAAAAACTTCAATCAAGATCATGATCATCAAAACGAAAAATCTCATTCGAAGATGTGGGATGATAGATTGAAATCTAAGAAACAACCAGCTAGTGCAATTCGTATATCCTACGATGGCGAAGGTCATCCGTTAGTTTTATTGTAGGTGGATTGAAACTAATATTTCTTCAAAATTCATAGGAATGATTTGGAAAAAGATCAATGGCCCAAAACTTGCTTGAAATTAATCCGCTTCAATTCTCCTTTGATTTCTCCCTTGATGATTTATACCTGTCAAGACAGGATAGAGGACAGTGGAGTGGTCACAAGGTGTTCGCTTGTAACTTATGAACCCGACGAGCTGGCAGAAATGGATTTTCCAGTAGATAGGCAAGTAGTTCATTTAATCATGAAAGTAAGTACATCTCCAAGAGAAATTCGACTTTATCGTTAATTTAAGCATTGAAAATTACTAAAGCTTGCCTGGTTTAGAGCGATTGGCTCAAGTCAGCCTTTTCTCAATTTGACGATAAAAGTGGTTCGGAAATCGCCTTTATGTTCTCACCACCTGCAAAGAATGCAAAAAATTCCAGTTATCAACGGTTATCTAGCACTAACGGGACACGAATAGGAATCGTTCATCCCACATTTAGGATTGAAGTCGACGGTGACATGGGATGCTGGACAACAGATTTTCCTAATGATAAAGATATCTTGGAAAGTTTTGAATGCAAGCCACCTGAAGGGCTAGATCCAGAAGATATTGATCGAATGTCTTTTATTAGAAACTCGTACGTTTTTTATTTTATCCCAGAGACAATTATATCTGCTTTGACTATTGTGACTGTTTTTACAATAAACTTAGTTACAAGTTATCACATATTCTCAAGTTTAAAAAAGCTCTGGATGTTTCAAGCAAAGCTGTCAGTCTCATCATTTGTCTTGATTTATATTTCTTTACATTTTTAGCACATTTTGCTCATCTTTAATTTGACAGTCTTTAAGGGTAGACGACACCGGATTCTTGAGTCTTCAACTCTTAGTACGCTTAGAAGAAAGTCCTACCATGAAAACTAGAACCGGCTATGTCGAGTTTTTAGTGCGTGGTTTCTTCCCATTTTGTCTTTTCCGTTAAGAAGTTAAGAAACGTCTGATATGCTATTTCTTCAAGTGCGTGCCGCTTGAAGACGGATAAAAGTTTCGTAGATGCGTAATTCGGTTTTCGTTCAGTTTTGAGTGTCACAAAAACCAACTACAATGTGTGTTTTTCCTTCACCCCCTTTCACTTTCAAAAAACGATGAAAAATTCTTAATGCTTTATATCTCCCAATTTTGAGTTGAACTTACTAATCGTAAACTCATTCTGCTTTTGTCTTTCAGCTCAATTATAGACTTGCTTAATTCTGTATACCTAATAACCTGATGTTCTAAAAATAAAATAAATAATAATATATTCTTTTTGTTATTCATAGAAGCTAGTAAATTAGTTTAATCCAATCTTAAATAATGAGAACATCATTTAACTTGATTCAAACACAACTTTTTTGTATCCTTTTAGCATCATTACCCCATTGTGATGAGTTAATAAAGTAAAAGAAGAATAAATAGCAAAAGCATTGAATAAAATCAAGTTTAACCAGTGAAGATAATATCACCTTCAATGATGGATTCAAAATGATGATTTTTCTAAAAAAAAACTGCAGCAAACCTTTTAACAAAGTTGTCAAGAAACTTGGACTTAGATTTCAGTCAAAAACCAGGAAGGCTGAAATTTAATAGGAATTTAATTTGTAGCACACTTTCAAAAAGTATTGATCAATGCCATTATGTCATTAATTAACAATGTTATCTGTTTTGTAAGCTGTGCTAATCCACCAACTGGTAAAATACATTATACTTCCATTTTCTACATTTTTGAATATTAAAAAGACAATTACATATTTTCAATAAATCAAAAAACAATCTAAAATCTTAAAATAGGGCGGTTCAAAGATGCAACATCCCAGCTTTAATTTATTCAAAAGCCTTGGTTTTTTTGCTTAAAATCCCAAATTGTTTTAGCTGGGTTCCCCTGTGATTTCACACAAATCCTGCCTCCAATATCAAACAGGTGAAACCTAATTCTTTGATCAGTTAAGTTTTTTATTTCCCTCTGTTTCATTCCCCAATCCTTAGAGCTTATTTGTTTAATTTAAGACATAACTATCCTATGCAAACAATCATGAATTCAATCACACCAATCAAGAAAGACAATACCACCTCATTCAAAATCATCAGGTCATTTAACAAATCCCAAGTACTTGTCTATAATTAATTGGATTTCAGTGAATTCCAACTTTAACTCTTGTTTTGCAACCTCAGGAACAACCTCCATAGGCTTACCATCCTCCTCTGAGCAAAATGGATTTCACTAGCTGGTGTCACAGGGGCTCTTGGACAGAAATACAAGAGTGGCCTGGCACTCAGCAATCAGGGAACTCACTTGGAAGACTCCAAAAGAATAAAGAATAAAAGTAATAAGACTGAATTCCTCTAAAAGATATGCAGGTACAAGATGAGATGCAAAAGAGGAAAGGGAAGCCAAATGGCCAAAGAGCCAGCCAAGTAAGTCCTTAATCACTGTTTCAACCTTCCAAAAATGAATAATGGAATTAGTAAGGATATGACCACCAAGTATCCATTGACAGGCGAAGAAAGAGAAAGAGAAAGGTGCTAAATGACTGACTTAATAATATCAGTATTTGCTTAACTAAAATGAAAAGAAAATAAGGATAAAATAAAATCAAAGTATATTAATTAACTGGGGAAAACCCCCCAGGGTGGAAAGGGTAGCCGGTATATGTGAAAAGCTGGGAGCTTGAGTTCTTCAGGCTGAAAACTGATCTGTATTGATCCTGGAGGCTGTATTGATTGTTTTGGGAATTGATACAGCTGGCTAATATTGAAATTGAATTGGGTTGAATGAACTTCCCATGCTTGAAAATGAAATACAGTTCTTGATGGATCCAGACTGTACTGAAATGAATATGGTTGTCAAGATGGATTGAGTGGAGCTTTGACACTTGACAGCTTCTTTTTGGCACTGCCTCTTGAATACACTTTGAGAATGGATTGACAGTATTCCCTTGGAAGGAATACTTGGAGTGAGAATAACCAATGACTGCTTGATGGCGTCATTGATCTTTGACGCTGAAACACTTGCTCTTGAGCCTTGATGATTCCTCTGAATGATTGGGTGACTTGATGACGTGATGAGATGTTGGAATGTTGAAAAGACCATTTGATATTGCCACCATTGAATTGCTTTTGAAAAATGATGCACAATGATATATAACATCATTTATGGCATATTGGTTGAATGGCAAGAAGATTACGTCCAAAGGTCTTGAGGTGGAAAGGCAGAGGGGAAAAGGATGGATTTGATGGCTTCAGAGCTTGGAAAGGTGTTTCTGGGCCCTTTGGGGTTTTTGGCCACTTTTGGGTTGTGAGCCAAAAACTGGCCCAAAAGGACGGAAAGTGTCTTTTGGACACTTTGCGTCAAAGTGCACAAAAATGCCCAAAGTGCGCAAACACCAGGGCGAATCTCGCGTCAATCGTCGGCGATTGACTTCACATCGCACCGCGGTCAGTATAAAATCTTGCTTCAGTCGCGTTAGTGTCACTTTATAGTCACTGGATTTAGTGGGTCACGTCACGTCAGCGTCAAGACAACGTCAATCGTCACATGTGTCACATGAGAATATCACTCAAAGCCCAAACCCATTTCAACACTATGCGCAACGTTCGTGTAATTTCACCTCATTGGCTTCCGCCTCCCCAACGCTTAGCATGCTTACGCACCCGCACCGCCCTCCATCCGGATGAGACTCCGACACTGCCCGCCCCTCTCCGTCCTCACCACTCCTTACGCTTTCACACCCCCGCCTCTACCATCCTCACGCTTGTGTAGTACCCTCCCGACATGCCTCCGACAACGCTTACCATCCTTACGCTCATGTAGTGCCCTCCCGACATGCCTCCGACAACAGTTACCCTCCCTCCCCACATTCTCCCGACACTGCTTACCATCCTTACGCTCATGTAGTGGCCTCCCGACATGCCTCCGACAACGCTTACCCTCCTCACGCTTCCGTATTACATCCATAGTGTACAGTACGGTGGCTTGTTGGCGTGCACGATGAACGCAATTGCCGAAATATGCTGAGTGGCCTTCTCTGCCAACAGGACCTAAGGGGATATTGGTCAGTATATTCACCATGTTGTGGCTAGGGTTTAAATCATGAGACTCACAAATTAAAACGTAATAAGTGGACTATTTAAGACAAGAATTGTGTCTCCTGTTTCGCCGACAAAACCATTTTATTTCATATCCATCAAATGAACACTTTGCTTAGTCCTTACCTCATGAGCATTGAATAGTTCAAAAGTTGACTTTAGTAGGTTTCTCACTAGTCAACTTTATTCAATGTCTCACAGGGAAGTGATTTCATTTGCATGAGATGAAATAATTTGCAAAACATCGCCTCCTTCAATTTCCCGACAAATTGCATTTTGCAAATGCGATTATTTTACTTGCACCTTTTTTCTTGAATTTGGATCTTTTATCAAAAAATTTTCAAACAAGTTATCAATCAACTCGTCACCATCTATTTGCTTAATAAACTACCTCTGCTATGGCCCGAACCCCGGGAAATTCAACAGAATTCAATGAACAACCAACTTCAGCCCCAAAGAGTGGAAGTGAAATCTCTGATATCGCCAGTAGTCGTGAATTGTGAGCCTTAGAGGTAATTTCATATACCCAAAAGACCACAAATATAAAAAAATAACATATTAATATAAATAAAATAAATTTATTTATATTATTAAAATAAAAATAAAAAATATAAATATAAAATTATATTAAAAATAAAAAATTAATTATAATTTAAAAATAAAATTACTTTAAATTTTGTAAATATAAAATTACATTTATACTTGAAAAATTTAAGTAAAAATGAAATTTTAACAAAATTGTGAAAAAATAAATAAATTTGGAAAAAAGTTAAATAAAATTTATTATAACTTTTTATCCAATAAATAAACATATAAATTTTATTTCACCATTGGATTCCTCATAAAAAATCAGGTGGGGTCACCTCTGGGTGAAATTTTTGTAACTCAACTCTAAATAAGCTTAAATTAAGTTTTTAGTATTTTCAATACAAAAGTTGAAAATCCTCAAAACCTTAATTTAATTCACACCACATGTGGTGTTAACCATCAATTTTTGTGTTAAAATTGAGGTGTTGTGTTTAGTTTAGAAGTTATGAGGAATTGAAGTATTTTCAATTGAATTCAATTGAAATGTCAAAATGTGCGCGTGTATTACATAAGTGAACTTTGATTTACATATGAGGTGTCAATTATTACTGTATTGTACTGTACAATTGAATTGAATTACATATGTAAATTATAAGTATAATACATGATGAGGAATTAAAGGAAAAATAAATTGGAAAGATTAAATTTGGGGGGGAAAAGGAACTCCAGCTCTAAGGGGGAGCTAGACCCCCAAAATCCTTGCTGACAGGCGTGGGATGTCAAAATTCACGCAAAAGTTCATCACTTTTGGCCTGGAATTGAGTTACAGGGTCTGTGGACTCAATTGATGATGAGGTTTTGATACCAACTGGGGTAGTTTTAGCTGTTGCCAAGAGGGTAAAACTACCCTTAAGATAAAACAATCATAATAAAAACAGTTTTAACTGGTTTCTACGCCTCTGACACACATTCTGACGTGTTTTGAAGGCTCTAGGCCTGGTATTGCTATAGTAATGGCTGATTTAAGGGTCTAAAATGGCTTAAACCAGCCCTTTTTGGTCTAAACCAGGGTTCAATGATGCCATAATTGGCTTTTCTGTTGTCAGACTGTTTTTCACGACTGACAAGAGTAAATTTTACTTTTGGAGTAAGAGAATTGATGGCTATAAAAGAATGTCTTCTTTGCCCCACTTTTCTCTTCATGTTAGAATCTTTTCCTTTTATTAATTAGTTTAAAAACTGTTAAACCAATCAATAAAAGATTCCAACCACCACTTTTAAATCATTTTAATCCTTTTAACCACGTGAAAAAATCATTATAATCATTGTTTGTAACTCTTATAATCATTTTTACCCCTGAACCACCCCAAAAGTGAATTAAAGCATCTTTCATCACTGTTAACTTTGTCACTTTGTTTCCAAATTCACTCTGGTCACTTTTGGGCGTGTTTTCTCTTTAATATTCTTTTTAAAGACTTTGTTCTTTAATTAATTGCTTGCAGTTCTTTGCTCAATTAATTCCAATTGAAATTGCTCTTGAAGAAATTTCTTTTGTAGCCTTAAAATATCTCTTGTAGAGTATTTTTTGGATAAATTTTTATTGTTGGTAAAACAATAAATTTTTATAATATTATTGTTTTATACTAATAAAGTTATAAACAATAAAATTGGCGTGTTTTCTCTTAAAAATAATATTTCATACTATTTTTAATTGATTTTTACCTTATACAAATTTTGAGGACAGGAAAAGTACTTGATTTTTAATCAAAGTTTCATATCCACACCTTACATTTGGGGGCCCAGCCGTGATATTTTACCTGTGACATATTTTTTACTCTTTTTAAATCTTTTTTTCTTATATTGAAAAATTTAAAAACATATAAAAAATACTTATAATCCAAAAAAAAAATCCTTAAAAAATAATTTTTTTCATATTATAAGTGAGGCTTATATTTTTATTTCTTTTTTGAAATAACCTTTTTTTTACTTAATTAATTGGCTTTTTCATTAATTTTAGTGTCTGACAACGTGGTAAGACAAGAAAACATTGAAACAGCCTCAACAGTAACCAGCATTATCCCTGCCAGTACTGTTAATTCTGATCATAATAGTACTGTTATTGTGACTCAAAATAATCAACCTGAACCAATATCTTCTGAATTAATTAACTTGGATATAAGTAATACACTTCAGAAAGCCAAAAATTTGGCCAATAGTAAGTTTTTGACGTAAAAATACTATTTTAAGCCTTTTTTAACCATAATTATGCCTTCAACCAGGTCAGGAGCCAGCTACAACCCCTCAAGCAGCTCCCAAAAAGGTAATAGACGTGATTATGGCAGAGGCCAACCAGGTACAGAAGGAAAAGGGTCAGTTGATGACTTCCAAACAACTAAAATGGGTCATTCTGAAGCTGATAATACCATTTTACCTTCAAAAAGAGCTGACACCGCCACAACAAGCCTCTGTGGACATATACAAAGCCAGCCACAGTGCATACAACAATGCACTCCAATTCAAGGAGTACCAGATCCTTGCAGACCTGTGGAAGAATTGCATGAATTCTTACCTGACAGTAAGAAAATTCTTGGGCCATCCCAACACTTGCAAATTGCTCAATGGATGGCATCCATTGATGGAGAAGAAAAACATGATGCTTTTGACACTGGAATGGAGGAAAAACAACCCTCCACCACCAAAACCAGTGCCAAAAACAGCCCCAGTGGCCAGCAGCAGCAATTCCAACGTGAAAAAGCAGCCACAACCTCCAAACAAGGGCAAAGGGAAGGCACAAGCTCCAAAACCTTACAGCCAGGGCTACAGGATTCCAAAGATTCAACAGGATGCCATGGAAAATGTATTTCAGATGGCCAGAACCATGATGGAATTACAAAAGAAGGAGGAAGCCAGATTAAAGTTCCAGAAATGATTTCTGATATATTTGATTCCATCCCAGAGTTGTATGATGCTATAAATGACGTGAAAAAACATCTTTCTGATGAAAATGAATCCATTTGTAACAACATTAAAACAAACAACCTGAGTCTGTGCCAAATTAATGAAACACTTATGTGTTTTGAAAAAGTTTTAAGAACAATTAAAAATTCTAATAATGACAATTCTTCTAACATTAAAATAAATGAACAATCTGCCATTATTAAAGAATTAACAGATAAATATTCTAAATTCAATATTGATGACATGATTGAAACAAGAATTAAACAAGCCATAAATATTATCAAGACAGATAACAAGAAAGTCCTTGATGACATTTCAAATTCATTTACTGAAGTAAAGACATATACCATTGCCTTGAAAAAGTGTTTTGATGCTTCACAAGAAGAAGTATCAAAATTATCAATGAAATTGAATCAAGTCACTGCTGATAATACAAGACAGACAGAGTTATGGCAAGAACTTACACATAAAGAAGACATGTATAAAATTGAAGTAATAAATTTAATACAAAGCTTCCAACATGAATACAGAAATTCCCAAAGGTGTAGCAACAGTAAAATGAATGACATTGAACAATTACTGAACACCTTACCAAGAATGTCTACACCTCTAAATCAAAATGAGGGCACAAGAATTTCAAATCCACAAGTATTGGATCCTGATAATTCACAATTAAAAAATGAATTATCCACTTCTTTTCATAACTTGGAACCATCAATGGGACAAGCACTCTTGAAAGAAGTTCCAAAACTTAAAGAATGGCCTCACTTCAGTGGTGAAGGAGAGTATGACCATATGGAATTCATTAGAGGTATTGACATGATCAAAGAGGATTTTGAATTACCAGACAGATTGGTAACAGCCAGGTTTAACACCTTGTTTACCAGATCAGCTCACAGATGGTACATCAAAATAAGACAAGCACATGGACACCAGAGTTGGACTTGGTGGAAAACCCAAATCATCAACAAATGGGCAAATGATGCTTGGAGGTTTAAAGTTGAAACAGCCTTTGAATCTGCCAAATTTAATGCTGATAAAGACAAAGCTTTACCATGGTTTTGCCAACAAAAGGACAGATTAACAGCATTATATCCTGACATGTCAGAATTTATGATCCATAGAAAAATTCTGAGACAATGTGGAGGTGACTTAGAGCATGCTGTCAAAAGCAGGACTACTGAACAATCTTCAGCAGAGGATATTATCAATATACTGGAAGAAGTAACCACCAGAACCAAAATTGGTTCTAGTAGGGTGAATCTTAAAACAAGGTTTAATACACCTTGGAAAGATTCTGTGGACAAAAACCCCAAAGAAAATTCTAGTAATATTAAATATAAATCTGCAGATACAGTCAGAAAATGCCATATTTGCCAAAGCACCACCCATTTAGCCAATACATGTCCAAAAAGGGGGAAAATCAATGAAATTGACATTGAAAAAGAACCAGATGTTGAAAAAGAAGACATAATTGAAGACAATTCAGATGATAAGTCATCCATATTCTCTGAATCTTCAAAAGATATAGAAAATATCAATGCCACTTTTGACATCATGGAATCTTATTCCCACTTACCACAATTGAGCAATGGTCAAGTTGATTTATCAAAAGTTCAAGATGCACAACTTATGAAGACAAAACCAAACAGAGGAAAAGGTTATACAGCTGGTAACTCCTGTATAACAGAAGTGGTGATTGACAACAAACCCACCAAACCTTTGCTTGACCCAGGAGCCTTCTGCTCTTGTGTTGGAAAATCTTTTCTTAAGACTTGTGTACCAAATTTTGAAGACCAATTGTTACCAATTGATGGTATAAAATTCAACAGTGCAAGTAACCCAATGAAAGCATTAGGAATCTTTGAGACCAATGTCATATTCCCACACATAAATGGGAATTTAAGGATCACAGTTGAATTTGTTGTTATGGAAAATTGCTCTAGTACCCATTTTATATTGGGAAATGACTATTTAATCATGTATGGGATAGATTTACATAATAACAAAGACAGATACTTTACAATTGGAGACAATAAGCGCCAGAAATTTGCCTTTTTACCCTTTAAAAGACAAATTACAGTAAACAAAGTATCACCAGTCAACTTAGAGTTAGAGAAATTCAAGTCTGAACAGTTAAATGAGGCTGAAATAAGCCTTCATCTGACTGATAAGCAAGAAAATGAACTTTCTTCCCTTTTGTATGACCACAGAGGAGCATTTGCTACAGACAAAGAACCCCTGGGAGCAATTATTGGTCATGAAGTTGACATCATTCTTAACATTGAGAGACCTTATCCACCACTCTTAAGAAGACCTGCTTATCCAGCAAGTCCAAAATCAAGAGAAGCTCTAGAAATTCATATCAAAGAACTTCTAGACCTTGGTGTAATAAGAAAAGTAGGCCACAATGAGGAAGTAGAAATAACTACACCAGTCATAGTGGCGTGGCATAATGGAAAATCCAGAATGGTTGGGGATTTTAGAGCTCTGAACACTTACACTGTTCCAGACAGATACCCAATACCAAAAATCCAAATTGCCCTTACTCAAATATCTCAAGCAGTGTATATAACCACTATGGATGCCCTTAAAGGATTCCATCAAAATGTAGTAACACCAAGAGCAAGAAAATATTTGAGAATTATTGTTCATTGTGGAGTGTATGAATACTTAAGGATGCCCTTTGGTATCAAAAATGCACCTTCACACTTCCAAAGAATGATGAATGAAATCTTCCCTGAAGAACTCTCAGAGGGATGGTTAATCATTTACATTGATGACATTATTATCTGTTCAAAGACTTGGGAGGAGCACATGTACAGATTATCAAGAGTTTTGACAAAAATCCAATCAGTAAACATGAAAATCTCCTTGAAGAAATGTCATTTTGGATTTAAAGAACTTAAGGCACTAGGACATGTTGTATCTGGTTTGTCCCTTGGAATTGATAAAAACAAAGTTGCAGCAGTATTGTTAAAACCCATGCCTCAGAATAAGAAGGAAATTCAGTCATTCTTAGGTTTTGCAGGATATTACAGGCAGCACATTAAAGACTTTGCATCCATAGCAAGACCACTTTATAAGTTGTGTGACAAAGACACAGTATTTGAGATGACTGTTGACAGAGTCAAAGCTTTTGAGTCTCTAAGAGAAGCATTGACCACTGCTCCACTCTTACTGATGCCAGACTTTAAATTGCCTTTCAAACTGTATATTGATGCATCAGGGGATGGACTAGGTGCTGCACTTCACCAAGTTCAGATCATAAATGACAAACCTGTAGAAGGACCAATATGTTTCATATCCAGGCAAATCAAACCAACTGAAGCCAGATATGGAGCAAGTCAAATGGAATGTCTATGCCTTGTCTGGGCCTTAGAGAAATTGAACTATTTCTTAGAGGGATGTGTTTTTGAAGTAATAACAGATTGTACAGCTGTGAAATCACTTTTGAACATGAAAACACCTAACAGACACATGCTCAGATGGCAAATAGCCATACAAGAATACAGAGGCAATATGACTATTGTTCATAAGGATGGGAATATTCATAAGAATGCAGATGGACTAAGCAGATGGCCATTACCAAATAACATTGATAATCCTGCTTATGTTCCAGAAGAAGCTTCACCACAAATTCCAATAGAAGGAATAAGTGTTACAGACTTGAACACCACCTTCTTTGAAGAAGTCAGAAATAGTTACACTCAAGATAAGAATTGTAGCATCTTATGCCAATTACTTAACAAAGACTGTAAAGACAACTCTCTAATACATGCCTTGGATGAAGTATGGAGAAAATCTTATAATGAAGGGAGATTTCACCTACTGGATGGTATAATTTACCACAGAACCAAGCACACATGTGTCATGACAGTTGTAGACAGGTCATTAATCAATCTTGTACTGAGAGAATGCCATGATAGTCCCTTTTCAGGACATCTTTCTGAGGACAGAACAAGAGAGAAAGTAAAGACCTGCATATGGTGGCCAATGTGGCAAAAAGATGTTGCAGAATATTGCAAAACCTGTGACAGATGCCAAAAGGCAAATAAATCCACTGGCAAAAGACTTGGAAATATGATGAAAATCCAAGAACCAAACAGACCTTGGGAAATTGTCCATATGGATTGGGTAACTGGCCTACCACCAGGAGGTGACAGGAGCTATAATGCTTGCCTAGTAATTGTGGACAGATTCAGTAAAACTCCAATCTTTTTACCATGTCACAAAGATGATACAGCCATGGATACAGCTCTTCTGATATGGAATAGAGTAGTGTCATGGACTGGGATATTTACAAATATCATCAGTGATAGAGATCCCAAATTCACTTCAGCTCTATGGACAAATCTTCACCAATTATTTGGCACAAAACTGTCTTTCTCTACAGCCTACCACCCACAAACTGATGGTCTGGCTGAAAGAATGATCCAAACCTTAGAGGACATGGTGAGAAGATTTTGTGCATATGGCCTTGAATTCAAAGATTGTGATGGATTTACCCATGATTGGTGTACTCTGTTACCAGCACTGGAATTAGCATATAAAACATCAATCCATTCCAGTACCAATCAAACTCCTGCTATTCTAGAAAAAGGATGGAACCCCAAGTTACCCCAAGATTCCTTGAGGAAAGACTTAATTGAAATACATCCCACAGCTGCTAGCTTCAAAGGAATGCTAGACAAAGCTAGAAAGCATGCAGTAAGGTGCATGGAGGACTCTTTTGCATATGCTAAAGACAAATGGGATAAATCTCATGCAACCCCAGATTTCAAAGTGGGGGACCTAGTTCTTGTATCCACCACTAACTTCAATAACATCAAAGGATGTAAAAAGTTAAAAGACTCCTTTGCAGGACCTTTTGTGATTAAGGCCCTCCATGGAGAAAATGCTGTTGAAGTAGAGTTATCTGAAGAACTTAGCAATAAGCACCCTACATTTCCAGTAAGCTTGATAAAGCCATACAAATCTAGTGATGCTGAGAAATTTCCCTTGAGGAATAAGATTCCCCAAGTTATACCTCCTATTGAGACATCTGGTACTAAGAAAATAACCAAAGTTCTTAAAGAAAGGAAATTAAGAACCAAGAAAGTAAGGGAATACCTTGTTAGGTACAGTGACCCAACTTGTGAAGATGAATGGTTAGAAGAGAAAGATATACCAGAAGCCACCAAACTCCTGAGGAGATTCAGACACACTAGAAACACCAATATTACAAAGTAATATTCTTTTTTAGGGGGAGGGAATGTGAGCCTTAGAGGTAATTTCATATACCCAAAAGACCACAAATATAAAAAAATAACATATTAATATAAATAAAATAAATTTATTTATATTATTAAAATAAAAATAAAAAATATAAATATAAAATTATATTAAAAATAAAAAATTAATTATAATTTAAAAATAAAATTACTTTAAATTTTGTAAATATAAAATTACATTTATACTTGAAAAATTTAAGTAAAAATGAAATTTTAACAAAATTGTGAAAAAATAAATAAATTTGGAAAAAAGTTAAATAAAATTTATTATAACTTTTTATCCAATAAATAAACATATAAATTTTATTTCACCATTGGATTCCTCATAAAAAATCAGGTGGGGTCACCTCTGGGTGAAATTTTTGTAACTCAACTCTAAATAAGCTTAAATTAAGTTTTTAGTATTTTCAATACAAAAGTTGAGAATCCTCAAAACCTTAATTCAATTCACACCACATGTGGTGTTAACCATCAATTTTTGTGTTAAAATTGAGGTGTTGTGTTTAGTTTAGAAGTTATGAGGAATTGAAGTATTTTCAATTGAATTCAATTGAAATGTCAAAATGTGCGCGTGGATTACATAAGTGAACTTTGATTTACATATGAGGTGTCAATTATTACTGTATTGTACTGTACAATTGAATTGAATTACATATGTAAATTATAAGTATAATACATGATGAGGAATTAAAGGAAAAATAAATTGGAAAGATTAAATTTGGGGGGGAAAAGGAACTCCAGCTCTAAGGGGGAGCTAGACCCCCAAAATCCTTGCTGACAGGCGTGGGATGTCAAAATTCACGCAAAAGTTCATCACTTTTGGCCTGGAATTGAGTTACAGGGTCTGTGGACTCAATTGATGATGAGGTTTTGATACCAACTGGGGTAGTTTTAGCTGTTGCCAAGAGGGTAAAACTACCCTTAAGATAAAACAATCATAATAAAAACAGTTTTAACTGGTTTCTACGCCTCTGACACACATTCTGACGTGTTTTGAAGGCTCTAGGCCTGGTATTGCTATAGTAATGGCTGATTTAAGGGTCTAAAATGGCTAAAAATGGCTAAAAATGGCTTAAACCAGCCCTTTTTGGTCTAAACCAGGGTTCAATGATGCCATAATTGGCTTTTCTGTTGTCAGACTGTTTTTCACGACTGACAAGAGTAAATTTTACCTTTGGAGTAAGAGAATTGATGGCTATAAAAGAATGTCTTCTTTGCCCCACTTTTCTCTTCATGTTAGAATCTTTTCCTTTTATTAATTAGTTTAAAAACTGTTAAACCAATCAATAAAAGATTCCAACCACCACTTTTAAATCATTTTAATCCTTTTAACCACGTGAAAAAATCATTATAATCATTGTTTGTAACTCTTATAATCATTTTTACCCCTGAACCACCCCAAAAGTGAATTAAAGCATCTTTCATCACTGTTAACTTTGTCACTTTGTTTCCAAATTCACTCTGGTCACTTTTGGGCGTGTTTTCTCTTTAATATTCTTTTTAAAGACTTTGTTCTTTAATTAATTGCTTGCAGTTCTTTGCTCAATTAATTCCAATTGAAATTGCTCTTGAAGAAATTTCTTTTGTAGCCTTAAAATATCTCTTGTAGAGTATTTTTTGGATAAATTTTTATTGTTGGTAAAACAATAAATTTATATAATATTATTGTTTTATACTAATAAAGTTATAAACAATAAAATTGGCGTGTTTTCTCTTAAAAATAATATTTCATACTATTTTTAATTGATTTTTACCTTATACAAATTTTGAGGACAGGAAAAGTACTTGATTTTTAATCAAAGTTTCATATCCACACCTTACATGAATTAGGCATTGAAGTAGAGAGCCAGTCACATGAAGATAATCAAGATCCACCAGTTCTTCCAGAATGTGAGTATGCATCCATCTTGAATATTTCAAATCTCTCAAAACCTGATATTGTGTCATAGCCTTTATTTCAGGGCAGCTTCCAAGCTCTCAGAAACCAAATTTTAAAAGTTATGAGAAGGAAAAGACTGTTGAACCTTGTGCACCGACAGAAGATGATGGGCAAGATGATGTAATTTTCAGTGGGGAGGTGGAAATTATATCCAAGGAACAATTTGTCTCCAACATTGCTCAAACAATCCCAAGGCTCGAAAAAATCCAAAATGATAGTAAAATTCCTGATTATGTGCGTCAAAAGATTGCTGAAGCCATGAGCCTGCTCAAAATGGATTTGAACCGTAAGTCCATTACTAATTCAAAACAAAATTGATAAAAATAGCTGCTTACAATATATGAGCAGGTGTGGAGGTGGGAGAATCTTTACCTGAAGGATCTCGAGTCGTAATTGGATTTCCAGGCAAAGGATTAGGAAAAAGACCAAATATACATGCGACCAAAAAAACAAACAAAAAACGCCGTACCTTTGAAGCCGCAAACGATTCTCGCGATCAAGGTGATGAAATTATCAATGTTGAAGGGGACCATATTGATAATGAACCTCTGCATACTGAACCCCCCCCAATACTCAATGAAACAATCCATGATGAAGCTCCACATACAGAAAGTTCCCCGATACCCAATGAAACAATGCATGATGCAACCCCTCCCGCCTCTCCTCGGAATATTCAAGCCTTTAAAGAAAGCGAAACAATTAAACATGATACAATGGGACGAGATATGACTGATATAATTCCCGACACTGAGCCCGAAGTGTCATCCACTGCGAATTTTCAAGGAATATTTTTATCCCACATGGAAGAGTTTGCAGGAATTTTGAATTATCATTCCAATATTACTCAACAATCATGGAAAAGGGGGCTTGATAATATCAATAGGATTTACAAAAATAGATGGGACAATTTACCAACAAAGGATGCTCATACATTCCTGCCCGTTGGTATTGAGGTGATAAGTAACCGAGATCTTAAAATGTCGGCTTGGCTGCAGGACCTTGAGATGGCAGGTGAGTTTTTTTTTATCTTTGTGCATGATACTTGATTATTGGCTGTTGACTGGTGATATAAATTGCAATATACAGGGTTAGATTTTTTTAAGCCAACTGAAACAGAAGCGTTTTTTGATCACAACATTTGGAATCTCAAATTGATGAAGGAATCAGCTAAACCTCCAGATAATCTCCCAAAATCTGAACACTCCTTCTTCAAAATGGTTCAGAGCCTTCTTTACCCCGCCAATCCAGTTAAACATTTTTGGGCAAATGTTATGTTTGAATCTATTAGTTTAGTCTCATACAATGTGATTGCACCCAAACCATATGTTGCACCAACATCAAATTCGACCGATCCTCTTGGACTCGAACACGGAGCAGTTGAATACCTTGCCTCCTGCTTGAGTAAATCGAAGCAACGTGCAACCCAACTCAGCATTGAAGGTGGCGGGGCTGACAATGAGATATCCACAAAGCCGCACAAGAACCTGGAGGATCTAATGGATACAGTTATCCATTTGATGATTGCGTACAACATGGTACGTGCACATACAAAGGTCGAAGTTAATGGCATCAAAGGCAAACTCACGAACTCAAAAAAAAATGAGGCCATCAAAGATCTTTTGGCGTGTCACAAGAATCTTGGAATAAATCGAATTTGCTATGGTATATTAGCGGCATTCTGTGCGGGGGGGTTCGTGGTTTGATGGTATGCTCAGATGACTGGAGAACAAGCTCAGTTAAAGGGGCTTTAGCACTAATTGACATTTCCGCAAAACTTTCAGAGGGTAAAAATCTAGTGGAGCCAGTGTGGCTACGTACTAATAAGTATATATGTAATTTACTGAATAAAAGTTTCTTCTCATCAGAGTCTTTTAACCCCACTGTACCTCTTAGATTTGATTTTGCATGATGCTTAGTATTAGACTTTGGTGATGCCTGGGTGGCGAATCGTCGGCTTGGTTCAAGTGATGAGGTCACCTTGACGGTACCCAGGTCAGCTAAACTCACAACCAGGATTTACCCGTTTTAGATTAGCTTTGTACTAGATAGATTGTAATTTATTTTTGCAAAGTTATTTATGAATTTAATAATCATGACTTCCTATCCTACTACTGCCTGGATGCCACAGTCTGAGTACCAATAGTAATTGTACGGCGGCATGCCTCCGTACATCATTGCAAAGACTCCGCCAAGACGCAAGCTGAGTCAGGCTTTGTGCCCGCGAGTAGCACACGCGGGGGCATTGCGGGAGGTCGCGTGTATCACTTCCCGCCAGCCCATAATAGGCAAAAGGTTCCTGTGTCTTTCAAGAGGAGTGGGATAACTAGCGATCCGCAGCAGGATGCATATTGCATTTGCGTGTGCTTGCAATATTCCAAATGGCTGGATTGGAAAGTGATTGCATGGGAACATCAATGTGTAAAATTGATTAATGCACTATCCACTGCAATTTTCAGGTTCAGGTATTTGAGATCATGAATTTGCCAAGGTCAGGCGTGAACTTTCTTTTTAGCTGCAATTAAAAAAGATTCATCCACCGCAATCCAATTTAGGTGATATTAAGAAATCAGTAATCATTCGGTTTCATTTCATTTTCTGCTGAAAGCATGCCATTCACGAAAAAAGGAAAAGAGCGTAAAAGGGAACTCGCGAGAAAGCGTCGGGCTGAGGAAGGAAAGTGTGAGTTACTCGCTTAATCTCAGTGTATATATATAGATATATATATATGCTTCCACATTTATGTGGCACCCTCATTGGGCCCCACTGAAGAACATGGGCTTTAGTCGGTTCAGATTGTGCCAATGTCATGTGGGCTCCAACAGGGAAGTCAAAGGATGTGTGCCGAAGAAAGCTCCTTGGCAGTATCTGATATCTTGTGTGCTTCAACACGTAGTGATCCCTCAACCACTCGGGAATAGTAGCAGATCCCAAAAGACAAATGAGCGCAAAACGACCCGAATGAATAGGTTGTTTTCCTCCTCTTGCCCAACAGCACAAATATCAATGCCAGTATCAGCAAATATCACCCCAAGTGAAATTCGGAGGGTTGTGGATGTCAATCAGATCAAACGCATTCACTTTGGGCGTGTGGCAATTTTCTCTTCAACCGGATTACTCATTGCCCTTGTCGAATTCCGACGTTTCACAACAATGAGTGAAGTCGAGGTCAATCAATGGGATGAATTATCACAATTCCTATTTCGCGAAAAGAGTTTCACCGACCCTATTGCAACAAATGGAGCATTACTGGAGGGATTTATGTTTGCGATTGGGTGGCGCAAATGCACCACGAAGAATGAACAATCTGGTCTGTATGGTAGTGCTGGCAAAATTGAAAATGCAAAAGATGAATGGCGGGACCGAGGTGCCAATCTTAGCTCGGTGGTTCACATTCTAGGTCAATCCTTACAATATGTTGGGGATAATTTATTTCAGAAGATTCAAAATTGCTACAACTCATTGGGGGTTCCGTCTTTTGATCAAGTCAACTATGAAGGCGATATTCCGGCAAATCAGGGTGCATTCGAGTTTGCTTCCGCACTCACTTTCACCATGAATGGATTCAAAAACGCACCTCATGTTGATAAGGATGCATTGCTGTATGCTTCGGGATGGTGGTTTCAAGCTGATAAGCGGACCGGCCAAATTCAAAGAGATGCGTCAAAGCGGTGTACAGGGGGAAAATTGATTTTCCCAAATGAGCATTTTTGGATTGATCTATCCGCATGTCATGGGCTCATTCAGGTAGTGTGGGCCAGTAGTACATTTGTTCATTATACTGATCCAGCACAGGAAAATGAAAGCACGACACTAGTGGGTATGTCCGCACAATGCTCAAGCAGGTTAGCAAAAACAATGCGGCAAAAAAGCAATGGCTATTATGAGATTGGCGAGAGAGCGGGCTATCAAATCAGGGATGGTAATACAATCTCATGCCGATTCAAAGAATGAGGAGATTTGCAAGTGGGTTGGGTAAGTAATGGTGAGGTAAGGCAGAGGACAATATACACCAGGATTGGATGGATTTGAGTGCGGGAGATGGGGTGTCTCACATGAAAAAGGGGTGAAGTGGATTATGTACGGTGGCATGCCATCGTACATCTGTCCTGGTTTGTTGCTATTGTCCAGGATGCCAATGCTTCACACGCGAATCCTCATGCTTGTGCAGGTTCTGACAATGCTAAAAGTTCCTTACGCCTATGCGGGGGGCCATCGCTACACACGCCAATCCTTGGGCCTGTGCAGGCTCCCAAAAATTTACACGCCAATCCTTACGCCTTTACAGGCTTTTGACGATTCACACACCAATTCTTACGCTTGTGAAGCTTCCCCACAATGCTGAAATTTTTCTCTAGCCTGTGCAGGATCCCAAGAATTCACACGCCAATTCTTACGCCTGTGCAGGCTCGCAACAATTCACACGCCAATCCTTATGCTTGGGGAGGGTCCCAAAAGTGCTAAAATTCCTTACACCTGTACAGGCTTCCGACGATTCACACGCCAATCCTTACGCATGGGAGGGTTGCCAACAATGCTGACAAATTCTTACGCCTGTGCAGGCTCCCAACAATTCACATGCCAATCCTGATGCCTGTGCAGGCTCCCAACAATTCACACGCCAATCCTTATGCCTGTGCAGGCTCCCAACAATTCACACGCCAATCCTTACGCCTGTGCAGCCTCCCAACAAGTCACACGCCAATCCTTATGCTTGTGAAGGTTCTAGACAATTTAAACAATTCAATACATGAGTAAGACTAATAGCGTGTGACCATAGGAAAGGCCATGTTTCACGAATCTGGACTCGATTGCTCACATACGGGAACCTCCCGCTTTTTTACAGTTAAGAATGGGTATGGCTCTAAACCATGGAAGAAGAAAATATAGTAGAGGATAACGGCAACTATTGGCGCATTTTGAGAAAAAGAGGTTCACGAAAACAAATACTCACTCAAACTCTTGGTGGGGCACTTACAAAAATAATTCTCACGCAATCAGGGTTTTTCTCTAAGGAGGAAATAAGTAATTTTTACGTGAACAAAGAATGTAATAGAATTTGAACGTAACAATAATTGAAGACAAATATTTTATTCAAAAGAAAGTATTACAAAAAATAAAAAGAGGAAATAATGACATTTTTTTTAAATTTTTATTTTTCGAGGAATTTGGAGACTATCCCGGTTATGTCCTCCTTTGGATAAGCCTCCAGTGCCTGGGCAAGGAGGGAGTTTAGTTCCTCCAGGAATTCCCGGTGAATCTCATTTCGATGAGTTGCATCCACAAAAGGAATCATGTGGAGCAAGCGACGATGCTCCAACAAGATTCGGTTGATCGAATCGTGGACGATGGCTCGAGGAATCATTAGGGTCGGTCGCAGGTCGGTGAATTCCTGGCGAGCGTCATCGTGGGAATGAGAGGAGCTTGGCACCGGGGTTCTCGGGGGCACTGGAAGGGAACCGGGGTTGGAGTGGAAGGGGAAGATGGTGGAGGGGGATGGGGTGATCCCACGGGCGTATTGTCGATCATGATGATTGAGCAAGGAGTGGCGGGACGATCTGGAGACGGTCGAAGAAAAAATGAGGAAAAGTGGATATGGATCGAAGAGAAAGAAGGGGTGACTTACCATAAGGTTCCTCCGTGGATTGCGTAGGAGCCACCTCAGGTTCTGGCTCACAAGTCGTATCGTCCTCAGGTGGTTGGGACGATGGACTCGGGCCAGGAATAGGTGGCTCTTCGGTTCGGGAGGGTTCTAAAAAAGGAGTAAGTGTCAGTTCACTCGACTCGAAAGTGAAAGTGAAAATGAAATGAAACTTTGGCTGCTTACCACGGAATAATTCCTCAGACCATCGGGTGCCACTCGGGCCTGGAGTGGGTTGCCGGGGGGTTTGCTTGCGAGGCAAACTGGGAACGGGAGAGTCGTGTCGGGGGGGATTCGGGGGGTTTGGTTCTATGAGTAATGGAAAAAAGTCAGTATTATTGCGTGAAGAGAAATGAGATAAAGAGGAGAAATAAATCTTACTTTGGCGTTTGAATCCCATCGGTGATAAGACATGGTGACGATCAGCCCAAGCTCGAATGTCCTCTCGCCATCGCCATCCTTCATCGGCCGGATAATCACTTTGCTCCGGTCGAGGAGTGAAGTGACCATCGGATGGTGGCCTAGGAGGGGGAGTGGACAAATCGATACTGGAGGGGACAGGGCTAATTGTCCGGAATCGTTCCCGTTGGCCTGTTTGGGGGCCCGGCGTCCATTCACGCTCGGAAATGGTTTCATCATCGTTGACCACAAAGGAGTCCTCGCGAGGGCGTCTTGGGCGAGAACTCGTCTGGCCTCGTGGTCGGAAGGGGCGGACAACGAACGAACATTTCTTGTGTGCTTGTCGGCAAGCATCACAAGCGTCGTTCGTCGTCGAGGAATGAATGCAGGGGATACCCCGCTTGGTGCATAACGTGCACGACATCTAAAAACAAAACAAAACAGGTTAGTAACTGAATAGAAAGTAAGAAATCAAGAAAGAAAAGGAAGACATATGATGATTTATATAAATTTAAAACGGAATCAAATTAAAAACGCTCTAGTCGGAAGTTTTTAAAAGTCTGGAAGGAAGTCGTGAAGAAAGAAAAATATTAATATCGGTACATAATGTTGACGAAAGTTTAATTGGAGAAAACGTACAAAGTAGATAGAAGTGGGGTTCTGAAAGTATTAGCAGGAAAAACAAAAAGCGAGCAGGAAGGGGAGTGGGGTTAGTCGAGTGTAAAAGAAAAGACTGGAAAGGCAGGAAGACGAGGGGGAATACGCACAAGAAGGACAAACGCGGGTGAGGTTGAACGAAGTGGAGCGGGTGAGAAAGAAAGTGAAGTGCGTGTTGTGTGAAGATAGTCTTTTATACCAAGGTGAAGCTGAGACAATCTCAGCAGTTGCAGCACCCGCAAAAGTCTCAGCTTCAAGGCGTGTGGGCAAAATTGAAGCTGAGTCTCAGCGAATGCTGCAACTGAGAGGTGAAATGCTCGCGTGAGGCAGAAGAACAATGGGGGTCTGGCTGAGTATTGCAATTTATTGAATTGTCAAGCTGAGTATTGCAATTTATTGAATTGTCATGCTGAGTCAAATCCCCTTTGTTTCCTTAAATTGCCACCCAATCACCCAGGAGGGTGGTCGTGAGGCCCTTATTGATTGTGCATTGTGGGTGCAATGCACAAGTGACCGCGGCAAGATCACCGGCCTTATGGCCTGGTGATAGTCTTTGAACAAAGGGGGGGGCTGTAAGACAAGTGAATACAGCGTGAGCTTGCCTCGACCCATTGCTCAGGTTTGCTTTCGGGTCATAATTGAAATTCTCAGTGGCTGAACATTTTAATTGCACAGTAATTGAACAATTGATATAACAATATCAAATGCACCGCTGAGTATTGCAATTTATTGAATTGTCAAGCTGAGTCAAATCCCCTTTGTTTCCTTAAATAGCCACCCGATCACCCAGGAGGGTGGTCGTGAGGCCCATGTTGAATGTGCATTGTGGGTGCAATGCACAAGTGACCCATGCAGACAAGCATCCGGTGCATTTGGTCACAAGTGACCGCGGCGAGATTACCGGCCATATGGCCTAGGAATAGTATGTGAACAAAGGGGGGGGCTGTAAGCCAAGTGAATACAGCGTGAGCTTGCCTCGACCCATTGCTCAGGTTTGCTTTCGGTTCATAATTGAAATGCTCAGTGGCTGAACATTGGAATTGCACAGTGATTGAACTATAGATATAACAATATCAAATCCACCATGCTGAGCCATTGCTCAGTCGTTTTTATATGCGCGCACTCTGAGCATTTGGCACAGCATCGGATGACATCTCCGCCAGGTGCAGCATTTCACACGCTTTGGTGAAGTGCTCCAAACTGAGCCTTCCAGTGAGCTATTGCAGAATTAGTTCATTCCATGGCTTTACTGAGCACTTTCACACAGTGCTTTTGACCATGACATGCTCAGCTTGCGTGTGCAAATCGGGTGAAACGCAATGCTGAGCATGTGGCACATGAGCTACTTAAATGCAAACAATCGGAAGGTGCATGCACATTTGCTAGATGGATGCAGGCTCAAGTAGTATTACACCTTCCTGATCTGTACAGTACAGTCGACACTGTAGTACGCAGTACACCTTTGTAAATGTACTGCGGGGCAGAGCAAAAAGCTGTTCAACAATGTAACATGCAATCACGTCAAGCCATCGAGTCATATCTCTCACCTGCATCCCTTTGATGCACCTTGTTGGACAGCTCTGCCTAACTACGGCACAGATGCGCATGTAATCCAAATTAATGTAAGTGGGTCTTAATGGGATGACTTAATATTTGGGTCTAACACAAAGAGTTGATTCACTCCGGTGCCATTGTTGGGGCAAACAATGACTGGCCCGCTTGTTCATTGTCGGGCAGCCACACGCTTTCATACGCAGGCAACTTTCACACGCCTGGAAGACATTTTACTGCCAGTGTTCCGACCGGCTAGTTTCTTGGTGGGGTGGTCAGCTTTACTGCAGACGCTCACCTCCTCGCGTGTGGAAACCTGATGCCAATCAGTGTGGATTTGCTTCAGCCTCATCCACATTAGAATAATCCCAGCCTATGATTGCTGAGGCTGGTTTTGTTTGTGTGGGTATCTCCCACCGCGGGTCATTTTCTTCACGTTCTCACACGCCCCGCGCAAGTTGTGGCACCTGGCTTGCAGCCAAAAATTCCCTTGGGCGTGTGGCCTCTTTCTCCGGAGTTCTGTACGCGCGTGAGGCAAAGACCCGGATGCCAATCTCGGTGGATTAGTACTCGTCTCAAACGCCATAGGGGTGAATGTATATGTGGATCACGGCTCACGGCTGGCGCCCCCTTTGATCATCCCACACATTCCCCCCTGAAAGCCCAGTATGCATCAGTCAGCAAAAAACTTCAGGCCAAACCAAAGTCATGTTTGGTGGCATGCCACCGAACATATCTCACCCGCCCACACACAAACATCCCCACAGTGAGATTGCCCTTTGAAACTGCCAACATTGCCCAGTAGGTCCCTGTGAACAATTAACCTGGGGAGGATACGCTCATTTTTTGCTGTCACACCAGCGAACATGACTGCATGCCTCTAATATGCCCTCCACAATAAGCTGCTACAACCCACCCAATTTCGGATGTGCTAATGTCAGCCTTGTTCCACCAAAGGTTTCGTAACTCGCTGCAGATCCAGCAGTCATAATGGTGCACCCACATTTTGGCCACCTTGCCTTGATATATGCCCCAAATCGGATATGAAAATTATGAGCCCAAGAGGCCCACCTCCATCAAGACCATGCACGTAACCACAGGCCATCCCCCTTTTGGCCTGTTGCTGCCACTCATATAAGCTCCCCACCTGCGCTTATTCCTCTTCATTCCCTTTAGCTAACCCTTCCCAATCATATAATTTGCAACTGTCCCCAAATAATTTAAAATAGCCATCATGTCAACCCCTTCACAAGCACTTTGCATTGGGATGATTAATATTCGTATTCAAATAAATAGTGATATAACCTTAAAGCCTGAGAATTCCCACTTAGGTTCTTGGATTATCCTATGGCACAATCAACACAACATATTCGTATATCTCCCCAATCACCAGCATGCTATTGGCTCTCTCCCGGGAACCCTTTCCCAAACGTTGATACCATTCCTTGGGGCACCAAAAACGTTCATGCACTGTGGTCCTGGTGGGGCATGGATTGAAAATTGCCAATCCAATCCTACTCAAATATTATTCGTTGAGGGAGTATTTATGACTGATGCCAATGATCCCTCCTCATCTCAGAAACCCAATCTAGCATTGATGTTCTTCACATGGTATCCAAACATTCTATTCATAATGGAAAGCTTTCGAACACAAGATTTCAAGCTTAAAATGCCCAAAGAATATGACTGTACTACTCATTGTCAATTTCAACTCTTTACTCCAACATTTCCCGCTTCAAACTCGACGCCTGCTTCATATCCTGCTGTTTCATCATTGATTTCCAAGCAAAAACTGATACAATTACCCAGTGGATCAGACCTCCCCATGATGACCCCGCCCCATTCCATTATTCAAACCCCCCTCCTCCCTCATCAAAAGACCGGACTAGCTTTTCTCTGGGATCGAGAAATCCCCAATGGCCAATCAGCCCGTAACCTTTGGGCAACCTCACCCCCAGGATCCACTTTTAATGCCAGGCACATCATTACAAACAAGGTCGTTAGCTCATTTGAATCCCTTTCGACCAATACCCCTCTTGGAGGACTGCTTGCGGATGATATGGGATTAGGTAAAACCATTCAGGCCATTGCTCTAATTGGTACCTCCAAGGAGCGGATGATTGCAAACCCCCATCGCTCCACGCCCACCATGATCATCTGCCCCCCTCGCTTAATTACCAACTGGCAATCAGAAATATCCAAGCATGCTCAGGCTGGAGCACTGCATGCCAAAATCTACCATGGTCCCACTCGTCACTCATTATCCCAAGCCGACATCTTAAAATATGATATCATCATCACTTCTTACAATACTATCACCCAAGAATTTAAGCAAACCAATCCCTCTACATCATTCATTTTTCAAATCAATTGGCATTGTATAATCTTGGATGAAGCACAGTGAGTGGCTGAGCTTAAATGATTCAAATTAACTTTTATATCCAAGAACCCTTGCCCCCTCTTATAGCTATATTCACTCTCAATACACTGCCACTCACCGTGCCATTAATAGCCTCCTTTCATCCCGTCGAATATGTTTAACGGGCACACCTATTCACAACACCATTTATGACCTTTTGGGCATAATATCCTTCATCACTCAACCCCAGAGCGCCGATCAAGATAACTGGTCACCATTCATCCTGAGTAGTCTTTCAAAAGGTTGCAATGATATTTTGCATTTGGCATTGCGGCATTTAAGTTTGCGCCGCACCAAAACCACACATCTCGAATCTCTCCCCACTATTAGCCATCATTATGAGCTGCTCCCACTCAACCCGACCATGCAGCAAGAATATTCCACATTATATGAAGAATTCCTATCATCCAAAAGCAAAGGACCAGGAGAGTTTTTCAGAAATATTAATAAGCTGCGAATATGTTGTAACCATCACATCATGCTTAACACAATTGCGGAGGCGGAGCTGGAAGACCCCGAGGGCAGGAGCACTCAGGATAACTCCCCAAGAATCACACGAACTATTGTGGATGTGGGAACATGCATGATGAGTAGTAAAATTGCACACCTCCTACAAAGCTTAATGAAGAACAAACAAACAAGGTGTGGTCCAACGAAATCGGTGGTTTATACCCAATGGACCCAATTTCTAGATTTGTGCGTTAATTCTAATATGCATCCATTACCAATTGACTCCATCTGACTTTTTTATATTGTAGAATTGGTATTGCTCTTGCCCATCACTCTATCCTTTCAGCACGAATTGATGGAACAATTACACCACGAGCGCAGGACAAGGTGCTTGAGAATTTCTTCAATAATCCTGAATGTGAAGTACTGATTGCATCCATTGCCGCGGCTGGAACTGGCCTCAATATAACTTGTGCTAATATAGTCTATTTAATGGTGAGGGGCCCCCCAAAATTCTCCCCTGATTTTCGGACCCTGACATCCACATTTCCAGGAGCCCAATTGGAAGCCAGCCATTGAGGCTCAGGCTGTTGATCGTCTACATCGTATTGGCCAACAACAACCTGTACAGGTCATCCACTATATCACTCCTCATTCAGTTGAGGTCAACATGCGGAAGGTACCTTCCAAGCTCATCTTTCACTTGATTGTATTACTATTCTGAAATCCTTCCTTATGGGAATGCCATATTTCAATCACCAATAGGTCCAAGAAAAGAAAAAATCATTAACTGCGTGAGCCTTACTGATATTATATAATTTGTGATTGACAAAGTTGATAACTCCTGTTGACTCTGGCACAGGTCCACAATTATGAACACCATGAGCTGGATCGAACTTCTTCAATATTTCCTCAATGAAAATGAGCAATAGAGTATTATTGCAAGGGAGACGGTGATACATTTCAATTCATATTGTCTATATTCGAACATATTTAGCAAGTTGTTGCATCCTTAAGAGATAATAATCAGATTTTATTACACCTGCACAAATAATTCACAAAATTTTAATTTGTCACAGTGCTATACCGTGACAAATTACTAAGTTATTGCAGAGCATCACCATTAGGCCTAATAGCTGGCATGTCAAGTATCTTGAGGGCGCTAGTCTGCATCTTACTACAGCCTTTGAGCCAATCTTGATCAAATACCTGAAATGATAGGCCTTCCGGAATATCACCATCATCTGTCGATCGTAATTCTGGCAATCTATCAATAGTTTTTTTACCCTTTTTTTTAATCCAATTACAAAACTCTATGTCTCTATCCATTTTCAATACCAAATCATTAAATAACTGGGAGCACCAGCGTAATCCCACTTTGCGGTAAACTTGACGCCCATTTTCCAGTACCTCCTCAGTATCTGAGCATACTCGAGGGTGATTGAATTGTGATGCTAGGATGGGAAATTTAGCCGTATCACACCATTCACGACGGCGCTCACAGGTCTGCACATAATCAAGTAGATCATCATCAGACTTGGTCCACAATGAAGAAGAGATACAGTAACTAACTCTTTGACGAATCTTTGCGAGCTTTTGATTCTCTTTCTTTTTTACCAAATACTCGGCATCCTTTTGAATAGACTTCCATTCTCTTTTCAAATAAGTGAAATATCGCTCCATTAAAGCCGCCACGACCCCATAGTTGTTATGATCCTTGTTCCAACAGTAGTGATGATACTCAGTGCTGACAAGTGCGAGACGGAATGTACGGTAAAACACCATAGACATCAGCTCGTTGAACGGATGTTGCCATGAGCTCTCCCAGTCCCAAGTGAATCGCTTTAGTCCTAGCTTGTGCAGCTCATTTTCGCAGTAGCTTTGGAAACCCTGAGACTGAACCTGTGTTGATGGCTCATTGAACACATCCTCGGGGACATATCCGAGATGACCAGCCACTTGAATTGCAATTTCACGCTCTTCTGTGCTGGGTGGTGCTGGTAGTGAGGAAAAATCCTTATCTCTAACTTTGAGTAGGAACAGGCAATGTGCGTGTACTGCTGATCTCATTCCATGGACATTCTCTGGAAGTTCTGCCTTCAGCCATTTTTGTTGCTCCTTCTGGCTTGCACCTTTCGCCACATTGTGAGCTTTGCGGGCCTGGTTCCTTTGTTGTCTGACCTCGGATTGTTCAAGCATACTCTGGGCGAGGCCCAGCTGAGGATGGGTGAACTCACTATTTGATTGAGTGCCTTGCTCATGAGCTGTGAAATTGTCCCTCCTTGGTTCATCATTTCTTTCACTTTGAGTCGGAGACATGTTCTCATCCTCATCATCCACCATTGTTTCTCTTGATGTACTGGCATGACCCGTTCTTGGTTTGGAGGCATATGGATGATGACGTCCAGTGACTTTCTCTTTATGGACCAGAGGTGAAGACGCATAAAGTTCATCCCCTGCTATGCAAATCATCAGTTAACACATCAAAACATTAATGAAGACTGGTCATCCTCACGATCTTCAATTGGCTCCTGAGATCGGACTGACTTGCCTTTAGGTGCCATATCTAACCCATGAAACAAACATATCAAATTGTGAATAAGTTTCTACTCCAAAATTCAAATGACTTACTTTGATGAAGCGTCAATACTGGATTTCCCTCCGACAGACCGCTCCAAGATACATTTTCCAAAGGTCTTTTTCGTCGCCCCCCATCCACGCGCCTTTCATCACCCACATGAACCTGCGATCCTGATGGAATTTTGAGGGTTGGCTGTTTACTTTGGCCAAAGGGATCCTGGGATGCGACTGGATTCCGACTGGGATTAAGGAGGAACTCACGTGGAAATTTTGATTGGGGATTAGTGTGTGAGGAGATTTGAGGTGTGCCTTCTGGCCCCTGAGACACATGAATTTGTGTATTAGTGGGATTCGGGGGAATTGGAGTGACGGAAATATTTGGGGTCGACCAAGTGCTTGAAGTTGGAGCCTTTGGATTGCCCACATCAATGTTAAGACCTGATACATTCATTGAGGATGCGATAGGGGTTGTCAGAGGAATGTTGGGACTCAATGGTGACTGTGTTTGAACATATTCTATGCTAGATTCACTATTTGAGTCATGAACAGAACCTGAACGGGATTTATGTGACTTGAAAGATGACATAAGGGCCGAAAAAGTACAGTAATATTTTTAACTAGATAAAACACCTCAGTATTATGATAAAATAGAGTGATATGAGATGAAATCTTTTCAAATTTAGAATAGAGAAATTCTATGAATAGTTGGAACTAAGTGTTGTGTGGAAGTCGGATAAGACTCTTTTGAGGAGAATCCTCCCTGCCTCCTCTTGAGCTCCTCCGCTTTTGTCGGAAACCACCCTGCATGGCCTACCAGCATATAATGTGATATTTCCTTGATCTGAAAGGGGACCCATCATCCATAGGTAATCATATTTGGTAACATTTCCGCCTCCCCATTGTCACATTTTGTGAATTATCCAAACTGCCAATATATGCATTGAAATTCCCCAACATTGTACATCTGTAAAGGGGTATATTCATGAAGGATTTACCCACAAAAGAGACATCACCTTTTCACGAAAGGCAAGACAATCCAAATCACATTCCAACTGATTCAAAGCCCGCCGTACTCAAACCAAATACCAAGACTTTAGCTGCACTCCAACCCCTTATGTAATAGAGTTATATAGTTATGTCTGTAATAAGGTTTAAACCATGTACGATGGCGTGCCAGCGTACATGGATTAAATGTTAATCCCCTCAATTCAATGGTAACACTTCACTAATGGAACCCCCTCAATGGTCAAACCCGCACTATCACAATGTGTAAATAAACTAGAATATGTATGAGCATTGAGCAGCATGGCATTTTACCCAATTAAACGCCTAACCAATTCCGCCATCCAGATGAGACATGTTAAACTTTATCCACTGCAGCTCATGCACCATTACAAATGGGATAAGATCCTCAGCTGGCTCAAATCATCTCCCCCTTCATAAATAATCACTGAATTTTATTTCCAATTAATAACACTCCTAAACACTTTCACATCAACCATAGATATTTATACACAAACCAACCGTACTCCCAATTCCTGCAACAATGACAACCCGGCCATATTCCTCAATGCGTATATGCATGTGTCAACACTGCTCAACTCAAACACACTCTTCCCCTGAGGGTGATAGGCAAGGAGTTGCCTTCACACCTTTCCAATATAAACAGCACATTAAAAAGCTCAAATCAACCATTGCACCCAAATCTCTTCCAAACATCCCTACTTCTGCATCAGGATCTGGGTGCCCACAAATTCTATTGGATCAAATCTTCCCAGCTGATTATTCACGCTTGACCCAAAGCACTTTCCCAACTCCAGTGGGTCTCAATTCAACTGCACAGAAACCATATAGTGGCATTCAAACCCTTCCCCCACAAGACCTAGGAATGATAATATCTGCCATTCTATCATTAAGGTATAATTTACCCCGCAGGGCTTCTCGCATACTCAACCCCGCCCTGAACCTGCTGATCAAGTCCAGTATCTCAAGCTCAGCTGGTCCCCCCGCTCCTGCATTCCATATACCTCAAGATCTGAGTACCATATTTGAACATCTCCAATTGGAGCCAGTGATTCAAAACTATATATGTTGTCCTCAATGTTTCTCTCTTAATGGCCTTACTGAATCAGTCACAACTGACCAACCCCACTGTCAACGCCATAATGACCCAAATGATCATGATCCCCCTTGCACACAATCATTAGGCAAATTCATCTATTCATCTGAACCCCACACCCAAAACACAACCAACATGAAGCAAAAATTTATACCAACAAAACATTTCATTTATCAACCATTCAAAAATTGGCTTGCCAGATTTCTCCAGCGGGCTGGAATTATGGACATTCTGCATCAACATCAACAATCCCAAACTCCCGAAGATTCCCCAAAACGTGACGTCGGGGATGGATTGGTCTGGAGACGCTTCACTGGCACTAGAAATATCCATGACCCCCCATTCATGTCCATTCCTGGTGCATTGGCCTTCTCCATATATGTGGACTGGTTTAATGCACATGGAAAGTCAACCCGGTTGGCTAGCATTGGACCTATCATGCTTATTTGTCTTAATCTCCCCCCAAGTGAAAGATTGAATCCCGAGAATGTCTATGTTGCAGGAATCATCCCTGGTCCGAAGGAGCCAACTGCGCTTCAATTGAATTATCTATTAATGCCACTCATCAACGAGCTCAAAGAGCTATGGCAAGGTTACCATTTTTCACCCACCTCAACAGGTCCATCAGGATCCTTTATCCGTGTTGCCATCCTCACAGCCATTGCAGATGTGGTTGCCATGCGCAAACTTACTGGATTTATTTCCCATTCAGGCAACCACTTTTGTAATTTTTGCACCATTCACAAAGCTCAAATTGATGAAATTGGTCCTCAATTTCACTACACACGCTCATATCAAAATCATAAATCAACCATTGCCAAATGGCTTCGGGCAACCCCGCAACAAAGACAAGCAATTTTCTCTGAGTATGGAGTGCGATATTCAATTTTGGAAGACCTTCCGTATTGGGATGCAACCAGAATGGTTAATCTTGACATAATGCATAATTTAATACTTGGAATTTTGAAGGATCATGCAACTTTCAAATTGTGCATTCCAGAGGCGAAATCAAAAATTTACTTCAGGTCCCGCAGGAAATCCAATGACACCAACAGTTCAGACTCAGATTCCAAGACCTCCAACAGCTCTCTTGATAAAATCACATTGAGAGAGGCCCGCTCCCTGAGAAGAGATGCAGCAAAAATAATAATCGAGCCACTCCCCACTACTTCCCAATGCCCACCCCTAACACAGAACATCCATCTAGTGGTTCTGCGGAGATTCCTTCATTTGATGCCGATTACATCCCCACTTCTGAAATCCCCTCTGAATTGGATATCACTGCACTGAGTGATCACCAGATCAAGGGTGAGGCTCTTGAGCATCTCCGACAAATCATATCTGAGACCATAATTCCCTCATCATGGACAAGAGCTCCCCGCAAAATGGGTTCCCCTTCTCATGGTAGCTTAAAAGCTGCTGAATGGGCTCTCTTATATAAGGTCTATATTCCATTTCTAATGCTCAGTCAACAGATGTTATTAGATGCACACCAATCTGCCAACACTCAAAGAAAAATGGGTCAGTCAGAAGAACTTGCAAATGAACTAGCCAAGAATACATTCCATTTGATTAGTGCTATCAACATTGCCACAAGCTGGACTGTTTCAATAGATGATGCGACTGCATTTGCTGAACATTGGAAAAAATTCTGCCTTTCCAATCAACACCTGTTCCCAAAACAGAAAAGTAAACCAAATCATCATTTTTCTGATCATATTCCCGAACTCTTCCAACGTTGGGGCCCAGCACAAGCCTCAGCCACATGGGGTTATGAGCGCTTGATTGGAGTATTTGCAAAGATGCCAACAAATAACAAGATATGTACGTCAATTAATAAGATCAATATATTCACATTGATTAAACACCTGAACTGAATAAGACTAACTTTTTGCAACTCTGAATAGATGATATAGATAAAACCTACTTCAACATATCTGTTGATGTTCCAACCTTTCCGTTCTCCTGAAATCCCCATCTGTGCCATGTGAAATAAAACAGCTTTTCGAATCACAGCCACCTGCCGTGTTCAATCACCATAAATATAACAAGCCATCCCGCCATGACCAACAAAATTATGATTGCCTGGTTGAGTACTTACAGACTTTTCATGCAACAAAGGAAATAGTTGATTGGATCAGCTTAGACACTACCGTGCAATCCACAAGTCCTCCCACTTCAAGGATTGTCTCACCTTGGTATTTTCCAGTTTCAAACATTAATATTGGGAACAATATATTTTCAACTGAATCCAAAAATATCAGCAACAGTGTGATATGTTTTCTGAGGGGCAACTCACGACAATTTGGTATTATTGATAGCATTTTCAAAGTCTCTGAGCCATCTAGCATACTGAACAATAACTTTCTGATTTTAAAACCTTTGAAGATTGATGTGAATTTCCTACCAGATTGGCCGCATCTGAATATTTATAAAGCTGTTGGTTTTGATGATGGACACTTGATTATATCTGAAGAAGAAATAGAAGGTAACTGTGGATTGTATGATAACAAAGCTCTGTCATGTGGACTGCTTGTAATGATAAAGCCGTTATTTCATGATATTTAGTCTACAAAAATGCAAATCTCTCAGATTCATTAGCAATTTTGCTAGTGAAATAATTGCCTCAAAATTTAGTGACAGAGACATGCCATTGTGACAAGCAAAGCCCATTATTTCACATTGCCACAAAGAACTTACTATTTTGACATTGGGTACAGTGTGAATAAGCCAAGTCCAATGATCAAATGACCCACACACTCACCCTTCACAGCATCCAAAATTTCTAACTGCGCCATCATCATGTTGGAAGCGGAATCGGCTTTTGCGTACCCACACCCGCACGCGCCAATGCACACACCCACCCACCCGCACGCGCCAATGCACACGCCCACGCACCCGCACATGCTCCCGCACACGCCAATGCACACGCAAACGCACCCGCCCCCACGCATGCACACGCACACTTCATGGATGACCTGGTGAAGTCAAACCCCCCGCCTACATCAAGACTGGCTGAAGGACATCTTTGATGTGTGTGTGTGCAAACAGGCGGGTCTGGTGTAATTTTTACCAATCATCGGACGGTTGTGGGATGATCAGGTGGTGAGGAATCTGAGTTGAAGGCACAGGGGAACCAATATTATTGGATGTCACAGGATTTGGTGTAAGACCAGAGTGTGACGTGTGCTCGACGTTCGCTTGATTTTTGCTTGACGTGAGCTCGACTTTTATCCTGCTTGACGTTTGCTTGACGTGAAGTCAATCGCTAACGATTGACACGAGATTTGCCCCGGTGAAATGTGCAAAGTGCGCGAAAATGCACAAATGCGCATTACGAGCCCAAATGGCCAAAAACAGCCATTTGGGCCATTTCCCCTGGTTTTGAGGGAAATGACCAGAAATACCCATTTGGGCATAAATTGCCGCTATGGGTTCTGGATTGAGGTGAAGGGCCTTGAAGGCCCCAAAACACAAATGGCCATAAATGGTCCATAAGATGATGACGTGGCCATATTGGCCACTGGTGATGGATATGGCCAATTGGCCATAAAAGAACTGTGGCTTGATATGCCATATGGGGATCCAAGGAGGTAAATTGCCATGGTTGTGACAGCTGGCAACTGGGGTGGATAAAAAGTCTCACAATCATTTGAATCTTAGTTCAATCAACCTATGTGGGTGATGGAAGACATAAAATGAAAATGTATGCTTTCAAAAAAATTTTCAACAACCACTGGATTTGGAATTACTCCTGATTATCACCAAAAGGGTATTGAAAAAATAGCTCAAAAGCTTTAGTCTATTTGTACTTGCTTCAAAGAATTCAATGTTCCGTTTGAGGAACAGCTCTTTAGATGCACAAGATGAAGGCTGAAATGATGAAGTTTCATAAAATGACTTAAATAATGTTCAAGTGGTTAGACAAATAAATGTTCTCTGGATAGTGTGCTCATATTAATGAATCATTTGTGTATGAGGTTTATTCTATTGAAAGGAAACTGATCAAGGCACCATAGCACCATCTTTTTAACAAAGATATTGATCCAAAAATTGTGAAGAATGTAGGAAAACAACCTGTTATCACAAGCTGTAAGCATCCTTAATATATAGAAGTTGTGGTAATACTGAATTTTAACTATGAAAGCTTGAGTATTTGAATTAAACTTCAGCATCAAAGTGTTTTTAATATAATGAGAAAAATATACATAATGATAATGAGAGGATAATTCATAAATTAAACCTTCCAAGGAAAAGCACTTCAGGAAGATCTTCTAACAATTTTAATAGAGGGACACACAAATAATCACACAGTCCATCATCACTAATATATTTATTTAATGAACTCCCATTAACAAGTTTAGTTAATTTTTGAAATGATTTGATAAAAGAAGTAATTATATATTGAACCTGATTTTAAATAATTTTAGTATGTGATAAAAAACTCAATGGATGCTGGGAATGGGAGAAATCAACATGGAAGGAGGAAAAATAAGCTGATTTGGTGAAAAGAAATCAAGGTTAATAGGTGAAAAGATTGAATATTCAATTCAAAAGAGAGCAAACCTTAAAGGAATTGAACTAATAGGAAGAGAAAATGATTTCATAGAGAGACTTTGAATAATCCAAATTTCAAATTCAGAAAGCTCTTGAGAAGTATAAATGAACTAAGGACTGAAATTGAAAGAAAAAAGTTTGATTTAACAGTGGACATGGTAAACTCTTTAAGGTCTGCATCAGAGCTAGAAGGGATTTTGAGGCTTATTAATAGTTCTTAGTTTGTGATTTTTTCTGATTAATAGTGGATAATTGATGAATGGTTTGAATACTAATAATGATATTATAAGAGATTTCTCCAAATAAAAGCCAAATTACTATGGGGTTGGAATTCTGAAATGAAGTTTTGGTTAAACAAAGATACTTGTTTATATTCAGTCTCAATAGTTCTGATTTTTTTTCAATTTCAAACTGAATTTAAACCTTTCAGATTTAATCAATTAGAAATCAAGTCTCACAAATCAGATCATCCTAATTCAACAAAATTAATAATTTAAATCATCTTTTTGGAAGAACTGATTCATATGAAATAATTCTATCATCTTAATTATAACCTCTTAATTTCCAAAAACAAATACCTTTTTCTTTAAACCCAAATCAACTTCTGTTTGAATTCATGAGCCACACTTTTGACTCTCTAGTAGTTCCCTTCTGTGATCAATCACCAGGGCGAATCTTGCATCAATCGTCGGCGATTGACTTCACGTCGCACCGCGGTCAGTATAAAATCTTGCTTCAGTCGCGTTAGTGTCACTTTATAGTCACTGGATTTAGTGGGTCACGTCACGTCAGCGTCAAGACAACGTCAATCGTCACATGTGTCACATGAGAATGTCACTCAAAGCCCAAACCCATTTCAACACTATGCGCAACGTTCGTGTAATTTCACCTCATTGGCTTCCGCCTCCCCGACGCTTAGCATGCTTACGCACCCGCACCGCCCTCCATCCGGATGAGACTCCGACACTGCCCGCCCCTCTCCGTCCTCACCACTCCTTACGCTTTCACACCCCCGCCCCTACCATCCTCACGCTTGTGTAGTACCCTCCCGACATGCCTCCGACAACGCTTACCATCCTTACGCTCATGTAGTGCCCTCCCGACATGCCTCCGACACCACTGATGACCCTTACGCTTGTGGAGTGCCCTCCCGACATGCCTCCGACACAGCTTACCATCCTTACGCTCATGTAGTGCCCTCCCGACATGCCTCCGACAACAGTTACCCTCCCTCCCGACATTCTCCCGACACTGCTTACCATCCTTACGCTCATGTAGTGCCCTCCCGACATGCCTCCGACAACAGTTACCCTCCCTCCCGACATTCTCCCGACACTGCTTACCATCCTTACGCTCATGTAGTGCCCTCCCGACATGCCTCCGACAACAGTTACCCTCCTCACGCTTCCGTATTACATCCATAGTGTACAGTACGGTGGCTTGTTGGCGTACACGATGAACGCAATTGCCGAAATATGCTGAGTGGCCTTCTCTGCCAACAGGACCTAAGGGGATATTGGTCAGTATATTCACCATGTTGTGGCTAGGGTTTAAATCATGAGACTCACAAATTAAAACCTAATAAGTGGACTATTTAAGACAAGAATTGTGTCTCCTGTTTCGCCGACAAAACCATTTTATTTCATATCAATCAAATGAACACTTTGCTTAGTCCTTACCTCATGAGCATTGAATAGTTCAAAAGTTGACTTTAGTAGGTTTCTCACTAGTCAACTTTATTCAATGTCTCACAGGGAAGTGATTTCATTTGCATGATATGAAATAATTTGCAAAACATCGCCTCCTTCAATTTCCCGACAAATCGCATTTTGCAAATGCGATTATTTTACTTGCACCTTTTTTCTTGAATTTGGATCTTTTATCAAAAAATTTTCAAACAAGTTATCAATCAACTTGTCACCATCTATTTGCTTAATAAACTACCTCCGCTATGGCCCGAACCCCGGGAAATTCAACTGAATTCAATGAACGACCAACTTCAGCCCCAGAGAGTGGAAGTGAAATCTCTGATATCGCCAGTAGTCGTGAATTAGGCATTGAAGTAGAGAGCCAGTCACATGAAGATAATCAAGATCCACCAGTTCTTCCAGAATGTGAGTATGCATCCATCTTGAATATTTCAAATCTCTCAAAACCTGATATTGTGTCATAGCCTTTATTTCAGGGCAGCCTCCAAGCTCTCAGAAACCGAATTTTAAAAGTTATGAGAAGGAAAAGACTGTTGAACCTTGTGCACCGACAGAAGATGATGGGCAAGATGATGTAATTTTCAGTGGGGAGGTGGAAATTATATCCAAGGAACAATTTGTCTCCAACATTGCTCAAACAATCCCAAGGCTCGAAAAAATCCAAAATGATAGTAAAATTCCTGATTATGTGCGTCAAAAGATTGCTGAAGCCATGAGCCTGCTCAAAATGGATTTGAACCGTAAGTCCATTACTAATTCAAAACAAAATTGATAAAAATAGCTGCTTACAATATATGGGCAGGTGTGGAGGTGGGAGAATCTCTACCTGAAGGATCTCGAGTCGTAATTGGATTTCCAGGCAAAGGATTAGGAAAAAGACCAAATATACATGCGACCAAAAAAACAAACAAAAAACACCGTACCTTTGAAGCCGCAAACGATTCTCGCGATCAAGGTGATGAAATTATCAATGTTGAAGGGGACCATATTGATAATGAACCTCTGCATACTGAACCCCCCCCAATACTCAATGAAACAATCCATGATGAAGCTCCACATACAGAAAGTCCCCCGATACCCAATGAAACAATGCATGATGCAACCCCTCCCGCCTCTCCTCGGAATATTCAAGCCTTTCAAGAAAGGGAAACAATTAAACATGATACAATGGGACGAGATATGACTGATATAATTCCCGACGCTGAGCCCGAAGTGTCATCCGCTGCGAATTTTCAAGGAATATTTTTATCCCGCATGGAAGAGTTTGCAGGCATTTTGAATTATCATTCCAATATTACTCAACAATCATGGAAAAGGGGGCTTGATAATATCAATAGGATTTACAAAAATAGATGGGACAATTTACCAACAAAGGATGCTCATACATTCCTGCCCGTTGGTATTAAGGTGATCAGTAACCGAGATCTTAAAATGTCGGCTTGGCTGCAGGACCTTGAGATGGCAGGTGAGTTTTTTTTTATCTTTGTGCATGATACTTGATTATTGGCTGTTGACTGGTGATATAAATTGCAATATACAGGGTTAGATTTTTTTAAGCCAACCAAAACAGAAGCGTTTTTTGATCACAACATTTGGAATCTCAAATTGATGAAGGAATCAGCTAAACCTCCAGATAATCTCCCAAAATCTGAACACTCCTTCTTCAAAATGGTTCAGAGCCTTCTTTACCCCGCCAATCCAGTTAAACATTTTTGGGCAAATGTTATGTTTGAATCCATTAGTTTAGTCTCATACGATGTGATTGCACCCAAACCATATGTTGCACCAACATCAAATTTGACTGATCCTCTTGGACTCGAACGGGGAGCAGTTGAATACCTTGCCTCCTGCTTGAGTAAATCAAAGCAACGTGCAACCCAACTCAGCATTGAAGGTGGCGGGGCTGACAATGAGATATCCACAAAGCCGCACAAGAACCTGGAGGATCTAATGGATACAGTTATCCATTTGATGATTGCATACAACATGGTACGTGCATATACAAAGGTCGAAGTTAATGGCATCAAAGGCAAACTCACGAACACAAAAAAAAATGAGGCCATCAAAGATCTTTTGGCGTGTCACAAGAATCTTGGAATCAATCGAATTTGCTATGGTATATTAGCGGCATTCTGTGCGGCGGGGGTTCGTGGTTTGATGGTATGCTCAGATGACTGGAGAACAAGCTCAGTTAAAGGGGCTTTAGCACTAATTGACATTTCCGCAAAACTTTCAGAGGGTAAAAATCTAGTGGAGCCAGTGTGGCTACGTACTAATAAGTATATATGTAATTTACTGAATAAAAGTTTCTTCTCATCAGAGTCTTTTAACCCCACTGTACCTCTTAGATTTGATTTTGCACGATGCTTAGTATTAGACTTTGGTGATGCCTGGGTGGCGAATCGCGGGCTTGGTTCAAGTGATGAGGTCACCTTGACGGTACCCAGATCAGCTAAACTCACAACCAGGATTGACCCGTTTTAGATTAGCTTTGTACTAGATAGATTGTAATTGAATTTTGAAAAGTTATTTATGAATTTAATAATCATGACTTCCTATCCTACTACTTCCCGGATGCCACAGTCTGAGTACCAATAGTAATTGTACGGCGGCATGCCTCCGTACATCATTGCAAAGACTCCGACAAGACGCCAGCTGAGTCAGGCGATGTGCCCGCGAGTAGAACACGCGGGTGCATTGCGCAAAGTCGCGTTTATCACTTCCCGCCAGCCCATAATAGGCCAAATGTTCCTGTGTCTTTCAAGAGGACTAGGATAGCTAGGGATCCGCAGCAGGATGCATATTGCATTTGCGTGTGCTTGCAATATTCCAAATGGTTGGATTGGAAAGTGATTGCATGGGAACATCAATGTGTAAAATTGAATAATGCACTATCCACTGCAATTTTCAGGTTCAGGTATTTGAGATCGTGAATTTGCCAAGGTCAGGCCTGAGCTTTCTTTTTAGCCGCAATTAAAAAAGATTCATCCACCGCAATCCAATTTAGGTGATATTAAGAAATCAGTAATCATTCGGTTTCATTTCATTTTCTGCTGAAAGCATGCCATTCACGAAAAAAGGAAAAGAGCGTAAAAGGGAACTCGCGAGAAACGTTGGGCTGAGGAAGGGAAGTGTGAGTTACTCGCTTAATCTCGGTGTATATATATAGATATATATATATGCTTCCACATTTATGTGGCACCCTCATTGGGCCCCACTGAAGAACATGGGCTTTAGTCGGTTCAGATTGTGCCAATGTCATGTGGGCTCCAACAGGGAAGTCAAAGGATGTGTGCCGAAGAAAGCTCCTTGGCAGTATCTGATATCTTGTGTGCTTCAACACGTAGTGATCCCTCAACCACTCGGGAATAGTAGCAGATCCCAAAAGACAAATGAGCGCAAAACGACCCGAATGAATAGGTTGTTTTCCTCCTCTTGCCCAACAGCACAAATATCAATGCCAGTATCAGCAAATATCACCCCAAGTGAAATTCGGAGGGTTGTGGATGTGAATCAGATCAAACGCATTCACTTTGGGCGTGTGGCAATTTTCTCTTCAACCGGATTACTCATTGCCCTTGTCGAATTCCGACGTTTCACAACAATGAGTGAAGTCGAGGTCAATCAATGGGATGAATTATCACAATTCCTATTTCGCGAAAAGAGTTTCACCGACCCTATTGCAACAAATGGAGCATTACTGGAGGGATTTATGTTCGCGATTGGGTGGCGCAAATGCACCACGAAGAATGAACAATCTGGTCTGTATGGTAGTGCTGGCAAAATTGAAAATGCAAAAGATGAATGGCGGGACCGAGGTGCCAATCTTAGCTCGGTGGTTCGCATTCTAGGTCAATCCTTACAATATGTTGGGGATAATTTATTTCAGAAGATTCAAAATTGCTACAACTCATTGGGGGTTCCGTCTTTTGATCAAGTCAACTATGAAGGCAATATTCCGGCAAATCAGGGTGCATTCGAGTTCGCTTCCGCACTCACTTTCACCATGAATGGATTCAAAAACGCACCTCATGTTGATAAGGATGCATCGCTGTATGCTTCGGGATGGTGGTTTCAAGCTGATAAGCGGACCGGCCAAATTCAAAGAGATGCGTCAAAGCGGTGTACAGGGGGAAAATTGATTTTCCCAAATGAGCATTTTTGGATTGATCTATCCGCATGTCATGGGCTCATTCAGGTAGTGTGGGCCAGTAGTACATTTGTTCATTATACTGATCCAGCACAGGACAATGAAAGCACGACACTAGTGGGTATGTCCGCACAATGCTCAAGCAGGTTAGCAAAAACAATGCGGCAAAAAAGCAATGGCTATTATGAGATTGGCGAGAGAGCGGGCTATCAAATCAGGGATGGTAATACAATCTCATGCCGATTCAAAGAATGAGGAGATTTGCAAGTGGGTTGGGTAAGTAATGGTGAGGTAAGGCAGAGGACAATATACACCAGGATTGGATGGATTCGAGTGCGGGAGATGGGGTGTCTCACATGAAAAAGGGGTGAAGTGGATTATGTACGGTGGCATGCCATCGTACATCTGTCCTGGTTTGTTGCTATTGTCCAGGATGCCAATGCCTCACACGCGAATCCTCATGCTTGTGCAGGTTCTGACAATGCTGAAAGTTCCTTACGCCTATGCGGGGTGCCAACGCTACACACGCCAATCCTTGGGCCTGTGCAGGCTCCCGAAAATTTACACGCCAATCCTTACGCCTCTACAGGCTTTCGACGATTCACACGCCAATTCTTACGCTTGTGAAGCTTCCCCACAATGCTGAAATTTTCTTTAGCCTGTGCAGGATCCCAAGAATTCACACGCCAATTCTTACGCCTGTGCAGGCTCCCAACAATTCACACGCCCATCCTTATGCTTGGGGAGGGTCCCAAAAGTGCTAAAATTCCTTACGCCTGTACAGGCTTCCGACGATTCACACGCCAATCCTTACGCATGGGAGGGTTGCCAACAATGCTGACAAATTCTTATTCCTGTGCAGGCTCCCAACAATTCACACACCAATCCTTATGCCTGTGCAGGCTCCCAACAATTCACACGCCAATCCTTACGCCTGTGCAGCCTTCCGACAAGTCACACGCCAATCCTTACGCTTGTGAAGGTTCTAGACAATTTAAACAATTCAATACATGAGTAAGACTAATAGCGTGTGACCATAGGAAAGGCCATGTTTCACAAATCTGGACTCGATTGCTCACATACGGGAACCTCCCGCTTTTTTACAGTTAGGAATGGGTATGGCTCTAAACCATGGAAGAAGAAAATATAGGAGAGGATAACGGCAACTATTGGCGCATTTTGAGAAAAAGAGGTTCACAAAAACAAATACTCACTCAAACTCTTGGTGGGGCACTTACAAAAATAATTCTCACACAATCAGGGTTTTTCTCTAAGGAGGAAATAAGTAATTTTTACGTGAACAAAGAATGTAATAGAATTTGAACATAACAATAATTGAAGACAAATATTTTATTCAAAAGAAAGTATTACAAGACATAAAAAGTGGAAAGAAGACAATTTTTTTTTAAATTTTATTTTTCTAAGAACCTTGAGACTATCCCGGTGATGTCTTCCTTTGGATAAGCCTCCAGTGCCTGGGCAAGGAGGGAGTTTAGTTCCTCCCGGAATTCCCGGTGCATCTCATTTCGATGAGTTGCATCCACGAAAGGAATCATGTGGAGCAAGCGACGATGCTCCAACAAGATTCGGTTGATCGAATCGTGGACGATGGCTCGAGGAATCATTAGGGTCGGTCGCAGGTCGGTGAATTCCTGGCGAGCGTCATCGTGGGAATGAGACGAGCTTGGCACCGGGGTTCTCGGGGGCACTGGAAGGGATCTCTGGGGAGGGAACCGGGGTTGGAGTGGAGGGGGGGGAATGGAAGGGGAAGGTGGGCGAGTCGGGTAAGAAGAAGGGGGAGGGGGAACTGGGGATCCCACGGGCGTATCGTGGATGATGATTATCAAGCGAGGAGTGGCGGGACGATCTGGAGACGGTTGAAAAAATGGTGAGGAAAAGTTGAGAAGAGTGAAGAAGGAGAAGTGGTGACTTACCAAAAGGTTCCTCCGTGGATTGCGTAGGAGCCACCTCAGGTTCTGGCTCACGAGTTGTATTGTCCTCAGGTTGTTGGGACGCTGGACTTGGGCCAGGAATAGGTGGCTCTTCGGTTCGGGAGGGTTCTAAAAAAGGAGGAAGAGTCAGTTCACTCGACTCGAAAGTGAAAGTGAAAATGAAATGAAACTTTGGCTGCTTACCGCGGAATAATTCCTCAGACCATCGGGTGCCACTTGGGCCTGGAGTGGGTTGCCGGGGGGTTTGCTCGCGAGGCAAACTAGCAATGGGAGAGTCTTGTCGGGGGGGATTTGGGGGGTTTTGTTCTATGAGAAATGGAAAAAAGTCAATATTGATGCGTGAAGGTAAATGAGATAAGGAGGAGAAATAAAACTTACTTTGGCGTTTGAATCCCATCGGTGACAAGACATGGTGACGATAAGCCCAAGCTCGAATGTCCTCTTGCCATTGCCATCCTTCATCGGCCGGATAATCACTTCGCTCCGGTCGAGGAGTGAAGTGACCATCGGATGGTGGCCTAGGAGGGGGAGTGGACAAATCGATACTGGAGGGGACAGGGCTAATTGTCCGGAATCGTTCCCGTTGGCCTGTTTGGGGGCCCGGCGTCCATTCACGCTCAGAAATGGTTTCATCATCGTCGACCACAAAGGAGTCCTCGCAAGGGCGTCTTGGGAGAGAACTCGTCTGGCCTCGTGGTCGGAAGGGGCGGACAACGAACAAACATTTCTTGTGTGCTTGTCGGCAAGCATCACAAGCGTCGTTCGTCGTCGAGGAACGAATGCAGGGGATACCCCGCTTGGTGCATAACGTGCACGACATCTAAAAACAAAACAAAACAGGTTAGTAACTGAATAGAAAGTAAGCAATCAAGAAAGAAAAGGAAGACATACGATGATTTATATAAATATAAAACGGAATCAAATTAAAGACGCTCTAGTCGGAAGTTTTTAAAAGTCTGGAAGGAAGTCGTGAAGAAAGAAAAATATTAATATCGGTACATAATGTTGACGAAAGTTTAATTGGAGAAAACGTACAAAGTAGATAGAAGTGGGGTTCTGAAAGTATTAGCAGGAAAAACAAAAAGCGAGCAGGAAGGGGAGTGGGGTTAGTCGAGTGCGAAAGAAAAGACTGGAAAGGCAGGAAGACGAGGGGGAATACGCACAAGAAGGACAAACGCGGGTGAGGTTGAACGAAGTGGAGCGGGTGAGAAAGAAAGTGAAGTGCGTGTCATGTGAAGATGGTCTTTTATACCAAGGTGAAGCTGAGACGATCTCAGCAGTTGCAGCACCCGCAAAAGTCTCAGCTTCAAGGCGTGTGGGCAAAATTGAAGCTGAGTCTCAGCGAATGCTGCAACTGAGAGGTGAAATGCTCGCGTGAGGCAGAAGAACAATGGGGGTCTGGCTGAGTATTGCAATTTATTGAATTGTCATGCTGAGTCAAATCCCCTTTGTTTCCTTAAATTGCCACCCGATCACCCAGGAGGGTGGTCGTGAGGCCTTTATTGATTGTGCATTGTGGGTGCAATGCACAAGTGACCGCGGCAAGATCACCGGCCTTATGGCCTGGTGATAGTCTTTGAACAAAGGGGGGGGCTGTAAGACAAGTGAATACAACGTGAGCTTGCCTCAACCCATTGCTCAGGTTTGCTTTCGGGTCATAATTGAAATGCTCAGTGGCTGAACATTTGAATTGCACAGTAATTGAACAATTGATATAACAATATCAAATGCACCGCTGAGTATTGCAATTTATTGAATTGTCAAGCTGAGTCAAATCCCCTTTCTTTCCTTAAATAGTCACCCGATCACCCAGGAGGGTGGTCGTGAGGCCCATGTTGAATGTGCATTGTGGGTGCAATGCACAAGTGACCCATGCAGAAAAGCACCCGGTGCATTTGGTCACAAGTGACCACGGCGAGATTACCGGCCATATTGCCTGGTAATAGTAGGTGAACAAAGGGGGGGGCTGTAAGACAAGTGAATACAGCGTGAGCTTGCCTCGACCCATTGCTCAGGTTTGCTTTCGGGTCATAATTGAAATGCTCAGTGGCTGAACATTGGAATTGCACAGTGATTGAGCTATAGATATAACAATATCAAATGCACCATGCTGAGCCATTTCTCAGTCGTTTTTGTATGCGCGCACTCTGAGCATTTGGCACAGCATCGGATGACATTTCAGCAAGGTGCAGCATTTCACACGCTTTGGTGAAGTGCTCCAAACTGAGCCTTCCAGTGAGCTATTGCAGAATTAGCTCATTCCATGGCTTTAATGAGCACTTTCACACGGTGCTTTTGACCATGACATGCTCAGCTTGCGTGTGCAAATCGGGTGAAACGCAATGCTGAGCATGTGGCACATGAGCTACGTAAATGCAAACGATCGGAACGTGCATGCACATCTGCTATATGCATGCAGGCTCAAGTAGTATTACAACTTCCTGATCTGTACAGTACAGTCGACACTGTAGTACGCAGTACACCTTTGTAAATGTGTACTGCGGGGCAGAGCAAAAAGCTGTTCAACAATGTAACATGCAATCACGTCAAGCCATCGAGTCATATCTCTCACCTGCATCCCTTTGATGCACCTTGTTGGACAGCTCTGCCTAACTACGGCACAGATGCGCATGTAATCCAAGTTAATGTAAGTGGGTCATAATGGGATGACTTAATATTTGGGTCATACACAAAGAGTTGATTCACTCCGGTGCCATGGTTGGGGCAAACAATGACTGGCCCGCTTGTTCATTGTCGGGCAGCCACACGCTTTCATACGCACCCCCGATGGGTCATACGCAGGCAACTTTCACACGCCTGGAACACATTTTACTGCCAGTCTTCCAGCTGCGTATGTTCTTGCTCGGGTTGTCAGCTTGACTGCAGACGCTCACCCGCTTGCGCGTGGAAACCTGAGGCCAATCAGTGTGGATTTGCTTCAGCCTCATCCACATTAGAATAATCCCAGCCTATGATTGCTGAGGCTGGTTATGTTTGCGTGGGGATCTCCCACCGCGGGTCATTTTCTTTACGTTCTCACACGCCCCGCGCAAGTTGTGGCACCTGGCTTGCAGCCAAAAAATCCCTTGGGCGTGTGGCCTCTTTCTCCGGAGTTCTGTACGCGCGTGAGGCAAGGACCCGGATGCCAATCTCGGTGGATTAGTACTCGCCTCAAACGCCATAGGGCTGAATGTATATGTGGATCACGGCTCACGGCTGGCGCCCCCTTTGATCATCCCACACATTCCCCCTGAAAGCCCAGTATGCATCAGTCAGCAAAAAACTTCAGGCCAAACCAAAGTCATGTTCGGTGGCATGCCACCGAACATATCTCACCCGCCCACACACAAACATCCCCACAGTGAGATTGCCCTTTGAAACTGCCAACATTGCCCAGTAGGTCCCTGTGAATAATTAACCTGGGGAGGATACGCTCATTGTTCGCTGTCACACCAGCGAACATGACCGCATGCCTCTAATATGCCCTCCACAATAAGCTGCTACAAAGCCTTGTTCCACCAAATGTTTCGTAACTTGCTGCAGATCCAGCAGTCATAATGGTGCACCCACATTTTGGCCACCTTGCCTTGATATATGCCCCAAATCGGATATGAAAATTATGAGCCCAAGAGGCCCACCTCCATCAAGACCATGCACGTAACCACAGGCCATCCCCCTTTTGGCCTGTTGCTGCCACTCATATAAGTTCCCCACCTGCGCTTATTCCTCTTCATTCCCTTTAGCTAACCCTTCCCGATCATATAATTCCCAACTGTCCCCAAATAATTTAAAATAGCCATCATGTCAACCCCTTCACAAGCACTTTGCATTGGGATGATTAATATTCGTATTCAAATAAATAGTGATATAACCTTAAAGCCTGAGAATTCCCACTTAGGTTCTTGGATTATCCTATGGCACAATCAACACAACATATTTGTATATCTCCCCAATCACCAGCATGCTACTGGCTCTCTCCCGGGAACCCTTTCCCAAACGTTGATACCATTCCTTGGGGCACCAAAAACGTTCATGCACTGTGGTCCTGGTGGGGCATGGATTGAAAATTGCCAATCCAATCCTACTCAAATATTATTCGTTGAGGGAGTATTTATGACTGATGCCAATGATCCCTCCTCATCTCAGAAACCCAATCTAGCATTGATGTTCTTCACATGGTATCCAAACATTCTATTCATAATGGAAAGCTTTCGAACACAAGATTTCAAGCTTAAAATGCCCAAAGAATATGACTGTACTACTCATTGTCAATTTCAACTCTTTACTCCAACATTTCCCGCTTCAAACTCAACGCCTGCTTCATATCCTGCTGTTTCATCATTGATTTCCAAGCAAAAACTGATACAATTACCCAGTGGATCAGACCTCCCCATGATGACCCCGCCCCATTCCATTATTCAAACCCCCCTCCTCCCTCATCAAAAGACCGGACTAGCTTTTCTCTGGGATCGAGAAATCCCCAATGGCCAATCAGCCCGTAACCTTTGGGCAACCTCACCCCCAGGATCCACTTTTAATGCCAGGCACATCATTACAAACAAGGTCGTTAGCTCATTTGAATCCCTTTCGACCAATACCCCTCTTGGAGGACTGCTTGCGGATGATATGGGATTAGGTAAAACCATTCAGGCCATTGCTCTAATTGGTACCTCCAAGGAGCGGATGATTGCAAACCCCCATTGCTCCACGCCCACCATGATCATCTGCCCCCCTCGCTTAATTACCAACTGGCAATCAGAAATATCCAAGCATGCTCAGGCTGGAGCACTGCATGCCAAAATCTACCATGGTCCCACTCGTCACTCATTATCCCAAGCCGACATCTTAAAATATGATATCATCATCACTTCTTACAATACTATCACCCAAGAATTTAAGCAAACCAATCCCTCTACATCATTCATTTTTCAAATCAATTGGCATCGTATAATCTTGGATGAAGCACAGTGAGTGGCTGAGCTTAAATGATTCAAATTACCTTTTATATCCAATAACCCTTGCCCCCTCTTATAGCTATATTCGCTCTCAATACACTGCCACTCACCGTGCCATTAATAGCCTCCTTTCATCCCGTCGAATATGTTTAATGTGCACACCTATTCACAACACCATTTATGACCTTTTGGGCATAATATCCTTCATCACTCAACCCCAGAGCGCCGATCAAGATAACTGGTCACCATTCATCCTGAGTAGTCTTTCAAAAGGTTGCAATGATATTTTGCATTTGGCATTGCGGCATTTAAGTTTGCGCCGCACCAAAACCACACATCTCGAATCTCTCCCCACTATTAGCCATCATTATGAGCTGCTCCCACTCAACCCGACCATGCAGCAAGAATATTCCACATTATATGAAGAATTCCTATCATCCAAAAGCAAAGGACCAGGAGAGTTTTTCAGAAATATTAATAAGCTGCGAATATGTTGTAACCATCACATCATGCTTAACATAATTGCGGAGGCGGAGCTGGAAGACCCCGAGGGCAGGAGCACTCAGGATAACTCCCCAAGAATCACACGGACTATTGTGGATGTGGAAACATGCATGATGAGTAGTAAAATTGCACACCTCCTACAAAGCTTAATGAAGAACAAACAAACAAGGTGTGGTCCAATGAAATCAGTGGTTTATACCCAATGGACCCAATTTCTAGATTTGTGCGTTAATTCTAATATGCATCCATTACCAATTGACTCCATCTGACTTTTTTATATTGTAGAATTGGTATTGCTCTTGCCCATCACTCTATCCTTTCAGCACGAATTGATGGAACAATTACACCACGAGCGCAGGACAAGGCGCTTGAGAATTTCTTCAATAATCCTGAATGTGAAGTACTGATTGCATCCATTGCCGTGGCTGGAACTGGCCTCAATATAACTTGTGCTAATATAGTCTATTTAATGGTGAGGGGCCCCCCAAAATTCTCCCCTGATTTTCGGACCCTGACATCCACATTTCCAGGAGCCTAATTGGAACCCAGCCATTGAGGCTCAGGCTGTTGATTGTCTACATCGTATTGGCCAACAACGACCTGTACAGGTCATCCACTATATCACTCCTCATTCAGTTGAGGTCAACATGCGGAAGGTACCTTTCAAGCTCATCTTTCACTTGATTGTATTACTATTCTGAAATCCTTCCTTATGGGAATGCCATATTCCAATCACCAATAGGTCCAAGAAAAGAAAAAATCATTAACTGCGTGAGCCTTACTGATATTATATAATTTGTGATTGACAAAGTTGATAACTCCTGTTGACTCTGGCACAGGTCCACAATTATGAACACCATGAGCTGGATCGAACTTCTTCAATATTTCCTCAATGAAAATGAGCAATAGAGTATTATTGCAAGGGAGACGGTGATACATTTCAATTCATATTGTCTATATTCGAACATATTTAGCAAGTTGTTGCATCCTTAAGAGATAATAATCAGATTTTATTACACCTGCACAAATAATTCACAAAATTTTAATTTGTCACAGTGCTATACCGTGACAAATTACTAAGTTATTGCAGAGCATCACCATTAGGCCTAATAACTGGCATGTCAAGTATCTTGAGGGCGCTAGTCTGCATCTTACTACAGCCTTTGAGCCAATCTTGATCAAATACCTGAAATGATAGGCCTTCCGGAATATCACCATCATCTGTCGATCGTAATTCTGGCAATCTATCAATAGTTTTTTTACCCTTTCTTTTAATCCGATTACAAAAATCTATGTCTCTATCCATTTTCAATACCAAATCATTAAATAACTGGGAGCGCCAGCGTAATCCCACTTTGCGGTAAACTTGACGCCCATTTTCCAGTACCTCCTAAGTATCTGAGCATACTCGAGGGTCATTGAATTGTGATGCTAGAATGGGAAATTTAGCCGTATCACACCATTCACGACGGCGCTCACAGGTCTGCACATAATCAAGTAGATCATCATCAGACTTGGTCCACAATGAAGAAGAGATACAGTAACTAACTCTTTGACGAATCTTTGCGAGCTTTTGATTCTCCTTCTTTTTTACCAAATACTCCGCATCCTTTTGAATAGACTTCCATTCTCTTTTCAAATAAGTGAAATATTGCTCCATTAAAGCCGCCACGACCCCATAGTTGTTATGATCCTTGTTCCAACAGTAGTGATGATACTCAGTGCTGACAAGTGCGAGACGGAATGTACGGTAAAACACCATAGACATCAGCTTGTTGAACAGATGTTGCCATGAGCTCTCCCAGTCCCAAGTGAATCGCTTTAGTCCTAGCTTGTGCAGCTCATTTTCGCAGTAGCTTTGGAAACCCTGAGACTGAACCTGTGTTGATGGCTCATTGAACACATCCTCGGGGACATATCCGAGATGACCAGCCACTTGAATTGCAATTTCACGCTCTTCTGTGCTGGGTGGTGCTGGTAGTGAGGAAAAATCCTTATGCCTAACTTTGAGTAGGAACAGGCAATGTGCGTGTACTGCTGATCTCATTCCATGGACATTCTCTGGAAGTTCTGCCTTCAGCCATTTTTGTTGCTCCTTCTGGCTTGCACGTTTCGCCACATTGTGAGCTTTGCGGGCCTGGTTCCTTTGCTGTCTGACCTCGGATTGTTCAAGCATACTCTGGGCGAGGCCCAGCTGAGGATGGGTGAACTCACTATTTGATTGAGTGCCTTGCTCATGCGCTGTGAAATTGTCCCTCCTTGGTTCATCATTTCTTTCACTTTGAGTCGGAGACATGTTCTCATCCTCATCTTCCACCATTGTTTCTCTTGATGTACTGGCATGACCCGTTCTTGGTTTGGAGGCATATGGATGATGACGTCCAGTGACTTTCTCTTTATGGACCAGAGGTGAAGACGCATAAAGTTCATCCCCTGCTATGCAAATCATCAGTTAACAAATCAAAACATTAATGAAGACTGGTCATCCTCACGATCTTCAATTGGCTCCTGAGATCGGACTGACTTGCCTTTAGGTGCCATATCTAACCCATGAAACAAACATATCAAATTGTGAATAAGTTTCTACTCCAAAATTCAAATGACTTACTTTGATGAAGCGTCAATACTGGATTTCCCTCCGACAGACCGCTCCAAGATACATTTTCCAAAGGTCTTTTTCGTCGCCCCCCATCCACGCGCCTTTCATCACCCACATGAACCTGCGATCCTGATGGAATATTGAGGGTTGGCTGTTTACTTTGGCCAAAGGGATCCTGGGATGCGACTGGATTCCGACCGGGATTAAGGAGGAACTCACGTGGAAATTTTGATTGCGGATTAGCGTGTGAGGAGATTTGAGGTGTGCCTTCTGGCCCCTGAGACACATGAATTTGTGTATTAGTGGGATTTGGGGGAATTGGAGTGACGGAAATATTTGGGATCGACCAAGTGCTTGAAGTTGGAGCCTTTGGATTGCCCACATCAATGTTAAGACCTGATACATTCATTGAGGATGCGATAGGGGTTGTGAGAGGAATGTTGGGGCTCAATGGTGACTGTGTTTGAACATATTCTATGCTAGATTCACTATTTGAGTCATGAACAGAACCTGAACGGGATTTATGTGACTTGAAAGATGACATAAGGGCCGAAAAAGTACAGTAATATTTTTAACTAGATAAAACACCTCAGTATTATAATAAAATAGAGTGATATGAGATGAAATCTTTTCAAATTTAGAATAGAGAAATTCTATGAATAGTTGGAACTAAGTGTTGTGTGGAAGTCGGATAAGACTCTTTTGAGGAGAATCCTCCCTGCCTCCTCTTGAGCTCCTCCGCTTTTGTCGGAAACCACCCTGCACGGCCTACCAGCATATAATGTGATATTTCCTTGATCTCAAAGGGGACCCATCATTCATAAGTAATCATATTCAGTACCATTTATGCCTCCCCATTGTCACATTTTGTGAATTATCCAAACTGCCCATATATGCATTGAAATTCCACAACATTGTACATCTGTAAAGGGGTATATTCATGAAGGATTTACCCACAAAAGAGAAATCACCTTTTCCCGAAAGGCAAGACAATCCAAATCACATTCCAACTGATTCAAAGCCCGCCGCACTCAAACCAAATACCAAGACTTTAGCTGCACTCCAACCCCTTATGTAATAGAGTTATATAGTTATGTCTGTAATAAGGTTTAAACCATGTACGATGGCGTGCCAGCGTACATGGATTAAATGTTAATCCCCTCAATTCAATGGTAACACTTCACTAATGGAACCCCCTCAATGGTCAAACCCGCACTATCACAATGTGTAAATAAACTAGAATATGTATGAGCATTGAGCAGCATGGCATTTTACCCAATTAAACGCCTAACCAATTCCGCCATCCAGATGAGACATGTTAAACTTTATCCACTGCAGCTCATGCTCCATTACAAATGGGATAAAATCCTCAGCTGGCTCAAATCATCTCCCCCTTCATAAATAATCACTGAATTTTATTTCCAATTCATAACACTCCTAAAAACTTTCACATCAACCATAGATATTTATACACAAACCAACCGTACTCCCAATTCCTGCAGCAATGACAACCCGGCCATATTCCTCAATGCGTATATGCATGTGTCAACACTGCTCAACTCAAACACACTCTTCCCCTGAGGGTGATAGGCAAGGAGTTGCCTTCACACCTTTCCAATATAAACAGCACATTAAAAAGCTCAAATCAACCATTGCACCCAAATCTCTTCCAAACATCCCTACTTCTGCATCAGGATCTGGGTGCCCACAAATTCTATTGGATCAAATCTTCCCAGCTGATTATTCACGTTTGACCCAAAGCACTTTCCCAACTCCAGTGGGTCTCAATTCAACTGCACAGAAACCATATAGTGGCATTCAAACCCTTCCCCCACAAGACCTAGGAATGATAATATCTGCCATTCTATCATTAAGGTATAATTTACCCCGCAGGGCTTCACGCATACTCAACCCCGCCCTGAACCTGCTGATCAAGTCCAGTATCTCAAGCTCTGCTGGTCCCCCCGCTCCTGCATTCCATATACCTCAAGATCTGAGTACCATATTTGAACATCTCCAATTGGAGCCAGTGATTCAAAACTATATATGTTGTCCTCAATGTTTCTCTCTTAATGGCCTTACTGAATCAGTCACAACTGACCAACCCCACTGTCAACGCCATAATGACCCAAATGATCATGATCCCCCTTGCACACAATCATTAGGCAAATTCATCTATTCATCTGAACCCCACACCCAAAACACAACCAACATGAAGCAAAAATTTATACCAACAAAACATTTCATTTATCAACCATTCAAAAATTGGCTTGCCAGATTTCTCCAGCGGGCTGGAATTATGGACATTCTGCATCAACATCAACAATCCCAAACTCCCGAAGATTCCCCAAAACGTGACGTCGGGGATGGATTGGTCTGGAGACGCTTCACTGGCACTAGAAATATCCATGACCCCCCATTCATGTCCATTCCTGGTGCATTGGCCTTCTCCATATATGTGGACTGGTTTAATGCACATGGAAAGTCAACCCGGTTGGCTAGCATTGGACCTATCATGCTTATTTGTCTTAATCTCCCCCCAAGTGAAAGATTGAAGCCCGAGAATGTCTATGTTGCAGGAATCATCCCTGGTCCGAAGGAGCCAACTGCGCTTCAATTGAATTATCTATTAATGCCACTCATCAACGAGCTCAAAGAGCTATGGCAAGGTTACCATTTGGCACCCACCTCAACAGGTCCATCAGGATCCTTTATCCGTGTTGCCATCCTCACAGCCATTGCGGATGTGGTTGCCATGCGCAAGCTTACTGGATTTATTTCCCATTCAGGAAACCACTTTTGTAATTTTTGCACCATTCACAAAGCTCAAATTGAAGAAATTGGTCCTCAATTTCACTACACGCGCTCATACCAAAGTCATAAATCAACCATTGCCAAATGGCTTCGGGCAACCCCACAACAAAGACAAGCAATTTTCTCTGAGTATGGAGTGCGATATTCAATTTTGGAAGACCTTCCGTATTGGGATGCAACCAGAATGGTTAATCTTGACATAATGCATAATTTAATACTTGGAATTTTGAAGGATCATGCAACTTTCAAATTGTGCATTCCAGAGGCGAAATCAAAAATTTACTTCAGGTCCCGCAGGAAATCCAATGACACCAACAGTTCAGACTCAGATTCCATGACCTCCAACAGCTCTCTTGATAAAATCACATTGAGAGAGGCCCGCTCCCTGAGAAGAGACGCAGCAAAAATAATAAATGAGCCACTCCCCACTACTTCCACCCGGAAAAACTACTTCCCAATGCCCACCCTTCACACAGAACATCCATCTAGTGGTTCTGCGGAGATTCCTTCATTTGATGCCGATTACATCCCCACTTCTGAAATACCCTCTGAATTGGATATCACTGCACTGAGCGATCACCAGATTAAGGGTGAGGCTCTTGAGCATCTCCGACAAATCATATCTGAGACCATAATTCCCTCATCATGGACAAGAGTTCCCCGCAAAATGGGTTCCCCCTCTCATGGTAGCTTAAAAGCCGCTGAATGGGCTCTCTTATATAAGGTCTATATTCCATTTCTAATGCTCAGTCAACAGATGTCATTAGATGCACACCAATCTGCCAACACTCAAAGAAAAATGGGTCAGTCAGAAGAACTTGCAAATGAACTAGCCAAGAATACATTCCATTTGATTAGTGCTATCAACATTGCCACAAGCTGGACTGTTTCAATAGATGATGCGACTGCATTTGCTGAACATTGGAAAAAATTCTGCCTTTCCAATCAACACCTGTTCCCAAAACAGAAAAGTAAACCAAATCATCATTTTGCTGATCATATTCCCGAACTCTTCCAACGTTGGGGCCCAGCACAAGCCTCAGCCACATGGGGTTATGAGCGCTTGATTGGAGTATTTGCAAAGATGCCAACAAATAACAAGATATGTATGTCAATTAATAAGATCAATATATTCACATTGATTAAACACCTGGACTGAATAAGACTAACTTTTTGCAACTCTGAATAGATGATATAGATGAAACCTTACTTCAAAATATCTGTCGATGTTCCAACCTTTCCGTTCTCCTGAAATCCCCATCTGTGCCATGTGAAATAAAACAGCTTTTCGAATCACAGCCACCTGCCGTGTTCAATCACCATAAATATAACAAGCCATCCCGCCATGACCAACAAAATTATGATTGCCTGGTTGAGTACTTACAGACTTTTCATGCAACAAGGGAAATAGTTGATTGGATCAGCTTAGACACTACCGTGCAATCCACAAGTCCTCCCACTTCAAGGATTGTCTCACCTTGGTATTTTCCAGTTTCAAACATTAATATTGGGAACAATATATTTTCAACTGAATCCAAAAATATCAGCAACAGTGTGATATGTTTTCTGAGGGGCAACTCACGACAATTTGGTATTATTGATAGCATTTTCAAAGTCTCTGAGCCATCTAGCATACTGAACAATAACTTTCTGATTTTAAAACCTTTGAAGATTGATGTGAATTTCCTACCAGATTGGCCGCATCTGAATATTTATAAAGCTGTTGGTTTTGATGATGGACACTTGATTATATCTGAAGAAGAAATAGAAGGTAACTGTGGATTGTATGATAACAAAGCTCTGTCATGTGGACTGCTTGTAATGATAAAGCCGTTATTTCATGATATTTAGTCTACAAAAATGCAAATCTCTCAGATTCATTAGCAATTTTGCTAGTGAAATAATTGCCTCAAAATTTAGTGACAGAGACATGCCATTGTGACAAGCAAAGCCCATTATTTCACATTGCCACAAAGAACTTACTATTTTGACATTGGGTACAGTGTGAATAAGCCAAGTCCAATGATCAAATGACCCACACACTCACCCTTCACAGCATCCAAAATTTCTAACTGCGCCATCATCATGTTGGAAGCGGAATCGGCTTTTGCGTACCCACACCCGCATGTGCACCCGCACGCGCCAATGCACACGCACACCCACCCGCACGCGCCAATGCACACGCACACCCACCCGCACGCGCCAATGCACACGCCCACGGACCCGCACATGCTCCCGCACACGCAAACGCACCCGCCCCCATGCATGCACACGCACACTTCATGGATGACCTGGTGAAGTCAAACCCCCCGCCTACATCAAGACTGGCTGAAGGACATCTTTGATGTGTGTGTGTGCAAACAGGCGGGTCTGGTGTAATTTTTACCAATCATTGGACGGTTGTGGGATGATCAGGTGGTGAGGAAACTGAGTTGAAGGCACAGGGGAACCAATATTATTGGATGTCACAGGATTTGGTGTAAGACCAGAGTGTGACGTGTGCTCGACGTTCGCTTGATTTTCGCTTGACGTGAGCTCGACTTTTATCCTGCTTGACGTTTGCTTGACGTGAAGTCAATCGCCGACGATTGACACGAGATTCGCCCCAGTGAATATTTGGCTCAAAAAAGATCTAATTTTACCTCTTAAAAACTTTTGTTGTTTATTTTTTAAGTCATTTAACCTTAATGTTTTTTTAATAATTATTATTGACACATATTTTTTTTCAATATCAATGGCTCTACTTATGATTGGATAGCTGAAACAATATAAATTAAGCTATCTTTTTTTGGTCATACTTATATTGTTTCAAACACATTTCTACTTGAACATTAAAAATAGAACAAAAAACAACCACTCATTTCTAGTCTTTATCATTATTATTACCTATTAATAATTTAAGCTTGATAGCTAACCTTAATTGATCTCCATATTAACTAATAGTTTCAGGGTGAATCTATGTAGTAGTGTAAAATGTTATATACAAGGTAGCATTATGACTGTGACACAGTAAAAATTCTTTTAGAAATACCTAAAAGCTTGAACTGTTATAGGAAAACAGTTGTGATGAACCTACTTAGGGCCTTGGTTGCAATGATTAAGTATCAATTGACTGTAGGAGTCACTACAATAGTAATTGAGTTTAAGCATATCAATATTATAATAAGAGTACTACTAGTGTTGTGGAACTACTTGTAATGTGGGATTGGATAAGGCTGTAAGGTGTGGATATGAAACTTTGAGTAAAACATCCTTTTCCTGTCCTCAAAATTTGTGTAAGGTAAAAATTGATTGAAAATAGTATGAAATAAGATTTTTAAGATAAAACATACAAATTGTATTGTTTTTAGCTTGATAAGTATAAAACAATAATATTATAAAGATTTATTGTTTTACCAACAATAAAAATTTATCCAAAAATACTCTTCAAGAGATATTTAAGGCTACAAAAGAAATTTCTTCAAGAGCAATTTAAATTGGAATTAATGGAGAAAAGGACTGCAGGTGATTAATAGAAGAACAAGGTATTTAAAAAAAATATTAAAGAGAAAACACACCCAAAAGTGACCCAAGTGAATTTGGAAACAAAGTGACAACGTTAACAGTGATGAAAGATGCTTTAATTCACATATGGGGTGGTTCAAGGGTAAAAATGATTATAATAGTTACAACAAATTATTATAATGATTTTTGCACATGGTTAAAGGGTTTGAAATGATAAGGAAATGGTGGTTGGAATCTTTTATACATTGGTTTAACAGTGTTTTAAACTAATTATAAAAGGAAAAGATTCTAACTTGAAGAGAAAAGTGGGTCCAAGAAGACATTCTTTTATAGCCACCAATTTTCTTACTAAAAAAGTAAAATTAACTCTTTTTAAAAGTGAAAAAGAATCTGACAACAGCAAAGCCAATTATAGCATCATTGAACTCTGGTTTAGACCAAAAAAGGGCTGGTTTTAGCCGTTTTAGACCCTTAAACCAGCCATTGCTATAGTAATACCTGGTTTTAGGCCTTCAAAACACATCAGAATGTAAGAGATGTAAAAACAAGTTAAAACTGTTTTTACTATGATTTTTACATCTTAAGGGTAGTTTCACCCTCTTAATAACAGTTAAAACTTCCCTGGTTGGTATCAAAACCTCATCATCAATTGAGTCACAGACCCTGTGACCGAATTCCAGGCCAAAAGTAATGAAATTTTGTGTGGAGTTTAACATCTCACACCTGTCAGCAAGAAATTTGGGGGTCTGGCTCCCTTGAAGCCCAGATTCCTTTTCCCCCTCCAAAATTAATATTTCCAATTTATTTTTTTAATTCCTTATCATGCAATATACTTGTAATTTACACATGCAGTTCAATTGAGGTTTACAGTTACACAACTGTGATAATTGATACCTCATATGAAAATTACAGCTAAATTATGTAATACATGCCCAAATCTTGACATTTCAATTAAAAAACTTCAATTCCTCATGGATTCTAAACAACACACCACCCCTCAATTTTAGCACAAAAATCAATGTTTGACAACAGATGTGGTGTGAAATAAATTAAGGTTTTGAATATTTTCAATTTTTATATAGAAAATACTAAAAACTTAATTTAAGCTTATTTAGAGTTGAGTTACAGAAATTTCACCCAGAGGTGACCCCACCATATTTTTCATGAAGAATCCAATGGTGAACCAATTTTCTTATGTTTGAAAAGTTAGAATAATTTTGATTTAAATTTTTCCAAAAAATACTTTAATTTCAGTAATTTTGTTAAAAAGTCATTTTTACTTAATTTTTTCAAGTAAGAATGTGTTTTCACAATTTCAAATTTCAATGTAATTATATTTTTAAATTATAGTTGAATTTTCCTTTTTGTGTATAAATTTATATTTGTATTTTGATTTTTTTTGATAATATAAGGGAATTTATATTATTCAAAATTGTATCTTGTTTTATTATTTGGGGTCTTTTGGGTATGTGAAAGTACCTCTAAGGCTCACATTCCCTCCCCCTAAAAGAAGATTCCTTTTTAGTATTGTTATTGTTAGTGTGTATAAACCTTCTCAGAAGTTTGGTAGCTTCAGGTATGCCCTTTTCTGCTAACCATTAATCTTCATAAGTTGGGTCACTGTACCTAACAAGGTATTACCTTACTCTTTTGGTTCTTAAATTGCTTTCTTTGAGAACTTTGGTGATTTTCTTAGTTCCAGATGATTCACTAGGAGGTATATGCTTGGTAACTTTATTTCTCAAAGGAAAATCTTTAGCATCACTAGATTTATATGGTTTTATAAAGCTCACTGGAAATGTAGGATGCTTATTGCTAAGTTCCTCAGATAATTCTACTTCAATTGAATTTTCTCCATTGAGAGCCTTAATAACAAAAGGTCCTGCAAAGGAGTATTTGATATTTTTACATCCTTTGATGTTATTTAAGTTAGTGGTAGATCCAAGTACTAAATCTCCGACTTTGAAATCTGGAGTGGCATGTGATTTGTCCCATTTGTTGTTGGCATATGCAAATGAGTCCTCCATGCACTTCACTGCATGCTTTCTATCTTTGTCTAGCATTACTTTGAAGTTACTAGCTGTGGGATGTATTCCAACCAAATACTTCCTGAATGAATCATGGGATAAATTGGGATTCCATCCCTTCTCTATAATAGCAGGAGTGTGATTGGTACTGGTGTAAGGTGTGGATATGAAACTTTGATAAAATATCAAGTACTTTTCCTGTCCTCAAAATTTGTATAAGGTAAGATTATGTAGGAATAGTAAGAAATAGTATTTTTAAAGAGAAAACACGCCAATCTTATTATTTTTAACTTCTGGAGTATAAAACAATAATATATAAAAATTTATTGTTTTACCAACAATAAAAATTTATCCAAAAATACTCTACAAGAGATATTTAAGGCTACAAAAGGAATTTCTTCAAGAGCAATTTCAATTGGAATTAATTGAGCAAAGAACTGAAAGAAAATAATTAAAGAAAAAAGTCTTTAAAAAGATATTTAAAGAGAAAACACTCCCAAAAGTGACCAGAGTGAATTTGGAAACAAAGTGACAAAGCTAACAGTGATGAAAGATGCTTTAATTCACTTTTGGGGTGGTTCAAGGGGTAAAATGATTGTAACAGTTACAAACAATTATTATAATGATTCTTTCATGTGGATAAAAGTTTTAAAATTACTTAAAAAGGGTGATTGAAATCTTTCATTGATTGGTTTAACAGTGTTTAAGCTAATTATAAAAGGAAAAGATTCTAACATGAAGAGAAAAGTGGGGCAAAGAAGACATTCTTTTCTAGCCATCAATTTTCTTACTCCAAAAGCAAAATTTACTCTTGTCAGTAGTGCAAAACAGTCTGACAATAGAAAAGCCAATTATGGAATGATTGAACCCTGGTTTAGACAAAAAAAGGGTGGTTTAACCCATTTTTTGCTATTTTTAGCCATTTTCAACCCTTAGATCAGCCATTACTATAGCAATACCCGGTCTAGAGCCTTCAAAACACGTCAGAATGTGCATAAGAGGCGTAGAAACCAGTTAAAACTGATTTTACTAGCATTGTTTTAACTTAAGGTTAGTTTTACCCTCCTGGCAGCAGTTAAAACTACTCTGGTTGGTATGAAAACCTCATCATCATTTGAGTCACAGACCCTGTGATTCAATTCCAGGCCAAAAGTAATGAACTTTTGCATGGGTTTTGACATCCCATCCCAGTGGGCAAGGATTTTGGGTGTCTAGCTTCCCCTTAGAGCTAGAGTGTCTGTTCCCCCCAGAATTAATATTTCCAATTTATTTTTTCTTTAATTCCTCATCATGTAATACAGTTATAATTTACATATGTAATTCAATTGGGTTTTAGTTACACATCTGTAATAATTGATACCTCATATGTAAATTAAAGCTCACTTATGTAATACGCGTGCACATTTTGACATTTCAATTGAAAATACTTCAATTCCTCATAGCTTCTAAACTAAACACAAAACCTCAATTTTAACACAAAAATTGATGGTTGACGCCACATGTGGTGTGAATTAAATTAAGGTTTTGAGGATTTTCATACTTTTGTACAAAAAATACTAAAAATTTAATTCAAGCTTATTTAGAGTTGAGTTACAGGAATTTCATCCAGAAGTGACCCCACTTTATTATTATGAGGAATCCAATGGTGTGATAATTTCTTTAGGTTTATTTATTGGGTAAAAAGTTATAATATATTTTATATGAGTTTTTACCAAAAATATTTTAATTTCATGATTTTTATTAAAAATTCATTTTTACTTAATTTTTACAAGTAAAAATGTATTTTAATAATTTTAAATCTTATTTTTAAATTATAATTAAATTTTTATTTTTGAAAATAAATTTGTATTCATATTTCAATTTTCTTGTTTTTATAATATAAATAAATTTATCTTATTTATATTTGTATCTTAATTTATCATTTGTGGTCTTTTGGGTATATGAAAATACCTCTAAGGCTCACATTCCCTCCCCCTAAAAAAAGAATATTACTTTGTAATATTTTCATTTCTTGTGTGTCTGAACCTTCTGAGAAGCTTAGTAGCTTCAGTTATGTCTCTTTCTGGCAACCATTCATCTTCACAAGTTGGGTCACTGTACCTAACAAGGTATTCCCTTACTTTGTTGGTTCACAACTTGCTTTCTTTTAGGACTTTGGTAATTTTCTTACTACCAGATGACTCAATAGGAAGTATAGCTTGGGGAACTTTATTCCTCAAGGGAAATTTTTCAGAATCACTAGATATATATGGATTTATCAAGCTCACTGGAAATGTAGGATGCTTATTGCTAAGTTCTTCAGATAACTGTACTTCAACAGCATTTTCTCCATGGAGGGCCTTAATAACAAAATGTCCTGAAAAGGAGTCTTTCAGATTTTTATGTCCTTTGATGCTATTGAAATTAGTGGTGGATACAAGAACTAAATACCCCACTTTGAAATCTGGAGTTGCATGTGATTTATCCCATTTGTCCTTAGCATATGCAAAAGAATCTTCCATGCAGCTTACTGCATGCTTTCTAGCTTTGTCTAGCATTCCATTGAAGCTAGCAGCTGTGGGATGTATTTCAATCAAATCATTCCTCAAGGAATCTTGAGGTAATTTGGGGTTCCATCCCTTTTCTAGGATAGCAGGGGTTTGATTGGTACTGGCATGCATTGATGTTTTATATGCTAATTCCAGTGCTGGCAAAAGAGTACACCAATCATGGGTAAATCCATCACAATCTTTGAATTCAAGACCATATGCACAAAGTCTTCTTACCATGTCCTCTAAGGTCTGGATCATCCTTTCAGCCAGACCATCAGTTTGTGGGTGGTAGGCTGTAGAGAAAGACAACTTAGTGCCAAATAATTGGTGAAGATTTGTCCATAGTGCTGAAGTGAATTTGGGATCCCTGTCACTAATGATATTTGTAAATATGCCAGTCCATGACACTACTCTATTCCATATCAGAAGAGCTGTATCCATGGTTGTATCATCTTTGTGACATGGTAAAAAGATTGAAGTTTTACTGAATCTGTCTACAGTCACTAGGCAAGCATTATAGCTTCTGTCACCTACTGGTGGTAGGCCAGTTAGCCAATCCATATGGATAATTCTCCAAGGTCTGCTTGGTTCTTGGATTTTTATCATATTTCCAAGTCTCTTGCCAGTGGATTTATTTGAATTTTGGCATCTGTCACATGTTTTGCAATACTCTTCAACATCTTTCTGCCACATTGGCCACCATATGCAGGTCTTTACTTTTTCTCTTGTTCTGTCTTCAGATAGATGTCCTGAAAAGGGGCTGTCATGGCATTTTTTCAGTACAAGATTGATTAATGACCTGTCCACAATTGTAATCACACATGTGTGCTTGGTCCTGTGGTAAATTATACCATCCAGTAGGTGAAATCTTCCTTCATCATAATATTTCTTCCATACTTCATCCAAGGCATGTATTAAAGAGTTGTCTTTACAGTCTTTGCTAAGTAATTGGCATAAGATGCTACAATTCTTATCTTGAGTGTAACTGTTTCTTACTTCTTCAAAGAAGGTGCTGTTTAAGTCTGTAACACTTATTCCTTCTATTCGGATCTGTGGTGAAGCTTCTTCTGGCACATAAGAAGGATTATCAATATCATTTGGTAATTGCCATCTTCTTATGACATCTGCATTTTTATGAATATTCCCATCTTTATGAACAATAGTCATATTGCCTCTGTTTCCTTGTATGGCTATTTTCCATCTGAGCATATTTCTGTTAGGTGTTTTCATGTTTAAAAGTGATTTGAAAGCTGTTCAATCTGTTATCACTTCAAAAACACATCCCTCTAAGACGTAGTTCAATTTTTCCAAGGCCCAGACAAGGCATAGACATTCCATTGGACTTGGTCCATATCTGGCTTCAGTTGGTTTGATTTTCCTGGATATGAAACATATGGGTCCTTCCACAGGTTTATCATTTATCATCTGAACTTGGTGAAGTGCAGCACCCAGCCCCTCCCCTGATGCATCAATATACAACTTAAAAGGCAATTTAAAGTCTGGCATCAGCAAGAGTGGAGCAGTGGTTAAGGCTTCTCTTAGAGACTCAAAAGCTTTGACTCTGTCAACATCCATTTCAAATACTGTGTCTTTGTCACACAATTCATAAAGTGGTCTTGCTATGGATGCAAAATCTTTAATGTGTTGCCTGTAATATCCTGCAAAACCTAAAAATGACTGAATTTCCTTTTTGTTCTGAGGAATGGGTTTAGCAATACTCCTGCAACTTTGTTTTTGTCAATTCCAAGGGACAAACCAGATACAACATGTCCAAGTGATTTAGGTCTTTAAATTGAAAATGACATTTCTTCAAAAAGATCTTCATGTTCACCGATTGAATTTCTGCCAAACCTCTGGACAATCTGTAAATGTGCTCTTCTCAAGTCTTGGAACAGACAATAATTTCATAAATGTAAATGATTAACCATCCCTCTGAGAATTTTTCAGGGAAGATTTCATTTATCATTATTTGGAAGTGTGAAGGTGAATTTTTGATACCAAAGGGAATTCTTAAATATTCATACACTTCACAATGAAAAATAATTCTCAGATATTTTCTTGCTCTTGGTGTCACCACATTTTGATGCAATCCTTTAAGGGCATCCATAGTGGTTATATACACTGCTCGAGATATTTGGGTGGGGGAAATTTGGATTTTTGGTATTGGGTACCTATCTGGAACAGTGTAAGTGTTCAGAGCTCTGAAGTGTACAACCATTCTGGATTTTCCATTATTCCATGCCACTATGACTGGTGTAGTTATTGCTACTTCTTCATTATGGCCAACCTTTATTATTACACCAAGGTCTAGAAGCTATTTGATATGAGTTTGTAGAGCTTCTCTTGACTTGGGACTTGATGGGTATGCAGGTCTTCTAAAGAGTGGTGTATAAGGTCTCTCAATATTAAGAATGATTTCAAATTCATGACCAATAATTGCTCCTAGAGGTTCTTTGTCTGACACAAATGCTCCTTTGTGGTCATACAAAAGGGAAGAAAGTTCATTTTCTTGTTTATCAGTCAGATGGAGGCTTATCTCAGCCTCCTTCAACTGTTCAGATTTGAATTTTTCCAATTCTAAGTTGACTAGTGATACTTGATTTACTTTAATTTGTCTTTTAAATGGTAAAACACGAATTTCTGACGCTTATTGTCTCCAATAGTAAAGTATCTGTCTTTTTGGTTATGCAAATCTATCCCATACATGATTAAATAGTCATTTCCCAATATAAAATGGGTACTAGAGCAGCTTTACATAACAACAAATTCAACTGTGATTCTTAAATTCCCATTAATGTGTGGCAATATGAAATTGGTCTCAAAATTCCCAATGAGTTCATTGGATTGCTTGCAATATTGAATTTTATACCATCAATTGGTAACAATTGGTCTTCAAAATTTGGTACACAAGTTTTAAGAAACGATTTACCAACACAAGAGCAGAAGGCTCCTGGGTCAAGCAAAAGTTTAAGGGGCTTTTTGTCAATCACCACTTCTGTTATACAGGAGTTACCAGCTGTATAACATTTCCCCCTGTTTTGTTTTGTTTTAATAAGCTGTGCATATTGAACTTTTGATAAATCAAGTTGAACATTGCTCAATTGTGGCAAGTGGGAATAAGATTCCATGATGTCAAAAAAGCCATTGATATTTTCTATATCTTTTGAAGATTCAGAAAATATGGATGACTTCTCATCTGAATTTTCTTCAATTATGTCTTCTTTTTCAACATCTGGTTCCTTTTCAAGGTCAATTTCATTGATTTTCCCCCTTTTTGGACATGTATTGGCTAAATGGGCGGTGCTTTGGAAAATATGGCATTTTCTGACTGTATCTGCAGATTTATAACTAATATTACTATAATTTTCTTTGGGGTTTTTGTTCACAGAATCTTTCCAAGGTGTATTAAACCTTGTTTTGAGATTCACCCTACTAGAACCAATTTTGGTTCTGGTGGTTACTTCCTCTAATATATTGATAATATCCTCTGCTGAAGATTTTTCAGTAGTCCTGCTTTTGATAGCATGCTCTAAGTCACCTCCACATTGTCTCAGAATTTTTCTATGGATCATAAATTCTGATATGTCAGGGTATAATACTGTTAGTCTGTCTTTTTGTTGGAAAAACAATGGTAAAGCTTTGTCTCTATAAGCATTGGATTTTGCAGATTCAAAGTCTGTCTCAACCTTGAACCTCCAAGCATCATTGGGCCATTTGTTGATAATTTGGGTTTTCCACCAAGTCCTGCTTTGGTGTCCATGTGCTTGTCCCAATTTGATATACCATCTGTGAGCTGATTTGGTAAATAGGGTGTTCAATCTAGCTGTTACCAATCTGTCTGGTAAGTCAAAATATTCTTTGATAATGTCAATACCTCTGATGAATTCCATATGGTCATACTCTCCTTCACCACTGAAGTGAGAGTATTCTTTAAGTTTTGGAACTTCTTTCAAGAGTGCTTGACCCATTGATGGTTCCAAGTTATGAAAAGAAGCAGAGAATTAATTTTTTAACTGTGAATTTTCAACATCCAATACTTGTGGATTGGGAATCCCTGTACCCTCATTTTGATTAAGAGGTGTAGACATTCTTGGTAAGGTGCTTGGTAGTTGTTCAATATCATTCATTTTACTATTGTTACACATTTGTGAATTTTTTAATTCATGTTGCAAGCTTTTTATAGAGTTAATCACCTTCTTTTTATGATCATCCTCTTTATATGTCAGCTCATTCCTTAATTCTGTTTGTTTAGCATTATCAGAGATAAGCTCATTTAACTTTATTGTTAATTTTGATATTTCCTCTTTTGAGGTTTCAAAACACTTTTTCAAGGCAATTATATGTGTCTTTACTTCAGTAAAGGATTTTGAAATATCATCAAGAGATTTCTTATTATCCTCTTTGATAGTACTTATGGCTTGTTTTATTCTTGTTTCAATTATGTCATCAATATTGAATTTAGAATATTTCTCTGTTAACTCTTAAATAATGGCAGATTGTTGATTTATTTTATTGCCAAAAGAATTATCATTATTGGAATTTTTAATTGTTCTGAAAACTTCTTCAAAACACATAAGTGTTTCATTAATTTGGCACAGACTAAAGTTGTTTGTTTTAATGTTGTTACAAATGGTTTCATTTTCATCAGAAAGATGATTTTTCACATAATTGAGAGCTTCATACAACTATGGGATGAAATCAAATATGTCCAAAATCATTTCTGGAAACTTAATCTGGCTTCATCCTTCTTCTGAAATTCCATCATGGTTCTGGCCATCTGAAACACATTTTCCATGGCATCCTGTAGCCCTTCTGTAAGGCTTTGGGGCTGGTGCCTTCCCTTTGCCCTTGTTTTGAGCTTGTGGCTGCTTTTTCACGTTGGAATTGCTGCTGCTGGCCACTGGGGCTGGTCTTGGCATTTGCTGTGGTGGTGGAGGGTTGTTTTTCCTCCATTCTTCTGTTAAAAGCATCATATTCTTCCTTTTCATCAATGGATGCCATCCATTGAGTAACCTGCAAGTGTTAGGATGACGTAGGAACTTTCTGACAGTCAGCTATGAGTTCATTCAGTTTTTCCACAGATCTGCAAGGATCTGGTACTCTTTGTGCTGCAGTGCATTGTTGTAAGCCTTCTGGCTGGCTTTGTAAATGTCCACCGAGGCTTCTTGTGGCAGTGTTGTGGTATTCCATACCTTATTGGCCCAGTTTCAAGTGAGATTTCATTTATAAGGCTATAAATTGAAGAAATAACAAAGAAAAATCACTAATGAAACAATAATAATAGAGAAATTCAGCAATACAATCGATTGAAGGTCATCAGCAGGTGTAATCCCATAAGAAAATCCTGGAAGAATGGTCCATTTGATTAAAAGAATAACAATAAAATAAGGAAAAGAAAAAAAGGCAAGCTAGTGAGAATGTTAAATTTACCTGTGAGAGGGGTAGTGGAACACTCAAGTTACCCTAGCTCTGCTCAACCTTCGGATTACTCAGAAATGCAGTTATTAAACTGAAGCTACTTCAATAAGGAATAAATTAAAAATGTATTAAAAAAAATTCACAAGAAAGAAAAAGAAATCAATTAATTTAGGCAAGGAAAATCCATCAAAAAACCTTAAATTACACAACATATCTGTGGAATTACAAGCACAGCCACCTGATAAGGCAGTAAATATAAATTAAAAACAGAATTAAATTTAAATGAAGGAAAATTAAAACTCATACAGGACAAATATAATCCCCATAATATACAGCATTCTCCACCTACAGTTCAAACAGTGCACAGACCTATGGTGCAATAGCTATACAAAATCACCTCATTCCCCCAGAAATGGTTCAATATACCAAGCATATGGTGCAATACCTTGAAGAAATGACACCATCTAAAAATTTCTCACCAGCAAGAGCATCTCAGATTACATAATCATAGATAAATTGGCGCAACAAAACAAACAAATGGTATCTCACCACTATAAAGAAATTATCCCAGCCAAAATAAGTGAAAAATTCTAAGTCCCTTGTTTTTGAGTGCCTCTATGGAGAGCCCAAAGAATATAAATAGAGGGCCTCTCTACCTCATTTCTTCCTCTTTTCCCCATGAATAAATGCAATTAATTCTATACCAAGAAGGAGAATAGTTATTCATCCCTCACTAGTAGGTCAACCTAACATTATTATTAAATGGGAATTATATACCAAGAAGGAGAATAATTCATTCATCCCTTACTAGTAGAATAATCTTGTTATTTTATTAAAAAGTATTATAGACTTATAAGTTTGATTCATAGTTATTTCTAACTAATACTAGTTAACATAAGGTCTACTTTATATTATTAATCCACCCTATGTTCAAATTATTAGTCTTATAATTATAATACTATCAATAATACTCATAATATTGAGTTTATCCCCATAACCATTTACATTTAAAAGAAAAAAATATTCTTATTATAGCTTCATATTAAAAGAAAACAACTTTACAAATAAATATTATTAGATAAAAAACATACCCTTATATTATATTATATCACTCATATATTTAACAAACATCCACTCTATATTGAGAAATATGTTACCAATAAATTATTAAAGTTCTTATTATTATGTTATATTAACAATTACCCTCTCAAAACATTAAGTATTATAACAGATATAACATCAAATTGAGCTTACCCCTTTTAAAATATATATTATTACTATTATATTAAATCAACCTCTTATACTATTAAGGTCTTATCCTTAAAATTATTCTAAATTATTAGTTGAAAACTATATTTTATACTGTTTTAATTTATAATTTACTTATCTGATTATTGAATAGGTCTGATAGAGACTGCTGAAAAGTCTTCTCTAGTTGTAAAGCGTCAATCTTAAATAATGATTTGTGAGCTCTGTAGGGAGATTGTTTAGTATATTCAGAGGGGCAGCTAAACCACTATTAGCACCCTTGGTTACAGGATTATTTCAGCAATTCAAAACTGTTTACCTGTGATTCCCCCTCAAGTACTGCCTTATCCAATCCCACACTAAAGGGAGTTTCACATCTGGTGTCTCAACAGTGACCATTTCAGCTTTAACATTCAACAATCAGTCAATAATCAAGAAAGAAGATAATCAAATCAACATAACTCACAAAAATAATCATCATTATCAAGAATTAACCATAAATACTCTCATACAATCTAGAATCTGGAAAAAAATCCCATTCCAAATCATCATCACCATCACAATCCTCAAATCAATCATATCATTTTTATTATCCAGTAAAAGAATGAACACCAGAAAATCAAACACCCAAGGATATTGATTTACTCATTGCAAAACCAAGAACAGAACAGAAGGAAAAGGAAGAATTAAGGAGATTTTTCTTCAAGTTAATTCAAGAATCAAGGAAAAACAAGAGAAGCACAAAGGAATTTAAAGGATCAGCTTATCAAGTAGAAATTAATGAACAATCAACATCTGACTTACCACCATTACCTGAAGATACTGTAGAAGGACAGTATGCAGAAGAAAGTGAAGAGAAAGATAAAACAGTACAGATCCAAACTCTTATTAAGCAAATGCAAGATTTATTATTAACAAAAAGTAAAAATAAAGGAAAAAGAAGGGAACAAACATCTTACACACCTGGAGCTAGTCCAAGTGAACCCACATTACCAAGGCATGTCAGGCCTGAAGACTCACCAATATCACCTACACCTGGCCTTAGAGCAACATCCACACCCAAAACAGAAAAAAGATCAAAAATTATCCCAAAGAAAGTATTTTTAACTACATCAAACCATCCAAGTCCATTACAAAAGGAAATTCCTAAGTTAACATCTCCTATTGTTAAGATGAGAGCTAAAGGTTATAATCTTGTTTTTGATGGTAATGAAGTAGAAAACTTAATAAAAAGAGTGGAAACAGAAGCTGAAATTGAAGGAGCTAGTGGAGAAGATATAGCAAGACAAGTTATTTTTATGTCAGCATCTGAAGAAGCTAAGGAGAACATTGAAGCCATGCAAGGTTATGAAGAGAAGAACTGGACAAAACTCAAAGAAGAACATACTACAGAATGTGGAAGAGTAGAGCCAGACAGGAGATATAGACCAGAATCTTTGGAGAAGATTTTCAATAATACCAAAAGAGCAGGAGGAATTAGAAACCTAGCTGAATACAAGAGATTTCTTGGAGAATATGAAAAGATGACAAATTATCTGTATAAATATGGATATATTAGAAGAGAAGTTAAGCATAATGAAGAGCTCTAGACAAGCCTGTCACCAGAAATTAGGACTTCAATAATTAAGAAGATGAGAAGAGATAAGGTCATGATTCAAGCAAGGGATGGTGGATATATTGTACCAGAAATGAAAGTAATGAAGAGCTATATAGAGCAAGAGCTAGAAACTGTGATAATATCAAGGGACAGAGCTGAGGACACAAACTCCCACTATGAATTAAATCATCCAAATATAGATAAGACACAAGCAAAGAAATTTTAGTTTGAAGCTGACACCATGGAAAATGCCCTAAATCAACTGAAGGAGCTTAATAATGAAATTAAACAACAACAAAGACCCGGGATTCAGGATCAAGAAGAAAAGAAAGAAATAAAGGACTTCATTAAGCAAATTAAGGAATTGACAGAAGCAGTACTACCTCAAAATGAAACAGGACAGGTATTCAAGCAGGAAAATCAAACAAGGTTCCCAAAAGATAGCTTACCACCCTTTTCACAAAGGCATATTCCTTATACACCAGCACAAAACATACCAAAACCATATCTCAAATGCTATTATTTTTTGTAGGAAGGACATTCAGTTAATAGATGCAACTACCTCTTTGAAGATCAAAATAAGAAATGGGTTAGCAGACAAGGAGGTGGATTTTCATTTCCCAATTGGAAAAGAGTTCCAACTGATGGTAAAATAGCCCCAAAGAAGCTAGTTGAAGACTTTGCAAAAGAGCAAGAAGAACTTACAAAGAAAATGAATGAAGATGAAGCTAAAGAAGCACTACCCAAGCTTAATCAAATGAGCATAATTCAATTGAAGAAAGATGATAGTTCCACTGCTATAGCCAAAGTTCAAAACTGGGGAAGCTGGAAGCCACCAACTATTTCATCGGCCAATGAGCCTCTTTTAAATAATTATGGATTAAGAAATACTAAATAAAGAAACTCAAGAGCAGAAAATACCAATCAACATGCTTTAAGATCACATTCAAAATTGAAAACACCAATAAATAAAAGACAAAATATACCTGGAGCTTATATTGAAGATGAGAAAAAGGAAGAAGAGAAAACAATTATTCCAACTAAATATAAGAAGCCTCAACTGGTGAAAAATGAAAAGGAAATACTTCCACAGGAACGTGAAACTGATCAAACCACAAATACTCAAGAACAAATCAATAAAGTCAATGAAAGGAAAATAATAAAAGAGGAGAAATTAGATATTCAAGAGATTATGGCACAAATTATCAAAAAGTTATTGGATCAGAAAGTAAATCTTACCTTGGAACAAATTTTAGTCATGTCACCAAAGTTTTTTAATCAATTAAAGAATCTGTCAGAGAAAGAGAAAAAATCTATTAACTCAATTGATACAAAGGAAATTCAAACCAAACTCATAAATCATCATATGGGTAATTATGAACAGCCAAAGATACATTATGCCTGTCCATTGGGATTTATGCAAGTATATTTGGGAGAAGAGGGACATGAAATGATGGCATTAGTTGACACAGGATCAGAATTAAATATAATACCAGAGGATTCAGCAATTGAAGCAGGACTTGCCACAAGATGCCTTAACATCAATTTAAGAGGAATTGGTGGTCATTGTACCTCAATAGTTGGATTAGCAGAATTTACCCCAATAACTTTTGTTACTGGGGAAGAAAGAAATATACATCTTTTTGTAGCAAGAGGAGCAGTTCATACAGTATTGGGAAGACCCTCTCTTGCAGATAATAACATAAGATTAGACTTTTCTCAACAAAAAGGGGAAATATTCAGTTTCATAGAGCCAGATGGAAGAAGACTTTGTTTACCAATTTTTTCACCACAGAAAGTCGGATGGAGAGAAGAACCACCAGCAGGAATGGAAACATGCAAAGTTTCTAAATTGGAATATTGGAAAGAAATACCAATAGAGAAAGAGTCAAGATCAAAAATCAAGCACATTCAGAGAAAGGTCCTCATCAAAGTTTTGATAGTGAAGAAATGAAAGAATACAAAGAAAAAGTGGAAATGAAGGAGGAATTTTCAATAAAAAATGAACAAATTATTCAAGATAGAACACATTCACAAGATATAAATCCTCAGGAGTATCACAAGGAAATGAGAAAAACTGACAAGACCATAAATAAAGAAAAATTAAGATCACATAGATTATCTGACAAACCTAAATTGAAAGGAGTTGATATGCCTTATACAGAAGAAAAGTTACTTATTTCTGACATCAGTGAGACCAAGAAAATGGAAGTTCATAGTGAAGTTTTTGGGGAATCAAAACAGACTTCCAAGGAAGAAACTCATACTGAAAGTAACAACTGTAGTTTCAATCCCAAAGAAAATGTTTTTTATGAGAAGTCCTCAAAGAAATTCACACCCTTAAGATCATTGAACTCAATTTCAAAAGGAATCAAGAGTATGAAAAAATCATTCACACAAAAATCAAAATCATTGGAGAATTTATTGGAACATAAAAAGAAAGAGAATTTTATTTCAGAGTCAAATTCTGAGATTGCAAATGAAGAAAAAGGCTCATTAAAGAAGGATACTTACAAAAGTGAAAAGGCAAAACACTTTGAAGTAAACTTTTTAATTAACAATATGATCATCAATTCAATTAAGAAGATTAAAGTGAATCAGTCCAATTCAAAAAATAATAATAAACTTAAAGAAAAGAATAAAGAATCTTTAGTAATACCTAGCATATTCAGTAAACCCAATTAAAGTGATCACATAAAGAAGGTTGTAAGCCCACCCTCAATCTTAGAAGATAAAAGTATCATACATATTTCCAATATAAACTCTTAGATCACTTCAGTAAAGAGTAACTTCCCAGAAGAAGAGGATAACTCAGGGAAGAACATATCATCAAAAGAAGAGGTTTCACATGAAGAAAGAAATGACCAAAATCAAGTAAAACATATAACCTTTTGTCTAGAAGAGGAACCTTTAAGAATGGAATGCCCTTGTTATACCTCAACAAGAAAAGATATGGAATGTAGTTCCAGTAAAGCTCAGAATATCAATGAAGCTGACATTGATGAGCCAACAAATGAAAATTCAATCGATTCACTGTCTCAATTGACAATTAGAAAGGAGTTAAATCAACAAAAAACCTTACACCCAGAAGGCAAATCCTCTGGGAAAGGTTATAATAACTTTAATATTGCAAAAGAAATTAATTCAAGATTCAAGAAACTTAAACCCATCAGGAACAATGCCACAAATGAATACATAAAAAATACAATACACTCACCAAATAGCTTTGAAAAACATCTTTCTGAATCAGAATATGAGAATGAAGCAGGATTGTTGCGTAAATTAGAAATAAAAGAAGAAGCTGAAGATGAACATAAATCTATACTTACTGAAGAATAATTCCCTTGGGAAGGTTATACAAGTTGGAAACCTCTCAGAAATTCAAATCTAGTGGATTACAATAATAATAATCCTAGGAACAACTATGAATGTGAAAACCAAGATGTCAAGTGGTTGGAAGATAGTAGTAAACCAAAGAATAATAAATTAGAGATAATCAAGGATGAAAGTAGTAAAAAGAAGAAGAAGACTAAGGAAGAAAAGTAATATTTTTGGATTAATCAGAATAAAAAGATATGCCCAAGTTTGCAAGCCCATTCGGCAAGGAAATATCAAATTTCAACACAAAAAGAGGATTGGACAGAAAATAGAAATAGAAATGAAAATATTACACAGGATTACTTTAATGAGAATGAAGATGTTCAAGATCAATATCTCAATGAAGAAAGAAGAAATGAGCTTAAAGCTAAGAAGGCCAAATTCAAGAATAGGCTTGACAACAAATCTTCACATTATCAATCACCAGGGCGAATCTTGCGTCAATTGTTGGTGATTGACTTCATGTCAAGCAAACGTCAAGCCGGATAAAATTCAAGCTCATGTCAAGCAAAAATCAAGCGAATGTCGAGCACACGTCACACTCTGGTGTTACACCAAATCCTGTGACATCCACCAATATTGGTTCCCCTGTGCCTTCAACTGAGATTCCTCACCACCAGATCCTCCCTCAACCATCAGAAAGTTGGTAAAAATTACACAAGACCTGCCTGTTTCCAAATGAACATATCAAAGAGGTCCTTCACCCAGTCTTAATGTAGAGGCAGGGTGTGTGACTTCCCAGGTAATCCATGAAAGGACTCCGCCTCAGCACAATCCCGCAGGTGTGGGTGTGTGTGTGAAACGCAAACCAAGGAAAAATTATGTGTTGTCCTAATTTTGTGTATCCATGAATCAGCTCAGCATGAGCGGGTGACATGGTTGGAGCCCGCCGCAAAATGCAGCGGGTGCATGGGTGTGCCACATGCACACAAGGGCAAAGCATGGGAAGGCCTAATGTAAAGTGGCATTGACCATTTTCAGGTGACACATGTTGAACCCCTGTCAGTGGGTGTGGGTGCTTGTTCAGTGTTGTGCGCGGGTGTGGGTGCTTGTGCAGTGTAGTGTGCAGGTGTGGGTGCTTGTGAAGTGTTGTGTGTGGGTGCGGGTGCTTGTGCAGTGTTGTGTGCGGGTGCTAGTCCAGTGGCATGTGCATGTGCGGGTGCTAGTGCAGTGTTGTGTGCATTTGCGGGTGCTTGTGCGTAAGTGTGAGACATGCGCAAGAAGGCAAGAACATGCACAGATGTAATTTTCTGAAACCTACCTGCACAAAGCACTCATTAGGGCATGTCACCACCTCTGTGTGACTTACAAACATCCAAACTCTCATGAGAGCAATGTAATTATGAGGACCACTTGGGTGATGGGCCTATTCCCCTTCCAACATGATGATGGTGCAGCTTTGTCATTTTAGATCCTGTGATATGTGAGTGTGTGGGTCATTTGATCATTGCAATTGGCTTATTCTCACTGTACCCAATGTAAAAATAGTAATTCAATTCCACCCTCTGGGGCTGAAGTTAATAGGTCATTGAATTCAGTTGAATTTCCCTGGGCTTGGGGCACAACAGAGGTAGTTTATTGAGTAAATAGATGGTGAAAAGTTGATTTATGACTTGATTGAAAATGGTATAATAAAAAGAACAAAATTGACCAAAAAAGGCAGGAGTTTGAAAAGTGGTGGAAGTAAAATAAGGTTAAGATATTAATGATTGAATCTTTTTTTGTTAATATCAATATTGGAGAATTTTGAAAAGGTTGAAAGAAGTTAAATATCAATTTAATTCAGTTAAATAGTTAGTGAATTTTATATTAAAAATACATTGTAGAAGCACAAGCTGACCAAAGGAGAACTGCCAATAAACATCCTTGGAACCTTCCATCAATATCTATTGAACTTGAATTGCATTTGCAAAATATGATGTGTTGGGAAATTCAAGTAGGTGATTTATTGAAAATTATTTCATATCATTCAAATGAAATCACTTCCCTGTGAGAAATTGAATAAAGTTGACTAGTGAGAAACCTACTAAAGTTAGCTTTTGAACTATTCAACGCTCATGAGGTAAGGACTAAGCAAAGTGTTCCATTTGAATGATATGAAGTAAAATGGTTTTTTGGTGAAACAAAAGACACATTTCTGGTTTTAAATGGTCCACTTATTAGGTTTCAATTTGCGAGTCTCATCATTTCAACCCTAACCACAATATTGCGAATATCCCCACAAATTTCCCCCCAGAAGACGTTGGTGGAGAAGGCCACTCAGCATATTTATTTGATTGGGTGCATTGTGTATGCCAACAAGCCACCATAACCTATGGATCTGATTCTGGAGCGTAACGCTGGTAACCTGTGGAGAAGATGAGGCAGGGTGTGAAAGTGTAGGGAGAGGTGGCAGTGTCAGACCCATACCCTGAGGGTTGTGCATAAGTGTAAGCATGGTAAGCTGTGGGGGTGAGGGTGGACATGTGGTGGCAGCATCAGAGGGAAATTGTGAGCATGGTAAGTGGTGGGGGTGAGGGCGGACATGTGGTGGAAGTGTTGGAGGTAAATCATGAGGGAACAGAAGGAGGAAGAGGATGGTAAGATTCAGGGGTGAGGCTGGATATGGGGTGGCAGTGTCGGAAGGAAATTATGAGGTTGCAGTGGGAGCATGAGGATCAGGCAGGGGTGCAGAAGCATAAGGATGGGTGATTGTGAAGGGGCAGTGGCAGGAGTGGAAGCATATCTTGGCTTCTGGAAGAGATGATTAGTAGATGTTGCAGAAGCCAATTCATGAGTGAGATTAGGAATTGTAAAGGGGTCAGATGATCAGGCAGCAGGGCGGGAGTCATCCAAAGGACAAATATGAGAATGCCAAACTGATGCCTTGCACCTTAAGATGTAATTACCCAAAAATTGTCAATGTTGTGGGTATTGGCTTTTTCAGTGAGTGACATACTCATGTGACACATTTGACAATTGACATTGTATTGACATTGTCTTGATGCAGATGTGATGTGACCCACTAAATCCAGTGACTCTAATGTGAAACTAATGCCATTGAAGAAAGATTTTATACTTACCAAGCTGCAAAGTGATGTCAATAGCCATTGTGGTATTCCATACCTTTTTACCAGTTTCAAGAATTTTTGTGAAGATTAACAGTTGGAAAATCAAGATCAAAATGGATAATTCAGGAAATCACCACTCAAAGGACATGCTTAAAATCACAAAAAACCCAGGAATAACATCAACAGTAGGGAGGAATGGAAGATTTTAGCATTCACAATTGAAATATTCAATATACTTCTATAATTAAATGAATAATAGAGGAGTCCAATATTATGGAGTTACACAATAAAACTTACATATAAGGCTTACATGATCAAAAATAGGCTTAATACATACAGAAAACTCAAAATTACATGGGAAAAGTAACATTGTAACATCATATCCACTCTAAATCCATCAAGAAGATTATATTACTAAGAATTACAGTAACCAAATACAGTGCATGTGACACAAGGATCATATGACAGTATCCAATTCAACTCAATACATGAAGATCCACTAAAAACTTAAAAAAATTACACAACAATACAGGAGCCCAAATAAGACTTATGCAGTCCACATGCATAAGATCTGTACAGTACACAGCCTCAGGATCATCAAATACAACTCAATTCAATTTCAACCAAGCTGCATGCAAGGGGAATACACTAAACTGTAAACTACACAGCAATTACAGTAATCAAGAATTAAAACCCAAGATATCCCCACATTACACAGCATGATCACCTGGAACTAGATAAATCTTACAAACAAATTATACAGGGGCTTATTCACATGACACCACCTTCATCCTTAACTCACCAGCATTAATTCCTCAAGGCTATGCAAGCTGACTAAAGCAGTGCAAAAGATAAGTCACCTGATATTTTTTATCAAAAATCCCCACCAAGAAAAACATCTCAACCTTCATTTTGACCAAACAAATGGAAAAAATATCTCAGTCATATGACACCATTCTCAATTTTACACACTAGCATTAATCTCTCAAGGCTGTGCAAGATTACTAATACAGTGTAGCAGATAGGTCATCTGACTTTTGTTACAAAAAATCTACACCAGCAAAATTACCTCAAGGGCAAGAATAACACTTTACATGGAGAGCCCATGGGTACTTCTCACAACATAAAAGGAGGCCTCTCTCTCTCATTTTTCTCCTCTTTCCTCATGCAAATAATTATATACCAAGAAGGAGAATAATTATTCATCCCTTACTAGTAGGTTAATCTAGAAATTATTATTATTAAATTACACTAAATAGTGGTTTATAAATAGCTGTAGTTAACAGTAGGTCTGCCTATATTATAAATTCATCTATTAGTGAAATACTCATATTCAACAGAATATATATATTATACTCTTCTCACTAGAAGAAAATCTATATCACTATTATTATTATCACAAAATATATTTTTACATATTATCAAAATTATTTACCAACAACAACTATTTAAAACTACCAAACAATATTATTATATTATGACTATTACTAAATTTTCTCATATTAAACTATTATCTATTAAAAAAATACCTTCAACAAAGAAAACAACTTAAAAATCACCACTCAGTACTATTTTATCTATTATTTATCTACTCAATTATTATCTTATCATCTTGAAACCGCCTACAAATTTATTATTTAAAATTATTATTATTTTATCATTAGTCTGATTGTTGAATAGGTCTGATAGAGACTGCTGAAAAGTCTTCTCTAGTTGTAAAGCCACAATCTTAAATATTGATTTGTGAGCTCTGTAGGGAGATTGTTTAGTATATTCAGAGGGGCAGCTAAAACACCATTAGCACCCTTGGTTACAGGATTATTTCAGCAATTCAAAACTGTTTACCTGTGATTTCCCCCTCAAGGACTGCCTTATCCAATCCCACACCAAAAGGAGTTCCACATCTGGTGTCCCAACAGTGGCCAATTCAACTTCAAAATTCAATAATCAGTCAATCATCAATAAAAGAAGAAACCCAAATCAACATAACTCACAAAAATAATTATCATTATCAAGAATTAACAATCAACACTCTCATACAATCTGGAATCTGAAAACAAATCCCATTCCAAATCATCATCACCATCACAATCCTCAAATCAATCATACCATTTTTATTATCCAGTAAAAGAAGGAACACCAGAAAATCAAACAGCTCAGGATATTAATTTACTTATTGCAACACCAAGAACAGAACAGAAGGAAAAGGAAGAATTAAGGAGATTTTTCTTCAAGTTAATTCAAGAAGCAAGGAAAAACAAGAGAAGTAAAAAAGAATTTAAAGGATCAGTTTATCAAGTAGAAATGAATCAACAATCAACATCTGACTTACCACCATTACCTGAAGATACTGTAGAAGGACAGTATGCAGAAGAAAGTGAAGAGGAAGATCAAACAGTACAAATACAAAGTCTTATGAAACAAATGCAAGATTTATTCTTAACACAAAGTAAAAAGAAAGGAAAAAGAAGGGAACAAACATCTTACACACCTGTAGCCAGTCCAAGTGAACAAACATTACCAAGGCATGTTAGGCCTGAAGATTCACCAATATCACCTACACCTGGACCAAGAGCAACATCCACACCCAAAACAGAGCAAAGATCACAGAGTATCCCAAAGAAGGTATTTTTAACTACACCAAACCATCCAAGTCCTTTACAAAAGGAAATTCCTAAGGTAACATCTCCTATTGTTAAGATAAGAGCTAAAGATTATAATCTTGTTTTTGATGGTAATGAAGTAGAAAAATTCATGAAAAGAGTGGAAGCAGCAGCTGAAATTGAAGGAGCTAGTGGAGAAGATATAGCAAGACAAGTTATTTTTATGTCAGCATCTGAAGATGTTAAGGAGAAAATTGAAGCAATGCAAGGTTATGAGGAGAAGAACTGGACAAAACTCAAAGAAGAACTTACTACAGAATGGGGAAGAGTAGAGCCAGACAGAAGATATAGACCAGAATCCTTGGAGAAGCTTTTCAATAATACCAAAAGAGAAGGAGGAATTAGAAACCTAGCTGAATACAAGAGATTTATTGGAGAATATGAAAAGATCACAAATTATCTTTATAAATATGGATATATTAGAAGAGAATTTGAGCATAATGAAGAACTCTATGCAAGCCTTTCACCAGAAATTAGGACTTCCATAATTAAGGAGATGAGAAGAGATAAGGTCATGATTCAAGAAAGGGATGGTGGATATATTGTACCAGAAATGAAAGTATTGAAGAGCTATATAGAGCAAGAGTTAGAAACTGTGATTATATCAAGGGACAGAGCTGAAGACACAAACTCCCATTATGAATTAAATCATCCAAATATACATAAGACACAAGCAAAAAAAGTTCAATTTGAAGATGACACCATGGAAAATGCCTTAAAACAACTGAAGGAACTTAACAGTAAAATTAAAGAACAACAAAGACCCAGGATTCAGGATCAAGAAGAAAAGAAGGAAATAAAAGACTTCATTAAGCAAATTAAAGAATTGACAGAAGCAGTACTACCCCAAAATAAAACAGGTCAGGTACTCAAGCAGGAAAATCAATCAAGGTACCCAAAAGACAACTTACCACCTTTTTCACAAAAGCATATTCCTTATACACCAGCACAAAACATACCAAGACCTTATGTAAAATGTTATTACTGTCTTGAAGAAGGACATTCAGTGAATAGATGCAACTTCCTCTTTGAAGATCAAAATAAAAAATGGGTCAGCAGACAAGGAGGTGGATTCTTGTTTCCCAATTGGCAAAGAGTACCAACAGATGGAAAGATATCCCCAAAGAATTTAGTGGAAGCCTTTGCAAAAGAACAGGAAGAAATTATCAAGAAAAGAAAAGAAAATGAAGCTAAACAATCAACACACCAACCAAAGGAAGTAAACATAATACAAGCCAAGGAAAATGACATTGCAACAGCTATAGCCAAAATTGAAGATTGGGGAAGCTGGCAGCCACCAACCATATTATCAGCAAATGATCCATTTCTCAATAATTATGGATTAAGAAACACCAAACAAAGATCCTCTAGAAATGAGCATCCAAGTCAAGAACCAACAAAGTCATTACCAAAAATAATGGAAACACCACTAAAAAAGAAACCAAAGATACCTGGAGCCTATATTGAAGATGAACAGAGTACAGTGGAAAAAACAATTATTCCAACTAAATTCAAGAAACCTCAAGAGTCCAAAGAGGAAGAAGTTAGCCCAGAAGTTAAAGAAAAACAGGATTCTGGAAAAAAGCAAGAATTGACTCAAAATACTGTTAAAAACAAGAATATCAAGCAAGAACACACAGAATTTCAAGAGGTCATGAGTCAAATCATCAAAAAGGTTTTGGATCAGAAGATAAATCTCACCTTAGAACAAGTTCTTATTATGTCACCCAAAGTTATCAACCATCTTAAAAATTTGACAACAGAAGAAAGAAAATCAATCAACTCACTTGACACAAAAGAAATTCAAACCAAACTCATAAACCACCATTTAGGAGATTATGAACAGCCAAAACTACATTATGCCTGTCCATTGGGATTTATGCAAGTATACCTAGGTGAAGAAGGACATGAAATAATGGCATTAGTAGATACAGGATCAGAATTGAATATAATACCAGAAGATTCAGCAATAAAAGCAGGACTCACCACAAGATGTCTCAACATGAATTTAAGGGGAATTGGTGGTCACTGTACTTCAATTGTTGGATTAGCAGAATTTACCCCAATTACCTTAGTTACTGGGGAAGAAAGAAATATCCACCTTTTTGTAGCAAGGGGAGCAGTACACACAGTATTGGGAAGGCCCTTCCTTGCAGACAATAACATCAGATTAGACTTTTCTCATCAAAAAGGGGAAATATTCAGTTACATAGAGCCAGATGGAAGAAGACTTTGCTTACCAATTTGTTCACCACAGAAGGTAGGATGGAGAGAAAACCCACCAGCAGCCATGGAGGCCTGTGCATCTGCAACAGTGGAAGGATATAATGGTCTAAATATAGAAGATAAGGAAGGTTCTGGCAATATAGGAAGTGATATCAAATTTTTCAAAAATAAAGAGTTAATTCAAGAAATTCCAACTTTGGCCAACAGACATGTAGAGAATAAGACTTCACCTAAACACCTAACAGGAATTTTGGACTTAGAGAAACAAAATAACAGGAAACACCAGGGCGAATCTCGTGTCAATCGTCGGCGATTGACTTCACGTCAAGCAAACGTCAAGCAGGATAAAAGTCGAGCTCACGTCAAGCAAAAATCAAGCGAACGTCGAGCACACGTCCTACTCTTGTCTTACACCAAATCCTGTGACATCCACCAATATTGGTTCCGCTGTGCCTTCAACTCAGATTCCTCACCACCTGATCATCCCGCAACCGTCCAATGGTTGGTAAAAATTACCCAAGACCCGCCTGTTTGCAAACACACACATCAAAGAGGTCCTTCAGCCAGTCTTGATGTAGGCGGGGGGTTTGACTTCACCAGGTCATCCATAAAAGGACTCCGCCTGAGTGGGATTGTCGTTTTGCAGGTGACACTGGTAGGGCCCGCCGCACAATACCGCGGGTGCGGGTGCGCTTGCGTGTGCATTGGCGTGTGCGGGTGCGGGTGCATTGGCGCGTGCGGGTGCGCAAGGGTCGCTTCCCCTTCCTGCATGATGATGGCGCCGTTAGAAATTTTGGCGGGGGGTTTGACTTCACCAGGTCGTCCATGAAAGGACTCCGCCTGAGCGGGATTGTCGTTTTGCAGGTGACACTGGTAGAGCCCGCCGCACAATACCGCGTGTGTGGGTGCGGGTGCGCTTGCGTGTGCATTGGCGTGTGCGGGTGCGCTTGCGTGTGCATTGGTGTGTGTGGGTGCGCTTGCGTGTGCATTGGCGTGTGTGCAAGGGCCGCTTCCCCTTCCAACATGATGATGGCGCAGTTAGAAATTTTGGATGCTGTGAAAGGTGAGTGTGTGGGTCATTTGATCATTGAACTTGGCTTATTCACACTGTACCCAATGTCAAAATAGTAAGTTCTTTGTGGGAATGTGAAATAATGGGCTTTGCTTGTCACAATGGCATGTCTCTGTCACTAAATTTTGAGGCAGTTATTTCACTAGCAAAATTGCTAATGAATCTGAGATATTTGCATTTCTGTAGACTAAATTTCATGAAATAACGGCTTTATCATTACAAGCAGTCCACATGACAGAGCTTTGTTATCATACAATCCACAGTTACCTTCTATTTCTTCTTCAGATATAATCAAGTGTCCATCATCAGAACCAACAGCTTTATAAATATTCAGATGCGGCCAATCTGGTAAGAAATTCACATCAATCTTCAAAGTTTTTAAGATCAGAAAGTTATTCTTCAGTATGCTAGATGGCTCAGAGACTTTAAAAATGCTATTAATAATACCAAAGCGTCGTGAGTTGCCCCTCAGAAAACATATCACACTGTTGCTGACATTTTTGGATTCAGTTGAAAATATATTGTTCCCAATATTAATGTTTGAAACTGGAAAATACCAAGGTGAGACAATCCTTGAAGTGAGATGACTTGTGGATTGCACGGTAGTGTCTAAGCTGATCCAATCAACTATTTCCCTTGTTGCATCAAAATTCTGTAAGTACTCAACCAGGAAATCATAATTTTCTTGGTCATGGCGGGATGGTTTGTTATATTTATGGTCATTGAACAGGGCAGGTGGCTGTGATTCGAAAAGCTGTTTTATTTCACATGGCACGGATGGGGATTTCAGGAGAACGGAAAGGTTGGAACATCGACAGATATGTTGAAGTAAGGTTTTATCTATATCATCTATTTAGAGTTGCAAGAAGTTGATCTTATTCAGTTCAGGTGTTTAATCAATGTGAATATATTGATCTTATTAATTGACGTACATATTTTGTTATTTGTTGGCATTTTTGCAAATACTCCAATCAAGCGCTCAAAACCCCATGTGGCTGAGGCTTGTGCTGGGCCCCAACGTTGGAAGAGTTCGGGAATATGGTCAGCAAAATGATGATTTGGTTTAATTTTCTGTTTTGGGAACAGGAGTTGATTGGAAAGGCGGAATTTTTTCCAATGTTCAGCAAATGCAGTCGCATCTCCTATTGAAACAGTCCAACTTGTGGCAATGTTGATAGCACTAATCAAATGGAATGTATTCTTGGTTAGTTCATTTCCAAGTTCTTCTGACTGACCCATTTGCCTTTGAATGTTGGCAGATTGGTGTACATCTAATGACATCTGTTGACTGAGCATTAGAAATGGAATATAGGCCTTATATAAGAGAGCCCATTCAGCGGCTTTTAAGCTACCATGAGAGGGGGAACCCATGTTGCGAGGTACTCTTGTCCATGATGAGGGAATTATTGTCTCAGATATGATTTGTCGGAGATGCTCCAGAGCCTCACCCTTTATCTGGTGATCACTCAGTGCAGTGATATCCAATTCAGAGGAGATTTCAGAAGTGGGGATGTAATCGGCATCAAATGAAGGAATCTCCGCAGAACCATTAGATGGATTTTCTGTGTTAGGGGTGGGCATTGGGAAGTAGTTTTTTCGGGTGGAAGTAGTGGGGAGTGGCTCATTTATTATTTTTGCTGCGTCTCTTCTCAGGGAGCGGGCCTCTCTCAATGTGATTTTATCAAGAGAGCTGTTGGAGGTCTTGGAATCTGAGTCTGAACTGTTGGTGTCATTGGATTTCCTGCGGGACCTGAAGTAAATTTTTGATTTCGCCTCTGGAATGCACAATTTGAAAGTTGCATGATCCTTCAAAATTCCAAGTATTAAATTATGCATTATGTCAAGATTAACCATTCTGGTGGCATCCCAATACGGAAGGTCTTCTAAAATTGAATATCGCACTCCATACTCAGAGAAAATTGCTTGTCTTTGTTGCGGGGTTGCCCGAAGCCATTTGGCAATGGTTGATTTATGATTTTGATATGAGCGTGTGTAGTGAAATTGAGGACCAATTTCATCAATTTGAGCTTTGTGAATGGTGCAAAAATTACAAAAGTGGTTGCCTGAATGGGAAATAAATCCAGTAAGCTTGCGCATGGCAACCACATCCGCAATGGCTGTGAGGATGGCAACACGGATAAAGGATCCTGATGGACCTGTTGAGGTGGGTGAAAAATGGTAACCTTGCCATAGCTCTTTGAGCTCCTTGATGAGTGGCATTAATAAATAATTCAATTGAAGGGAAGTTGGCTCCTTCGGACCAGGGATTATTCCTGCAACATAGACATTCTCTGGCTTCAATCTTTCACTTGGGGGGAGATTAAGACAAATAAGCATGATAGGTCCAATGCTGGCCCACCGGGTGGACTTTCCATGTGCATTAAACCAGTCCACATAAATGGAGAAGGCCAATGCACCAGGAATGGACATGAATGGGGGGTCATGGATATTTCTAGTGCCAGTGAAGCGTCTCCAGACCAATCCATCCCAGACGTCACATTTTGGGGAATCTTCGGGAGTTTGGGATTGTTGATGTTGATGCAGAATTTCCATAATTCCAGCCCGCTGGAGAAATCTGGCAAGCCAATTTTTGAATGGTTGATAAATGAAATGTTTTGTTGGTATAAATTTTTGCTTCATGTTGGTGGTGTTTTGGGTGTGGGCTTCAAATGAATAGATGAATTTGCCTAATGATTGTGTGCAAGGGGGATAATGATCATTTGGGTCATTATGGCGTTGAAAGTGGGGTTGGTCAGTTGTGACTGATTCAGTAAGGCCATTAAGAGAGAAACATTGAGGACAACATATATAGTTTTGAATCACTGGCTCCAATTGGAGATGTTCAAATATGGTACTCAGATCTTGAGGTATATGGAATGCAGGAATGGGGAGACCACCGGAGCTTGAGATGCTGGACTTGATCAGCAGGTTTAGGGAGGGGTGCAGAATGCGTGAAGCCGTGCGGGGTATATTATACCTTAATGATAGAATGGCAGATATTATCATTCCTAGGTCTTGTGGGGGAAGGGTTTGACTGCCACTATATGGTTTCTGTGCAGTTGAATTGAGACCCGCTGGAGTTGGGAAAGTGCTTTGGGTCAAACGTGAATAATCAGCTGGGAAGATTTGATCCAATAGAAGTTGTGGGCACTCAGATCCTGATGCAGAAGTAGGGATGTTTGGAAGAGATTTGGGTGCAATGGTTGATTTGAGCTTTTTAATGTGCTGTTTATATTGGAAAGGTGTGAAGGCAACTCCAGGCCTATCACCCTCAAGGGAAGAGTGTGTTTGAGTTGAGCAGTGTTGACACATGCATATACGCATTGAGGAATAGCGGCGGGTTGTCATTGTTGCAGGAATTGGGAGTACGGTTGGTTTGTGTATAAATATCTATGGCTGATGTGAAAGTGTTTAGGAGTTTTATTAATTGGCAAAAAAATTGAGTGAGTATTTATGAAGGGGGAGATGATTTGAGCCATCTGAGAATTTTATCCCATTTGTAATGGTGCGTGAGCTGCAGCTGATGGAGTGTAACATGTCTCATCTGGATGGCGGAATTGGTTAGGAGTTTAATTGGGTAAAATGCCATGCTGCTCAATGCTCATACATATACTATTTTATTTACACATGGCGAAACTGCGGTTTTGACCCTTGAGGGGTGTTCCAACAGGGATGTGTCAACATTGATTTGAGGGGATTGACATTCAAACCATGTACGCTGGCATGCCATCGTACATGGCTTGAACCTTATTACAGACATAACGATATAACTCTATTACATAAAAGGTTGGAGTGTACCTAAAGTCTTGGTATTTGGTTTGAGTGCAGCAGGCTTTTAATCGGTTGGAGTGTGATTTGGATTGTTTTGCCTTTCTTGTAAAGGTGATGTCTCTTTTGTGGGTAAATCCTTCATGAATATACCCCTTTACAGATGTACAATGCTGTGGAATTTCAATGCATATATTGGCAGTTTGGATAATTCACAAAATGTGACAATGGGGAGGCAGAAATGTTACCAAATACGATTACTTATGGATGATGGGTCCCCTTTGAGATCAAGGAAATATTACATTATATGGTGGTAGGCCGTGCCGGGTGGTTTCCGATAGAAGCGGAGGAGCTCAAGAGGAGGCAGGGAGGATTCTCCTAAAAAGAGGCTTATTGGACTTTCACGCAACACTTAGTTCCAACTATTCATAGAATTTCTCTATTCTAAATTTGAAAAGATTTCATCTCATATCAATCTATTTTATCATAATAATGAGGTGTTTTATCTAGTTAAAAATATTACTGTACTTTTTCGGCCCTTATGTCATCTTTCAAGTCACATAAATCCCGTTCAGGTTCTGTTCATGACTCAAATAGTGAATCTAGCATAGAATATGTTCAAACACAGTCACCATTGAGCCCCAACATTCCTCTCACAACCCCTATCGCATCCTCAATGAATGTATCAGGTCTTAACATTGATGTGGGCAATCCAAAGGCTCCAACTTCAAGCACTTGGTCGATCCCAAATATTTCCGTCACTCCAATTCCCCCGAATCCCACTAATACACAAATGCATGTGTCTGAGGGGCCGGAAGGCACACCTCAAATCTCATCACACGCTAATCCCCAATCAAAATTTCCACGTGAGTTCCTCCTTAATCCCGGTCGGAATCCAGTCGCATCCCAGGATCCCTTTGGCCAAAGTAAACAGCCAACCCTCAATATTCCATCAGGATCTCAGGTTCATGTGGTTCATGAAAGGCACGTGGATGGGGGACGACGAAAAAGACCATTGGAGAATGTAACTTGGAGTGGTCTGTCGGAGGGAAATCCAGGATTGACGCTTCATCAAAGTAAGTCATTTTAATTTCGGTGTATAACCTTTTTCACAATTTGATATGTTTGTTTCATGGGTTAGATATGGCACCTAAAGGCAAGTCAGTCCGATCTCAGGAGCCAATTGAAGATTGTGAGTATGACCAGTCTTCATTCATTTTTTGATGTGTTAACTGATGATGTGCATGGCAGGTGATGAACTGTATGCATCTTCACCTCTGGTCCATAAAGAGAAAGTCACTGGACGTCATCATCCATATTCCTCCAAACCAAGAACAGCTCATGCCAGTTCATCAAGAGAAAAAATGGTGGATGATGAGGATGAGAACATGTCTCCGACTCAAATCAAAACAAATGATGAAGCAAGGAGTGACAATTCGACGGCGCATGATCATGGCACTCAGTCAAATAATGAGTTCACCCATCCTCAAATGCCCCTTGCCCAGAGTATGCTTGAACAATCCGAGGTCAGACAGCAAAGGAACCAGGCTCGTAAAGCTCACAATGTGGCGAAACGTGCAAGCCAGAAGGAGCAACAAAAATGGCTGAAAGCAGAACTTCCAGAGAATGTCCATGGAATGAGATCAGCAGTACACGCACATTGCCTGTTCCTACTCAAAGTTAGGGATAAGGATTTTTCCTCACTACCAGCACCACCAAGCACAGAAGAGCGTGAGATTGCAATTAAAGTGGCTGGTCATCTTGGTTATGTCCCCGAGGATGTTTTCAATGAGCCATCAACACAGGTTCAGTCTCAGGGTTTCCAAAGCTACTGCAAAAATGAGCTCCACAAGCTAGGACTAAAGCAATTCACTTGGGACTGGGAGAGCTCATGGCAACATCTGTTCAATGAGCTGATGTCTATGGTGTTTTACCGTACATTCCGTCTTGCACTGGTCAGCACCGAGTATCATCATTACTGTTGGAACAAGGATCATAATAACTATGGGGTTGTAGCGGCTTTAATGGAGCGATATTTCACTTATTTGAAAAGAGAATGGAAGTCTATTCAAAAGGATGCCGAGTATTTGGTTAAAAAGAAGGAGAATCAAAAACTCGCAAAGATTCGTCAAAGGGTTAGTTAATGTCTCTCTTCTTCATTGTGAGAAAAGACTGATCATGATCTACTTCATTATGTGCAGACCTGTGAGCGCCGTCGTGAATGGTGTGATACGGCTAAATTTCCCATTCTAGCATCACAATTCAATGACCCTCGAGTATGTTCAGATACTGAGGAGGTACTGGAAAATGGCCGTCAAATTTACCGCAAAGTGGGATTACGCTGGCGCTCCCAGTTATTTAATGAATTGGTATTAAAAATGGATCGAGACATAGAGTTTTGTAATCGCATTAAAAAAAAGGGTAAAAAAACTATTGATAGATTGCCAGAATTACAATCGACAGATGATGGTGATATTCCAGAAGGCTTATCATTTCAGGTATTTGATCAAGATTGGCTCAAAGGCTGTAGTAAGATGCAAACGAGCGCCCTCAAGATACTTGACATGCCAGTTATTAGGCCTAATGGTGATGCTCTGCAATAACTTAGTAATATAAATGTATAGCACCATTACAAATTAACATTTTGTGAATTATTTGTGCAGGTGTAATACAATCTGAGTATTAATCCTTAAAGATGCAACTTGCTAAATATGTCAGAATATAGACAATATGAGTTGGACTGTATCACCGTCTCCCTTAGAAATAATACTTTATTGCTCATTTTCATTGAGAAAATATTGAAGGAGTTCGATCCAACTCATGGTGTTCATAATTGTGGACCTATGCCAGGGTAAACAAGAGTTATCAACTTGGTCAAACACAAATTATATAATATCAGTAAGGCTCACGCAGTTAATGATTTTTTCTTTTCTTGGACCTATTGGTGTTTGGAAAATGGCATTTCCATAAGGAAGGATTTTAGAATAGTAATACAATTAGGGTCAAAGATGATCTTGAAAGGTACCTTCCGCATGTTGACCTCAACTGAATGAGGAGTTATATAGTGGATGACCTTTACAGGTTGTTGTTGGCCAATACGATGGAGTCGATCAACAGCCTGAGCCTCAATGGCTGGGTTCCAATTGGGCTCCTGGAAATGTGGATGTCAGGGGCCGCAAATCAGGGCAGAATTTTGGGGGTCCCCTCACCATTAAATAGACCATATTCGCACAAGTTATATTGAGGCCAGTTCCAGCTGCGGCAATGGATGCAATCAGTACTTCACATTCAGGATTATTGAAGAAATTCTCCAGTGCCTTCTCCTGTGCTCGTGCTGTAATTGTTCCATCAATTCGTGCTGAAAGGATAGAGTGATGGGCAAGGGCAATACCAATTCTACAATATGAAAAAGTCAGATGGATTCAATTGGTAATGGATGCATATTAGAATTAACGCACAAATCTAGAAATTGGGTCCATTGGGTATAAACCACTGATTTCATTGGACCACACCTTGTTTGTTTGTTCTTCATTAAGCTTTGTAGGAGGTGTGCAATTTTACTACTCATCATGCATGTTTCGACATCCACAAGAGTTCGTGTGATTGTTGGCGATTTATCCTGAGTGCTCCTGCCCTCGGGGTCTTCCAAATCCGCCTCCGCAATTGTGTTAAGCATGATGTGATGGTTACAACATATTCGCAGCTTATTAATATTTCTGAAAAATTCTCCTGGTCCTTTGCTTTTGGATGATAGGAATTCTTCATATAATATGGAATATTCTTGCTGCATGGTCGGGTTGAGTGGGAGCAGCTCATAATGATGGCTAATAGTGGGGAGGGATTCGAGATGTGTGGTTTTGGTGCGGCGCAAACTTAAATGCCGCAATGCCAAATGCAAGATATCATTGCAACCTTTGGAAAGACTACTCAGGATGAATGGTGACCAGTTATCTTGATCGGCGCTCTGGGGTTGAGTGATGAATGATATTATGCCCAAAAGGTCATAAATGGTGTTGTGAATAGGTGTGCCCGTTAAACATATTCGGCGGGATGAAAGGAGGCTATTAATGGAATGGTGAGTGGCAGTGTATTGAGAGCGAATATAGCTATAAGAGGGGGAAAGGGTTATTGGATATAAAAGGTAATTTGAATCATTTAAGCTCAGCCACTCACTGTGCTTCATCCAAGATTATACGATGCCAATTGATTTGAAAAATGAATGATGTAGAGGGATTGGTTTGCTTAAATTCTTGGGTGATAGTATTGTAAGAAGTGATGATGATATCATATTTTAAGATGTCGTCTTTGGATAATGAGTGACGAGTGGGACCATGGTAGATTTTGGAATGCAGCGCTCCAGCCTGAGCATGCTTGGATATTTCTGATTGCCAGTTGGTAATTAAGCGAGGGGGGCAGATGATCATGGTGGGCGTGGAGCGATGGGGGTTTGCAATCATCCGCTCTTTGGAGGTACCAATTAGAGCAATGGCCTGAATGGTTTTACCTAATCCCATATCATCCGCGAGCAGTCCCCCAAGAGGGGTATTGGTCGAAAGGGATTCAAATGAGCTAACGACCCTGTTTGTAATGATGTGCCTGGCATTGAAAGTGGATCCTGGGGGTGAGGTGGCCCAAAGGTTACGGGCTGATTGGCCATTGGGGATTTCTCGATCCCAGAGAAAAGCTAGTCCGGTCTTTTGATGAGGGAGGAGGGGGGTTTGAATAATGGCATGGGGCGGGGTCATCATGGGGAGGTCTGATCCACTGGGTAATTGTATCAGTTTCTGCTTGGAAACCAATGATGAAACAGCAGGATATGAAACTGGCGTCGAGCTTGAAGCGGGAAATGTCGGAGTGAAGAGTTGACATTGACTATGAGTATCAAAGTCATATTCTTTGGGCATTTTAAGCTTGAAATCTTGTGTTCGAAAGCTTTCCATTATGAATAAAATGTTTGGATACCTTGTGAAGAACATCAATGCTAGATTGGGTTTCTGAGATGAGGAGGGATCATTTGCATCAGTCATAAATACTCCCTCAACGAATAATATTTGAGAAGGATTGGATTGGCAATTTTCAATCCATGCGCCACCAGGACCACAGTGCATGAACGTTTTTGGTGCCCCAAGGAATGGTATCAACGTTTTGGAAAGGGTTCCAGGTAGAGAGCCAATAGCATGCTGGTGATTGGGGAGATAAACAAATATGTTGTGTTGATTGTGCCATATGATAATCCAAGAGGCTAAGTGGGAATCCTCAGGATTTAAGGCTATATCACTATTTATTTGAATACAAATATTAATCATCCCAATGCAAAGTGGTTGTGAAGGGGTTGACATGATGGCTATTTGAAATTATTCGGGGACAGTTGGAAATTATATGATCGGGAGGGGTTAGCTAAAGGGAATGAAGAGGAATAAGCGCAGGTGGGAAACTTATATGAGTGGCAGCCACAGGCCAAAAGGGGGATGGCCTGTGGTTACGTGCATGGTCTTGATGGGCTTGGGCCTCTTGGGCTCATAATTTTCATATCCGATTTGGGGCATATATCAAGGCAAGGTGGCCAAAATGTGGGTGCACCGATATGACTGCTGGATCTGCAGCAAGGTACAAATCCTTTGGTGGAACAAGGTTGACATTAGCATATCCGAAATTGGGTGGGTTGTAGCAACTTATTGTGGAGGGCATATTAGACGCATGCAGTCATGTTCGCTGGTGTGACAGCGAACATGGATGCATATCTTCCCCAGGTTAATTGTTGCACAGGGACCTACTGGGCAATGTTGGCCGTTTCAAAGGGCAATCTCACTGTGGGGATGTTTGTGTGTGGGCGGGTGAGATATGTTCGGTGGCGTGCCACCGAACATGACTTTGGTTTTGCGTGAAGTTTTCTGATGACAGATTCGAACTGGGCTTCAGGGGGGGAAGTGTGGCATGATCAAACGGGGCACCGACCGTGAGGCATGATCCACATCTACATTCACCCCTATTGCGTTTGAGGAGGCAGTTTATCCCCCGAGATTGGGATCACGGTCTTTGCCTCACGCGTGTACAAAACTCCGGAGAAAGAGGCCACCCACCCAAGGGAATTTCTGGCTGCAAGCCAGGGCCCACAACTTGCGCGGGACGTGTGAGAACGTGAAGAAAATTACCCGCGGTGGGAGATACCCACGCAAACATAACCAGCCTCAGAAATCATAGGCTGGGATTATTCTGATGTGGATGAGGCTGAAGCAAATCCACACTGATTGGCCTCAGGTTTCCACGCGCAAGTGGGTGAGCGTCTGCAGTAAAGCTGACCACCCGACCAAGAAACTAGCCGGTCGGAACACTGGCAGTAAAATGTCTTCCAGGCGTGTGAAAGCTGCCTGTGTATGACCCATCGGGGGTGCGTATGAAAGCGTGTGGCTGCCCGACAACAAACAAGCAGGGCCAGTCATTGTTGGCCCCGACAATGGCACCGGAGTGAATCCATTGTTTGTGTATTACCCAAATAATAAGTCATCCCATTATGACCCACTTTCATTAACTCGGATTACACCCGCGTCTATGCCATTGTTAGGCAGAGCTCTGCAAAAAGGTGCACCAAAGGGATGCAGTTGAGATATATGACTCAATGGCTTGACGTGATTTTCATGTTACATTGCTGAACAGCTTTTGCTCTGCCCCGCAGCATACATTTACACAGGTGTACTGCGTACTACAGTGTTGTCTGTACAGATCAGGAAGGTGTTATACTACTTGAGCCTGCATGCATATAGCGAATGTGCATACACCTTCCGATCGTTTGCATATACGTAGCTCATGTGCCACATGCTCAGCTTCGCATCTCACCCAATTTGCACACGCAAGCTGAGCATATCATGGTCAAAAGCACCGTGTGAAAGTGCTCAGTAAAGCCATTGAATGAACTATTTTTGCAATAGTTCATTGGAAGGCTCAGTTTGGAGCACTTCACCAAAGCGTGTGAAATGCTGCAGCTGGCTGAAATGTCACCCAATGCTGTGCCAAATGCTCAGATTGTGGGCATACAAAAACGACTGAGCAATGGCTCAGCATGGTGCATTTGATATTGTTATATCAATAGTTGAATAACTGTGCCATTAAAATGTTCAGCCACTGAGCATTTCAATTATGACCCGAAAGCAAACCTGAGCAATGGGTCGAGGCAAGCTCACGCTATATTCACTTGTGTTACAGCCCCCCCCTTTGTTCACATACTATTACCAAGCCATACGGCTGGTAATATTGCCGCGGTCACTTGTGACCAAATGCACCGGGTGCATTTCTGCATGGGTCACTTGTGCATTCCACCCACAATGCACATTCAACAAGGGCCTCACGACCACCCTCCCGGGTGATCGGGTGGCTATTTAAGGATAGAAAGGGGATTTGACTGAGTATTGCAATTTAATAAATTGCAATACTCAGCGGTGCATTTGATATTGTTATATCAATAGTTGAATAACTGTGCAATTAAAATGTTCAGCCACTGAGCATTTCAATTATGACCCGAAAGCAAACCTGAGCAATGGTTCGAGGCAAGCTCACGCTTTATTCACTTGTCTTACAGCCCCCCCCTTTGTTCAAAGACTATCACCAGGCCATACGGCCGGTGATCTTGCCGCGGTCACTTGTGACCAAATGCACCGGGTGCATTTCTGCATGAGTCACTTGTGCATTGCACGTTGAATGCACATTCAACAAGGGCCTCACGACCACCCTCCTGGGTGATCGGGTGGCAATTTAAGGAAACAAAGGGGATTTGACTCAGCTTGACAATTCAATAAATTGCAATACTCAGCCAGACCCCCATTGTTCTTCTGCCTCACGCGAGCATTTCACTTCTCAGTTGCAGCATTCGCTGAGACTCAGCTTCAATTTTGCCCACACTCCTTGAAGCTGAGACTCTTGCGGGTGCTGAAACTGCTGAGATCGTCTCAGCTTCACCATGGTATAAAAGACCATCTTCACACGACACGCACTTCACTTTCTTTCTCACCCGCTCCACTTCGTTCAACCTCACCTGCGTTTGTCCTTGTGCGTATTCCCCCTCGTCTTCCTGCCTTTCCAGTCTTTTCTTTTGCACTCGACTAACCCCACTCCCCTTCCTGCTTGCTTTTTGTTTATTCTTCTGATCCGTTCAGAAGCTCCCTTCTATCCACCTCGTGCGTTACCTCTTTTTTTAACTTTTGTCAACATTATGTACCGATATTAATATTTTTCTTTCTTCACGACTTCCTTCCAGAGTTTTAAAAACTTCCGACTAGAGCGTTTTCAATTTGCTTCCGTTTTAAATTTATATAATTCATTGTATGCCTTCATTTTCTTTCTTGATTGTTTACTTTGTATGCAGTTACTAACCTTGCTTGTTTTGTTTTTAGATGTTGTGCACTTTATGCACCAAGCGGGGTATCCCCTGCATTCGTTCCTCGACGACGAACGACGCTTGTGATGCTTGCCGACAAGCACACAAGAAATGTTCGTTCGTTGTCCGCCCCTTCCGACCACAAGGCCAGAGGAGTTCTCGCCCAAGACGCCCTTGCGAGGACTCCTTTGTGGTCGATGATGATGAAACCATTTCCGAGCGTGAATGGACGCCGGGCCCCCAAACAGGCCAATGGGAACGATTCCGGACGATTAGCCCTGTCCCCTCCAGTATCGATTTGTCCACTCCCCCTCCTAGGCCACCATCCGATGGTCACTTCACTCCTCGACTGGAGCGAAGTGATTATCCGGCCGATGAAGGATGGCAATGGCGAGAGGACATTCGGCTTGGGCTGATCGTCACCATGTCTTGTCACCGATGGGATTCAAACGCCAAAGTAAGTTTTATTTCTCCTCCTTATCTCATTTATCTTCACGCAATAATATTGACTTTTTTCCATTTCTCATAGAACAAAACCCCCCAAATCCCCCCCGACAAGACTCTCCCGTTGCTAGTTTGCCTCGCGAGCAAACCCCCCGGCAACCCACTCCAGGCCCGAGTGGCACCCGATGGTCTGAGGAATTATTCCGCGGTAAGCAGCCAAAGTTTCATTTCATTTTCACTTTCACTTTCGAGTCGAGTGAACTGACTCTTCCTCCTTTTTTAGAACCCTCCCGAACCAAAGAGCCACCTATTCCTGGCCCAAGTCCAGCGTCCCAACAACCTGAGGACGATACGACTCGTGAGCCAGAACCTGAGGTGGCTCCTACGCAATCCACGGAGGAACCTTTTGATAAGTCACCACTTCTCCTTCTTCACTCTTCTCAACTTTTCCTCACCATTTTTTCAACCGTCTCCAGATCGTCCCGCCACTCCTTGCTCGATAATCATCATCAACGATACGCCCGTGGGATCCCCAGTTCCCCATCCCCCTCCCCCTCCCCCTTCTTCTTACCCGACTCGCCCACCTTCCCCTTCCATTCCCCCCCCCTCCACTCCAACCCCGGTTCCCTCCCCAGAGATCCCTTCCAGTGCCCCCGAGAACCCCAACGCCTCCTCCCCCCCGGTGCCAAGCTTGTCTCATTCCCAAGATGAAGCTCGCCAGGAATTCACCGACCTGCGACCGACCCTAATGATTCCTTGAGCAATCGTCCACGATTCGATCAACCGAATCTTGTTGGAGCATCGTCCCTTGCTCCACATGATTCCTTTCGTGGATGCAACTCATCGAAATGAGATGCACCGGGACTTCCGGGACAAACTCAACCGCCTCCTTGCCCAGGCACTGGAGGCTTATCCAAAGGAGGACATAACCGGGATAGTCTCCAAATTCCTCGAAAAATAAAAAATTAAAAAAAAAATCCCATTATTTCCACTTTTTATCATTTTTAATACTCTCTTTTAAATAAATTATTATTTGTAATCAATTATTATTATGTTCAAATTCTATTACATTCTTTGTTCACGTAAAAATTACTTATTTCCTCCTTAGAGAAAAACCCTGATTGCGTGAGAATTATTTTTGTAAGTGCCCCACCAAGAGTTTGAGTGAGTATTTGTTTTCGTGAACCTCTTTTTCTCAAAATGCACCAATAGTTGCCATTATCCTCTCCTATATTTTCTTCTTCCATGGTTTAGAGCCATCCCCATTCTTAACTGTAAAAAAGCGGCAGGTTCCCGTATGTGAGCAATCCAGTCCAGATTCGTGAAACATGGCCTTTCCTATGGTCACACGCTATTAATCTTACTCATGTATTGAATTGTTTAAATTGTCTGGAACCTTCACAAGCATAAGGATTGGCGTGTGACTTGTCGGGAGCCTGCACAGGCGTAAGGATTGGCGTGTGAATTGTTGGGAGCCTGCACAGGCATAAGGATTGGCGTGTGAATTTTCGGGAGCCTGCACAGGCGTAAGAATTTGTCAGCATTGTTGGCAACCTTCCCAAGCGTAAGGATTGGCGTGTGAATCGTCGGAAGCCTGTACAGGCGTAAGGAATTTTAGCACTTTTGGGACCCTTCACAAGCATAAGGATTGGCGTGTGAATTGTTGGGAGCCTGCACAGGCGTAAGAATTGGCGTGTGAATTCTTGGGATCCTGCACAGGCCAAGAAAATTTCAGCATTGTGGGGAAGCTTCACAAGCGTAATAATTGGCGTGTGAATCGTCGAAAGCCTGTAAAGGCGTAAGCATTGGCGTGTAAATTTTCGGGAGCCTGCACAGGCCCAAGGATTGGCGTGTGTAGCGCTGGCACCCCGCATAGGTGTAAGGAACTTTTAGCATTCTCAGAACCTGCACAAGCATAAGGATTCGCGTGTGAAGCATTGGCATCCTGGACAATAGCAACAAACCAGGACAGATGTACGATGGCATGCCACCGTACATAATCCACTTCACCCCTTTTTCATGTCAGACACCCCATCTCCCGCACTCGAATCCATCCAATCCTGGTGTATATTGTCCTCTGCCTTATCCCACCATTACTTACCCAACCCACATGCAAATCTCCTCATTCTTTGAATCGGCATGAGATTGTATTACCATCCCTGATTTGATAGCCCGCTCTCTCGGCAATCTCATAATAGCCATGGCTTTTTTGACGCATTGTTTTTGCTAACCTGCTTGAGCATTGTGCGGACATACCCACTAGTGTCGTGCTTTCGTTGTCCTGTGCTGGATCAGTATAATGAACAAATGTACTACTGGCCCACACTACCTGAATGAGTCCATGACATGCGGATAGATCAATCCAAAAATGTTCATTTGGGAAAATCAATTTTCCACCTGTACACCGCTTTGACGCATCTCTTTGAATTTGGCCAGTCCGCTTATCAGCTTGAAACCACCATCCCGAAGCATACAGCGATGCATCCTTATCAAGATGAGGTGAATTTTTGAATCCATTCATGGTGAAAGTGAGTGCGGAAGCGAACTCGAATGCACCCTGATTTGCCGGAATATTGCCTTCATAGTTGACTTGATCAAAAGACGGAACCCCCAATGAATTGTAGAAATTTTGAATCTTCTCAAACAAATTATGCCCAACATATCGTAAGGATTGACCTAGAATGCGACCCACCGAGCTAAGATTGGCACCTCGGTCCCGCCATTCATCTTTTGCATTTTCAATTTTGCCAGCACTTCCATACAGACCAAATTGTTCATTCTTCGTGGTGCATTTGCGCCACCCAATCGCGAACATAAATCCCTCCAGTAATGCTCCATTTGTTGCAATAGGGTCAGTGAACCTCTTTTCGCGAAATAAGAATTGTGATAATTCATCCCATTGATTGACCTCGACTTCACTCATTGTTGTGAATGGTCGGAATTCGACAAGGGCAATGAGTAATCCGGTTGAAGAGAAAATTGCCACACGCCCAAAGTGAATGCGTTTGATCTGATTGACATCCACAACCCTCCGAATTTCACTTGGGGTGATATTTGTGCTGTTGGGCGAGAGGAGGAAAACAACCTATTCATTCGGGTCTTTTTGCGCTCATTTGTCTTTTGGGATCTGCTACTATTCCCGAGTGGTTGAGGGATCACTATGTGTTGAAGCACACAAGATATCAGATACTGCCAAGGAGCTTTCTTCGGCACACATCCTTTGACTTCCCTGTTGGAGCCCACATGACATTGGCACAATCTGAACCGACTAAAGTCAATGTTCTTCCGTGGGGCCCAATGAGGGTGCCACATAAATGTGGAAGCATATATACACTGAGATTAAGCGAGTAACTCACACTTTCCTTCCTCAGCCCGACGCTTTCTCGCGAGTTCCCTTTTACGCTCTTTTCCTTTTTTTGTGAATGGCATGCTTTCAGCAGAAAATGAAATGAAACCAAATGATTACTGATTTCTTAATATCACCTAAATTGGATTGCGGTGGATGAATCTTTTTTAATTGCGGCTAAAAAGAAAGCTCACGCCTGACCTTGGCAAATTCACGATCTCAAATACCTGAACCTGAAAATTGCAGTGGATAGTGCATTATTCAATTTTACACATTGATGTTCCCATGCAATCACTTTCTAATCCAACCATTTGGAATATTGCAAGCACACGCAAATGCAATATGCATCCTGCTGCGGATCCCTAGCTATCCTAGTCCTCTTGAAAGACACAGGAACATTTGGCCTATTATGGGCTGGCGGGAAGTGATAAACGCGACTTCCCGCAATGCACCCGCGTGTGCTACTCGCGGGCACATCGCCTGACTCAGCTTGCGTCTTGTCGGAGTCTTTGCAATGATGTACGGAGGCATGCCGCCGTACAATTACTATTGGTACTCAGACTGTGGCATCCGGGCAGTAGTAGGATAGGAAGTCATGATTATTAAATTCATAAATAACTTTGCAAAATTCAATTACAATCTATCTAGTACAAAGCTAATCTAAAACGGGTCAATCCTGGTTGTGATTTTAGCTGACCTGGGTACCGTCAAGGTGACCTCATCACTTGAACCAAGCCCGCGTTTCGCCACCCAGGCATCACCAAAGTCTAATACTAAGCATCGTGCAAATTCAAATCTAAGAGGTACAGCGGGGTTAAAAGACTCTGATGAGAAGAAACTTTTATTCAGTAAATCACATATATACTTATTAGTACATAGCCACACTGGCTCCACTAGATTTTTACTTTCTGAAAGTTTTGCGGAAATGTCAATTAGTGATAAAGCCCCTTTAACTGAGCTTGTTCTCCAGTCATCTGAGCATACCATCAAACCACGAACCCCCGCCGCACAGAATGCCGCTAATATACCATAGCAAATTCGATTTATTCCGAGATTCTTGTGACACGTCAAAAGATCTTTGATGGCCTCATTTTTTTTTGAGTTTGTGAGTTTGCCTTTGATGCCATTAACTTCGACCTTTGTATGTGCACATACCATGTTGTACGCAATCATCAAATGGATAACTGTATCCATTAGATCCTCCAGGTTCTTGTGCGGCTTTGTGGATATCTCATTGTCAGCCCCGCCACCTTCAATGCTGAGTTGGGTTGCACGTTGCTTCGATTTACTCAAGCAGGAGGCAAGGTATTCAACTGCTCCCCGTTCGAGTCCAAGAGGATCGGTCAAATTTGATGTTGGTGCAACATATGGTTTGGGTGCAATCACATCGTATGAGACTAAACTAATGGATTCAAACATAACATTTGCCCAAAAATGTTTAACTGGATTGGCGGGGTAAAGAAGGCTCTGAACCATTTTGAAGAAGGAGTGTTCTGATTTTGGGAGATTATCTGGAGGTTTAGCTGATTCCTTCATCAATTTGAGATTCCAAATGTTGTGATCAAAAAACGCTTCTGTTTCGGTTGGCTTAAAAAAATCTAACCCTGTATATTGCAATTTATATCACCAGTCAACAGCCAATAATCATGTATCATGCACAAAGATAAAACTCACCTGCCATCTCAAGGTCCTCCAGCCAGGCCGACATTTTAAGCTCTCAGTTACTGATCACCTTAATACCAACGGGCAGGAATGTATGAGCATCCTTTGTTGGTAAATTGTCCCATCTATTTTTGTAAATCCTATTGATATTATCAAGCCCCCTTTTCCATGATTGTTGAGAAATATTGGAATGATAATTCAAAATGCCTGCAAACTCTTCCATGCGGGATAAGAATATTCCTTGAAAATTCGCAGCGGATGACACTTCGGGCTCAGCGTCGGTAATTATATCAGTCATATCTCGTCCCATTGTATCATGTTTAATTGTTTCCCTTTCTTGAAAGGCTTGAATATTCCGAGGAGAGGCGGCAGGGGTTGCATCATGCATTGTTTCATTGGGTATCGGGGGGCTTTCAGTATGTGGAGCTTCATCATGGATTGTTTCATTGAGTATTGGGGGGGGTTCAGTATGCGGAGGTTGATTATCAATATGGTCCCCTTCAACATTGATAATTTCATGACCTTGATCGCGCGAATCGTTTGCGGCTTCAAAGGTACGGCGTTTTTTGTTTGTTTTTTTGGTCGCATGTATATTTGGTCTTTTTCCTAATCCTTTGCCTGGAAATCCAATTACGACTCGAGATCCTTCAGGTAGAGATTCTCCCACCTCCACACCTGCCCATATATTGTAAGCAGCTATTTTTATCAATTTTGTTTTGAATTATTAATGGACTTACGGTTCAAATCCATTTTGAGCAGGCTCATGGCTTCAGCAATCTTTTGACACACATAATCAGGAATTTTACTATCATTTTGAATTTTTTCGAGCCTTGGGATTGTTTGAGCAATGTTGGAGACAAATTGTTCCTTGGATATAATTTCCACCTCCCCACTGAAAATTACATCATCTTGCCCATCATCTTCTGTCGGTGAACAAGGTTCAACAGTCTTTTCCTTCTCATAAGTTTTAAAATTCGGTTTCTGAGCGCTTGGAGGTTGACCTGAAATAAAGGCTATGACACAATATCAGGTTTTGAGAGATTTGAAATATTCAAGATGGATGCATACTCACATTCTGGAAGAACTGGTGGATCTTGATTATCTTCATGTGACTGGCTCTCTACTTCAATGCCTAATTCACGACTACTGGCGATATCAGAGATTTCACTTCCACTCTCTGGGGCTGAAGTTGGTCGTTCATTGAATTCAGTTGAGTTTCCCGGGGTTCGGGCCATAGCGGAGGTAGTTTATTATGCAAATAGATGGTGACGAGTTGATTGATAACTTGTTTGAAAATTTTTGAATAAAAAGATCCAAATTCAAGAAAAAAGGTGCAAGTAAAATAATCGCATTTGCAAAATGCGATTTGTTGGGAAATTGAAGGAGGCGATGTTTTGCAAATTACTTCATATCATGCAAATGAAATCACTTCCCTGTGAGACATTGAATAAAGTTGACTAGTGAGAAACCTACTAAAGTCAACTTTTGAACTATTCAACGCTCATGAGGTAAGGACTAAGCAAAGTGTTCATTTGATTGATATGAAATAAAATGGTTTTGTCGGCGAAACAGGAGACACAATTCTTGTCTTAAATAGTCCACTTATTAGGTTTTAATTTGTGAGTCTCATGATTTAAACCCTAACCACAACATGGTGAATATACTGACCAATATCCCCTTAGGTCCTGTTGGCAGAGAAGGCCACTCAGCATATTTCGGCAATTGCCTTCATCGTGTACGCCAACAAGCCACTGTACTGTACACTATGGATGTAATACGGAAGCGTGAGGAGGGTAACTGTTGTTGGAGGCATGTCGGGAGGGCACAACATGAGCGTAAGGATGGTAAGCAGTGTCGGGAAAATGTCGGGAGGGAGGGTAACTGTTGTCGGAGGCATGTCGGGAGGGCACTACATGAGCGTAAGGATGGTAAGCAGTGTCGGGAGAATGTCGGGAGGGAGGGTAAGCGCTGTCGGGGGCATGTCGGGAGGGCACTACATGAGCGTAAGGATGGTAAGCAGTGTCGGGAGAATGTCGGGAGGGAGGGTAAGCGTTGTCGGGGGCATGTCGGGAGGGCACTACATGAGCGTAAGGATGGTAAGCGTTGTCGGAGGCATGTCGGGAGGGTACTACACAAGCGTAAGGATGGTAGGGGCGGGGGTGTGAAAGCGTAAGGAGTGGTGAGGACGGAGAGGGGCGGGCAGTGTCGGAGTCTCATCTGGATGGAGGGCGGTGCGGGTGCGTAAGCATGCTAAGCGTCGGGGAGGCGGAAGCCAATGAGGTGAAATTACACGAACGTTGCGCATAGTGTTGAAATGGGTTTGGGCTTTGAGTGACATTCTCATGTGACACATGTGACGATTGACGTTGTCTTGACGCTGACGTGACGTGACCCACTAAATCCAGTGACTATAAAGTGACACTAACGCGACTGAAGCAAGATTTTATACTGACCGCGGTGCGACGTGAAGTCAATCGCCGACGATTGACGCGAGATTCGCCCTGGTGAAAAATGAAAGTTCAACCAAGACTATCCATCAAGACTCCATGATAAAAGAAGAACAGGAGGGCATAAAAACAGAATCCAACATAATTAGTCAAGGGGAATTCATTCTGCAAGAAATACCTGGAATCACTCACAGAGACCCTGATTATAATCTGGTTACTAAGAAGAAATCCCTCAAAAGCAGATTATCACCCAAGAAATTAGTCAAAGCAATATCCAAACTAATCAAGAAGGAAAAGGAGATTATTAGATATAAACCAAAACAAAGCTCAACACCTGAAGAAATTGATCCAAGGGTACAGCCCTCAACACTAACCAGTGGTATTACAAAGGAAGAAACACTTAAGAATATGAAGCACCTACCCTCTTTGGACCCAGGATATCTAAATCAAATTTCAGTGCACAATAGAGAAAGCACAAAAGTTAATGAAAATACATTTGACCCTCCTGTAGCAGGTATTGAGGGAAATTTGGGATATACTGAGCTTACCAAGATTTCAAAAGAGGAAGGACTTGAACAGAAAACTGAAAATCCCAGCTTCAACCAACAAGAGGAAAAGTCAATCAACCTGAAGGAATCACCCATGTCAACTACAAAGGAACATAAAGTAACAAAAACTAAAATTCAAAATAACAATTCTGACATATTTTGTCAAGGTCAAAATAAAAAGGAAATGGACATTCATAAAGAATTCACTTACCCAATAAGCACAGAAGATTGTGTGGAAAACAAATCAGAGACTTATCTTCCCATAGAAAATAACCTGTGTCATATCCATACATCCAATAAGGATCCAACATTCCCAGAATATTCTCAACACCTTAAAAATTTCAACCCAAGCAGAGAGTTGAATAAGGAAATCCAACCTGAAAATAAAGCTATCAAGAAAGTGGTAACTGTAGAAAAAGGAAGTGGAATTACCAAAAATGAAGATTTAATGAACTCAAGACCTAAAGATCCTACCAACATCAGTATTCAAGCAAAAGAACATGAACATAAAATAACTCACCATCATGGACACTCACCACAACATAAAAATTATCTTGGAAGAGAAAATAAAAATGTCAAAAGGAACTTAGTCAAAGGAATAAGTCAAATATCTTATAAGAAGAAAAGAATAAGGGCAAAACCATATGATAGGATTGCCCCAAATCAAAAATTATCCTCCAATTCACCATTACATTTGGCATACAGATATCAGGCTTCAATTCAAAATAAAAAGATTCTGCAACATGAAAAGGAAGAAAATAATTATTTCAGCACACAAATAGGTCAAAATACAGAGGAAATGGACATTCATAAAAAATTCACTTACCCAACAAACACAAAGGAATATATGGAAAAAAAACCAGAGCCAAATAAAATTTATAGGCCAAATTCTATAAATCATTCAATCAATGCTAAAGAGGAAGACTCACCTACCCCACACCATCACTCTGATAAAGAAAATACCAATTTCAATCTGGGAATAAATTACTTTTCTTTGGACAAAGCCAAGGAAATCCAAATTAATCAAAATAAAGAAATAAATGAAGACATCAGTAATAAACAGGACCAAAAGGCTTTATCAAAACCAACAAACATGGAAGAACTTTCAGAAGATGGAATTTTACTTACAGAAGACCAATTTCCCTGGGAAGGCTATACCAATTGGCAGCCTTTGAGGAATGAAAACTGCAACCTGGAACTGTACAAAATGACTGAACAAGATCATCAATGCTCAACCCAACATGTAAAGTGGCTAGAAGGAATAAAGAAAGAAAGAAATAAAACAACAGAAAGTAGTAAAAAGAAGAAGAAGACTAAGGCAGAAAAGAAGTATTTCTGGATTACCCAGAATGAAAAGTTATGCCCAAATTTGCAAGCCCATTTGGCAAGGCAATATCAAATTTCAATACAAAATGAGGACTGGAAAGAGAACAAAAATGAAAATGGAAACACCAATCATGAGTATTTAAGGGATGAAAAAGAATTGCAGGATCAATATCTCAATAAAGAAAGAAGAAATGAGCTTACATCAAAAAAGGCCAAATTTAAGAGTAGTCTTGATAGCAAATTTTCACATCCTCAATGAATTTTTTTTTTTTTTTTATAATAAACTTTTCTCTTTATCTCATGAATTTTGGTTTCTCAGATATCAATAAATATATATATATATATATATATATAATAATAATACTTACTTTTATTTTATTTTTTAAAATTTTATTTATTTATTTTTATTTTATTATGGATTCAATTAATTATCTATTATGTCTTATTTTTTTTATTATTCTTTTTTGATTCTTATTTTTCATTTTGACTTTTTTTTTTTTTTTTTTATTTTATTTCTTGTTTTTATTTTATTTTTTTTCTTGCTTTTATTTTTATTTTATTTTATTTTATTTTATTTTTTTTATTTTTTATTTTTTTTTTATTTATTTTCTCTCATCTCACAGCTAACAGGGTCTCAGCACAAAAAAAAAAAAAAAAAGAAAAGAAATTAAAAAGAAACAAAAAAAAAAAAAAAAAAGAAAAAAAAAAGAAAAAAAAGCAAAAACGATCGATAGCGACTAAAAAAAAGAGTACACTACTGTACAGTACAACAATTAAAAAAAAAAAAAAAATAAATACTTTTTTTTTTATTTTTTCTTTTAAAAAAAAAAAAAAAAAAAGAAAACAAAAAGTAATAATAATAATAATAAATTATTAAGAAAATAAAGCAAACGATCAATTGCGATGGAAAAAGAAAAACAAAGAAAAAAAAAAAGGGAGGATCGATCGCGATGAAAACAGAAGAGTACTGTACTATACAGTACAGTGTAGAAACTACAAAAACACAAAAAAAAAAAAAAAAAAAAAAAAAAAAAAACATCAATATGAATAAAAAAAATAGTAGAAGTTAGATTGAACAGTCAAGAAAAGCAACACCCGCAGCTAGAAAACAAAACCAAACACTTCAAATTTGAAGCATTCACACCCAGATACTTCAAAAAAAAAAAAAAAAAAAAAAAAAAAAAAAAAAAAAAATTAAATTTATTAAAATTATTACTATGATTAAAAAATTAAATTAAATTTATTAAAATTATTATTATTAAAATCAAATTAAATTTATTAAGATTATTATTATTATTAAAAATAAATTAAATATATTAAAATTAAAATTATTAAATTAAATTTATTAAAATTAAAATTATTATTATTATTAAAATTAAAAAAAAAATTTAAATTTATTAAAATTATTACTATGATTAAAAAATTAAAGTAAATTTATTAAAATTAAATTTATTAACATTATTTAAAAAAAAAAAAAAAAAAAAAAAAAGCAAAACAAAACAAAACAACACATCTTTATTATAAAAGATGGGAAGTAGGTCACAATTATTAAATGGAGAGGGGGGGTGCCCACCCATTTAATAATCATCAATGGATTATAGTGTAGAGCTGTCATGAAGAGGATGACATGGGTATTAATTTTACTCAAGAACATATGGGGTCTCAATATTTTTAAATACAATAAAAGGAAAAACAACAAAACAAAACTCACCAAAATCAATCAAATTAGTAAAACAATAATACCAACCAAACTAACTCAATAAAAGGTCCTAGATAAGACCTTAAACTGTCTGAATAATTACTTTATCTTTTATCAATACCATTCAACAAATGTCAACTCAAGCAGAGGTCCTTGATAAGACCTTAAACTGTCTAGTTTATCTTTATTTTATCAATAATCAATCAAAATTACCTCAAGAAAAGGTCCTTGATATGACCTTAAACTGTCTAAATTTCACTTTTTTATTTATCATCAACAAATTAACTCAATAAAAGGTCCTAGATAAGACCTTAAACTGTCTGGATCATTATTTCATCATTCATCAAGACACTTCAACAAAATAATTACTTCAAGAAGAGGTCCTTGATAAGACCTTAAACTGTCTAAACCATTTTTTTATCAAAGAAACTTCAAGAACTCAATAAATGGTCCTTGATAAGACCTTAAACTGTCTAAATAATTTCTTTATAGTACTTATTCAAAATCAAGACTCAAGAAAAGGTCCTTATTATGACCTTAAACTTCCTCATCAACATTATTTTATGCTAATTACAGTCTCAGGACTAAAGCAGAGGTCCTGGATAAGACCTTAAACTGTACCAATTTCCTTTTTTATTATTATTCATTTATTTTATTTTATGGCAACACTGATGGAAATATTTAATCAAGATAATTTATTAGTAGTTGGAAGAATTTTTATCAAATGGAGAGGGAAATCACCCTAAATCAGTATACATGATATGGGACAACATTAACATAAAAAAAAAAAAAAAAAAAAAAAACAAGGTACAAATAAAATAAGAAGATATGGAGATTCAAAATCAATATAACAAGCCATCAATGGAATTATCAACTGAATGTATTGAAATAAAAAATTGAAAGGAAGAAAATTTTCACTTATGAACCCAGGATACTGTACTTGAAACTGGAATGCTGGGGACAGCATTAAATGGAGAGGGGGATGTGGTATTCCATACCTTTTTACCAGTTTCAAGAATTTTTGTGAAGATTAACGGTTGGAAAATCAAGATCAAAATGGCTAATTCAGGAAATCACCACTCAAAGGACATGCTTAAAATCACAAAAAACCCAGGAATAACATCAACAGTAGGGAGGAATGGAAGATTTTAGCATTCACAATTGAAATATTCAATATACTTCTATAATTAAATGAATAATAGAGGAGTCAAATATTATGGAGTTACACAATAAAACTTACATATAAGGCTTACATGATCAAAAATAGGCTTAATACATACAGAAAACTCAAAATTACATGGGAAAAGTAACATTGTAACATCATATCCACTCTAAATCCATCAAGAAGATTATATTACTAAGAATTACAGTAACCAAATACAGTGCATGTGACACAAGGATCATATGACAGTATCCAATTCAACTCAATACATGAAGATCCACTAAAAACTTAAAAAAATTACACAACAATACAGGAGCCCAAATAAGACTTATGCAGTCCACATGCATAAGATCTGTACAGTACACAGCCTCAGGATCATCAAATACAACTCAATTCAATTTCAACCAAGCTGCATGCAAGGGGAATACACTAAACTGTAAACTACACAGCAATTACAGTAATCAAGAATTAAAACCCAAGATATCCCCACATTACACAGCATGATCACCTGGAACTAGATAAATCTTACAAACAAATTATACAGGGGCTTATTCACATGACACCACCTTCATCCTTAACTCACCAGCATTAATTCCTCAAGGCTATGCAAGCTGACTAAAGCAGTGCAAAAGAAAAGTCACCTGATATTTTTTATCAAAAATCCCCACCAAGAAAAACATCTCAACCTTCATTTTGACCAAACAAATGGAAAAAATATCTCAGTCATATGACACCATTCTCAATTTTACACACTAGCATTAATCTCTCAAGGCTGTGCAAGATTACTAATACAGTGTAGCAGATAGGTCATCTGACTTTTGTTACAAAAAATCTACACCAGCAAAATTACCTCAAGGGCAAGAATAACACTTTACATGGAGAACCCATGGGTACTTCTCACAACATAAAAGGAGGCCTCTCTCTCTCATTTTTCTCCTCTTTCCTCATGCAAATAATTATATACCAAGAAGGAGAATAATTATTCATCCCTTACTAGTAGGTTAATCTAGAAATTATTATTATTAAATTACACTAAATAGTGGTTTATAAATAGCTGTAGTTAACAGTAGGTCTGCCTATATTATAAATTCATCTATTAGTGAAATACTCATATTCAACAGAATTTATATATTATACTCTTCTCACTAGAAGAAAATCTATATCACTATTATTATTATCACAAAATATATTTTTACATATTATCAAAATTATTTACCAACAACAACTATTTAAAACTACCAAACAATATTATTATATTATCACTATTACTAAATTTTCTCATATTAAACTATTATCTATTGAAAAAAATACCTTCAACATAGAAAACAACTTAAAAATCACCACTCAGTACTATTTTATCTATTATTTATCTACTCAATTATTATCTTATCATCTTGAAACCGCCTACAAATTTATTATTTAAAATTATTATTATTTTATCATTAGTCTGATTATTGAATAGGTCTGATAGAGACTGCTGAAAAGTCTTCTCTAGTTGTAAAGCCACAATCTTAAATATTGATTTGTGAGCTCTGTAGGGAGATTGTTTAGTATATTCAGAGGGGCAGCTAAAACACCATTAGCACCCTTGGTTACAGGATTATTTCAGCAATTCAAAACTGTTTACCTGTGATTTCCCCCTCAAGGACTGCCTTATCCAATCCCACACCAAAAGGAGTTCCACACCGTCAATTGATGAAACATTTGCCTTGGTGTCTCACCACGTGATCCTCCCTCAACAAGCCAAAGGTTGGTAAAAGTAACACAAGACCCACCTCTTTCCACATGCACATATCAGAGAGGTCCTTCAACCAGTCTAGATGTAGCTGAGGGGTGTGTGACTTCCCAGCTAAGCTATGAATGAGCTCAGCATGAGTGGGCTTGATAATTTGTAGGTGACATGGGTGGAGCCCACCACACAATGAAGTGGGTGCATAAGTGTGCTATACACATAAAGGAAAAAAGGATGTGATTCCTTGATGACTAGAGGAATTGGCAATTAGCAGGTTTGGGTTCCTAAGTGTAACATATGCACACCATACCTAAAGAATGTGAGGGCCTAATTCATGTTAATAGGAATCAACTATTTTCAGGTGACAGGTGTGGCAGGTATGTAAGTGTGACACACACACCCAAAGGCAAAAGCATTTGTGGGTTACATGTGTGAAGCTTGCCACACCCTGTGGCAGCTGTGTAAGTGTGACATGCACATAAACGCCAAAGCAGGTGCAGGGCTAATATCAAGAGGCATGGAAACTTGCGGGTGACATGTGTGAAGCCCTCTGCACCCTGCAGCAGGTGCATAAGTATGACACATGCACACGCAGGAAAAAGCACGTGTATTGATGAATACACATGGAACAAACAGGTGACAGGGGCAGGGCCAGCCCCATAATGCTGTTGGTGTAGGTGTGTAAGTGTGACACATGCACATGGAGGCAAAATCATGTGCAGGCCTAAGTTAATGTAACTATGAATATTCTCAGCACAAGTGGGATTGAGAATATGGTTGAAATAGGTGGAGGCACTCCCATAATGCTGCAGGTTCAGCATTGTAAGAGTGACACACACATACAAAGGCAAAAGCATGTGCAGGCTTCACTTTTTGTAGTAATGAATCTGCCCATCAATGAGCAGGAGGTGATGAGGTGTATGTGCGGAAGTGTGAGTATGGTAAATTGCAGAGATGATGAAGTGGCTGTGTGGAACCATAAGAGTGGTAAATTTCAGAGATGATGAGGTGGATGTGTGGAACTGCAAGCATGGTAAATTGCAGAGATAATGAGGAAGGGGTGTGGGAGTTTAAACATGGTAAATTGCGCAGATCATGATGAGGGGGAAGGTCCAAAGACAAAATTTTTGTGAGTTTAATTATTGTAAATTGCATAGATAATGAGAAGTTTGTGTGTAAGCCAATTCATGCATTAGAGTAATAATTGTGTAGGGCAGAGGTGTGATGTGAAGTCAATCACAGGAAATTGACATTGAATTTGCCTTGCTGAGTGTATCAACTGATTGAATGTGATAAAAGAGCATTTGAATCATGTGTGACTCACATTGACACCAAAAAGAACTAATTTTGGATTCCATGTTTTGGTGGACACAATTAAACACAAAAATGGTGGAGAAAATGAAGAGAAAATATTTGATAAACAGAAATTCATGTAATTTTATCATTCAAATACTATGCTTCCATCATACCCCATTCTCAAGTGGTGGAGAATTTCATGTACGGTGGAATGCCACCATACACCATTCTAAGCAGTGTTATCTCCCATGTACAGTGCCCTCCAGAAAAGATCCGAAAACTTTTTTTCAGGGGGCACTTTTTTTTTTGGTTTCTCATGGTTGTATTACTTTTTTTGGGTGGGACACTCAATTTAATTTTTAGTTTTTTATTTGGAATTCTCATCATTATAGCTGTTCTCACACGGCCATAGTTGTCTCAAACAGAAGAATATCATTTTTTGTATAATTTGTTTCACTTCAATATTACAACTATTTAAAGAAATGAAAAATAAAAAAATAATTCAAAAAGTATTTTTATTTACCATTGCACTGGTGCTCCTCTTGCATCTGGTGAGGCATAGAGACAAGGACATTGTCTAAATGCTCAAATGGAATTTCCTCCCATGCAGCATTGACTGCTGCCTTCAGTTCTTCCATTGTCTTTGGATTGAAAAGGTTGGTGACCATGTATTTCATTTTGAACCATACGTTCTCAATTGGATTTAAGTTGGGTGAGTTTGCAGGCCATTGAAGCTTTTGGATGTTGTGTGATTGTCTCCAATCATTTCTTAGTTGAGCCATATGTATGGGAGCTCCATCTTCCATGAGTGTAAGTTGGTTGTAATTCTCATCCATGCCAGCATCAATGAGTTCATTGTAAAAAGGAAGCAGGCTGGGTTCGTAAACATTTGAATTAAAATTGACGGCTGAGCGCTAGCCAGGAGGTAAGAAGACAAGTTCAGATTGAATAGCCCCACAAAGAGCCCCCATACCATAAATGACCTTCAGCCTGATCAGTGGTTGACAGTCATTGACTCTAGCTCATACTTTTCCTGAGATGTGGGCCAGACTCAAGTCCTTGTCAACCATTTTCCAAGCTCGGAGGATGACTCATCAGTCCAAATCACTCTGGACCATTGTTCAATGGTCCAGTTGAGGTGTTGCTGTGCAAAGTTTAATTGTCTTTCCATGTGCACAGGTGAGAGATAGGGCTTCTTGACAGCAATACAAGATTGCTTACCAAGGTCCTTGTGAATCGTGATACGAAGGTTGTTGATTGAGACATCAATGGTAATGTGCTTTTTGATTTCGGCTAGCTTCTTGCTTTGATTCTGTTGAACTACACGAGCTAACTGGCTAAGATGAAAGTCATTGAGCTTTCTGGGTCTGCCTGGTATTGGTAGCAATCCAAGATGGCCACGCTCCTGATGCTTGCAAATTGTATCATGAACAGTAGCTGGAGGAACCTGCAAATGATTGCTGATTGTTTGTATTGAGGCTCCAGCAGCTCTCATTCCCACAATTTGACCCCGAGTTCCTTCATCAAGTGATCAGGGCATGATAATAAAACAAATTATATATATAAGTAAAAATTTACGGTGTTTTTAAGAAATTATGATTTGGTCTTACCTGAAAAAAAACTCAAAGATTGATATTTAAATAGTAAAACCATTGCAGAGACCACAAAACACGAATTGATTGGGTATTTTATGATGGTTGACAATGATTGGTTGGAGACAAGATGGTGTTAAACACCATCTGACAGTTACTGGACAGTCAGAACAAGTCAGAAATTTGATATAGCCAAATCTAATTATGGCAACTGACCTATAGTTCCAATTGATTGGTTTAATTAAAATAAAAAGCAAACTTAAACGAACAAACAATGGTCGTTTTTTTTGAATAAAAAGAAAAAGGAGAGAGAAATAAAAGAGATAGGGAAATTATTGTTAGAGTTGAGAAATAACAGAGGAGTTGTAAAAGATCAAAAAATAAAGATTAAGAAAATGGATTTAGGGGTAGTGATTCAGAACCCCAAAAAAAAGTTGGTGCCCCCCAAAAACAAGTGTTTGGATCTTTTCTGGAGGTCACTGTACTATGGCAAGACACCATACACCTTGTTGGTGGTTTGATCATTCATGTACTGTGGCATTCCACCATACACCTTGTGAACAGGCCAATGTTGAAATTGTAAGAATAAAGTCATGTGGATAACCAAATGGCCTTTACTAGTGCAAAACCGGCTAAAGTCAAGTTTTTTCCATTCAGTCTCCATGATGACCACTTTCAGCTCTGGACTTCCACCCTGAAGATAGGGGGAATTGAACCAAGTGCTTAGCTCAAATTTCAGAACAGATAACTGAACCTTGACCAAACTGTGCTTTTTACAAGCACAGACATTATCAATATATGATGTACCCTCACATGCAACAGTACAACGTTCTGAAACATTTAGGGAAACACCAAATACAAGGAATAATTCCTATACAGACTTGGTCTGTTTTTCTTGGCCCACTCATACAGATAAGGGACTCAATGTCCTGGAAACATATGCAGAAAATGTTAGAATTCTAGTTAGTAAAGTGTAGAGTAGTAGGTGTAAACAATGTCAGTTGCAACTCAAATATAGAGAAATTGGTAAAGGAACCTGCACTGGGTATATACTGGAGTCAATAACTGTTTTCCCATATGGTATATCAGTTAGGTTGCACGTTATAACAGATAGCACTTAGCTTCTGCGCTGGCTTTTTTTTGTGCATGCACAGCACACACCACACAGAGACCTCCCTAATTGACCAAAAATTGAAAGCTTTCTTTAACAAATAAATGGAGCCCTCTGGAAGATGATTGTTGTTAATGCTGCGGGATCTTTTCAATAAGCTAAGGGAAAAAGAATTTTAGTCTGTAGCCAAAGCACAGGCCATAATTATAATACAGGAAGCACTAAGTGTGCTATACTACTAATATCCTATTGAAACCCAAAAAAAGTCTCAATAGCGCAATTTCAATTAACTGCTGACTTTGAAGAAAGTTACTCTTAAAATATATAAAGGTAAGCCATCAACAATTGACAGGTTTCAAATCAGTCTGAGACTCCAAATTGAGGCTTGACAAAGATGATGAAGTCTGAGATGATGACCTAGGCTTAAATAACACAATTGACTCAATCACGCGCTCAGATTCAATATGCCTTAGTAGTACCTGGATTTGCGAGCTAATTAATATATCATCAGATTAAATTTGGAATTTTTTTATTTCAAAATCAGGCAAACAGGAGAGGTAATAAAGATCAGATTCTCATGCACTTTCAAAATACCACAAGGAGAAATGGAAATAAATAGTTTTCTTACCTTTTTCAACCCTTAAGATTGTCCATTTCAGAGGAATTGTAATTGAACAACCCCCTGCCTAATTCTACTATGCCAACTACAGGTTCATTTGTCATGGCAACATGAGCTGAAAGAGAAACACTGGGTTCATCATTTTTTCAGTCATGCAATTCAAGGTCTGGATTCAGATAAGCTTGAGGAACAATTATAGTCACTGCTTGTGCCACAGAAAACATTCCACAAACTTGGAAAACACCAGCTGGAAGCAATCTGTCACCAATTTATTTATGACTGATTGCTCCATATTCCCCTTTGTTGATCCCCAACAAGGCATGTGCAACCCAACACTTGCAACGTGTGAGAGGAATGTGTTTCAGAGGAAAGACAGTATATAGTGGCTTGGTTTCAAATGCTAGTGGAGAAGGATTGGGCTGAGGTGCTCCCAGTAATGCCTCTGATGGATGAGCATAGAGTGCCAATGTCGGTCATTATTGAGGTAATAACCTGTGTTTTTGTGGCATTTCAGATGACTGTTGAGACACCAGCAACGGTAGCCAGCTCTGCTGAAATGCGTTTAGTTGCCATTCCACCTGTTCCTAAAGAAGAATCAAGTGTAGCGGTGTGGGAACTCCTTTTGGTGTGGGATGAAATAAGGCAGTACCTTGAGGGGGAAATTATTGGTAAGTCTGTTTTGAATTTCAGAATTGTCCAATAACCATGGGTGCTGAGGTGTATTAGCTGCCCCTCTAAATAATACTGAATAGTCAGCCTACAAAGAATCACAAAATAAAATAAGATTTGTGGCTTTAACAGATAGAGTAGACCTATCAGCAGTCTCTAAATCAGACCTATCAATAACACTACAGTAAAAATTCTGATCTAAAATTTCTGATAAAATAAACACTAGATTTTTTTTATTTTATTTTAATAAAAGTGATGATAATATATATATATATATATGTTTTGGGTTTCTGTTATTTTAATGAGACTAATAAGAATATTTTTTTTTGTTTTTTTTTAATAAGAATGATAAGAATATATATATTTTTTATGGTTTTAGGTTGATTATAATGATTTTTTTTGATACTAGTACTAATAATAAGACTACTGGATTTGATTCTTTTAGCATTTTTTTTAATACTGAGTTTATATCACTACTACTTCTCTTTGTTAATAACACTAAGCTTTTGAGCAAGGCTACTAAGCTTTAACTACGGTTATACTACTTATTCTTTACTAATACTAAGCTACTGAGAAAGGCTACTGAGCTTTTACTACAGTTATACTACTATTCTTCACTAATACTAAGCTACTGAGCAAGGCTACTGAGCTTTTCACTACTAAAACACTACTACTATTCTAGATATCCTGCTAGTTCAGGGATGGTTGTGATCCTGGATAGTGGCAACTTGTTCCATGATGATGGGAAAAATGAGGGAGAGAGGACCTCTATTTATAGCTTTTGGGCCTCCATAGAGCTTCTCAAAATAGGGTACTTAGAAAAAATCATAGTTGAGAGGTTTTAGCTAGTGAGACGTGTAGTTTTGGTGTAGCAGCGTGTTTGCTGAGAGAATTATGCTGGTGGTGCTTTTTCTTATCAAAATCATGTGATGGATTTGAGATAATTTTGCTGGTGAGATTTTCTTATTATTTATTATTTATTATTATTTATTATTATTTATTATTATTTATTATTATTTATTATTATTTATTATTATTTATTATTATTTATTATTATTTATTATTATTTATTATTATTTATTATTATTTATTATTATTATTTATTATTATTTATTATTATTCATTATTATTTATTATTATTTATTATTATTTATTATTGTTTATTATTGTTTATTATTATTTATTATTATTTATTCGTATTTATTATTACCTATTATTATTTATTATTATTTATTATTATTTATTGTTATTATTTATTATTATTTATTATTATTTATTATTACTTATTATTATTTATTATTATTTATTATTATTTATTATTATTTATTATTATTTATTATTATCTATTATTATTTATTATTATTTATTATTATTTATTATTACTTATTATTACTTATCATTATCTATTATTATCTATTAGTATTTATTATTATTTGGCTATTAATATCCTATTATTTTTTTAATACATGACTGTTAAAAAAAACCCTATAAATTCATATTAAATTAAAGTCATTATTATAAAAAAAGTAGAAATGATGGTACAATTATTAAATGGAGAGGGGATGGCCCTACCATTTAAGGTTAATTTCAGCAAAAAAAAAACAACAAGAAAGAACAACCCAATCAGCAAAACAAAACAAAAAAAGAATAAGTCCTAGATAAGACCTTAAGCTGTCAAAACATTTCATTTCTTATATTTTACCAACAAAATTACTTCAAGAATAGGTCCTTGACAAGACCTTAAACTGTCTCAATAATTTCTTTCTTTTTTTATCAAATTATTACCTCAAATGACTCAAGCTGTGGTCCTTAGTATGACCTTAAACTGAATTATTATTAATCAAGATAAAATCAATTTTTTATTATGAAAATACTCTTCAACAAATAATCAAACAAACAACACAGAAAATGAAAATCAACCAATAAATCAAAATCAAATATCTCAATATTAACATGATCAAAATAGTCATACTACAACAAAAGGAAGAACAAGAAGAAGACAGCACAAAATAAGAAACAATGGAGATTCAAAATCAATATAAAGAGTTACAAATAGGAAATATCAAGTGAATCTTTGAGAATATACATTTAAAAAAGGAAATGTTTATGTATGAACCCAGTATAATCCTCTTGAAAATGGAATTCTGGGGACAGCATTACAAGGAGAGGGGGATGTGGTATTCCATACTTTATTGGCCCAGTTTCAAGTGAAATTCCATTTATAAGGCTATAAATTGAAGAAATAACAAAGAAAAATTAATAATGAATCAATTATAATAGAGGAATTCAGAAATACAAAGGATTGAACGTCATAAGAATGTATAATCCCATAAGAAAATCCTGGAAGAATGGTCCATTTGATTACAAGAATAACAATAAAATAAGGAAAAGAAAAAAGACAAGCTAGCAAGAATGTTAAATTTACCTGTGAGAGGGGTAGTGGAACACTCAAGTTACCCTAGCTCTGCTCAACCTTTGGATTACTCAGAAATGCAGTTATTAAACTGAAGCTACTTCAATAAGGAATAAATTAAAACTGTATCAAACAAAAGTCACAAGAAAGAAAGAAAAAGAAATCAATTAATTGAGGCAAGGAAAATCCATCAAAAAACCTTAAATTACACAGCATATCTGTGGAAATACAAGCACAGCCACCTGATAAGGAAGTAAATATAGATTAAAAACAGAATTCAAATTAAATGAAGGAAAATCAAAACTCATACAGGACAATCATAATCCCCACAATATACAGCATTCTCCACCTACAGTTCAAACAGTGCACAGACCTATGGTGCAATAGCTGTACAAAATCACCTCATTCCCCCAGAAATGGTGCAATATACCAAACATATGGTGCAATACCTTGAGGAAATGGCACCATCTCAAAATTTCTCACCAGCAGAAACATCTCAGATTACATAATCATACATAAATTGGTGCAACAAACCAAAAAAATGGTATCTCACCACTATCAAGAAATCATCCCAGCCAAAAGAAGTAAAAAATTCTAAGTCTCTTGTTTTTGAGTGCCTCTATGGAGAGCCCAAAGAATATAAATAGAGGGCCACTATACCTCATTTCTTCCTCTTTTCCCCATGAATAAATGCATGAATCAATGCAATTAATTATATACCAAGAAGGAGAAGGATTATTCATCCCTCACTAGTAGGTCAACCTAGTATTATTATTAAATGGGAATTATATACCAAGAAGGAGAATAATTCATCCATCCCTTACTAGTAGAATAATCTAGTTATATTATTAAAAAGTATTATAGACTTATAAGCTTAATTCATAGTGATTTATAATTAATAGTAGTTAACAGAAGGTCTACTTAATATTATTAATCTACCCTATGTTTCAATTATTAGTCTTATAATTATAATACCATCAATAATACTCATAATATTGAGTTTATCCCCATAACCATTTACATTATAAAGAAAAAAAATATTCTTATTATAGCTTCATATTAAAAAAAAACAACTTTACAAATGAATATTATAATACAAAAAACCTACCCTTATATTATATTATATCACTCATATTTAACAAACATCCACTCTATATTGAAAAATATGTTACCAATAAATTATTAAAGCTCCTATTATCATATTATATTAACAATTACCCTCTCAAAGCATTAAGTATTGTAACAGATATAACATCAAACTGAACTTACCCCTTTTAGAATATATATTATTACTATTATATTGAATCAACCTCTTATACTATTAAGGTCTTACCCTTTAAGTCATCTTATATTATTTTTTTAAAACTATATTTTATACTGTTTTAACTTATAAGTTACTTATCTGATTATTGAATAGGTCTGATAGGGACTGCTGGAAAGTCTTCTCTAGTTGTAAAGCCTCAATCTTAAATATTGATTTGTAAGCTCTGTAGGGAGATTGTTTAGTATATTCAGAGGGGCAGCTGAAACACCATAAGCACCCTTGGTTACAGGATTATTTCAGCAATCCAAAGCTGTTTACCTGTGATTTCCCCCTCAAGGACTGCCTAATCCAATCCCACACTAAAAGGAGTTCCACAGTGTCAGCTCTTTTTGAACGTAAAATAGTGTCATCAGCTTCAGAATTGGACAATTTATTGTTGTGGAAGTCTTTTACTGACCCTTTTGCTTCTGTATCTGATTGGCTTCTGCCATAATCACGTCTATGACCTTCTTGGCAGCTGGTTGAGGGCTTATAGCTTGCTCCTGATCTGGTTGAAGGCATATTTTATGATTAAAAAGGTTTAAAATAGTAATTTTACATCAAAAACTTACTATTTGCCAAATTTTTGGCTTTCTGAAGGGTGCTACTGATATCCAAGTTGATCAATTCAGAAGAAATTAGCTCTTGTTGGTTATTCTGAGTTATAATGACAGTGCTATTATGGTCAGAAATCACAGTGCTTGCAAGAATAATGCTAGTAACTGTGGAGGCTGTTTCAATATTTTGGTGTCTTACCATGTTTTCAGAAACTAACATTAATTAAAAAAACCAATTAATTAATTAAAAAAGGTATTTAAAAAAAGGAATAAAAAACAAAGCCTCACTTATAATTGTAAAAAGAAATGATTTTTTAAGGATTTTTTGAATTATATGTATTTTTTATATATTTTTAAACTTTTCAAAATAAGAAAAAAGATCAAAAAAAAGTAAAAAATTATGTCACAGGTAAAATATCATAGCTGGGCCCCCAAATGTAAGGTGTGGATATGAAATTTTGATAAAATATCAAGTAATTTTCCTGTCCTCAAAATTTGTATAAGGTAAAATTACTTAAAAATAGTAAGAAATAGTATTTTTAAAGAGAAAAAACGTCAATCTTATTGTTTTAGCTTTGTAAGTATAAAGCAATAATATATAAAAATTCATTGTTTTACCAACAATAATGATTTATCCAAAAATACTCTACAAGAGATATTTAAGGCTACAAAAGCAATTTCAATTGTAATTAATTGAGCAAAGAACTTCAAGAAATTCATTAAATAAAAAAGTCTTTAAAAAGATATTTAAAGAGAAAACATGCCCAAAAGTGACCAGAGTGAATTTGGAAACAAAGTGACAAAGCTAACAGTAATGAAAGATGCTTCAATTCACTTTTGGGGTGGTTCAAGGGGTAAATGATTATAAGAGTTACAAACAATGATTATAATAATTTTTTCACGTGGTTAAAAGTTTTGAAATGATTTAAAAAGGGTGGTTGGAATCTTTTATTGATTGGTTTAACAGTGTTTAAACTAATTATAAAAGGAAAAGATTCTAGCATGAAGAAAAAAGTGGGGCAAAGAAGACATTCTTTTATAGCCATCAATTTTCTTAATCCAAAAGCAAAATTTACTCTTGTCAAATGCCAGTCAGGAAGGAGTTCGGGGGTCTAGCTCTCCCTTGGAGCTAGAGTGTCTCTTCCCCCCCAGAATCAATCTTTCCAATTTATTTTTTCTTTAATTCCTCCATATGTAATACAATTATAATTTACATATGTCATTCAATTGAGTCTTTAATTACCCATTCATAAAAATTGATACCTCATATGTAAATTAAAGTTCACTTATGTTATACACATGCACATTTTGACATTTCAACTGAAAATACCTCAATTCCTCATAACTTCTAAACTAAACACAACACCTCAATTTTAACACAAAAATTGATGTTTAACACCACATGTGGTGTGAATTAAATTAAGGTTTTGAGGATTTTCATAATTTTGTCCAACAATACTAAAAACTTAATTTAAGCTTATTTAGAGTTGAGTTACAGGAATTTCATCCAGAAGTGACCCCACTTTATTTTTTTATGAGGAATAAAATAGTGTCATAATTTCTTTATGTTTATTTATTGGATAAAAAGCTATAATATCTTTTATATAACTTTTTACCAAAAATATTTTAATTTCATAACTTGTATTAAGAATTCATTTTTACTTAGTTTTTACAAGTAAAAATGTATTTTCATAATTTTACATTTTATTCTTAAATTGAAATTAAATTTTGATTTTTAAATATAAATTTGTATTTATATTTTAATTTTTTTATTTTTATAATATAAATAAATTCATTTTATTTATATTTGTATCTTAATTTATCATTTGTGGTCTTTTGGGTATATGAAAATACCTCTAAGGCTCACAACTGGCATGAATGGATGTTTTATATACCAACTCCTGTGCGGGTAAAACATCACACCAATAATGGGTGAAATAACTACAATATTTAAATTAAAGGACTCATGCACACAATCCTCTCACCATATCTTCCAAGTTTCGGATCATTCTTTCAGCCAGACCATCAGTTTGTGGGAAGTAGGCTGTAGAGAAGGACCAATTTGTTCCAAATAATTGGTGAAGGTTTTTCCATAGTGCTGAGGTGAATTTGGGATCACTGTCACTAATGATATTTGTGAATATACCAGTCAATGATATTACTCTATTCCATATTAGAAGAGCTGTGTCCATGGCTGTATCACCCTTTTGATGTGGTAGAAAGATTGGAGTCTTACTAAATATGTCAAAAATCACCAGGCATGAACTATAACCTCTATCAACCCCTGGTGGTAGGCCAGTTACCAACCAATATGAAAAATTTCCCAAGGTTTGATGGGTTCTTGGATTTTGATCATATTTCCAAGTTTTTTGCGAGTGGATTTATTTTCCTTTTTACATCTTTCACAGTTTTTGAAATACTCTGAAACATCTTTCTTCCAAATTGGCCACCATATAAAGGTCTTTCTCTTTTCTCTTGTCCTGAGAAGGGGATGTCATGGAATTCTTTCAGTACTAGATTTTTTAAAGACCTGTCCACAACTTTCATTACATATGTATGGTTAGTTCTGTGGTAAATTATACCGTCCAGTAAGTGAAATTTTTCTTAATCAAATGATTTTTTGAATATCTCATCTATGGCATGTATCAAAGTGTTGTTTTTACAGTATTTGGTAATTAATTGGCATAGGTTGGTACAATTCCTATCTTGAGTATAGCTGCTTCTTACTTATTCAATGAATGTTGTGTTCAGATCTGTAACCCAGATTACTTCTATTGGAAGCTGTGGGGAAGCTTCTTCTGGTGCATAATTGGGATTATAAATATTAGTTGGTAATGGCCATCTTCTCAGTTAGTCTGCATTTTTATGAATATTCCCATCTTTTTGAGCAATAGTAATATTACCTCTATACTTCTTTATGGTTATTTTCCATATGAGCATAAGCCTGTTAGGTGTTTTCATGTTTAAAAGTGATTTGACAGTGGTAAAATATTTTATCACTTGAAAAACACAACCTTCAATCAAGTATTAGAAGTTTTCTAAGGCCCAGACAAAACATAAACACTCCATCTGACTTGCCCCATATCTAGCTTCAGCTGGTTTGATGTGCCTGGATATGAAACATATGGGTCCTTCCGCTGGTTTATCATTTCTAATATGGACCTGATGAAGTTCAGCACCTAGCCCATCCCTTGATGAATCAATATAAAGCTTGAAGGGCAGCTTAAAGTCTGGCATAAGTAAGAGTGGAGCAGTTTCCAAGGCTTGTCTTAAAGATTCAAAGACTTTGACTCTGTCAACAGTCATTGCAAATACTGTGTCTTTGTCACATAAGCTATAAAGAGGTCTTTCTATGGATGAAAAATCTTTAATATGCTGCCTGTAATATCCTGCAAACCCCAAAAATGACTGAATTTCTTTTTTATTCTGAGGCAAAGGTTTCTGTAGCACTGCTGAAACTTTGGTTTTGTCAATCCCAAGGGATAAACCAGATACTACATGTACCAGCGCTTTGAGTTCTTGAAATCCAAAATGACATTTTTGAAGCAAATTTTCAGGTTTACTGATTGAGCTTTGCTCAAAGCTCTGGATAATCTGTCTATATGTTCCTCCAAAGTCTCAGAACAAACAATAATTTCATCAATGTAAATGATTAACCATCCTTCTGAAAGGTCTTCAGGGAAGATTTCATTCATCATTATTTGGAAGTTTGAAGGTGCATTCTTGATACCAAAAGGAATCCTCAGATATTCATACACTCCAGAGTTAAAAATAATTCTCAAGCATTTTATTGCCCTTGGTGTCACCAAATTTTGATTAAATCCCTTAAAGGAATCCATAGTGCTTATATACACTGCTTGAGATATTTGGGTAAGGGCAAAATGGATTTTTGGTATTGGGTACCTGCCTGGAACCGTGTGAGTGTTCAGAGCCCTAAAGTCTCCAACCATTCTAGATTCTCCATTATGCCATGCCACTATGACTGGTGTAGTTATTTATACCTCCTCATTGTGACCAACATTTCTTATTACACCAAGGTACAGAAATTCTTTAATATGGATTTCAAGAACTTCTCTTGATTTGGGACTTGCTGGATATTCATATCTTCTCAAGAGTGGTGGGTAATGTCTCTTAACATTAAGAATAATGTCAGCTTCATGACCAAACAGTTCTCCCATTGGCTCTTTATCTGATGCAAAGGCTTCTTTGTGGTCATATAAAAGGGCAGAAAGTTTACTTTCTTGTTTATGAGTGAGATGAAGACTGATTTCAGCTTCATTCAACTGCTCAGACTTGAATTTTTCAAACTCTAATCTGACTGGTTATACTTTGCTTACTGTAATTTGTCTTTTAAATGGAAAGAAGGAAAATGTTTGACACTTGTTTTCCCGGATATCAAAGTATCTGTCTTTATTGTTATGTAAATCTATTCCATACATGATTAAGTAATAATTTCCCAATATAAAATGGGTACTAGAGCAGTTTTTCATAACAACAAGCTCAACAATTATGCTCGGATTTCCATTTATGTGTGGAAATATGAGAGTAGTCTCAAAGTGCACAGCTATTTCATTGGATTACATGCAATATTAGATTTTATGCTGTCAACTGGAAAAATTTGACCTTCAAAGCTCGGTACACAAGTTTTAAGAAAAGATTTTCCAACACAAGAGAAGAAGGCTCCTGGGTCAAATAAACGCTTAGTGAGTTTGTTGTCAATTAAAACTTCTTTTATACAGGAGTTACCAGCTTCATGAAATTTTCCCCTGTTTGGCTGGATCTTCATTAACTTGGAAGATAAAAAGTCTGTTTCCCCGTTAAATCTCCAAGCATCATTGGCCCATGTGTTAATGTCAGGCTGAGTCTGAGATAAAGTGATAATAAAGGTATATGCAAATTCAAATACGACTGTGACATAGATAAAAGTATTTAAAAAGGTTTGGTTAGAAGATATTAAGAGCTTTAATCATGATAATTAGTGGTGGTGAGCGCTGCTGAAAGCCCTGGGTGCATGTTTATCTGTTGGGTTACAATAATAAAGACTACAATACTTAAGTTTGAAGTATACCGGACCTGTTATGAAAAGTTTTACAATGTAGGAACTTAAGAACAGGATTAGGAAACCTTTTCTGGTGGAAAAAAGGTCCCGTTTTACCCTAAAATTGGGTGAAAAAGGCTTCTAGACCTTTTTGTGTAGGGAAAGGGAAGACTTTTCACGTCTGAGGACTGGCTTCTGGCTTTCACAATGCCTTTATAGCCTGCATTGGGATCAGATGTGGGTTTGGAACCACATCTGGGCAGTTTTGACCAATACAGGGTGAAGATTTGCATCTGGTGACCAAATAGCCCTCTTCTGATGTGTATGACATATAGAATTCTGTACAGAACCTGTATAGGACCCCAGTATTGACCAAACTATGAGTTATTAAAGTATAAACAGGCTTCTTTGTCTGTTTGACACCTCATAATCATAAGTTTGGGAGAATATCCAACAGTAAGGCTATATTGGCCTAACTGTGAGATTTTGTTCTTAAAACTGCCATACCTTAGTCAGTTTTTGAGATATAAGCCTTGAATTTGGTTCATTGTGTAGCCCTTGATGTGTTCTACAGAATGGTACCTCATTTGATATGGCCATCATTAAATATGGCACAGTTATGCCATGTACAACTTTTTTTTTCATATGTACAATTTGTTTAAAATCTGCATGAAGGTTTTTTGCCCCATACCTTTTTTTCTGGCTGAGATATGTCGAAATAGATGGCACCATCACATAGCCCTGAGTGTTCTTGTTCCAAAAAGATCCCACTGTAGGTATTTCACACTAAAACTGTAGAAGTTAGATGAGAGGGGAATATTTCATTCACCCTTATATGACCTTATTTTGATCAACGCTACTGTAGGTCTGGTGCTAGCTCAATTTAACTAGTACCATTGGATAGCCCTGACTTAGGGTTGGCCTGTGACTCAAACCCAGAGCACAAGCATGACAGCCGAATACCATAAACCAATGGTAAAGCCAAGATACCACCAAAACATGGAGCTGAGCCAAATTAACTCAAAAGGAATCAAAGGAAAGAGGAAAATAACCTCTTTTCAAATATACAAGTCTTATCATCATAGTACAAATAATAACAAAGTTATTGCTGCTCAAAGCAATTGCTGAGCATAAACCTTAATTTTCACCTCTCATCTGAAATCCAGAGGCAGAGGCTTAACCCCATCAAATGGGTATTCGAATTGAAGCTCCAATTCAGGACTATCCAATGGTACTAGCCAAACTGAGCTAGAACCAGAATCACACAAGTTACAACCAAAAGAAGGTCAAATAAGGGTGATTAAAATATTCATCTCTCATCTAACTTCTACAGTTTTTGTGTGAGATACCTAAGGTGGGGTCTTTTTGAAAAAAGAAAAATCAGGGCTATCTAATTGTGAGCCTTAGAGGTAATTTCATATACCCAAAAGACCACAAATACAAAAAATAACATATTAATATAGATAAGATAAATGTATTTATATTATTAAAATAAAAATCAAAATATAAAAATAAAAAATTATATTCAAAATAAAAAAATTAATTAAAATTTAAAAATAAAAATACATTAAATTTTGTAAGTATAAAATTACATTTATACTTGAAAAAATTAAGTAAAAATGAAATTTTAACAAAATTGTGAAAAATTAAATAAATTTGGAAAAAAGTTAAATAAAAATTATTATAACTTTTTATTCAATAAATAAACACATAAAAATTATTTCACCATTGGATTCCTCATAAAAAATCAGGTGGGGTCACCTCTGAGTGAAATTCTTGTAACTCAACTCTAAATAAGCTTAAATTGAGTTTTTAGTATTTTCAATACAAAAGTTGAAAATCCTCAAAACCTTAATTTAATTCACACCACATGTGGTGTTAACCATCAAATTTTGTGTTAAAATTGAGGTGTTGTGTTTAGTTTCGAAGTTATGAAGAATTGAAGTATTTTCAATTGAATTCAATTGAAATCTCAAAATGTGCGCATGTATTACATAAGTGAACTTTGATTTACATATGAGGTGTCAATTACTACTGTATTGTACTGTACAATTGAATTGAATTACATATGTAAATTATAAGTATAATACATGATGAGGAATTAAAGGAAAAATAAATTGGAAAGATTAAACTTGGGGGGGAAAAGGAACTCCAGCTCTAAGGGGGAGCTAGACCCCCAAAGTCCTTGCTGACAGGCGTGGGATTTCAGGATTCACACAAAGGTTCATCATATTTGGCTTGGAATTGAGTTACAGGGTCTGTGGACTCAATTGATAATGAGGTTTTGATACCAACTGGGGTAGTTTTAGCTGTTGCCAAGAGGGTAAAACTACCCTTAAGATAAAACAGTCATAGTTAAAACAGTTTTAACTGGTTTCTACGCCTCTGAAACACATTCTGACGTGTTTTGAAGGCTCTAGGACTGGTATTGCTATAGTAATGGCTGATTTAAGGGTCTAAAACGGCTAAAAATGGCTTCAACCAGCCCTTTTTGGTCTAAACCAGGGTTGAATGATGCCATAATTGGCTTTTCTGTTGTCAGACTTTTTTTCACGACTGAAAAGAGTAAAATTTACTTTTGGAGTAAGAGAATTGATGGCTATAAAAGAATGTCTTCTTTGCGCCACTTTTCTCTTCATGTTAGAATCTTTTCCTTTTATAATTAGTTTAAACATTGTTAAACCAATCAATAAAAGACTCCAACCACCTTTCTTATATCATTTTAAACTTTTTAACCACGTGAAAGAATCATTATAATCATTGTTTGTAACTCTTATAATCATTTTTTACCCCTGAACCACCCCAAAAGTGAATTAAAGCATCTTTCATCACTCTAAACTTTGTCACTTTGTTTCCAAATTCACTCTTGTCACTTTTGGGCGTGTTTTCTCTTTAATATTCTTTTTAAGGACTTTTTTCTTCAATTAATTGCTTGCAATTCTTTGCTCAATTAATTCCAATTGAAATTGCTCTTGAAGAAATTTCTTTTGTAGCCTTAAAATATCTCTTGTAGAGTATTTTTTATATAAATTTTTTATTGTTGGTAAAACAATAAATTTTTATAATATTATTGTTTTATACTAATAGAGCTATAAGCAATAAAATTGGCGTGTTTTCTCTTAAAAATAATATTTCATACTATTTTCATTGATTTTTACCTTATACAAATTTTGAGGACAGGAAAAGTACTTGATTTTTAATCAAAGTTTCATATCCACACCTTACATTTGGGGGCCCAGCCGTGATATTTTACCTGTGACATATTTTTTACTCTTTTTAAATCTTTTTTCTTATATTGAAAAATTTAAAAACATATAAAAAATACTTATAATCCAAAAAATCCATAAAAAATAATTTTTTTCATATTATAAGTGAGGCTTATATTTTATTTCTTTTTTTGAAATAACCTTTTTTTACTCAATTAATTGGCTTTTTCATCAATTTTAGTGTTTGACAACGTGGTAAGACAAGAAAATATTGAAACAGCGTCAACAGTAACCAGAATTATCCCTGCCAGTACTGTTAATTCTGATCATAATAGTACTGTTATTGTGACTCAAAATAACAAACCTGAACCAATATCTTCTGAATTGATTAACTTGGACATAAGTAATACCCTTCAGAAAGCTAAAAATTTGGCCAATAGTAAGTTTTTGACGTAAAAATACTATTTTAAGCCTTTTTAACCATAATTATGCCTTCAACCAGGTCAGGAGCCAGCTACAACCCCTCAAGCAGCTCCCAAAAAGGTAATAGAAGTGATTATGGCAGAGGCCAATCAGGTACAGAAGGAAAAGGGTCAGTTGATGACTTCCAAACAACTAAAATGGGTCATTCTGAAGCTGATAATACCATTTTACCTTCAAAAAGAGCTGACACGGCCACAAAAAGCCTCTGTGGACATATACAAAGCCAGCCACAGTGCATACAACAATGCACTTCAATCCAAGGAGTACCAGATCCTTGCAGACCTGTGGAAGAATTGCATGAATTCTTACATGACAGTAAGAAAATTCTTGGGCCATCCCAACACTTGCAAATTGCTCAATGGATGGCATCCATTGATGGAGAAGAAAAACATGATTCTTTTGACACTAGAATGGAGGAAAAACAACCCTTCACCACCCAAACCAGTGCCAAAAACAGCCCCAGTGGCCAGCAGCAGCAATTCCAACGTGAAAAAGCAGCCACAAACTCCAAACAAGGGCAAAGGGAAGGCACCAGCCGCAAAACCTTACAGCCCGGGCTACAGAATTCCAAAGATTCAGCAGGATGCCATGGAAAATGTATTTCAGATGGGCGGAACCATGATGGAATTACAGAAGAAGGAGGAAGCCAGATTAAGATTCCAGAAATGATTTCTGATATATTTGATTCCATCCCAGAGTTGTATGATGCTATAAATGACATGAAAAAACATCTTTCTGATAAAAATAAAACCATTTGTAACAACATTAAAACAAACAACCTGAGTCTTTGCCAAATTAATGAAACACTTATGTGTTTTGAAAAATTTTTAAGAACAATTAAAATTTCCAATAATGATAATTCTTTTGACAATAAAATAAATAAGCAATCTGCCATTATTAAAGAATTAACAGATAAATATTCTAAATTCAATATTGATGACATAATTGAAACAAGAATTAAACAAGCCATAAATATTATCAAAACAGATAACAAGAAAGTCCTTGATGAAATTTCAAATTCATTTACTGAAGTAAAGACATATACCATTGCCTTGAAAAAGTGTTTTGATGCTTCAAAAAAGAAGTATCAAAATTATCAATGAAATTGAATCAAGTCACTGCTGATAATACAAGACAGACAGAGGTATGGCAAGAACTGACACATAAAGAAGACATGTATAAAATTGAAGTAATAAATTTAGTACAAAGCTTCCAACATGAATACAGAAATTCCCAAAGGTGTAGCAACAGTAAAATAAATGACATTGAACAAATACTGAACACCTTACCAAGAATGTCTACACCTCTGAATCAAAATGAGGGCACAAGAATTTTCAATCCACAAGTATTGGATCCTGATAATTCACAATTAAAAAATGAATTATCCACTTCTTTTCATAACTTGGAACCATCAATAGGCCAAGCACTCTTGAAAGAAGTTCCAAAACTTAAAGAATGGCCTCACTTCAGTGGTGAAGGAGAGTATGACCATATGGAATTCATTAGAGGTATTGACATGATCAAAGAGGATTTTGAATTATGAGACAGATTGATAACAGCCAGGTTTAACACCTTGTTTACCAGATCAGCTCACAGATGGTACATCAAAATAAGACAAGCACATGGACACCAGAGTTGGACTTGGTGGAAGACCCAAATCATCAACAAATGGGCAAATGATGATTGGAGGTTTAAGGTTGAAACAGCCTTTGAATCTGCCAAATTTAATGCTGATAAAGAAAAAGCTTTACCATGGTTTTGCCAACAAAAAGACAGATTAACAGCATTACATCCTGACATGTCAGAACTCATGATCCATAGACAAATTCTGAGACAATGTGGAGGTGACTTAGAGCATGCTGTCAAAAGCAGGACTACTGAACAATCTTCAGCAGAGGATATTATCAATATACTAGAAGAAGTAACCACCAGCACCAAAATTGGTTCTAGTAGGGTGAATCTCAAAACAAGGTTTAATACCCCTTGGAAAGATTCTGTGGACAAAAACCCCAAGGAAAACTCTAGTAATATTAAGTATAAATCTGCAGATACAGTCAGAAAATGCCATATTTGCCAAAGTACCACCCATTTAGCCAATACATGTCCAAAAAGGGGGGAAATCAATGAGATTGACATTGAAAAGGAACCAGATGTTGAAAAAGAAGACATAATTGAAGACAATTCAGATAATAAGTCACCCATATTTTCTGAATCTTCAAAAGATATAGAGACTATCAATGCCACTTTTGACATCATGGAATCTTATTCCCACTTACCACAATTGAGCAATGGTCAAGTTGATTTATCAAAAGTTCAAGTGGCACAACGTATGAAGACAAAACCAAACAGAGGAAAAGGTTATACAGCTGGTAACTCCTGCATAACAGAGGTGGTGATTGACAACAAGCCCACCAAACTTTTGCTTGACCCAGGAGCCTTCTGCTCTTGTGTTGGAAAATATTTTCTTAAGACTTGTGTACCAAATTTGAAGACCAATTGTTACCAATTGATGGTATAAAATTCAACAGTGCAAGTAACCCAATGAAAGCATTAGGAATCTTTGAGACCAAAGTCATATTCCCACACATAAATGGGAATTTAAGGATCACACTTGAACTTGTTGTTATGGAAAATTGCTCTAGTACCCATTTTATATTGGGAAATGACTATTTAATCACGTATGGGATAGATTTACATAATAACAAAGACAGATACTTTACTATTGGAGACAATAAGAACCAAAAATTTGCCTTTTTACCATTTAAAAGACAAATTACAGTAAACAAAGTATCACCAGTCAACTTAGAGTTAGAGATATTCAGGTCTGAACAGTTAAATGAGGCTGAAATAAGCCTTCATCTGACTGATAAACAAGAAAATGAGCTTTCTTCCCTTTTGTATGACCACAGAGGAGCATTTGCTAAAGACAAAGAACATCTAGGAGCAATTATTGGTCATGAAGTTGACATCAGTATTAACATTGAGAGACCTTATCCACCACTCTTAAGAAGACCTGCTTATCCAGCAAGTCCAAAATCAAGAGAAGCTCTAGAAATTCATATCAAAGAACTTCTGGACCTTGGTGTAATAAGAAAAGTAGGCCACAATGAAGAAGTACAAATAACTACACCAGTCATAGTGGCGTGCCATAATGGAAAACCAGAATGGTCCAGGACTTTAGAGCTCTGAACACTTACACTGTTCCAGACAAATACCCAATACCAAAAAATACAAATTGCCCTTACTCAAATATCTCAAGCAGTGTATATAACCACTATGGATGCCCTTAAAGGATTCCATCAAAATGTGGTGACACCAAGAGCAAGAAAATACTTGAGAATTATTGTTCATTGTGGAGTGTATGAATACTTGGGGATGCCCTTTGGTATCAAAAATGCACCTTCACACTTCCAAAGAATGATGAATAAAATCTTCCCTGAAGAACTCTCAGAGGGATGGTTAATCATTTACATTGATGACATTATTGTCTGTTCCAAGACTTGGGAGGAGCACATGCACAGATTGTCCAGAGTTTTGACAAAAATTGAATCAGTCAACATGAAAATCTCCTTGAAGAAATGCCATTTTGGATTCAAAGAACTTAAGGCACTAGGACATGTTGTATCTGGTTTATCCCTTGGAATTGACAAAAACAAAGTTGCAGCAGTATTGCTAAAACCCATGCCTCAGAACAAGAAAGAAACTCAGTCATTCTTAGGTTTTGCAGGATATTACAGGCAACACATTAAAGATTTTGCATCCATAGCAAGACCACTTTATAAATTGTGTGACAAAGACACGGTATTTGAGATGACTGTTGACAGAGTCAAAGCTTTTGAGTTTCTAAGAGAAGCATTGACCACTGCTCCACTCTTACTGATGCCAGACTTTAAATTTCCTTTCAAACTGTATATTGATGCATCAGGGGATGGACTAGGTGCTGCACTTCACCAAGTTCAGATCATAAATGATAAACCTGTAGAAGGACCCATATGTTTCATATCCAGGCAAATCAAACCAACTGAAGCCAGATATGGAGAAAGTCAAATGAATTGTCTATGCCTTGTCTGGGCCTTGGAGAAATTGAACTACTTCTTAGAGGGATGTGTTTTTGAGGTGATAACAGATTGTACAGCTGTTAAATCACTTTTAAACATGAAAACACCCAACAGATATATGCTCAGATGGCAAATAGCCATACAAGAATACAGAGGCAATATGACTATTTATCATAAGGATGGAAATATTCATAAGAATGCAGATGGACTAAGCAGATGGCCATTCCCAAATAATATTGATAATCCTGCTTATGTGCCAGAAGAAGCTTCACCACAAATTCCAATAGAAGCAATAAGTGTTACAGACTTGAACACCACCTTCTTTGAAGAAGTCAGAAGTAGTTACACTCAAGATATCAATTGTAGCATCCTATGTCAATTACTTAACAAAGACTGTAAAGACAACTCTCTAATACATGCCTTGGATGAATTATGGAGAAAATCTTATGATGAAGGAAGATTTCACCTACTGGATGGAATAGTTTACCACAGAACCAGGCACACATGTGTCATGACAGTTGTAGACAGGTCATTAATCAATCTTGTACTGAAAGAATGCCATGATAGTCCCTTTTCAGGACATCTGTCTGAAGACAGAATAAGAGAAAAAGTAAAGACCTTCATATGGTGGCCAATGTGGCAGAAAGATGTTGCAGAGTTTTGCAAAACCTGTGACAGATGCCAAAAGGCAAATAAATCCACTGGCAAGAGACTTGGAAATATGATAAAAATCCAAGAACCAAGCAGACCTTGGAAAATTATCCATATGGAGTGGGTAGCTGGCCTACCACCAGGAGGTGACAGAAGCTATAATGCTTGCCTAGTAATTGTGGACAGATTCAGTAAAACTCCAATCTTTTTACCATTTCACAAAGATGATACAGCCATGGATACAGCTCTTCTGATATGGAATAGAGTAGGGTCATGGACTGGGATATTTACAAATATCATTAGTGATAGGGATCCTAAATTCACTTCAGCACTACGGACAAATCTTCACCAATTATTTGGTACTAAGCTGTCTTTCTCTACAGCCTACCACCCACAAAGTGATGGCCTGGCTGAAAGGATGATCCAAACCTTAGAGGACATGGTGAGAAGATTTTGTGCATATGGCCTTGAATTCAAAGATTGTGACAGATTTACCCATGATTGGTGCACTCTGTTGCCTGCACTGGAATTAGCATATAAAAAATCAATCCATGCCAGTACCAATCAGACTCCTGCTATTCTAGAAAAAGGACGGAACCCCAAGTTACCCCAAGATTCCTTGAGGAAAGACTTAATTGAAATACATCCCACAGCTGCTAGCTTCAAAGGAATGCTAGACAAAGCTAGAAAGCATGCAGTAAAGTGCATGGAGGACTCTTTTGCATATGCTAAAGACAAATGGGATAAATCACATGCAACTCCAGATTTCAAAGTGGGGGACCTAGTTCTTGTATCCACCACTAACTTCAATAACATCAAAGGATGTAAAAAGTTGAAAGACTCCTTTGCAGGACCTTTTGTGATTAAGGCCCTCCATGGAGAAAATGCTGTTGAAGTAGAGTTATCTGAAGAACTTAGCAATAAGCATCCTACATTCCCAGTAAGCTTGATAAAGCCATATAAATCTAGTGATGCTGAGAAATTTCCCTTGAGGAATAAGATTACCCAAGTTATACCTCCTATTGAGACATCTGGTACTAAGAAAATTACCAAAGTTCTTAAAGAAAGGAAATTAAGAACCAAGAGAGTAAGGGAATACCTTGTTAGGTACAGTGACCCAACTTGTGAAGATGAATGGTTACAAGAAAAAGATATACCAAAAGATACCAAACTCCTCAGGAGATTCAGACACACTAGAAATACCAATATTACAAAGTAATATTCTTTTTTAGGGGGAGGGAATGTGAGCCTTAGAGGTATTTCATATACACAAAAGACCACAAATACAAAAAATAACATATTAATATAAATAAAATAAATTTATTTATATTATTAAAATAAAAATCAAAATATAAATATAAAAAATTATATTAAAAATAAAAAAATTAATTACAATTTTAAAATAAAAATACATTAAATTTTGTAAGTATAAAATTACATTTATACTTGAAAAAATTAAGTAAAAATGAAATTTTAACAAAATTGTGAAAAATTAAATAAATTTGGAAAAAAGTTAAATAAAAATTATTATATCTTTTTATTCAATAAATAAACACATAAGAATTATTTCAGCATTGGATTCCTCATAAAAAATCAGGTGGGGTCACCTCTGAGTGAAATTCTTGTAACTCAACTCTAAATAAGCTTAAATTGAGTTTTTAGTATTTTCAATACAAAAGTTGAAAATCCTCAAAACCTTAATTTAATTCATACCACATGTGGTGTTAACCATCAAATTTTGTGTTAAAATTGAGGTGTTGTGTTTAGTTTAGAAGTTATGAGGAACTGAAGTATTTTCAATTGAATTCAATTGAAATGTCAAAATGTGCACATGTATTACATAAGTGAACTTTGATTTACATATGAGGTGTCAATTATTACTGTATTGTACTGTACAATTGAATTGAATTACATATGTAAATTATAAGTATAATACATGATGAGGAATTAAAGGAAAAATAAATTGGAAAGATTAAATTTGGGGGGGAAAAGGAACTCCAGCTCTAAGGGGGAGCTAGACCCCCAAAATCCTTGCTGACAGGTGTGGGATGTCAAAACTCACACAAAAGCTCATCACTTTTGGCTTGGAATTGAGTTACAGGGTCTGTGGACTCAATTGATGATGAGGTTTTGATACCAACTGGGGTAGTTTTAGCTGTTGCCAAGAGGGTAAAACTACCCTTAAGATAAAACAGTCATAGTAAAAACAGTTTTAACTGGTTTCTACGCCTCTGACACACATTATGACGTGTTGTGAAGGCTCTAGGCCTGGTATTGCTATAGTAATGGCTGATTTAAGGGTCTAAAATAGCTGAATGCCTAAAAATGGCTTAAACCAGCGCTTTTTGGTCTAAACCAGGGTTGAATGATGCCATAATTGGCTTTTCTGTTGTCAGACTGTTTTGAACTACTGACAAGACTAAATTTTACTTTTGGAGTAAGAGAATTGATGGCTATAAAAGAATGTCTTCTTTGCCCCACGTTTCTCTTCATGTTAGAATCTTTTCCTTTTATAATTAGTTTAAACATTGTTAAACCAATCAATAAAAGACTCCAACCACCTTTCTTATATCATTATAAACCTTTTAACCACGTGAAGAAATCATTATAATCATTTTTTGTAACTCTTATAATCATTTTTTACCCCTGAACCACCCCAAAAGTGAATTAAAGCATCTTTCATCACTGTAAACTTTGTCACTTTGTTTCCAAATTCACTCTGGTCACTTTTGGGTGTGTTTTCTCTTTAATATTCTTTTTATAGACTTTCTCTTTAATTAATTTCTTGCAGTTCTTTGCTCAATTAATTCCAATTGAAATTGCTCTTGAAGAAATTTCTTTTGTAGCCTTAAAATATCTCTTGTAGAGTATTTTTTGGATAAATTTTTATTGTTGGTAAAACAATAAATTTTTATAATATTATTTTTTTATACTAATAAAGTTATAAACAATAAAATTGGCGTGTTTTCTCTTAAAAATAATATTTCATACTATTTTTAATTGATTTTTACCTTATACAAATTTTGAGGATAAGAAAAGTACTTGATTTTTAATCAAAGTTTCATATCCACACCTTAAAATAATGGTGCCATTCATTTCCCCATGTCCTATCTAGAACAAAAGATATTTAGCAAATAAGTTCCATACAGTTTTTGGACAAATCTTAAATGTTTACAAGAAAACCTGTACATGGCATAGCTTTGCCATATTTATCAAAAACCATAGCAAATGAGGCACCATTGTATAGATCACATCCAGGCCTAAACAATGAACCAATTTTTAGCTCAATATCTTAAAAAACGACAAAGGTATAGCAGTTTTAAGGTTAAAGTCCCACAGTTTGGCCAATACAGCCTTACAGTGGGATAGTATCCCATAAGTATGATTATGAGGTGTCCAACAGATGAAGAAGCTTGTTTATGCTTCAATACCTCATAGTTGTCAGGATGAGTCTATGATGGAGTGGTAATAAAGCTATTTACAACTAAAACTATGACTGTGACACGTGGAAAATAGTTTCAAAATGATTTATAAAGGTTTAAGATAGATTTAGATTAAAATAAAAGGGCTTTACTATAATGACTATAGTGGTGGTGAGCGCTGTTGAAAGCCCTGGGTGCAGCTTTACCTGTTGGGTTACAAGAATAAAGACTACAATACTTTAATTTAAGAGTATAACTGATTATTAAACAAGAGTAAAACTGTTTTTGACAGTTTACTACGTAGGTTATTCAAGAGCAGGATGGGGAGACAATTCTGGCTGTGAAAGGCCTCCTTTTTATCCTGAAATGGGGTGGAAAGGGTGCTAGACCTTTCCACTTAGAGGAAGTGAAGATTTTTCACTTTCTGGTACTGGCTTGTGGTTTTCAAACAGGCTGTATAACCTGTATTGGGCTCAGATGTGGTTTTGAAACCACATCTGGGCGGTTTTCACCAATAGAGGGTGAATATTTTCATCTGGGGACCTCACAGCCTGATTCTGACATGTATGACGCGTAGAATGCTTTACAGAAACTGTATGGGACCCCAGTATTGACTGAAATATGAGGTATTGAAGTAAAAACATGCTTCTTTGTCTATTTGACACCTCATATTCATGGTTGTGGGATATTATCCCATAGTAAGGCTGTATATGACAGCAGGTGGGATTTTGACCTTAAATCAGCTATAACTTTGTCAATTCTTGAGATATAAACCTCAAAATTGGTTCAGTGTATAGCCCTGTATGTGTCTACACAATGGTACCTCATTTGATATGGGTATCATTAAATATGGCAAAGTTATCCCATGTACAGGATTTTTGTACATTTGTGTGTTTTGGGCAAAGAGCTGTATTGAGCTTGTTTGCCCCATAACTTCTGCTGTAGTTGAGATATGAGCAAATGGATGACATCATCAGATAGCCCTGATTGTTCTCTTTCCAAAAATACCCCACTTCAAGTATCCCACACTAAAACTGTAGAAGTTAGATGAGAGGTGAATGTTTTGTTCACCCTTATTTGGCCTGAAATTGACCATAACTCCAGTAATATTGGCGCTAGCTCAGTTTTGCTGGTACCATTGTATAGCCCTGGCTTAGAGCTTCATTTTGAATACCCATTTGATGGGGTTAAGCCTCTCCTTCTAGATTTTAGATGAGAGGTGAAAATTAAGGTTTATGCTCAGTGATAACTTTGAGCAGGAATAACTTTCTTATTCCTTGTCCTATGGTGATGGGACTTATATTTTCAGGAAGAGGTGAGCTTCCTCTTTCTTTTGATACCTTTTGAGCTGATTTGGCTCAGCTCCATGTTTTGGTGGTATCTTGGCTATACCATTGGTTTATGGTATTTTGGCTGTCATGCGTGTGCTCTGGTTTTGAGTCACAGGCTGACATACCCTCCCTCTTACAAAGGCTCATCATTGATGAGACTTTTCAATCCTCCTAGAGGCTCTGAATCTCCTTAAATGAAGGTTCCCATCTGGTATGGCATCCTCTGCCAACCATTTGTCTTTATCTGCTGTCTGGTTCTTGAATCTGACTAGGTATTGTCTTTGTTCCTTCCCATTCAGTCTGATCTTCCTGGCCCTGATGATCTTACTCAAAGGTCCAGGGCAGTCTTCCACTTCCACTATCTCTTGTGGTGTGGGGTTCTTTCTCCTTGAGGGGAATTTGTCCTCCTCTGTCTGGAAGTATGGTTTGACCAAACTCACTGGAAAGACTGAATGTTTCCTTGAAAATTCCTCAGTGAGTTTGACTTCCACTGCATTTTTTCCTATCAACTTAATGATAGGAAAAGGTCCTACAAATGAGTCTCTCATCCTTTTAGGTCCTTTGAGATTGTTGAAGTTCAGTGTAGACACTAGCACCTGGTCCCCTTCTTTGAAGTCAGGTTCCATATGTGATTTGTCCCACCTCTGCTTATTGTATTCTTTTGCCTCAGCTATGCATTTGGCAGCTTTTTCACAGGCCCTCTTCCACATATCATGGAAGTATTTGGCTGTGGGATGGATGGTCAGAAGGGTTTTCTTCAAGTGATCCACAGGCAACAGGGGATTCCACCCTTTCTCTACCAAGGCAGGTGTTTTTCCTGTGGTGGAGTGATGACTTGTGTTATAAGCCAGTTGGAAAGCTGGTAGGAGGGTAACCCAATCATGGGTGTATCCCTCATGGTCCTTGTATTCCATGCCATAGGCACAGAATCTTCTGAGGATGTCCTCCATTGTTTGGATCATCCTTTCAGCTAGGCCATCTGTTTGTGGATGGTAAGCTGTGGAAAAAGCAAGTTTGGTACCAAGCATGTCATATAAGTTAGTCCAAAATTCAGATGTGAATTTTGGGTCCCTATCACTAATGATGATCTTAGGGACTCCACAGGTAGATATGATGTTATTCCAAAACAACAGAGCAGTATCCATGGCTGTGTCTTCTTTATGGCATGGTAGACACCTCATGCTCTTGCTGAACCTATCAACTATGATCAAACAGGCATTATGGTTTTCTTTGCCCCCTGGGACAAGTCCTGTTACCCAGTCCATGTTGATGGTTTCCCATGGGTATTTGGGTTCTTCTATGTGTTGAAGCAACCCATACTTCTTCCCATGTTTCCTATTTGCCTTTTGGCATCTTTCACAAGTTTTGATGTATTCACTCAACTCTTGTTCCCACTTGGGCCACCAAGCTGTGCTTGCTACCCTCTCTTTGGTCCTGTCCTCACTCATGTGTCCTATATAGGGGCAGTCATGGCATTCTTGTAGGATCAATGAGATGTGGTCTCTGTCTACCACTGTGAGTGCACTTGTGTGCTTTTCTCTGTGGTAGAGCAGGCCATCTATAAGAAAAAACTTATTGTCCTTATAGGCCCTCAACCAGGTTTCTTCCAGCTGGGTTTCCAGTTCTGGACTCCTGTACTTTTGTTGAAGGAGTTGGAGTATTATGCTACACTGTTTGTGTTTGGCATAAGACTTCTGTACTGCACTGAAGAATTCATTGTGCAGTTCTGAGGAACTTATTCCCAGTATGGGAGTTTTAGTCCCTTCTGAGTCAGTGTCTCCACTGTCAAGGGTACCGCTTTCTGGTGCCCATTCAGATATTCTGAAGTTCTTCCTCCTATCTATTTCCATGAAATGGATAGGGATTTTTGCTGCAACTTCTGGGTCATAAGCTGGATTTCTTTTGACATTGTCCAGTGGCCATCTGCTGAGGCCATCTGCATTGGTATGGCTTTTACCTTCTTTGTATATGATGGTCATGTTCCCTCTATACTCTTGGATTGCTATTTGCCATCTCAGCATATGTCTATTTGTAGTCTTCATGTTTAGTAAAGATTTCAAGGCTGTGCAGTCTGTGTAGACTTCAAAGACTGCACCCTCCAAATAATAATGGAGTTTTTCTAGAGCCCAGACTAGACATAGAAATTCAGTCTGGGTGGCCCCATACCTGGCTTCTGAATCTTTCAGTTGCCTAGAGATGTAACATATTACACCCTCTCTTGGTTCACCATACACAATTTGTCTTTGGTGAAGGGCTGCTCCTAAGCCTTGGCTGCATGCTGCATCTATATATAACTTGAATGGTAGTTCAAAGTCAGGTAAGATGAGTACTGGTGCATTGGTGAGTTCATATTCGATTCTCTCATATGCATCCCTCCTTTCCTTGGTTATTTCAAAAACTACATCTTTTGAACATAACTTGTATAAACTACTAGTTATATGTGCAAAATGTTTGATATGGTTTCTATAGTAGCTAGCAAACCCAAGGAAAGATTGCATCTCTTTGATGTTCTTTGGTACTGGTTTTTGCAGTACTTCTGCTACTTTGTTCTGGTCAATTGCCAGACTAAGACCTGAGACTTTATGTCCTAGAGCCAGTAGCTCTTGTTGGCCAAAATTACACTTTTTGAGTGAAATTTTAAGATTAATGGGTATACATTTACTTAGAACTCTGTCTATGTATTGTACATGGTCTTCCCATGTCTCTGAGTATATAATGATATCATCAATATATACTACCATCCAGCCTTCCATTATTTCTTCTTGAAATATGGTGTCCATCATCCTTTGGAAGTGGGCTGGTGCATTCTTGATGCCAAATGGCATCCTGGTGTACTCATATATACCCATATGGCATATTATCCTGAGTAACTTCATGGAGTTTGGTTTAACTCCATTTTGGTGGAAACCTTTCATACAATCCATTTTGGTTATATATCTGGCTTTGGCCAGCTTATCCAAGGCATGAGGTATCCTTGGTATAGGGCACCTGTCTGCTTTTGTGTAGTTATTCAGGGCTCTGAAGTCCCCACACAATCTAGACTTGCAATCATGCCAGGTGATGTGGACAGGAGTGGTGATTTCCACTATTTCATTATGTCCAATCTTTCTGATAACATCCATGTCCAGGAGTTCATTGATATGTTTCTCAATTTCCTTCCTGGTTTCCAGGCTTGCTGGATAATGAGGTCTCCTCAGCATAGGGGGATAAGGTCTTTCCACATCCAGATATAGTTCTATATCATGGCCTTTGATCTTGCCTAATGGTTCTTCACCAATGGCGAATGCTGGTTTGTTCTTTCTCAGCATCTTCAGTGAACTTAGTTTTTGTTTACTGGTGAGGGTAGTGCTAAACTGTCCCTCTCTGAATTCCTTCAGAAGTTCTTGTAGTGGATCTTGAGAAGATATCTGGTATATGTCAAGTGAAAATTTCTTTTCCTTGTTATTACCAATGGTGATGTGCCTATTTTTACTGTTGTAAATGTCTATGCCATACATCCTCTGGTAATCTGTTCCCAGTAAAAATCCTTGGATGTGGGCATCATTAAGCACTACAAACTCTGTGTTGAGTCTGATATTACCCTTCCTGTGGGGTATAATTATCTCTTTGATAATTTTCCCAATGGAAGTCATCTTCCCTGATGCACTTTTAAAGTTCTTTGCCTTAGTGGGCAAGAGCTGTTTTTCCCAGTTTGGGAAGTGGGTATCCAGATAGTTTCTGGCTACTATGGAGCAGTGTGCTCCACTATCAATGATCAGTGGATGCTGAGCATTGTCAATACAAACAGTCATTTTTGTGGCTGTTCCATGTATATATGCCATTCCTTTGGTTGGTGTGACCAGGAATGTTTGTGCATCTTGTGTGTGTTTGCACAAGTTCTTGTTAGCAGTGTCCTGTGGCATGCCTGCTTCCAACTGTATGTCCTGGATTTCCAGTGGTGTTTCCTCTTGGTATTCCACTAGAAACTCCTCTCTTGGGTCTTTATCATCCTCAGATGGTTCTCTGATGGCATCACCCATAGAGTCTGAATCAGAATCCTCTGTTGGAGGTTCTTCCTCAGGGACTTTCTCTATGGCATAGACTTTTTTCTTTCCCTTTGGACAGTTGTTGGCATAGTGGTCTGTTGAACCACAATTGTGGCAAGAATCCTTCTTCTTAGCCACTTCCGCCACTCTTTCTCTGGGTTTGTCTTTAAACTCTACCCTGAGTGGTTGTTTCTCTTTGAAACTGCTGCTTCTATATGGGATGAATTTCGCTATATTAGTCCTCTTCCTTATGTCTTGTAAGGTGTTGGCTATCTCATCTAGAGTGCAATTCTGGTTGCACCTGCATTTTACTGCATGCTCTAGTTCTCCTGGCAGTTGTGTAAGGAGTTTGTGATTCCTCATTTGGATGTTCATCTGAGGATCAATGGCTTTGAGTCTTTTAGACTGTCTAAGACACCACTCATATGGATCTTTGTCCACAGAGTATTTGTCATTTTCAAATGACATGGTCTTTTGCCATATCTAAGTTCCATTACTGTACTTTTGGATGATTTGACTCTTCCACCATGGCCAGTTTCTTCTGCCATGGATTTCTTTCATTTCTGTGTACCATATACTTGCATGACCTTTAAATGCAGTATTCAATCTAGCAGTGATCCAGTAGTCTGGTATGCTTGGTACATCAATGAAGAGTCCATCAATATAATCTATGAGTTCCATATGATCATATTCTCCTGATCCAGAGAATCTGGGCCAGTTTGCGCCTCAGGAAGCTGTTTCAAGGCTTCCTTCTCTGAATAATACATGCCATCTCCATCCTGGTATTGTGATGGAGATATTGCCTTATTCAACAACATGGCATCTGGTTTGATGTCATCTGGTTGATATGGATTCTCCATAGCTTGGCCTTGTGGTTGGGGCTTCAAGCTATGATAGGCATTAAACAATTTGTTAATGTCTTGATCCAGACACTCCCTGTCCCTTGTGCTGTGGTGTTGTTCTTCAAAGATTATATTCAGTCTTTTGTTGGTTTCTTCAGAGGCTTTGCTCAGTTGAGCATATCCTTCTTGAAGATTTTTAACTATTTGTTCCAAGGAGGCTTGAGTTTGTCTCATCCTCTCTTGGCTAGCATTAATTTCTGCAAACTGCTTTGCAGATTGTTCAGCATATTGGGACATTTGTAACCACAGTGTATCACTGTTGATGTTACTCTTAGATGTGACAATGTTATTTTCAGTCTGAGTGGGGGTAATGTTTCTATTACTAGGACTACTGATTCTAGAGTGGTTTACAACTACTTCTGGCTTTTGTGTACTTCTTTTACCAAATCTAACAGCTTCTGGATCATGGGATCTGACTCTTTCCTCCTCTGGTTGAAGGAGGGTTTGTTCTTGCCCTTGTTCCCTTGTCTTCTCCTGGAAACTTCCTGGAATTGTGAAGAATGGTGACTCTTGGCCACTGATCTGCTGGTTTCTGAATGGTGTGAAGCGACTGGAGAGCTGATTTGGCCTGCTCCTTGTGAACCTGAAGGAATCTGAGTAGGCCCTGTCTGGGTTAACTGTTCTTCTATAGCTTGGATAGGGGTTTGATTCTCCCTTATCCTCTGTGCCCTTGCCTCCAGGAGTCTGTGCTACCTGATAGGATTTCAACCTTTGGTGATTTCCATAAGGTCTTTGAAGTCTATCTCTCTGAGACAGATCTTCTTGCAACTTGATCCAAGTTCTGCCCAGTGAGTTGCTAGGTTGAACCTCTTGTTGTCCATGCTCCATTGAAATAAGTCTTTGAGGAGTTGGTGGATCTGAAGAACTTGATCCATATCCTTCCAATCCTCTGGTTTGAGGTTTCTGTTGAATTGGAGTGTGAATGGCAAGGTTGATATTATCTCCCTCATTGTTTTGCCATCCACCACTGTGTCCAAGGTGTCCTCTTCCTGGTCTTCTGGTTCTGGACAATCCCTCTCTGTCCTCTGGCTGGTTCCTTTGGAAGCCAAGATCTCTGAGGTATGCAGGGGACATATCAGTGTTTGCAAGCAGTCAAAAACTTTATGTTCTTAGGGTATTTACCTTTGACTGTGCCTTGTACAGATTTATTGTCTGCTGACTTGGGCAGTTTGCCTTTGGAAGTTACAATTGGGTTAATAATTGTAATCTTTCCTGTACAAGTGGGTAAGGTTGGTTTACCTTGTATAGAAGCAGAGCTTCATGGTTTTCTACTCCTCTGAGTGGCTATTGGTGTCCACCTTTTGGCTGTAATGAGGCCTTCACTAAGTCTTTTTCCTTTTCCCTTGCTGCCCTCTGGTTCTGAGGCTGTCACTGGTATGTTGGCCTGTGACTGGGTCTCAAGTGGTATGAAGTTTTTGTCCACTGAATCAAAGCAGGAAAAAAGAGGGCTTATGTCAGTTAAGACTTCTTAAAAGGATGGTTTTGCACATATAAGAATGGCCTATGGGCTTGTATGTTACTACAGATGCCCTTGTATGATGACAATGTAATTGAATTAACAATTCCACGTCAAAAATACAGCTTACTGATACATGGTATACTGTTTGTATACCAATATCTCACAGAATACTTGTGATTAGAAAGTATAATCTGTCAAAAGAATGGTGTATTACAGGGTAATTGAGTTAACAATGTGCCCAAACACGCCTCAACTGTTGATTTATCAGTATGAGTTGTCTTAATTCACTAAAGAATTAAGGCTGTATTAGTGGCTTAAAGTGTTTTTATATACAAAACACGCCAAAAATACTAGTCTTGTGGCTATAAGCCACGTGACAGATACTCTATAATATGTGAGTATTTCAAAAATTAAAGAAAAAAAAATATATAAAATATATTTTTTAAAGAGAAAATGACGCCTAAAAAAGTAAAACAGGTGTCAATAAATGATAAAAAAGAGAAAAACTTACTTGTAAGGTCCTCAAAATAAGTAAAAAACACGGCCAGGCCCCCAAAATGTCAGGATGAGTCTATGATGAAGTGGTAATAAAGCTATTTACAACTAAAACTATGACTGTGACACGTGGAAAATAGTTTAAAAATTGTTTATAAAGGTTTAAGATAGATTTAGATTAAAATAAAAGGGCTTTACTATAATGACTATAGTGGTGGTGAGCGCTGTTGAAAGCCCTGGGTGCAGCTTTACCTGTTGGGTTACAATAATAAAGACTACAATACTTTAATTTCAGCGTATAACTGATTATTAAACAAGAGTAAAACTGTTTTTGACAGTTTACTATGTAGGTTATTCAAGAGCAGGATGGGGAGACAATTCTGGCTGTGAAAAGCCTCCTTTTTATCCTGAAATTAGGTGGAAAGGGTGCTAGACCTTTCCACGTAGAGGAAGTGAAGATTTTTCACTTTCTGGTACTGGCTTGTGGTTTTCAAACAGGCTGTATAGCCTGTATTGGGCTCAGATGTGGTTTCAAAACCCCATCTGGGAGGTTTTCACCAATACAGGGTGAAAATTTTCATCTGGGGACCTCACAGCCTGATTCTGACATGTATGATGCATAGAATGCTTTACAGAAACTGTATGGGACCCCAGTATTGACTTAAATATGAGGTATTGAAGTAAAAACATGCTTCTTTGTCTATTTGACACCTCATATTCATGGTTATGGGATATTATCCCATGGTAAGGCTGTATATGACAGCAGGTGGGATTTTGACCTTAAATCAGCTATAGCTTTTTCAATTCTTGAGATATAAACCTTAGAATTGTTTCAGTGTAAAGCCCTGTATGTGCTCTACACAATGGTACCTCATTTGATATGGGTATCATTAAATATGGCAAAGTTATCCCATGTACAAGATTTTTGTACCTTTGCGTGTTTTGGGCAAAGAGCTGTATTGAGCTTGTTTGCCCCATAACTTCTGCTGTAGTTGAGATATGAGGAAATGGATGACATCATCAGATATCCCTTATTGTGATCTTTCCAAAAATACCCCACTTCAAGTATCCCACACTAAAACTGTAGAAGTTAGATGAGAGGTGAATGTTTTGTTCACCTTATTTGGCCTGAAATTGACCATAACTCTGGTAATATTGGTGCTAGCTCAGTTTGGGTGGTACCATTGGATAGCCCTGGCTTAGAGCTTCATTTTGAATACCCATTTGATGGGGTTAAGCCTCTCCTTCTAGATTTTAGATGAGAGGTGAAAATTAAGGTTTATGCTCAGCAATAACTTTGAGCAGGAATAACTTTGTTATTCCTTGTCCTATGGTGATGGGACTTATATTTTCAGGAAGAAGTGAGCTTTTCTTTCTTTTGATACCTTTTGAGCTGATTTGGCTCAGCTCCATTTTTTGGTGGTATCTTGGCTATACCATTGGTTTATGGTATTTTGGCTGTCATGCTTGTGCTCTGGTTTTGAGTCACAGGCTGACAATAGTTAAGTCAAATAAAGAGGTCCATACAGGTTTTTTACAGCTTCTGACGCTTAAGAAGCACCAGAACACACCTGTAAACTCCATTGGTGAAAATCTTTACCCTGTATAGGGTAAAAATGACTACTTGTGGTTGTAAAACCACATTTAAACCCAATACCAGTCTGTATTGAGTGTATAGAACCACAAACCAGCCCACAGTAGTGAAAACGTTCACTTTGTGGTCGTATGCAGAGGTAAACTACCTCCCACTACCCCAGAACAAGGCAAAAGGAGGCTTTGCCTCACCAGGAAGCAAATACAGCATCCTGTTCTTAATATTCTTAAGTGGTATAACTTCTTGAGAAGTGGTACCCTTAGAATTTAACAGGTTATAATTATACGTTTCAATTATTGTAGGGTTTGTTATTGTGAACCAACAGAAAAACATTTCACCCAGGGCTGTCAGCAGCACTCACCATCACTAAATTATTTTAGTATAGCCCTTTTATTCATTTTTTCACTTTAATATCATCATTATTTTCGTGTCACCCTCAGAGGTATAGCTTTTATTATTATTTTGAAGCTATATAATAGAGTCACCCTGACATTTTGGGGGCCTGTCCTGGTTTTTTTACCTATTTTAGACAAAATTCTAGCTGGTTCTCTCTATTTTTAGCTTATATTCATGCTTTTGAAAGTTATTATCCTTGTTTTATTGCTTCTTTTCACTTTTTGAAACCATAGGAAGCCCTGAAGGGGATTAATGTCGTGTTTTTTCTCTACTCTGACTTTTTTACTCAAAAATAAAAAAAATATATGAAAAACATAATAAATAAAAAAAAACCTGTATACATATCCTCTTTTGAAAAATAATATTTTTCATGTTTGAATGGTTATAAATATTCTCTTTTTATATAAAAATAAAAACCATATTTTATTATTGTTTTTTTTCATAATATATACTTTGTATATATTATTTGAATTTTTCTTGAAGAAAAACTCTGATAATTCATATTTTCACCCAAATTGGCGTGAAAAATTGATTATTATTATTACTATTGATAATACCAATGATAATACTTCATAATAAAATAAAAATCATATTTTATTATTGTTTGTTTGAAAATATATACAAAGTATATATTATTTGAATTTTTCATGAAGAAAAACTCTGATAATTCATTTTTCACCCAAATTGGTGTGAAAAATTCATTATTATCATTTTTATTGATAATTTCAATAGTAATAATTCATAATAAAATACAAATCATATTTTATTATTGATCTGTTTGTCATAGTATACACAGAGTATATATTGTTTGAATTTTTCTTAAAGAAAAACTCTTATAATTCATTTTTTCACCCTAGTTGGAGTGAAAAATTTATTATTATCATTATTATTGATAATTTTAATAATAATACTTAATAATAAAATACAAACCATATTTGATTGATTTTTTAATTGGGAAAAGTTGATTTGATAATTATTGATATTTTCAATAATAATTTGTCCAAAGTGAGTTATATTCTCCTAAAAACACAGGCATTTAATCAACTAACTGAAACTCTCACTTTACAAATCAGAAATGATACCACCTCATTGCAAAAACTTTAGATTTCCAAGGGATTATTCCTTACAAAGAGAAACAACCATGAGCTGGAATAGAGGTCTGGAAAAGAGAGAAGTTGAAGTTGTTCAAAGTCATAATACATGGCAAAATGAACCTTCCTACACCTTCCAAAATGGCTTTAAACAGCAAACCTCCATGAATGGTAGACAGGGAATTCAAACCAGATTCCCACTACAAAGAACTTGTAGAAAGTATTCAGAATATTTCCCTAGAAGAGATATTCTTCAAAGAACTTATCATAGACAAGAAATGGAACAAGAGATAGCATACTCTGACCCTTTCAGGCTCATGAGGACTGGTAACCCAACCAGACTTCCTAGTGGCTTCACACCACTCAGACACCAGCAGATCAGTGACCAAGAGGAACCATACTTCCCAATCCAAGATAGAATCCAGGAGAAGAAGAGGATCATAGGTCAAGAACAAGACTTCTTTCAACCAGAGGCAGAAAGAGTCAGATCCTATGATCCAGAAATTGTTGGACCTGTTGCAAGAAGTACAAAGAAACAAAGAACAGTTGTAAATACTTCTAATGCAGCTAGCAGCCCTATGATAACAAATGATATCTCCACTCAGATGAAACACAATGTTGTGATACCTGAGAGTACCATAAGTAGTAATACTCTATGGTTACAATTATCCAAATTTTTAGAACAAACTCAAAAAGAGTTTGAGAGACTCCATGAAAGTATTTCAAGGTTACAAGAGGTTCATACCTTACAAACCAGAACTATTCATACTCTTCAAGAGGACTATACTGAATTGTGTAAAGCCTCAGAAGATACCAAAAGAAGACTAAATCAAGTCTTAGAGGAGAAAAATCAATGAAAAAAGGATAGGGAATACCTGGATCAAGATATTGACAAATTTTTCAATTACTGTCAAAAAATGAAACCCCAAACACAAGGGCATGTTTCTGGAAACACCCCATACCACCAGGAAGACATCAAACCAGATTTGATATTGGTGAATAAGGCAAGGTCTCCATCACAATACCAAGATGGAGATAATATGTCTTATATGGAAAAGGAAGCCTTGAAACAGATTCCTGAGGCCTCAAGCTGGCCCAAACTCTCTGGAACTGGAGAGTATGATCATATGGAACTCATAGATTATATTGATGGAATCTTCACTTATGTACCAAGTATACCAGATTACTGGAGTACTGCCAGGTTAAATACAGCTTTTAAAGGACATGCTAGTATTTGGTACACACAAATGAAGGAAATCCATGGCAGAAGAAACTGGCCATGGTGGAGGAGCCAAATAATCTAAAAGTACAGAAATGATACATGGATATGGCAGAAAACCCTTTCATTTGGGAAATGATAAATACACAGTGGACAAAGATCCATATCATTGGTGTCTGAGACAGTCAAAAAGGCTAATGGCCATTGACCCTCACATAACAACAGCAATGAGAAATCACAAACTGTTGACCAAACTACCAGGAGACTTAGAGCATGCATTAAAATGCAGATGCTCCAAAGAATCCACCTTGGATGAAATATCAACTACTTCTCAAGAAGTAAGGATTAGAACATCTAATGGTAGATACAATAGCCATAGTACTGGTGATAACAGGGAGAATTCAACCCTGGAAGCCAAAGAAATTCATGATTTATATTCTGAAATCAAAACAGGATTTCACAACTGGGAATCACCCAATCACTATGCAGACAATTCTCTCAAAGACAGGGAAGAGATATTTGCAAGAGAGGAAGAAACAAGAAAAGAGCAAGAAGGTCATGAATCTGAATCTGATAGTGTGGGGGATGGCTGTGAAGATAATTCATACAGTGAAACCAACCACCATGAGGAATATTTGGTGGAATTCAAGAACCATGAAATAGAGGAAATTGGTTCAGTCTACTCCCAAAGGAGGAAACCAATGACCAAACACCTGGATGGTTTGAAACATAAGCCACCAGACAGGGAGGGTATGACAACAAGAAAGTTGTTGGCTCAAGGTCACATGAACCATGCTAATACCACCAAGAAGAGAGGAAAGTCTCATCAATGATGAGCATTTTTATAAAAGGAGGGTATGTCAACCTGTGACTCAAAACCAGAGCACAAGCATGACAGCCAAATACCATAAACCAATGGTAAAGCCAAGATACTGCCAAAACATGGATCTGACCCAAATTAACTAAAAAGTTATCAAACAAAAGAGGAAAATAACATATTTCCAAATATACAAGTCTTATCATCATAGGACAAAGAATAAACAAGTTATTCCTGCTCAAAGCTATTGCTGAGCATAAACCTTAATTTTCACCTCTCATCTGAAATCCAGAGGCAGAGGTTTAACCCCATCAAACAGGTATTCAAATTGAAGCTCCAAATCAGGGCTATCCAATGGTACTAGCCAAACTGAGCTAGTACCAGAATTACACAAGTTATGACCAAAATAGGGTCAAATAAGGGTGATTGATATATTCACCTCTAATCTAGCTTCTACAGTTTTGTGTGAGATACCTAAAGAGGAGCCTTTTTGGAAAGAGCACAATCAGGGCTATCTAATGGTGCCATTCATTTCCCCATATCTTATCTAGAACAAAAGATATGGAGCAAACAAGTTCCATACAGTTTTTGGACAAATCATAAATGTGTACAAGAAAACTTGTACATGGCATAACTTTGCCATATTTAATGATAACCATAGCAAATGCGGTACCATTGTGTAGATCACATCCAGGGCTACACAATGAACCAGTTTGGAGCTCAATATCTTAAGAAAGGACAAAAGTATAGCAGTTCTAAGGCTAAAATCCCGGTTTGGCCAATACAGCCTTACAGTGGGATGCTATCCCCTAAGTATGATTATGAGGTTTCAAACAGACAAAGAATCTTGTTTATGCTTCAATACCTCATAGTTAAGTCAAATACAGAGGTCCATACAGGTTCTGTACAGCTTCTGACGCGTCAGAAGCACTAGAACACACCTGTAACCTCCATTGGTGAAAATCTTCACCCTGTATAGGGTACAAATGACTACTTGTGGTTCTAAAACCACATTTCCACCCAATACCAGTCTTTATTGAGTGTATAGAACCAAAAACCAGCCCACAGTAGTGAAAACGTTCACTCTGTGGTCATATGCAGAGGTAAACCACCTCCCACTACCCCAGAACAAGGCAAAAGGAGGCTTTGCCTCACCAGAAAGCAAATCCAGCATCCTGTTCTTAATATTCTTACGTGGTATAGCTTCTTGAGAAGTGGTACCCTTAGCATTTAACAGGCTATAATTATAAGTATTAATTATTGTAGGGTTTGTTATTGTAGACCAACAGACAAACACTGCACCCAGGGCTATCAGCAGCACTCACCCTCACTAAATTATCTTAGTATAGCCCTTTTACTCATATTCTCACTTTAATATCACCACTATTTTCGTGTCACCCTCAGAGGTATAGCCTTTATTATCATTTTGAAGCTATATCATAGAGTCACCCTGATACTTAGAGATTCAATCAGAATACTAATGTTATAGGGTTAAGCTTGTTCCTCTGGATTTCAGATGAGAGGTGAAAAATAAGGTTTATGCTCAGCAACAAGTTTGAGCAGGAATAACTTTGTTATTCCTTGTCCTATGATGGTGGTACTTGTGTATTGGTAAAGTGGTGGGCTTCCTCTTTCTTTTGATCTCTCTTGAGTAGATTTGGCTTGGCTCCATGTTTTGGTGGTATCATGGCTTTACCTTTGGTTTATGGTATTTGGCTGTCATGCTTGTGCTCTGGTTTTGAGCCACAGGCTGACATACCCTCCCTCTAAAGAAGGCTCATCATTGATGAGACTGTTCAGTCCTCCTAGAGGCCCTGAATCTCCTTAGGTTAAGGTTCCCATCTGCAATGGTACCCTCTTCCAACCTTTTGTCTTTATTTGCTGTCTGGCTTTTAAATACCACCAAGTATTGCCTTTGGTCTTTACCATTCAGTCTGATCTTCCTGGATTGATGATTTCCTTCACACAGCCAGGGGAGTCTTCTACTTCCACTATCTCTGGTGGAGTTGGATTTTTCTTTCTAGAGGGGAACTTATCCTCCTCTTCTTGGAAGTATGGCTTAACCACGCTCACTGGGAATACTGGGTGTTTCCTAGAAAATTCCTCTGTAAGTTTGACCTCCAATGCGTTTTTCCCTATCATTTTAATGAGAGTGAAGGGCCCTAAAAATCAGTCTCTCATATTTTTAGGTCCCTTAAGATTGTTGAAGTTAATTGTTGACACTAACAACTGATTGCCTTCTTTGAAGTCAGGTTCCATGTGGCATTTGTCCCACCTCTTCTTGTTGTATTCTTTTGCCTCAGCTATGCATCTAGCAGCTGTATGACAGTCCCTCTTCCACATATCATGGAAGTCTTCGGCTGTTGGGTGGATAGTCAAAAGATTTTTCTTCAGGTGATCCACAGGCAATAGGGGGTTCAACCCTTTTTGTACCAGTGAGGGTCATTTCCCTGTGGTAGAATTCTGACTGGTGTTGCAAGTCAGTTGGACCGCTGGTAAAAGTGTGACCCAGTCATGGGTATATACTTCATGGTCCTCATATTCCATGCCATATGCACAGAACCTTCTAAGGATATCCTCCATGGTTTGGATCATCCGTTAATCTAAAACATCTGTTTTTGGGTGGTAAGATGTGGATAATTCAGGTTTAGTACCAATAATTTCATAAAAGTTGGTTCAAAATTCTGATGTGAATTTTGGGTCCCTATCACTAATGATAATTTTAGGGACTCCACAGGTGGATATTATGTTATTCCAAAATGTCAAGGCAGTATCTATTGCTGTATCCTCTTTGTGACATGGTAGGCACCTCACACTATTGCTGAATTCATCAACTATAATCAGGCAAGCATTGAAGGTTTCTTTGACTCCTGGGAAAATTTCTGTAGCTCAGTCCATATTGATAGTTTCCCATGGGTGTTTGGGTTCTTCTATGTGCTGAAGTAGCCATACTTCTTCCCATGTTTTCTAATTGCCATCTGGTATCTTTAACAAGTGTTGATATATTCACTAAACCTTTGTTCTCATTTGGGCCACCAAGCTGTGCTTGCTACCTTTTCCTTGGTCCTCTCTTCACTCATGTGTCCAATATAGGGGCAGTCATGGCATTCCTGCAGGATCAGGGATATATGGTCCCTGTCTACTACTGTGAGTGCACTTGTTTGCTTCTCTCTATGGTAGGGTAGGCCATCTATAAGGAAATATTTGTTATCCTTATAGTCCCTCAACAAGGGTTCCTTTAACTGGGATTCCAGTTCTGGGCTCCTGTACTTCTTTTGAAGGAGTTGCAACAGTATGCTACATGGTTTGTGTTTGGAATATGTCTTCAATACTGCACAAAAGAATTCATTATGCATTCCTGAGGCACTTATTCCTAATATGGCAGTTTCTGTTCCTTCTGAATCAGTATTTCCACTTTCTGGGGTACCACTTCCTGGTGCCCATGCAGAAAATCTGAAGTTCCCCCTCCTATCTATTTTTATGAAATGGATAGCAATCTTGGCTTCTACTTCAGGGTCATAGGATGGGTTGCTTTTGAAATTATGTAGTGGCCATCTGTGTTGGTGTGGCTTTGGCCTTCCTTGTATATGGTATCCTTCATGTTTGGTAAAGACTTCAAGGCTGTACAGTCTGTGTAGACTTCGAGCGCTGCACCCTCCAAATAATAGTAGAGTTTCCCTAGAGCCCAGACTAGGCATAGAGATTCAGTCTGGGTGGCCCCATACCTGGATTCTGAATCTTTCAGTTTGCTAGAGATGTAGCATATTAATCCCTCTCTTGGTTCACCATCTACAATTTGGCTCTGGTGAACAGCTGCTCCTAAGCCTTGGCTACAGGCTGCATCTATGTATAACTTGAATGGTAGTTCAGAGTCAGGCAAGATGAGCACGGGTGCATTAGTGAGTTCATGAGAACTAAATTGTTTGAAAATAACTTGTATAGACTACTAGGTATGTGTGCAAACTTTCTGATGTGGTTGCTGTAGTAGTTAGCAAAACCAAGGAAATATTGAATCTCTTTGATGTTCTTTGGTACTGTTTTTAGCATTACTGCTGCTGGTTTATTCTGTTCTATGGCCAGAATAAGACCTGGAACTTTGTGTCCCAGTGCCAGTAATTCTTGTTAGCCAAAGTTGCACTTCATGAGTGAAATTTTCAGATTGATGAGTGTGCATTTAATTAGTACTCTTTCTATGTACTGTACATGGTCTTCCCATGTCTCCGAGTATATAATGATTTCATAAATATATACTACCATCCAGCCTTCCAATATTTCTTCCTGAAATATTGTGTCTATCATCCTTTGGAAGTGGGCTGGTGCATGCTGATGCCAAATGGCATTCCGGTGTACTCATATGTGCCCATATGGCATATGATTTTGAGTAGTTTCATGGAGTTTAGTTTAACTCCATTCTGGTGGAAGCCTTTCATACCATCCATCTTGGTTATGTGTTTGGCTTTTGCCAGTTTGTCTAGCGCATGGGGTATGCTTGGTATAGGGTACCTGTCAGCTTTTGTGTAGTTATTCAGAGATCTGAAATCTGCACACAACCTAGATTTGCCATCATGCCAGATTATTAGTACAGGAGTGATTCGTTCTACAATCTCAATGTGTCCTATCTTCCTTATGACATCCATTTCAAGCAGTTCATTGATGTGTTTCTGAATTTCCTTCCTAGTTTCCAGACTTTCTGAGTATGAAGATCTTCTCATCATGGGTGGATAGGGTCTTTCCACATCCAGATATAATTCTATATCATGGCCACTGATCTTTCCTAATGGTTCTTCACTAATGGCAAATGCTGCTCTATTTTTTCTCAGCAGCTTCAGTAAACTAAGTTTTTCTTTACTGGTGAGGGTAGTGCTGAATTGGCCCTCCCTGAATTAATTCAGTAATTCTTCTAGAAGGTCATTGGGAGATATTTGGTATATGTCAAGTGGAAATTTCTTTTCCTTGTTTGTACCAATGGTAATGTGCCTGTTTTTACTATTGTAAATATCAATGCCATAAATCCTCTGGTAGTCTGTTCCCAGTAAAAGCCCTTGGATCTGGGCATCTTCAAGCACAACAAACTCTGGTTTGAGTCTGATCTAACTCATTATGGGGTATAATTATCTCTTTGGTAATTGTCCAAATGGATGTCATCTTCCCTGATGCACTGTTACATTCCTTTTCCTTGGTTGGCAAGAGCTGTTCTTCTCAATTTAGAAAGTGGTGATCCAGATAATTTCTGGCCACTGTTTAGAAGTGTGCTCCACTGTCAATGATCAATGGGTATCAAGAATTGTCAATACAAACAGTCATCCTTGTGGCTGTCCCATGTATATATGCCATTTCTTGAGTTGGTGTAACTATGAATGTCTGCGCATATTGGGTGTGTTTACACAAGTTTTTATTTGCAGTGTCTTGTGGAATGCCTGATTCTAACTGTATGTCCTTAGTTTTTAGTGGTGTTTCCTCTTGGTACTCCACTAGAAATTCTTCTCTTAGGTATTGGTCTTCATCATATTGTTCTCTGATTGAATCACCCATAGAGTCTGATTCAGAATCCTCTGTGGGGGATTCCTCCTCTGGGACTTGCTCACTGGCATAGAATTTCTTCTGTGGCTTTGGAAAGTTATTTCCATAATGGTCTGTTGAGCCACAATTGTGACAAGAGTTTGTCTTCTTTGTCACTTCTGCCACTATTTATAGGGGGTTGTCTTTAAACGCCACCCTAAAAAGCTGTTTCACTCTGAAACCACTGCTTTTGTATGGGGAATATCTCGCTATATTTGTTCTTTTCCTTAAATCTTGTAAGATGTTTTCAATTTCATCTAGAGTGCAGCTTTGGTTACATCTTCATTTTACTGCATGCTCTAGTTCTCCTGGAATTTGTGTCAGGAGCTTGTGGTTCCTCATCTGAATATTCATTTGAGGATCTATGGCTTTAAGTCATTCAGACTGTCTGATACACAACTCATATGGATCTTTGCCCACAGAGTACTTGTCATTTTCAAATGACATAGTCTTCTGAAATATCCAAGTACCATTGCTGTACTTTTGGATGATTTGACTCTTCCACCATGGATTTCATTCATCTCTGTGTAACAAATACTAGCATGTCCTTTATATGCTGTATTCAATCTGTCCACAGAGTACTTGTCATTTTCAAATGACATGGTCTTCTGACATATCCAAGTACCATTGCTTGCCTTTTGGATTATTTTACTCTTCCACCATGGCCAGTTTCTCCTTCCATAGATCCCTTTCATTTCTGTGTACCATATATTAGCATGACCTTTAAATGCTGTATTGAGTCTAGCAGTAATCGAGTAGTCTGGTATGCTTGGTACATCAATGAGAATTCCATCCATATAATCAATGAGCTCCATATGATCATATTCTCCAGTTGCAGAGAATTTGGGCCGGCTTGAGGCCTCTGGAAGCTGTTTAATGCTTCCTTCTTAGAATAAGACATGTTATTTCCATATTGGTATTGAGATGAAGAACTTGCCTTATTCTACAAAAAGGAATCTAGTTTGATGTCTCCTTGGTGGTATGGAGTATCCAAAACATGGCCTTGTGGTTGAGGCTTCATGTTTTGGTAGAAATTAAACAATTAGTTTATGTCCTGATCCAGAAAATCCCTGTGCAGTTTCAGTGGTGCTGTTATTCAAAGACTTGATTCAGTCTTTATCAGTTTCTTCAGAAGCTTTGCTTAATTGAGCATGGTCTTCTTGAAGGGCTTTAGATATTTTTTCCATGGAGGCTGTTAATGTTTTCATCCTCTCATGAATTTCTCGGAGATCTGAAAACGTCTTTTGAGTTTTTTCTGAATTTTGGGACATTTATAAGCACAGTGCATCACTGTTTAAGTTACTCTCAGGTGTGAAAACACTGTGTTCATTCTGAGTGGGGGTAATATTTCTATTATTGGGGCTACTGATTCTAGAAGTATGTACAATTATTTCTGGCTCTTGTGTACTTCTTTCACCAAGTACAAAGGCTTCTGGATCATTGGGTCTGAATCTCTCTGCCTTTAGTTGAAAGAGGTCTTCGTTTAGCCTTTGTACCTTGTCTTCTCCCAGACACTACCTGGGATTGTGAAGGATGGTGACTCTGGCCTACTGATCCATTAGCTCCTAAATGATGTGAAGCTACTGGAGAGGTGGTTTGGCCTACTCCTTGGGAGCCTGAAGAAATCTGAGTATGCCCTGTCTGGGTCAGCTGCTCTTCTATAGCTTGGATAGTGGCTTTATTGTCCTTTATCCTGGTTTCCCTATCCTCCAGGAGTTTGAACTTCCTGGTGGGGTTCCAACCTTTGGTGATTACCACAAGGTCTGTGAAGTCTATCTCTTTGAGATATATCTTGTGGAAAATTTTTCCAAGTTATTACCAGTGGGATTCTACATTGAATCTCTTGTTGTCCATGCTCAATTGAAAAAAGTCTTTGAGGAGTTTGTGGAGCTGAAGAACTTGATCCATATCCTTCAAGTCCTCCGGTTTGAGGTTACTGTTGAATTGAAATGTGAATAGAAAAGTTGGTATGATTTACCTCAATGTCTGGCCATCCACCACTGTGTCCAAGGTGTCCTCTTCCAGGTCGTCTAGCTTTGGACAAGCCTTCTCTGTCCTCTGTCTGGTTGCTTGGGATTCCAAGGTTTCAGAGGTGCAGAGGTGACATATCAGTGTTTGCAAGCCATCAACAACTCAATTTTCTGAGGGTGTTTACCTTTGACTGTGCCTTGTAAAAATATTTTATCTACTGCTTTGGGAAATTTTCCTTTAGAGGTTACAACTGGGTTAACTATTGTAATCTTCCCTGTACAAGTGAGTAAGGTTGGTTTACCTTGTATTGATGCAGAGTTTCATGGTTTTCTACTTCTCTGGGTGGCAATTAGTGTCCACTTCTTTGCTGTAATGAGGCCTTCAATATGACTCTTTCCTTTGCCCTTTGTTCCATCTGGTTCTGAGGGTGTCGCAGGTAAGTTGGCCTGTGTCAGCCTGTGAGTCAAGACCAGAGCACAAGCATGACAGCCAGATCCCCTAAACCAATGGTATAGCCAAAACACCACCAAAACATGGAGCTGAGCCAAATAAGCTCAAAAGGTTTCAAACCAAAGAGGAAACCTACCCCTTTACAAATATAAAAGTCCCATCACCATATGAGAAAGAACAACAAAGTTATTCCCGCTCAAAGTTGTTTCTGAGCATAAGCCTTAAATTTCACCTCTCATCTGAAATAAAGAGTAAGAGGCCTAACCCCATCAAATGGGTAGTCAAAATAAAGCTCTAATTAATGGCTATCCAATGGTATCAGCCAAACTGAGCTAGCACCAGTATTACTGAAGGTATGGCCAAATTCAGGCAAAATAAGGGTAAATAAAATATTCACCTCCCATCTAACTTCTACAGTTCTAGTGTGAGATACCAAAAGTGGAGTCATTTTGGAAAGCACACAATCAAGGCAATATGATGGTTCCATTCATTTCCCCTATATTGCATCTAAAACAAGAGTTATAAGGCAAACAAGCCCAATACAGGTTTTGCCTAAAACCATGCATATATACAAAGATCTTGTACATGGGATAACTTTGCCATATTGAATGATAACCATATCAAATTAGGTACCATTGTGTAGTGCACATACAGGGCTACACACCTAACCAATTTTGAGGTTGATATCTAAGAAACTGGCAAAGGTATGGCTGTTTTAAGGTCAAAATCCCACAGTTTGGCCAATACAGCCTTACCATGGGATAATATCCAATAACCATGATCATGAGGTGTCAAACTGACAAAGAACCTTGTTTTTACTTCAAAACCTCATAGTTCATTGAATAATGGGGTCCCATATAGGTTCTGTACAGCATTCTACGCGTCATACACGTCAGAATCAGGCTGTGTGGTCCCCAGATGGACGTTTTCACCCTGTATTGGTGAAAACTGCCCAGATTTGGTTTCAAAACAACATCTGAGCCCAATACAGGCTATAAAGGCCTTTTGCAAACCAAAAGCCTGTCCTGGAGGGTGAAAAATCTTCACTTCTTCCATGTGAAAAGGTCTAGCAACCTTTTCACCCCATTTCAGGGTAAAAAGAGGCATTTTCACTGACAGAAAAGGACTCCCCATCCTGCTCTTGAATTCCTACATAGTAAAACTGTAAAAAACTGTTATACTCTTGGAAAATAATGAGGTATACTTTAAATTTAAGTATTGTAGTCTTTATTATTGTAATCCAACAGGTAAAGCTGCACCCAGGTTTTTCAACAGTGCTCACCAACACTATTCCATAATATTAAAGCCCTCTTATTTTATTTATAGACCCTTATTATCACTGAAAAACTTTATTTGAAACCTTTATCACCATCTCACAGTCATAGTTGAAGCTGTAAATAGCTTAAATACTGCTTCATCATAGACTCAGCCTGACATTTTGGGGGCCTGGCCATGATTTTTTGACCTTTTTTGACCTTAAAAGTGAGTTTTTTCACTTATTTGCTATTATAACATTTTTTTTTATCTTTTTTGAGCCGTAAAATCTCTTAAAAAATATTTAATATTTATCTTATTATATCTTTCCTGAGTGGTATATGTCTTATATCATTTTTTATTAATATTATTACTACGTGGTTAATAACCATAAATCTCTTATTTTTGGCATGTTTTACATATAAAAACACATTAAGCCATCAATACAGTCCAAATTTTGATTAAATAATGACACCTCTTACTGTAAAACCAACAGTTGAGGCTGGGTGAGGTATATTTTTAATTCAATTACACTCTTATACAAACACTTTGTACAGATTATACTTGCTAATTATAACTTAATGTGTGAGATACTAGTATACAAACAGTATACCAGATATCTGTAAGCTGTAATTCTGATGTGTAATTGTTAATTCAATTACACTGTCATTATACAAGGCATATTGTCATAACAACATACAAGCCCAGAGGCCATTCTTAGACGTGTAAAAAGCATCTTAAGAAGTCTTAACTTACATTAAGCCCTCTTTTGCTGTTTGATTCAGTGGAATAAAACTACATACCAATAGAAACCCAGTCACAGGCCAACAAATCAGTGACACCCTCAGAACCAGAGGGCAGGAAGAGAAAAGGAAAGAGGCACAGTGAAGGCCTTATCACAGCAAAGAAATGGACACCAATTGCCACCCAGAGGAGTAGAAAACCACGAATCTATGCTTCAATATAAGGTAAACCAACCTTAGCAGCTTGGACAGGGAAGATTGCCATAATTAACCCAGTTGTAACCTCTAAAGGTAAATTTCCCAAACCAGCAGACAACAAATTTGTACAAGGCACAGTCAAAGGTAAATACCCTAAGAACATAAAGTTTTTGACTTCTTGCAAACACTGATATGTCACCTGCATACCTCAGAGACCTTGGATTCCAAAGGAACCAAACAGAGGACAGAAAAGGCTTGTCAAGAGACAAAAGATCTGGAAGAGGACACCTTGGACACAGTAGTGGATGGAAAAACACTGAGGGAAATAATAACACACTGCCATTCACATTCCAATTCAACAGGAACCTCAAACCAGAGAACTGAAAAGATATGGATTAAGTTCTTCAGCTCCACCAACTCCTCAAAGATTTATTTCAATGGAGCATGGACAACAAGAGGTTCAAACTAGCAACTCACTGGGAAGAAATTTGAGCAAGTTTCCAGAAGATCTGTCTCACAGAGATAGACTTCAAAGACCTTATGATAATCATCAAAGGTTGGAACCCCACCAGGCAGTTCAAACTCCTGGAGGTGAGGGCAAACAGGATAAGAGAGAATTAAGCCACTACCCAAGCTATAGAAGAAACACTGACCCAGACAGGTCACATTCAGATTCCTTAAGGCTCACAAGGAGCAGGCCAAATCAGCTCTCCAGTGGCTTCACACCATTCAGAAACCAACATATCAGTGGCCAAGAGTCACCATTCTTCACACTCCCAGGAGGGTTCGGGGAGAAGAAAAGGACACAAGGGCAAGAACAAGACCTCTTTTCACCAAAGGCAGAGAGAGTCAGACCCAATTATCCAGAAACTGTTGGACTTGGTGAAAGGAGTACACAAGAACCAGAAGTAGTTGTAAATAACTCTAGAATCAATAGTCCCCTTAATAGAAAAATTACCCCCACTCAGATTGAACATAATGCTGTCTCACCTGAGAGTAACTTAAACAGTGATTCACTGTGGTTACAAATGTCCCAATATGCTGAGAAAACTCAAAAGAAGTTTGCAGAACTTTAGGCAATCCATGAGAGGATGAAAAAATTAACAGCCTCCATGGATCAATGTGTTGAAACCCTTCAAGAAGGGCATGCTTAATTGAGCAAAACCTCATAAAAAACCAACAAAAGATGGAAAATAGTCTTTGAATAATGACACCACAGCAGAAGGGACAGGGATTGTCTGGATCAAGACATAAAAAGATTGCTTAATGTCTACCATAACATGAAGCCTCAAACACAAGGACATGTTCTGGATAATCCATATTATCAATATGACATCAAACTAGATGCCATGCTGGCTAAGAAGGCAAGATCTCCATCACAATACCAGGATGGAGATAATATGTCTCATTCTTAAAAGGAAGTCTTGAAACAGCTTCCTGAGGCCTCAAGCTGGCCCAAATTCTCTGCAACTGGAGAATATGATCATATGGAACTCATAGATTATATAGATGGACTCTTCATTGATGTACCAAGCATACCAGACTACTGCATTACTGCTAGACTCAATAAAGAATTTAAAGACAATGCTAGTATATGGTACAAAGAAATGAAAGAAATTCATCACAGGAGAAACAGGCCATGGTGGAAGAGTCAAATTATCCAAAAGTACAGGAATGGTACTTGGATATGGCAAAAGACCATGTCATTTGAAAATGACAAATACTAAGTGGACAAAGATCCATATGGGTGGGGTCTTAGACAGTGTAAAAGACTCAAAGCCATTGATCTGCAAATGAACACTCAACGGAGGAATCACAAACTTCTGACTCAAATGCCAGGAGAACTAGAGAATTCAGTGAAATGCAGATGAAACCAGAACTGCACTCTAGATGATACTGCAAATACCTTGCAATATTTAAGGAAAAGGACTAATATAGGGAATGTCACCACATATAGAAGCAGTAGTTTCAAAGAGAATCAAACTTTCAAGGTAGAGTTTAAAGACAAACCCAAGGAAAGAGTGGCAGAGGTGGCTAACAACAAAGATTCTTGTCACAATTGTGGCTCAACAGACCACTATGCCAACAACTTTCCAAAGGCAATCAAAAAGGTCTATGCCATTTAGAAAGTCCCAGAGGAGGAATCCCCAACAGAAGATTCTGAATAACACTCTATGGGTGATGCCATTAGAGAACCAGCTGATGATGACGAAGACCCAAGAGAATAACTTCTAGTGGAATACCAAGAGGAAACCCCACTAGAAATCCACAATATAAAGTTAGAAGCAGGCATGCCACAAGATACTTCTAATAAAAACCTATGAAAACATACACAGGATGCACAAACATTCCTGGTCACACCAACTGGAGGTATGGCATACATACATGGAACAGCCACCAAGATGACTGTCTGTATTGACAATGCTCAACATCCATTGATCATTGAAAGTGGAGCACACTTCTCCATTGTGGCCAGAAATATCTGGAAAACCACTTCCCAAACTGGTAAAAACAGCTCTTGCCCACCAAGGCAAAGAACTTTACAAGTGAATCAGGGAAGATGACATCCATTGGGACAATTATGAAAGAGATAATTATACCCCATAGGAAAGGTAACATCAGACTCAACCCAGAGTTTGTAGTTCTTAATGATGCCCATATCCAAGGGTTCTTACTGCAAACAGATTACCAGAGGATTTATGGAATTGACATTTACAACAGTAAAAACAGGCACATTACCATTGGTACCAACAAGGAAAAGAAATTTTCACTTGATATATACCAAGTATCTGCCAAAGATCTACTGGAAGAACTACTGAATGAATTCAGAGAGGGAAAGCTTAGAAATATCCTTGTAAGGTTTGACTATGAAACAATAAGTAAAAATTACTAATATTTTACTTATTGTACTATGAATGTCCTTATAAATGAAATAAATAAGATAAAAATAACTATAATAATAAGCAATTATTATAATTATGGCGTGAAAATAATTATATTATTTAATAAATATAATAATATTATTAAATAAATATAATAATATTATTTATATTATCAAATATAATATAATGAAATAAATATATTGGTATAAAATAATTAATATATTTAATGGCACTTTATTATTGTTACAAACAAACAATAAAAGGGTAAAAAATTGTTTTTTATTAATAAAAAACAATTAATAACAATAATATTACCAATATTGAAGTTAAAAATTAATATAAATACTATTTATATTAATTAAAGAATTATTAAAGTAATAATAAAGAGAAATCATTATAATAAGAGAAAATAACCTACTTTTAAGACTTAATATAATAATTTTGAGATATTTTACGCCAAAAAATGCAAATACAACTTATCCAAATTGTATTTACAATAAAAAAGAGAGAAAATTACAAATATTCTTGATTTTTACGTGGAAATGAGATTTTAGAGAGATTTTTGACAAAAGCAATTAAATAAATGATTTAATCACGTCAAAATTGATGATTATAGTAAGATGATCTTTGGTCTTTAATAATATAAACGTTTTATATATAAAGAATAAAGATATTACCTTTTTAATTTTATTGATTTAATGTTTTTGATGTGTCTGAGGGGAAAATACAGTAAAAATAGCTCTATTTATAGTGAATACCTCCCTCCTAGGTTCCAACAGGCTTCTAATAGACGGTTACTGATCATATCCACTGGAATTGATCAATATTTTGAGGTTTGGTGATGATTACATCATGATCAAACCATATTACATCATTATTATGCCATTATTTAGAGTTATCACTATAACTCTAAGTTTGATGACGTCAAAGGCTTGTCAGAACCCCTAAATTTGTGGATTCTATTAGCTTTAATCATAAACTAACAGTATTCACTAGTTCTATCACTCATATGACCATTAAACCTAATTTAAGGTTACAGTGAGTGATCACAAATGATCAAATTAAGTTCAAACTTTGATCCTTAATCACTTTGAAGATTTACACGCTACAGCAATTCAGAGAGTGAATTCTAATATCTTGGCATAACCTCATTATGCTTCCAAGAGCATTTCATTACATCATCAAAACTCTATTTTTGATGATCTTTCTTGTAACTGATCTTTTCTGTCGAAATTTAATATTTTAAACTTCAAACCATGATTTCAAGGGGTTATACCTTGAATATTATAATAACAAATACATCATTTTTCAAAAATGAACTAGTAGAATCCAACTGTCTACTTTTTTTAAGTTTGGACCACTTTCACAACAAAGTGGTCAACAGCTCTGTTGATTTTAATCAATAATCCCTTACAGATTTTAATCTTGTTTATAACTTGTAAAATAAACTTCATTTCTAAATTCCTACAGTAATTAGGTGATGACTTTTTTTTGGTTCATCACTCTATCATGCATATTTCAAAAGATATTGGCTGGAATCCTTGAATATATGCATTGACCAAAGAAGTGCATATATTCAGGTTAATTCTTTAAGTAGGGATTTTGGAGCTTAGTTTCTTAATTGTTTTATATGTGGACTTTCATGGAGAATCCAATGGTACCATTTATTTTACATGTTGACTTATTTGTATTTAATATAAATAGGGATTTGTGTTTTTTATAAGGTATTAATACTTATAACTTATCAAATATTGACTTTACAGATATGCCATAAAAGCAATATGGGTGTATCTTACCATGGGGAATCCAATGGTATAGTTTATTTTACATGTTTATTCATTGGTTTTTAAGTTGAACCAAGTTTTATGCCAATTTATGGTATTTTTGTAGCTTTAAGGTAATTATTTTTAATGTATAATTATTTTAAATATTTCTTGTGACCTTTTTTTGGGTATGTGGGCATATCTCAAAGGTTCACATTCCCTACCACCAAAAAAGATTGTACCACAATCTGATATGTGTAGTTAGGGTAGTAATGATTAACTTTTCTATTTTTCAGGTTTTCTTTCATGTCTGAACCTCCTTAGTAGTTTATCAGCATTTGTTATATCTTTCTCAAGTAGCCATTCATCTTCTTGAGTTGAATTTTTATTCCTTACAAGGTATTCTCTTTCTTTTTTGTTTCTTGTCCTTCTTTCTTTAAGGACTTTTACTATTTTCTTTTCCTCTCCTTCTTCCAAGGGGGGAATTTCAAGTGGGTGTTTATTTCTTAGTGGAAATAACTCCTTGTCACTTGAGCTGTAGGGTTTCATCAGACTTACGGGGAAAGTTGGGTGTTTGTTCATTAGTTCACCTGTGAGTTCCAATTGCACAGCATTGGGTCCATGAAGGGCTTTTATCATAAATGGTCCTGCAAAGGAATATTTCAATTTCTTTGAGCCTTTTATTTTATTGAAATTAAGGGTTGATATTAGGACCAAGTCTCCTATTTTGAAATCAGGTGGCTTATGACTTTTATCCCATCTTTCATTTGCATATTTGAAATAATCTTGTATAAATCTATTTGCATGGTGTCTTCCCTTGTCAAGCATTATCGTAAAACTGCTTGCTGTTGGATGTATATACACTAAGTCTTTTTTGAGGGTATCATAAGGAAGTCTTGGATTCCAACCTTTTTCTAGCATTGCTGGTGTTTTGCCAGTAGAAGAATGGATTGATGTTTTATATGCCAGTTCAAGAGCTGGTATTAGTGTACACCAATCATGGGTAAAACCATCAGAATGTTTGAATTCTAGCCCATAGGCACAGCATCTTCTGATCATGTCCTCTAAGGTGTCAGCCTGTGACTCAAAACCAGAGCACAAGCATGACAACCAAAATACCATAAACCAATGGTATAGCCAAGATACCACCAAAACATGGAGCTGAGCCAAATAAACTCAAAAGGTATCAAAAGAAAGAGGAAAATCACCTCTTTCTGAAAATATAAGTCCCATCACCATAGGACAAGAAATAACAAAGATATTCCTGCTCAAAGTTATTTCTGAGCATAAACCTTAATTTTCACCTCTCATCTAAAATTTAGAAGGAGAGGCTTAACCCCATCAAATGGGTATTCAAAATGAAGCTCTAAGCCAGGGCTATCCAATGGTACCAGCCAAACTGAGCTAGCACCAATATTACTGGAGCTATGGTCAATTTCAGGCCAAATAAGGGTGAACAAAACATTCACCTCTCACCTAACTTCTACAGTTTTAGTGTGGTATTTTTGGAAAGAGTACAATCAAGGCTATCTGATGGTGTCATCAATTTCCCCATAGCTCAACTAGAACAAAAGTTATGGGGCAAACAAGCTCAATACAGCTTTTTGCCCAAAACACGCAAATGTACAAAAATCTTGTACATGGGATAACTTTGCCATACTTAATGATACCCAAATCAAATGAGGTACCATTGGGTAGAGCACATACAGGGCTACACACTGAACTAATTTTGAGGTTGATATCTCAAGAACTGACAAATTCATGGCTGTTTTAAGGTCAAAATCCCACCTGCTGTCATATACAGCCTTACCATGGGATAATATCCCATAACCATGAATATGAGGTGTCAAATAGACAAAGAAGCATGTTTTTACTTCAATACCTCATATTTCAGTCAATACTGGGGTCCCATACAGTTTTTGTACAGCATTCTACGCGTTCCACACATCAGAATCAGGCTGTGAGGTCCACAGATGTAAATTTTCACCCTGTATTGGTGAAAACCGCCCAGTGGTGTTTTCAAAACCACATCTGAGCCCAATACAGGCTATACAGGCTGTTTTCAAACCACAAGCCAGTACTAGAAAGTGAAAAAATCTTCACTTCCTCTACGTGGAAAGGTCTAGCGCACTTTCCACCCCATTTCAGGATAAAAAGGAGGCTTTTCACTGCCAGAATAGCTTTCCTCATCCTGCTCTTGAATAACCTACGTAGTAACCTGTCAAAAACAGTTTTACTCTTGGTTAATAATCAGGTATACTCTTAAATTCAAAGTATTGTAGTCTTTATTATTGTAACCCAACAGGTAATGCTGCACCCAGGGCTTTCAACAGCGCTCACCACCACTATATCTCTATAGTAAAGCCCTTAATATCTTAATTTAATCATTTCTTATCAACTTTATTATCTTTTAAAGCTATTTTTACCGTGTCACAGTCATAGTTAAAGCCTGTAAATACTTATATACACCTTTATCATAGACTCATCCTGACATAAGGTCTGTATCATTCTTTCTGCTAGACCATCAGTTTGAGGATGGTAAGCTGTTGAGAATGATAACTTTGTCCCAAAAAAGTTAAGGAGATTTGTCCATAATGCTGAAGTGAACTTTGGGTCTCTGTCACTTATAATATTCTGAAATAAGCCTGTATGGCTAATAACTTTATTCCATATCATTATGGCTGTGTCCATAGCTGTGTCATCTTTATGACATTGTAGGAACATGGGAGTTTTACTATACCTGACAACCAATACTAGGCATTCATTATAGCTTCTGTATCCTCCTGGAGGTAATGCTGTTACCAAATCCATATGAACTATTTCCCAAGGGGATTTTGGTTCTTGGATTTGGATCATCATTCCAAATTTCTTTCCTGTGGCTCTGTTGGCTTTTTGACATCTGTCACAGGTTTGGCAGTACTCTATAACATCTTTCTTCCAAGTTGGCCACCAAGAGCAGGATTTCACCCTCTCTAGTGTCCTGTCTTCTGAAAGGTGTCCAGCTGCAACACTATCATGACACTCATGTAAAATAGTGTTTATCAGGGTTCTATCTGTTATGGCCATAACACATGTGTGTTTTGCTCTATGGTAAAGGATTCCATCAAGGAGGTGGAATCTTCCTTCATCACATGCCTTTTTCCATGTTTCATCTAGTTTTGATGAAATTGATGGGTCTTTGCAGTCTTTAATTAGAAGTTGGCTTAAGATATGGTAATTTTTGTCTATCTTATAGCTTTCTTCAACTTGGTTAAAGAATTCTGTGCCAATTTATGTAACACATATTCCATCTATATGGTGTTCTTCCTGTGGTACCCATGCTGGATTGTCAGGGGTATTTGCTAGAGCCCATCTCCTAAGACCATCTGAATTTTTATGAATATTACCAGATTTATGAACAATAGTCATATTTCCTCTATATTCTTGGATAGCAATTTGCCATCTCAGAATATGTCTATTTGGAGCTTTCATATTTAATAGAGATTTTACAGCATTACAGTCTGTAATCACATCAAATACTGTTCCATCCAAGTAATAATGTAATTTTTCTAAAGCCCACACTAAGCAGAGGCATTCCATTTGGCTTTCTCCATATCTTTCTTCTTTTGGCTTTATCTGTCTTGAAATAAAACAAATTGGTCCTTCTACTGGTTTATCATTGATAATTTGTGTCTGGTGTAGTGGAGCACCCAGTCCTTCTCCACAAGCATCAATGTAAAGCTTGAAGGGTAGTTTCCAATCTGGCATTAGAAGAAATGGGGCATTTGTTAAGGAATTTTTCAATTCTTCATATGCCTTGACTCTTTCTTCTGTCATTTCATAGGCTGTTTGTTGGTCACATAGCTTGTACAAGGATTTAGCAATTTTTGCAAAGTCCTTTATATGCTGTCTATAGTGACCAGAAAATCCTAGAAATGATTGCATTTCTTTTTTTGGTCTGAGGCATTGGCTTAAGTGGTACTGCTTCTACTTTATTCTTGTCTATGCCTAGACTAAGTCCAGATACAACATGTCCTAGTGCTTTTAATTGACTGTATGCAAAACAACACTTTTTCAAGGAAATTTTCATATTCATTTGGACTATTTTTTGTAGTAACCTTTCTAGTCTTGTAAGGTGATTTTCCCAAGTTTCTGAGCAAACTATCATATCATCAATATAAAAAATTAACCATCCTTCTGATAATTCTTCAGGAAATATGGTATTCATCATTCTTTGATAATGCGAAGGTGCCTTTTTTATGCCAAATTCCATTCTTAAGTATTCAAAAATTCCACAGTGAACTATTATCCTCAGTAGTTTTTTGGCATTTTTTTGTTAAGACATTTTTATGAAAACCCTTCAAGGCATCTATGGCTGTAATGAACTTAGCTTGTGACAATTGTGTCAATGTCTCATGGATTCTGGGTATTGGATACCTGTCTGGAATAGTATAGGTGTTCAGGGCTCTGAGGTCTCCTACCATCCTTGATTTTCCATTGTGCCGAGTGATAATGACAGGTGTAGTGAATTCTACCTGTTCATGATGTCCTACCTTTCTTAATACTCCAAGGTCCATCAATTCTTTGATGTGTACCTCCAGGGCTTCTCTAGCCCTTGGACTAGCTGGGTAAGCAGGTCTCCTTAGTAAAGGTGGGTAAGGTTCTTCCACTTCATGCCCAATTATGGCACCTAGTGGTTCTTTGTCAGTTGCAAAGGCATTTTTGTACTTAAATAAGAGGTTAATCAATTTTTCTTTCATTTTTTCTGTTAATTCTTGATTGAATTCTGCCTCTTTGAGTTGTTCAGATATAAAAAGTTCCTTTTCTGGAATTTTTTCTCCATTCTTAATAACTCTGATTTGTTTTTTGTTATTTAAGAAGCCAAACTTTTGTCTTTTGTTGTCTCCTATGGTAAAATATCTATCCTTTTGGTTAGAGATATCTATACCATAAATTGATAAGTAATCATTTCCAAGTATGAATTGATTACTAGTACAGTTGTCCATTACTACAAAATCTACTTTAATTCTGACACATTGTGAGGGATGAGGAAAAATTAGTGTTAAATCAATTATTCCAAGGGGCTTCATGCTCTCACTTGCACTACTAAATTTGACACCTTGTATTGGCATATGTTTTTCTTGCCAGTCTGGGACAATGGTTTTTGTAAAACTTTTACCAACACAGGTGCAATGTGTTCCTGTATCGAAGTTAGCCTTTCCTTCTTGGTTATCAACCATAACCATACTTATACTTGATTTTCCAGCTGTATCTCCCATTCCTCTTGCAGGTTTGGTTCTATAAATTTTGGCATCTTGTATATTTGTCAGGTTTTTGTCAGATGTCCCAACTTGTGGTAAGTTGGAGTTAACATCCAGTACTCCATAGATTATATCAATATTATTAATTTGTGCATTAATTATGTTGATTTCATCACTTTCAGAGCTTTCTGATTCTTCTGTCTCTTTTTCAGAGTCAGATTCCTCCTCTTTATCATTGTGGTTTTCTGTTTGCACAATTTCATTAATCTTTGCCTTTTTGAGAAAATTATTGGCTAAGTGTCCAATACCTCCACATTTACGCCATTTTCTTTGCTCATTATTGTTGGATGTATTGGGCTTGAAGGATTCTTTTGATTTATCTTTTTTGATAAATGGTTTATTTAGGCTTTGAGTGTCCAATTTTTGGTGTTGTCACTATATCTTCTAGTGCATTAATATACTCTTCTGTGGAGCATGGTTCTATACACCTGCTTCTCAGGGCATGTTCTAGCTCTCCTCCACATTTCTTGAGTATTTTCATGTGCACCATTTTTTGTGACATTTCTGGGTACAATTCATTAAGTCTTTCCACTTGTTTTAAGAACCAAGTTAAAGGTTTGTCTTTGTCTGGGTCAAAGAAAGAATTTCCAAATGCATTTTCTATTTTGTACCTCCAGGCATCATTAGCTCACTTGGTTATTATTTCTTGTTTCCACCAAGACCTGGTATTTTTGCCATTTGTTTGCCTTATGCCATAATACCATCTTTTTGCAGATTTTTCAAACAATGACTGTAATCTTGCAGTCATTAATTCATCTGGTATGGCATAATCTTCTTTCAGCATGTCAATTGTTTTGATAAATGACATGTGGTCATATTCACCTTCTCCTGTGAATTTTGGCCATTCTTTCAATTGAGGTGCTTCCTTCATTAAGACTTGGTTATTGTCTTGGTGACTCACACCGGGGCGAATCTCGTGTCAATTGTCGGCGATTGACTTCATGTCAAGGAAACGTCAAGCAGGATAAAAGTCGAGCTCACGTCAAGCGAAAATCAAGCAAACGTCGAGCACACGTCACACTCTGGTCTTACACCAAATCCTGTGACATCCAATAATATTGGTTCCCCTGTGCCTTCAACTCAGATTCCTCACCACCTGATCATCCCACAACCGTCCAATGATTGGTAAAAATTACACCAGACCCGCCTGTTTGCACACACACACATCAAAGATGTCCTTCAGCCAGTTTTGATGTAGGCGGGGGGTTTGACTTCACCAGGTAATCCATGAAGTGTGCGTGTGCATGCGCGGGGGCGGGTGCGTTTGCGGGTGTGGGTGGGTGGGCATGTGCATTGGCGTGTGCGGGTGGGTGTGCGTGTGCATTGGCGTGTGCGGGTGCGTGGGCATGTGCATTGGCGCGTGCGGGTGCACATGCGGGTGTGGGTACGCAAAAGCCGATTCTGCTTCCAACATGATGATGGTGCAGTTAGAAATTTTGGATGCTGTGAAAGGTGAGTGTGTGGGTCATTTGATCATTGGACTTGGCTTATTCACACTGTACCCAATGTCAAAATAGTAACTTCTTTGTGGCAATGTGAAATAATGGGCTTTGCTTGTCACAATGGCATGTCTCTGTCACTAAATTTTGAGGCAATTATTTCACTAGCAAAATTGCTAATGAAGCTGAGAGATTTGCATTTTTGTAGACTAAATATCATGAAATAACAGCTTTATCATTACAAGCAGTCCACATGACAGAGCTTTGTTATCATACAATCCACAGTTACCTTCTATTTCTTCTTCTGATATAATCAAGTGTCCATCATCAAAACCAACAGCTTTATAAATATTGAGATACAGCCAATCTGGTAGGAAATTCACATCAATCTTCAAAGTTTTTAAAATCAGAAAGTTATTGTTCAGTATGCTAGATGGCTCAGAGACTTTGAAAATGCTATCAATAATACCAAATTGTCGTGAGTTGCCCCTCAGAAAACATATCACACTGTTGCTGATATTTTTGGATTCAGTTGAAAATATATTGTTCCCAATATTAATGTTTGAAACTGGAAAATACCAAGGTGAGACAATCCTTGAAGTGGGAGGACTTGTGGATTGCACGGTAGTGTCTAAGCTGATCCAATCAACTATTTCCCTTGTTGCATGAAAAGTCTGTAAGGACTCAACCAGGCAATCATAATTTTGTTGGTCATGGCGGGATGGCTTGTTATATTTATGGTGATTGAACACGGCAGGTGGCTTTGATTCGAAAAGCTGTTTTATTTCACATGGCACAGATGGGGATTTCAGCACAACGGAAAGGTTGGAACATCGACAGATATGTTGAAGTAAGGTTTTATCTATATCATCTATTCAGAGTTGCAAAAAGTTAGTCTTATTCAGTTCAGGTGTTTAATCAATGTGAATATATTGATCTTATTAATTGACGTACATATCTTGTTATTTGTTGGCATCTTTGCAAATACTCCAATCAAGCGCTCATAACCCCATGTGGCTGAGGCTTGTTCTGGGCCCCAACGTTGGAAGAGTTTGGGAATATGATCAGCAAAATGATGATTTGGTTTACTTTTCTGTTTTGGGAACAGGTGTTGATTGGAAAGGCGGAATTTTTTCCAATGTTCAGCAAATTCAGTCGCATCATCTATTGAAACAGTCCAGCTTGTGGCAATGTTGATAGCACTAATCAAATGGAATGTATTCTTGGCTAGTTCATTTGCAAGTTCTTCTGACTGACCCATTTTTCTTTGAGTGTTGGCAGATTGGTGTGCATCTAATGACATCTGTTGACTGAGCATTAGAAATGGAATATAGACCTTATATAAGAGAGCCCATTCAGCGGCTTTTAAGCTACCATGAGAGGGGGAACCCATTTTGCGGGGAACTCTTGTCCATGATGAGGGAATTATGGTCTCAGATATGATTTGTCGGAGATGCTCAAGAGCCTCACCCTTGATCTGGTGATCGCTCAGTGCAGTGATATCCAATTCAGAGGGTATTTCAGAAGTGGGGATGTAATCGGCATCAAATGAAGGAATCTCCGCAGAACCACTAGATGGATGTTCTGTGTGAAGGGTGGGCATTGGGAAGTAGTTTTTCCGGGTGGAAGTAGTGGGGAGTGACTCATTTATTATTTTTGCTGCGTCTCTTCTCAGGGAGCGGGCCTCTCTCAATGTGATTTTATCAAGAGAGCTGTTGGAGGTCTTGGAATCTGAGTCTGAACTGTTGGTGTCATTGGATTTCCTGCGGGACCTGAAGTAAATTTTTGATTTTGCCTCTGGAATGCACAATTTGAAAGTTGCATGATCCTTCAAAATTCCAAGTATTAAATTATGCATTATGTCAAGATTAACCATTCTGGTTGCATCCCAATACGGAAGGTCTTCCAAAATTGAATATCGCACTCCATACTCAGAGAAAATTGCTTGTCTTTGTTGTGGGGTTGCCCGAAGCCATTTGGCAATGGTTGATTTATGATTTTGGTATGAGCGTGTGTAGTGAAATTGAGGACCAATTTCTTCAATTTGAGCTTTGTGAATGGTGCAAAAATTACAAAAGTGGTTTCCTGAATGGGAAATAAATCCAGTAAGCTTGCGCATGGCAACCACATCCGCAATGGCTGTGAGGATGGCAACACGGATAAAGGATCCTGATGGACCTGTTGAGGTGGGTGCAAAATGGTAGCCTTGCCATAGCTCTTTGAGCTCGTTGATGAGTGGCATTAATAGATAATTCAATTGAAGCGCAGTTGGCTCCTTCGGACCAGGGATGATTCCTGCAACATAGACATTCTTGGGCTTCAATCTTTCACTTGGGGGGAGATTAAGACAAATAAGCATGATAGGTCCAATGCTAGCCAACTGGGTTGACTTTCCATGTGCATTAAACCAGTCCACATATATGGAGAAGGCCAATGCACCAGGAATGGACATGAATGGGGGGTCATGGATATTTCTAGTGCCAGTGAAGCGTCTCCAGACCAATCCATCCCAGACGTCACGTTTTGGGGAATCTTCAGGAGTTTGGGATTGTTGATGTTGATGCAGAATGTCCATAATTCCAGCCCGCTGGAGAAATCTGGCAAGCCAATTTTTGAATGGTTGATAAATGAAATGTTTTGTTGGTATAAATTTTTGCTTCATGTTGGTTGTGTTTTGGGTGTGGGGTTCAGATGAATAGATGAATTTGCCTAATGATTGTGTGCAAGGGGGATGATGATCATTTGGGTCATTATGGGGTTGACAGTGGGGTTGGTCAGTTGTGACTGATTCAGTAAGGCCATTAAGAGAGAAACATTGAGGACAACATATATAGTTTTGAATCACTGGCTCCAATTGGAGATGTTCAAATATGGTACTCAGATCTTGAGGTATATGGAATGCAGGAGCGGGGGGACCAGCTGAGCTTGAGATACTGGACTTGATCAGCAGGTTCAGGGCGGGGTTGAGTATGCGTGAAGCCCTGCGGGGTAAATTATACCTTAATGATAGAATGGCAGATATTATCATTCCTAGGTCTTGTGGGGGAAGGGTTTGACTGCCACTATATGGTTTCTGTGCAGTTGAATTGAGACCCACTGGAGTTGGGAAAGTGCTTTGGGTCAAACGTGAATAATCAGCTGGGAAGATTTGATCCAATAGAATTTGTGGGCACCCAGATCCTGATGCAGAAGTAGGGATGTTTGGAAGAGATTTGGGTGCAATGGTTGATTTGAGCTTTTTAATGTGCTGTTTATATTGGAAAGGTGTGAAGGCAACTCCTTGCCTATCACCCTCAGGGGAAGAGTGTGTTTGAGTGTCACAACCATGGCAATTCACTTCCTTGGATCCCCATATGGCATATCAAGCCACAGTCCTTTTATGGCCAATTGGCCATATCCATCACCAGTGGCCAATATGGCCACGTCATCATCTTATGGACCATTTATGGCCATTTGTGTTTTGGGGCCTTCATGGCCCTTCACCTCAATCCAGCACCCATAGCGGCAATTTATGCCCAAATGGGTATTTCTGGTCATTTCCCTCAAAACCAGGGGAAATGGCCCAAATGGCTGTTTTTGGCCATTTGGGCTCATAATGCGCATTTGCGCATTTTTGCACATTTGCGCATTTTTGCGCATTTGCGCACTTTTGCGCATTTTGCGCATTTGCGCACTTTTTGCGCATTTTGCGCACTTTTGCGCATTTGCGCACTTTTTGCGCACTTTGCGCATTTGCGCATATTTGCGCACTTTTGCGCATTTTGCGCATTTTTGGGCACTTTGCGCATTTGCCCACTTTTGCGCATTTTGCGCATTTTTGCGCACTTTGACGCAAAGTGTCCAAAAGACACTTTCCCGCCTTTTGGGCCAGTTTTTGGCTGAGAACCCAAAAGTGGCCAAAAACCCCAAAAGGCCCAGAAACACAATTCCAAGCTCTGAAGCCATTACATCCATCCTTTTCCCTCTGCCTTTCCATCTCAAGACCTTTGGATGTAATCTTCTTGCCAATCAACCAATATGCCATAAATGATGTTATATATCATTGTGCATCATTTTTCAACAGCAATTCAATGGTGGCAATATCAAATTCTCATTTCAACATTCCAACATCTCATCACGTCATCAAGGCACCCAATCATTCAGAGGAATCATCAAGGCTCAAGAGCAAGTGTTTCAGCGTCAAAGACCAATGACGCCATCAAGCAGTCATTGGTTATTCTCACTCCAAGTATTCCTTCCAAGGGAATATTGTCAATTCATTCTCAAGTGTATTCAAGGGGCAGTGCCAAAAAGAAGTTGTCAAGTGTCAAAGCTCCACTCAATCCATCTTGGCAACCATATTCATTTCAATACAGTCTGGATTCATCAAGAACTGTATTTCATTTTCAATCAAGGGAAATTCATTCAGCTCAATTCAATTTCAACATTAGCCAGCTGTATCAATTCCCAAAAGAATCAATACAGCCTCAAGGATCAATACAGATCAGTTTTCAGCCTGAAGAACTCAAGCTCCCAACTTTTCACATATACCGGCTACCCTTTCCACCCTGGGGGGGTTTTCCCCAGTTAATTAATATATTTTGATTTTATTTTATCTCTATTTTCTTTTCACTTTAGTTAAGCAAATACTGATATTATTAAGTCAGTCATTTAGCACCTTTCTCTTTTCTCTTTCTTCGCCTGTCAATGGATATTTGGTGGTCATATCCTTACTAATTCCATTATTCATTTTTGGCAGGTTGAAACAGTGATTAAGGACTTACTTGGTTGGCTCTTTGGCCATTTGGCTTCCCTTTCCTCTTTTGCATCTCATCTTGTACCTGCATATCTTTAGAGGACGTCATTCTTATTACTTTTATTCTTTATCCTTTTGGAGTTTTCCAAGTGAGTTCCCTGATTGCTGAGTGCCAGGCCACTCTTTTATTTCTGTCCAAGAGCCCCTGTGACATTGAGTTGAGCAGTGTTGACACATGCATATACGCATTGAGGAATATGGCCGGGTTGTCATTGCTGCAGGAATTGGGAGTACGGTTGGTTTGTGTATAAATATCTATGGCTGATGTGAAAGTGTTTAGGAGTGTTATTAATTGGCAAAAAAATTGAGTGAGTATTTATGAAGGGGGAGATGATTTGAGCCATCTGAGAATTTTATCCCATTTGTAATGGTGTGTGAGCTGCAGCTGATGGAGTGTAACATGTCTCATCTGGATGGCGGAATTGGTTAGGAGTTTAATTGGGTAAAATGCCATGCTGCTCAATGCTCATACATATACTATTTTATTTACACATGGCGATAATGCGGTTTTGACCCTTGAGGGGTGTTCCAATAGGGATGTGTCAACATTGATTTGAGGGGATTGACATTCAAACCATGTACGCTGGCACGCCATCGTACATGGCTTGAACCGTATTACAGACATAACGATATAACTCTATTACATAAAAGGTTGGAGTGTACCTAAAGTCTTGGTATTTGGTTTGAGTGCAGCAGGCTTTTAATCGGTTGGAGTGTGATTTGGATTGTTTTGCCTTTCTTGTAAAGGTGATGTCTCTTTTGTGGGTAAATCCTTCATGAATATACCCCTTTACAGATGTACAATGCTGTGGAACTTCAATGCATATATTGGCAGTTTGGATAATTCACAAAATGTGACAATGGGGAGGCAGAAATGTTACCAAATACGATTACTTATGGATGATGGGTCCCCTTTGAGATCAAGGAAATATTACATTATATGGTGGAAGGCCGTGCCGGGTGGTTTCCGATAGAAGCGGAGGAGCTCAAGAGGAGGCAGGGAGGATTCTCCTAAAAAGAGGCTTATTGGATTTTCACGCAACACTTAGTTCCAACTATTCATAGAATTTCTCTATTCTAAATTTGAAAAGATTTCATCTCATATCACTCTATTTTATCATAATACTGAGGTGTTTTATCTAGTTAAAAATATTACTGTACTTTTTCGGCCCTTATGTCATCTTTCAAGTCACATAAATCCCGTTCAGGTTCTGTTCATGACTCAAATAGTGAATCTAGCATAGAATATGTTCAAACACAGTCACCATTGAGCCCCAACATTCCTCTCACAACCCCTATCGCATCCTCAATGAATGTATCAGGTCTTAACATTGATGTGGGCAATCCAAAGGCTCCAACTTCAAGCACTTGGTCGATCCCAAATATTTCCGTCACTCCAATTCCCCCAAATCCCACTAATACACAAATGCATGTGTCTGAGGGGCCGGAAGGCACACCTCAAATCTCATCACACGCTAATCCCCAATCAAAATTTCCACGTGAGTTCCTCCTTAATCCCGGTCGGAATCCAGTCGCATCCCAGGATCCCTTTGGCCAAAGTAAACAGCCAACCCTCAATATTCCATCAGGATCTCAGGTTCATGTGGTTCATGAAAGGCACGTGGATGGGGGACGACGAAAAAGACCATTGGAGAATGTAACTTGGAGTGGTCTGTCGGAGGGAAATCCAGGATTGACGCTTCATCAAAGTAAGTCATTTTAATTTCGGTGTATAACCTTTTTCACAATTTGATATGTTTGTTTCATGAGTTAGATATGGCACCTAAAGGCAAGTCAGTCCGATCTCAGGAGCCAATTGAAGATTGTGAGTATGACCAGTCTTCATTCATTTTTTGATGTGTTAACTGATGATGTGCATGGCAGGTGATGAACTGTATGCATCTTCACCTCTGGTCCATAAAGAGAAAGTCACTGGACGTCATCATCCATATTCCTCCAAACCAAGAACAGCTCATGCCAGTTCATCAAGAGAAAAAATGGTGGATGATGAGGATGAGAACATGTATCCGACTCAAATTGAAACAAATGATGAAGCAAGGAGTGACAATTTCACGGCGCATGATCATGGCACTCAGTCAAATAATGAGTTCACCCATCCTCAAATGCCCCTTGCCCAGAGTATGCTTGAACAATCCGAGGTCAGACAGCAAAGGAACCAGGCTCGTAAAGCTCACAATGTGGCGAAACGTGCAAGCCAGAAGGAGCAACAAAAATGGATGAAAGCAGAACTTCCAGAGAATGTCCATGGAATGAGATCAGCAGTACATGCACATTGCCTGTTCCTACTCAAAGTTAGGGATAAGGATTTTTCCTCACTACCAGCACCACCAAGCACAGAAGAGCGTGAGATTGCAATTCAAGTGGCTGGTCATCTCGGTTATGTCCCCGAGGATGTTTTCAATGAGCCATCAACACAGGTTCAGTCTCAGGGTTTCCAAAGCTACTGCGAAAATGAGCTCCACAAGCTAGGACTAAAGCGATTCACTTGGGACTGGGAGAGCTCATGGCAACATCCGTTCAATGAGCTGATGTCTATGGTGTTTTACCATACATTCCGTCTTGCACTGGTCAGCACCGAGTATCATCATTACTGTTGGAATAAGGATCATAATAACTATGGGGTCGTAGCGGCTTTAATGGAGCGATATTTCACTTATTTGAAAAGAGAATGGAAGTCTATTAAAAAGGATGCCGAGTATTTGGTTAAAAAGAAGGAGAATCAAAAACTCGCAAAGATTCGTCAAAGGGTTAGTTAATGTCTCTCTTCTTCATTGTGAGAAAAGACTGATCATGATCTACTTCATTATGTGCAGACCTGTGAGCGCCGTCGTGAATGGTGTGATACGGCTAAATTTCCCATTCTAGCATCACAATTCAATGACCCTCGAGTATGTTCAGATACTGAGGAGGTACTGGAAAATGGCCGTCAAGTTTACCGCAAAGTGGGATTACGCTGGCACTCCCAGTTATTTAATGAATTGGTATTAAAAATGGATCGAGACATAGAGTTTTGTAATCGCATTAAAAAAAAGGGTAAAAAAACTATTGATAGATTGCCAGAATTACGATTGACAGATGATGGTGATATTCCAGAAGGCTTATCATTTCAGGTATTTGATCAAGATTGGCTCAAAGGCTGTAGTAAGATGCAAACTAGCGCCCTCAAGATACTTGACATGCCAGTTATTAGGCCTAATGGTGATGCTCTGCAATAACTTAGTAATATAAATGTATAGCACCATTACAAATTAACATTTTGTGAATTATTTGTGCAGGTGTAATACAATCTGAGTATTAATCCTTAAAGATGCAACTTGCTAAATATGTCAGAATATAGACAATATGAGTTGGACTGTATCACCGTCTCCCTTAGAAATAATACTCTATTGCTCATTTTCATTGAGAAAATATTGAAGGAGTTCGATCCAACTCATGGTGTTCATAATTGTGGACCTATGCCAGGGTAAACAAGAGTTATCAACTTGGTCAAACACAAATTATATAATATCAGTAAGGCTCACGCAGTTAATGATTTTTTCTTTTCTTGGACCTATTGGTGTTTGGAAAATGGCATTTCCATAAGGAAGGATTTTAGAATAGCAATACAATTAGGGTCAAAGATGATCTTGAAAGGTACCTTCCGCATGTTGACCTCAACTGAATGAGGAGTTATATAGTGGATGACCTTTACAGGTTGTTGTTGGCCAATACGATGGAGTCGATCAACAGCCTGAGCCTCAATGGCTGGGTTCCAATTGGGCTCCTGGAAATGTGGATGTCAGGGGCCGCAAATCAGGGCAGAATTTTGGGGGTCCCCTCACCATTAAATAGACCGTATTCGCACAAGTTATATTGAGGCCATTTCCAGCTGCGGCAATGGATGCAATCAGTACTTCACATTCAGGATTATTGAAGAAATTCTCCAGTGCCTTCTCCTGTGCTCGTGCTGTAATTGTTCCATCAATTTGTGCTGAAAGGATAGAGTGATGGGCAAGGGCAATACCAATTCTACAATATGAAAAAGTCAGATGGATTCAATTGGTAATGGATGCATATTAGAATTAACGCACAAATCTAGAAATTGGGTCCATTGGGAGTAAACCACCAATTTGGTTGGACCACACCTTGTTTGTTTGTTCTTCATTAAGCTTTGTAGGAGGTGTGCAATTTTACTACTCATCATGCATGTTTCGACATCCACAAGAGTTCGTGTGATTGTTGGCGATTTATCCTGAGTGCTCCTGCCCTCGGGGTCTTCCAAATCCGCCTCCGCAATTGTGTTAAGCATGATGTGATGGTTACAACATATTCGCAGCTTATTAATATTTCTGAAAAATTCTCCTGGTCCTTTGCTTTTGGATGATAGGAATTCTTCATATAATATGGAATATTCTTGCTGCATGGTCGGGTTGAGTGGGAGCAGCTCATAATGATGGCTAATAGTGGGGAGGGATTCGAGATGTGTGGTTTTGGTGCGGCGCAAACTTAAATGCCGCAATGCCAAATGCAAGATATCATTGCAACCTTTTGAAAGACTACTCAGGATGAATGGTGACCAGTTATCTTGATCGGCGCTCTGGGGTTGAGTGATGAATGATATTATGCCCAAAAGGTCATAAATGGTGTTGTGAATAGGTGTGCCCGTTAAACATATTCGGCGGGATGAAAGGAGGCTATTAATGGCATGGTGAGTGGCAGTGTATTGAGAGCGAATATAGCTATAAGAGGGGGAAAGGGTTATTGGATATAAAAGGTAATTTGAATCATTTAAGCTCAGCCACTCACTGTGCTTCATCCAAGATTATACGATGCCAATTGATTTGAAAAATGAATGATGTAGAGGGATTGGTTTGCTTAAATTCTTGGGTGATAGTATTGTAAGAAGTGATGATGATATCATATTTTAAGATGTCGTCTTTGGATAATGAGTGACGAGTGGGACCATGGTAGATTTTGGAATGCAGCGCTCCAGCCTGAGCATGCTTGGATATTTCTGATTGCCAGTTGGTAATTAAGCGAGGGGGGCAGATGATCATGGTGGGCGTGGAGCAATGGGGGTTTGCAATCATCCGCTCTTTGGAGGTACCAATTAGAGCAATGGCCTGAATGGTTTTACCTAATCCCATATCATCCGCGAGCAGTCCCCCAAGAGGGGTATTGGTCGAAAGGGATTCAAATGAGCTAACGACCCTGTTTGTAATGATGTGCCTGGCATTGAAAGTGGATCCTGGGGGTGAGGTGGCCCAAAGGTTACGGGCTGATTGGCCATTGGGTATTTCTCGATCCCAGAGAAAAGCTAGTCCGGTCTTTTGATGAGGGAGGAGGGGGGTTTGAATAATGGCATGGGGAGGTCTGATCCACTGGGTAATTGTATCAGTTTCTGCTTGGAAACCAATGATGAAACAGCAGGATATGAAACTGGCGTCGAGCTTGAAGCGGGAAATGTCGGAGTGAAGAGTTGACATTGACTATGAGTATCAAAGTCATATTCTTTGCGCATTTTAAGCTTGAAATCTTGTGTTCGAAAGCTTTCCATTATGAATAAAATGTTTGGATACCTTGTGAAGAACATCAATGCTAGATTGGGTTTCTGAGATGAGGAGGGATCATTTGCATCAGTCATAAATACTCCCTCAACGAATAATATTTGAGAAGGATTGGATTGGCAATTTTCAATCCATGCGCCACCAGGACCACAGTGCATGAACGTTTTTGGTTCCCCAAGGAATGGTATCAACGTTTTGGAAAGGGTTCCAGGTAGAGAGCCAATAGCATGCTGGTGATTGGGGAGATAAACAAATATGTTGTGTTGATTGTGCCATATGATAATCCAAGAGGCTAAGTGGGAATCCTCAGGATTTAAGGCTATATCACTATTTATTTGAATACAAATATTAATCATCCCAATGCAAAGTGGTTGTGAAGGAGTTGACATGATGGCTATTTGAAATTATTCGGGGACAGTTGGAAGTTATATGATCGGGAGGGGTTAGCTAAAGGGAATGAAGAGGAATAAGCGCAGGTGGGAAACTTATATGAGTGGCAGCCACAGGCCAAAAGGGGGATGGCCTGTGGTTACGTGCATGGTCTTGGGCCTCTTGGGCTCATAATTTTCATATCCGATTTGGGGCATATATCAAGGCAAGGTGGCCAAAATGTGGGTGCACCGATATGACTGCTGGATCTGAAGCAAGGTACAAATCCTTTGGTGGAACAAGGTTGACATTAGCATATCCGAAATTGGGTGGGTTGTAGCAACTTATTGTGGAGGGCATATTAGACGCATGCAGTCATGTTCGCTGGTGTGACTGCGAACATGGATGCATATCTTCCCCAGGTTAATTGTCGCACAGGGACCTACTGGGCAATGTTGGCCATTTCAAAGGGCAATCTCACTGTGGGGATGTTTGTGTGTGGTTGGGTGAGATATGTTCGGTGGCGTGCCACCGAACATGACTTTGGTTTTGCGTGAAGTTTTCTGATGACGGATTCAAACTGGGCTTCAGGGGGGGAAGTGTGGCATGATCAAAGGGGGCACCGACCGTGAGGCATGATCCACATCTACATTCACCCCTATTGCGTTTGAGGAGGCAGTTTATCCCCCGAGATTGGGATCACGGTCTTTGCCTCACGCATGTACAAAACTCCGGAGAAAGAGGCCACCCACCCAAGGGAATTTCTGGCTGCAAGCCAGGTGCCACAACTTGCGCGGGGTGTGTGAGGACGTGAAGAAAATTACCCGCGGTGGGAGATACCCACGCAAACATAACCAGCCTCAGCAATCATAGGCTGGGATTATTCTGATGTGGATGAGGCTGAAGCAAATCCACACTGATTGGCCTCAGGTTTCCACGCGCAAGCGGGTGAGCGTCTGCAGTAAAGCTGACCACCCGACCAAGAAACTAGGCGGTCGGAACACTGGCAGTAAAATGTCTTCCAGGTGTGTGAAAGCTGCCTGTGTATGACCGATTGGGGGTGCATATGAAAGCGTGTGGCTGCCCAACAATGAACAAGCAGGGCCACTCATTGTTGGCCCGACAATGGCACCGGAGTGAATCCATTGTTTGTGTATTACCCAAATAATAAGTCATCCCATTATGACCCACTTTCATTAACTCGGATTACACCCGCGTCTATGCCATTGTTAGGCAGAGCTCTGCAAAAAGGTGCACCAAAGGGATGCAGTTGAGATATATGACTCAATGGCTTGACGTGATTTTCATGTTACATTGCTGAACAGCTTTTGCTCTGCCCCGCAGCATACATTTACACAGGTGTACTGCGTACTACAGTGTTGGCTGTACAGATCAGGAAGGTGTTATACTACTTGAGCCTGCATGCATATAGCGAATGTGCATGCACCTTCCGATCGTTTGCATATACGTAGCTCATGTGCCACATGCTCAGCTTCGCATCTCACCCGATTTTCACACGCAAGCTGAGCATATCATGTTCAAAAGCACCGTGTGAAAGTGCTCAGTAAAGCCATTGAATGAACTATTTTTGCAATAGTTCATTGGAAGGCTCAGTTTGGAGCACTTCACCAAAGCGTGTGAAATGCTGCAGCTGGCTGAAATGTCACCCGATGCTGTGCCAAATGCTCAGATTGTGGGCATACAAAAACGACTGAGCAATGGCTCAGCATGGTGCATTTGATATTGTTATATCAATAGTTGAATAACTGTGCCATTAAAATGTTCAGCCACTGAGAATTTCAATTATGACCCGAAAGCAAACCTGAGCAATGGGTCGAGGCAAGCTCACGCTATATTCACTTGTGTTACAGCCCCCCCCTTTGTTCACATACTATTACCAAGCCATACGGCTGGTAATATTGCCGCGGTCACTTGTGACCAAATGCACTGGGTGCATTTCTGCATGGGTCACTTGTGCATTCCACCCACAATGCACATTCAACAAGGGCCTCACGACCACCCTCCCGGGTGATCGGGTGGCTATTTAAGGAAAGAAACGGGATTTGACTGAGTATTGCAATACTCAGCGGTGCATTTGATATTGTTATATCAATAGTTGAATAACTGTGCAATTAAAATGTTCAGCCACTGAGCATTTCAATTATGACCCGAAAGCAAACCTGAGCAATGGGTCGAGGCAAGCTCACGCTGTATTCACTTGTCTTACAGCCCCCCCTTTGTTCAAAGACTATCACCAGGCCATACAGCCGGTGATCTTGCCGCGGTCACTTGTGACCAAATGCACTGGGTGCATTTCTGCATGAGTCACTTGTGCATTGCACGTTGAATGCACATTCAACAAGGGCCTCACGACCACCCTCCTGGGTGATCGGGTGGCAATTTAAGGAAACAAAGGGGATTTGACTCAGCTTGACAATTCAATAAATTGCAATACTCAGCCAGACCCCCATTGTTCTTCTGCCTCACGCGAGCATTCGCTGAGACTCAGCTTCAATTTTGCCCACATGCCTTGAAGCTGAGACTCTTGCGGGTGCTGAAACTGCTGAGATCGTCTCAGCTTCACCATGGTATAAAAGACCATCTTCACACGACACGCACTTCACTTTCTTTCTCACCCGCTCCACTTCGTTCAACCTCACCCGCGTTTGTCCTTGTGCGTATTCCCCCTCGTCTTCCTGCCTTTCCAGTCTTTTCTTTTGCACTCGACTAACCCCACTCCCCTTCCTGCTCGCTTTTTGTTTATTCTTCTGATCCGTTCAGAAGCTCCCTTCTATCCACCTCGTGCGTTACCTCTTTTTTTAACTTTTGTCAACATTATGTACCGATATTAATATTTTTCTTTCTTCACGACTTCCTTCCAGAGTTTTAAAAACTTCCGACTAGAGCGTTTTCAATTTGCTTCCATTTTAAATTTATATAATTCATCGTATGCCTTCATTTTCTTTCTTGATTGTTTACTTTGTATGCAGTTACTAACCTCGCTTGTTTTGTTTTTAGATGTCGTGCACTTTATGCACCAAGCGGGGTATCCCCTGCATTCGTTCCTCGACGACGAACAACGCTTGTGATGCTTGCCGACAAGCACACAAGAAATGTTCGTTCGTTGTCCGCCCCTTCCGACCACGAGGCCAGAGGAGTTCTTGCCGAAGACGCCCTCGCGAGGACTCCTTTGTGGTCGACGATGATGAAACCATTTCCGAGCGTGAATGGACTCCGGGCCCCCAAACAGGCCAACGGGAACGATTCCGGACGATTAGCCCTGTCCCCTCCAGTATCGATTTGTCCACTCCCCCTCCTAGGCCACCATCCGATGGTCACTTCACTCCTTGACCGGAGCGAAGTGATTATCCGGCCAATGAAGGATGGCGATGGCGAGAGGACATTCGAGCTTGGGCTGATCGTCACCATGTCTTGTCACCGATGGGATTCAAACGCCAAAGTAAGTTTTATTTCTCCTCCTTATCTCATTTATCTTCACGCAATAATATTGACTTTTTTCCATTTCTCATAGAACAAAACCCCCCGAATCCCCCCCGACAAGACTCTCCCGTTGCTAGTTTGCCTCGCGAGCAAACCCCCCGGCAACCCACTCCAGGCCCGAGTGGCACCCGATGGTCTGAGGAATTATTCCGCGGTAAGCAGCCAAAGTTTCATTTCATTTTCACTTTCACTTTCGAGTCGAGTGAACTGACTCTTCCTCCTTTTTTAGAACCCTCCCGAACCGAAGAGCCACCTATTCCTGGCCCAAGTCCAGCGTCCCAACAACCTGAAGACAATACGACTCGTGAGCCAGAACCTGAGGTGGCTCCTACGCAATCCACGGAGAAACCTTTTGGTAAGTCACCACTTCTCCTTCTTCACTCTTCTCAACTTTTCCTCACCATTTTTTCAACCGTCTCCAGATCGTCCTGCCACTCCTCGCTCGATAATCATCATCGACGATACGCCCGTGGGATCCCCAGTTCCCCATCCCCCTTCTTCTTACCCGACTCGCCCACCTTCCCCTTCCATTCCCCCCCCCCTCCATTCCAACCCCGGTTCCCTCCCCAGAGATCCCTTCCAGTGCCCCCGAGAACCCCAACGCCTCCTCCCCACCGGTGCCAAGCTTGTCTCATTCCCACGATGACGCTCGCCAGGAATTCACCGACCTGCGACCGACCCTAATGATTCCTCGAGCAATCGTCCACGATTCGATCAACCGAATCTTGTTGGAGCATCGTCGCTTGCTCCACATGATTCCTTTCGTGGATGCAACTCATCGAAATGAGATGCACCGGGACTTCCGGGACGAACTCAACCGCCTCCTTGCCCAGGCACTGGAGGCTTATCCAAAGGAGGACATAACCGGGATAGTCTCCAAATTCCTCGAAAAATAAAAAATTAAAAAAAAAAATCCCATTATTTCCACTTTTTGTCATTTTTAATACTCTCTTTCAAATAAATTATTATTTGTAATCAATTATTATTATGTTCAAATTCTATTACATTCTTTGTTCACGTAAAAATTACTTATTTCCTCCTTAGAGAAAAACCCTGATTGCGTGAGAATTATTTTTGTAAGTGCCCCACCAAGAGTTTGAGTGAGTATTTGTTTTCGTGAACCTCTTTTTCTCAAAATGCGCCAATAGTTGCCGTTATCCTCTCCTATATTTTCTTCTTCCATGGTTTAGAGCCATCCCCATTCTTAACTGTAAAAAAGCGGCAGGTTCCCGTATCTGAGCAATCCAGTCCAGATTCGTGAAACATGGCCTTTCCTATGGTCACACGCTATTAATCTTACTCATGTATTGAATTGTTTAAATTGTCTGGAACCTTCACAAGCGTAAGGATTGGCGTGTGACTTGTTGGGAGCCTGCACAGGCGTAAGGATTGGCGTGTGAATTGTTGGGAGCCTGCACAGGCATAAGGATTGGCGTGTGAATTTTCGGGAGCCTGCACAGGCGTAAGAATTTGTCAGCATTGTTGGCAACCTTCCCAAGCGTAAGGATTGGCATGTGAATCGTCGGAAGCCTGTACAGGCATAAGGAATTTTAGCACTTTTGGGACCCTTCACAAGCATAAGGATTGGCGTGTGAATTGTTGGGAGCCTGCACAGGCGTAAGAATTGGCGTGTGAATTCTTGGGATCCTGCACAGGCCAAGAAAATTTCAGCATTGTGGGGAAGCTTCACAAGCGTTATAATTGGCGTGTGAATCGTCGAAAGCCTGTAAAGGCGTAAGCATTGGCGTGTAAATTTTCGGGAGCCTGCACAGGCCCAAGGATTTGCGTGTGTAGCGCTGGCACCCCGCATAGGCGTAAGGAACTTTTAGCATTCTCAGAACCTGCACAAGCATAAGGATTTGCGTGTGAAGCATTGGCATCCTGGACAATAGCAACAAACCAGGACAGATGTACGATGGCATGCCACCGTACATAATCCACTTCACCCCTTTTTCATGTCAGACACCCCATCTCCCGCACTCTAATCCATCCAATCCTGGTGTATATTGTCCTCTGCCTTATCCCACCATTACTTACCCAACCCACATGCAAATCTCCTCATTCTTTGAATTGGCATGAGATTGTATTAACATCCCTGATTTGATAGCCCGCTCTCTCGGCAATCTCATAATAGCCATGTCTTTTTTGACGCATTGTTTTTGCTAACCTGCTTGAGCATTGTGCGGACATACCCACTAGTGTCATGCTTTCGTTGTCCTGTGCTGGATCAGTATAATGAACAAATGTACTACTGGCCCACACTACCTGAATGAGCCCATGACATGCGGATAGATCAATCCAAAAATGTTCATTTGGGAAAATCAATTTTCCACCTGTACACCGCTTTGACGCATCTCTTTGAATTTGGCCAGTCCGCTTATCAGCTTGAAACCACCATCCCGAAGCATACAGCGATGCATCCTTATCAAGATGAGGTGAATTTTTGAATCCATTCATGGTGAAAGTGAGTGCGGAAGCGAATTCGAATGCACCCTGATTTGCCAGAATATTGCCTTCATAGTTGACTTGATCAAAAGACGGAACCCCCAATGAATTGTAGAAATTTTGAATCTTCTCAAACAAATTATCCCCAACATATCGTAAGGATTGACCTAGAATGCGACCCACCGAGCTAAGATTGGCACCTCGGTCCCGCCATTCATCTTTTGCATTTTCAATTTTGCCAGCACTTCCATACAAACCAAATTGTTCATTCTTCGTGGTGCATTTGTGCCACCCAATCGCGAACATAAATCCCTCCAGTAATTCTCCATTTGTTGCAATAGGGTCAGTGAACCTCTTTTCGCGAAATAAGAATTGTGATAATTCATCCCATTGATTGACCTCGACTTCACTCATTGTTGTGAATGGTCGGAATTCGACAAGGGCAATGAGTAATCCGGTTGAAGAGAAAATTGCCACACGCCCAAAGTGAATGCGTTTGATCTGATTGACATCCACAAGCCTCCGAATTTCACTTGGGGTGATATTTGCTGATACTGGCATTGATATTTGTGCTGTTGGGCGAGAGGAGGAAAACAACCTATTCATTCGGGTCGTTTTGCGCTCATTTGTCTTTTGGGATCTGCTACTATTCCCGAGTGGTTGAGGGATCACTATGTGTTGAAGCACACAAGATATCAGATACTGCCAAGGAGCTTTCTTCGGCACACATCCTTTGACTTCCCTGTTGGAGCCCACATGACATTGGCACAATCTGAACCGACTAAAGCCAATGTTCTTCCGTGGGGCTCAATGAGGGTGCCACATAAATGTGGAAGCATATATATATATCTATATATATACACTGAGATTAAGCGAGAAACTCACACTTTCCTTCCTCAGCCCGTCGCTTTCTCGCGAGTTCCCTTTTACGCTCTTTTCCTTTTTTTGTGAATGGCATGCTTGCAGCAGAAAATGAAATGAAACCAAATGATTACTGATTTATTAATACCACCTAAATTGAATTGCGGACGATGAATCTTTTTTAATTGCGGCTAAAAAGAAAGATCACACCTGACCTTCGCGAATTCGCGATCTCAAATACCTGAACCTAAAAATTGCAGTGGATAGTGCATTATTCAATTTGACATATTGATGTTCCCATGCAATCACTTTCCAATCCAACCATTTGGAATATTGCAAGCACACGCAAATGAAATATGCATCCTGCTGCGGATCCCTAGTTATCCCAGTCCTCTTGAAAGACACAGTAACATTTTGCCTATTATGGGCTGGCGGGAAGTGATAAACGCAACTTCCCGCAATGCCCCCGCGTGTGCTACTTGCGGGCACAACGCCTGACCCAGCTTGCGTCTTGTCGGAGTCTTTGCAATGATGTACAGAGGCATGCCACCGTACAATTATTATTGGTACTCAGACTGTGGCATCCGGGAAGTAGTAGGATAGGAAGTCATGATTATTAAATTCATAAATAACTTTGTAAAAATAAATTACAATCTATCTAGTACAAAGCTAATTTAAAACGGGTCAATCCTGGTTGTGAGTTTAGCTGACCTGGGTACCGTCAAGGTGACCTCATCACTTGAACCAAGACCGCGTTTCACCACCCAGGCATCACCAAAGTCTAATACTAAGCATCGTGCAAATTCAAATCTAAGAGGTACAGTGGGGTTAAAAGACTCTGATGAGAAGAAACTTTTATTCAGTAAATTACATATATACTTATTAGTACGTAGCCACACTGGCTCCACTAGATTTTTACCCTCTGAAAGTTTTGCGGAAATGTCAATTAGTGCTAAAGCCCCTTTAACTGAGCTTGTTCTCCAGTCATCTGAGCATACCATCAAACCACGAACCCCCGCCGCACAGAATGCCGCTAATATACCATAGCAAATTCGATTTATTCCAAGATTCTTGTGATACGCCAAAAGATCTTTGATGGCCTCATTTTTTTTTGAGTTCGTGAGTTTGCCTTTGATGCCATTAACTTCGACCTTTGTATGTGCACGTACCATGTTGTACGCAATCATCAAATGGATAACTGTATCCATTAGATCCTCCAGGTTCTTGTGCGGCTTTGTGGATATCTCATTGTCAGCCCCGCCACCTTCAATGCTGAGTTGGGTTGCACGTTGCTTCGATTTACTCAAGCAGGAGGCAAGGTATTCAACTGCTCCGCGTTCGAGTCCAAGAGGATCGGTCAAATTTGATGTTGGTGCAACATATGGTTTGGGTGCAATCACATCGTATGAGACTAAACTAATGGATTCAAACATAACATTTGCCCAAAAATTTTTAACTGGATTCGCGGGGTAAAGAAGGCTCTGAACCATTTTGAAGAAGGAGTGTTCAGATTTTGGGAGATTATCTGGAGGTTTAGCTGATTCCTTCATCAATTTGAGATTCCAAATGTTGTGATTAAAAAATGCTTCTGTTTCGGTTGGCTTAAAAAAATCTAACCCTGTATATTGCAATTTATATCACCAGTCAACAGCCAATAATCAAGTATCATGCACAAAGATAAAAAAAAACTCACCTGCCATCTCAAGGTCCTGCAGCCAAGCCGACATTTTAAGATCTCGGTTACTGATCACCTTAATACCAACGGGCAGGAATGTATGAGCATCCTTTGTTGGTAAATTGTCCCATCTATTTTTGTAAATCCTATTGATATTATCAAGCCCCCTTTTCCATGATTGTTGAGAAATATTGGAATGATAATTCAAAATGCCTGCAGACTCTTCCATGCGGGATAAAAATATTCCTTGAAAATTCGCAGCGGATGACACTTTGGGCTCAGCGTCGGGAATTATATCAGTCATATCTCGTCCCATTGTATCATGTTTAATTGTTTCCCTTTCTTGAAAGGCTTGAATATTCCAAGGAGAGGCGGGAGGGGTTGCATCATGCATTGTTTCATTGGGTATCGGGGGCTTTCAGTATGTGGAGCTTCATCATGGATTGTTTCATTGAGTATTGGGGGGGGTTCAGTATGCGGAGGTTGATTATCAATATGGTCCCCTTCAACATTGATAATTTCATGACCTTGATTGCGAGAATCGTTTGCGGCTTCAAAGGTACGGCGTTTTTTGTTTGTTTTTTTGGTCGCATGTATATTTGGTCTTTTTCCTAATCCTTTGCCTGGAAATCCAATTACAACTTGAGATCCTTCAGGTAGAGATTCTCCCACCTCCACACCTGCCCATATATTGTAAGCAGCTATTTTTATCAATTTTGTTTTGAATTATTAATGGACTTACGGTTCAAATCCATTTTGAGGAGGCTCATGGCTTCAGCAATCTTTTGACGCACATAATCAGGAATTTTACTATCATTTTGAATTTTTTCGAGCCTTGGGATTGTTTGAGCAATGTTGGAGACAAATTGTTCCTTGGATATAATTTCCACCTCCCCACTGAAAATTACATCATCTTGCCCATCATCTTCTGTCGGTGCACAAGGTTCAACAGTCTTTTCCTTCTCATAAGTTTTAAAATTTTGTTTCTGAGAGCTTGGAGGTTTACCTGAAATAAAGGCTATGACACAATATCAGGTTTTGAGAGATTAGAAATACTCAAGATGGATGTATACTCACATTCTGGAAGAACTGGTGGATCTTGATTATCTTCATGTGACTGGCTCTCTACTTCAATGCCTAATTCACGACTACTGGCCATATCAGAGATTTCACTTCCACTCTCTGGGGCTGAAGTTGGTCGTTCATTGAATTCAGTTGAATTTCCCGGGGTTCGGGCCATAGCGGAGGTAGTTTATTAAGCAAATAGATGTTGACGAGTTGATTGATAACTTGTTTGAAAATTTTTGAATAAAAAGATCCAAATTGAAGAAAAAAGGTGCAAGTAAAATAATCGCATTTGCAAAATGCGATTTGGCGGGAAATTGAAGGAGGCAATGTTTTGCAACTTATTTCATATCATGCAAATGAAATCACTTCCCTGTGAGACATTGAATAAAGTTGACTAGTGAGAAACCTACTAAAGTCAACTTTTGAACTATTCAACGCTCATGAGGTAAGGACTAAGCAAAGTGTTCCATTTGAATGATATGAAATAAAATGGTTTTGTCGCCGAAAAAGGAGACACAATTCTTGTCTTAAATAGTCCACTTATTAGGTTTTAATTTATGAGTCTCATGATTTAAACCCTAACCACAACATTGTGAATATACTGACCAATTTCCCCTGAGGTCCTGTTGGCAGAGAAGGCCACTCAACATATTTCGGCGATGGCGTCCATTGTGTACGCCAACAAGCCACCGTACACTATGGATGTAGTACGGAAGCGTAAGGATAAGTCGTGTCGGGAGCATGTTGAGAGGCACTCCGCGAGCGTAAGGATAGGTGGTTTCGGGAGCATGTCGGGAGGGCAGCACACAAGCGTAAGAATAAGTGGTGTTGGGAGGGCACTACACAAGCGTAAGGATAAGTGGTGTCGGGAGCATGTCGGGAGTGCACTCCGCGAGCGTAAGGATGGTAAGCAGTGTCGGGAGGGCACTACACAAGCGTAAGGATAAGCAGTGTCGGGAGCATGTCGGGAGGGCACTACACAAGCATAAGGATAAGCAGTGTCGGGAGCATGTTGGGAGGGCACTAAACAAGCGTAAGGATAAGCAGTGTCGGGAGCATGTCGGGAGGGCACTTGAGCGAGCGTAAGGATAAGTGATGTCGGGAGCATGTCGGGAGTGCACTCTGCGAGCGTAATGATTGTAAGCAGTGTCGGGAGCATATCGGGAGGGCACTTGAGGGAGCGTAAGGATAAGTGATGTCGGGAGCATGTCGGGAGTGCACTACACAAGCGTAGGGATTAGCAGTGTCGGGAGCATGTCGGGAGGGCACTTGAGCGAGCGTAAGGATAAGTGATGTCGGGAGTGCACTCCGCGAGCGTAATGATCGTAAGCAGTGTCGGGAGCATATCGGGAGGGCACTTGAGCGAGCGTAAGGATAAGTGATGTCGGGAGCATGTCGGGAGTGCACCACGTGAGCATAAAGATGGTATGGGCGGGGGTGTGAAAGCGTAAGGAGTGGTGAGGACGGAGATGGGGGGGCAGTGTCGGAGTCTCATCTGGAGGGCGGTGCGGGCTCGTAAGCATGCAAAGCATCGGGGAGGATTAGGTGGGGATGCGGAAGCCAATGAAGTGAAATTACCCAAACATTGTGAATAGTGTTGAAATGGGTTTGGGCTTTGAGTGACATTCGCATGTGACACATGTGACAATTGACGTTGTCTTGACGCTGACGTGATGTGACCCACTAAATCCAGTGACTATAAAGTGACACTAACGCGACTGAAGCAAGATTTTATACTGACAGCGGTGCGACGTGAAGTCAATCGCCAACGATTGACGCAAGATTCGCCCTGGTGTCAAGTCTGTTATGAATGGATTTGTTAATTCCTCTTTAGGTTTAACAGGGCTTCTTATGTAAGAAAATGGTGTTGATAACTTTGGCATATTTAAGTTAGCCTCATTAATTTTATCCATTTTTTCAGTAATAAGCTTTATTTCACTTTGAATGTCATCTTTCAGATTCATTCTTGCTTCATCACTCTTTTCCACATTGTCCAAACGTAATTTTTGGTGTGATGAAGTCTTTTCTTCAAATTTTTGTACAGAAATGCTTAATTTGTTTAATTTTTCTGTAAGATTATCACTACTTATGCCATAACCAATTGTCAAAGTTTTTTCTTTGATATCACTTATGTATTTGTACAACTCTTGTTGTCCTTGTATTAATTTCTGAGTATTGTCAATTAATACTTTTGGTTTATTATTTTCAATCATAAATTTTATGTTATCAATTTCTTTTTTATTTTGTACAACAAGTTTCGTTAAAGATGATAAGATATTATTTATTTCTTGGAAAGATAATAAACCATTTTTAATGTCTTTAAGAGGTAAAATACTATTTTTAAGCTCTGTTAAAGTATTTACAACATCAGGAGACAAGGTTATTTCTTTGGGAAATGGGGTTGTCTCATTATTTGTTCTTCTTTGTCTTTGAATTACATCAAAGTTCTGGCCATGTTGAAGACATTGTCCATGGCATCTTTTTGGATTTTGGGGATCCTGTAGCTTGGGGAATATGATTTTCTCCAATTCTTTTTCTTGTTCTTCTTCCTTTCTTGGGGAAGTGGGTTGACTTGGGGCTTCTTCCTTGGTTGCCTCCTTCTTTTTGGCATGGTACTCCTTGATCTTTTTGATTTGAGGTTTGGATGATAGTGGATTCCATCCATTGGAGTATCTCACTATTTCCTCCTCTTTGAGGAATTTTTTCAGGATTTGCCAGGAGTTCATCACTCCTTGGTGTATTTGGGGCAACATTGGCCAATCTTTGTCCTTGTACACTGTGTAGTACTGTTTGTACTGGCTCATGTAAATGTCTATTTGAGCCTTCTGAATGTGATTTGTACCTGTTTGAGTCACTCATACTTAGTTCCAATTAATGTTCAGATAGCATGGGCATTTCTGGGACTTGCCTTTGGGATAAGGCACTTCCTTGTGGGGATTCTGTTCCACTGGGGATATTGCCCTTCCTTTTCCCTTTTGAGGAATCAATTCTACCTCTGAGTCCAGCTCCATCTGATTGGATGGAGTATTGGGAGCCTCTTCTGGTAGTCATATTTTAAGAAAAATAAGAAATAAGAAGATTTCAGAACAGGAATTCTTCTTATGGAAATTTATAAATGAGGTACTCACCTTCAGAGTCCTGAATAGTGGGTCCTGGAAAGTCCAATTTCTTGGCTTTCTTTTTCTTAGTGATTATTGGTGTTGGAAAACTTTGGCAAGTTTCTTCCACCAATTCTTCAACAGTGGTTTGAGTGTCCTCTGTTGGATTGTCTTCAAACACTAAAAAAGACAAATAAATATAAGTCTTTTATATAAAAGTGTTATTTTTGGTAAGATATGGCATTTTTCCACGTAAAAATTGCTTTTATATTTTTTTATTTTTTAAAAAAGTGAAAATAATTAAAGAAATGAAATTAAAATGAATAAAATAACTTTTTTATTGGTTTTGAATATTTTTATTATTTTTATATTTTTTATTTTTAGAGAATAAAATAAAATGAATGTGATTCTTTTATAAAATTGATTAATAATATAAGATTATTTTTAATTTATAAAATATCTTTTTTCATCACTAGAGTCACTCAAAGAAAGTTTTTGCAAGTCTAAGGATGTGAAAAACCACGTGTAAGACAGTACAATTGCTTTCCAAATGCCTCAATAGCTTTTAAAATCAATAAATATAGAATTATTATATAATTTTATGATTATAAGTGTAATTTATTATTGGATAAGCCCAATTAGAATCTTTTTAAAGGTCTTTTAGATTAAATATCACGGCCAGGCCCCCAAATGTAAGGTTTGACTATGAAACAATAAGTAAAAATTACTAATATTTTACTTATTGTACTATGAATGTCCTTATAAATGAAATAAATAAGATAAAAATAATTGTAATAATGAAGAATTATTATAATTATGGCATAAAAATAACTATATCTTTAAATAAATATAATAATATTATTCATATTATAAAATAGAATATAATAAAATAAACATATGAATATAAAATAATTAATATATTTAATGGCACTTTATTATTGTTACAAACAAACAATAAAGGCGTAAAAAATTGTTTTTTTCTAATAAAAAACAATTCATAACAATAATATCACCAACATTAAAGTTATAAATTAATATAAATACTATTTATATTAATTAAAGAATTATTACAGTAATAATAAAGAGAAAATTATTATAATAAGAGAAAATAACCTACTTTCAATACTTAATATAATAATTTTGAGATATTTTACGCCAAAAAATGTAAATACAACTTATCCAAATTGTATTTACAATAAAAAATAGAGAAAATTACAAATATTCTTGATTTTTACGTGGAAATGATATTATAGAGATTTTTAACAAAAACAATTAAATAAATGATTTAATAATGTAAAAATTTATGATTATAATAAGATGATCTTTGGTCTTTAATAGTATAAAAGCGTTATATATAAAGAATAAAGATATTACCTTTTTAACTATATTGATTTAATGTTTTTGATGCGTCTGAGGGGAAAACAGAGTAAAAATAGCTCTATTTATAGTAAATACCTCCCTCCTAGGGTCCAACAGGCTTCTAGTAGACGTTTACTGATCATATCCACTGGAATTGATCAATATTTTAAGGTTTGGTGATGATTACATCATTATTACGCCATTATTTAGAGTTATCACAATAACTCTAAGTTTGATGACGTCAAAGGCTCGGAAGAACCCCAAAATTCGTGGATTTTATTAGTTTTAATCATAAACTAACAGTGTTCACTAATGTTATCACTCATATGACTGTTAAACTTGATCTAAGGTTACAGTGAGTGATCACAAATGATCAAATCAAGTTCAAACTTTGATCCTTAATAACCTTTACGATTTACACGCTACTGCAATTCAGACATTGAATTCTAATAGCTTGGCATAACCTTATAATTCTGCCAATAGCATTTCATTACATCATCAAAACTCTATTTTTGATGATCTTTCTTGTAACTGATCTTTTCTGTTGAAATTTAATATTTTAGACTTCAAACCATGATTTCAAGGGGTTATACCTTGAATATTATAATAACAAATACATCATTCTTCACAAATGAACTAGTAGAATCCAACTGTCTACTTTTTTTAAGTCTGGACCACTTTCACAACAAAGTGGTCAACAGCTATGTTGATTTTAACAAATAATCCCTTACAGGTTTTAACCTTTTTTATAACTTGTGAAATAAACTTCATTTCTGTATTTCTACAGTAATTACGGGATGATTTAATTTTTGGTTCATCACTCTATCATGCATATTTCAAAAGATATTGGCTAAAATCCTTGAATATATGCATTGACCAAAAAAGTGCATATATTCAGGTTAATTCTTTAAGTATTGATTTTGGAGCTTAGCTTATTAATTTTTTTATATGTGGAGTTTTATGGAGAATCCAATGGTACCATTTATTTCACATGTTGTTTCATTGGTCTTTGAAATAAATAGGGGTTTTTTTTATAAGTTATTATTACTTATAACTTATTAAATATTGACTTTACAGATATGCCATAAAAATGATATATGTCTTACCATGGGGAATCTAATTTTTATAATATATTGCACATGTTTATTCATTGGTTTTTAAGTTAAACCAAGTCTTATGCCAATTTATGGTATTTTTGTAGCTTTAAAGTAATTATTTTTAATGTATAATTATTTTAAATATTTCTTGTGACCTGTTTTCAGGTATGTGGTCATATCTCAAAGGTTCACAATCCTCACCAGTAAACAGAAACTAAGCTTTCTGAAGATGCTGAGGAAGAATATACCAGAATTTGGCATTGGTGAAGAACCATTGGGCGAAATTAGGGGCCATGATATAGAACTATATCTGGATGTGGAAAGACCTTACCCACCCATTCTCAGGAGACCTTCTTACCCAGCAAGTCTGGAAACCAGGAAGGAAATTGAAAAACATATCAATGAACTCTTGGACATGGATGTCATCAGGAAGATTGGACATAATGAAATAGTGGAAGTTACCACTCCAGTCCTGATCACCTGGCATGATGGCAAGTATAGGCTGTGTGGAGATTTCAGAGCTCTGAATAACTACACCAAAGCTGACAGGTACCTATACCCAGGATACCCCATGCCCTAGAAAAACTTGCAAAAGCCAAATACATAACCAAAATGGATTGTATGAAAGGCTTCCACCAGAATGGAGTTAAACCAAACTCCATCAAATTACTCAGAATCATATGTCATATAGTCATATATGAGTACACTAAGATGTCATTTGGCATCAAGAATGCACCAGCCCACTTCCAAAGGATGATGGACACCATATTTCAAGAAGAAATATTGGAAGGCTGGATGGTAGTATATATTAATGACATCATTATATACTCAGAGACATGGGAAGACCATGTGCAATACATGGACAGAGTACTAAGTAAATGCACACCCATAAATCTGAAAATTTCACTTAAAAAGTGCAATTTTGGCCAACAAGAGCTATTAGCTCTAGGACATAAAGTCTCAGGTCTAAGTCTGGTAATTGACCAAAATAAATTAGCAGCAGTACTGCAAAAGCCGGTACCAAGAAACATCAAAGAGATGCAATATTTCCTTGCATTTGCTAGCTACTATAGAAATCACATCAAAACATTTGCGCACATAACTAGTAGTTTATACAAGTTATGTTCAAAAGATGTAGTTTTCAAAATTACCCAATAAAGAAGGGATGAATATGCAAGGATCAAGTATGAACTCACAAATGCACATGTGCTCATCTTGCCTGACTTTGAACTACCATTCAAGTTATACATAGATGCAGCATGTAGCCAAGGCTTAGGAGCAGCACTTCACCAGAGACAAATTGTGGATGGTGAGCCAAGAGAGGGAGTAATATGTTACATCTCTAGGCAGCTGAAGGATTCAGAAGCCAGGTATGGGGCCACCCAGCCTGAATGTCTATGTCTAGTGTGGGCTCTAGAGAAACTCCATTATTATTTGCAGGGTGCAGTATTTGAATTCTACACAGACTGCACAGCCTTGAAGTCTTTGCTAAGCATGAAGACTACCAATAGACACATGCTGAGGTGGAAAATAGCCATCCAGGAGTATAGAGGGAATATGAGCATCATATACAAAGAAGGTAAAAGCCATACCAATGCATATTGCCTCAGCAGATGGCCATCGGATAATCTCAAAAGCAATACAGCTTATGACCGTGAAGTAGCAGCTAAAATTCCTATCCGTTTCATGGAAATAGATAGGAATAAAAACTTCAGACTCTCTCAAAGGGCACCAGGAAGTGGTACCCCAGACAGTGGAAACACTGACTCAGAAGGAAGAGAAACCCCCATACTGGGAATATGTTCCTCAGAACTGAACACTGAATTCTTCAATGCAGGAATGAAGAAATATGCCAAACACAAACAGTTTGGCATGATGTTACAACTCCTTCAACAAAAATACAGGAGCCCAGAGCTGGAGTCCCATTTGGAGGAACCCTGGTTGAGGGACTATAAGGACAATAAATATTTCCTTATAGATGGCCTGATCTCCCATAGAGAGAAGCACACAAGTGCACTCACAGTGGTAGACAGAGACCACATCTCTCTGATCCTTCAGGAATGCCATGCCTGCCCCTACATGGGACACATGAGTGAAGACAGGACCAAGGAGAGGGTAGCAATCACAGGTTGGTGGCCCAAGTAGGAAGAAGAGTTGAGTGAATACATCAACACTTGTGAAAGATGCCAGAAGGCAAATAGGAAACACAGGAAGAAGTGTTGATTCCTTCAACATATAGAAGAACACAAACACCCATGGGAAACCATCAACATGGACTGGGTTACAGGACTTGTCCCAGGAGGCAAAGAGAACTACAATGCCTGTTTGATCATAGTTGATATGTTCAGCAAGAGTATGAGGTGTCTGCCATACCATAAATAGGACACATCCATTGATACTGCTCCGTTATTCTGGAATAACATCATATCTGTCAGCCTGTGACTCAAAACCTGAGCACAAGCATGACAGCCAAATACAATAAACCAATCGTATAGCCAAGATACCACCAAAACATGGAGCTGAGCCAAATCAGCTCAGAATGTATCAAAGGAAAGAGGAAACTCACCCCTTTCCAAATATACAAGTCCCATCATCATATGACAAATAATAACAAAGTTGTTTCTGAGCATAAACCTTAATTTTCACCTCTCATCTGAAATACAGAGTAAGAGGCCTAACCCCATTTAATTGGTATGAAAAATGAAGCTCTAAGCCAGGGCTATCCAATGGTACCAACCAAACTGAGATAGCACCAGTATTACAGAAGTTATGGTTAAATTCAGGCCATATAAGGATGAATAAGACATTCACCTCTCATCTGACCTCTACATTTTTAGTGTGAGATACCTAAAGTGGGGTCTTTTTGGAAAGAGCACAATCAGGGTTTTCTGCTGGTGACATCCATTTCTCCATATCTCCATTAGAACAAAGGTTATAGGGCAAACAAGCCCAATACAGCTTTTGCCTAAAAACACACACATGTACAAAACACTTGTACATGGGATAACTTTGTCATATTTACTGATAGCCATACCAAATAAGGTACCATTGTGTAGAAGACATACAGGGCTACACACCAATCCAATTTTGAGGTTGATATCTCAAGAACTGACAAAGCTATAGCTCTTTTCAGGTCAAAATCCCACATTTTGACCAATACAGCCTTACCATGCGATAATATCCCATAACCATGAGTATGAGGTGTCAAACTGATGAAGAAGCTTGTTTTTACTTCAATACTGGGGTCCCATACAGGTTCTGTACAGCATTCTATGTGTCATACACGTCAGAAGCAGGCTGTGTGTTCCCCAGATGAAATTTTGCACCCTGTATTGGTGAAAACTGCCCAGATGTGGTTTCAAAGCCACATCTGAGCCCAATACAGGCTATACAGGCCTGTTTTAAACCACAATACTGTCCTAGAGAGTGAAAAATCTTCACTTCCTCTACGTGGAAAGGTCTAGCCACCTTTTCACCCCATTTCAGCTTCAAAAGGGGGATTTTCACAGCCAGGAAAGCCTTCCTTATCCTTCTCTTGAATTCCTACATAGTAGACTGTCAAAAACAGCTTTACTCTTTGAAAATAATCAGGTTATACTATAAGCTTTAGTATTATAGTTCTTATTATAGTAATCCAACTGGTAAGACTGCAGTCAGGGCTTTTAGCAGTGCTCACCACCACTATTTCTCAATAGTAAAGCCCTTTTTATTTAATTATAGCCCTTATTATCTTGAAAACACCTTTTTCAATCTTTATAACCATGTCACAAACATAGTTAAAGTTGTAACTAGCCTATTTACCACTTTATCATAGTTTCATCCTGACAATATCTACCTGTGGAGTCCCTAAGATCATCATTAGTGATAGGTACCCAAAGTTCACATCTGAAATTTGGACCAACTTTTATGACATGCTTGGAACCAAGATGGCATTTTCCACAGCTTACCATCCATAAACAGATGGACTAGCTGAAAGGATGATCCAGATAATGGAAGACATCCTTAGAAGATTCTGTGCCTATGGCATGGAATACAAGGACCATGAAGGATACACCCATGACTGGGTTACCCTCCTACTAGCAGTCCAACTGGCTTATAATACAAGTCAGCACTCTACCACAGGAAAAACACCTGCCCTGGTAGAAAAAGGGTGGAACCCTTTGTTGCCAGTGGATCACTTGAAGAAAAACTTTCTAACCATCCACCCCACAGCCAGAAAATTTCATGAAATGTGGAAGAAGGCCTGTGACACAGCTTCCAGATGCATATCTGAGGCCAAAGAATATGACAAGCAGAGGTGGGACAAGACACACATGGAACCTGACTTTAAGGAAGGGGACCAGGTGTTAGTGTCTACACTAAACTTTCATAATCTTAAAGGACCCAAGAAAATGAGAGACTCATATGTAGGGCCCTTAACTATCATTAAGTTGATAGGGAGAAATGCAGTGGAAGTCAAACTCACAGAAGAATTTTCCGGGAAACACCCAGTCTTTCCAGTGAGCTTTGTCAAGCCATAGTTCCAGACAGAGGAGGATAAATTGACCTCCAGGAAGAGAAAAACCACCCCACCAGATATAGTGGAGGAAGAGGACTCCCCTAGACCTGTGAAGAAACTTATCAAGGCCAGGAGGATCAGACTTAATGGCAGGTTTCAGAGAAAATACTTAGTCAGATTCAAAAATTAAACAGCTGATGAAGAAAAATGGTTGGAAGAAGATGCCATACCAGATGGGATGTCAGCTGGAGTCTATGTTGAAGTAGTAATTAGACTATTTACAACTAGAACTATGACTGTGACACATGGAAATATTTTTGAAATAAGATTTTAAATTTAATATAAAGGTTTATAATATAATAACAGGGTTCTACTATTGAGGAATAGTGGTGTTGAGCGCTATGGAGAACCCTGGGTGCAGTCTTAACAGTTGGATTACTATAATAAGAACTACAATAATTAAGATTATAATTATACCCTGATTATTAACCAAGAGTAAAACTGTTTTTGACAATTTACTACATAGGATATTTAAGAGCAGGATGAGGAAACAATTCTGTCTGTGAAAAGCCTCCTTTTTATCCTGAAATGGGGTGGAAAGGGTACTAGACCTTTCCATGTAGAGGAAGTGAAGATTTTTCACCCTCTAGTACTGTCTTGTGGTTTGCAAACAGCCTTTATAGCCTGTATTGGGCTCAGATGTGGCTTTGAAACCACATTTGGGCAGTTTTCACCAATACAGGGTGAAAATTTTCATCTGGGGATCTCACAGCCTGATTCTGACGTGTATGACACGCAGAATGCTGTACAGAACCTGTATGGGACCCCAGTATTGACTGGCATATGAGGTATTGAAGTAAAAACAAGCTTCTATGTCTATTTGGCACCTCATATTCAAGGTATGGGATATTATCCCATGGTAAGGCTGTATATGACAGCAGGTGGGAATCTGACCTTAAAACAGCCATACCTTTGTCAATTCTTGAGACTTCAACCTCAAAATTGGTTCAGCGTGTAGCCCTGTATGTGCTCTACACAATGGTACCCCATTTGATATGGGTATCATTAAATATGGCAAAGTTATCCCATGTACAAGAATTTGGTACATTTGCGTGGTATAGGCTAAAAGCTGTATTGAGCTTATTTGCCACATAACATTTGTTCTAGTTGAGCTATAGGAAAATGGATGTCACCATCAGATAGCCCTGATCGTGCTCTTTCCAAAAATACCCCACTTCAGGTATCCCACACTAAAACTGTAGAAGCTAGATGGGAGGTGAATGTTTTGTTCACCCTTATTTGGCCTGAAATTGACCATAACTCCAGTAATATTGGTGCTAGCTCAGTTTGGCTGGTACCATTGGATAGCCCTGGCTTACAGCTTCATTTTGAATACCCATTTGATGGGGCTAACCCTCTCCTTCTGGATTTTAGATGAGAGGTGAAAATCAAGGTTTATGCTCAGCAATAAATTTGTTATTCTTTGTCCTATGGTGATGGGACTTATATTTTCAGAAAGAGGTGAGTTTCCTCTTTCCTTTATAACTTTTTAGCTGATTTGGCTCAGCTCCATGTTTTGGTGTTATCTTGGCTATACAATTGGTTTATGGTATTTTGGCTGTCATGCTTGTGCTCTGGTTTTAAGTCACAGGCTGACATGGGAACCTTCATTTGAGGAGATTAAAAGCCTCTAGGAGGAATGAAAAGTCTCATCAATGATGAGCCTTTTTTGGAGCAAGGGTATGTCAGCCTGTGACTCAAAACCAGAGCAGCACAAGCATGACAGCCAGATACCATAAATCAATGGTATAGCCAAAATACCACCAAAACATGGAGCTGAGCCAAATCAGCTCAAAAGGTATTAAAAAAAAGAGGAAACTTATGCCTTTCCAAATATACAAGTCCCATCACCATAGGACAAATAATAACAAAGTTATTCCTGCTCAAAGTTGTTGCTGCGCATAAATCTTAAATTTCACCTTTCATCTGAAATACAGAGTAAGAGGCCTAACCCCATCAAATGGGTATCAAAAATGAAGCTCTAAGTCAGGGCTATGCAATGGTACCAGCCAAACGGAGCTAGCACCATTATTACTGAGGTTATGGCCTAATTCAGGAAAAATAAGGGTAAATAAAATATTCACCTCTCATCTAAATTATACAGTTTTAGTGTGAGATACCTAAAGTGGGGTCTTTTTGGAAAGAGCACAATCAGGTATATCTGATGGTGCCATTCAATACCCCATATCCCATTTGGAACAAAGGTTATGAGGCAAACAAGCCCAATACAGCTTTTACCTAAAACCACACCTATGTACAAAGATCTTGTACATGGGATAACTTTGCCATATTTAATGATGACCATATCAAACTCAAATGAGGTACCATTGTGTAGAACACATACAGGGCTACACACTTAGCCAATTTTGAGGTTGATATCTCAAAAAACTGGCAAATCTATGGCTGTTTTAGGAGCAAAATCCCACAGTTTGGCCAACACACCCTTACCTTGGGATAATATCCCATAACCATGATTATGAGGTGTCAAACAGACAAAGAAGCTTGTTTTTACTTCAATACCTCATAGTTCATTCAATACTTGGGTCCCATACAGGTTCTGTACAGCATTCTACGTGTCATACATGTGAGAATCAGGCTGTGTGGTCCCCAGATGAACATTTTCACCCTGTATTGGTGAAAACTGCCCAGATGTGGTTTCAAAACCACATCTGAGCCCAATAAAGGCTATAAAGGCCTTTTGTAAACCACAAGCCTGTTCTGGAGAGTGAAAAATCTTCACTCCCTCCATGTGAAAATGTCTAGCAACCTTTTCACCCCATTTCAGGCTAAAAAGCGGTCTTTTCACTGCCAGAAAAAGAATCCCCATCCTGCTCTTGAATTTCTATGTAGTACAATTGTCAAAAACTGCTATACTGTTGGAAAATAATCAGGTATACTTTGAATTTAAGTATTGTAGTCTTTATTGTTGTAATCCAACAGGTAAAGCTTCACCCACGGCCTTCAACAGCGCTCACCACCACTATTCCACAATAGTAAAGCCCTCTTATTCTATTTATAAACCCTTATTATCATTAAAAACATTTATTTTAAAGCTTTATCACCATGTCACAGTCATAGTTGAAGTTGTAAATAGCTTAATTACTGCTTCATCATAGACTCAGCCTGACAGCCTGTGACTGGGTTTCAAGTGGTATGAAATTTATTCCACTGAATCAAACAGGAAAAAGAGGGCTTATTGTCCGTTAAGACTTCTTGAAATGCTTTTTGCATGTCTAAGAATGGATTCTGGGCAATATATTTCTATATTATACACTTGTATTATGACAGTGCAATTGATATTATCAATCAAATGTCAAAAAATAAAGGTTGTGGATTTTTGGTGCATGGTCTGTATACCATTATCTCACAGATTAACTTTTAATTAACAAATTTACTCTAAAAGTGTTTATGTAAAGGGCAATTGAAATTATCAATATACACAACCACGCCTCTAATACTGTTGGTTTCCAGTAAAAGTGGTGTTATTCTTAGTTAAAAAAGAACAATATCAATGGCTTTAAGTGCTTTAAAATGCAAAACAAGCCAAAAGATAAGGTTATGTTGTGATTAAAGTATAATCAACCATGCAACAAGGCAATTAAAAAATCAAAAACACAGGGGTATATAACATATAGCACTCAAAAAATGCATATAAGATATGTATTATATGTATTCTTTAATAAAATTATTCCTAAAAAAAGAAACAGTAATGTCATGATTAATATAATAAGAGAAAATACTCACTTTTGGTGTAAAAAAGGTCCAAAAAATCCAAAAAAAACTTGGCCAGGGGCCCAAAATGTCAGGCTGAGTCTATGATAAAGTGGGAATAAAGGTATATACAGCCTTCACTATGACTGTGATATGAATAAAGGTATTTAAAAGGTTCTGGTTAAAATATATTAAGGGCTTTAATAATAATAATTAGTGGTGGTCAGTGCTGCTGAAAGCCCTAGATGCAGGTTTATCTGTTGGGTTCAATAATAAAGACTACAATACTGAACTTTAAAGTATAATGGACTTTTTTTCCAAGAGTATAGCTGTTTTGGAAAGCTGTACTACATAGGAATTTAAGAGCAAGATGAGGAAACCTTTTTTGGTGGAGAAAAGGTCCCATTTTATACAAAAATTGGGTGAAAAAGGCTTCTAGACCTTTCCATGTAGATAAAGCGATAATTTCTCACTTACAAGGACTGGATTGTAGTTTTCACAATGCCTGTATAGCATGTATTGGGCTCAGATGTGGTTTTGAAGCCACATCTGGGAAGCTTTCACCAATATAGGGTAAAAATTTTCATCTGGGGACCACATAGCCCTCTTCTGATATGTATGATGTGTAGAATGCTGTTAACAACCTGTATATGACCCAAGTATTGACCAAGCTATAAGGTATTGAAGTATAAACAGGCTTCTTTGTATTTTTGACACGTCATAATCATAATTATGGGAGAATATCCCACACTAAGGCTGTATTGGCCTTACTGTGGGATTTTGACCTTAAACTTCCGTAACTTTGTCAGGTTTTGAGATATAAGGCTTGAATTTGGTTCATTGTGCAGCCCTGGATGTGTCCTACACAATGGTACCTCATTTGATATGGCTATCATTGAATATGGCAAAGTTATGCCATGTACAAGATCTTTTGTACATATGTATGATTTGTTTAAAATCTGTATGGAGGTTGTTTGCCCCATAATGTTTGTTCTTTATGAGATATGGGGAAATGCATGGCACCATCAGATAGCCCTGATTGTACTCTTTGCAAAAAGACCCCACTTGAGGTCTCTCACACTAAAACTGTAGAAGTTAGATGGGAGGTGAATATTTCATTCACCCTCATTTGGTCTTATTTTGGCCATAACTCCTGTAATTCTGGTGCTAGCTAAAATCGGCTAGTACCATTGCATAGCCCTGACATAGAGCTTCAATTTTAATACCCTTTTTATGGGGTTGAGTCTCTTCCTCTGGATTTCAGTTGAGAGGTGAAAAATAAGGTTTATGCTCAGCAACAACTTTGAGTAGGAATAACTTTGTTATTCCTTGTCATATGATGGTGGGACTTGTGTATTTAGAATGTGGTGGTTTTCCTCTTTCTTTTGATTCCTTTTGAGCTTATTTGGGTGAGCTCCATGTTTTAGTGGTAACTTGTATTTACCATTGGCTTATGGTATTTGGCTGTCATGCTTGTGCTCTGGTTTTGAGTACCATGCTGACAGTTAATGATTTGGGTTTTCCACCACGTCTAACTTTGGTGTCCATGTGCTTGTCTCAATTTTATATACCATCTGTGGCCTGATCTGGTAAACAAGGTGTTAAATATTGCTGTTACCAATCTGTCTGGGAATTCAAAATCTTCTTTAATCATGTCAATACCCCTGTTGAATTCTATATGGTCATAATCTCCTCCACCACTGAAGTGAGGCCATTCCTTGAGCTTTTGTACTTTTTCCAACAGTTCATGGCCCATTGATGGGTCCAACTTATGGAAAGAGGTGGAAAATTCATTCTTTATTTGTGAATTTTCTACATCCAATACTTGTGGGCTGGGAATTTGTGTACCCTCATTTTGATTCAGAGGTGTAGAAATTCTTGGTAAGGTGTGCAGTAATTCTTCAATATCATTCATTTTAATGTTGCTACACCTTTGAGAATTTCTAACCTCATTTTGGAAGCTTTGTACTGAATTTATTATTTCAATTTTATACATATCTTCCTTATTTGTCAATCAGTGCAATAATTCTGTCTTTCTAGTATTATCAGGGATGACTTGATTCAATTTCATTGTTAATTTTGATACTTCTTGTTGTGAGGTGTGAAGACACTTTTTGAAGGCAATTGTATATGTCTTTACTGAAGTAAATGAATTTGCAATATGATCAAGGATTTTCTTATTATCTTCTTTGATAATATTTATGGCTTATTTTCTTCTTGATTCAATTTTTTCATCAATATTGAATTTAGAGTATTTGTCTGTTAATTCTTTAATAATGGCTGATTGTTCATTTTAGTTTTTGTCAAAAGAACTTCCATTATTAGACGTTTTAATTGCTCTTGACGCTTTTTGGAAAAACCTAAGGGTCTCATTTATTTGGCTCAGACTTAAGTTATTTGTTTTAAGATTGTTAAAAAATTGATACATTTTTATTAGAAATATGACTTTTCACATCATTCATAGCTATGTACAAGTTTCACTGCTATCCAAAATATCAGAAATCATTTCTGAGATGTAATTCCATCATTTTTCTGGCCATCTGAAATAAATTTTCAATGGAATCCTCCTGAAGCTTTGGGATTCTGTAGCCCTGGCTGTAGGGTTTTGTAGCTTTTTCTTTGCCTTTGCCCTTGTTCTGAGCTTGTGGCTTCTTTTTCACATTGGAATTTCCGCTTCTGGCTACTGGAGTTGTTTGTGGCACTTGCTTGGGTCATGGAGGGTTGTTTTTCCTCCATTCTGCTGTTAAAATCATCATTTTTTCTATTCCATCAATAGATGCCATCCATTGAGTCAATTGCAAGTGTTGGGATGGCCAAGAAACTTTCTCTTAGTAAGCTAAGAAATCAGGCAGTTTTGCCACATATTTGCAAGGATCTGGTACTATTTGTGCTGCAATGCATTTTTGTATGCGTTCTGGTTGGCTTTGTAAGTGTCCACTAAGGCTTCTTGTGGTTGTTTCAGCTCTGTTTGAGGGTAAAACAGTATTATAGGCTTCAGCATGGCCTAATTTATTAGGTTGGGATTCATTGACTGACCCTTGTGCTTCTGTAACTGATTGGCTTCTGTCATAATCATGTCTATGACCTTTTCTGGAGGTGCTTGAGGGTTTATAGCTGGCTCGTGATCTGTTTGAAGGAAGATTTATAAGTAAAAAGCTTGAAAATAGTAGTTTTACATCAAAAAAACTTACTATTGTGCAAATTCTTTGTCTTCTGAAGGGTATCACTTATGTCCAAGTTAAGTAATTGAGAAGAAATTGGCTCTTGTTGGTTGTTGTGAGCTATAATAGTTGTGCTATTATAATCAGAATTGGAAGTACTGCCAGGAATTATGCCAGTAGCTGCTGATTCAGTTTAAATATTTTCTTGTCTATCAGCCTGTGACTCAAAACCAGAGCACAAGCATGACAGCCAAAGACCATAAACCAATGGTATGGCCAAGATACCACAGAAACATGGAGATGAGACAAATCAGCCCAAAAGGTAATGAAAGAAAGAGGAACCTCACCCCTTTCCAAATATACAAGTCCCATCACCATAGGACAAAGAATAACGAAGTTCTTTCGCTCAAAGTTGTTGCTGAGCATAAACCTTAATTTTCACCTCTCATATGAAATAAAGAGCAAGAGGCTCAACCTCATAAAACATTTATTCAAAATGAAGCTCTAAGTCAGGTCTATCCAATGGTACCAGCCAAACTGAGCTGACATCAGTATTACAGAAGTTATGGTCAAATTCTGGCCAAATAAGGGTGAATAAAATATTCAACTCTCATCTAACTTCTACAGGTTTAGTGTGAGATACCTAAAATGGGGTATTTTTGGAAAGAGAAAAATCACGACTATCTGATGGTGCCATTCATTTCCCCATATATCATCTAGAACAAAAGTTATAAGGCAAACAAGCCCAATACCGCTTTTGCCTAAAACCACACATATGTACAAAGGTCTTGTACATGGGATAAATTTGCCATATTTAATGATTACCATATCAAATGAGAAACCATTGTGTAGAACACATACAGGGCTACACACTGAATAAATTTTGAGGTTGGTATCTCAAAAACTGACAAAGTTATGGCTGTTATAAGAGCAAAATCCCACAGTTTGGCAAACACAGCCTTACCATGGGATAATATCCCATAACCATGATTATGAGGTGTCAAACAGACAAAGAAGCTTGTTTTTACTTCAATACCTCATAGTTCATTCAATACTGGGGTCCTATACAGGTTCTGTACAGCATTCTATGTGTCATACACGTCAGAATCAGGCTGTGTGGTCCGCAGACCAAAGGTTTCATCCTGTATTGGTAAAAACTGCCCAGATGTGGTTTCAAAACAACATCTGAGCCCGATACAGGCTTGAAAGGCCTATTTCAAACTACAAGCCTGTCCTTGAGAGTGAAAAATCTTCACTTCCTCTACATGAAAAGGTCTAGCAACCTTTTCACTGCCAGAAAATGAATCCCCATCCTTCTCTCAAAATCCTATGTAGTACAATTGTCAAAAACAGATATACTCTCTGAAAATAGACAATTTATACTATATATTTGCAAGATATGTCTATGAAACTGTTGATAATAGTACTATTAATCAACAGTAGTATGACTGTTCTTATGAAATATAATAATAAAGAACTATTATAGCCACAATTAAATAATTGAAGAATTCTCTCTTTCATGTTCTATACACTACTAGTGATTATAACAGTGAGAAGTAATTGTCTACAAGAGTCAATTACTGTGAGCCTTGAGGTATATTTTACATACCCAAATAGGCCACAATTATCTTAAAAAGAAATTTTGAATTATGCAAAACTCATAAGTCATGCATATATCCAAAATTCATCATTTTCAATTTCAGAAAAGATGAATAACTTTTTATTGAGTAAGTAAATCCATGGATTTAAGACCAGATTTGGATTCTACACAAAAATTCACCTAGGGTAGCTCCATAGAGTGAATAAGCTCAATTTAAGTATTTGAGGTGGTAAAATGGAAAATACTTCAATACCACATCATTAATACCACATAAAAGATCCGTGAAAATTTTTGTTTTTCTTGATTTTTAGCCAAAATAATGGGAAAGTGAGAAATCCCATGTTACATATACACTAAGAATAGTGTTATGCATGTTTTGAGCACTTAATATTATGGTATTCTTACATGGACTTTTGGTACACCCATAGTGGATATCTCACTTGAAGCTTAAATTACTATTTTGACGTAAAAATTAAGCAAGGGGGACAAAAGACATCAAAGAGAGCCAGGGTACCCAACTTCTGAGGCCTCAGAAGCGTGGATAGCTCCAGAGCATGGATCCATGGCTCATCTTGGCCCAATTGGTAAACTAAAACTCTTTGGGAACTTGGTTACCAAGTTACACCTACTGTAATCATAAGAAAAATAGCAAATAACCTGCTATTTTGACGTGCCAAGGAGGTAATAAGCTACTTAGGCTCCTGTAACCACGTCAATTCTTGATGAATTTCCATGACTAGACCCTAAAAGAGTAATTAAACCCTTTTGGGATCCATATTCATTGATTTACCTCATAGCAACCAGCAAAATACTGCTATTTGCAATTCTACGTAGAAATGAGGTAAAAACTTCAAAAATTCATTAAAAATACAATTCTTAATGAATCTTCCTGAAACTTTCAGGACCAATGAAGAACTGTATTATCTATGGTACAACCAAAAAGAATGATGGTTTTACTAGTAAAATTCAAAGTTTTACTTACAGTCCATTTTTGACCATTCTACGTGAAACACTGAATCTTCAAAAATTCACAGTAATTACAACCTGTGATGAAATTGGCAATAACATTGATACCTTTGAGAAATCAATGATTATTTTAGAATAAAAGAAGATTTACAGATGTTACTCCTTTTATTCTTAACCATATTGGGGTTGGTAGTCACGTAAAAGCATCAATTCAGTAATTATGATAATCTTACGTGACAACAGATGATGCAATCATTAATCCAAAAAGGTTTATTGTTTTCTCACTCACTGGTTTTTCAGTTTGCTCCATGGCACGCCTCTGTGAGCTGTTGTTGACTTAAAAGAAGCCTATTCTTGCTGTTTTTTCCGTATCATCATCTTATAAATTTATTAAATCATTATTACCAACAAGTAAGTATTAGTTCAACTATTCTTAAGTGTTTTAAATCTTTCAGAATCAATCAGAAAGACGTGAAATCATAGAATCCAACTATATATTGTTGTAATACTGTTATAAATCATCTTGATCCCTTAAATCCACAATTCTACGTCAAATTTCTCTACTCTTATCTATCAATAAGTTCTTTGGAGTATTAGTGAGTCATTTATTCTTAATTCTTAAACGTTTTTCTCTAGTAATAGTGTTCTTCAAGAATTATCTCTATAATTATTCTTGCAAAAGATAATTATATATTAAAATAATTTTATTATTAAATTCTTCTTGTAATTGATTCTAGTAGACAATTACTTGCTCACTGTTAAATTCACTAGTAGTGCTTAACACGTGAAAGAAATAATTTTTTAATTATTTAATTGTGGTTATAATAATACTTTATTATTATATTTTATAAGAACAGACATAGTACTGTTGATTAATAGTAATATTATCATCAGTTTCATAGTCACATCTTACATTTTGGGGCCTGGCCGTGTTTTTTGAACCTTGTACCCTTAATTAATATATTTTTAAGCTCTAAAATATATTAATTGAATATTTTTTTTTCTTTCATTTTAAACTCAAAATAATTCTTATTTTTGAAATTGTTTTGGAAATCTTTTTCATTGAGGAATTTGGTTTAATTTTATACTGTTTTACACGTGGCTTTTTCACATCCAAAAACTTATAAAATTATTCTTTGAGTTACTCTGAATTAATTTTCATTCAAAATCTTAAATTTTAATTTTTTTCTTTAAAAAGAATCATTTTTTTTAATATTAAAAAATAATAAAATTCATAAAAAATCTTTCAAAAATATCTTAAAACACAAAAATAACTTCTTTTATCATATTTTTTCTCTTTAAGTGTCTTTAATCAAATACTGTGCAGCTGGTAACAGACTCAGTAAAAGATACATCAATAGTCCAGAATCTTCAGAAGCAGAATCTGAAGACAGTATTGAGGTGTAGATTGCTAAAAGAGGCACCTTATTCAACTCAGAAAAAGCTAAATTACCACCAAAAGGTGTGTATTTTATCTTATATTCTCACCTTTTATCTTTAAATTGACGTGAAAATGGTGCATACCAGAAATGGAAGCAACTATTCAGTCCAACCAGATGGATGTGGACAAGGAAGAGGCAAGACCAAATCTTCCACAAGAAAGGCACATATGGAGGATGCCAGAGTTGCCCCCCATTCCCCAAGGTCTGTACCAACAGATTTTGACGTAAATTCTGAGCCTGAACTGATTTATGGTAATATTTCCAGGGCTGAACCACTTTCAGGTGGCAGCAATAGAAATATATCAATGCCAGTACAAAAACTGGTTCAGAGCAGCCAAGGAAGAGGAGTGGGAAATCTGCCCAAGCCTTTGGCAGGGGGCCATGAACTCCTACTTACACATCAAGAGCTTTCTGGGTCAGGAGAAGACCATAGAACTCTTAGGAGGATGGAGCCCCCTGTCTTGCAAAGACAAGGTCAAAAAGATAAAGAATTGGTTGAAGAACCAAAGTCTTTTATCCATAGACCAGAAGAAAGAGTTGGAAATGACTCCAGCTTTGGAGACAGAGGCACCAGTGGCATCTACCAGCTCCAAACCAGCTCCAGAAGCGCCCAAGGACAAGCCCAAAGGACCTCAAAAGAAACAGAGAGGTCCCAAGAACCATCAAGGCAAGGGCAAAGGCAAAGCCAATTGGCACAGACCTTACCCACAAGGGTACAGGATCCCCAAATTGGAGCCTTCAGCCGTGGACAGTGTCTTCAATATGGCCAGAACTCTTATGGAATTCACAGCCAAGGAGCAGGAAAGGATGAACAGGACTTTTCCACGCAAATAAATGATGTACATAGAAGTATTAGTGTAGAAATTGGCAAACTTGAGTCAAAGTTGAAGCAAATTACATTAGACATCAATGATTTAAAGAAAAATGACAAGCAACATTCTGATTGGCATCAATTGACAACTGTCACCCTTGAGTCAATTAGCAATGCTTGTGAAAGAATTGAGACCCAATGTCAAAATAATGACACAGAGGATCCTTCCATTTTTAAAGTGAATGATAGACTTAAAACTCTTGAAGACCATGTCTTACAAATAGTTAAGAACACCAATCAATTTGCTATACATTTAGCAAAAAGTGACAGTGAGAGGCAGAAATTGAAGAATGATATAATTGCAAGTGTGGAGCAAATTCATAAGAATCATGAACCACATATGCCAAGACATTCTACACCTTTGACTGAAGAAAAACTTTCTGTCAAAGAAAGTTTGACTCCATTCTTAGGAGAAAATGCCTACTCTGCAAGAGATATTCCCAAAATAGAAGAATGGCCAACATTCTCTGGTGAAGGAGAATATAACCATATTGAATTCATCAGAACTATTGATATGTTGCAAGAAGACTTTAATATACCTGATGAAATCATAGTGGGAAAATTACACTGTTTGTTTACCAGAACTGCAAAGAAATGGTATTACAAAATGAGGATTGATCATGGTAAACATGACTGGTCTTGGTGGAAATCTGAAGTGATTACCAAATGGGCCAATAATTCTTGAAGGTTTAAAATGGAGAATGCTTTTGAAAGTGCCATTTTTAACTCAGAAAAAGACAAACCACTTACTTGGTTCTTCAAAAAAAAAGACAGATTATCTGCTTTACACCCAGATATGTCTGACACTATGACTAATATGAAAATATTAAGAAAGTGTGGAGGAGAACTGGAACATGCTATCAAAAGCAGATGTGTGGAACCTTGTTCAACAGAGGACTACATTAATGCTATGGAAGATATCATTACCAGGACAAGAATTGGTAAGACTTGGATTAAAAACCCAATAGAGTCCAAAATAGTCTCAAAGATTCCTAGAGAGGAAAGAAGACCAGAAAGACCTGTCTTGAAGTGTCATAAATGTGTAAGTACTTCACATTTAGCCAACACTTGTCCTAAAAAGACAAAAATCAATGAAGTTCAAGTCATTGAAGAAATTCAGTGTACTGAAGAGAAAGAGGAGTCTGATCAAGATTCTGCAGTCTCTGAAGATACACCAGTGGAGGATTATCCCATTGAAAACATTTCAGCTTTCTTTGAGGTCACAGAAGTCCATACCCACTTGCCACAGTACAGTGAAGATTGCTGCAACCTGATCAATATCCAAGATGCCAGAATGTGTAAGACAAAACCTGCTAGAGGAAAGGGTTATACTGCTGGAGCATCCTGTATCACATCAGTTCTGATGAGTGATATTGAAGCCAAAGTAAATTTGGATACAGGGGCATTTTGCACTTGTGTTGGCAAAGATTATCTCCAAATTATACTTCCTGAATGGAAAAACCATCTATTACCAATAGAAGGTGTACAATTCAGTAGTGCCAGTAACAATATGTACCCCTTGGGCATATTGGACACTAATATTGTATTCCCACATCCAGCAGGAAGTGTAAGAATGAAAACTGAGATTGTAGTAATGGATAATTGCACATCTCAGCACATCATTCTTGGAAATGATTACTTAAATATTTATGGTATTGATATAAATAACCATAAAGACAGATATTTCACAATTGGAGATAACAAGAGACAAAAATTTGCTTTCTCCAATATGCCAAAACAGATATCTGTAGTATCTTCTGTCAAAGATACCTACAAAGATGAATTTGTGACTAATCAACTTGTTGAAGCAAAAATTAATCAATCATTGTCACCAAAGATGAGGAATGAGCTTATTAATGCGTTATACACATATAAAAATGCATTTGCCTCTGATATTGAACCATTAGGCGCTATAAGAGGACATGAAGTTGATATTACTCTTAATATTGACAGACCATATCCTCCAGTACTTAGAAGACCAGCTTATCCAGCCAGTCCCAGAGCTAGAGAGGCCTTGGAAAAACATATCCAAGAGTTGATCCAACTTGGTGTGCTAAGGAAAGTAGGCCATAATGAGGAAGCTGAAGTGACAACACCTGTTATTATTGCATGGAATAATGATAAGTCAAGAATGGTTGGAGATTTTAGAGCTTTGAATACCTACACAGTTCCAGATAGGTATCCAATCCCTAGAATTCAAGAAACCTTGACTCAATTGTCTAAAGCCAAGTATATAACATCAATGGATGCATTGAAAGGTTTTCATCAAAATGTTTTGACGCCTAAAGCTAAGAAATTACTTAGAATTATCACCCACTGTGGCATTTTTGAGTATCTTAGAATGCCATTTGGCATTAAAAATGCTCCATCTCATTATCAAAGAATGATGAATACCATCTTCCCCACAGAGTTGTCTGAAGGATGGCTTATCATTTATATTGATGATATTATTATATGTTCTGACTCATGGTCTCTGCACCTTGAAAGACTTGCAAGAGTACTTCATAAAGTTGCAGAAGTGAACATGAAAATTTCACTTAAGAAATGCAATTTTGGTTTTGAAGAACTCAAAGCATTAGGACATGTTGTTTCTGGTTTGAGCTTGGGTATTGACAAGAATAAAGTAGCAGCAGTGTTACTTAAGCCAATACCCCAGAATAAAAAAGAAATGATGTCTTTCCTTGGATTTGCTAGTTACTATAGGCAACACTTGAAAGATTTTGCAATTCTAGCCAAGTCACTCTATAGAATCTGTGATCAACAGACTGTATTTGAGATGACACAGGAAAGAATTAAAGCTTATGAGAAGATAAAGAAAGCCCTTACAGAAGCACCTTTACTCCTCATGCCTGACTGGAATATTCCTTTTAAATTGTACATTGATGCATGTGGAGATGGACTAGGGGCAGCCCTACATCAAGTCCAGATTATTGATGACAAACCTACAGAAGGACCAGTTTGTTATATCTCAAGGCAAATCAAACCAACAGAAGCCAGATATGGTGCAAGCCAAATGGAGTGCTTATGTTTGGTATGGGCACTTGAGAAATTACACTATTACCTTGATGGCAGTGTTTTTGAAGTGATAACTGACTGTAATGCCGTAAAATCACTTCTTAACATGAAAGCTCCCAACAGACATATGTTGAGATGGCAAATAGCCATTCAAGAATATAGAGGAAACATGACTATAGTTCATAAAGCAGGAAACATCCACAAAAATGCTGATGGACTTAGTAGATGGGCTTTAGCCAACACTCCTGATAACCCAGCTTATGTACCTTTGGAAGCTGAACCACAGATTCCAATTGAAGGAATTAACATAACTGATATTGGGACTGAATTCTTTGAAGAGGTCAGAGAGTCTTATAAACAAGACAAGAATTGCCATATCTTGACTTCTTTATTGGATAAAGACTGCAAAGACACATCTTTGGTTAATGCACTAGATGAAGTTTGGAAAAATTCCTATTCTGAAGGAAGATTTCACTTGTTTGATGGGATTATTTACCATAGAACAAAACATTCTTGTGTGATGACACTGTGTAGTAGATTGCTTATCAATACCATTCTTCATGAATGCCATGATAGCATTTACTCTGGACACCTATCAGAAGACAGAACACTTGAAAAAGTAAAAAACTGTGCATGGTGGCCATCTTGGAGAAAAGAAACCATTGAGTATTGCCATACCTGTGATAGATGCCAAAAAGCAAACAGGAGTACAGGCAAGAAATTTGGATTGATGATCCATATTCAAGAACCAAAATCCCCTTGGGAAGTTGTTCACATGGATTGGGTCACAGCACTTCCTCCAAGTGGTGACAAAAGTTATAATGCTTGTTTAGTCATTGTAGACAGATATAGCAAAACTCCCATATTCTTACCATGTCATAAAGACGACACTGCTATGGATACAGCTCTTCTTTTATGGAGTAGAGTTATTTCTCATACAGGGTTATTTAAGAATATCATAAGTGACAGAGATCCCAAATTCACATCTGCACTTTGGACCAATCTTCATAGATTGTTTGGGACTAAGTTATCATTCTCTACAGCATATCACCCTCAAACAGATGGGCTAGCAGAGAGGATGATTCAAACTTTAGAAGACATGATCAGGAGATTTTGTGCTTATGGATTAGAATTCAAAGACTCAGATGGCTTTACCCATGACTGGTGCACTCTGATACCTGCATTAGAATTGGCATACAAGACATCAGTCCACTCTTCCACAGGACAAACTCCTGCTATGTTAGAAAAAGGATGGAATCCAAGACTCCCAGCAGACACACTGAGGAAAGACTTGATAGACATTCATCCTACAGCTTCCAGCTTCAAATTAATGCTAGATAAAGTAAAACACCATGCAAAACAGAGTATGGATGATGCTTTTGATTATGCAAAACAGAAGTGGGACAAGAGTCATAAAGTACCAGACTTCAAAGTAGGGGACTTAGTTCTAGTTTCAACCTTGAATTTTAATAATATCAAAGGCCCAAAGAAACTTAAAGATTCTTATGTAGGACCTTTTGTTATTTTTGCTTTACATGGAACCAATGCAGTTCAAGTGGAATTGAGTGGTGAATTGGAAAATAAACACCCCACATTTCCAGTCAGCTTGATAAAACCTTATCAACCAGCTGATAAAGAATTGTTTCCTTTAAGAAACCCAACTCCTTTAACTGTACCACCTGTGGAACAGAATGAAGACAAAAAGATAAAGAAAGTCATTAAAGAAAGGAGACTTAGGGGTAAAAATCAAAGAGAATATCTTGTCAGATATAGAAATCCAGTACATGAAGATGAATGGATGGCAGAATCAGAAATACCTGACTCAGATAAACTCTTAAGAAGATTTAGACATGAAAGAAGGCCACAAGCCTGAATATGTCTATAAATGTGCTTTAAATTACTTGATCTGAGTAATTTGAAGAGGTTGGACAGTGGACATTACCCCCCTTTGGGGCCTCATTCTTTTATCACTAATAAAATTGTAGTACAATTTTATTTTTTGGTGGGAGGGAATGTGAGCCTTGAGGTATATTTTACATACCCAAATAGGCCACAATTATCTTAAAAAGAAATTTTGAATTATGCAAAACTCATAAGTCATGCATATATCCAAAATTCATCATTTTCAATTTCAGAAAAGATGAATAACTTTTTATTGAGTAAGTAAATCCATGGATTTAAGACCAGATTTGGATTCTACACAAAAATTCACCTAGGGTAGCTCCATAGAGTGAATAAGCTCAATTTAAGTATTTGAGGTGGTAAAATGGAAAATACTTCAATACCACATCATTAATACCACATAAAAGATCCGTGAAAATTTTTGTTTTTCTTGATTTTTAGCCAAAATAATGGGAAAGTGAGAAATCCCATGTTACATATACACTAAGAATAGTGTTATGCATGTTTTGAGCACTTAATATCATGGTATTCTTACATGGACTTTTGGTACACCCATAGTGGATATCTCACTTTAAGCTTAAATTACTATTTTGACGTAAAAAATAGGCAAGGGGGACAAAAGACATCAAAGAGAGCCAGGGTACCCAACTTCTGAGGCCTCAGAGGCGTGGATAGCTCCAGAGCATGGATCCATGGCTCATCTTGGCCCAATTGGTAAACTAAAACTCTTTGGGAACTTGGTTACCAAGTTACAACTACTGTAAAACATCAGAAAATAGCAAATAACCTGCTATTTTGACGTGCCAAGGAGGTAATGAGCTACTTACACTCCTGTAACCACGTCAATTCTTGATGACTTTCCATGACTAGACCCTAAAAGAGTAATTAAACCCTTTTGGGATCCATATTCATTGATTTACCTCATAGCAACCAGCAAAATACTGCTATTTGCAATTCTACGTAGAAATGAGGTAAAAACTTCAAAAATTCATTAAAAATACAATTCTTAATGAATCTTCCTGAAACTTTCAGGACCAATGAAGACCTGTATTATCTATGGTACAACCAAAAAGAATGATGGTTTTACTAGTAAAATTAAAAGTTTTACTTACAGTCCATTTTTGACCATTCTACGTGAAACACTGAATCTTCAAAAATTCACAGTAATTACAACCTGTGATGAAATTGGCAATAACATTGATACCTTTGAGAAATCAATGATTATTTTAGAATAAAAGAAGATTTACAGATGTTACTCCTTTTATTCTTAACCATATTGGGGTTGGTAGTCACGTAAAAGCATCAATTCAGTAATTATGATAATCTTACGTGACAACAGATGATGCAATCATTAATCCAAAAAGGTTTATTGTTTTCTCACTCACTGGTTTTTCAGTTTGCTCCATGGCACGCCTCTGTGAGCTGTTGTTGACTTAAAAGAAGCCTATTCTTGCTGTTTTTTCCGTATCATCATCTTATAAATGTATTAAATCATTATTACCAACAAGTAAGTATTAGTTCAACTATTCTTAAGTGTTTTAAATCTTTCAGAATCAATCAGAAAGACGTGAAATCATAGAATCCAACTATATATTGTTGTAATACTGTTATAAATCATCTTGATCCCTTAAATCCACAATTCTACGTCAAATTTCTCTACTCTTATCTATCAATAAGTTCTTTGGAGTATTAGTGAGTCATTTATTCTTAATTATTAAAAGTTTTTCTCTAGTAATAGTTTTCTTCAAGAATTATCTTTATAATTATTCTTGCAAAAGATAATTATATATTAAAATAATTTTATTATTTTAATAAAGAAGTTTTTATTATTAAATTCTTCTTGTAATTGATTCTAGTAGACAATTACTTGCTCACTGTTAAATTCACTAGTAGTGCTTAACACATGAAAGAAATAATTTTTTAATTATTTAATTGTGGTTATAATAATACTTTATTATTATATTTCATAAGAACAGACATAGTACTGTTGATTAATAGTAATATTATCATCAGTTTCATAGTCACATCTTACAATTACAAGTAGAACTTAATAATAAACACTTCTTTAATTAAAATAATAAAATTATTTTAATATATAATTATCTTTATGCAAGAATCATTATAAAGATAACTCTTGAAGAAAACTAATTTTAGAGAAAAACTTTAAGAATTAAAGATAAATCACTCACTAATACTCCAAAGAACTTATTAAAGATAAAAGTAGAGGGATTTGATGTAGTATTGCGGATTTAATGGATCAAAATGATTTTATAGTAATATTACAACAATATATAGTGTGGGAACTCCTCTTGTGCGGGATTAAAATGAGGCAGTACCTGGAGGGGGAAATCACAGGTAACCAATTTTGAATTGCTAATAACTCCTGTAACCAAGGGTGGCAAGGGTGTATTGCCTGCCCCTCCTAAAATACTGAACAAAATCTTCCTTGGAGCTCAAAAACTAAAATAAAATTAGTAAGTGGCTTTACAACTGCAGAAGACAGAATTCAGAAGTCTCAGATCAGACCTATTCAATATATAATAATAAAAAGAAATGTCAGTAATTTGGTTAATCTTTTAGATTTTAATGAAATACTTGTCTGTTTTAATTTTAATTTTTTTAGTGAATTTGAGGTGAGTGGTTTCTTCTTGGTGATATAATTTTGGTAAGATGAGTTATTTAAGGTGTTTTAGAAAAATTTGATGGGTGTTGATAAAGGTAATTTTGTTAAGGTATAGTTATAATAGATTGAAATAATTGCTTAAAGGTTTGTTATTTTTTTTAAGAGTGGTTAATAATAAGATAAAATATCACTTGTTAATTTTAAGAGGTAAGATTCTTTGATATTTGATTTTGAATGGGTAAGCTAGTTTTAAGTATTGTTAAATGAAGTTAACTTTACTAGTTAAAATATTTTAATAGAGTAGTAACCCTAATCCTGGGTACTGGGTAATTTGTATTTTTTATTTTAATAATAATAAGATTCCACTGAGCTTAGCTACTGGGTAATCTTCAACACTATACTTCCACTGAGCTTAGCTACTGGGAAAGTAAATTTACTATAATATACTGGACTACCTCCCAGGTGAGGGATGAATTATTCCTGTGCTTGCAATGTGCAGGGGATATAATGTGCATGGAGTATAATTTTCATGCATGTGTTTTTAAATTTGGGGGAGAGAGCCCCTCTATTTATACCTTTTGGGAGCCTAGGGGGCCCTCCATGGGAGCTGTCTTTTCCACTTTAATTCCTCTTGATTTCATCATGTGACTCCATTTTTGGTGAGGCCCTTTCTTGCATGGGTCAAGTGATTTAAGTTTTGGTGATAATTTTCTCTCTGCACAGCCTCCATTTATCACATGATTGTCTTTTGGTGAACTAATTATGATGTGATATTCTTTGATTTTCCTTGCATACATGAGGTGATTCAATTTTGGCTGGGGATTTTTATTGTGCACAGCCTCTTTCTGGTCACATGATATTCTGTTGGTGGATGCAGTATCACATGATGACCTTGTAATCCCTTTGCATATGTCCTAGTTTAGGTTTGGTTGAAGTGGCTGTGTAATTTATGCAGGTGTCATGGTTGTTTTTCTTCTTTTTGAACTTTAAAATGAAGTCAGGTGATAATTTCTTGCACTGGTGAATTTACTGTTATGTATGAGATGATGTTATTTTTGAGTTTGACACATGCTGTGCATAGTCATGTGGTTGAGATTTAATTAAAATTGTGTACTGCATGCAGCCTGTTGTAACTAGCTTTGGTTTGCATGAGGTGATGAGTGGTGTAAATAAATCTGATTCTATTTTAAGGTTCCAAGTGGGGTTACTTTGGATATAAGATAAGGTACTCCTCTGGCTGTGTTGTAAATGAGTTTCAGGAATTTCATGGGGCTGGGCTTTGAATCATGTGACTTTGAATGCAAGTTGGCTGTATAACTAATGCATGTGTCATTTTCTTGCTGCATGAGTCCTGTGGCTGTAAGGGGGTGTAAAGCTGGGTGGGTTGTGTAATTGAAAGGGCGGTACCTTATTTGTTGTAACTAGTTTACTATATGTAACTTGATTTTTACATATGCATAATGAAATTGAATAATTTATTTAAACACATACACTGCCCTTTGGTGCCTGTGCCATGGTTTTATGAGTTAAATCCAGCTTCTTGCTGTAAAATTGACCTTTTGGTGTAAAATTTGAGTGTAAGTCTGCCTGTAGGCTAGATTTACTGCTGTTATGGGGTACTATGAGCTTGAGCCTGGTGAAAAAAATGGTATGGAATACCACATCCCCCTCTCCATTTAATGCTGTCCCCAGCATTCCATGTGAGAGCTCTCTATTCTTCATCTGATTCTGGGGTCTCCTCAAATACCTATTCCTCATTTATTGATTCATCTTCTTCACTTTGTTCTTCTTCTGTGTCTTCTTTTGTGTTTATCAACTTTCCTCTTGGGTAGAACCTCTTGACTTGAGATGCTGCAAATCTTCTTGCTGATTCTGTTCCATCCAGTTCCTCATGTTCATATGGTCCATTGTTTATTTGTCTTGTTACGCTGTAGGATCCATTCCATTTGTTTTTGAAAAGTAGTCCCCAATTAGTTTCTATTGCTTTGTTGTAAACCAGGACCAAATCTCCTGGATTAAGAGGTGATCTCAGTTGGTGTGCCATTCTTCTATCCCAATATTTCATTGAGTCCTCCCTTGATTGTTTTGAGTTTTTCTGCTGCTTTCCTTCTAATTTCTTCATTTCCTTCCAATTGTTTAGCTCTGGCTTCCAATAATTCCTCAGTTGTGGATATTTTGTGCCATTCTACTGCTAAAAAGGTTTTTGTTTCAATGTCAATTGGTAATACTGGTAGTTGTCCAAATTGGAGTTCAAATGGTGAGAAACCAGTTGGCCTTTTAGTGGAGATTCCCTCAGCCAATGTCACTAGTGGTAGATATTTTTTCCATTTTCCTCCACTTTCCCCACACATTTTGACTGGTGCATCTTTGAGTTGTTTATGCCCCCTTTCCACCATTCCTTGAGACTCTGGGTAATAGGGTGTGGTGACTCTGATCCTTGATCCTGCTTTCTTTAATGCATCTTGCAATTCTTTTCCAAACTCTGGCCCCCCATCAACAGTTACTTATTTTTGTGAGCCATACCTGCATATCCATTCTGAGGTGAACCATTCTGCAACTGCTTTTGCTGTTAATTTCACTAGTCCAACAGTCTCTGGCCATCCTGAAAAATCATCTCTTGCCACAAGCATATACTTCCATCTTCCAGAATTGATATGGACTGCATCCATACTGACCCTCTCAAAGATTGTTGATGTTGCTGTAGATTTTCCTTGTTCCCTTTGTAAGTTTTTACTTCTCTTTTGGCAGGCCAGGCAATATTGTACCCATTTCTTGACAGATTTCTTCATTCCTTCCCCCCAAAATCTTGCTTTAATTCTTCTGTAAGCTTCATTTTCCCCTCTGTGGCCCATGTCTTCATGAAGGGACTTTAAAATGAAGCTTTGAGCTTCTTGACTTGATATCACCAGTTGAGGGTTTGGGTTGTTTCTTCTTTTAAGCTGGCCATCTTCCAAGAAAAATTTGGGTGACCTTCTTTTGATCCTTCTAAACTCTTCATATCTTCTTGATTGTGGTTTTTTCATTGTACTTAAGTATTCTTGCATTCTCTTCCAAAATCCTTCTTGTTTGGTTGGTACTTGTACTCCTGAAAAATGGAGTGAACTTACATTCTTAGCCCCAAATCCAGGGTGTGGCTTGATCCAATTTTCTTCTTCATCAAATTCTGGTGCATCTTCATCTTCTTCTTCTGAGTTTTTTGGTCTTCTGGATAGCCCATCTGGCATAGTGGAAGTCTTCCCTTGTTTGTGTACCAAATCAAAGGGAAATAGTTGAATGAAAGCCACCCATCTTTCCATGGGGGCATTGGGTAAGCAAGGGTTGTTGATAATTTCAATTAAGGACTTGGCATCAACTTATAATCCGAAATGTTGTCCCCAAAGTATTGTCTGAAGCTTCTTGAGAATTCTTGCAACTCCACAGAGTTCCAATTTGGGTTGTGAGTATTTTGATTCTAATTTTGAAAAATTTATTGATTCATATAATACTGGTCTGTCTTTTCCTTCTTTATCTTCTTGAGTGAGTACTTATCCTGCAGCAATGTAGCTTGAATCTACTGCTAGCTTAATTTTTCCTGCTCCTTTGTCATAATCCTATTTCTTGAGGGTTATTTCTTCTCCAACTATTCTTCTGAGCTTTTTGAAAGCTTCTTCACATTTTTGATCCCAGTCCCAGTCAACATCTTCTCTGGTGAGCCTTCTGAGTGGTGATGCAACTTGTGAGAAGTTTTCAATTAACATCCTTACATAGGAAAAAAGTCCAAGAAATCCCCTTATTTCCTTCTTGTTAAGAGGTGTTGGCAAATTTTGAATTTTGTTGATCTTTTGTTTTGAAATTGTTCTTCCTTTAAATCATACAACATGCCCTACTATGTCCAAAGCTGGAACACAGCATGCAAACTTTGATCCTGAGATAGTAAGTCCTGCTTTTTCAATCCTGAATAAAACTCTTTCTAAGGTTATGGCATATTCCCATATGAATCTTCTGATTGAGGGGTTTTCTGGTAGTGTTTCTTGGTTTCAAAGGGATCTTGGTCCTTTTATTCCTCCATCATCAATAAAGATTCCTACACTTTCTGGTATTTCTTCTTGAAGTATCCAGGTCATTTGGGCTTGGTATACTGCTACTGAGTTGGTGGCTCCTTGGGGTAGTCTTGTGAGTTGCATCCTTCCAAGGGGTGTTTCAAAAGTGGTGAGGGGTCTTGTAATGACATCTAATTCTCTTCCATCATATCCTCCCATGATGTCTCCTAGTCCATAGCATGCTCTTCCTGCAAATGCCTCTACAAATTCTTCAATATGAGGTGGTAAGCCAGCATCCTTGATGGTGACTTTATTGAGTTCTTGAAGGTCATGGACAATTCTGAGTTTTCCATTTGATTCGGCCACACAAAAGATTGTGCTTGTGTACCTTGAGGTGGATTGCTAATAGAGTCCAGTCCTGATTCTTTCTCTGATTAATTCAGTAAACTGAGGTAAAATTGATCTGGGAATGGGAATTGGTTTCTTCTGCCAAGGTTTATGAGGTATTACTGGTATCTTGTAAGGTTTTCCATATGAGTGTTTGAGTAATCCTCTTTCTTCTTCACAGAAAGCTATTTCCTTTTCCCTTATGGTAATAACATTTTGGAGTAAATTGATTTCTTCATTTAATAACCATCCTGGTGGGCCAAAATTGACTGCTTGCAGTCTTTCATGGGTTACCTTGAGGGTTTCTTGAAATATAGGTGTATTTGGTGATAAGGGTGTTTCATAAGGATCTCTTGACAAAGGTGGTCTTTCCGAAGGTGGGTTAAGGTCTTGAGGCATTGGCTCATTGACTGGTCTCACCTTCTTCAGGACTGATTTGTATTTGGCTGCTAGAATTTGGTGATCCCTCTTCAATTAGTGATTTTTGATTATTTCCAAGAATTTGCTAGTGTCCTGAAATATTGAGGTCTTCAAAATTCTTCTTTCTTCTTTCTTCCATAAAAAAATGTAGTTTAAGGTCATACAGGACCTACAACTAGGTGTGTAACCCCTGTATATTAGGTACACAAGTCCTGCAGTTTAAGTCATGCAAGGACCTCCTGGCCTAATCCAAGCGCTTATCTTGATTCTTGAGCTCCTTTGGGCTTGAATTTGGACTCCACTTGACTCTTGTTTTATTCTTCAATCTTCATGATTCCCACTTGATGCAAGATTCTTCTGGTTGTTTTATTTCTTGAAGAGGAATTCTCTTGTCTTAATTCAGGTCTTGAGACTTCACTTTGTTCATTTTGGCCAATTTGACAATGATAAACACCTGTAAAACCCCTTGTTCCTGTTACACAAAGGGAGCAGTTTATTGTCATGCTAAGGACAAAAATGGTCCTTCAGCACTTCTCCTGACTAGGAAAATCCCCTCCAGCTTCTTGGCTGTTATTCTTTATAGGTTTCCCTGCCCAAGTCTACAGGGGAAGCAGTTTAGTGTCATGCTGAGGACCTCTTGAGTCTTCAAGCTTCTTTAAAATCCCAAGGGCAATTGGAATTGAGTGTTTTACATAATATTGTTGGTCCATCATGTTGATTGAGTCCTGAGTCAATAATTAATCCAGTGAGTCATCCTTCAGTCCATAAATCCTGGCCAGTGATTCTTGAATTCCAATTGAGTTTCAATCCAGAATCAAAGAAATTTCCAAGGTCTGGTGTTGTCCAAAGGTCAATCCATAAGGAACTCCTGCTTTTCTTCATAAATAATCTTCTTCATTTTCAGTATTCTGAATAGATGTACTATGATAAGTTGTTTCCCAGTTCTCTTGCTATTTCTTCAAAATAATTTATGTCCTTTTGTTCTTTTGTATTCCTGAATTATACCTGTTATAAAGAAATGAAAAATAAAAAATTGTAATAATAAGGTGATTTAAATTTGATTTTAATATTAATTTATTGATATTTTTTAATAATATTTGTTTAGATGAGGGCCCCCCTCTCCATTTAAAAATCTTCAGTTGGTTTTCAAATTTTGAAGAGGATATGTTCTCATTCCCCCAAAACTTCCACTATAAGGAATAGTGTAAGAAATAAGTTTACCCACCCCTTATTTTTTATAGTGATTTTGATGACAATAAATAATGATACAGTAAATATACATAATTTCATTTTAATGATGATTCAATAAATTTTTTTTTTATTTTATTTTTTTTATTCTTTTACTGTAAGTATAAAATACCCATTAGCTGAGATATCTGAGTAAAAAGCACAATTCAAATGAAATAAACCTGAATCACAATTAAGATCATGGAACTGCTTGGTTGAAGGTGGTAATTTGTGCCATTTAGCAAGAATTGGTGCTCCTGAGAGTATTCATAATTGATATGACATAATTGAATGATCATAATTTGAGTCCTTTATTCATATAATGACCCTTATGATGCCACAACTATTCCTTTTGGAATCATCATTGTGACTCAAACTTTATTTCAAGTCCATCCCCTTTATGGTTCAGATTTTCTGTTACCCACAAATGCATTTGAGTTGTTGAAAAAATATAAACAATGAAAAATAAGAATTTTGACAGTTTTTAAAAAACCCTTGTTTGCCTTTGGGGGGCTTTTAAAATTCCTTTTGGAATAAATAGCACATTGAGGTGTTATTAATATGTAAATTTCCCAAATTATGTCATCAATTTATGAGTTTTTAATATAAATAACTCCTTCAGAGTTCAATTAATGCCTTCATGGCACAAATACTTCTTCTTTTCAAACAAGTTCCAATCACTTTCTTGTCATTGAAGAAATATTTCAAATAAATTGATTTTTTTAACCAATTAGTTGGTTTAGAGTTTTTTTTCAATTATTATTATTGAGTTGAAAAAATTAAGCCAATTCAATGGCTTTTGTTGTAATAGTAGGAGGAGTATAATAAAGATAATAAATAAATGGAATATTCTTGAGATCATTAATGGGATATGCCCCTAATTCTTAGGGAAAATAGATAAATAGTTGAATTTTGGGATAAAAAATAAAATAAAATTAAAAATATGTTCAAAAGCTTAAGTCAGTACATCTTTCCAATTCTTATTTATAATGACATAAAATTAGGAAGTAGAAAAAATAAAGTAAAATAAAACCTCAGGTAGTTTATAGTCCTGCCTAGGACTTATCCTGTCTTGTTAGTCCCTGTTCAATCTTTTTGAATACTTTAAATAGGCATTTTATAGTCTTGCCAAGGACCATATCTTGTTTTTCTTTTCTTTCTGCTTTGGTCCTTGTTGATGATTTTATTAGTGGACAGTTTATGGTCTTGCCAAGGACCATATCTTGTTTTTTTTGTCTTTGTTGATGATTACTCGATTCCTTGTTGTTAATTATGGTTTGGATTTATCTTCAAAGCCAAGTTGTAAATTTAATTAAACAGTTCAGAGTCTTATTTAGGACTAATTCATTTTAAAGTCATTTTATCAAGCTTATAAGATCCTGAAAGTGTTTTTTTTAATGTTGAATACCTGTAAAAGCCAAATCAAATATGTTAGTATAGTTATTGTTCATCATAAAAAGGCATAAAAGATGAAATAGAAATTTAAAGCCTTGCTTAGGGCTTTGCATTGTCCTTTATAGCCCTGTAGCACATAAAAATATAATATGTCAGTTCAATTTAATATCAAAGATAAATAAGCTCAAAAAGATAAAACAAGCAGTTTAAAGCCTTTCTGAGAGCTCTTATTATTTATAGCCCTTTAGCCTATAAAAAATGAAATATATCAGTTTTAATTTAATATCCAAAAAATAAAGTAAGAATGAAAAATAAAACAAAATAAGCAGTTTATAGCCATACTGAGGGCTATTTTTTATGTTATTTTTTAATTCAAAGCCCTTTTTTATTGTTTTCCTTTTGAATTTTATGTAGAAATCAATAACCAGAAGTTTTAAATTAATTTAGTTATAAAAAATAAAATAATGTTACATTTAAGAAAAAATCATCAGTTTAAAGCCTTGATGAGGGCTTTTCCTTATAATTTGTTTTTAAAGCCCTGTAAAAGGTAAATCATTATTTTTAGTTAATTAAACAGTCAAAAAGATAAAATAAAGAAGAAACCAGCAGTTTATAGCCATACTGAGGGCTTTTTATTGTTCTTTATAGCCTTGTTGCTTATATCCCCTACAGTCAAAGCTAAAAATAGTTGTCAATGAAACCATAGTGAAATAAAACAAGATCAGTTATTATATTGTAAAGTGAAACAAAAGAGAAATAAGCAGTTTAAAGTCTTGCTGAGGAATTTTTTCTTTTTAATCCCTCATTCTGTTATATATATTGATATTGATTCATATATAAAAAAATATGTTAGTAAAAAATAAGAAATTTGACAAATGATAAAAAATAAAAGTGAGCGGTTTAAAGCCTTGCTCAGGGCATGTTTTTTTTAAACTTACAGCCCTGTAGAGCTTCAAGATAACAAATCAATCAGCAAATTAAAAAATCAAAATTATAATTCATAAAAGAACTAAGCAGTTTTAAGCCATACTGAGGGCATTTTTTTATTTATAGCCCTGCAAAATTAAAATAAAGACTTTGTCAGTAATTGAAAAAAAAAACCAAAAAAATCATAAGATTACAAAAAAGAAACCAAGAAGTTTAAAGCCATGCTAAGGGCTCTGTTTTTTTTATTCCATTTATTGTAAAGCCTGTTTTCTATGCTCTTCTTATGTTTTTTCAATCTTTTTTGTAAGTTGACACTAATTTAATTTATTGTTATATTTTTTTTTTTAGTTTTTTATTTATTCATTTTATTATTTTATTTTTTTTTTTATTATTTTTTTTAAAATTGATTAAAAGAAAAAAGGTATTAGTAATAACCAGCTTTAATGAAGAAATATAAAAAAAAAAAAAAAATTAAGTCTTGTTCAGGACTTGTCTTTTTTTATGTCCTTGTTAAATCTTTTTTTTAAATATTTCAATATGCAGTTTATGGTCTTGCCAAGGACCATTGATCACTTTTTCCTAATTGTTGTTGATAATTTGACTGGGCAGTTTGTTGTCTTTCCAAGGACCATTGTTGATTTTTTTTCATGTATTTTGAGTCCTTTTGACAATTCTTAATTGTCAATTTATGGTCTTGCGGAGGACCATTGGTTATTTCTTTTTGTTGATATTCTTGATGATATCTTGAGGAATTTCTTGATCCTTGAAGGGGCAGTTTATGGTCCTTCCAAGGACCATATCTTGTTTTGTTTCATGTATTTTGAGTCCTTTTGACAATTCTTAATGGTCAGTTTATGGTCTTGCCAAGGACCATTGGTTATTTCTTTTTGTTGATATTCTTGATGATATCCTGAGGAATTTCCTGATCCTTGAAGGGGCAGCTTATGGTCTTGCCAAGGACAATATCTTGTGTCCAGGAACCTGATTGTTGCCTTTGGGGCTTTATGGCATGTGATTTATCTTCAAAGCCATGCTGTATTATTAGTTCAAACAGTTTATAGTCTTATTGACGACTCATTATCACTTTTAAAAGCACTTTCAAGCTTTTAAAATCAGAGGACTTTTTTCTTGATGAAAACCTGTAGAATTCAAAATCAAATATGTCAGTATAATATATTATAAAATATACGAAATAAGCATAAAAAAATAAAAATAAAAAATGGCAGTTTAAAGCCTTGCTTAGGGCCTTTATTGTTATTTGTAGTCCTGTTCCTTCATAAAGAAAACCTGGTTAGTCAACTAATTAAATCATGATAATAAATGAAATTAAGCAGTTTATAGCCATGCTGAGGGCTTTTATCCTTTTCCAGACATATTTATATATATTTATATATTATTTCTTTCCAGGGCTTTTTTTTCTATTGAATACCTGTAGGAATTAAAATAAAATAATTCAGTATGATTTAAAAAATAAAATCAAATTAAATGAAAAAGTTTCAGTAGTTTAATGTCTTTCTGAGGACATTTTTATCTTTGCATTGTTTTTATGTTAATATATGTTTTGAAAATAAAAAATAAATTTTGAGTAACATAAAAAAAATCAAATAAAAGAAGTCAATAAAATGAAAATAAATAATAAAGGATAAAATTGAACAGTTTAAAGCCTTGCTTAGGGCTTTTATTTTTATTTGTTTTGTTTTGTTTTGTTTTTATTTATTTATTTCTTCTTTGTGAAAAAAAAATATCATGAGTAATCTTAAAGATATTGAATAAAATAAAACAAAAACAAGCAGATTATTTATATTTTTGAGTGGGTTGATTCCATCTCTATAGTCCTTGAAAAGAACTGTGAGCCTGTGAGGTATGTATAACATACCCATAAGGCCACAAATTATTTTATAAACAGTTAATTTTGTCTTAAACAGACTTTTTAATTGAAATTAAAATAAAAAATAACAAAAAATAAGTATAACTTTTTTTGGATAAACAAAGCTATAAATATTATGTCATTTTTGGATTCTACACAAAAAATGACCTAGGGTACATCCATAAGGTGTTATACCCAAAAACACTTATTTCTTGTGTTATTAGAATATTTAAGAATCTCACAGTACTAATGTAACTTTTTTAAAAAAAAATTAAAATTGTTAAATTTAAGCTTAAATAAGCTTAAATTTAAAGTTGCATAAGGTTAATACAAACTTACCAAAATTTTAGTTAAAATTGACGTGTGGTGTATATTTACTGAATTGGCTGAGGATCTGCCATACAGAATGCAAATCCTGCGTGAGCTCAATTTAAAAGGGTTTAAAGCCATGGTATGGATTTAAATAAATAAAAGGGCAAAATCCACACAAAAAGGTGGGACAAAGGAAAAAGACCAAATAGAGCTGGGGTGCCCAACTTTTTGGATCTGCAATGATTCAATTAAGGTTGTCCACCTGTATTTGAGGATTTTCAACCTTATTTAAACTTTAAGATTATACTTTGATCCAACCTTAAGGTTTAAACTGGTTTTATCCCAATTTGGACAAGAATTTCAAGCTGCCAAAGGGTAAATCCCAATATGCAGGCTTGAAATCAAGGTTTTAAGAACTGTCAAAGTTTAATCAAGCTTAGAAACCTTAAATAAGCTTAAAACTTTAAAGTTACAAGCATCAAAACCTTATCAAAAGCTAAGGTTTGGTGTGTATTGATATTTTACGTGGAAAAATAGCAATAACTTCAAAAATTCATTAAAGATCCAAATCTTAATGGATTTGCTTGAAAATTTCACACAGCTTACAATTTAATATTATCCATATATAAATTAAATTTTAAGTATCTTTTATAAATAAATTTCCTGGGTAATTAGCCTGGAAATTTACTCTTTCAATTAAACTCAAAGAAAATTAGCATTTCTTTAAAAATTAATTAAAAATTGAGTTTAAGAGATTTCTTCTTGAAACCCTATTTTTTAAGTTGTTCAAGGGTTTCATAGACAAACCTTACATTTGACGGCCTGGCCGTGATTTTAACCAATTTTTGGGACATAAATCATATTCTAGACCTTATTTTACTGTTTTTTTGACGTAAAACTGCCATATTTATCTTAATATTGGCTTTTTTTTGACTTATCCCTTATAAATAATCTTTATAATATTAATAAAATTATTTTTTTCTTAAGAATATTGTTTCAAACAATATACTATTGAGTGACTTGGAATAAATTTCTTTTGTCTAACTAGTGGCTTTTTCACATCACAGACTTGAAATTTATTCTTTGAGTTATTCTAGTATAAAGTGAATAATAATACAATTTTCATTAATTAAGTTGATAATTGCATAATTATTATTTCTCTAAAGAAAATAATAAATCAAATAAAAAATCTTTAAAAATAAAAATCTTTACTAAAAACATTTTTTTCTTTTATCTTACACATTTTTCTTCATTTTTGATGTAATTTGCCATAAAATTACATTAAAACAACTTTATTTAATAAGCTGAGTTTATAAGTTATTTTTATTATTTGATAAAATAACTTATATTTTTAATTTTCTCTAGTGTCTTCCATCAGAGAAAATTCTTCAGACTCTGAAGCCTCAGAGTGCAGTGTTGAAATTCAAACCAGCCCACCACCAAGGGGTTTGATAACCAGAGAGCCCTTTAAAGGTCCTGCAGGTGAATTCAATTCAATTTTACTCTATTTTTTATTAAAATTGACGTGAAATGACTCCTACTAGAAGTGGAAGTAACTACTCCATCCAATCAAATGGATCTGGACCAGGACATTCCAGCCACAAATCAAAAATGCAAGAATGTCTTCCCAGAGGAGAGGCACAAATGGAAGATTCCAGAACTTCCACCAGTTCCCAAAGGTTAGCCAGCACCTTTGAACCTCATATTGAGAGTCCAGAAGCTGACATAACTGCTATTCCTGTTAGACCTGAACCATTTCCAACAGGCAGCTGTGGAAATCTATCAATCTCAATGGAAGAACTGGTTCTTGGCGTCAAAACAACAAGAGTGGGAACTTCTCCCAAGTCTTTGGATAGGCACCATGAACTCTTATCTTCAAGTGAAGAAGTTCATGGGACCAGAAAAAACAGAAGACCTTCTGATGGGTTGGACACCGATGTCTGTCAAAGGACAAGTCCAACAGATAAAAGCTTGGTTGAGAAACCAAAGCATGTTATCAGAGGATCAGAAGAAGAAGTTGGCCCAAGGCAAGGAAACCAGCCCAGTGGAAGCTCCCCAAGCATCCACCAGCAAAAATCCGCCTCAACAAGTGCCAAACAAGCCCAAGCAAGCCCCAAAAACCAACCAGAAGGGAAAGCAAAAGGCAAAGGGAAAGGCAAAGGCCAAGTGGAACAAGCCTTACCCTCAGAATTACAGAATCCCAAAGAAGGAAAAGACAGCGATTGTAATGTGTGGATATGAAACTTTGATTCAAAATCAAGTACTTTTCCTGTCCTCAAAATTTGTATAAGGTAAAATTCAATTAAAAATTGTAAAGAATATTATTTTTAAGAGAAAACACGCCAAATTTATTGTTAATAACTTTATTAGTATAAAACAATAATATTATAAAAATTTATTGTTTTACCAACAATAAAAATTTATCCAAAAATACTCTACAAGAGATATTTAAGGCTACAAAAGAAATTTCTTCAAGACCAATTTCAATTAGAATTAATTGAGAAAAGAACAGCAAGCAATTAATTAAAGAACAAAGTCTTTCAAAAGAATATTAAAGAGAAAACACTCCCAAAAGTGACCAGAGTGAATTTGGAAACAAAGTGACAAAGTTTACAGTGATGAAAGATGCTTTAATTCACTTTTGGGGTGGTTCAGGGGTAAAAATGATTATAAAAGTTACAAAAAATGATTATAATGATTTTTTCACGTAGTTAAAAGGTTTAAAATGACTTAATAAAGGTGGTTGGAATCTTTTATTGATTGGTTTAACAATGTTTAAACTAATTATAAAAGGAAAAGATTCTAACATGAAGACAAAAGTGGGGCAAAGAAGACATTCTTTTATAGCCATCAATTTTCTTACTCCAAAAGTAAAATGTACTCTTGTCAGTCGTGAAAAACAGTCTGACAACAGAAAAGCCAATTATGGCATCATTGAACCCTGATTTAGACCAAAAAGGGCTGGTTTAAGCCAGTTTTAGCCATTTTAGACCCTTAAATCAGCTATTACTATAGCAATACCTGGTCTAGAGCCTTCAAAACACGTCAGAATGTGTGTAAGAGACGTAGAAACCAGTTAAAACTGTTTTTACTATGATGGTTTTATCTTAAGGGTAGTTTTACCCTCTTGGCAACAGCTAAAACTACCCCAGTTGGTATCAAAACCTCATCATCAATTGAGTCCACAGACCCTGTAACTCAATTCCAGGACAAAAGTGATGAACGTTTGCGTGAATTTTGACATCCCACGCCTGTCAGCAAGGATTTTGGGGGTCTAGCTCCCCCTTAGAGCTGGAGTTCCTTTTCCCCCCCAAATTTAATCTTTCCAATTTATTTTTCCTTTAATTCCTCATCATGTATTTTACTTATAATTTACATATGTAATTCAATTGAATTGTACAGTACAATACAGTAATAATTGATACCTCATATGTAAATAAAAGTTCACCTATGTAATACATGTGCACATTTTGACATTTCAATTGAATTCAATTGAAAATACTTCCATTCCTCATAACTTCTAAACTAAACACAACACCTCAATTTTAGCAAAAAATTGATGGTTAACATCCCATGTGGTGTGAATTAAATTAAAGTTTTGATGATTTTCAACTTTTGTATTGGAAATACTAAAAACTTAATTTAAGCTTATTTAGGGTTGAGTTACAAGAATTTCACTCAGAGGTGACCCCACCTGATTTTTTATGAGGAATCCAATGGTGAAATAATTTTTATATGTTTATTTATTGGATAAAAAGTTATAATAATTTTTATTTAAATTTTTTCCAAATTTATTTATTTTTTTACAATTTTCTTAAAATTTCATTTTTACTTAATTTTTTCAAGTATAAATGTAATTTTGTAATTACAAAATTTAGTGTAATTTTATTTTTAAATTGTAATTAATTTTTTATTTTTAATATAATTTTATATTTATATTTTTCTTTTCATTTTAATAATATAAATAAATTTATGTTATTTATATTAATATGTTATTTTTGTATTTGTGGTCTTTTGGGTAAATGAAATTACCTCTAAGGCTCACAGCCATGGACAATGTGTTCAATATGGCAAGAACCTTGATGGAATTCAAAAACAAGGAGGAGGAAATATTGAACCAATCTTTCCCAAAGAACCAGATCTTGTAAAAATTGTAACTCACTTTGAATCTTGTAATAAAGAAATTAGGGCAAAATTTAAAGCATTCGATTATGTCCAACAGAAGTTGGGTAATGAGATATTGAAAGTGAAAGAACAACAAAAGACCATTATTGGCCTTGAAAATGTTAATAAAGACAACATTGTGTCTTTGACGCAAATTTGTGAAAGACGTGAGTCTAAAGTTACCTTACTCCATCAACCAGATGAGAACTTAATTTCTTTTATAACTGGACAGTTAAGAGAATTGAAAATACAAGTTCAAAACTTGGAAAATTCTACTGGTCACAATGCACCTCTTTTTCAAGAACAATTGGAAAAAAGTGATAAAGCAAGACTTGAATTGAAAGAAGACATTCAATCAAGTATTAATAATATATCACTAAAAAATGAATTGCCAAGGAAATCCACACCAATTCTTGACAGAAATGTTCTTAACTTGAATAATGATTTACATCATACAATTTCAAGTCATGACGTGGAAACTGCTTGCAATTTTAAGGACATTCCAAGATTAGAGGAATGGCCAACCTTCAGTGGTGAAGGAGAATATAATCATATGGAATTTATGAAAACAATTGATATGTTCAAAGAAGACTTTAACATACCAGATGAATACATAAGTGCCAGATTACACTCATTATTTACCAAATCAGAAAAGAAATGGTATTATAAAATGAGACAAGACCATGGTAAACATTCTTGTCCTTGATGGAAAGAACAAATTATTTCCAAATGGGCAAATGATTCCTGGAGATTTAAAATGGAAAATTCTTTTGAAGAAGCCATTTTTAATATTGAAAGGGACAGGCCCATGACTTGGTTTCTTAAACAGAAGGACAGGTTAACTGCCCTTCATCCTGATATGTCTGAAACAATGGTACATAAAAGGACATTAAGAAAATGTGGTGGTGACCTTGAGCATGCTATAAGAAGCAGATGTATTGAGCCTTGCTCTACAGAAGATTATATCAATGCTATGGAGGACATCACTACTAGAACAAAAATTGGAAGAAATTGGTCCAAACCCCAATAGACAACAAGACTAGTGGGAAACCAATTTCAAAACCAAATAAACCACATGACAGACCTCCTTTGAAATGTCATAAATGTGGAAGCACATCTCATTTGGAAAAGACTTGTCCAAAAAAGACAAGAGTCAATGAGATAAAGGTTGAAAAAGTGGAAGACACAAAAGAAACTGATGTATCTTTACATGAAAGTGATTCTGAGCCTTCAGAAGAAGAAGAAGTATCAGAAGAACTTAGTATAGAAAATATTAATGTTTCTTTTGAAGTCACTGAGGTACATACTCACTTACCACAGTACAGTGATGAATGTATGGATCTCATACATGTGCAAGATGCCAAAATGCAAAAAACCAAAGCTGCCAGAGGTAAATGTTATACAGCTGGGTCATCTTGTATCACTAATATTGTGATAAATAGCACAGAAGCCAAGATACATTTTGACTCAGGTGCTTTTTTCACTTGTGTTGGAAAAAATTATCTTGACAAAATTTATACCAATTGGAAAGACAAATTAATACCAATTGAAGGTATAACATTCAGCAGTGCTAGCCAAAATATGCACCCTTTGGGTATATTTGAAGCAGCAATCATATTTCCTAATCCTGCAGGATGTATAAGACTGAAAGTTGAAATTGTTGTTATGAATAATTGTACTTCACAACACTTTATACTTGGGAATGATTATCTCAATATTTATGTTATTGATATTAATAATCATAAAGACAGGTATTTCACTATAGGGGAAAATAAAAGACAAAAATTTGCTTTTCCTCTAGAAAAAAGAGAAATTACTGTCATTAACAAGTAAAAAATGTTAATAAGGAAAAATTTGTGTCAAGTCAACTAATTGAAGCACAAATTAGTCCTGAATTAACACTGGAAATGAAGGAAGAGCTTATTGAAATTTTATTTCAATGCAGGGAAGCCTTTGCTTCAGATAATGAACCACTTGGGGCTATAGAAGGCCATGAAGTGGACAATATTCTTAATGTGGAAAGGCCTTATCCGCCACTATTAAGAAGACCAGCTTACCCAGCTAGCCCTAGGGCTAGAGAAGCATTAGAAAATCATATTCATGAACTAATGAAACTGGGAGTTCCTAGAAACGTTGGACACAATGAGGAGGTAGAAGTCACAACTTCAGTAATCATTACTTGGCATAATGATAAGTCAAGGATGGTTGGTGATTTTAGAGCACTGAATACCTATACTATCCCAGACAGGTACCCAATCCCTAGAATTCATGAGACTTTGACTCAATTATCCAAAGCAAGATTCATTAATTCCATGGATGCTCTAAAAGTCTTTCACCAGAATGTTTTGACACCTCATGCTAGAAAATTATTGACAATAATTTCTCATTGTGGTATTTATGAATATTTGAGGATGCCTTTTGGTATTAAAAATGCACCCTCTCATTACCAAAGAATGATAAATACTATCTTCCCACATGAATTATCAGAGGGATGGTTAATCATTTATATTGATGAAATTATCATTTGTTCAGAAACCTGGAAATTACATTTAGAGAGACTTTCATTAGTACTTAAGAAAATTCTACAAGTGAACATGAAAATTTCTCTTAAAAAATGTAATTTTGGGTTTCATGAGTTAAACGCTCTAGGACATGTAGTCTCAGGACTAAGCCTTGGTGTTGATAAGAACAAAGTGGCTGCAGCTTTACTGAAACAAATGCCCCAGAACAAAAAAGAAATGATGTCTTTCTTAGGGTTTTCCAGTTATTACAGGCAACACCTTAAGGATTTTGCAATCCATGCCAGATCATTATACAGAATTTGTGATCAAAAAACTTTTTTTGAAATGACTCAGGAGAGAATTCAAGCATATGATAAAATCAAGTATGCCTTGACCAATGCACCATTATTACTGACCACATACTGGAAACTTCCTTTCAAGCTGTATATTGATGCATGTGGTCAAGGTCTAGGAGCTGCTCTTCATCAAGTTCAAATTGTCAATTACAAGCCTTATGAAGGTCCAATTCGTTTTATTTCAAGACAAATTAAACCTACTGAGGCCAGCTATGGAGCTAGCCAAATGGAGTGCCTTTGCCTTGTTTGGGCTCTTGAAAAACTTCATTACTATCTTGATGGTAGTGTGTTTGAAGTAATTACTGATTGTAACGCAGTAAAATCACTTCTTAACATGAAAACTCCAAACAGACACATGTTAAGGTGGCAGATTGCTATACAGGAGTATAGATGCAATATGACCATAGTACATAAAGCTAGAAATATTCACAAGAATGCTGATGGCTTAAGTAGATGGGCATTACCCAATACACCTGAAATCTGCCTATGTTCCTACAAGTGCAGAACCTCAAATCTCAATTGAAGGAATTAACATCACAGATGTGGGAACAGAATTCTTTGCGGAAGTTAGAGAAAGATATAAGCAAGATAAAATTTGCCATATACTTACTGCTCTACTTGACAAATATTGCAAAGATGCAGCATTGGCTAATTCTCTGGATGATATTTGGAAAACATCTTATGATAATGGAAGATTCCATTTGTTTGATGGTATACTATATCATAGATCTAAACACACATGTGTCATGGTCCTATGTAGTAGAATGTTGATTAATACAATACTACTAGAATGCCATGCTAACATTTATTCTGGACATCTGTCTGAAGACAGAACAATGGAAAGAATTAAGACATGTGCCTGATGGCCATCTTTGAGAAAAGATGTCATTGAGTACTGTCATAGTTGTGATAGATGCCAGAAAGCCAATAAAGCTACTGGTAAAAGATTTGGTCTGATGATCCATATCCAAGAACCAAGTACCCCATGGGAAGTGGTTCACATGGATTGGGTAACTGCATTACCACCTGGAGGTGATAAAAGCTACAATGCATGTCTTTTTATTGTAGACAGATATAGCAAAACACCAATCTTTTTACCATGTCACAAAGATGACACAGCTATGGCTACAGCTCTTTTGATCTGGAATAGAGTAATATCCCATACTGGTCTCTTTAAAAACATCATTAGTGACAGAGACCCGAAATTTACATCAGCCTTATGTACTAATTTACATAAGCTTTTGGGTACAAAATTATCATTCTCAACAGCATACCATCCACAAACAGATGGGTTAGCAGAAAGAATGATTCAAACCCTTGAGGACATGATCAGAAGATTTTGTGCTTATGGCCTGGAGTTTAAAGATTCTGATGGCTTTACCCATTATTGGTGTACTCTTATACCAGCATTGGAATTAGCCTACAAGACCTCCATCCTTGCTTCAACAGGAAAGACCCCTGAAATGTTGGAAAAAGGATGGAACCCCAAACTTCCAATTGATACTTTGAAAAAAGATCTGGTTGACATTCATCCAACTGCTTCAAGCTTTAAGCTATTGCTTGATAAAGTGAGACATCATGCAAATCAAAGCATGAATGATGCCTTTGAATATGCTAAGAAGAAATGGGATAAAAGTCATAAAACCCCAGAATTCAAAGTAGGGGACTTAATACTAGTTTCAACCTTGAACTTTAATAATATTAAAGGTCCAAAGAAATTGAAAGATTCCTTCTCAGGACCATTTATTATTAAAGCCATTCATGGGACAAATGCAGTACAAGTAGAACTGTCAGGAGAACTTGAAAATAAACATCCAACATTCCGTGTCAGTCTAGTAAAGCATTACACTTCAAGTGACAATGAATTATTTCATTTAAGAAATGAAACACCCTTAGAAGTACCACCACTAGATCTAAGTGAGGAGAAAAAGGTACTAAAAGTCTTGAAAGAAAGAAGACTTAGGGGAAAAAATGAAATAGAATACTTAGTCAGGTATAAAAATCCACAACATGAAGATGAGTGGATTGTAGAAAGCAAAATACCTGATTTTCAAAAGTTTCTCAGAAGATTCAGCCATGAGAGAAGACCAATTGCTCAATAAAAATTTTGAATTGTGTGCTTTACATACTTAAAAGTATATGTAGAGAGGTTGGACAGTGGATTATACCCCCCCCCAAATAACTCGGGGGTAAACTACAAAAGAAAAATTGTGGTACAATTTCTTTTTTGGTGGTAGGGAATGTGAGCCTGTGAGGTATGTATAGCATACCCATAAGGCCACAAATGATTTTATAAACAGTTAATTTTGTCTTAAACAGACTTTTTAGTTGAAATTAAAATAAATAATAACAAAAAATTAGTATAACTTTTTTTGGATAAAGAAAGTTATAAATATTATGTCATTTTTGGATTCTACACAAAAAATGACCTAGGGTACATCCATAAGGTGTTATACCCAAAAACACTTATTTCTTGTGTTATTAAAATATTTAAGAATCTCATAGTACTAATGTAACTTTTTTAACGTTTTTTTAAAATTGTTAAATTTAAGCTTAAATAAGCTTAAATTTAAAGTTGCATAAGGTTAATGCAAACTTACCAAAATTTTAGTTAAAATTGACGTGTGGTGTATATTTACTGAATTGGCTAAGGATCTGCCATACAGAATGTAAATACTGCGTGAGCTCAATTTAAAAGGGTTTAAAGCCATGGTATGGCTTTAAATAAATAAAAGGGCAAAATCCACACAAAAAGGTGGTACAAAGGAAAAAGACCAAATAGAGCTGGGGTGCCCAACTTTTTGGATCTGCAATTATTCAATTAAGGTTGTCCACCTGTATTGGAGGATTTTCAACCTTATTTAAGCTTTAAGATTAGACTTTGATCCAACCTTAAGGTTTAAACTGGTTTTATCCCAATTTGGACAAGAATTTCAAGCTGCCAAAGGGTAAATCCCAATATGCAGGCTTGAAATCAAGGTTTTAAGAACTGTCAAAGTTTAATCAAGCTTAAAGACCTTAAATAAGCTTAAAGCTTTAAAGTTACAAGCATCAAAACCTTATCAAAAGCTAAGGTTTGGTGTGTATTGCTATTTTATGTGGAAAAATAGCAATAACTTCAAAAATTCATTAAAAATCCAAATCTTAATGGATTTGCTTGAAGATTTCACACAGCTTATCATTTAATATTATCCATATATAAATTAAATTTTAAGTATCTTTTATAAATACATTTCCTGGGTAATTACCCTGGAAATTTACTCTTTTAATTAAACTCAAAGAAAATTATGATTTCTTTAAAAATTAATTAAAAATTGAGTTTAAGAGATTTCTGCTTGAAACTCTATTTTTTAAGTTGTTCATGTGATGAACTTTAATATAAATAATTTTATTTATATTTAAAACTTAAAAATAATTAGTTTAAATGAGGATTAAACTTACATGGAGTTAAGAATAACACTGGTAACTTTAAATTGGAATTAAAAACAAGCTGCCTTAAGTTAAGAGCTTTGTTTTTGAGTATGGTTTTTCAGTTTTGACCTGAGCACACCCTCTATATGCATTATGAATCATGAGAGCTGCTCTGAAGACATAAAAAGAGTCTTTTCAGCACTGTTTTTGTCCATCATTCATCATCAATACAATCATATTAGAAATTTAAACAGGTAAAGTTTTATTATTTATAAAATCTTATTATTAAAGTAATTCTTGAGTTATTTTATTCTTTATTAATTGTAAATTAAAGAATTGAAGTCATAGAATTCAGATTATTGTTGTAATCATTAATAATATATTTTATATTATAAAATTATCATCTTAAATATCTTTTAAAATCAACAAATTCCACTTAAAAACTCTTTAATCTTAAATTTTATCATAAAAAGTTGTTTTATCTTTAAAATTATTGATTTTAGGCGTGTTTTTAACTTATAATCATTATTCAATATAATAACTGTTGTTGTTTGACTTCTTGTATTAAATAAATATTATAAGTAAGTTTTCTCTAAATTTCTATATCTTTTTTATCTAGTATTAGTTTTTTTATATAGAATTTTTTATTCTATAAGAATTATTTCTGCACAGTGTGTGTTATAATTCTTTTATAAATAATATTTATATTATTTATAAGTGGTTAATATTCATATTTCCACATGTAATTGTCCCATTAAGAGCTTTACAATTCTTATTATTATAACTGTCAGTGACTATAACAATAATAGAATAATTATAATTTATTATAATTATTATATTTTTTTTATTAATATATTTTTATAATAATAATTAAATTTAATTTTTTTATATAATTATTTTTAATAATTATATTTAAATTTGTGGTTATGATATTTTGTTATATTATATATTTCTATTGAGGACAGTCATAGTACTCTTGATTTTGCTACTATTATCAAGAGTTTCATAGACAAACCTTACAAGCACCATACTGTGCTTTAAGCCACTTTGGGTGGTTTATTTCTTGATATGTGGGTTTTTTAAACCCCTTACTTTATTAAAAATTTGAGTCGGTTGGGCTGTATGGTGCCCAAATGTGATTTGTGTCGAGGATTTATGATGCAAGAGGTGTCTTTGCTCCTTTACTATAGTAGAAAATCATTTGGGTTAGTTTAAAATACCCATGGCTATTGTTTTCTAAGAAGAATGAGAGCTGCAGAACAGCTGAGACATCACTAGGGGGTGGTATCTTTCTCAAGCTGTTCCACCTCTTTCAAAGGTCACATGGGGTTTGGGCTGTGGTATTGATACATTGCTGTGCCATATATAGTCACTTTGGGTTGGTTTATTTTGTCCGAAGTGCTAAAGCTACCATCTAGGGACTCTATAGTTTCATTGGGTGGCTTATTTTTGCCATTGGAAAGTTGCTCAGGGTTGATTATACCCTAGCTATCTTTAAAATCACTTCGCATCTGCTGTTCTGAAGCTTCTGGGGTGCTGTAAGCCTCATATGTCTTTAGAAGTAGTTCGGGTGTAGCCTCCTAGGTTCCTGGAGATGATAGTGGTCTTCGGAAACAGTCACAACACCATTTGGTTTTGCTCTAATCCCTTCCTGATCATTTACAAGGTTTCAAGTGTGAGCCTTATTGCATTGGCTGGTGTTTCTTGGTGTAGAATCCTTCCCCTGGCTAACTTTCATCCAACCTTATAGCCAGCAGCATCCATTCATATCCGGTGAGCTTCATCAATGTCTGACTGGAGTGGGCCACCAGATTGTCCTGCCATTGCTTCATTGACTGATAACCAAGGATCAACCTTGAAGCCGTTTGTTGGTGCCTCTGAGTCTGATAGTTTATTTGAGCCTAGACGGACTTCTTGGGGGAGTGAGCTTCTGGTTTGGGGAAGGAAGAATTTGTCTCATTGGAGAATATAGTCGGCCAGATGGGCATGGATGTAGATTAGAGGCAAATCAAACATATTGATGGCCGCTGTGATTCCAAACGTGAGGTAATTGAGGCTTATTATGTATAGGGGGCTATAGTACCTCCTACAGTCGTGTCTGAGTTCCCCATTGTGATTGGAGCAGCACTATACATCCCTTGTAATGTTTTTTATTTTATTTTCTTTTATTTTTTTGTTATGTGATCTTAACAAGATCAGGTATGTGTTGTATTGTTTCAATTTATTATTATTTTTTTATTGCCTCCCTCTTCTGGCATTGGGCGTAGAATGGAATAATGTAAGCACAGTAAATAGGCGGTTTATCTGCAAGTCGTACCAATATCATCCATTGTTCAACATTCAGCCCAGATCACGTAAGTAAAGTCTCCTCCGAAAGCATTTCCTTCATTATGTTGTAGCTAGGTTCATTATCAGAGTGCAGATTTGTTTATTACTTCAGTGAACAAAAGAATTTTGTTCCTCATCCTTCTCTTTTGACACCCAATGGTTGATGGACTGATGTTGGCACTACTGATGGTGGATTTTTCTCATGTTCGTTTTCCTTTTTTAGAGCGCTAGATTGATTCCATGATGAGGATCAAGTTGAAGAGCTGATTATTGTTTTCTAGACAAAAGGATCAATAAACCAGCATTGGTCTTTCTATTCATCCAGCCAATCAATCCAATAGCCAGTTGTGTTTTATTTCTCCCATCAACCTTGGTATGTTCCGTCTTCCTTGCTAGAAGTTGTTCTTTTTATTATTTTGTTTATTGACTTTTTTTTATTATATATATATATATATATATATATATATTTTAGAATGACCATGAGCTCCTATGATTTCGGCTTTGCTGTTGACTTTTTCAATGCTTTTGGACCATTCACCACTAAGGAATTGGAAGAACTTGTCCTTGTTATTCCTCCAACCAATAGGTTGAGGAAGTTGGTGTGGGAATGGCTTACTGCCAATGGTCCTTATCCATCCATGGCTTCATCTCCACCAGCTCTCGGTGATCTCTTGAGTTCACCCGCTGGCTCTTCTAACCATTGTGAGCCTACACCTGCAGCAGCTTTGGCCTTTTATTCCTTCTTGAATGAAGAGGTTGATCCAAGGCTCTTGGATCCTCAACCAACCTCATCTCTTTATCCCAAAAGAGCTTCAAACGGGCCCTACTTTCTTTGCCCTCATAATAGTTTAGGCCGTGTCATTTATCCTTCTAAATGAAACCAGCCATAGGGTAATTTTCTTTAATTTAGTTTTGAAAGTAAGATCAAGTGTGCTTTCTCTTTTTTTTATCATCATTCTTTAGGTCAATATTAGTTAATATTTGTTACTTAGCTTATTATGACACCCTGTTAGGCCTCCTGTACTTTGAAATGGGGAGACTATTCGTTCAGCCACTTCTATTTCTGTTTTATTTTATTATTTTATTATTATTATTATTATTATTTTGAAAAAAAATAAAAAAATAAAATAAAAATAAAAATAAAAAATAAGAAAAAATAAAAAAATAAAATATTTAAATGCAGTCAGAATAGAAAAAATTGAAATAAGGTAAGTGAAAAATTAAAATAAAATAAAAGAAGAATTAAAATAAAATAAAGTAAATAATAAAATAAAGTAAATAATAAAAAAATAAAAAATAAAAAATAAAAACAAAAATAAATTCAAAAAAATAAAATAAAAAATAAAAATAATAAACTAATAAAATAGAGGTAAAAGAGATCACTAAGCTAAGAATCTTTTTTTTTTTGAAATATATACTGCACATCTATTCAGTGATGTTCATACCACTGTTTTTTATATCTGAAGAATTATAAAATCTAATTAAATATGACCCTCTGTTTTGTTATATTTTATATGAGGGACCAAATTTTGAATATTATGTAATATTCCCTATTATGATTACCACCTACAGTGATATTCACTAAAACTCATATCATTAATTATTCAAAGATTTTGTTTTATTTTTCTTTTAACTTCCTATACTAATAGAAAAAAAAAAGATAAAAAACAAAAAATAGAAAGAGAATTTTCAAGGAAAAATGTAGGTCTTAGCAAATGATAATCTTATTATTATTTATTTTTTGTTTCTACTTATTTCTACATTTATATATATATATATATATATATATATTTTATAGAATTAGGAATGAGATAGAATATATCATAAAATAAGCAAATACTAAAATGGAATTATAAACTCATGTAAGATTTTTTTTGTTTATAGTTATCATTTCAAAATATAAAATCAATTGAAACAAATTGTTTTGTTGTTGTTTTTTTTTATGTTTTTTTTTCTTTTGAAAATTTCAGATTTAATTATAAGTGCATTTTTTTTCTTTTGAACAATAAATTGAAATAAAATGAATAAATAAATATAATTATAAGAAAAAACCCTTGATATTAGATAAGCTTATGTTCTATTTATTCCTTCAAAGCTTATATTAATTGAAGCTTATTTTTGAATTTATTAATATTTTATTTTGTTTCTGTCTTTTTTTTAATATGAAAGAAAATCTTAATTGTAAAAAGGAAGCATAAAATAGTAAGATAAAAAAAATTGGAGATAAATGATGATATTATGAATGGAAATAGGATGGTTGATTAATAAAGGAATTGATGACTTAGCAGGGTATTTTTCTTCTAATTCATTCCTTTGAACAAGTATCTTCTTCACTAATTCTTGTTTGACAACTCTTCCTCCCCTCCATTTCTCCCTTTTTAGGCATTTAAACAAGTAGTCTTGATAGAAAGAATTCCATTCTTCTGTATCAAATTTAGTTGCACCAACTCTCAGGCTGAATATTGCTGGTATAAGGGTTTCCTCCCAGTGACAATCACATGTGGTATTATTTATAGTATATCCTCCTGAGGTCTTGCTTATTTTTCCATTTTTGATTTCAAAATCCTGAAAGTTGAACCAGTCTTGGCATTCCCAGGTCCTCCAAAATAATTATTTCCTCATGTCTTCATCCATGGGGAATATTTCATTCCAGTATTGGTTTCCAAGGATTCCTTCAATTCCATCCCAGGTCAGCAAATCTAAGAATTCATATCTTGTAAGGTTGAATCCAGGTAATTCTTTCCATGGATGAGGAATGACATTTTCTGATGGTGATTTTTCTTTTTCAAAGATATCTTCAAACTCAATATATGGAAGGAATATTGTGGAAATATCAGGTCAGGTTTCTGGTTTTATTTTCAAGAACCAGTCAGGATTTTCAATTAACTCTTGTGGATTGATGTAATTGGCCCAGACTTCTTTTTCTTCTAGCCAGCTGATATCTGTGTTCAATGACCAGGAACTTTCTTCAAGTAATGGCCATGATTTCATTTTTAAGGATTTTGTGGGTTCTACAGTGTCAAAAAGGTAATAAGATTTGAAAATTTTATCAAGTTTATTTATAAAAATAGCTTGAGTGTAGGTCTAATGGGTTTTGGATGATAATTTTGGGTAACAATTTGGATATTCCTCTTTGATAAGGCAGGAGGTCACTGCCTTGTGATGCTTGATTTTGAAATTGGTGATTTTGGTTGATAAGAATTGATTTTCCTCTTTGATAAGGCAGGAGGTCACTGCCTAGTGTTGCTTGATTTTGGGTGAGTGAAATTGTTTTTTTTGGTTGATAATAATTGATTTTCCCCTTTGATAAGGCAGGAGGTCACTGCCTTATAATTTTTGGGTTTTTGATATTGAGGGAGTATCCTTAAAGTGCCAATGGTTTCTTTATTGAAATCTTCATCTTCTGTTGACCAAAGAAATTATTTTATTGCTAATTTGGTCTTCTTTTATTAATTCTTCCCCATACAATCCAAAATTTTGTGAATTGGACATGGTGGAAGTGATTGATATATTTTTGTAAGTGTTTTTTTTAAGAAATACTTTATTGATAAATTTATTCTTTGTTAAGCCAGGAAGACACTGCCCTAGTGGGAGAAAAAATTGATAAAGGAAACTAATGATACATTTGATGAATGATACTCATACATTTTAGAGAAAAAAATCTTGATTTTGTTGATTTTATTCAAAGTTGAGCTCCCCCAAGTGGGAAAGGTGAGTGTCTGTTGAGTAACCTGGCCAAAATCAGGTCTTTGAGGGATTCCACAAAGTTATTTCTTTCCTCAATTTCTAGTTCTGCTGGAAATTCTGACCACCATAGGTTTTCATCAATGATTATATATCCATCTCCAACCCATTTCAATTTTCCAGTTTAGTATGTTGATCCATTCAATCCAAGGTACCACTGGGCCCAAATTTAATTGAAGTAGAGTCCTCTTCTTGGTAAAACTCCCATTGAAAATTTTTTATCCCAGAATTGATTTGAGAGGTTTCCTTTAATTCCTTCTTCAGTTAATAGCTCTAGGAATTGTATTTTGTTCAATTTTGCTCCTGGAAGCTGACATAAGTGTTTATATTCACATAAATTTTCTTGAGCTTCATCCTCATAAATGTCTTCAAAGTTAATTTATGGCAGTTAAATGTAGTTGTACTCATTTTCTAAGATGGATTCTGTTTCATCCTCTTCATTGCGAGGTTGCTGGATGAATTCAGGGTTTTCCAGTTGCCATTCATAAGGTTCTTCTTGGCTGTTCAATGTTCTGTCCAAGAAGTTTATACGGTATGTTTCTTTTGAGTTTTTGTCTCTTTCTTCCATAATTCTGAGGTCTTTTTCTATTTCATTGATAATTTCTTCATCTGACAGCTCATGATGTTCACTTAATGTGACTTTCTTCTTTTTGGGTTTAGGTTTGAAAGGGTTTCCATGTATTTTCTCATTTTCATCCACCAAAATTTGGAATGTTTCTTTATTATTGCTAATTGGCTTGTAACTTATGTTGGCTAATTCATCTTCAGAGGTTGAGTCTTCAAGTTGTCTTTTGAGATTGCTTGGCCATTTGTTATTTTGTAAATCTTGGCCACATTTATCATTTGTTGGAGATATGGATAACTCTTGGGTCTTCTGGGTCAAATTGATTATGGTATTGTCTCTTCTTACATTTTGATCCTTCTTGAATGGGTTATTTCTGACCAATTTTGCCATATTGCATAAATCCATTCCTCTAGGTGGACCAGTTTGCCATCCAAGTGCTTGAGGCTTGCATATTGGCATGCATAATCTTCTTCCATCAGGTTCTTGATAGCTCCGTATTTCTCCTTGTTTGTGAGAAAATTCCAGCCTAATGTTATTGTCTGCCAAAAAGGGTCTTCCAAGTACTGTATGGACAGAACCTTTTTCAATGAAGAAATGAATTTGAGTTTCTTCACCTGAAGCCAAAATGATTGGAGTGAATTCTGACAGTGCAACCAATGAAGTAGTATGGCCTCCAATTCCCCTAAGGTTAATGTTAATATTTTGTATTGTGAGGAAGGCTTTGATTGCTATTTATTCTGGTATAATGTTGAGTTTTGCACCAGTGTCTATTAATGCTTTGATAGGATATTCTTCCTTTCCAATGAAGATTTCCATAAATCCCAAAGGACAGGCATAATGAATCTTGGGCTTTGGTATTTCTTTGAATCCAAATGTTAATATTCTTTCTTGAATATCCATTGAATTGAGTGATTTAATTTTCTCCTTGTCTTTTTCTGATAATTCCTGTAATTTATGGAAAAAATTTGGTGACATCCTCAGGATTTCTTCAATGGTGATGTTGATCTTTTGTTGCATAATTTTCTTGATAATTTTTTCAATTTCTAGTTTACCTTCAACTTGTTTCTTTTGAGGCTTGCTGACTTTCTTTTCTTGTTTTGAAATTTCTTCATCTTCATTCTTATTGGAAATATTTTCAATTTCCTCCTCAGGTTGGTCTGGTTTTGGAATATTTGAATTTTGGAATTTGGTAGGAATTATGACTCTTTCCTCTTCTTTTTCTTCTTCAATGTAAGCTCCTGGAATAGCTTCTTTCTTCTTTGACTCTTGACTTTGGTATTGTCTTTCCATTCTTTGCTTGGTCTGTCTTAGTCCAATGTGTGACTCAAAAGGGTCATTAGCTGAGGAAATGGTAGGTGGTTTCCAACTTGACCAATCTTCACCATGAGCAATTGAGGTTGATTTATCTTCTGATTTCTTTTCAGTGGGCTTAACCTCTTCTTCTGGTTTTGGTTTGACAGTAGGTTTTTCCATGAATTTCTTGTTGAGTTCTGCTTGTTCTTTTGCAAAAGCCCTGACTATGTCTTTGACACTTTCATTCCCTTCCATAGGTACTCTCTGATAGTTGGGAAATAAGTAAGATGCTCCTTGGGTTCTGACAGTTCTTTTGTCCAAATCTTCAACAAGGTGAGTGCATCTAGTTTCTGAATGTCCTTCTTCCTTGCAGTAAACACACTTTAATGGTGGTCCTGGAGTCATTTGAGCTGGTATTTATGGTTGGTAACTGGATGAAAATGGCGGTAAGGGATTCCTGGTTCTGTATGGCTGATTATTCTGAGGGAATCTTTGCTCTTGATTATTGTTCCAGTTCCTTCTTGATGGATTAACTGCTTCTGATAAGGTTTTGAGTTGATTCCAAACTTCTTTAACTGATTCTTTCCCCTCATTTCTTGGCTGAGGCTCTGGTTGTGGAGGATTTTTTATTTTATGGGTAAGTTCTTTTACTTGTTTTAGAACTTCATCCCAGCTTTCATCCTCAAATCTTGTTTTCTTTTCTGATGGTTTTGGTTTGGAAAATTCTTTTCTTTGAATCAGAACCTTGGCCTACAAGTCCTGTTCAATGTATAATTTCAAAATATCCAATCTTGGAATGATGTAACCTCAATCCAAAGCTTAAACCATAGCTCTGTCTTTAATCATTTCTTTGTAAATTGATTCTTGAACACTTGTGGAAAGTCCGGCTAATATTTCTTGATTATGGTTGATCTCACCTTGGATATATTGGTATCTTTTGAGGTTAGTGATGATTGCTTCACATTCCCCAATGAATTTTATGTATTGAGTCATGTTTCTTATTCCTCCTTCGTGCTGGGTATTTGTGAATAATTCAGTGATTGAGGATAATCTGTATCTTCTTTCAGGTGAGACTGTTCCCCATCTTCTTTTCATATCCACTTTTAATTGATACAAATCAGCTGTTTCATATCCTGGAATTCCTTCAATATGATAACTGATTTATTCATCTTTTGTCCAAAATTCTATTTTTCTTGCAATGTCTCTTCCACTTTCTCCTTCAATTTCTGCAATATTTTCAACTTTTTTGATGAATCTTTCAACATCCTTTCCATCAAACCACAAGTTTAAGTCGTTGGCTCTGATTTTTACTATTGGAGTAGTGTTTCTTGGAATTTCTTGATGTAATGGAGTTGGGATTTGGGAAGAAATGTTGATTCTTCTTGGTAAGGTACTTTTTCTTTGCTCTGTATAAGGTGTTGATGTGGCCATGGGTCTTGGATAAGGTGAAGGTGATCCATGTTTCCGGAATGATCTTGGAAGGGTGGCTGTTCATCAAATGGACTATTTTGTGTAGTATAACTTGATGATTTATTTTTTCCTTCCTTTTTTATTAGTGCTAGGAATTCTGCTTGCATTTCTAGCATCTTCTGCTGAAGTTTCTCTGTTGAAGACATTTCTTCCTGTCCTTCAACAGTTTCTTCATTAAGGTTTTCTTCCTGGATTTCTTCAATACTACCAGGTAATTTTGATGATGAAGGTTTATCCATTTTTGATTTACTTATTTCTTCCTTTGACTTTGGTGTTCAGTTATTGATTTTATTTCTTTCAAGCAGATTAAGGAAAAATTTCTCCACAACCTCCAAGTACCTTTTATTGGTTCTTGGTGTTGCAATTGGGAAATTGGAATATTTATTTGCTCCCTCCCCTAGTTCTGTTTCTTGCTTTGCTGGATAATAGTAATGGTCAGAGTGAGTTGATGATTCAGATTCCTGAGATGATGGTTTGGGCTGATTTTGATTATTTGAATCCAGTTTTTTTTTGTTATACAAATAGTGTTCTTGGAGTAGTTACGTTTTTTTTATGATTGATTGTAATTTAATTGATTTTTTTATTGAAGCTGAGGTTTTCTGGGCCACTGTTGGGACACCAGATGTGGGAACTCCTGTTGTGTGGGATTAAAATGAGGCAGTACCTGGAGGGGGAAATCACAGGTAACTAGTTTTGAATTGCTAATCACTCCTGGAACCAAGGGTGGCAAGGGTGTATTGCCTGCCCCTCCTAAAATACTGAACAAAATCTTCCTTGGAGCTCACAAACCAAAATAAAATTAGTAAGTGGCTTTACAACTGCAGAAGACAAAATTTGGCAGTCTCAGATCAGACACATCCAATATATAATAATAAATTTAAGGTTAGTGATTTTGGTTAATTTTGAGATTTTCAATAAAACACTTGTCCGTATAATTTTTATTTTATAGTTGAATTGCAGTGAGTTGTTTCTTCTTGGTGATAAAGCTTTGGTAAGATGAGTTATTTAAGGTGTTCAGAAAAATTTGGTGAGTGTTGATAAAGGTAATTCTTGTTAAGGTATAGTTATAACGGAGTAAAATAAATCTTTTAAAGGTTTGTTATTTTTTTAACAGTGTTTAATAATGGGATAAAATAGTATGTCTTAAATTTAAGAGGTAAGATTCTTTGATATTGTATTTTTAAAGGGGTAAGTAATTTTAAGATCTTGATAAATGGTGTTAATTTTACTGGATAAAAGATTTTAATATAGTAGTAACCCTAATATTGGGTACTGGATAATTTTTTTTATTTTAATAATAAAAGGATTCCACTGCACTTAGCTACTGGGCAATGTTTGACACTATACTTCCACTGAGCTTAGCTACTGGGCATGTAAAATTCACTATAATTTTCTGGACTACCTCCCAGGTGAGGGATGAATTATTCCTGTGGTTGCAATTTGCAGGGGATATAATTTGCATGGGATATAATTTTCATGGGGGGGATGTTGAAATTTGGGGGGAGAGAGCCTCTCTATTTATACCTTTTGGGAGCCCAGGGGGGCCTCCATGGGAGCTGTCTTTTTCCACTTTAATTCCTCTTGATTTCATCATGTGACTCCATTTTTGGTGAGGACCTTTCTTGCATGGGTCAGGTGACTTAAGGTTGGGTGATAATTTTTTCTCTGCACAGCCTCCATTCATCACATAATGGTCTTTTGGTGAACTAATTATGATGTGATATTCTTGGATTTTCCTTGCATGCATGAGGTTATTTCATTTTGGCTGAGGATTTTTGTTGTGCACAGCCTCTTTTCTGTCACATGATATTCTGCTGGTGGATGGAGTATCACATGATGAACTTGAAATTCCTTTGCATATGTCATATTTTGGGCTTGGTAGAAGTGGCTTTGTAATTTATGAAAGTGTCATGGTTGTTTTTCTTCTTTTTGAACTTTAAAATGAGGTCAGGTGATAATCTCTTGCACTGATGAATTTACTGTTATGTATGTGATGTGGTGATTTTTGAGTTTGACACATGCTGTGCATAGTCATGTGGTTGAGATTTAATTAGAATTGTGTACTGCATGTAGCCTTTTGTAACTAGCTTTGGTTTGCATGAGGTGATGAGTTGTGTAAATAATTTTGATTCTGTTTTAAGGTTTCAAGTGGGGTTACTGTGGATATGAGATAAGGTACTCTTGTGGCTGCGTTGTAAATGAATTGCAGGAATTCCATGGTTTTTAGCTTTGCATCATGTGAATTCTCTATGTCGAGTGCTAGGTTGCCGTGTAATTCATGCAGGTGTCCTTTTATTTCTGCATGAGTCCTGTGGCTATAATGGGGTGTAAAGCTGGGTGGGGTGTGTAATTTAAAGGGTGGTACCTTCTTCATTGTAATTAGCTTACTATATGTAAATTGATTTTTACATATGCATAATGAAATTGAAAAATTTATTTAAACACATACACTTCCCTTTGGTGCCTGTGCAATGGTCTTATGAGTTAAATCCAGCTTCTTGCTGTAGAATTGACCTTTTGGTGTAAAATTGGAGTGTAAGTCTGCCTGTAGGCTGGATTTACTGCTGTTATAGGGTACTATGACCTTGAGCCTGGTGAAAAAAATGGTATGGAATACCACACTATGTGGTGTAAAAGCCACGGCTATTATGAGATTGGCAAGGGAGCGGGCTATCACATCAGGGATGGTAATAAAATCTCATCCCAAGTCAAAGAATGAGGGAGTTTGGATTTGTTTCAGAATTAGAGGGTGATTGGTGAATAAGGTTGTGATAATGCGCAGGAAAGTATACACCTGCTTTTGATGGGTTGGAATTGGGCTTATATGGTGGATCAAATGAAAAAGAGGTCAAATGGTTCATGTATTGTGGTATGTCACCGTATGCTTGTCCAGGATCCTGACGCATCACAGGCAGTTCCTTACGCCTCTCCAGGATCCCAATGTGTTACACACAAAAACTTGCGCTGTAAATACTTATGCGGGGGAAGCCTTCCAACAATGCCAACAATTCCTTACGCCTGTCCAGGCTCCCAACACTTCACATGCAAAATTCTTACGCCTGTACAGGCTCCCAACAATTCAAATAATTGGCTACGCCAGGGCAGCCTCGCGACCGCTCCAACACTTTCTTATGCGGGTGCAGGCGCCCAAAGCTTCACAGACAAATCCTTATGCTTGTGTAGGCTCCGGACAATTCAAAAAATTGCTTACGCCAGGGCAGGCTTCCAACAATTCACACACAAATCCTTAAGCTTGTACAGGTTCCCAATGCTTCACATGCACATCCTTGTGCTTGTACAGGTTCCCAACATTTCAGACCATTCCTTACGCCTGGGCAGCCTCCCAAAAATTTTAAAAATTCCTTGCATGACTAAGATTAATAGTGTGTGAGCATAGGAAAATCCATGACTCATCAAGCTCCGGTGGATTTCTCATATGCGGGGAACCCCCATACTTTTACATTTAAGATCTGATACAGTTTAGAACCATGGAAGTAGAAAATATAGGAGATGGTAATGGTGAATATTTGCATATTTTTTGCAAAAGAGGTACACACAAAGAAATACTAACTCAAAAATTTGGTGGGGCACTTACAAAAATTATTCTCAGGAAATAGGATATTTGAACCATTGAGGAAAATATAATTTCACCTCAACAAAGAATGTAATATAAATGGAATATAACAATCATTGAATAAAAATAATTTATTTAAAAGAAAGTATTACAAAAGATGAAAAGAGGAAAGAATGCAATTTTTTTTTCTAAGTATTTGGAGACTATCCCAGTGATGTCCTCCTTTGGATAAGCCTCCAGTGCCTGGGCAAGGAGGAAGTTTAGTTCCTCCCGGAACTCCCAGTGCATCACATTTCAATGAGTTGCATCCACGAAGGCAATTATGTGGAGCAATTGGCAATGCTACAACAAGATTCGGTTGATGGATTGGTGGACAATGGCTTGGGAAATCATCAAGGTCGGTTGTAAGTCAGTAAATTCCTGGCGAGCCTCATAGTGGCAATGAGGGGAGGAGGTGGTGGGGTTCTTGGCGGCACTGGGAGGGAGGGGAGGGGGGATCTGACAGGTGTATCATCAATGGTGATGACAGAGTGGGGTGGAGTGGGACGATCTGGAGATAGTCAAAGGAAAGGTGAGGAAAAGTTGGGAAGAGTAAGAAACATGAAGTTGGGACTTACCAAAGGGTTTGTCCATGGATTGTGTTGGAGCCACCTCAGGTTCAAGCTCACAAGTTGGAGTGTCCTCAATTGGTTTGGAGGATGGACTCAGGCCAGGAATAGGTGGCTCATCCATTTGGGAGTGTTCTAGAAAGGGAGGAACATTCAGTTAACTTGAGTCAAAAGTGGAAATTAAATGAAACTTTGGCTGCTTACCGTGGAATAAGTCCTGCAACCATTGAGTGCCACTTGGGCCTGGCGTCGTTTGCCATGGAGTTTGCTTGCGAGGCACACTAGGAATGGGAGACTCTTGTCGCGGGGGATTCAGTTGGTTTTGTTCTATGCATAATGGAAGAAGGTCAGTATGATTGTGTGAAGAGAAATGAGTTAAGGGGGAGAAATAAAACTTACTTTGGCCTTTGAATCCCATGGGTGACAAGACATGGTGATGATAGGCCCAAGCTCAAATGCACTCTGGCCATCACCATCCTTCATCAGCTGGATAATCACTTCGCTCCAGTCAAGGAGTGAAGTGACCATTAGATGGTGGCTTAGGAGGGGGGGTGGACAAATCAATACTTGAGGGGACTGGGCTAATTGTCTGGAAGCGTTCCTGTATGCCTGTTTGGGGTCCCGGCGTCCATTCCCGCTTGGGAATGCTCTCATCATCGTTGACCACAAAGAAGTCCTTGCAAGGGTGTCTTGGTCAGGAACTCCTCTGGCCACATGGTCGGAAGTTTTGGACAACGAATGAGCATTTCTTGTGTGCTTGTTGGCAAGCATCACAAGCATTGGTCACCCTCAAGGAGCGGATGCAGGGGATACCCCGCTTAGTGCATAAAGCGCAGCACATCTAAAAACAAAGCAATTTAGGTTAGTAACAGAATAGGAATTAAAAAAATCAAGAAAAAAATGAAGGCATAAAAGGAACTCTAAATTTAAAACGGAGTTAAAATATAGATGCTCTAGAAGCGGGTTTGGAAAGTCTGAAAGAAATTCATAATGAAAATTTGGTTTTAATAATGGAACATAATATCAACAAAATTTCCACATGAAAGAGACACACAAAGTGGATAGAAGGGGGGTTCTGGATGTATAAGCGGGAAAAACAGACATCAAAAGGGAAGGGGAGTGAGCTTGGTGGAGTGCAATAGAAAAGAGTGGAAAGGCAGGAAGACAAAATTGAAGACACACAGGAATGGGTGAACTGGCAAAAAGTAAAGCGGGTGAGAAAAAAAGTGGAGGGTGTGTTGGGCGAAGATTTTCTTTTATACCATGGTGAAGCTGAGGCAATCGCACCAGTCACAGCACCCGCCAGCATCTCAGCTTCAAGCGGTTTTGGGAAAATTGAAGCTCAGTCGCAGCCAATGCTGAGACTGAGAAGGGAAATGCCTGTGTGAGGCAGAGGAACAAAGGGGTTCTGGCTGAGTATTTTTAAGGTGTGGATATGAAACCTTGATTAAAAATCAAGTACTTTTCCTGTCCTCAAAATTTGTATAAGGTAAAAATCAATTAAAAATAGTAAAGGATACTATTTTTAAGAGAAAACACACCAAATTTATTTTTATAACTTTATTAGTATAAAACAATAATATTATAAAGATTTATTGTTTTACCAACAATAAAAAGGTATCCAAAAATACTCTACAAGAGATATTTAAGGCTAAAAAAGAAATTTCTTCAAGAGCAATTTCAATTGGAATTAATTGAGCAACAAACTGCAAGAAATTAATTAAAGAACAAAGTCTTTAAAAATAATATTAAAGAGAAAACACGCCCAAAAGTGACCAGAGTGAATTTGGAAACAAAGTGACAAAGTTTACAGTGATGAAAGATGCTTTAATTCACTTTTGGGGTGGTTCAGGGGTAAAAATGATTATAAAAGTTACAAACAATGATTATAATGATTTTTTCACGTGGTTTAAAGGTTTAAAATGATTTAATAGAGGTGGTTGGAATCTCTTATTGATTGGTTTAACAATATTTAAACTAATTATAAAAGGAAAAGATTCTAACATGAAGAGAAAAGTGGGGCAAAGAAGACATTCTTTTATAGCCATAAATTTTTTTACTCCAAAAGTAAAATTTACTCTTGTCAGTCGTGAAAAACAGTCTGACAACAGAAAAGCCAATTATGGCATCATTGAACCCTGATTTAGACCAAAAAGGGCTGGTTTAAGCCATTTTAGACCCTTAAATCAGCCATTACTATAGAAATACCTGGTCTAGAGCCTTCAAAACACGTCAGAATGTGTGTCAGAGACGTAGAAACCAGTTAAAACTGTTTTTACTATGATGGTTTTATCTTAAGGGTAGTTTTACCCTCTTGGCAACAGCTAAAACAACCCCAGTTGGTATCAAAACCTCATCATCAATAGAGTCCACAGACCCTGTAACTCAATTCCAGGCCAAAAGTGATGAACGTTTGCGTGAATTTTGACATCCCACGCCTGTCAGCAAGGATTTTGGGGGTCTAGCTCCCCCTTAGAGCTGGAGTTCCTTTTCCCCCCCAAATTTAATCTTTCCAATTTATTTTTCCTTTAATTCCTCATCATGTATTATACTTATAATTTACATATGTAATTCAATTGAATCTTCCAGTACAATACAGTAATGATTGATAACTCATATGTAAATCAAAGTTCACTTATGTAATACACGCACACATTTTGACATTTCAATTGAATTCAATTGAAAATACTTCAGTTCCTCATAACTTCTAAACTAAACACAACACCTCAATTTTAACACAAAAATTGATGGTTAACACCACATGTGGTCCAAATTAAATCAAATTTTTGAGGATTTTCAACTTTTGTATTGAAAATACTAAAAACTTAATTTAAGCTTATTTAGAGTTTAGTTACAAGAATTTCACTCAGAGGTGACCCCACCTGATTTTTTATGAGGAATCCAATGGTGCAATAATTTTTATATGTTTATTTATTGCATAAAAAGTTATAATAATTTTTGATTAAATTTTTTCCAAATTTATTTATTTTTTTACAATTTTGTTAAAATTTCATTTTTACTTAATTTTTTCAAGTATCAATGTAATTTCATAATTCCAAAATTTAATGTAATTTTATTTTTAAATTGTGAATAATTTTTCTATTTTGAATATGATTTTATATTTATATTTTCATTTTTATTTTAATAATATAAATAAATTTATTTTATTTATATTAATATGTTAATTTTGTATTTGTGGTCTTTTGGGTATATGAAATTACCTCTAAGGCTCACATTCCCTCCCCCTAAAAAAGAATATTAATTTGTAATATTGGTGTTTCTAGTGTGTCTGAATATCCTGAGGAGTTTGGTAGCTTCTGGTATATCATTTTCTTCTAACCATTCATCTTCACAAGTTGGCTCACTGTACCTAACAAGGTATTCCCTCACTTTCTTGGTTCTTAATTTCCTCTCTTTAAGAACTCTGGTAATTTTCTTAGTACCAGATGTCTCAATAGGAGGTATAACTTGGGGAATCTTATTCCTCAAGGGAAATTTCTCAGCATCACTAGATTTATATGGCTTTATCAAGCTCACTGGAAATGTAGGATGCTTATTGCTAAGTTCTTCAAATAACTCTGCTTCAACAGAATTTTCTCCATGGAGGGCCTTAATCACAAAAGGTCCTGCAAAGGATTCTTTAAACTTTTTACATCCTTTGATGTTATTGAAGTTAGTGGTGTATACAAGTACTAGGTCCCCCACTTTGAAATCTGGAGTTGCATGTGATTTATCCCATTTTTGTTTAGCATATGCAAAAAAGTCCTCCATGCACCTTACTGCATGCTTTCTAGCTTTGTCTAGCATTGCTTTGAAGCTAGCAGCCGTGGGATGTATTTCAATTAAATCTTTCCTCAAGGAATCTTGCAGTAACTTGGGGTTCCATCCTTTTTCTAGAATAGCAGGAGTCTGATTGGTACTGGCATGCATTGATGTTTTATATGCTAATTCCAGTTCTAGCAACAGAGTACACCAATCATGGGTAAATCCATCACAATCTTTGAATTCAAGGCCATATGCACAAAATCTTCTCACCATGTCCTCTAAGGTTTGGATCATCCTTTCAGCCAGGCCATCAGTTTGTGGGTGGTAGGCTGTGGAGAAAGACCGTTTAGTGCCAAATAATTGGTGAAGATTTGTCCATAGTGCTGAAGTGAATTTGGGATCCCTATCACTAATGATATTTGCAAATATCCCAGTCCATGACACTACTCTATTCCATATCAGAAGAGCTGTATCCATTGCTGTATCATCTTTGTGACATGGTAAAAAGATTGGAGTTTTACTGAATCTGTCCACAATTACTAGGAAAGCATTATAGCTTCTGTCACCTCCTGGTGGTAGGCCACTTACCCAATCTATATGGACAATTTCCCAAGGTCTGCTTGGTTCTTGGATTTTTATCATATTTCCAAGTCTCTTGCCAGTGGAATTATTTGCCTTTTGGCATCTGTCACAGGTTTTGCAATACTCTGCAACATCTTTCAGCCTCATTGGCCACCATATGCAGGTCTTTACTTTCTCTCTAGTTCTGTCTTCAGACAGATGTCCTGAAAAGGACTATCTGGCATTGTTTCAGTACAAGATTGATTAATGACCTGTCTACAACTGTCATGACACATGTGTGCTTGGTTCTGTGGTAAATTATACCATCCAGTAGGTGAAATCTCCCTTCATCATAAGATTTTCTCCATACTTCATCCAAGGCATGTATTAGAGAGTTGTCTTGACAGTCTTTGTTAAGTAATTGGCATAAGATGCTACAATTATTATCTTGGGTGTAACTACTTCTGACTTCTTCAAAGAAGGTGGTGCTCAAGTCTGTAACACTTATTCCTTCTATTGGAATTTGTGGTGAAGCTTCTTCTGGCACCTAAGCAGGATTATCAATATTATTTGGTAATGGCCATCTGCTTAGTCCATCTGCATTCTTATGAATATTCCCATCCTTATGAACAATAGTCATATTGCCTCTGTATTCTTGTATGGCTATTTGCCATCTGAGCATATGTCTGTTGGGTGTTTTCATGTTTAAAAGTGATTTGACAGCTGTACATTCTGTTATCACCTCAAAAACACATCCCTCTAAGAAGTAGTTCAATTTCTCCAAGGCCCAGACAAGGAATAGACATTCCATCTGACTTGCTCCATATCTGGCTTCACTTGGTTTGATTTTCCTGGATATGAAACATATGGGTCCTTCTAAAGGTTTATCATTTATGATCTGAACTTGGTGAAGTGCAGCACCTAGTCCATCCCCTGATGCATCAATATACAGTTTGAAAGGCAATTTAAAGTCTGGAATCAGTAAGATTGGATCAGTGGTCAAGGCTTCTCTTAGAGACTCAAAAGCTTTGACTCTGTCAACAGTCATTTCAAATACTGTGTCTTTGTCACACAATTTATAAAGTGGTCTTGCTATGGATGCAAAGTTCTTAATTTGTTTCCAGTAATATCCTGCAAAACCTAACAATGACTGAATTTCCTTCTTATTCTGAGGCATGGGTTTCAGCAATACTGCTGCAACTTTGTTTTTGTCAATTCCAAGGGATAAACCAGATACAACATGTCCTAGTGCCTTAAGTTCTTTAAATCCAAAATGGCATTTCTTCAAGGAGATTTTCATGTTTACTGATTGAATTTATGTCAAAACTCTGGACAATCTGTACATGTGCTCCTTCCAAGTCTTTCAACAGACAATAATGTCATCAATGTAAATGATTAACCATCTCTCTGAGAGTTCTTCAGGGAAGATTTAATTCATCATTCTTTGGAAGTGTGAAGGTGCATTTTTGATACCAAAGGGCATCCTCAAGTATTCATACACTCCACAATGAACAATAATTCTCAAGTATTTTCTTGCTCTTGGTGTCACCACATTTTGATAGAATCCTTTAAGGGCATCCATAGTGGTTATATACACTGCTTGAGATATTTGAGTAAGGGCAATTTGGATTTTTTGGTATAAAGTCCCCAACCATTCTGGATTTTCCATTATGCCATGCTACTATGACTGGTGAAGGTAGTTCTACTACTTCATTGTGGCCTACTTTTCTTATTACACCAAGGTCCAGAAGTTCTTTGATATGAATTTCTAGAGCTTCTCTTGATTTTGGACTTGTTGGATAAGCAGGTCTTCTTAAGAGTGGTGGATAAGGTCTCTCAATGTTAAGAATGATGTCAACTTCATGACCAATAATTTCTCCTAGAGGTTCTTTGTCTGAAGCAAATGCTCCTCTGTGGTCATACAAAAGGGAATAAAGTTCATTTTCTTGTTTATCAGGTAGATGAAGGCTTATTTCACACTCATTTAACTGTTCAGACTTGAATTTCTCTAACTCTAAGTTGACTGGTGATACTTTTTTTACTGTAATTTGTCTTTTAAATGGTAAAAAGGCAAATTTTTGGCGCTTATTTTCCCCAATTGTAATGTATCTGTCTTTGTTATTATGTAAATCTATCCCATACATGATTAAATAGTCATTTCCCAATATAAAATGGGTACTAGAGCAATTTTCCATAACCACAAATTCAACTGTGATTCTTAAATTCCCATTTATGTGTGGGAATATGACATTGGTCTGAAAGATTCCTAATTCTTTCATTGGGTTACTTGCACTGTTGAATTTTATACCATCAATTGGTAACAATTGGTCTTCAAAATTTGGTACACAAGTCTCAAGAAAAGATTTTCAAACACAAGAGCAGAAGGCTCCTGGGTCAAGCAAAAGTTTGGTGGGCTTGTTGTCAATCACCACTTCTGTTATACAGGAGTTACCAGCTGTATAACCTTTCCCTCTGTTTGGTTTTGTTTTCATAAGTTGTGCATCTTCAACTTTTGATAAATCAAGTTGACCTTTGCTTAATTGTGGCAAGTGGGAATAAGATTCCATGATGTCAAAAGTGGCATTGATATTTTCTATATCTTTTGAAGATTCAGAAAATATGGATGACTTATCATCTGAATTGTCTTCAATTATGTCTTCTTTTTCAACATCTGGTTCCTTTTCAATTTCAATCTCATTGATTTTCCCCCTTTTTGGACATGTATTGGCTAAATGGGTGGTACTTTGGCAAATATGGCATTATCTGACTGTATCTGCAGATTTATATTTAATATTACGAGAATTTTCTTTGGGGTTTTTGTCCACAGAATCTTTCCAAGGTGTATTAAACCTTGTTTTGAGATTCACCCTACTAGAACCAATTTTGGTTCTGGTGGTTACACCAGGGCGAATCTCATGTCAATCGTCGGCGATTGACTTCACGTCAAGCAAACGTCAAGCAGGATAAAAGTCGAGCTCACGTCAAGCGAACATCGAGCACACGTCCTACTCTTGTCTTACACCAAATCCTGTGACATCCACCAATATTGGTTCCCCTGTGCCTTCAACTGAGATTCCTCACCACCTGATCATCCCGCAACCATCCAATGGTTGGTAAAAATTACACAAGAACCTCCTGTTTGCACAAACACACATCAAAGAGGTCCTTCAGCCAGTCTTGATGTAGGCGGGGGGTTTGACTTCACCAGGTCATCCATAAAAGGACTCCGCCTGAGTGGGATTGTTGTTTTGCAGGTGACACTGGTAGAGCCCGCCACACAATACCGCATGTACGTGTGCGCTTGCGTGTGCATTGGCGTGTGCGGGTGCGCAAGGGCCGCTTCCCCTTCCAACATGATGATGGCGCAGTTAGAAATTTTGGATGCTGTGAAAGGTGAGTGTGTGGGTCATTTGATCATTGAACTTGGCTTATTCACACTGTACCCAATGTCAAAATCGTAAGTTCTTTGTGGCAATGTGAAATAACGGGCTTTGCTTGTCACAATGGCATGTCTCTGTCACTAAATTTTGAGGCAGTTATGTCACTAGCAAAATTGCTAATGAGTCTGAGAGATTTGCATTTCTGTAGACTAAATTTCATGAAATAACGGCTTTATCATTACAAGCAGTCCACATGACAGAACTTTGTTATCATACAATCCACAGTTACCTTCTATCTCTTCTTCAGATATAATCAAGTGTCCATCATCAAAACCAACAGCTTTATAAATATTGAGATGCGGCCAATCTGGTAAGAAATTCACATCAATCTTCAAAGTTTTTAAGATCAGAAAGTTATTCTTCAGTATGCTAGATGGCTCAGAGACTTTAAAAATTCTATTAATAATACCAAATCGTCGTGAGTTGCCCCTCAGAAAACATATGACACTGTTGCTGACATTTTTGGATTCAGTTGAAAATATATTGTTCCCAATATTAATGCTTGAAACTGGAAAATACCAAGGTGAGACAATCCTTGAAGTGGGAGGACTTGTGGATTGCACGGTAGTGTCTAAGCTGATCCAATCAACTATTTCCCTCATTGCATGAAAATTCTGTAAGTACTCAACCAGGCAATCATAATTTTCTTGGTCATGGCGGGATGGTTTGTTATATTTATGTCCATTGAACAGTGCAGGTGGCTGTGATTCAAAAAGCTGTTTTATTTCACATCGCACGGATGGGGATTTCAGGAGAATGGAAAGGTTGGAACATTGACAGATATGTTGAAGTAAGGTTTTATCTATATCATCTATTCAGAGTTGCAAGAAGTTAATCTTATTCAGTTCAGGTGTTTAATCAATGTGAATATATTGATCTTATTAATTGACGTACATATTTTGTTATTTGTTGGCATTTTTGCAAATACTCCAATCAAGCGCTCATAACCCCATGTGGCTGAGGCTTGTTCTGGGCCCCAACATTGGAAGAGTTTGGGAATATGATCAGCAAAATGATGATTTGGTTTACTTTTCTGTTTTGGGAACAGGAATTGATTGGAAAGGCGGAATTCTTTCCAATGTTCAGCAAATGCAGTCGCATCTCCTATTGAAACAGTCCAACTTGTGGCAATGTTGATAGCACTAATCAAATGGAATGTATTCTTGGTTAGTTCATTTGCAAGTTCTTCTGACTGACCCATTTTTCTTTGAATGTTCGCGGATTGGTGTACATCTAATGACATTTGTTGACTGAGCATTAAAAATGGAATATAGACCTTATATAAGAGAGCCCATTCAGCGGCTTTTAAGCTACCATGAGAGGGGGAACCCATGTTACAAGGTACTCTTGTCCATGATGAGGGAATTATTGTCTCAGATATGATTTGACGGAGATGCTCCAGAGCCTCACCCTTGATCTGGTGATCACTCAGTGCAGTGATATCCAATTCAGAGGGGATTTCAGAAGTGGGGATGTAATCGGCATCAAATGAAGGAATCTCCGCAGAACCACTAGATGGATGTTCCGTGTGAGGGGTGGGCATTGGGAAGTAGTGGGGAGTGGCTCATTTATTATTTTTGCTGCGTCTCTTCTCAGGGAGCGGGCCTCTCAATGTGATTTTATCAAGGGAGCTGTTGGAGGTCATGGAATCTGAGTCTGAACTGTTGGTGTCATTGGATTTCCTGCGGGACCTGAGGTAAATCTTTGATTTGGACTCTGGAATGCACAATTTGAAATTTGCATGATCCTTCAAAATTCCCAGTATTAAATTATTAATTATGTCAAGATTAACCATTCTGGTTGCATCCCAATACGGAAGGTCTTCTAAAATTGAATATCGCACTCCATACTCGGAGAAAATTGCTTGTCTTTGTGGTGGGGTTTCCCGAAGCCATTTGGCAATGGTTGATTTATGATTTTGATATCAGCGTGTGTAGTGAAATTGAGGACCAATTTCTTCAATTTGAGCTTTGTGAATGGTGCCAAAATTACAAAAGTGGTTGCCTGAATGGGAAATAAATCCAGTAAGCTTGCGCATGGCAACCACATCGGCAATGGCTGTGAGAATGGCAACACAGATAAACGATCCTGAAGGACCTGTTGAGGTGGGTGAAAAATGGTAACCTTGCCATAGCTCTTTGAGCTCGTTGATGAGTGGCATTAATAAATAATTCAATTGAAGGGAAGTTGGCTCCTTCGGACCAGAGATGATTCCTGCAACATAGACATTCTCTGGCTTCAATCTTTCACTTGGGGGGAGATTAAGACAAATAAGCATGATAGGTCCAATGCTGGCCAACCGGGTGGACTTTCCATGTGCATTAAACCAGTCCACATAAATGGAGAAGGCCAATGCACCAGGAATGGACATGAATGGGGGGTCATGGATATTTCTAGTGCCAGTGAAGCGTCTCCAGACCAATCCATCCCAGACGTCACGTTTTGGGGAATCTCCGGGAGTTTGGGATTGTTGATGCTGATGCAGAATGTCGATAATTCCAGCCCGCTGAAGAAATCTGGCAAGCCAATTTTTGAATGGCTGATAAATGAAATGTTTTGTTGGTATAAATTTTTGCTTCATGTTGGTGGTGTTTTGGGTGTGGGCTTCAAATGAATAGATGAATTTGCCTAATGATTGTGTGCAAGGGGGATCATGATCATTTGGGTCATTATGGAGTTGACAGTGGGGTTGGTCAGTTGTGACTGATTCTGTAAGGCCATTAAGAGAGAAACATTGAGGACAACATATATAGTTTTGAATCACTGGCTCCAATTGGAGATGTTCAAATATGGTACTCAGATCTTGAGGTATATGGAATGCAGAAATGGGGGGACCACCGGAGCTTGAGATGCTGGACTTGATCAGCAGGTTTAGGGCGGGGTTGAGAATGCATGAAGCCCTGCAGGGTATATTATACCTTAATGATAGAATGGAAGATATTATCATTCCAAGGTCTTGTGGAGGAAGGGTTTGACTGCTGCTGTATGGTTTCTGTGCAATTGAATTGAGCCCCGGTGCTGTGGAGAAGGTGCTTTGGGTCAATGGTGAATAATCAGCTGGGAATATTTGATCCAAAAGAAGTTGTGGGCACTCAGATCCTGATGCAGAAGTAGGGATGTTTGAAAGATATTTGGGTGCAATGGTTGATTTGAGCTTTTTAATGTGCTGTTTATATTGGAAAGGTGTGAAGGCAACTCCAGGCCTATCACCCTCAGGGGAAGAGTGTGTTTGAGTTGAGCAGTGTTGACACATGCATATATGCATTGAGGAATAGCGGCGGGTTGTCATTGTTGCAGGAATTGGGAGTACGGTTGGTTTGTGTATAAATATCTATGGCTGATGTGAAAGTGTTTAGGAGTGTTATTAATTGGCAAAAAAATTGAGTGATTATTTATGAAGGGGGAGATGATTTGAGCCATCTGAGAATTTTATCCCATTTGTAATGGTGCGTGAGCTGCAGCTGATGGAGTGTAAAATGTCTCATCTGGATGGCGGAATTGGTTAGGAGTTTAATTGGGTAAAATGCCATGCTGCTCAATGCTCATACATATTCTATTTTATTTACACATGGCAATACTGCGGTTTTGACCCTTGAGGGGTGTTCCAATAGGGATGTGTCAACATTGATTTGAGGGGATTGACATTCAAACCATGTACGCTGGCACGCCATCGTACATGGCTTAAACCTTATTACACACATAACGATATAACTCTATTACATAAGGGGTTGGAGTGCAGCTAGAGTCTTGGTATTTGGTTTGAGTGCAGCAGGCTCTTAAAAGGTTGGAATGTGATTTGGATTGTCTCGCCTTTCTTGAAAATGTGATGTCTCTTTTGTTGGTAAATCCTTCATGAATATACCCCTTTACAGATGTACAATGCTGTGGAATTTCAATGCATATATTGGCAGTTTGGATAATTCACAAAATGTGACAATGGGGAGGCGGAAATGTTACCAAATATGATTACTTATAGATGATGGGTCCCCTTTGAGATCAAGGAAATATTACATTATATGGTGGTAGGCCATGCCAGGTGGTTTCTGATAAAAGCAGAGGAGCTCAAGAGGAGGCAGGGAGGATTCTCCTAAAAAGAGGTTTATTGGACTTTCACACAACACTTAGTTCCAACTATTCATAGAATTTCTCTATTATAAATTTGAAAATATTTCATCTCATATCACTCTATTTTATCATAATACTGAGGTGTTTTATCTAGTTAAAAATATTACTGTACTTTTTCAGCCCTTATGTCATCTTTCAAATCACATAAATCCCGTTCAGGTTCTTTTCATGACTCAAATAGTGAATATAGCATAGAATATGTTCAAACACAGTCACCATTGAGTCCCAACATTCCTCTCACAACCCCTATCGCATCCTCAATGAATGTATCAGGTCTTAACATTGATGTGGGCAATCCAAAGGCGCCAACTTCAAGCACTTGCTCGATCCCAAATATTTCCGTCACTCCAATTCCCCCAAATCCCACTAATACACAATTGCATGTGTCTCAGGGGCCAGAAGGCACACCTCAAATCGCATCACACGCTAATCCCCAATCAAAATTTCCACATGAGTTCCTCCTTAATCCCGGTCGGAATCCAGTCGCATCCCAGGATCCCTTTGGCCAAAGTAAACAGCCAACCCTCAATATTCCATCAGGATCTCAGGTTCATGTGGGTGATGAAAGGCGCGTGTATGGGGGCGACGAAAAAGACCATTGGAGAATGTAACTTGGAGTGGTCTGTCGGAGGGAAATCCAGGATTGACACTTCATCAAAGTAAGTCATTTTAATTTCGGAGTATAACCTTTTTCACAATTTGATATTTTTGTTTCATGGGTTAGATATGGAACCTAAAGGCAAGTCAGTCCTATCTCAGGAGCCAATTGAAGATTGTGAGTATGACCAGTCTTCATTAATTTTTTGATGTGTTAACTGATGATGTGCATGGCAGGTGATGAACTTTATGCATCTTCACCTCTGGTCCATAAAGAGAAAGTCACTGGACGTCATCATCCATATTCCTCCAAACCAAGAACAGCTCATGCCAGTTCATCAAGAGAAAAAATTGTTGGTGATGAGGATGAGAGCATGTCTCCGACTCAAATGGAAACAAATGATGAATCAAGGAGGGACAATTTCATGGCGCATGAGCATGGCACTCAGTCAAATAATGAGTTCACCCATCCTCAAATGGGCCTTGCCCAGAGTATGCTTGAACAATCCGAGGTCAGACAGCAAAGGAACCAGGCTCGTAAAGCTCACAATGTGGAGAAACGTGCAAGCCAGAAGGAGCAACAAAAATGGCTGAAAGCAGAACTTCCAGAGAATGTCCATGGAATGAGAGCAGCAGTACATGCCCATTGCCTGTTCCTACTTAAAGTTAGGGATAAGGATTTTTCCTCACGACCAGCACCACCAAGCACAGAAGAGCGTGAAATTGCAATTCAAGTGGCTGGTCATCTCGGATATGTCACCAAGGATGTTTCCAATGAGCCATCAACACAGGTTCAGTCTCAGGGTTTCCAAAGCTACTGCAGAAATGAACTCCACAAACTAGGACTAAAGCGATTCACTTGGGACTGGGAGAGCTCATGGCAACATCCATTCAATGAGCTGATGTCTATGGTGTTTTACCGTACATTCCGTCTTGCACTGGTCAGCACCGAGTATCATCATTACTGTTGGAACAAGGATCATAATAACTATGTGGTCGTGGCGGCTTTGATGGAGCGATATTTCACTTATTTTAAAAGAGAATGGAAGTCTATTCAAAAGGATGCCGAGTATTTGGTTAAAAAGAAGCTGAATCAAAAGCTCGCAAAGATTCGTCAAAGGGTTGGTTAATGTATCTCTTCTTCATTGTGAGCAAAGACTGATGATGATCTAGTTGATTATGTGCAGACCTGTGAGCGCCGTCGTGAATGGTGTGATACGGCTAAATTTCCCATTCTAGCATCACAATTCAATGACCCTCGAGTATGTTCAGATACTGAGGAGGTACTGGAAAATGGGAGTCAAGTTTACCGCAAAGTGGGATTACGCTGGCGCTCCCAGTTATTTAATGAATTGGTATTAAAAATGGATCGAGACATAGATTTTTGTAATCGCATTAAAAAAAAGGGTAAAAAAACTATTGATAGATTGCCAGAATTACGATCAACAGATGATGATGATATTCCGGAAGGCTTATCATTTCAGGTATTTGATCAAGATTGGCTCAAAGGCTGTAGTAAGATGCAGACTGGCGCCCTCAAAATACTTGACATGCCAGTTATTAGGCCAAATGGTGATGCTCTGCAATAACTTAGTAATATAAATGTATAGCACCGTTACAAATTAACATTTTGTGAATTATTTGTGCAGGTGTAATACAATCTGAGTATTATTTCTTAAAGATGCAACAGCTTGCTAAATATGTCAGAATATAGACAATATGAATTTGAATGTATCACCGTCTCCCTTAGAAATAAGACTCTATTGCTCATTTTAATTGAGGAAATATTGAAGGAGTTCGATCCAACTCATGGTGTTCATAATTGTGGACCTATGCCAGGGTGAAAAAGAGTTATCAACTTGGTCAAACACAAATTATATAATATCAGTAAGGCTCACACAGTTAATGATTTTTTCTTTTCTTGGACCTATTGGTGTTTGGAAAATGGCATTTACATAAGGAAGGATTTTAGAATAGCAATACAATTAGGGTCAAAGATGATCTTGAAGGGTACCTTCCGCATGTTGACCTCAACTGAATGAGGAGTGATATAGTGGATGACCTTTACAGGTTGTTGTTGGCCAATACGATGGAGTCGATCAACAGCCTGAGCCTCAATGGCTGGGTTCCAATTGGGCTCCTGGAAATGTGGATGTCAGGGGCCGCAAATCAGGGCAGAATTTTGGGGGTCCCCTCACCATTAAATAGACCGTATTAGCACAAGTTATATTGAGGCCAGTTCCAGCTGCGGCAATGGATGCAATCAGTACTTCACATTCAGGATTATTGAAGAAATTCTCCAGTGCCTTCTCCTGTCCTTGTGCTGTAATTGTTCCATCAATTCGTGCTGAAAGGATAGAGTGATGGGCAAGTGCAATACCAATTCTACAATATGAAAAAGTCAGATGGATTCAATTGGTAATGGATGCATATTAGAATTAACGCACAAATCTAGAAATTGGGTCCATTGGGTATAAACCACCGATTTGGTTGGACCACACCTTGTTTTTTTGTTCTTCATTAAGCTTTGTAGGAGGTGTGCAATTTTACTACTCATCATGCATGTTTCCACATCCACAATAGTTTGTGCAATTGTTGGCGAGTTATCCTGAGTGCTCCTGCCCTCGGGGTCTCCCAAATCCGCCTCCGCAATTGTGTTAAGCATGATGTGATGGTTACAACATATTTGCAGCTTATTAATATTTCTGAAAAATTCTCCTGGTCCTTTGCTTTTGGATGATAGGAATTCTTCATATAATATGGAATATTCTTGCTGCATGGTCGGGTTGAGTGGGAGCAGCTCATAATGATGGCTAATAGTGGGGAGGGATTTGAGATGTGTGGTTTTGGTGCAGCGCAAACTTAAATGCCGCAATTCCAAATGCAAGATATCATTGCAACCTTTGGAAAGACTACTCAGGATGAATGGTGACCAGTTATCTTGATCGGCGCTCTGGGGTTGAGTGATGAATGATATTATGCCCAAAAGGTCATAAATGGTGTTGTGAATAGGTGTGCCCGTTGAACATATTTGACGGAATGAAAGGAGGCTATTAATGGCACGGTGAGTGGCAGTGTATTGAGAGCGAATATAGCTATAAGATGGGGCAAGGGTTATTGGATATAAAAGGTAATTTGAATCATCTAAGATCAGACACTCACTGTGCTTCATCCAAAATTATACGATGCCAATTGATTTGAAAAATGAATGATGTAGAGGTATTGGTTTGCTTAAATTCTTGGGTGATAGTATTGTAAGAAGTGATGATGATATCATATTTTAAGATGTCGTCTTTGGATAATGAGTGACAAGTGGGACCATGGTAGGTTTTGGAATGCAGCGCTCCCGCCTGAGCATGCTTGGATATTTCTGCCTGCCAGTTGGTAATTAAGCGAGGGGGGCAGATGATCATGGTGGGTGTGGAGCGATGGGGGTTTGCAATCATCCGCTCCTTGGAGGTACCAATTAGAGCAATGGCCTGAATCGTTTTACCTAATCCCATATCATCCGCGAGCAGTCCTCCAAGAGGGGTATTGGTTGAAAGGGATTCAAATGAGCTAACAACCTTGTTTTTAATGATGTGCCTGGCATTGAAAGTGGATCCTGGGGGTGAGGTGGCCCAAAGGTTACGGGCTGATTGGCCATTGGGGATTTCTCGATCCCAGAGAAAAGCTAGTCCGCTCTTTTGATGAGGGAGGAGGGGGGTTTGAATAATGGCATGGGGCGGGGTCATCATGGGGAGGTCTGATCCATTGGGTAATTGTATCAATTTTTGCTTGGAAATCAATGATGAAACAGCAGAATATGAATCTGGCGTCAACCTTGAAGCGGTAAATGTCGGAGTGAAGAGTTTACATTGACTATGAGTATTACAGTCATATTCTTTGGGCATTTTAAGCTTGAAATCTTGTGTTTGAAAGCTTTCCATTATGAATAAAATGTTTGGATACCATGTGAAGAACGTCAATGCTAGATTGGGTTTCTGAGATGAGGAGGGATCATTTGCATCAGTCATAAATACTCCCTCAACGAATAATATTTGAGAAGGATTGGATTGGCAATTTTCAATCCATGCCCCACCAGGACCACAGAACATGAAAGTTTTTGGTGCCCCAAGGAATGGTATCAATATTTTGAAAAGGGTTCCAGGTAGAGAGCCAATAGCATGCTGGTGATTGGGGAGATAAACAAATATGTTGTGTTGATTGTGCCATATGATAATCCAAGAAGCTAAGTGGGAATCCTCAGGATTTAAGGCTATATCACTATTTATTTGAATACGAATATTAATCATCCCAATGCAAAGTGGTTGTGAAGGGGTTGACATGATGGCTATTTTAAATTATTTGGGGACAGTTGGAAATTATATGAACGGGAGGGGGTAGGTAAAAGGAATGAAGACGAATAAGCGCAGGTGGGAAACTTATATGAGAGGCAGCAATGGGGTCAAGGGGGGATGGCCTGTGGTTACGTGCATGGTCTTGATGGGGGTGGGCCTCTTGGGCTCATAATTTTCATATCCAATTTGGGGCATATATCAAGGCAAGGTGGCCAAAATGTGGGTGCACCGATATGACTGCTGGATCTGCAGCAAGTACAAACCTTTGGTGGAACAAGGTTGACATTAGCATATCCGAAATTGGGTGGGTTGTAGCAACTTATTGTGGAGGGAATATTAGAGGCATGCAGTCATGTTCGCTGGTGTGACAGAAAACATGGATGCATATCTTCCCCAGGTTAATTGTCGCACAGGGACCTACTGGGCAATGTTGGCCATTTCAAAGGGCAATCTCACTGTGGGGATGTTTGTGTGTGGGCGGGTGAGATATGTTCGGTGGCATGCCACCGAACATGACTTTGGTTTTGCCTGAAGTTTTTTGCTGACTGATGCCTACTGGGCTTCCAGGGGGGAATGTGTGGGATGATCAAAGGGGGAGCCAGCAGTGAGCCGTGATTCACATATACATTCACCCCTATTGCATTTGAGGTTAGTACTAATCCATCGAGATTGGCATCCGGTTCTTTGCCTCACGCGTGTACAAAACTCCGGCAAAAGAGGCCACCCACCCAAGGGAATTTTTGGCTGCAAGCCAGGTGCCACAACTTGCGCGGGGCGTGTGAGAACGTGAAGAAAATGACCTGCGGTGGGAGATACCCACGCAAACATGGGCTGGGATTATTCTAATGCGGATGAGGCTGAAGCAAATCCACACTGATTGGCCTCAGGTGAGCGTCTGCAGTCAAGCTGACCACCCGACCAGGAAACTAGCCGGTCGGAACACCGGCAGTAAAATGTCTTCCAGGCGTGTGAAAGTTGCCTGTGTATGACCCGTTGGGGGGTGCGTATGAAAGCGTGTGGCTGCCCAACAATGAGCACGCGCAATGAACAAGCAGGGCCAGTCATTGTTTGCCCCGACAATGGCACCGGACGGAATCCGCTGTTTGTGTATGACCCAAATAAACAGTCATCCCACCATGACCCACTTACATTAACTTGGATTACATGCGCATCTGTGCCATAGTTAGGCAGAGCTGTCAAACAAGGTGCATCAAAGGGATGCAGGTGAGAGATATGACTCGATGGCTTGACGTGATTGCATGATACATTGTTGAACAGCTTTTGCTCTGCCCCGCAGCATGCATCTACAAAGGTGTACTGCGTACTACAGTGTTGGCTGTACAGATTAGGAAGGTGTAATACTACTTGAGCCTGCATGCATATAGCCAATGTGCATGCACCTTCCGATTGTTTGCATATACGTAGCTCATGTGCCACATGCTCAGCATTGCGTTTCACCTGATTTGCACATGCAAGCTGAGCATGTCATGGTCAAACGCACCGTGTGGAAGTGCTCAGTAAAGCCATGGAATGAACTATTTTTGCATTAGTTCATTGGAAGGCTCAGTTTGGAGCACTTCACCAAAGCGTGTGAAATGCTGCACCTGGCTGAAATGTCACCCGATGCTGTGCCAAATGCTCAGATTGTGTGCATACAAAAGCAACTGAGCAATGCCTCAGCATGGTGCATTTCATATTGTTATATCAATAGTTCAATTACTGTGCAATTAAAATGTTCAGCCACTGAGCATTTCAATTATGACCCCAAAGCAAACCTGAGCAATGGGTCGAGGCAAGCTCATGCTGTATTCACTTGTCTTACAGCCCCCCCCTTTGTTCAAAGACTATCACCAGGCCATACGGCCGGTGATCTTTCCGCGGTCACTTGTGACCAAATGTACCGGGTGCATTTCTGCATGGGTCACTTGTGCATTGCCCCCACAATGCACATTCAACAAGGGCCTCACAACCACCCTCCTGGGTGATCGGGTGGCTATTTAAGGAAACAAAGGGGATTTGACTCAGCTTGACAATTCAATAAATTGCAATACTCAGCGGTGCATTTGATATTGTTATATCAATTGTTCAATTACTGTGCAATTCAAATGTTCAGCCACTGAGCATTTCAATTATGACCCGAAAGCAAACCTGAGCAATGGGTCGAGGCAAGCTCACGCTGTATTCACTTGTCTTACAGCCCCCCCTTTTTTCAAAGACTATCACCAGGCCATACGGCCGGTGATCTTGCTGCGGTCACTTGTGACCAAATGCACCGGGTGCTTTTCTGCATGGGTCACTTGTACATTGCACCCACAATGCACATTCAACAAGGGCCTCACGGCCACCCTCCTGGGTGATCGGGTGGCAATTTAAGGAAACAAAGGGGATTTGACTGAGCTTGACAATTAAATAAGTTGCAATACTCAGCCAGACCCCATTGTTCTTCTGCCTCACGCGAGCATTTCACTTCTCAGTTGCAGCATTCGCTGAGACTCAGATTCAATTTTGCCCACACGCCTTGAAGCTGAGCCTTTTGCGGGTGCTGCAACTGCTGAGATCGTCTCAGCTTCACCATGGTATAAAAGACCATCTTCACACGACACGCCCTTCACTTTCTTTCTCACCCGCTCCACTTCATTCAACCTCACCCGCGTTTGTCCTTCTTGTGCGTATTCCCCTTGGTCTTCCTGCCTTTCTACTTTTGTCTTTCGCACTCCACTAAACCCACTCCCCTTCCTTTTGCCTGTTTGTTTCTTCTGCTGATCCTTTCAGAACCTCCCTTCTATCCACCTCGTGAGTTACCTCTTTTTTTAAATTTTGTCAACATTATGTACCGATATTAATACTTATTTTTCTTCACGACTCTTTTCCAGACTTTTAAAAACTTCCAACTAGAGCGTTCTTATTTTGTTTCCGTTTTAAATTTATAATTCATTGTACGTCTTCATTTTTTCTCTTGATTGTTTACTTTGTATGCAGTTACTAACCTCAATTGTTTTGTTTTTAGATGTCGTGCACTTTATGCACCAAGCGGGGTATCCCCTGCATTCGTTCCTCGACGACGAACGGCACTTGTGATGCTTGCCGACAAGCACACAAGAAATGTTCGTTCTTTGTTCGCCCCTTCCGACCACAGGCCAGAGGAGTTCCTGCCCAAGATGCCCTCGCGAGGACTCTTTTGTGGTCGACAATGATGAAACCGTTTCTGAGCGTGAATGGACGCCGGGCCCCCAAACAGGCCAACGGGAACAATTCCGGACGATTAGCCCTGTCCCCTCCAGTATCGATTTGTCCACTCCCCCTCCTAGGCCACCATCCGATAGTCACTTCACTCCTCGACCGGAGCGAAGTGATTATCCGGCTGATGAAGGATGGCGATGGCAAGAGGACATTCAAGCTTGGGCTGATTGTCACCATGTCTTGTCACCGATGGGATTCAAACGCCAAAGTAAGTTTTCTTTCTCCTCCTTATCTCATTTCTCTTCACGCAATAATACTGACTTTTTTCCATTACTCATAGAACAAAACCCCCCAAATCCCCCCTGACATGACTCTCCTGTTCCTAGTTTGCCTTGCGAGCAAACCCCCCGTCAACCCACTCCAGGCCCGAGTGGCACCCAATGGTCTGAGGAATTATTCCGCGGTAAGCAGCCAAAGTTTCATTTCATTTTCACTTTCACTTTCAAGTTGAGTGAACTGACTCTTACTCCTTTTTTAGAACCCTCCCGAACCGAAGAGCCACCTCTTCCTGGCCCAAGTCCATCGTCCCAACCACCTGAGGACAAGACAACTCGTGAGCCAGAACCTGAGGTGGCTCCTACGCAATCCACAGAGGAACCTTATGGTAAGTCACCCCTTCTTTCTCTTCAATCCATATCCACTTTTCCTCATTTTTTCTTCGACCATCTCCAGATCGTCCCGCCACTCCTCGCTCGATAATCATCATCAGCAATACGCCCGTCATCCCCCCATCCCCCTCCCCCTCCCCCTTCTTCTTCACCAACTCCACCATCTTCCCCTCCTGTTCCCCCTCCCTCCACTCCTACCCTGGTTCCTTCCCAGGATCTCCCTCCCATTGCCCCTGAGAACCCAACCTCCTCCTCTCATTCCCACGATGACACTCGCCAGGAATTCACCAACCTGCAACTGAGCCTTTGTCCACGAATCAATCAACCAAATCTTGTTGGAGCATCGCCGCTTGCTCCACATGATTCCTTTTGTGGATGCAACTCATCGAAACGAGATGCACCGGGAATTCCGGGAGGAACTAAACTCCCTCCTTGCCCAGGCACTGGAGGCTTATCCAAAGGAGGACATCACCGGGATAGTCTCGAAATTCTTAGAAAAATAAAAATTTAAAAAAAATGTCATGATTTCCTCTTTTTATTATTTGTAATACTTTCTTTTAAATAGATTATTTGTCTTCAATTATTGTTATGATCAATTTCTATTACATTCTTTGCTTATGTGAAATTATATTTTCCTCAATGGTTCAAATATCCTATTGCGTGAGAAAAAATTTTATAAGTGCCCCACCAAAGTTTTGAGTGAGTATTTGTTTTTGTGAACCTCTTTTTCCCAAAATGCGCCAATAGTGGCCGTTACCGTCTCCTATATTGTCTTCTTCCATGGTTTAGAGCCATATGCATTCTTAACTTTAAAAAAGCGGGAGCTTCCCGCATGTGAGCAATCCACTCCAGATTTGTGAAACATGGCCTTTCCTATGGTCGCACGCTATTAATCTTACTCATGTATTGAATTTTTTAAGTTTTCTGGAACCTTCACAAGCGTAAGGATTGGCGTGTGACTTTTTGGGAGGCTGCACAGGCGTAAGGATTGGCGTGTGAATTGTTGGGAGCCTGCACAGGCATAAGGATTGGTGTGTGTATTGTTGGGAGCCTGCACAGGCGTAAGAATTTGTCAGCATTGTTGGCAACCTTCCCAAGCGTAAGGATTGGCATGTGAATCGTCGGAAGCCTGTACAGGCGTGGGGAATTTTTAGCATTTTTGGGACCCTTCACAAGCATAACAATTGGCGTGTGAATTGTTGGGACCTGCACAGGCGTAAGAATTGGCGTGTGAATTCTCAGGATCCTGCACAGGCCAAGAAATTTTCAGCATTGTGGGGAACCTTCACAAGCGTCAGGATTGGCGTGTAAATTTTCGGGAGCCTGCACAGGTGTAAGGATTGGCGTGTGTAGCGTCGGCACCCCGCATAGGCGTAAGGAACTCTTAGCATTGTCGGAACCTTCACAAGCATAAGGATCCGCGTGTGAAGCATTGGCATCCTGGACAATAGCAACAAACCAGGACAGGTGTACGATGGCATGCCACCGTACATAATCCACTTCACCCCTTTTTCATGTGAGACACCCCATCTCCCGCACTCGAATCCATCCAATCCTGGTGTATATTGTCCTCTGCCTTACCCAACACACATGCAAATCTCCTCATTCTTTGAATTGGCATGAGATTGTATTACCATCCCTGATTTGATAGCCCGCTCTCTCGCCAATCTCATAATAGCCATGGTTTTTTTGCCGCATTGTTTTTGCTAACCTGCTTGAGCATTGTGTGGACATACCCACTAGTGTCGTACTTTCGTTGTCCTGTGCTGGATCAGTATAATGAACAAATGTACTACTGGCCCACACTACCTGAATGAGCCCATGACATGCGGATAGATCAATCCAAAAATGCTCATTTGGGAAAATCAATTTTCCACCTGTACACCGCTTTGACGCATCTCTTTGAATTTGGCAAGTCCGCTTATCAGCTTGAAACCACCATCCCGAAGCATACAGCTATGCATCTTTATCAACATGAGGTGCGTTTTTGAATCCATTCATGGTGAAAGTGAGTGCGGAAGCAAACTCGAATGCATCCTGATTTGCCGGAATATTGCCTTCATAGTTGACTTTATCAAAAGATGGAACCCCCAATGAATTGTAGAAATTTTGAATCTTCTCAAATAAATTATCCCCAACATATCGTAAGGATTGACCTAGAATGCAACCCACCAAGCTAAGATTGGCACCTCGGTTCTGCCATTCATCTTTTGCGTTTTCAATTTTCCTGACACTTCCATACAGACCAAATTGTTCATTCTTGGTGCTGCATTTGCGCCACCCAATCGCGAACATAAATCCCTCCAGTAATGCTCCATTGGTTGCAATCGGGTCGGTGAATCTCTTTTCGCAAAATAAGAATTGTGATAATTCATCCCATTGATTGACCTCGACTTCACTCATTGTTGTGAATGGTTGGAATTTGACAAGGGCAATGAGCAATCCGGTAGAAGAGAAAATTGCCACACGGCCAAAGTGAATGCGTTTGATCTGATTGACATCCACAACCCTCCAAATTTCACTTGGGGTGATATTTGCTGATACTGGCATTGATATTTGTTCTGTTGGGCGAGAGGAGGAAAACTGTGAGCCTGTGAGGTATGTTTAACATACCCATAAGGCCACAAATGATTTTATAAACAATTAAATTTGTCTTAAACAGACTTTTTAGTTGAGTTTAAAATAAAAAATAATAAAAAATAAGTATAACTTTTTTTTGGATAAACAAAGTTATAATTATTATGTCATTTTTGGATTCTACACCAAAAATAACCTAGGGTACACCCATAGGGTGTTATACCCAGAAACACTTATTTCTTGTGTTATTAGAAGATTTAAGAATCTCACAGTACTAATGTAACTTTTTTAACATTTTTTTAAAATTGTTAAATTTAAGCTTAATTAAGCTTAAATTTAAAGTTACATAAGGTTTATGCAACTTTACCAAAATTTTAGTTAAAATTAAGGTGTGGTGTATATTTACTGAATTGGCTAAGGATTTGCCATACAGAATGTAAATCCTGCGTGAGCTCAATTTAAAAGGGTTTAAGGCCATAGTATGGCTTTAAATAAATAAAAGGGCAAAATCCACGCAAAAAGGTGGGACAAAGGAAAAAGACCAAATAGAGCTGGGGTACCCAACTTTTTGGATCTGCAAGGATTCAATTAAGGTTGTCCACCTGTATTGGAGGATTTTCAACCTTATTTAAACTTTAAGATTAGACTTTGATCCAACCTTAAGGTTTAAACTGGTTTTATCCTAAATTGGACAGGAATTTCAAGCTGCCAAGAGGGTAAATCCCAATAAGCAGGCTTGGAATCAAGGTTTTAAGAACTGTCAAAGCTTAATCAAGCTTAAAAAGCTTAAATAAGCTTAAAACTTTAAGGTTTCAATCATCAAAACCTTTTCAAAACTTAAGGTTTTGTGTGTATTGCTATTTTACGTGGAAAAATAGTAATAACTTCAAAAATTCATTAAAAATCCAAATCTTAATGGATTTGCTTGAAAATTTCACACAGCTTAGAATTTAATATTATCAATATATAAATTAAATTTTAAGTATCTTTTATTAATAGGTTTCCTGGGTAATTAGCCTGGAAAATTACTTTTTAATTAAGCTTAAAGAAAATTATGATTTCTTTAAAAATTAATTAAAAATTCAGTTTAAGAGATTTCTGCTTGAAACTCTGATTTTATGTTGTTCATGTGATGAACTTTAATATAAATAAACTTATTTTATATTAAAACTTAAAATAATTAAACTAAATGAGGATTAAAGTTACTTGGAGTTAAGAATAACACTGGTAACTTTAAATTGGAAGTAAAAATAAGTTGCCTTAAGTTAAGAACTTAATTTTTAAGCATGGTTTTTCATTTTTGACCTGAGCACGCCCTCTACATCCATTATGAATCATGAGAGCTGCTCTGTAGACATAAAAAGAGTCTTTTCATCACTGTTTTTGTCCATAATTCATAATCAATCCAATCATATTAGACATTTAAACAGGTAAAGTTTTATTAAATATAAAATCTTATTATTAAAAGTAATTCTTAAGTTATTTTTATTCTTTATTTATTAAATTAAAGAATTGAAGTCATAGAATTCAGATTATTGTTGTAATCATCTATAATAACTTTTATTATATAAAATTTTCATCTTAAATATCTTTTAAAATCCACAAATTCCTCTCAAAAACTCTTTAATCATAAATTTTAGTATAAAAAGTTGTTTTATCTTTGATTTTATTGATTTTTGGAGTGTTTTTAACTTATAATCATTATTTAATATAATAACTGTTGTTTTATAACTTGTTGTATTAAATAAATATTATAAGTAAGTTTTCTTTAAAGTTCTATATTTTTTTTATCTATTATTAGTTTTTTTATATAGAATTTTATTCTATAAAGAATTATTTCTGCACTGTGTGTGATTAATTCTTTTTATAAATAATATTTATATTATTTATAAGTGGTTAATATTCTTATTTTCCACGTGTAATTGTCTCATTAAGAGCTTTACACTTCTTATTGTTATAACTGTCAGTGACTATAACAATAATAGAATAATTATAATTTATTATAATTATTATATTTTTTTTTATTATTATATTATTATAATAATAATTAAATTTATTTTTTATATAATTATTTTTAATAATTATATTTAAATTTGTGGTTATAATATTTCATTATATTATATTTTTCTACTGAGGACAGTCATAGTACTCTTGATATTGTTACTATTATCAAGAGTTTCATAGACAAACCTTACAAAAACAACCTATTAATTCGGGTCGCTTTGGGATCTGCTACTATTCCCGAGTGGTTGAGGGATCACTATGTGTTGAAGCACACAAGATATCAGATACTGCCAAGGAGCTTTCTTCGGCACACATCCTTTGACTTCCCGGTTGGAGCCCACATGACATTGGCACAATCTGAACCGACTAAAGCCAATGTTCTTCCGTGGGGCCCAATGAGGGTGCCACATAAATGTGGAAGCATATATACACTGAGATTAAGCAAGCAACTCACACTTTCCTTCCTCAGCCCGACGCTTTCTTGCGAGTTCCCTTTTACGCTCTTTTCCTTTTTTCGTGAATGGCATGCTTTCGGCAGAAAATGAAATGAAACCGAATGATTACTGATTTATTAATATCACCTAAATTGAATTGCAGTTGATGAATCTTTTTTGATTGCGGCTAAAAAGAAAGATCACACCTGACCTTGGCAAATTCGCGATCTCAAATACCTGAACCTGAAAATTGCAGTGGATAGTGCATTATTCAATTTTACACATTGATGTTCCCATGCAATCACTTTCCAATCCAACCATTTGGAATATTGCAAGCACACGCAAATGTAATATGCATCCTGCTGCGGATCCCTAGCTATCCTAGTCCTCTTGAAAGACACAGGAACATTTGGCCTATTATGGGCTGGCGGGAAGTGATAAACGCGACTTCCCGCAATGCCCCAGTGTGTGCTACTTGCGGGCACAACGCCTGACTCAGCTTGCGTCTTGTTGGAGTCTTTGCAATGATGTACGGAGGCATGCCGCCGTACAATTACTATTGGTACTCAGACTGTGGCATCCGGGCAGTAGTAGGATAGGAAGTCATGATTATTAAATTCATAAATCACTTTGCAAAATTCAATTACAATCTATCTAGTACAAAGCTAATCTAAAACGGGTCAATCCTGGTTGTGAGTTTAGCTGACCTGGGTACCGTCAAGGTGACCTCATCACTTGAACCAAGACCGCGTTTTGCCACCCAGGCATCACCAAAGTCTAATACTAAGCATTGTGCAAATTCAAATCCAAGAGGTACAGTGGGGTTAAAAGACTCTGATGAGAAGAAACTTTTATTCAGTAAATTACATATATACTTATTAGTACGTAGCCACACTGGCTCCACTAGATTTTTACCCTCTGAAAGTTTTGCGGAAATGTCAATTAGTGATAAACCCCCTTTAACTGAGCTTGTTCTCCAGTCATCTGAGCATACCATCAAACCACAAACCCCCGCCGCACAGAATGCCGCTAATATACCATAGCAAATTCGATTTATTCCGAGATTCTTGTGACACGCCAAAAGATCTTTGATGGCCTCATTTTTTTTTGAGTTCGTGTGTTTGCCTTTGATGCCATTAACTTTGACCTTTGTATGTGCACGTACCATGTTGTACGCAATCATCAAATGGATAACTGTATCCATTAGAACCTCCAGGTTCTTGTGCGGCTTTGTGGATATCTCATTGTCAGCCCCGCCACCTTCAATGCTGAGTTGGGTTGCACGTTGCTTCGATTTGCTCAAGCAGGAGGCAAGGTATTCAACTGCTCCCCATTTGAGTCCAAGAGGATTGGTTGAATTTGATGTTAGTGTAACATATGGTTTGGGTGAAACCACATCATATGATACTAAACTGATGGATTCAGACATAACATTTGCTCAAAAATGTTTAACTGGATTGGCGGGGTAAAGAAGGCTCTGAACCATTTTGAAGAAGGAGTGTTCAGATTTTGGGAGATTCTCTGGAGGTTTAGCTTATTCCTTCATCAATTTGAGATTCCAAATGTTGTGATCAAAAAACGCTTCTGTTTCGGTTGGCTTAAAAAAATCTAACCCTGTATATTGCAATTTATATCACCAGTCAACAGCCAATAATCATGTATCATGCACAAAGATAAAACTCACCTGCCATCTCAAGGTCCTCAAGCCAGGCCGACATTTTAAGCTCTTGGTTACTGATCACCTTAATACCAACAGGCAGGAATGTATGAGCATCTTTTGTTGGTAAATTGTCCCATCCATTTTTTTAAATACTATTGATATTATCAAGCCCCCTTTTCCATGATTGTTAAGTAATATTGGAATGATGATTCAAAACGCCTGCAAACTCTTCCATGCGGGATAAAAATATTCCTTGAAAATTAGCAGATGATGACACTTTGGGCTCAGGGTCCGGAACTATATCAGTTATATCTCTTCCCATTTTATCATGTTTAATTGTTTCCCTTTCTTGAAAGGCTTGAATATTCCGAGGAGAGGCAGGAGGGGTTGCATCATGCATTGTTTCATTGGGTATTGGGGGGCTTTCAGTATGTGGAGCTTCATCATGGATTGTTTCATTGAGTATTGGGGGGGTTCAGTATGCGGAGGTTGATTATCAATATGGTCCCCTTCAACATTGATAATTTCATGACCTTGATTGCGAGAATTGTTTGCGGCTTCAAAGGTACGGCGTTTTTTGTTTGTTTTTTTGGTTGCATGTATATTTGGTCTTTTTCCTAATCCTTTGCCTGGAAATCCAATTATGACTCGAGATCCTTCAGGTAGAGATTCTCCCACCTCCACACCTGCCCATACATTGTAAGAAGCTCTTTTTATCAACTTTGTTTTGAATTAGTAATGGACTTACGGTTCAAATCCATTTTGAGCAGGCTCATGGCTTCAGCAATCTTTTGACACACATAATCAGGAATTTTACTATCATTTTGGATTTTTTCGAGCCTTGGGATTGTTTGAGCAATGTTGGAGACAAATTGTTCCTTGGATATAATTTCCACCTCCCCACTGAAAATTACATCATCTTGCCCATCATCTTCTGACAGTGTGCAAGCTTCAACAGTCTTTTCCTTCTCATAACTTTTAAAATTCGGTTTCTGAGAGCTTGGAGCCTGACCTGAAATAAAGGCTATGACACAATATCAGGTTTTGGGAGATTAGAAATATTAAAGATGGATGCATACTCACATTCCGGAAGAACTGGGGGATCTTGATTATCTTCATGTGACTGGCTTTCTACTTCAATGCCTAATTCACGAATACTGGCGATATCAGAGATTTCACTTCCACTCTCTGGGGCTGAAGTTGGTCGTTCATTGAATTCAGTTGAATTTCCTGGGGTTTGGGCCATAGCGGAGGTAGTTTATTAAGCAAATAGATGGTGACGAGTTGATTGATAACTTGTTTGAAAATTTTTGAATAAAAAGATCCAAATTCAAGAAAAAGGTGCAAGTAAAATAATTGCATTTGCAAAATGCGATTTGTCGGGAAATTGAAGGAGGCAATGTTTTGCAAATTATTTCATATCATGCAAATGAAATCACTTCCCTGTGAGACATTGAATAAAGTTGACTAGTGAGAAACCTACTAAAGTCAACTTTTGAACTATTCAACGCTCATGAGGTAAGGACTAAGCAAAGTGTTCCATTTGAATGATATGAAATAAAATGGTTTTGTTGGCGAAACAGGAGACACAATTCTCTTGTCTTAAATAGTCCACTTATTAGGTTTTAATTTGTGAGTCTCATGATTTGAAACCCTAACCACAACATTGTTAATATACTGACCAATTTCCCCTTAGGTCCTGTTGGCAGAGAAGGCCACTCAGCATCTTTCGGCGATTGCCTTCATTGTGTACGCCAACAAGCCACCGTACACTATGGATGTAGTACGGAAGCGTAAGGATAAGTCGTGTTGGGAGCATGTTGAGAGGCACTCTGCGAGCGTAAGGATAAGTGGTGTCGGGAGCATGTCGGGAGGGCACCACACAAGCGTAAGGATAAGTGGTGTCGGGAGCATGTCGGGAGGGCACTCCGCGAGCATAAGGATGGTAGGCATGCCTCGTCGACAATGTTCTACGGCTACACGGCTTAAAACTATGTTTAGATCAAACGGTTTGATGTCATATAGAGTATATATTAAACCAGATAGGTCCCAGTCCTGACTAAGACTTCTGATGAATAATGCTCCGGCTAGCAGTGTCGGGAGGATGTCAGGAGGGCACTACACAAGCGTAAGGATAAGCAGTGTCGGGAGGGCACTACACAAGCGTAAGGATAAGCAGTGTCGGGAGGGCACTACACAAGCGTAAGGATAATTGGTGTCGGGAGCATGTCAGGAGTGCACTCTGCAAGCGTAAGGATGGTAAGCAGTGTCGGGAGCATATAGGGAGGGCACTTGATCAAGGGTAAGGATAAGTGATGTCGGGAGCATGTTGGGAGTGCACCACGTGAGCATAAAGATGGTATGGGCGGGGGTGTGAAAGCATAAGGAGTGGTGAGGACGGAGATGGGGGGGCAGTGTCGGAGTCTCATCTGGAGGGCGGTGCGGGCTTGTAAGCATGCAAAGCATCGGGGCGGATTAGGTGGGGATGCGGAAGCCAATGAGGTGAAATTACCCAAACATTGTGAATAGTGTTGAAATGGGTTTGGGCTTTGAGTGACATTCTCATGTGACACATGTGACGATTGACGTTGTCTTGACGCTGATGTGACGTGACCCACTAAATCCAGTGACTATAAAGTGACACTAACGCGACTGAAGCAAGATTTTATACTGACAGCGGTGCGACGTGAAGTCAATTGCCAACGATTGACGCAAGATTCGCCCTGGTGTTATTTCTTCTTGTATATTGATAATATCCTCTGCTGAAGATTGTTCAGTAGTCCTTCTTTTGACAGCATGCTCTAAGTCACCTCCACATTGTCTAAGAATCTTTCTATGGATCATAAATTCTGACATGTCAGGATATAATGCTGTTAATCTGTCCTTTTGTTGGCAAAACCACGGTAAGGCTTTGTCTTTATCAGCATTAAATTTGGCACATTCAAAGGCTGTTTCAACTTTGAACCTCCAAGCATCATTTGCCCATTTGTTGATGATTTGGGCTTTCCACCAAGTCCAACTCTGGTGTCCATGTGCTTGTCTTTTTTTGATGTACCATCTGTGAGCTGATCTGGTAAATAAGGTGTTAAACCTGGCTGTTACCAATCTGTCTGGTAATTCAAAATCTTCTTTGATCATGTCAATACCTCTAATGAATTCCATATGGTCATACTCTACTTCACCACTGAAGTGAGGCCATTCTTTAAGTTTTGGAACTTCTTTCAAAAGTGCTTGGCCCATTGATGGTTCCAAGTTATGAAAAGGAGTGGATAATTCATTTTTTAATTGTTAATTATCAGAATCCAATACTTGTGGATTTGAAATTCTTGTGCCCGCATTTTGATTTAGAGGTGTAGACATTCTTGGTAAGGTGTTCAGTATTTGTTCAATGTCATTAATTTTAATGTTTCTACACCTTTGGGAATTTCTGTATTCATGTTGGAAGCCTTGTATTAAATTTATTACTTCAATTTTATACATGTCTTCTTTATGTGTAAGTTCTTGCCATACCTCTGTCTGTCTTGTATTATCAGCAGTGACTTGATTCAATTTCATTGATAATTTTGATACTTCTTCTTGTGAAGCATTAAAACACTTTTTCAACGCAATGGTATATGTCTTTACTTCAGTAAATGAATTTGAAATGTCATCAAGGACTTTCTTGTTATCTGTTTTGATTTTATTTATGGCTTGTTTAATTATTGTTTCAATTATGTCATCAATATTGAATTTAGAATATTTATCTGTTAATTCTTTAATAATGGCAGAGTGTTCATTTATTTTATTGCCAAAAGAATTATCATTATTGGAAATTTTAATTGTTCTTAAAACTTTTTCAAAACACATAAGTTTTTCATTAATTTGGCACAGACTCAGGTTGTTTGTTTTAATGTTGTTACAAATGGTTTCATTTTTATCAGAAAGATGTTTTTTCACGTCATTTATAGCATCATACAATTCTGGGATGGAATCAAATATATCAGAAATCATTTCTGGAATCTTAATCTGGCTTCCTCCTCCTTCCGTAATTCAATCATGGTTCTGGCCATCTGAAATACATTTTCCATGGCATCCTGCTGAATGTTTGGAATCCTGTATCCTTCGCTGTAAGGTTTTGGGCTGGTGCCTTCCCTTTGCCCTTGTTTGGAACTTGTGGCTGCTTTTTCATGTTGGAATTTCTGCTTCTGGCCACTGGGGCTGTTTTTGGAACTTGCTTTGGTGGTGGAGGGTTGCTTTTCCTCCATTCTAGTGTCAAAAGTGTCATGTTTTCTTCTCCATCAATGGATGCCATCCATTGAGCAATTCGCAAGTGTTGGGATGGCCCAGGAATTTTCTCACAGTCAGGTAAGAATTCATGCAATTCTTCCACAGGTCTGCAAGGATCTGGTACTCCTTGTATTGAAGTTCATTGTTGTATGCACTGTGGCTGGCTTTGTATATGTCCACAGAGGCTTGTTGTGGCGGTGTCAGCTCTTTTTGGAGGTAAAATGTTATTATCAGCTTCAGAATGACCCATTTTAGCTGTTTGGAAGTCATCAACTGACCCTTTTCCTTCTGTACCTGATTGGCCTCTGCAATAATCACATGTATTACCTTTCTGGGAGCTGCTTGAGGGGTTATAGCTGGCTCCTGACCTGGTTGAAGGCATAATTATGGTTAAAAAGGCTTAAAATAGTATTTTTCTGTCAAAAAACCTACTATTGGCCAAATTCTTAGCTTTCTGAAGGGTATGACGTATGTCCAAGTTGATCAATTCAGAAGATATTGGTTCAGGTTGGTTTTTTTGAGTCTCAATAACAGTACTATTATGGTCTGAATTAATAGTACTGTCAGGAATAATGCTGGTGACTGTTGAGGCTGTTTCAATGTTTTCTTGTCTTACCACGTTGTCAGACACTAAAATCAATGAAAAAACCAATTAATTCAGTAAAAAAAAGGATATTTCAAAAAAGAAATTAAAATATAAGCCTCACTTATAATATTAAAAAAAAATATTTTTGATGGATTTTTTGAATTATAAGTATTTTTTATATGTTTTGGAATTTTTTAATGTACGAAAAAAGGATTTAAAAAGAGTAAAAAAATATGTCACAGATAAAATATCACGGCTGGCCCCCCAAATGTAAGGTGTGGATATGAAACTTTGATTAAAAATCAAGTACTTTTCCTGTCCTCAAAATTTGTATAAGGTAATAATCAATTAAAAATAATAAAGGATATTATTTTTAAGTGAAAACACGCCAAATTTATTGTTTATAAATTTATCAGTAGAAACAATAATATTATAAAGATTTATTGTTTTACCAACAATAAAAATTTATCCAAAAATACTCTACAAGAGATATTTAAGGCTACAAAAGAAATTTCTTCAAGAGCAATTTCAATTGGAATTAATTGAGCAAAGAACTGCAAGCAATTAATTAAAGAACAAAGTCTTTAAAAAGAATATTAAAGAGAAAATACACCCAAAAGTGATCAGAGTGAATTTGGAAACAAAGTGACAAAGTTTACAGTGATGAAAGATGCTTTAATTCACTTTTGGGGTGGTTCAGGGGTAAAAATGATTATAAAAGCCACAAACAATGATTATAATGATTTTTTCACGTGGTTGAAATTTTTGAAATGATTTAATAGAGGTGGTTGGAATCTCTTATTGATTGGTTTAACAATGTTTAAACTAATCATAAAAGGAAAAGATTCTAACATGAAGAGAAAAGTGGGGCAAAGAGGACATTCTTTTATAGCCATCAATTTTTTTACTCCAAAAGTAAAATTTACTCTTGTCAGTCGTGAAAAACAGTCTGAAAACATAAAAGCCAATTATGGCATCATTGAACCCTGATTTAGACCAAAAAGGGCTGGTTTAAGCCATTTTTAGCTATTTTTGGCCATTTTAGACCCTTAAATCAGCCATTACTATAGCAATACCTGGTCTAGAGCCTTCAATACACCTCAGAATGTGTGTAAGAGACGTAGAAACCAGTTAAAACTGTTTTTACTATGATGGTTTTATCTTAAGGGTAGTTTTACCCTCTTGGCAACAGCTAAAACTACCCCAGTTGGTATCAAAACCTCATCATCAATAGAGTCCACAGACCCTGTAACTCACCAGGGCAAATCTCGCGTCAATCGTTGGCAATTGACTTCACGTTGCACCACGGTCAGTATAAAATCTTGCTTCAGTCGCGTTAGTGTCACTTTATAGTCACTGGATTTAGTGGGTCACGTCATGTCAGTGTCAAGACAACGTCAATCGTCACATGTGTCACATGAGAATGTCACTCAAAGCCCAAACCCATTTCAACACTATTCACAATGTTTGGGTAATTTCACCTCATTGGCTTCCGCATCCCCACCTAATCCGCCCCGATGCTTTGCATGCTTACGCGCCCGCACCGCCCTCCACATGAGACTCCGACACTGCCCCCCATTTCTGTCCTCACCACTCCTTACGCTTTCACACCCGTGCCCTTACCATCTTTATGCTCACGTGGTGCCCTCCCGACATGCTCCCGACACCACTTATCCTTACGTTCATGGAGTGCCCTCCCGACATGCTCCTGACACCACTTATCCTTACGCTTGTGTAGCGCCCTCCCGACACCACTTATCCTTACGCTTGTGTAGTGCCCTCCCGACACTGCTTACCATAATTACGCTTGCGGAGTGCACTCCCGACATCCTCCCGACACCCCTTATCCTTACGCTTGTGTAGTGCCCTCCCAACATCCTCCCGACACTGCTTACCATACTTACGCTCATGGAGTGCACTCCCGACACGCTCCCGACACCACTTATCCTTACACTTGTGGAGTGCACTCCCGACATGCTCTCAACACCACTTATCCTTACACTTGCGGAGTGCCCTCCCGACATGCTCCCAACACCACTTATCCTTACGCTTGCAGAGTGCACTCCCGACATGCTCCCGACACCACTTATCCTTACGCTCGTGGAGTGCCTCCCAACATGCTCTCAACATGACTTAGCTTTATGCTTGTGTAGTGCCCTCCCAACATGCTCCCACCACCACTTATCCTTACGCTTGCAGAGTGCACTCGCAACATGCTCCCGACACCACTTATCCTTACGCTTGCGGAGTGCCCTCCTGACATGCTCCCCACATGTAAGGTGTGGATGTGAAACTTTAATTAAAAATCAAGTACTTTTGCTGTCCTCAAAATTTGTATAAGGTAAAATTCAGTTAAAAATAGTATGAAATATTATTTTTAGGAGAAAACACGCCAATTTTATTGTTTATAGCTTTATTAGTATAAAACAATAATATTATAAAAATCTATTGTTTTACCAACAATAAAAATTTATCCAAAAAATACTCTACAAGAGATATTTTAAGGCTACAAAAGAAATTTCTTCAAGAGCAATTTCAATTGGAATTAATTGAGCAAAGAACTGCAAGCAATTAATTAAAGAACAAATTCTTTAAAAAGAATATTAAAGAGAAAACACGCCCAAAAGTGACCAGAGTCAATTTGGAAACAAAGTGACAAAGTTTACAGTGATGAAAGATGCTTTAATTCACTTTTGGGGTGGTTCAGGGGTAAAAGTGATTATAATAGTTACAAACAATGATTATAATTATTTTTTCACGTGGTTAAAAGGATCAAAATAATTAAAAAATGGTGGTTGGAATCTTTGATTGATTGGTTTAACAGTGTTTAAGCTAATTAATAAAAGGAAAAGATTCTAACATGAAGAGAAAAGTGGGGCAAAGAAGACATTCTTTTATAGCCATCAATTCTCTTACTCCAAAAGTAAACTTTACTCTTTTCAGTCGTGAAAAACAGTCTGACAACAGAAAAGCCAATTATGGCATCATTGAACCCTAGTTTAGACCAAAAAGGCCTGGTTTAAGCCATTTTAGCCATTTTTAGCCATTTTATACCCTTAAATCAGCCATTACTATAGCAATACCAGGCCTAGAGCCTTCAAGACACGTCAGAATGTGTTTCAGAGACGTAAAGACCAGTTAAAACTGTTTTTACTATGATGGCTTTATCTTAAGGGTAGTTTTACCCTCTTGGCAACAGCTAAAACTACCCCAGTTGGTATCAAAACCTCATCATCAATTGAGTCCACAGACCCTGTAACTCAATTCCAGGCCAAAAGTGATGAACCTTTGCATGAATTTTGACATCCCACGCCTGTCAGCAAGGATTCTGGGGGTCTAGCTCCCCCTTAGAGCTGGAGTTCCTTTTCCCCCCCAAATTTAATCTTTCCAATTTATTTTTCCTTTAATTCCTCATCATGTATTATACTTATAATTTACATATGTAATTCAATTCAATTGTACAGTACAATACAGTAATAATTGACACCTCAATTGTAAATCAAAGCTCACTTATGTAATACACGCACACATTTTGACATTTCAATTGAATTCAATTGAAAATACTTCAATTCCTCATAACTTCTAAACTAAACACAACACCTCAATTTCAACACAAAAACTGATGGTTAACACCACATGTGGTGTGAATTAAATAAAGGTTTTGAGGATTTTCAACTTTTGTATTGAAAATACTAAAAACTTAATTTAAGCTTATTTAGAGTTGAGTTACAAGAATTTCACTCAGAGGTGACCCCACCTGATTTTTTATGAGGAATCCAATGGTGAAATAATTTTTATGTATTTATTTATTGGATAAAAAGTTATAATAATTTTATTTAATTTTTTTCCAAATTTATTTATTTTTTCACAATTTTGTTAAAATTTCATTTTTACTTAATTTTTTCAAGTATAAATGTAATTTTATACTTACAAAATTTAATTTATTTTTATTTTTAAATTGTAATTAATTTTTTATTTTTAATATAATTTTATATTTATATTTTGATTTTTATTTTAATAATATAAATAAATTTATTTTATTTATATTAATATGTTATTTTTATTTTTGTGGTCTTTTGGGTATATGAAATTACCCCTAAGGCTCACCCTCCCTCCCCCTAAAATAGAATATTACTTTGTAATATTGGTGTTTCTAGTGTGTCTGAATCTCCTGAGGAGTTTGGTAGCTTCTGGTATATCTTTTTCTTCTAACCATTCATCTTCACAAGCTGGGTCACTGTGCCTAACAAGGTATTCCCTTACTTTTTTGGTTCTTAATTTCCTTTCTTTAAGAACTTTGGTAATTTTCTTAGTACCAGATGTCTCAATAGGAGGTATAACTTGGGGAATCTTATTCCTCAGGGTAAATTTCTCAGCATCACTAGATTTGTATGGCTTCATCAAGCTTACTGGAAATGTAGGGTGCTTATTGCTAAGATCTTCAGATAATTCTATTCAACAGCATTTTCTCCATGGAGAGCTTTAATCACAAAAGGTCCTGCAAAGGAGTCTTTCAACTTTCCAAATCCTTTGATGTTATTGAAGTTAGTGGTGGATACAAGAACTAGGTCCCCTACTTTGAAATCTGGAGTTGCATGTGATTTATCCCATTTGTCTTTAGCATATGCAAAAGAGTCCTCCATGCATCTTACTGCATGATTTCTAGCTTTGTCTAGCATTCCTTTGAAGCTAGCAGCTGTGGGATGTATTTCAATTAAGTCTTTCCTCAACGAATCTTGGGGTAACTTGGGGTTCCATCCTTTTTCTAGAATAGCAAGTGTCTGATTGGTACTGGCATGGATTGATGTTTTATATGCTAATTCCAGTGCTGGCAACAGAGTACACCAATCAGGGGTAAATCCATCACAATATTTGAATTCAAGGCCATATGCACAAAATCCTCTCACCATGTTCTCTAAGGTTTGGATCATCCTTTCAGCCAGGCCATCAGTTTGCAGGTGGTAGGCTGTAGAGAAAGACAGTTTAGTGCCAAATAATTGGTGAAGATTTGTCCATAGTGCTGAAGTGAATTTGGGATCTCTATCACCAATGATATTTGGAAATATCCCTGTCCATGACACTACTCTATTCCATATCAGAAGGGCTGTATCCATGGCTGTATCCATGGCTGTATCATCTTTGTGATATGGTAAAAAGATTGGAGTTTTACTGAATCTGTCCACAATTACTAGGCAAGCATTATAGCTCCTGTCACCTCCTGGTGGTAGGCCAGTTACCCAATCCATATGGACAATTTCCCAAGGTCTGTTTGGTTCTTGCATTTTTATCATATTTGCAAGTCTTTTGCCTGTGGATTTATTTGCCTTTTGGCATCTGTCACAGGTTTTGCAATACTCTGCAACATTGTTCTGCCACATTGGCCACCATATGCAGCTCTTTACTTTTTCTCTTGTTCTGTCTTCAGACAGATGTCCTGAAAAGGGACTATCATGGAATTCTTTCAGTTCAAGATTGATTAATGACCTGTCTACAACTGCCATGACACACGTGTGCTTGGTTCTGTGGTAAATTATACCATCCAGTAGGTGAAATCTTCCTTCATCATAAAATTTCCTCCATACTTCATCCAAGGCATGTATTAGAGAGTTGTCTTTACAGTCTTTGTTAAGAAATTGGCATAAGATGCTACAACTCTTATCTTGAGTGTAACTACTTCTGACTTCTTCAAAGAAGGTGGTGTTCAAGTCTGTAACACTTATTCCTTCTATTGAAATTTATGGTGAAGCTTCTTCTGGCACATAAGCAGATTATCAATATTATTTGGTAATGGCCATCTGCTTAGTCCATCTGCATTCTTATGAATATTCCCATCCTTATGAACAATAGTCATATTGCCTCTGTATTCTTGTATGGCTATTTGCCATCTGAGCATGTGTCTGTTGGGTGTTTTCATGTTCAAAAGTGATTTCACAGCTGTACAATCTGTTATCACTTCAAAAACACATCCCTCTAGAAAGTAGTTCAATTTTTCCAAGGCCCAGACAAGGCATAGACATTCCATCTGACTTGCTCCATATCTGGCTTCAGTTGGTTTGATTTGCCTGGATATGAAACATATGGGTCCTTCTACAGGCTTATCATTTATGATCTGAACTTGGTGAAGTGCAGCACCTAGTCCATCCCCTGATGCATCAATATACAGTTTGAAAGGCAATTTAAAGTCTGGCATCAGTAAGAGTGGAGCAGTGGTCAATGCTTCTCTTAGATACTCAAAAGCTTTGACTCTGTCAACAGTCATCTCAAACACTGTGTCTTTGTCACACAACTTATAAAGTTGTCTTGCTATGGATGCAGAATCTTTAATGTGTTGCCTGTAATATCCTGCAAAACCTAATAATGACTGAATTTCCTTCTTATTCTGAGGTATGGGTTTTAAAAATACTGCTGCAACTTTGTTTTTGACAATTCCAAGGGACAAACCAGATACAACATGTCCTAGTGCTTTAAGTTCTTTAAATCCAAGATGACATTTATTCAAGGAGATTTTCATGTTTAATGATTGGATTTTTGTCAAAACTATTGATAATATGTACATGTTCTCCTCCCAAGTCTTTGAACAGATAATAATGTCATCAATGTAAATGATTAACCATCCCTCTGAGAGTTCTTCAGGGAAGATTTAATTCATCATTCTTTGGAAGTGTGAAGGTGCATTTTTGATACCAAAGGGCATCCTTAAGTATTCATACACTCCACAATGAACAATAATTCTCAAGTATTTTCTTGCTCTTGGTGTTACCACATTTTGATGGAATACTTTAAGGGCATCCATAGTGGCTATATACACTGCGTGAGATATTTGAGTAAGGGCAATTTGGATTTTTGGTATTGGGTATCTGTCTGGGACAGTGTAAGTGTTCAGAGCTCTAAAGTCCCCAACCATTCTGGATTTTCCATTATGCCACGCCACTATAACTGGTGTAGGTAGTTCTACTTCCTCATTGTGGCCTACTTTTCTTATTACACCAAGGTCCAGAAGTTCTTTGATATGAATTTCTCGAGCTTCTCTTGATTTTGGACTTGCTGGATAAGCAGGTCTTCTTAAGAGTGGTGGATAAGGTCTCTCAATGTTAAGAATGATGTCAACTTCATGACCAATAATTGCTCCCAGGGGTTCTTTGTCTGTAGCAAATGTTCCTCTGTGGTCATACAAAAGGGAAGAAAGTTCATTTTCTTGTTTATCAGTCAGATGAAGGCTTATTTCAGCCTCATTTAACTGTTCAGACTTGAATTTCTCTAACTCTAAGTTGACTGGTGATACTTTGTTTACTGTAATTTGTCTTTTAAATGGTAAAAAGGCAAATTTCTGGCGCTTATTGTCCCCAATTGTAAAGTATCTGTCTTTGTTATTATGTAAATCTATCCCATACATGATTAAATAGTCATTTCCCAATATAAAATGGGTACTAGAGCAATTTTCCATACCAACAAATTCAACTGTGATCCTTAAATTCCCATTTATGTGTGGGAATATGACATTGGTCTCAAAGATTCCTAATGCTTTCATTGGGTTACTTGCACTGTTGAATTTTATACCATCAATTGGTAACAATTGGTCTTCAAAATTTGGTACACAAGTCTTAAGAAAAGATTTTCCAACACAAGAGCAGAAGGCTCCTGGGTCAAGCAAAAGTTTGGTGGGCTTGTTGTCAATCACCACTTCTTTTATACAGGAATTACCAGCTGTATAACCTTTTCCTCTGTTTGGTTTTGTCCTCATAAGTTGTGCATCTTGAACTTTTGATAAATCAACTTGACCATTGCTCAATTGTGGTAAGTGGGAATAAGATTCCATGATGTCAAAAGTGGCATTGATATTTTCTATATCTTTTGAAGATTCAGAAAATATGGATGACTTATCATCTGAATTGTCTTCAATTATGTCTTCTTTTTCAACATCTGGTCCCTTTTCAATGTCAATTTCATTGATTTTCCCCCTTTTTGGACATGTATTGGTTAAATGGGTGGTGCTTTGGCAAATATGGCACTTTCTGACTGTTTCTGCAGATTTATACTTAATATTGCTAGAATTTTCTTTGGGGCTTTTGTCCACAGAATCTTTCCAAGGTGTATTAAACCTTGTTTTGAGATTCACCCTACTAGACCCAATTTTGGTTCTGGTGGTTACTTCTTCTAGTATATTTATAATATCCTCTGCTGAAGATTGTTCAGTAGTCCTGCTCTTGACAGCATGCTATAAGTCACCTCCACATTGTCTCAGAATCTTTCTATGGATCATAAATTCTGACATGTCAGGATATAATGCTGTTAATCTGTCCTTTTGTTGGCAAAACCATGGTAAAGATTTGTCTTTATCAGCATTAAATTTGGCAGATTCAAAGGCTGTTTCAACTTTAAACCTCCAAGCATCATTTTCCCATTTGTTGATGATCTGGGTTTTCCACCAAGTCCAACTCTGGTGTCCATGTGCTTGTCTTATTTTGATGTACCATCTGTGAGCTGATCTGGTGAACAAGTTGTTAAACCTGGATGTTACCCATCTGTCTGGTAATTCAAAATCCTCTTTGATCATGTCAATACCTCGGATGAATTTTATATGGTCATATTCTCCTTCACCATTGAAGTGAGGCCATTCTTTAAGTTTTGGAACTTCTTTCAAAAGTGCTTGGCCCATTGATGGTTCCAAGTTATGAAAAGAAGTAGATAATTCATTTTTTAATTGTTAATTATCAGGATCCAATACTTGTGGATTGGAAATTCTTGTGCCCTCATTTTGATTTAGAGGTGTAGACATTCTTGGTAAGGTATTCGGTATTTGTTCAATGTCATTCATTTTACTGTTGCTACACCTTTGGGAATTTCTGTATTCATGTTGGAAGCTTTGTATTAAATTTATAAATTCAATTTTATACATGTCTTCCTTATGTGTCAGTTCTTGCTATAACTCTATCTGTCTTGTATTATCAGCAGTGACTTGATTCAATTTCATTGATAATTTTGATACTTCTTCTTGTGAAGCATCAAAACACTTTTTCAAGGCAATGGTATATGTCTTTACTTCAGTAAATGAATTTGAAATGTCATCAAGGACTTTCTTGTTATCTATCTTGATAATATCTATGGCTTGTTTAATTCTTGTTTCAATTATGTCATCAATATTGAATTTAGAATATTTATCTGTTAATTCTTTAATAATGGAAGATTGTTCATTTATTTTATTGTTAGAAGAATTATCATTATTGGAATATTTAATTGTTCTTAAGACTTTTTCAAAACACATAAGTGTTTCATTAATTTGGCACAGACTCAGGTTGTTTGTTTTAATGTTGTTACAAATGGTTTCATTTTTATCAGAAAGATGTTTTTTCACGTCATTTATAGCATTATACAACTCTGGGATGGAATCAAATATGTCAGAAATCATTTCTGGAATCTTAATCTGGCTTCCTCCTTCTTCTGTAATTCCATCATAGTTCTGGACATCTGAAATACATTTTCCATGGCATCCTGCTGAATCTTTGGGATTCTGTATCCCTGGCTGTAAGGTTTTGGGGCTGGTGCCTTCCCTTTGCCCTTGTTTGGAGTTTGTGGCTGCTTTTTCACGTTGGAATTGCTGCTGCTGGTCACTGGGGCTGTTTTTGGCACTGGTTTGGGTGGTGAAGGGTTGTTTTTCCTCCATTCTAGTGTCAAAAGCATCATGTTTTTCTTCTCCATCAATGGATGCCATCCATTGAGCAATTTGCAATTGTTGGGATGGCCCAAGAATTTTTTTTACTGTCATGTAAGAATTCATGAAATTCTTCCACAGGTCTGAAAGGATCTGGTACTCCTTGAATTGAAGTGCATTGTTTTATGCACTGTGGCTGGCTTTGTATATGTCCACAGAGGCTTGTTGTGGCGGTGTCAGCTCTTTTTGAAGGTAAAATGGTATTATCAGCTTCAGAATGACCCATTTTAGTTGTTTGGAAGTCATCAACTGACCCTTTTCCTTCTGTACCTGATTGGGCTCTGCCATAATCACGTCTATTACCTTTTTGGGAGCTGCTTGAGGGGTTGTAGCTGGCTCCTGACCTGGTTGAAGGCATAATTATGGTTAAAAAGGCTTAAAATAGTATTTTTACGTCAAAAACTTACTATTGGCCAAATGTTTAGCTTTCTGTAGGGTATTACTTATGTCCAAGTTAATCAATTCAGAAGATATTGGTTCAGGTTGGTTTTTTTGAGTCACAATAACAGTACTATTATGATCAGAATTAACAGTACTGGCAGGGATAATTCTGGTTACTGTTGAGGCTGTTTCAATGTTTTCTTGTCTTACCACGTTGTCAGACACTAAAATTAATGAAAAAGCCAATTAATTGAGTAAAAAAAGGTTATTTCAAAAAAAGAAATAAAATATAAGCCTCACTTATAATATGAAAAAAATTATTTTTTATGGATTTTTTGGATTATAAGTATTTTTGATATGTTTTTAAATTTTTCAATATAAGAAAAAAGATTTAAAAAGAGTAAAAAATATGTCACAGGTAAAATATCACGGCTGGGCCCCCAAATGTAAGGTGTGGATATGAAACTTTGATTAAAAATCAAGTACTTTTCCTGTCCTCAAAATTTGTATAAGGTAAAATTCAGTTAAAAATAGTATGAAATATTATTTTTAAGAGAAAACACGCCAATTTTATTGCTTATAGCTTTATTAGTATAAAACAATAATATTATAAAAATTTATTGTTTTACCAACAATAAAAATTTATCCAAAAAATACTCTACAAGAGATATTTTAAGGCTACAAAAGAAATTTCTTCAAGAGCAATTTCAATTGGAATTAATTGAGCAAAGAACTACAAGCAATTAATTAAAGAACAAAGTCTTTAAAAATAATATTAAAGAGAAAACACACCCAAAAGTGACCAGAGTGAATTTGGAAACAAAGTGACAAAGTTTACAGTGATGAAAGATGCTTTAATTCACTTTTGGGGTGGTTCAGGGGTAAAAATGATTATAATAGTTACAAACAATGATTATAATGATTTTTTCACGTGGTTAAAAGGATTAAAATGATTAAAAAATGGTGGTTGGAATCTTTGATTGATTGGTTTAACAGTGTTTAAACTAATTAATAAAAGGAAAAGATTCTAACATGAAGAGAAAAGTGGGGCAAAGAAGACATTCTTTTATAGCCATCAATTCTCTTACTCCAAAAGTGAAATTTACTCTTTTCAGTCGTGAAAAACAGTCTGACAACAGAAAAGCCAATTATGGCATCATTGAACCCTGGTTTAGACCAAAAAGGCCTGGTTTAAGCCATTTTTAGTCATTTTTAGCCATTTTAGACCCTTAAATCAGCCATTACTATAGCAATAACAGGCCTAGAGCCTTCAAAACACGTCAGAATGTGTTTCAGAGACGTAGAGACCAGTTAAAACTGTTTTTACTATGATGGCTTTATCTTAAGGGTAGTTTTACCCTCTTGGCAACAGCTAAAACTACCCCAGTTGGTATCAAAACCTCATCATCAATTGAGTCCACAGACCCTGCAACTCAATTCCAGGCCAAAAGTGATGAACTTTTGCGTGAATATTGACATCCCACAACTGTCAGCAAGGAATTTGGGGGTCTAGCTCCCCCTTAGAGCTGGAGTTCCTTTTCCCCCCCAAATTTAATCTTTCCAATTTATTTTTCCTTTAATTCCTCATCATGTATTATACTTATAATTTACATATGTAATTCAATTCAATTGTACAGTACAATACAGTAATTATTGACACCTCATATGTAAATCAAAGTTCACTTATTTAATACACGCGCACATTTTGACATTTCAATTGAATTCAATTGAATATACTTCAATTCCTCATAACTTCTAAACTAAACACAACACCTCAATTTTAACACAAAAATTGATGGTTAACACCACATGTGGTGTGAATTAAATTAAGTTTTTGAGGATTTTCAACTTTTGTATTGAAAATACTAAAAACTTAATTTAAGCTTATTTAGAGTTGAGTTACAAGAACTTCACTCAGAGGTGACCCCACCTGATTTTTTATGAGGAATCCAATGGTGAAATAATTTTTATGTATTTATTTATTGGATAAAAAGTTATAATAATTTTTATTTAAATTTTTTCCAAATTTATTTATTTTTTCACAATTTTGTTAAAAGTTCATTTTTACTTAATTTTTTCAAGTATAAATGTAATTTTATACTTACAAAATTTAATGTATTTTTATTTTTAAATTGTAATTAATTTTTTATTTTTGATATAATTTTATATTTATATTTTGATTTTTATTTTAATAATATAAATAAATTTATTTTATTTATATTAATATGTTATTTTTATATTTGTGGTCTTTTGGGTATATGAAATTACCTCTAAGGCTCACAGTATGGAAGTGTCGGGAAAATTGAAAACACAAAAGATGAATGGCGGAACCAAGGTGCCAATCTTAGCTTGGTGGGTTGCATTCTAGTTCAATCCTTACAATATGTTGGGGATAATTTATTTCAGAAGATTCAAAATTGCTACAACTCATTGGGGGTTCTGTCTTTTGATCAAGTCAACTATGAAGGCAACATTCCGGAAGATCAGGGTGCATGCGATTTTGCTTCCGCACTCACTTTCACCATGAATGGGTTCAAAAACTCACCTCATCTTGATAAGGATGCATCGCAGTATGCTGTGGGATGGTGGTTTCAAGCTGATAAGCGGACTGGCCAAATTCAAAGAGATGCGTCAAAGCGGTGTACAGGGTGAAAATTGATTTTCCCAAATGAGCATTTTTGGATTGATCTATCCACATGTCATGGGCTCATCCAGGTAGTGTGGGCCAGTAGTACATTTGTTCATTATACTGATCCAGCACAGGACAACAAAAGCACAACACTAGTGGGTATGTCGGCACAATGCTCAAGAAGATTAGCAAAAACAATGTGCCAAAAAACCCATGGCTATTATGAGATTGGCGAGAGAGCGGGCTATCAAATCAGGGATGGTAATACAATCTCATCCCAATTCAAAGAATGAGGAGATTTGCATGTGTGTTGGGTAAGGCAGAGGACAATAGACACCAGGATTGGATGGATTCGAGTGCGGGAGATGGGGTGTCTCACATGAAAAAGGGGTGAAGTGGATTATGTACGGTGGCATGCCATCGTACATATGTCCTGGTTTGTTTCTCTTGTCCAGGATGCCAATGCTTCACACGCAAATCCTTATCCCTGTGCAGGTTCTGACAATGCTAAAAGCTCCTGACGGCTATGCGGGCTGCCAACGCTTCACACGCCAATCCTTACGCCTGTGCAGGTTCCCAACAGCCCACACGCCAATCCTTACGCCTGTGCAGGCTCCCGACAATTCACACGCCAATCCTTACGCTTGTGAAGGCTCCCAAAATTGCTAAAAATTCCTTACGCCTGTACAGGCTTCCGACGATTCACACGCCAATCCTTACGCTTTTGAAGGCTGCCAACAATGCTGACAAATTCTTATGCCTGTGCAGGATCCCGACAATTCACACGCCAATCCTTACGCCTGTGAAGGCGCCCAACAATTCACACGCCAATCCTTAGGCCTGTGCAGGCTCCCGACAACTTGCACACCAATACTTACACTTGTGAAGGTTCCCGACAATTTCAACAATTCAATTCATGACTAAGATTAATAGCGTGTGACCATAGGAAACGCCATCTTTCACAAATCTGGAGTGGATTGCTCACATGCCGGAACCTCCCCCTTTTTTACAGCTAAGAATTGATATGGGTCTAAACTATGGAAGAAGAAAATATAGGAGACAGTAACAGCGACTATTGGCGCATTTTTGGCAAAAGAGGGTCACACAAACAAATAATCACTCAAACTTTTGGTGGGGCACTTATAAAAAATTTTCTCACGCGTAAGGACATTTGAACCATTGAGGAAAATATAATTTCACGTGAGCAAAGAATGTAAGAGAAATGGAAAATAACAAACGTTTGATACAAATAATATATTTAAATGAAAGTATTACAAATAATAAAAAGAGGAAATAATGAGATTTTTTTAATTTTATTTTTCTAAGTATTTTGAGACTATCCCGGTGATGTCCTCCTTTGGATAAGCCTCCAGTGCCTGGGCAAGGAGGGAGTTTAGTTCCTCCCGGAATTCCCGGTGCGTCTCATTTCGATGAGTTGCATCCATGAAAGGAATCATGTGGAGCAAGCGGCGATGCTCCAACAAGATTCGGTTGATGGATTTGTGGACAATGGCTTGAGGAATCATTAAAGCTGGCCGTAAGTCAGTGAATTCCTGGCGAGCGTCATCGTGGGAATGAGAGGGGCTTTGCACCGGGGGGAGGAGGCGTTGGGGTTCTCGGGGGCACTGGAAGGGATCTCTGTGGAGGGAACCGGGGTTGGAGTGGAGAGGGGGGGAACAGAAGGGGAAGGTGGGCGAGTTGGGTAAGAAGAAGGGGGGGAGGGGGGGATCCAACCGGCGTATCGTTGATGATTATTATGGAGCTGGGAGTGGCGGGACAAGCTGGAGATGGTCAAAGGAGGGGTGAGGAAAAGTTGAGTAGAGCTAAAAAAGTGAAATTTGGACTTACCAAAAGGTTCCTCTGTGGATTGCATAGGAGCCACCTCAGGTTCTGGCTCATGAGTCGTATTGTCCTCAGGTGGTTGGGATGATGGACTCGGGCCAGGAATAGGTGGCTCTTTGGTTTGGGAGGGTTCTAAAAAAGGAGTAAGAGTCAGTTCACATGACTCAAAAGTGAAAGTGAAAATGAAATGAAACTTTGGCTGCTTACTGCGGAATAATTCCTCAGACCATTGGGTGCCACTCGGGCCTGGAGTGGGTTGCCACGGGGTTTGCTTGCAAGGCAAACTAGGAACTGGAGAGTCTTGTCAGGGGGGATTTGGGGGGTTTTGTTCTATGAGCAATGGAAAAAATTCAGTATTATTGCATGAAGAGAAATGAGATAAGGAGGAGAAAGAAAACTTACTTTGGTGTTTGAATCCCATTGGTGACAAGACATGGTGACGATCAGCCCAAGCTCAAATGTCCTCTCGCCATCGCCATCCTTCATCGGCCGGATAATCACTTTGCTCAGGTCAAGGAGTGAAGTGACCATCGGATGGTGGCCTAGGAGGGGGGGTGGACAAATCGATGCTTGAGGGGACAGGGCTAATCGTCCGGAATCGTTCCCGTTGGCCTGCTTGAGGTCCCGGTGTCCATTTGCGCTTGGATATTGTTTCATCATTGTCGACCCCAAAGGAGTCCTCGTGAGGGCATCTTGGGCGAGAACTCCTCTAGCCTCGTGGTCGGAAGGGGCGGACAACAAACAAACTTTTCTTGTGTGATTGTCGGCAAGCATCACAAGCGTCGGTCGTCGTCGAGGAATGGATGCAGGGGATACCCTGCTTGGTGCATAAAGTGCACGACATCTAAAAACAAAACAATTGAGGTTAGTAACTGAATAGAAAGTAAAGAATCAAGAAAGAAAATGAAGACGTACAATGAATTATAAATTTAAAACGTGAACAAAATAAAGACGCTCTACTCAGAAGGTTTCAAAAGTCTGAAAGAGAGTTGTGAAGAAAAAAAAAATATTAATATCGGAACATAAGGTGGACAAAAGCTTTAAATGGAGGAGACGCACAAGGTTGATAGAAGGGAGGTTCTGAAAGGATCAGTAGGAAAAACAAACAGGCAAAAGGAAGGGGAGTTGGTTTAGTGGAGTGCGAAAGACAAAAGTAGAAAGGCAGGAAGACCAAGGGGAATACGCACAAGAAGGACAAACGCAGGTGAGGTTGAACAAAGTGGAGCGGGTGAGAAAGAAAGTGAAGGGTTTGTCGTGTGAAGATGGTCTTTTATACCATGGTGAAGCTGAGATGATCTCAGCAGTTGCAGCACCTGAAAAAGTCTCAGCTTCAAGGCATGTGGGCTAAATTGAAGCTCAGTGTCAGCGAATGCTGCAACTGAGAAGGGAAATGGTGGCGTGAGGCAGAACAACAATGGGGTTCTGGCTGAGTATTGCTATTGATTGAATTGTCAAGCTCAGTCAAATCCCCTTTGTTTCATTAAATAGCCACCCGATCATGCAGGAGGGTGGTCGTGAGGCCCTCGTTGAATGTCCATGGTGGGTGCAATTGCCAAATGCCCCATTCAGAAAAGAACGTGGTGCATTTGGTCACAAGTGAACGTGGCGAGATTACCAGCCGTATGGCCTGGTAATAGTGTTTGAACAAAGGGGGGGCTGTAAGACAAGTGAATACAGTGTGAGCTGGCCTCGACCCATTGCACAGGTTTGCTTTTGGGTCATAATTGAAATGCTCAGTGGCTGAATATTTTAATTGGACAGTAATTGAACTATTGATATAACAATATCAAATTCACCATGCTGAGCCATTGCTTGGTTGTTTTTGTATGCACACAATCTGAGAATTTGGCACAGCATTGGATGACATTTCAGCCAGGTGCAGCATTTCACACGCTTTGGTGAAGTGCTCCAAACTGAGCCTTCCAATGAAATATTGCAAAAATGGTCCGGACCATGGCTTTACTGAGCACTTCCACACGGTGCTTTTGACCATGACATGCTCAGCTTTCATGTTCAAATCGGGTGAAACACAATGCTGAGCATGTGGCACATGAGCTACGTATATGCAAATGATCGGACGGTGCATGCACATTCGCTATATGCATGCAGGCTCAAGTAGTATTACACCTCCCTGAGCTGTACAGCTGACACTGTAATACGCAGTACACCTTTGTAAATGTATGCTGCGGGGCAGAGCAAAAGCTGTTCAACAATGTAACATGCAATCACGTCAAGCCATCGAGTCATATCTCTCACCTCCATCCCTTTGATGCACCTTGTTGGATAGCTCTGCCTAACTACGGCAGAGATGCCCATGTAATCCAAGTTAATGTAAGTGGGTCATAATGGGATGACTTAATATTTGGGTCATACACAAACAGTTGATTCAATCCGGTGCCATTGTTGGGGCAAACAATGACTGGCCCCGCATGTTCATTGCGCGTGCTCATTGTCGGGAAGCCACACGCTTTCATACGCACCCCCCGACGGGTCATACACAGGCAACTTTCACATGCCTGGAAGACATTTTACTGCCAATTTTCCAACCGGCTATTTTCTTGGTCGGGTGGTCAGCTTTACTGCAGATGCTCACCTGCTTGCGCGTGGAAACCTGAGACCAATCAGTGTGGATTTGCTTTAGCCTCATCCACATTAGAATAATCCCAGCCTATGATTTCTGAGGCTGGTTATGTTTGCCTGGGTATCTCCCACCACGGGTCATTTTCTTCACGTTCTCACATGCCCCATGCAAGTTGTGGCACCTGGCTTGCAGCCAAAAATTCCCTTGGGTGGGTGGCCTCTTTCGCTGGAGTTTTGTACACGCGTGAGGCAAAGACCCGGATGACAATCTTGGTGGATTAGTACCCGCCTCAAACGCAATAGGGGTGAATGTATATGTGGATCACGGCTCACGGCTGGCGCCCCCTTTGATCATGCCACACATTCCCCCCTGGAAGCCCAGTAGGCATCAGTCAGCATAAAACTTCAGGCAAAACCAAAGTCATGTTTGCTTGCATACCACCGAGAATATCCTACCCGCCCACACACAAACATCCCCACAGTGAGATTGCCCTTTGAAAAGGCCAACATTGCCCAGTAGGTCCCTGTGCAACAATTAACCTGGGGAAGATATGCACCCATTTTCGCTGTCACACCAGCAAACATGACTGCATGCCTCTAATATGCCCTCCACAATAAGTTACTACAACCCACCTAATTCCGGATATGCTAATGTCAACCTTGTTCCACCAAAGGTTTCGTGACTTGCTGCAAATCCAGCAGTCATATCGGTGCACCCACATTTTGGCCACCTTGCCTTGATATATGCCCCAAATCGGATATGAAAATTGTGAGCCCAAGAGGCCCACCCCCATCAAGACCATGCACGTAACCACAGGCCATCCCCCTTGACCCCATTGCTGCCTCTCATAGAAGTTTCCCACCTGCTCTTATTCGTCTTCATTCCTTTTAGCTACCCCCTCCCGATCATATAATTTCCAACTGTCCCCAAATAATTTAAAATAGCCATCATGTCAACCCCTTCACAACCACTTTGCATTGGGATGATTAATATTTGTATTCAAATAAATAGTGATATAGCCTTAAATCCTGAGAATTCCCACTTAGATTCTTGGATTATCATATGGCACAATCAACACAACATATTTGTTTATCTCCCCAATCACCAGCATGCTATTGGCTCTCTACCTGGAACCCTTTTCAAAATGTTGATACCATTCCTTGGGGCACCAAAAACTTTCATGCACTGTGGTCCTGGTGGGGCATGGATTGAAAATTTCCAATCCAATCCTACTCAAATATTATTTGTTGAGGGAGTAGTTATGACTGATGCAAATGATCCCTCCTCATCTCGGAAACCCAATCTAGCATTGATGTTCTTCACATGGTATCCAAACATCTTATTCATCATGGAAAGCTTTCGAACACAAGATTTCAAGCTCAAAATGCCCAAAGAATATGACTGTAATACTCATAGTCAATTTCAACTCTTTCCCCCGACATTTCCCGCTTCAAACCCGACGCCACCTTCATATCCTGCTGTTTCATCATTGATTTCCAAGCAAAAACTGATACAATTACCCAGTGGATCAGACCTCTCCATGCCATTATTCAAACCCCCCTCCTACCTCATCAAAAGACCGGACTAGATTTTCTCGGGGATCAAGAAATCCCCAATGGCCAATCAGCCCGTAACCTTTGGGCCACCTCACCCCCAGGATCCACTTTTAATGCCAGGAACATCATTACAAACAAGGTCGTTAGCTCATTTGAATCCCTTTCGACCAATACCCCTCTTGGAGGACTGCTCGCGGATGATATGGGATTAGGTAAAACGATTCAGGCCATTGCTCTAACTGGTACGTCCAAGGAGCGGATGATTGCAAACCCCCATTGCTCCACGCCCACCATGATCATCTGCCCCCCTTGCTTAATTACCAACTGGCAATCAGAAATATCCAAGCATGCTCAGGCTGGAGCGCTGCATGCCAAACTCTACCATGGTCCCACTCGTCACTCATTATCCCAAGCCAACATCTTAAAATATGATATCATCATCACTTCTTACAATACTATCACCCAAGAATTTAAGCAAACCAATCCCTCTACATCACTCATTTTTCAAATCAATTGGCATTGTATAATCTTGGATGAAGCACAGTGAATGCCTGAGCTTAAATGATTCAAATTACCTTTTATATCCAATAACCCTTGCCCCATCTTATAGCTATATTCACTCTCAATACACTGCCACTCACTGTGCCATTAATAGCCTCCTTTCATCCTGTCAAATATGTTTAACGGGCACACCTATTCACAACACCATTTATGACCTTTTGGGCATAATATCATTCATCACTCAACCCCAGAGCGCCGATCAAGATAACTGGTCACCATTCATCCTGAGTAGTCTTTCTAAAGGTTGCAATGATATCTTGCATTTGGCATTGCGGCATTTAAGTTTGCGCCGCACCAAAACCACACATCTCAAATCCCTCCCCACTATTAGCCATCATTATGAGCTGCTCCCACTCAACCCAACCATGCAGCAAGAATATTCCACATTATATGAAAAATTCCTATCATCCAAAAGCAAAGGACCAGGAGAATTTTTCAGAAATATTAATAAGCTGCGAATATGTTGTAACCATCACATCATGCTTAACACAATTGCGGAGGTGTATTTGGAAGACCCTGAGGGCAGGAGCACTCAGGATAACTCCCCAACATTCACACGAACTATTTTGGATGTGGAAACATGCATGATGAGTAGTAAAATTGCACACCTCCTACAAAGCTTAATGAAGAACAAACAAACAAGGTGTGGTCCAACCAAATCTGTGGTTTATACCAAATGGACCCAATTTCTAGATTTGTGCGTTAATTCTAATATGCATCCATTACCAATTGAATCCATCTGACTTTTTTATATTGTAGAATTGGTATTGCACTTGCCCATCACTCTATCCTTTCAGCACGAATTGATGGAACAATTACAGCACGAGCACAGGAGAAGGCACTGGAGAATTTCTTCAATAATCCTGAATGTGAAGTACTGATTGCATCCATTGCCGCAGCTGGAACTGGCCTCAATATAGCTTGTGCTAATACGGTCTATTTAATGGTGAGGGGACCCCCAAAATTCTGCCTTGATTTGCGGCCCCTGACATCCACATTTCCAGGAGCCCAATTGGAACCCAGCCATTGAGGCTCAGGCTGTTGATCAACTCCATCGCATTGGCCAACAACAACCTGTAAAGGTCATCCACTACATCATTCCCATTCAGTTGAGGTCAACATGCGGAAGGTACCTTTCAAGCTCATCTTTGACCCTAATTGTATTGCTATTCTAAAATCCTTCCCTATGGAAATGCCATTTTCCAAACACCAATAGGTCCAAGAAAAGAAAAAATCATTAACTGCGTGAGCCTTACTGATATTATATAATTTGCATTTGACCAAGTTGATCACACCTGCGCACCCTGGCACAGGTCCACAATTATGAACACCATGAGCTGGATCGAACTCCTTCAATATTTCCTCAATGAAAATGAGCAATAGAGTATTATTTGTAAGGGAGACAGTGATACATTCCAACTGATATTGTCTATATTCTGACATATTTAGCAAGTTGTTCTATCTTTAAGAAATAATAATCAGATTGTATTACACCTGCACAAATAATTCACAAACTTTTATTTTGTAAGAGTGCTATACATTTATATTACTAAGTTATTGCAGAGCATCACCATTCGGCCTAATAACTGGCATGTCAAGTATTTTGAGGGCACTAGTCTGCATCTTACTACAGCCTTTGAGCCAATCTTGATCAAATACCTGAAATGATAAGCCTCCCGGAATATCACCATCATCTGTTGATCGTAATTCTGGAAATCTATCAATAGTTTTTTTACCCCTTTTTTTAATGCAATTACAAAACTCTATGTCTCGATCCATTTTTAATACCAATTCATTAAATAACTGGGAGCACCAGCGTAATCCCTCTTTGTGGTAAACTTGACGGCCATTTTCCAGTACCTCCTCAGTATCTGAACATACTCAAGGGTCATTGAATTGTAATGCTACAATGGGAAATTTAGCCATATCACACCATTCACGACGGCGCTCACAGGTCTGCACATAATCAAGTAGATCATCATCAGTCTTTGCTCACAATGAAGAAGAGATACATTAACTAAACCTTTGACGAATCTTTGCGAGCTTTTGATTCTCCTTCTTTTTAACCAAATACTCCGCATCCTTTTGAATAGACTTCCATTCTCTTTCCAAATAAGTGAAATATTGCTCCATTAAAGCCGTCCCGACCCCATAGTTATTATGATCCTTGTTCCAACAGTAATGATGATACTTGGTGCTGACCAGTGCAAGATGGAATGTACGATAAAACACCATAGACATCAGCTCATTGAATGGATGTTGCCATGAGCTCTCCCAGTCCCAAGTGAATCGCTTTAGTCCTAGCTTGTGGAGCTCATTTTTGCAGTAGCTTTGGAAACCCTGAGACTGAACCTGTGTTGATGGCTCATTGAAAACATCCTTGGGGACATATCCGAGATGACCAGCCACTTGAATTGCAATTTCACGCTCTTCTGTGCTTGGTGGTGCTGGTCGTGAGGAAAAATCCTTATCCCTAACTTTGAGTAGGAACAGGCAATCGGCATGTACTGCTGCTCTCATTCCATGGACATTCTCTGGAAGTTCTGCTTTCAGCCATTTTTGTTGCTCCTTCTGGCTTGCATGTTTTGCCACATTGTGAGCTTTATGAGCCTGGTTCCTTTGCTGTCTGACCTCGGATTGTTCAAGCATACTCTGGGCCAGGGGCATTTGAGGATGGGTGAACTCACTATTTGACTGAGTGCCATGCTCATGCACCATGAAACTGTCCCTCCTTGGTTCATCATTTGTTTCCATTTGAGTCGGAGACATGTTCTCATCCTCATCATCCACCATTTTTTCTCTTGATGAACTGGCATGAGCTGTTCTTGGTTTGGAGGTATATGGATAATGATGTCCAGTGACTTTCTCTTTATGGACCAGAGGTGAAGATGCATAAAGTTCATCACCTTCCATGCACATCATCAGTTAACACATCAAAAAATTAATGAATACTGGTCAGACTCACAATTTTCAATTGGCTCGTGAGATCGGACTGACTTGCCTTTAGGTGCCATATCTAACCCATGAAACAAAAATATCAAATTGTGAAAAAGTTTATACTCCAAAATTCAAATGACTTACTTTGATGAAGCGTCAATCCTGGATTTCTTTCTGACAGACCACTCCAAGTTACATTCTCCAATGGTCTTTTTCGTCACCCCCCATCCATGCGCCTTTCATGGCCCACATGAACCTGAGATCCTGATGGAATATTGAGGGTTGGCTTTTTTACTTTGGCCAAAGGGATCCTGGGATGCGACTGGATTCCGACCGGGATTAAGGAGGAACTCACGTGGAAATTTTGATTGGGGATTAGCGTTTGATGAGATTTGAGATGTGCCTTCTGGCCCCTGAGACACATGCGTTTGTGTATTAGTGGGATTTGCGGGAATTGGAGTGACGGAAATATTTGGGATTGACCAAGTGCTTGAAGTTGGAGCCTTTGGATTTCCCACATCAATGTTAAGACCTGATACATTCATCAAGGATGTGATAGGGGTTGTGAGAGGAATGTTGGGACTCAATGGTGACTGTGTTTGAACATATTCTATGCTAGATTCACTATCTGAGTCATGAACAGAACCAGAACGGGATTTATGTGACTTGGAAGGTGACATAAGGGCTGAAAAAGTACACTAATATTTTTAACTAGATGAAACACCTCAGTATTATGATAAAATAGAGTGATATGAGATGAAATCTTTTCAAATTTAGAATAGAGATATTCTATGAATATTTCTAAAAAGAGTCTTATTGGAAGTCTAATAAGCCTCCCTACCTCCTCTTGAGCTCCTCCACTTTTGTCGGAAACCACCCTGCACGGCCTACCACCACATAATGTAATATTCCCTTGATCTCAAAGGGGACCCATCATCCATAAGTAATCATATTTGGTAACATTTCCGCCTCCCCATTGTCACATTTTGTGAATTATCCAAACTGCCAATATATGCATTGAAATTCCACAGCATTGTACATCTGTAAAGGGGTACATTCATGAAGGATTTACCTAAAAAAGAGACATCACCATTTCAAGAAAGGAGAGACAATCCAAATCACATTCCAACCAATTAAAAGCCTGCTGCACTCAAACCAAATACCAACACTTCAGCTGCACTCCAACCCCTTATGTAATAGAGTTATATTGTTATGTCTGTAATAAGGTTTAAGCCATGTACGATGGCGTGCCAGCGTACATGGTTCGAATGTCAATCCCTTCAAATCAATGTTGACACATCCCTATTGGAACGCCCCTCAAGGGTCAAAACCGCAGTATCGCCATGTGTAAATAAAATAGAATATGTAGGAGCATTGAGCAGCATGGCATTTTACCCAATTAAACTCCTAACCAATTCCGCCATCCAGATGAGACATGTTACACTCCATCAGCTGCAGCTCACACACCATTACAAATGGGATAAAATTCTCAGATGGCTCAAATCATCTCCCCCTTCATAAATAATCATTCAATTCTTTTGCCAATTAATAACACTCCTAAACACTTTCACATCAGCCATAGATATTTATACACAAACCAACCGTACTCCCAATTCCTGCAACAATGAGAGCCCGCCGCTATTCCTCAATGCGTATATGCATGTGTCAACACTGCTCAACTCAAACACACTCTTCCCCTGAGGGTGATAGACCTGGAGTTGCCTTCACACCTTTCCAATATAAACAGCACATTAAAAAGCTCAAATCAACCATTGCACCCAAATCTCTTTCAAACATCCCTACTTCTGCATTAGGATCTGAGTGCCCACAACTTCTATTGGATCAAATATTCCCAGCTGATTATTCACCATTGACCCAAAGCACCTTCTCCACAGCACCGGGTCTCAATTCAACTGCACAGAAGCCATACAGCAGCAGTCAAACCCTTCCCCCACAAGACCTTGGAATGATAATATCTGCCATTCTATCATTAAGGTATAATATACCCCGCAGGGCTTCACGCATTCTCAACCCCGCCCTAAACCTGCTGATCAAGTCCAGCATCTCAAGCTCCGGTGGTCCCCCCACTCCTGCATTCCATATACCTCAAGATCTGAGTACCATATTTTAACATCTCCAATTGGAACCAGTGATTCAAAACTATATATGTTGTCCTCAATGTTTCTCTCTTAATGGCCTTACTGAATCAGTCACAGCTGACCAACCCCACTGTCAACGCCATAATGACCCAAATGATCATGATCCCCCTTGCACACAATCATTAGGCAAATTCATCTATTCATTTGAACCCCGCACCCAAAACACAACCAACATGAAGCAAAAATTTATCCCAACAAAACATTTCATTTATCAACCATTCAAAAATTGGCTTGCCAGATTTCTCCAGCGGTCTGGAATTATGGAAATTCTGCATCAACATCAACAATCCCAAACTCCCAAAGGTTCCCCAAAATGTGACGTCTTGGATGGATTGGTCTGGAGACGCTTCACTGGCACTAGAAATATCCATGACCCCCCATTCATGTCCATTCCTGGTGCATTGGCCTTCTCCATTTATGTGGACTGGTTTAATGCACATGGAAAGTCCACCCGGTTGGCCAGCATTGGACCTATCATGCTTATTTGTCTTAATCTCCCCCCAAGTGAAATATTGAAGCCAGAGAATGTCTATGTTGCAGGAATCATCCCTGGTCCGAAGGAGCCAACTTCCCTTTAATTGAATTACCTATTAATGCCACTCATCAACGAGCTCAAAGAGCTATGGCAAGGTTACCATTTTTCACCCACCTCAACAGGCCCTTCAGGATCCTTTATCCGTGTTGCCATTCTCACAGCCATTGCGGATGTGGTTGCCATGCACAAGCTTACTGGATTTATTTCCCATTCAGGCAACCACTTTTGTAATTTTTGCACCAATCACAAAGCTCAAATTGAAGAAATTGGTCCTCAATTTCACTACACATGCTCATATCAAAATCATAAATCAACCATTGCCAAATGGCTTTGGGCAACCCCACCACAAAGACAAGCAATTTTCTCTGAGTATGGAGTGCGATATTCAATTTTAGAAGACCTTCCGTATTGGGATGCAACCAGAATGGTTAATCTTGACATAATGCATAATTTAATACTGGGAATTTTGAAGGATCATGCAACTTTCAAATTGTGCATTCCAGAGTGCAAAACGAAAATTTACCTCAGGTCCCGCAGGAAATCCGATGACACCAACAGTTCAGACTCAGATTCCATGACCTCCAACAGCTCCCTTGATAAAATCACATTGAGAGAGGCCCGCTCCCTGAGAAGAGACGCAGCAAAAATAATAAATGAGCCACTCCCCACTACTTCCACCCGAGAAAACTACTTCCCAATGCCCACCCCTCACACGGAACATCCATCTAGTGGCTCTGCGGAGATTCCTTCATTTGATGCGGATTACATCCCCACTTCTGAAATCCCCTCTGAATTGGATATCACTGCACTGAGTGATCACCAGATCAAGGGTGAGGCTCTGGAGCATCTCCGACAAATCATATCTGAGACGACAATTCCCTCATCATGGACAAGAGTACCTCGCAACATGGGTTCCCCCTCTCATGGTACCTTAAAAGCTGCTGAATGGGCTCTCTTAAATAAGGTCTATATTCCATTTTTAATGCTCAGTCAACAGATGTCATTAGATGTACACCAATCCGCCAACATTCAAAGAAAAATGGGTCAGTCAGAAGAACTTGCAAATGAACTAACCAAGAATACATTCCATTTGATTAGTGCTATCAACATTGCCACAAGTGGGACTGTTTCAATAGATGATGCGACTGCATTTGCTGAACATTGGAAAAAATTCCGCCTTTCCAATCAACTCCTGTTCCCAAAACAGAAAAGTAAACCAAATGATCATTTTGCTGATCATATTCCCGAACTCTTCCAATGTTGGGGCCCAGAACAAGCCTCAGCCACATGGGGTTATGAGCGCTTGATTGGAGTATTTGCAAAAATGCCAACAAATAACAAAATATGTACGTCAATTAATAAGATCAATATGTTCACATTGATTAAACACCTGAACTGAATAAGACTAACTTCTTGCAACTCTGAATAGATGATATAGATAAAACCTTACTTCAACATATCTGTTGATGTTCCAAACTTTCCGTTCTCCTTAAATCCCCATCCGTTCCATGTGAAATAAAACAGCTTTTCAAGTCACAGCCACCTGCCCTGTTCAATCACCATAAATATAACAAACCATCCTGCCATGACCAAGAAAATTATGATTTCCTGGTTAAGTACTTACAGAATTTTCATGCAACAAGGGAAATAGTTGATTGGATCAGCTTAGACACTACCATGCAATCCACAAGTCCTCCCACTTCATGGATTGTCTCACCTTGGTATTTTCCAGTTTCAAACATTGATGTTTGGAACAATATATTTTCAACTGAATCCAAAAATGTCAGCGTCTCTGAGCCAGCTAGCATACTGAACAATAACTTTCTGATCTTAAAAACTTTGAAGATTGATGTGAATTTCTTACCAGATTGGCCGCATCTGAATATATATAAAGCTGTTGGTTTTGATGATGGACACTTGATTATATCTGAAGAAGAAATAGAAGGTAACTGTGGATTTTATGATAACAAAGTTCTATCATGTGGACTGCTTGTAATGATAAAGCCGTTATTTCATGATATTTAGGCTACAAAAATGCAAATCACTCAGATTCATTAGCAATTTTGCTAGTGAAATAACTGCCTCAAAATTTAGTGACAGAGACATGCAATTGTGACAAGCAAAGCCCATTATTTCACATTACCACAAAGAACTTACTATTTTGACATTGGGTACAGTGTGAATAAGCCAAGTTCAATGATCAAGTGACCCACACACACCTTTCACAGCATCCAAAATTCCTAACTGCGCCATCATCATGTTTGAAGGGGAATCCGCCCTTGTGCACCCACACCCGCACACGCCAATGCACACGCAAGCGCACCTGCACCCGCGGTGTTGTGCGGCGGACTCTACCAGTGTCCTCTTCAAAACGACAATCCCGCTCAGGTGGAGTTCTTTCATGGATGACCCGGTGAAGTCAAACCCCCCACCTACATCAAGACTGGCTGAAGGACCTCTTTGATGTGTTTGTGCAAACAGGCGGGTCTTGTGTAATTTTTACCAACCATCGGACGGTTGCGGGATGATCAGGTGGTGAGGAATCTGAGTTGAAGGCACAGGGGAACCAATATTGGTGGATGTCACAGGATTTGGTGTAAGACAAGAGTAGGACGTGTGCTCGACGTTCGCTTGATTTTCGCTTGACGTGAGCTCGACTTTTATCCTGCTTGACGTTTGCTTGACATGAAGTCAATCCCTGACAATTGACACGAGATTTGCCCTGGTGACTCAATTCCAGGCCAAAAGTGATGAACCTTTGCATGAGTTTTGACATCCCACGCCTGTCAGAAAGGATTTTGGGGGTCTAGCTCCCCCTTAGAGCTGGAGTTCCTTTTCCCCCCCAAATTTAATCTTTCCAATTTATTTTTCCTTTAATTCCTCATCATGTATTATACTTATAGTTTACATATGTCATTCAATTGAATTGTACAGTACAATACAGTAATAATTGATACCTCATATGTAAATCAAAGCTCACTTATGTAATACACGCGCACATTTTGACATTTCAATTGAATTCAATTGAAAATACTTCAATTCCTCATAGCTCCTAAACTAAACACAACACCTCAATTTTAACACAAAGATTGATGGTTAACACCACATGTGGTGTGAATTAAATTAAATTTTTGAGGATTTTCAACTTTTGTATTGAAAATACTAAGAACTTAATTTAAGCTTATTTAGAGTTGAGTTACAAGAATTTCACTCAGAGGTGACCCCACCTGATTTTTTATGAGGAATCCAATGGTGAAATAATTTTTATATGTTTATCTATTGCATAAAAAGTTACAATAATTTTTATTTAAATTTTTTCCAAATTTATTTATTTTTTTACAATTTTGTTAAAATTTCATTTTTACTTAATTTTTTCAGGTATAAATGTAATTTTATAATTGCAAAATTTAATGTAATTTTATTTTGAATTGTGATTAACTTTTTTATTTTGAATATAGTTTTATATTTATATTTTGATTTTTATTTTAATAATATAAATAAATTTATTTTATTTATATTAATATGTTAATTTTGTATTTGTGGTCTTTTGGGTATATGAAATTACCTCTAAGGCTCACAGTATTGCAATTTATTGAATTGTCAGACTCAGTCAAATCCCTTTTCTTGCATTAAATAGCCACCCAATTGCCCAGGAGGGCTTTTGTGAGGGCATTGTTGAATGTGCACGGTGGGTGCAATCCACAAATTTTCCATGCAGAAACGCACATGGCCCGTTTGGTCATAGGTGACCGCGGCGAGCATACCAGTCTTATGGCCAGTTGATAGTATTTGAAAAAAGGGTCGGGCTGATGTATGATAAGTGAATACAGCATGAGCTTGGGTTGACCCATTTCTCAGGTCTGCTTTGGGGTCATAATTGAAATGCTCAGTGGCTGAAAATTTGAATTGCACAGTTATTGAGCTATTGATATAACAATATCAAGTGCACCATGCTGCAAAATTGCTAGGTCATTTTTTTAAGCACACAATCTGAGCATTTGGCACAGCATCAGATGAAATTTCAGCCAGGCACAGAATATCACACACTTTGGTGAAGTGCTCTGAACTGAGCCTCCCGATGAACTATTGTAAAACGTTTTCCGGCCATGGCTCTACCAAAAACTTCCACACGGAGCCTTTGACCATGATATTCTCAGCTTGCGTATTTAAATCAGGTGAATCACAATTCTGAGCATGTGGCACATGAGCTATACATATGCCAATAGAAGGAAGGTGGATCCTTATTGGTAATAATCATGCAGGGGGAAGTAGTATTATACTATCCTAATTTGTACAGCCGACATTGTAGAACATACATCTTTATACTTGTATGCTGCGGGGCAGAGGAAAAGCTGTACAAGAATGTAACATGCAATCATGCCAAGCCATTGAGTCAAATTTCTCAAATGCATCCCTTTGATGAACCTTTTTTCAGAGCTCTGCCTAACTACCACACAGATGCTGGTGTAATCCAAGTTAATGTAATGGGTGCATAATTGGATTACTAATGATTTGGGTCATATACAAACGGTGGATTCACTTGGGTGCTGAGGTCGGGGCAAACAATGACTGGCCCCCCCTATGGGTCATACACAGGGAACTTTCACTTGCCTGACAGACCTTATATGTGCCTGTCTTCCAACCAGCTATTTGCATGTGCCGGTGTCCTGCTTGAGCACGGAAACCTGAGGCCAATCAGCATGGATTTGCTTAAGCCTCATACACATTAGCATATCCCCTGCCTATGATCCCTGAGGCTGGTTATTTATGCATGGGGATCCTCCACCATGGGTCATATGCCGCACAATCTCACACTCCCCACGGATGTTTTTGGCACCTGGCTTGCAGGCAAAAAATACCTTAGGCGGGTGGCCTATTCCTCTGGATTTTCTCACATGGGTGAGGGAAATACCCTGATGCAAATCTGGGTGGATTAGTAGCAGCCTCAAATGCAAGAGGGGTGAATGTGTAAGTGGATCACAGCTCACGGCCGGTGCCCCCTTTGATAAAGCCACACATTCGCTGCTGGAATTCCAGTAGGCGTCAGTCCACAAGAATTTTCAGGCAAAAGCAAACTCATTTTTGGTGGCACACCACCGAACATACCTCACCCACCCACACCAAAAGATCCCCACAGTGAAATTTTCCTATCCACTCCCACCATTTCCCAGTCGTTCACTGTACAACAATTAACCTGGGGAATATTTGCTTATGGTTTTCTGTCACACCAGCAAACATGGCTGCATGCCACTCATATGCCACTGCAAAATAAGTTTCTACAATGCACCCAATTTTGGATATGGCATTTTCACCCTTGGTCCACCAATCCTTGCTTAATATGCTGCAGATCCAGCAGTCATATTGGTGCACCCACATTCTTGCCACCTTGTATTGATATATGCCCTAAATTGGATATGAAAATTATGAGCCCAACAGGCCCATCTTCCTAACTACCATGCACGTAACCACAGGTCATCCCCCTTTGAGCCCATTGCTGCCTCCCATATAAGCTCCCCACCTGTGCTTATTTGTCTTCATTCCGTTTAGCTACCCCTTCCGGATCATATAATTTCCAACTGTCCCCAAAAAATTGATAATAGCCATCATTTCAACCCCTTCACAGCCACTTTGCATTGGGATGATTAATATTTGTATTCAAATAAATGGCGATATAACCTGAAATCCTGATAATTTCCACTTAGCTTCTTGGATTATCCTATGTCACAATCAACACAACATATTTGTATATCTCCCCAATCACCAGAATACTATTGGCTCTCTCCCTGGCACCCTTTCGAAGACGTTGATATCATTCCTTGGGGCACCACAAACCTTCATGCAGTGTAGTCCTGGTGGGGCATGCATTGAAAATAGCCAATCCAATCCTACTCGAACATTATTTGTTGAGGGAGTATTTATGAATGATCCAAATGATCCTTTCTCATCTTGGAAACCCAACCTAGCATTGATGTTCTTCATATGGTATGCAAGCATTCTATTCATAATTGAAAGTTTTTGAAAACAAGACTTCAAGCTTAAAAGGAATAAGGACTATGACTTCAATACTCATAGTAAATGTCAACTCTTTACTCCCACATTTCCCACTTCAAACTTCATGCCACCCTCATATCCTGCTCTCTTTTCATTGACTTCCAAGCAAAAACTGATACAATTACCCAGTGGATCAGACCTCTCCATGATGACCCCACCCCATTCCATTATTTATATATTTTTTAAATTTTTCAATATAAGAAAAAAGGTTTCTAAAAAAAAGTAAAAAAAATATGTCACAGGCAAACTATCACGGCTGGGACCCAAAATGTAAGGTGTGGATATGAAACTTTAATTAAAAATCAAGTACTTTTCCTCTCCTCAAAATTTGTATAAGGTAAAAATCAATTAAAAATAATAAGAAATATTATTTTTAGGAGAAAACACCCCAATCTTACTGTCCATAACTTTATTAGTATAAAAAAAAATATTATAAAGATTTATTGTTTTACCAGCAATAAAGATTTATCCAAAAATACTCTACAAGAGATATTTAAGGCTACAAAAGAAATTTCTTCAAGAGCAATTTCAATTGGAATTAATTGAGCAAAGAACTGAAATAAATTAATTAAAAAACAAAGTCTTTCAAAATAATATTAAAGAGAAAACACTCCCAACAGTGACCAGAGTGAATTTGGAAACAAAGTGACAAAGTTAACAGTGATGAAAGATGCTTTAATTCACTTTTGGGGTGGTTCAGGGGTATAAATGATTATAAGAGTTACAAACAATCATTAAAATGATTTTTTCACGTGGTTAAAAGGTTTGAAAAAGATGTGGTTGGAATCTTTTATTTATTGGTTTAACGGTGTTTAAACTAATTATCAAAGGAAAAGAATCTAACATGAAGAGAAAAGTGGGGCAAAGAAGACATTCTTTTATAGCAATCACATTTCTTACTCCAAAAGTGAAATTTACTCTTGTCAGTCGTGAAAAACAGTCTGACAGCAGAAAAGCCAATTATGGCATCATTGAACCCTGGTTTAGACCAAAAAAGGGCTGGTTTAGGCCATTTTTTGCTATTTTTAGCCATTATAGACCCTTAAATCAGCCATTACTATAGCAATACCTGGTCTAGAGCCTTCAAAATACGTTATAATGTGTGTAAGAAGCGTAGAAACCAGTTAAAACTGTTTTTCCTAACTTTGTCTTAACTTGAGGGTAGTTTTACCTTCTTTGCAGCAGTTTAAACTACCCTGGTGGGTATCAAAACCTCATCATTAATTGTGTCACAGTCCCTGTGACTCAATTCCAGGCCAAAAAAAATGAACTTTTGCGTGAATTTTGACATCTCATGCCTGTAAGGCAGGATTTTGGGGGCCTGGCTCCCCCTTAGAGCTAGAGTTCCTTTTCCCCCCAATTTTAATCTTTCCGATTTTTTTTTCCTTTAATTCCTCATCATGTATTATACTTGTAATTTACATTTGTAATTCAATTGAATTGTACAGTAAAATACAGTAATGATTGACACCTCATATGTAAATCAAAGTTCACTTATGTAATACACATGCAAATTTTGACATTTCAATTGAATTCAATTGAAGATACTTCAATTCCTCATAGCTTCTAAACTAAACACAACACCTCAATTTTAACACAAAGATTGATGGTTAGCACCACATGTGGTGTGAATTAAATTAAAGTTTTGAGGATTTTCAATTTTTGTATTGAAAATACTGAAAACTTAATTTAAGCTTATTTAGAGTTGAGTTGCAAAACTTTCACTCAGAGGTGACCCCACCAAATGTTTGATAAAGAATCAAATGGTGAAATAAATTTCATATTTTTATTTATTGGATAAAAAGCTATAATATATTTTATATGAATTTTTACCAAAAAAGTTTTAATTTCATAATTTTCATTAGAAATTCATTTTGACTTAATTTTTACAAGTAAAAATGAATTTTCATAATTTTAAATTTTATTGTAATTTTACTTTTAAATTACAATTAAACTTTGATTTTTAAATATAAATTTGTATTTATATTTTTTATTTTTATAATATAAGTAAACTTATTTTATTTATATTTGTATTTTAATTTATCATTTGTGGTCTTTTGGGTATATAAAAATACCTCTAAGGCTCACATTCCCTCCCCCTAAACAAATAATATTACTTTGTAATATTGTTATTTCTTATGTGTCTGCACCTTCTGAGAAGCTTAGTAGCTTCAGTTATGTCCTTTTCTGGCAACCATTCATCTTCACAAGCTGGGTCACTGTGCCTAACAAGGTATTCCCTTACTTTATGGCTTCTCAACTTTCTTTCTTTGAGAACTTTAGGAATATTCTTAATGCCAGATGACGCAATAGGAGGTATAACTTGGGAAATTTTATTCCTCAAGGGAAATTTTTCAGCATCACTAGATTTATATGGCTTTATAAAGCTCACTGGAAATGTAGGATTCTTATTGCTAAGTTCTTCAGATAACTGTACTTCAACAGCATTTTCTCCATGGAGGGCATTAATAAAAAAAGGTCCTGCAAAGGAGTTTTTCAGCTTTTTACATCCTTTGATGTTATTGAAGTTAGTGGTGAAGACAAGAGCTAAATCACCCACTTTGAAATCTGGAGTGACATGTGATTTATCCCGTTTTTCCTTAGCATATGCAAAAGAGTCTCCCATGCACCTTACTGCATGCTTTCTAGCTTTGTCTAGAATTCCCTTGAAGCTAGCCGCTGTGGGATGTATTTCAATCAAATCTTTCCTCAAGGAATCTTGGGGTAATTTGGGGTTCCATCCTTTTTCTAAGATAGCAGGAGTTTGATGAGTACTGTAATGGATTGATGTTTTATATGCTAATTCCAGTGCTGGCAACAGAGTACACCAATCCTGGGTAGATCCATCACAGTCTTTGAATTCAAGGCAATATGCACAAAATCTTCTTACCATGTCCTCTAATGTTTGCATCATCCTCTCAGCCAGACCATCAGTTTGTGGGTGGTAGGCTGTAGAGGAAGACAGCTTAGTGCCAAATAATTGGTGAAGATTTGTCCATAGTTCTGAAGTGAATTTGGGATCTCTTTCACTAATGATATTTGTAAATATTCCAGTCCATGACACTACTCTATTCCATATCAGAAGAGCTGTATCCGTGGCTGTATCATCCTTGTGACATGGTAAAAAGATTGGAGTTTTACTGAATCTGTCCACAATCACTAGGCAAGCATTATAACTTCTTTCACCTCCTGGTGGTAGGCCAGCTACCCAATCCATATGGACAATTTCCCAAGGGCTGCTTGACTCTCGGTTTTTTGTCATATTTCCAAGTTTTGCAATACTCTGCAACATCCTTCTGCCACATTGTCCATCATATACAGGCTTTTACCTTTCCTCTATTTCTGTCTTCAAACAGATGTCCTGAGAAGGGGCTGTCATGGCATTCTTTCAGTAAAAGATTGATTAGTGACCTGTCCACAACTGTCATGACACATGTGTTCTTGGTCCTGTGATAAATTATACCATCCAGTAGGTGAAATCTTCCTTCATCATAAGACTTTTTCCATACTTCATCCAAGGCATGTATTAGAGAGTTGTCTTTATAGTCTTTGTTAAGTAATTGGCATAAGATGCTACAATTATTATGTTGAGTGTAACTGTGTCTTATGTCTTCAAAGAAGGTGGTGTTCAAGTATGTAACACTTATTCCTTCTATTGGGATCTGTGGTGAAGCTTCTTCTGGAACATAAGCAGGATTATCAATATTATTTGGTAATGGCCATCTGCTTAGTCCATCTGCATTCTTATGAATATTCCCATCCTTATGAACAATAGTCATATTGCCTCTGTATTCTTGTATGGCTATTTGCCATCTGAGCATCTGTCTGTTGGGTGTTTTCATGTTTAAAAGTGATTTGACATCTGTAAAATCTGTTATCACCTCAAAAACACATCTCTCTAAGAAGTAGTTCACTTTTTCCAAGGCCCAGACAAGGCATAGACATTCCATTTGACTTGCTCCATATCTGGCTTCAGTTGGTTTGATTTGCCTGGATATGAAACATAAGGGTTCTTCTACAGGTTTATCATTTATGATCTGAACTTGGTGTAGTGCAGCACCCAGGCCATCCCCTGATGCATCAATATACAATTTAAAAGGAAATTTAAAGTCTGGCATCAGTAATAGTGGAGCAGTGGTCAAGGCTTCTCTTAGAGACTCAAAAGCTTTGACTCTGTCAACAGTCATTTCAAATACTGTGTCTTTGTCAAACAATTTACAAAGTGGTCTTGCTATGGATGCAAAATATTTAATGTGTTGCCTGTAATATCCTGCAAAACCTAAGAATGACTGAATTTCCTTCTTATTCTGAGGCATGGGTTTTAGCAATACTGCTGCAACTTTGTTTTTGTCAATTCCAGAGGACAAACCAGATACAACATTTCCTAGTGCTTTAAGTTCCTTAAATCCAAAATGACATTTCTACAAAGAAATTTTCATGTTCACTGATTGAATTTTTGTCAAAACTCTGGACAATCTGTACATGTGCTCTTCCCAAGTCTTGGAACAGACAATAATGTCATCAATGTAAATGATTAACCATCCCTCTGAAAGTTCTTCAGGGAATATTTCATTCATCATTCTTTAGAAGTGTGAGTGTGCATTCTTGATACCAAAGGGCATTCTTAAAGATTCATACACTCCACAATGAACAATAATTCTCAAATATTTTCTTGCTCTTGGTGTCACCACATTTTGATGGAATCCTTTAAGGCCATCCATAGTGGTTATATAAACTGCTTGAGATATTTGCATGAGGTCAATTTGGATTTTTGGTATTGGGTATTTGTCTGGAACAGTGTAAGTGTTCAGAGCTCTAAGGTCTCTAACCATTCTGGATTTTCCATTATTCCATGCCACTGTGACTGGTGTATTTATTTCTACTTCTTCATTATGTCCAACTTTTCCTATCACAGCAAGTTCTAGAAGTTCTTTGATATGAGTTTCCACAGCTTCTCTTGATTTGGGACTTGCTGTTTATGCAGGTCTTCTCAAGAGTGGTGGATAAGGTCTTTCAATATTAAGAATGATATAAACTTCATGACCAATGATTGCTCCTAGAGGTTCTTTTTCTGAAGCAAATGCTCCTCTGTGGTCATACAAAGGGGAAGAAAGTTCATTTTCTTGTTTATCAGTCAGATGAATGCTTAATTCAGCCTCCTTCAACTGTTCAGATTTGAATCTTTCCAGTTGTAAGTTGACTGGTGATACTTTATTTACTGTAATTTGTCTTTCAAATGGTAAAAAGGCAATTTCTGACGCTTATTGTCTCCAATAGTAAAGTATCTGTCTTTGTTGGTATGTAAATCTATCCCATACATGATTAAATAGTCATTTCTCAATATAAGATGGGTACTAGAGCAGCTTTCCATAACAAAAAATTCAACTGTAATTCTTAAATTTGCATTAATGTGTGGGAATATGACATTTGTCACAAAAATTCCTAATTCTTTCATTGGATTACTTGCACTATTGAATTTTATACCATCAATTGGTAACAATTGGTCTTCAAAATTTGGTACACAAGCTTTAAGAAAAGATTTTCCAACAAAAGAGCAGAAGGCTCCTGGGTCGAGCAAACGTTTGGTGGGCTTGTTGTCAATCACCACTTCCTTTATACAGGAGTTACCATCTGTATAACCTTTCCCTCTGTTTGGTTTGGTTTTCATAAGTTGTGCATCTTGAACTTTTGATAAATCAAGTTGACCATTGCTCAATTGTGGCAAGTGGCAATAAGATTCCATTATGTCAAAAGTGGAATTGATATTTTCTATATCTTTTGAAGATTCAGAAAATATGGATGACTTATCATCTGAATTGTCTTCAATTATGTCATCTTTCTCAACATCAGGTTCCTTTTCAATATCAATTTCATTGATTTTCCCCTTTTTGGACATGTATTGGTTAAATGGGTGGTGCTTTGGCAAATATGGCACTTTCTGACTTTATCTGCAGATTGATGCTTAGCATTATTAGAATTTTATTTGGGGTTTTTGTCCACAGAATCTTTCCAAGGTGTATTAAACCTTGTCTTGAGATTCACCCTACTAGAACCAATTTTGGTTCTGGTGGTTACTTCTTCTAATATATTGATAATATCCTCTGCTGAATATTGTTCAGTAGTCCTGCTTATGACAGAATGCTCTAAGTCACCTCCACATTGTCTCAGAATCTTTCTATGGATCATAAATTCTGACATGTCAGGATATAATGCTGTTAATTTGTCTTTTTGTTGGCAAAACCATGGTAAATCTTTGTCTTTATCAGAATGATCAAAGGCTGTTTCCACTTTAAACTTCCAAGCATCATTGGCCCATTTGATGATAATTTGGGTTTTCCACCAAGTCTAACTTTGGTGTCCATGTGCTTGTCTCAATTTGAGATACCATCTGTGAGCTGATTTTGTAAATAGGGTGTTGAGCCTGGCTGTTACCAATCTGTTTGGTAATTAAAAGTCTTCTTTGATCATGTCAATACCTCTGACAAATTTCATATGGTCATATTCTCCTTCACCGCTGAAGTGAGGCCATTCCTTAAGTTTTGGAACTTCTTTCAAGAGTGATTGGCCAATTGATGGTTCCAAGTTATGAAAAGAAGTAGAAAATTCATCTTTTAATTGAGAATTTTCAATATCCAATACTTGTGGATTGGGAGACCCTGTACCCTCATTTTGATTCAGAGGTGTAGACATTTTTGGTAAGGTGTTTAGTAGTTGTTCAATATCATTAATTTTACTGTTGTTACACCTTTGTGAATTTCCTAATTCATGTTGTAAGCTTTGTATAGAGGTTATTACATTCTTTTTATGATCATCCTCTTTATATGTCAGCTCATTCCAAAATTCTGTTTGCTTGGTATTATCAGAGATAGCCTCATTTAACTTTATTGTTAATTTTGATATTTTCTCTTTTGAGGTATCAAAACACTTTTTCAAGGCAATTATATGTGTCTTTACTTCAGTAAATTATTTTGAAATATAATCAAGAGCTTTCTTATTATCCTCTTTGATAGTATATATGGCTTGTTCTATTCTTGTTTCAATCATGTCATCAATATTGAATTTAGAATATTTGTCTGTCAATTCTTCAATAATGGCAGATTGTTCATTTATCTTATTTCCAAAAGAATTATCATTATTGGAAGTTTTAATTTTTCTGAAAACCTTTTCAAAACATTGAAGTTTTTCATTGATTTGGCTCAGACCCAAGTTATGTGTTTGAGGATTGTCACAAATTGATGTATTTATATCAGAAAGATGACTTTTTACGTCAATTATAGCTTCATACAGCTCTGGAATAGAATCAAAGATATCAGAAATCATTTCTGATATTTCAATATGGCCTCCTCTTTCCTTTGTAATTCCATCATTGTTCTGGCCATCTGAAACACATTTTCCATCGTATCCTGTTGAATATTTGGAATCCTGTAGCCCTGTCTGTAAGGTTTGGTGGCTGGTGCCTTTCCTTTGCCCTTGTTTGGAGCTTGTGGCTGCTTTTTCACATTGGAATTGCTGCTGCTGGCCACTGGGGCTGTTTTTGGCACTTGCTTGGGTGGTGGAGGGTTGTTTTTCCTCCATTCTAGTGTCAAGAGAATCATTTTTTTCTTCTCCATCAATGGATGCCATTCATTGAGCAATTTGCAAGTATTGGGATGGCCCAGGTATTTTCTCACAGTCAGGTAAGAATTCATGCAGTTTTTCCACAGATCTGCAAGGATCTGGTACTCCTTGTACTGCAAGGCATTGTTGTAAGATTTGTGGCTGGCTTTGTATATGTCCACTGGGGCTTCTTGTGGCGTTGTCAGCTCTTCGTGAAGGTAAAATGGTATTATCAGCATCAGAATGACCTATTTTAGTTGTTTGGAAGTCATCAACTGACCCTTTTCCTTCTGTACCTGGTTGGCGTCTGCCATAATCCCATCTATTACCTTTCTGGGAGCTCCTTGAGGGGTTATAGCTGGCTCCTGATCTAGTTCAAGGCATATTTTATAATGAAAAAGGCTTAAAATAGTATTTTTACGTCAAAAAACTTACTATTGGCCAAATTCTTAGCTTTCTAAAGGGTATTGCTTATGTCCAAGTTGATCAATTCAGAAGATATTGGTTCAGGTTGGTTATTTTTAGTCACAATAACAGTACTATTATGGTCTGAATTAACAGTACTGGCAGGAATAATGCTGGTGACTGTTGAGGATGTTTCAATGTTTTCTTGCCTTACCACATTTTCAGACACTAACATTAATGAAAAAGCCAATTGATTAAGTAGAAAAAAGGTTATTTCAAAAAAAGAAATAAAAATATAAGCCTCACTTATAATATGAAAAAATTATTTTTTATGGGTTTTTTTTAAATTATAAGTATTTTTTATATATTTTTTAAATTTTTCAATATAAGAAAAGAGGTTTTTCAAAAAAAGTAAAAAAAATAAGTCACAGGTAAAATATCACAGCTGGGCCCCCGAATGTAAGGTGTGGATATGAAACTTTGATTAAAAATCAAGTACTTTTCCTGTCCTCAAAATTTGTATAAGGTAAAAATCAATTCAAAATAGTAAGAAATATTATTTTTAGGAGAAAACACTCCAATTTTATTGTTTATAACTTGATTAGTATAAAACAATAATATTATAAAGATTTATTGTTTTACCAACAATAAAAATTTATTCAAAAATACTCTACAAGAGATATTTAAGGCTACAAAAGAAATTTCTCCAAGAGCAATTTCAATTGGAATTAATTGAGAAAAGAACTGCAAGCAATTAATTAAATGACAAAGTCTTCAAAAAGAATATTAAAGAGAAAACATTCCCAAAAGTGACCAGAGTGAATTTAGAAACAAAGTGACAAAGCTAACAGTGATGAAAGATGCTTTAATTCACTTTTGGGGTGGTTCTGGGGTATAAATGATTATAAGAGTTACAAACAATGATTATGATGATTTTTTACGGGGCTAAAAGGTTTCAAATTATTTAAAAAATGTGGTTGGAAGCTTTTATTTATTGGTTTAACAGTGTTTAAACTAATTATAAAAGGAAAAGATTCTAACATGAAGAGAAAAGTGGGGCAAAGAAGACATTCTTTTATAGCCATCAATTTTCTCACTCCAAAAGTAGATTTTACTCTTGTCAGTCGTGAAAAACAGTCTGACAACAGCAAAGCCAATTATGGCATCATTGAACCCTGGTTTAGACCACAAAGGGCTGGTTTAAGCCATTCTTTTCTATTTTTAGCCATTTTAGACCCTTAAATCAGCCATTACTATAACAATACCTGGTCTAGAGCCTTCAAAATATGTCAGAATGTGTGTAAGAGGGGTAGAAACCAGTTAAAACTGTTTTTCCTAACTTTGTCTTAACTTAAGGGTAGTTTTACCTTCTTGGCTGCAGTTTAAACTACCCTGGTTGGTATCAAAACCTCATCATCAATTGAGTCACAGACCCTGTGACTCAATTCCAGCCCAAAATTGATGAACCTTTGGGTGAATTTGGACATCTCACGCCTGTCAGCAAGGACTTTGGGGCTCTGGCTCCGCCTTAGAGCTAGAGTTCCTTTTCCCCCCCAATTTATTTTTTCCTTTAATTCCTCATCATGTATTATACTTGTAATTTACATATGTAATTCAATTGAATTGTACAGAAAAATACAGTAATAATTGACACCTCATATGTAAATCAAAGTTCACTTATGTAATACACATGCAAATTCTGACATTTCAATTGAATTAAATTGAAAATACTTCAATTCCTCATAGCTTCTAAATTAAACACAACACCTCAATTTTAACACAAAAATTGATGGTTAACACCACATGTGGTGTGAATTAAATTAAAGTTTTGAGGATCTTCAATTTTTGTATTGAAAATACTGAAAACTTAATTTAAGCTTATTTAGAGTTGAGTTACGAAAATTTCACTCAGAGGTGACCCCACCCAATTTTTTATAAGGAATCAAATGGTGAAATAAATTTTTTATGTTTATTCATTGGATAAAAATTTATAATATATCTTATATAAATCTTTACCAAAAATATTTTATTTTCATAATTTTCATTAAAATTTCATTTTTACTTAATTTTTACAAGTAAAAATGAATCTTCATAATTTTGAATTTTATTGTAATTTTATTTTTAAATTATAATTAAATTTTGATTTTTAAATATAAATTTGTATTTATGTTTTTTTTTATAATATGAATAAATTTATTTTATTTATATTTGTGTTTTAATTTATCATTTGTGGTCTTTTGGGTATATAAAAATACCTCTAATGCTCACCCTGTGCCTTTTACAAATTTTCTGTCTACAGAAGTGAACAATTTTTCTTTTTCACTTACAACTGGGTTGTTAACTGTTACTTTCTTTTTACAGGTCATAAAGATTGTTTTACCTTGTATTCAGGCAGAACTGTGTGGATTTCCTGAGCCTCTGAGTGGCAATTGGTGTACACTCCTTGGTTGTCATGAGGAGTTCATTGTTCCTGTGACCTTTTCCTTTCTGCATGTGTTCTTTTTCCGAATGTATAGCTGGTTAGTTGCCCTCTGACTCTTCTTCTCGTGTTATGAAGCTTTCTTCCACTAGTAGACAAATTTAGAATGTCAAATAATACTCTCTAGTGGAATATATGGCTGCATTAAACTTTGAAATAGTGACTCTGGGTTGGTAATACCAATTTCCAAATCAATTATACTGTTTTCAAAAATGTTTGGTTACAGCTGTAACTCAAATATCTCACAATTTTGCTCTATAATTCGCAGAAATAACTCAATAGCATGGTTTATTGTAAACAATTGAAGCTTTCAATTTGCTCAACCATGCCTTCTGAAACTTTTTTTGACAGTAAAGAGGTATTATTTTGTAATTGAAAGAATAATACCAGGGTTTATGTTTTTTTAAGAAAAAACAAGCACAAAAAAGAGTTTGGTAATTAAAATATAATAAACAATGTGCAAAATGCATAAAGAAGTTCAAGAAAAACAGTTTCATATGATTTATATACCACTTAAAAATAATAATATATGGTACTTTATTATATTATTATTTTTTAAGGAAAATGTTACACTAAGAATACAGATAATAATAATTAAAATAAAAGAAATAAAGAAACTAATTACGCTGATAGAGTCCCAAAAATGGTTCAAAAACATGGCTAGGCCCCATATTGTCAGTCTGCATCTATGATATAGTGATGTTAAAGAGATTTAAAACTATAACTATTACTGTTTCATGGATAATAATAATAAAAAAAATATCTCAATAATAGTATTTGGGGATTTACTATAAAGCAATAGTGACGGTGAGTACTTCATAAAGCCCTGGGTGCATTGATTATCGATTGACTAACTATAATAATCAATACAATACTAAGACTAGATTATAACCTGTTTATTTACCACTGATATAGCTGTTTTTGTACAGCTGTCATACAGAGGAATTCAAGAGAATTATGGGGATTCCCTTTTTGGGAAGAGAAAAAGCCCCTTTTTATCCTAAAATTAGGTCAAAGGCACCTCTTCAGCTTTTCACATAGGAAGAGTTAAGGATTTTCACTTTGAAGGACTGGCTTGTGGCTCTTACACATCCTGTACAACCTGTATTGGGTTCAGATATTGTATCAAAACCACATCTGTCCAGTTTTCACCACTACAGGGTGAAAATTCTATTCTGGGGACCACATAGTCTTCTTCTGACATGCAGTACCATAAAATAATTGGCTGCAAATGAGAGCAGGTGTTTCATTTGAAAACTATCTTGGACATAGAATAGAATGAGCTTTGATCCCTCCTCTGAACTGGGTTGTAACTAGGATTCCAATTTTCATTGATATTCTAGGTTCTTTCAAGCCACTAAAATATCAAGGAATTTAAAATATTATTGTTTTTTTTATTCTATACAATACACATATATTTCATTATATGAGATGTCTTCAGAGATTTTTATTCATGGAAAATGCTTTGCATTCTATTTTCATCTTCATGTAGGTATTGTATGCTATAATCATTCTACCCTAAATATATATTCTTAATTTAAACATTTTGATTTGTCTTTTGAAGGATTTCATAAGTAAGAGTCAGTTCCCAAAATTAATAAAACCCTTCTTTTACATAAATACCTCCTTATTTTTGACATATAGTATTATTGTGAAATTCCATACCTTTTTCCTGATTTCAAGAAATTTTTTGAAAATCAAAGGTTGGAAAAATGAAGATCACATTGACTAATTCAGAAATTCACCACTGAAAAGACATTAATAAGAATAACAAAAACACATTAATAGTAGCAATACCATGGAGGAGAGGAATAATTTATCATTCAGAATAGAAATAACCAAAACATTTCTATAATTAAATGAATAATAGGAAAATCCTATGTTATGAAGTTATACAAGAAAAGCTTACATATAAGCCTTACAGAATCAACAATAGAAGCTTAACACATACAGAAAACTCAAAAATTACGTGGAAAAAGTAACATTTTAGCACTATATCCGCCGTAAATTCATCAAGAATATTATATTACCAAAAATTACAGTAACAGAAATACAGTTCATGTGACACAAGGATCATATGACAGAATCAAATTCAACTCAGTGCATAGAAATTCAACTAAAAACCTGGAATTAAATAGCAATACAGGCACCCAAAGAAGGTTTATGCAATCCACATGCATGACATCTATAAGTGAAACAGCCACAGTTCAATTAATTCAAACATCAAATTAAATTTCAGCTATCTTCATGAAAGGAAACTACACTAAACTAAGAAATAAACAGAAATTACAGTGATAAGATATTACAACTCCTAAGCCATCCCCACATTACACAGCATGATCACCTGGGATTAAATAAATCTTAAAAACAAATTATGCAAGGGCTCAATTATATTATACCATCCTCAATTTTTACTCACCAGAATTAATCCTCAATGCTGTGCAAGCTGACTAATGCATGGTAGTAGTAGCCATAATTAATCAATAAAGGCTGTGCAAGATGACTGAAGAAGTGTAAAGGAGAATTCACCTGATATTTTTTGTCAAGGTTTTCACCAAGAAAAAGCATCTCAGCCTTAAGTTTGGCGAAACAAATGGTTAAAATATCTCAATCATATGACACCATTCTCAATTTTACCTACCAGCATTAATTCCTCAAGGCTGTAAGAGCTTACTAATGCAGTGTAGCAGATAATTCATCTGAAGTTTTGTACAAAAATCACCCCCAGAAAAACTTTTTCAAGGGAAAGAATCAAAATTTACATGGAGAGCCCATGGTTACTTCTCACAACATATGAGGGATCTCTCTCTCATTTTCTCCTCTTCTCCCCATTAATCCAATTAATTATATATCAAGAAGAATAGTTATTTCATCCCTTACTAGTAGATTAATTTATACATTATTATTATTTAAGTTATATTACACTAATAGTGATTTATAAGTAGCTGTAGTTAACAGTAGGTCTGCCTATATTATAAATTCATCTATTAGTCAAATAATTGTATTAATCAAGCCAAAAATATCTATACCATAAGCTTATTACTAGAAGAAAATTCATCTTTTTATTATTAAATATTAAATTCAAAAACACAAAATACAAATTAGTATTTTTATACCTGTTACTATTCCTGTTTAACAATTAAACAAATTATCACATATAATCACCTTATACTCTCATATTAAACCTTTTATCCATTAAAAAGAAAATTACTTTTAACAAAAGATAAAACTCAAATCACCACTCAGTACTATCATAACTGCCATTTATATACTCAATTACTATTTCATCATCTTGAAACCACCTACAAATTTATCTTTGAAAATCATTTTATTTCAATTAGTATTATTTCATCATTAGACCAATTATTCATTAGGTGTGATAGACAATGCTGAAAAGTCTTCTCTAGTTGTAAAGCCACAACCTTAAATATTTATTTGTGAGCTCTGTAGGGAGACTTTTTAGTATATTGAGAGGAGGAGCTAAAATACCATTAGCACCCTTGGTTACAGGATTATTTCAGCAATTCAAAACTGTCTACCTGTGATTTCCCCCTCAAGGACTGCCTTATCCAATCACACACTAAAAGGAGCTCCACACTATAAATTTATATCTTTTCTAAAATATTTTTCTTGGAAAAAACCTCCCCTTAATTGAATTATCATATTAAGAAGAAAAACAATTTTCTTTTTTTATATGATCAGTTTTTTTAGAATTCATAATACATAAAAGGACTTCTTCAAAAATTCTTCCCTAATAGAACTATTAAGAAAAAAAGTACAAACAGTACAAAACATGTCATTGCTCGTTCAGGATAGTCTTGATAACATTATTATTATGATTCCCATTTCAGTTTCTATTTTCTGTTCTCATTGTTGAATCTTATCAATTTTTCCTATGAGGAAATCTTAAATCCCTATTTTTTAAACACAAGATATATCTTATTTTGCCTCTTTTTGATTGTTTTTTCATTGAAAAAGCAAGTAGTGCAGTCTTTAAGATGAATCCTGAAACTGAAAAAGAGTAAAAATTCTTATGAATATTGAAAATTTAGAATCAAAGGGAAAAAAATTGTAAAAATGTTAATGATTTTCAATGAAGGGGGAATTAAAGCACCTTCTTCTGTAAAATTGTTGATAATTGTCAGACATCTTACCGTAGCAGGTGTTACAGGAGTTCTACTGTAATCCTCAGTATTACAGTATAAAACAAAAATCCATAAACATGTAAAAATTTGTAAATTTTTGAATACTAAGGAGAACTCAGAAAACCCCAAAAACAAAAAAAACAATGATATCATCAAATAAGATAAACTTCATGAAAAATTTATAATAAAACTGAATAAGTGAACTACCATAAATAAAAAATATTTCAGTCAGAAAAAAAAGAGTTTTTCTAGTGATTTCATTAGAAAAAAATGAAAAAAAAACATTTCAATTTCAGTTATAGAAAAATACAGATCATTTTGCATGGTTGTTTTTTATTGTTCATTTTTGAGGTCAATATATCCTCTTATTTTAACTTTTCAACAAAAAAAGTGTTTTGATTCTTTTTTGTGTTTTTCTGTTTTCAATTTTTACTATATACAAGAAAGAGATGAAATGTTCAATTTAGAACAAAAAATGGGGTAAGAAATGATAGGAAACTTATGGATTAAATACCCTCAATATCATCTTAATTTGAAATTTCAAAATCATGTTGGATTTTAAGAGATGAGGACAAAATCATTGCATATCTCAGAGATATCTGAACATACCTGTTTCATTATTAATCCAAATAGTCTTCCAGAAACCTTAGATCACTGTTATTCTGTTTAAATCATATCATGCCCAAATTGAGAGCTTTATGATAATTCTTCAAATCTTCAAACCAATGTTATTATTTTGAAAGATAAACTTTGCAAATCTTTATTGGATTTACTTTTACACAAGCTGATGATTGATAAATTATATGAATAATTAATTAAGTGTATCAAAATTATTTTAATTGTGATTTCAGATATTCCTTATAGGGAAATGTTGACAAATTACCATAAAAGACTATTCAAAATCTTATTAAATAACTTTTGAAATGCTCATAAATAAAATAGATACATTTTGGATGTATTTTTTCCTATTTTCAAAATCAAGCTGAAAATTGCTCTGAAGTAATATTTGAATCACTTCAACATTCCTTCTGAAAAATTGCAAGTTTATTTATGTGGTGCCTCACTTGAAAAATATGAATTGAATTAATCTTATAGGCTATTGATCAATATAAATAACAGGAAAGAAACAAGGAACCGTATTTTTATTTTATTTTGAAAATATGCAAAATAGATTAATATATAACTCTACTTAACTTTGGAAATTAATCTTGGGTACAAATTTACTATCCCTTTCAGTTTTAATAGATTTTTCATTAGAAATTTATTTTAATAGAGCTCTAATATTGTTTATGAATAGCACTGATAAAATATATTTGGTAAGATAAAATATTTATCCCAAAAATTTCATTTCAAATTAATATGGAGATCAGTTTTTTAAAAAAAGTACATCAGTTTTTTATGTATTCAGATATAAGTATTTTTCAGCTATTCTCAATGTCTATCCAATACTCATATGTTATTCAAAAGAATTTTTGAAAACAAGGTACAGAGTTTCCCTTCATAAATTTAAGAGGAATTAACTTAGAGAGCTTAACAATTTTATTTCTCAATTATTTTTATTAATTTCAGTTTTTTAACTGTTGTCAATTGTCAGCCTGTGACTCAAAACCAGAGCACAAGCATGACCGCCAAAATACCATAAACCAATGGTATAGCCAAGATACCACCAAAACGTGGAGCTGAGCCAAATCAGCTCAAAAGGTATCAAAAGAAAGAGGAAACTCACCCCTTTCTGAAAATATAAGTCCCATCACCATAGGACAAATAATAACAAAGTTATTGCTGAGCATAAACCTTAATTTTCACCTCTCATCTAAAATCCAGAAGGAGAGGCTTAACCCCATCAAATGGGTATTCAAAATGAAGCTCTAAGCCAGGGCTATCCAATGGTACTAGCCAAACTGAGCTAGCACCAGTATTACTTGAGTTATGGCCAAATTCAGGCCAAATAAGGGTGAACAAAACATTCACCTCCCATCTAACGTTTGCAGTTTTAGCATGAGATACCTAAAGTGGGGTCTTTTTGGAAAGAGCACAATCAGAGCTATCTGATGGTGTCTCCATTTCCCCATAGCTCAACTAGAACAAAGGTTATGGGGCAAATAAGCTCAATACAGCTTTTTGCCTAAACCATGCAAATGTACAAAAATCTTGTACATGGGATAACTTTGCCATATCAAATGAGGTACGATTGTGTAGAGCACATACAGGGCTACACATGGAACCAATTTTGAGGTTGATATCTCAAGAAGTGACAAAGGTATGGCTGTTTTAAGGTCAGATTCCCACCTGCTGTCATATACAGCCTTACCATGAGATAATGTGCCATAATCATGAATATGAGGTGTCAAATAGACGAAGAAGCTTTTTTTTACTTCAATACCTCATATGTCAGTCAATACTGGGGTCCCATACAGTTTCTGTACAGAATTCTACGCGTCATACACGTCAGAATCAGGCTGTGAGGTCCCCAGATGAAAATTTTCACCCTGTATTGGTTAAAACTGCCCAGATGTGGTTTCAAAACCACATCTGAGCCCAATACAGGCTATACAGTTCCTTGCAAACCACAAGCCTGTCTCAGAGAGTGAAAAATCTTCACTTCCCCTATGTGTAAAGGTCTAACACCCTTTCCACCCCATTTCAGGATAAAAACAAGGCTTTTCACAGCCAGAATTGCTTTCCTCATCCTGCTCTTTAATTCCTACGTAGTAAAACTGTCAAAAACAGTTATACTCTTGGAAAATAATCAGGTATACTCTTAATTTAGAAGTATTTTAATCCAACAGGTAAAGCTGCACCCAGGGCTTTCAACAGCACTCGCCACCACTATTGCAAAATATTAAAGCCCTTTTATTTCATCTATAAGCCCTTATTATCAATAAATACCTTTATCCTATCACTTTATTTCCGTGTCACAGTCAAAGTTAAAGTTGTAACTAGCCTAATTACTGCTTCTACATAGACTCAACCTGACATCAATTGTACCAATTGAAGAATTACTCCAAAATAATTAAGTCTATAAAACCAAAAATATTTATTTATCAAAATATGGAGAGTTATGCATACATTCCAATTACTACAAAATCTATTAATCCTGCATAATACTAAAAGGAAAGGAATCCCTATGAAATATAAACATATGATTCAAAGATAATAAAAATTGGAAATGAGTTTGATGGCATATTTCAGAGTAAAAAATTATTAAAACTAAGCTTAAAAATATAAATAAGCTAACTTCAGATTCACTTAAATATAGCACATATAACTGAATTAGATTCATATGAAGTATAGAAGTATTGGGGGCTGTAGCTATATTGTATCTCTTGATATAGACTCTCCCCTGAATTTTTCAAAATGATATCTCAAGAAATTAAAAATTGCTAAAAGATTATATTTGAATTTGAAAGGTTTGAATATGAGCCAAATCAAGATTATTATTTGTAAAAAATTAATTTCTCAACAGAAGCATACCAACTGATAGATAAGTTGTTATTAGAAAAAAGCAATCTATTGTACATAAATTTAAAAAATCTGTTTTTTAGAGGAGAATCAAATTAAGTATTATTTGTGTATTCCATGGATCTTTCCTGAAAGCAAGAATTATACTCCATTTAAAACTTGGGATGAACTCATACAAAGATTTCCTAAAGATACATTAAGGGAAGTATATTCAGCTTGAAATTATCACAGACTCTGGTTATAAGTGAAAAAAATCCCTCTACAGAGTTTTTAAAGTGAAAATACTGGCAGTATCTCCCTGATTTATACTTCCTTTTTAAGATCCCTCCTTGACGTATAATTTGTGTAATTAAGATTGAGGTTCTTTTTCAAATTTTAAATGAGTAATTCTAGTATAAGAAGAGAAGAGAAACAGGTGTATTATGTTCCACTAAATACAGAATTTGATAAGACACAGAAACTATATCTTAGGGTTTCTCTTTCATAATATCTGTATTCACAGAAAATATTCAAGTAATTGAGACTTTTTCTCATCAATTAAAGATCACAAAAAAAAAGTGTTTCAAGTGTTAATATTCCTTAGATATGGTTTTCTGTAACTGAGTTGGTGAATCTTTGATATATATGTAAATTGCTATAATACATACCATAAAGGTTGGACTTTTTGCTAAGGACATGATATCAATGAATAAAAAAATGAAAATACATAGGGAATAAAATGAATCCTTACAAATGTGTTTTTGATCCACTGAGGTTTGATCAACCTGTCCTAAAAATAATATTCAGGAAACTCAATTAAGTTTTTTTGCCTTGCATATGTGGCTTGAAAACCTTCCAAAAACTCTATTCTTAAATTCAATCTCTGTGCTAGATCCCAATTGTATCCAATTTAATTCCCATTTCAAATTTCAAGTGTAGCCACTTTTCTCATGGTGTATGATGCATAGAATTCTTTACATAACCTGTACTGAACCCCATGATGACCAAAATATGAGGTATTGAAGGATGAAAAAGCTCCTTTGTAGAACTAACACCACAAATTTAAGGATATGAAAGAGTTTCCCACAGTAAAGGCTTATTGGCACAACTGTGGGATTTGGACCTTAAAACTTCCATAGATTTGTTATTTTGGAAGATCATGAGCTCACAGTTGGTTAATTGTGTAGCCCTGGAAGGGGCCTACAAAAATTCACCTCATTTGGTATGGGTAGGTATACTGCTTTTAATTTCCATGGTTGAGATATGAATTTCTCTTAAATCCTGTATGGAGTTTTTTTGCTCCATAAACTTTGTTCCAGATGTGATATGATGAAATTGATGGAACCATTGGAGTGTCCTGATTGTTCTCCTTCAAAAGTTACCCCACATTACGTATCTTACACTAAAACTGTAGGGGTTAGATGAGAGGTAAATATCTTATTCACCCTTGTTTGGAATTATTTTGGCCATAACTTCTGTAATCTTGGTCCTATCTTGATTTTACTAATACCATTGGATAGCCCTGATTAAGAGTTTAAATTTGAACATCAATTTAGTGTGGCTCAGCCTCTTGAACTGTATTTCAGATGAGAGGTGAAATCTCAGTTTTATGCTTAGTTCTTGTTTTGAGCAGGAATAACTTTATTATTCTTTGTCTTATAGTTATGGGAGCTATATATTTGGAGCTAGGAGTTTTTCCTCTTTCTTATAATACAATTTGTGGGCTACTTTGGCTCATTTCCATTTATTGGGGTATTTTGCTCTACTATTTGTTTATGATATTTTGGCTGTCATGCTTGTGCTCTGGTTTTGAGTAACAGGCTGACAAGCCCCAAAACTATAGATAGAGGCTCTCTCCCCCAATCCAATTCTTTCTTTCCTCATGTCCCAAAGTTTCATTTATCAAAAAACTCAACTTGTTAATATTTTTTCTAAACATTTGGATCTAAAAGAGAGTTACCATTGTGAGAGAAGAAATAAAAGGTAGGAGCCATAGTTATTACAGGCTAAGGATTTCTAAGATAATTGGTAGTGAATAGTATTCCACCCAAATTTATATTTAATTCTGTAATTTGATACATATATTTATTGGCTTATATATCAACTTTAGCTAAGGCTAGTCTACATTCAATTATGAATTGATTTAAGTATTATTAAATAGTCACATATTATTTTAAGATGAGTATTACTACTAACTTTCAAAAAAACTCATAATTATTATTTTGGAAAATAAACACTTTTTCAATATATTATAAGTAGTAAAAGCACTTTATAACTGAGTTTTATTCATCAATAAAGTTAAGTTTACAGTTAATCTACAAGGAAACAGGATTTATTTGATTTTATAAAGAATTATTTCACTTATATCATAATTATATTTGTATTATCCTGGAAAATATTGTTTTGAAATCTTAAATTTATCATAAAAAAATAGTTCTATTTACCAAACATCTATCATAGTATCATTTAAATAGTGTCATAAATTTGTGTTGGTTTGAGAATTGTCCCATATTTGAGACTTTTTTTATCACTTCTTGATAAAATTCACCCAGCTTTCTGGATTTTATAATATCTAATTTTTGAAGTTTTTAATTAACCATTGTTTCAACCTCCCAAAAAGTCTGATAAGATTCTGTTTAATTGTATTTTTTGAACAAGCCACCATCAAATAAGTTCAATTTATTGTGGAACTCAAGTCAAGATAATTCAGCATTATTGGGAAGGGCAGTCTAGATTAATCTAGGGCACAAGCAGACCAAGGGTTCAAAGTCCCAAACAGCAATTCAAAACTGTGTTCTTGTAGTTTCCCCTTCCAAGTACTGCCTCATTCATCCCACACAGTGGAGTATCCCACAGCACCTTGCATGAGATTGGCTCACATATATGTGGTTTGAAAAAACAATCTCATATCTTTAAAAATATTTTTAATCAAACTTTGGACCCAAAACTATCACCTTTATTAATCCCAAAAACCTTTCAGAACTTCTTATTTCAAATAAAGCAGGCCCAAAACCGCAAGAACAGCATCCAGCTGAATATGCAAACAGTCAATGGGGGTCCCTAGGCCCTTAGAAATGGGTTTGGGGAGCCATGAAGCCTATCCTGGAATTACTTTAGGCGACCTGTAGCTTGTTAAAACACAGGGAATGAACTAAACACCTAGTATTATCAATCTACAGCTCACTTATCAAGAAGCTCCATCAGTATTCCTGTGATTCAGCACCATTTTGGTCACAAGCATTCCATGCAGCAATGAAAAAATTGGATTAATACAAATACACCAAAATAAATAATGACAATACCACAATTGTAACCTTGCTCAATCAGGCCTACCAGCAGGGCATGTTGCACTTGGTTGGTGTTTTGCCTGCAAGAACAAAAGAGGTGATTGGGTTACTTACCCAGGAATATATGTTTATGACCACCCAACATCCCCACCAAGGAGAGGGTAGGATCCTAGGTCCTTCCCTGCCACACATGGAGATTTGTGTGAAATAAAACTGCTAAATATTTACAATAGAATTATCATGTTCACTCCAGTCTCAAGCTTGTTCTCCAGAAACTTTGATGAGGTGATGTTTTACTTACAACAACATCATCCCATGTTAGAAGATGAAGATATCTTGTCTTATTGGAAGGTAAGATTTCTTTTTCAATTTTTCCAACCACATGAAGCTGACATCTCGGTAATGTAGCAACCGATTCTCATTGGCAATTTACCTGAGCTTGGGAAACCACCTTTGTGCTATTTTTCAATCCCATTGTTGTCAGCTTTGGTTGAGAGAGTATTGTCTCAGAACGGCTATCTAATTACACCAACACATGCACAAATGGCAAGTAAGACCATAGCTCACTTGTATTGCCTCAAGGAGTGGCTTGAAGTTGAGGAAACTCTAGAGCAATGGACTCCATGATATATAGAGGATGCTGTTGATTGTATAAATTTATTGTAATTACAAATGTTAGAGGTGTCTGAGTAATTACAATGTGACATAGCAATGACTCAAAAAAAAACACCCAAAAAGGGTGCGTTATGTTAAATTGGTCTTCAAGTATGTTGGTTTTCACTGATGCCCTTGTGAGTCCAGTGAGACTGGTGTCATTCCGGCCGGGTGGGATACCATTAGTCCAAACCGAGTGCCGGATTTTGACCGCAATGCCATCTCTGGTACATGGGGTCTTAGTTGGTCAGACTGAAAACTAATTTGCGACCAATCAGCCAACCTTGCAATGCAGTATGTATAATATTGTCATATGGAGCATTCATTTTCTTTTCTTCAACAAAAATTCATCTATTTCAACTTGATTAGTTATAAAAGAGTGGTATACGATTCTTTCAAAACGGCCTATGTCTTCGGGGTTGAACTAGCAAATATGTGTAAAGAATTAGATCCAGCAATCCAATTTCACTATTCAAAGCCATTCGAAACTTTTCTGGCAGTTGTCAGCTCTACCGTTGTTTGGGTTAGCGAAAAGGGTTGGAGTTACCATCAGAGTCTGAAATGAGAAAGCATCATTAAGAGAATAAAATCAATTTTTTACAACGATTCAAGTACTAATTACTATTGAAAGACCCATCGCGGTTTCCACCGAAAAATTTTCAACAAATTTGTAGAGTCATGGGAGAAAAGTAATTGAAAGGACGCAATGGCTTCTACAATCAGTACGTGATAATAATTCATTATTCAACCATTACGCTTCAAGTCCTCATTGGGAGCTCAAAAAAAAACTTCACAACTTAATTACTTATCCAACTCGAAAACTTGAACGGAAAAGGCAGAACCTTTTCACGTTGGTTTCCTGGTTATTTGCTTGCATGGTTCCTCTCATCCTTGCAATTTGATATTTACGGAACCGGAGGCAAGCACTTAACGATTAGTTTCCGGATAAGATTGAAGCCATACTAGAGTGTCCCCCAGTTGGTTCCCTAACCTTTCGAGTAGGTATGAATCTCGATCCATCTGGCATCAACACTACCGGAGCTTGTTGAATTTCACTTGGCGGAATGGGACTGTCTGTGTGATTTGAATGGGCAGGAGTGACTGGTGCTGGAGTTAACTTGCGAGAAACTGGCGAATCATCCCAGGTTTCACCAACAAGTAAAGCTGCTATTTGGGCGCTTCCACCTCCTGTTGATTGAGGCCATCAGATAGCGCAGAGGGCATGATAATTTTAGAGCGAGAAAGATTTGGAAAGAAACAAAAAGGTCAGGCTTTAGCCTCACTTACCAGGCTGCTCTCGAACCCTGCGAGTCGGAACGAAGTCAGGTGTGGCTGGTTTGACTTGAGCCTCTGGAATTGGTTGAGTAACAAGTGAAGATGACGGTTTAATTGGTTCGGCTGGTGTGGTTCCATCAGACAGAGTTCCTACAGTTGCATACTTGGGCAAATTCTTCAACTGAAAAGATCAAATGCCATGATTGTATTTGATCAAATTTTAAAAAGGCAATCAACTACACAGGTTGAGCTAGCTCCATGACGAGTTCAATAGGCTGTACCTTTCCCATATTCATATCCACGTCTATATCCAATTGTTTCAAGAACATGACCAGAGATTCCTTGGTAAAGACGATTGAAGTTGACCATGGCAGCAAACCTGATAAAAACGAGACCCTTCAATGGTTAAGAATCTGATGATTTTTCTGCAATAAAGCATGAGCCGTAATCTGGTTTCGACACTTGCCTACTTCTTCTTTCCAATGACGCTCGTTAGTGGAGAAGGGAGCTCGAGGAGTGAAAGTTTGAGACATGATGATGTGATGTTTCGACGGGGCGAAGACGACGGAAGGAATTTGTTGGCTGAGAAGATCCAGTCGACCAGGGCGCATGCGCTGACGGTCAACAAGCTCCCGCTATGAATTTCAAATTTGAGCTCCAGCTCAGCTCTTGGAGGCTTGATTTGAGACCCAGCTCGCTCATGGGGGCACCCACATTTGACATTTGACTGTGAGAAATGGACAAATTTGGCTTCAAAAAACACTAATTTTAACTTTTTTTGTCATTAATGCCCAATAAGGAGGGTTCTCTGAAAGCTGAAGTATTCAAACACCTGAAGTGGCCCTAGAAGAAATTGTTAAGATTAGGCATTGATTTTCATTTTCAAAAGCATGTCTTCATTTGTGTGCTTCAACAATTCTACCTTAAATGCATGATTTTTGAAGAGAATTAATATAAACAACTTCTTGTCTTCCATTTTATATTTTTCTTATCTATTAATTCTTACTAGCAACTTATTTTTAGGTATGAACTAAGTCATTAGTAAAACTGCCCTTAACAAGGAAATAAACTACTGATTTATTCTTTTTTGAATATCTTTTATTGATTAATATTCTGACTGATATAATGGTTTTTCATTATGATATAGGGAATCGCAAAAAAATAAGAATTGTTACTGATGATTGGTTCTTGGAATGGCCCAAAACTAACTATAAATACAATGTATCATCCTGAGAAAGACCTTCAACTACCTGTCACAGCCACTATCCAGGGGTAAGGGTATTTAATATTAACCCCACTCAAGCTCATCAAACCAGCAATTGAGTATGTGTATCAGTAATCAGTTTCACAAAATCTCCTTCCTGCAACATGCATACAGTCTGGTTCATCAATACAGCCTGTCAACACTTGTACAGGCTGAATTCACAAAATACAGTTTTTTATTCACAAGGCTGGCACTGTATGATCACTCAACTCCATCAAACCCCTTGTACAGACCCTGTACATCCATATGGGGGAGGTATTCTCCAAATCAATTCAAATCAAGATTCCTCTCAAGAAAATTCATTCTTTGGATCAGGGCTGGTGGATTCTCACATATATCAGCCCCTCTTTCTCCCCCTGGGGAATTTTCCCCAGTTAGATGATATATTTGATTTATTATTTGATAAAAATTCTTATTCTTATTTTGGAGTATATTATTTATTGGTATTAAGTTGGTCTTTGCATTTCCTCACATGTCCAGTAGAGTTGTGGTGGACATATCCTTATTAACCCTTCTCTTTCTCCCTGACAGGTTGAAACAGTGAACTTGGACTTGTTTGTGGTTGGTTCTTTGATTCTTTAATCTTATTCTTATTGTTGCTGCTTTCATTAGAAATAAAATTCTCATTATGCTCTTAAGTGTATTCATTCTGATTCCATCTGGGCACTCCATACTAGAGTTCCGGTTTACTGAGTGCCAGCCCCTCTTCACTTGAAAAAGCCACTGTGACCACATATTAATTAACTCACCATTGTGTCTTTCTTTTTGTTCATTTCTCTCATTCATCAATTATGACTTCTTGTGATTTTATGATTCCTCATCAATTTTCATCTCATGCATTTTCTTCATATGAAAATTGACATTCTTTCTCATTTCTTCATAATTTCTGACCTTTTCACTTTATTCTTAATTCTTAAAGAATTTACAATTTCTTTTTTCTGTCTTAATTCAGGTGTTAACAGGTTTTGATTTATTAGAATTCATTGGTTTAATTAATTCAGCAATTCAAGATTTATCATTGGATTTGGATTGATTATATATTAATTTAAATTCCTCGAGAATTCAGTGGTTAACTTGTGATTAGAATTTCTCAAAAAATTGATTTAACCTTAATAGGTTTATTGATTTGATTGGCTTAATTTTGATCACTCAAGATAGCTGATTTATCCTCAAGATTTGAATTGACTTTTGAAGATATTGGGTGATTGACTGAATTCCTGAAGACATAATTCATATTTATTTTTAATTGACTTTATTGAATTGATTTATTTCTTTTTTGTAATTAATTTTTTAAGGTGTGGATACAAAACTTTGATTAAAATTCAAGTACTTTTCCTGTCCTCAAAATTTGTATAAGGTACAATATGATCAAAAATGTTAATATTGAAGATTTTTAAGAGAAAAAAAGCCAAATTTATTGCTTTTAACTCTATAACTATAAGAGATAATAATATGAAGATTTATGTTTTTACCATCAATAAAAATTGATCCAAAAATACTCTACAAGAGATATTTAAGGCCTGAAATGAAATTTCTTCAAGAGAAATTTAAATTGGAAATAATTGAGCGGAAAAGAAAAGGAAATTAATATGAGATCAAAGTCTTTAAAAGGAATATTAATAATAAAACATTCCCAAAATTTACCAGAGTGAATTTGGAAACAAAGTGACAAACTTAACAGTGAGGAAAGATGCTTTAATTCAATAATGGGGTGGTTCAAAGGTAAAAATCATTATAAAAGATAAAAATAATGATTATGATGACTTTTTCATGTGGTTAAAAGGTTGTAAATTATTTTATAAGCTGGTTGGAATCTTTTATTTATTGGTTTAACTGTAAGGTGTGGATATGAAACTTTGATTAAAAATCAAGTACTTTTCCTTTCCTCAAAATTTGTATAAGGTAAAAATCAATTAAAAATAGTAAGAAATATTATTTTTAAGAGAAAACATGTCAAATTTATTTTTCAAAACTTTATTAGTATCAAACAAAAATATTATCAAGATTTATTGTTTTGCCAACAATAAAAATCTATCCAAAAATACTCTAGAAGAGATATTTAAGGCTACAAAAGAAATTTCTTCAAGAGCAATTTCAATTGGAATTAATTGAGAAAAGGACTGCAAGAAATTAATTGAAGAGCAGAGTCTTTAAAAAGAATATTAAAGAAAAAACACTCCCAAAAGTGACCAGAGTGAATTTGGAAACAAAGTGACAAAGTTAACAGTGATGAAAGATTCTTTAGTTCACTTTTGGGGTGGCTCAGGGGTAAAAATGATTATAAGAGTTACAAACAATGATTGTAATGATTTTTTCACGTGGTTAAAAGGTTTAAAATGATTTATAAAAGGTGGTTGGAATCTTTTATTGATTGGTTTAACAGTGTTCAAACTAATTATCAAAGGAAAAGATTGTAACATGAAGAGAAAAGTGGGGCAAAGAAGACATTTTTTTATAGCCATCAATTTTCTTACTCCAAAAGTAATGTTTACTTGTGTCAGTCGGGAAAAACAGTCTGACAACAGAAAAGGCAATTATGGCATCATTGAACCCTGGTTTAGACCAAAAAAGGGCTGGTTTCAGCCATTTTAGACCCTTAAATCAGCCATTGCTATAGAAATACCTGGTATAGAGCCTTCAAAACACAGCAGAATGTGTGTAAGAGGCGTAGAAACCAGTTAAAGCTGTTTTAACTAAGTTTGTTTTAACTTAAGGGTAGTTTTACCCTCTTGGCAACAGTTAAGACTGCCCTGGTTGGTATCAAAATCTCATCATCAATTGAGTCACAGACCCTGTGACTCAATTCCAGGCCAAAAGTGATGAACTTTTGCGTGAATTTTGACATCTCACGCCTTTCAGCAAGGATTTTGTGGGTCTGGCTCCCCCTTAGAGCTAGAGTTCCTTTCCCCCCCAATTTTAATCTTTCCAATTTATTTTTTCCTTTAATTCCTCATCATGTATTATACTTGTAATTTACATATGTAATTCAATTGAATTGTACAGTACAATACAGTAATAATTCATACCTCATATGTAAATCAAAGTTCACTAATGTAATACACGCGCACATTTTGACATTTCAATTGAATTCAATTGAAAATACTTCAATTCCTCATAACTTCTAAACTAAACACAACATCTCAATTTTAACATAAAAGTTGATGGTTAACACCACATGTGGTGTGAATTAAATTAAAGTTTTGAGGATTTGCAATTTTTGTATTGAAAATACTAAAAAAGTAATTCAAGTTTATTTAGGCTTGAGTTACAATAATTTCACCCAGAGGTGACCCCACCTAATCTTTTATGAGGAATCAAATGGTGAAATAATTTGTATATGTTTTGTTATGGGATAAAAAGTTATAATATATTTTGTATAAATTTTTACCAAAAATATTTTAGCTCCATAATTTTTATTAAAAATTCATTTTTACTCCAATTTTACAAGTAAAAATGAATTTTCATAATTTTAAATTTTATTGCAATTTTATCTTTAAATTATAATTAAATTTTGATTTTTGAATATAATTTTGTATTTATATTTCAATTTATAATATAAAGAAATAAACTATTATTTATATTTGTATTTTAATTTATTATTTGTGGTCTTTTGGGTATATAAAAATACCTCTAAGGCTCACATTAACAGTGTTTGAACTAATTATAAAAGGAAAAAAGATTCTAACATGAAGAGAAAACTGGGGCATAGAAGACATTCTTCTATAGCCACCAATTTTCTTACTGAAAAAAACAATTTACTCTTGTTGGTCATGGAAAACACTCCAACAACAGAAAAGCCAATTATGGCATCATTGAACCCTGTTTTAGACCAAAAAACAGGTGGTTTTAGCCATTTTAGCCCCTTAAATCAACCATTTTTATAGCAATACCCGGTTTCAAGACTTCAAAACATGACAGAATGTGTGTAGGAGACATCAAAACCAGTTAAAACTTGTTTTGATGAGATTTCTCAACTTAAGGGTATTTTCACCCTCTTGGCAACATCTAAAACTGCCCTGGTTGGTATCAAATCCTCATCATCAATTGAGTCACAGACCCTGTGACTCAATTTCAGACCAAAAGTAATGATATTTTGAATAAACTTTGACAACCCACACCTTTCAGCAAAGAATTTGGGGGAGTCTGGCACCCTTGGAGCCAAGAGTCCGTTCCCCCCAGAATTAATGCTTCCAATTGATTTTTTCATTAATTCCTCATCATGTATTATCCATGTATTTTAAATATGTAATTCAATTGAGTTCTTATAGTACACAACTGTAATAATATATACCCCATATTGAAATCCAAGTTTACTTATGTAAGACATGCACACATTTTGACATTTCAATTGCAAATACTTCAATTCCTCATAACTTCTAAACAACACACCACACCTCAACTTTAAAACAAGAATTGATGGTTAAAACCACATGTGGTGTGGGTTAACTTGATGTTTTGAGGATTTTTAATTTTTATGCAGAAAATACTAAAAGCTTAATTTAAGCTTATTTAAAGTTGAGTTACAGAAATTTAACTAGTGGTGACCCCACCTTATGTTTTCATGAGGAATTGAATGGTGAGATACTTTTTATATGTTTCTTATTGTATAAAAATTTAAAATCATTTCTGTTTAACCTTTCCCCAAAAATATTTTAATTTTAATATTTTTGTTGAAAATTCATTTTTACTAAATTTTTTCAAGTAAAATGGTGTTTTCAAAATTTCAATTTTATCTATAAATTTTGTATTTATATGTTGATTTTTATTGTTTATAATATAGATAAATTTATTTTATTTATAATTATATCATTTCTATTCTTTGTGGTCTTTTGGGTATCTGAAAATACCTCTAAGGCTCACATTCCCTTCCCCTAAGAAAATAATATCTTGTAATATTGTTATTTCTAGTGTGTATTAACCTTTTGAGAAGTTTGGTAGCTTCAGGTATGTCTTTTCCTGCCAAGCATTCATATTCATAAGCTGGGTCACTGTACCTGACAAGGTATTGCCTTACTGTCTTAGTTCTCAACTTTCTTTCTTTGAGAGCTTTGGTACTCTTATTTTTACCAGATGATTAAACAGGAGGTATATGCTGGGGAGCTTTATTCCTCAAGGGGAATTTTTTAGCATCATCAGATTTAGCAGGCTTTATTAAGCTTACTGGAAGAGTAAGATTCTTATTACTACGTTTCTCAGATGATTCCACTTCAACAGCATTTTCTCCATGGAGGGCCTTAACGATAAAAGGTTCTGCAAAGGAGTCTTTGAGCTTTTTAAATCCTTTTATGTTATTGAATTTAGTGGTTGATACAAGTACTAAATCTCCCACTTTGAAGTCTGGAGTGGCATGTGATTTGTCCCATTTGTCCTTGGCATGGGCAAATAAAGCCTTCATGAACTTTACTGCATGCTTTCTAGCTGTGTCTAGCATTCCTTTGAAGCTAGCAGATATGTAATGTATCACAACCAGATCCTTCCTCAAGAAATCTTGTTGTAGTCTTGGACTCCATCCTTTTTCTAGAATAGCAGCAGTTTGATTGGTACTGGCATGAATGGATGTTTTATAAGCCAGCTCCAATTCATGTAAAAGGGTACAAAAATTTTGAGCCCTTGAGATATGACCACATATCCAAGAAGTTCACTAGAAAAACTTTCTAATAATTATACTCTTAATAATTATTTTGAAACAAATGAGAATGCCATAAATAGGTACAAAATTTGAATTCACTCAGAATATAATGAGTAAACATGTTAAATGAACTACACTATTAGATTCCTCATGGTAAAATACAAATCTATCAATTTTGTGGGATATCTGTAAAGTCAATAATTACTGAATAATAAGTAATAATACCCTAAAGAAGACATAATATCTTATTTAACTCAGAAACCAATGAAGCAAAATGTGAAATAAACTGAACCATTGGATTCCCCATGAAAAATTACACATAAAACAATTGTATGTCAATTCTCTAAAGTCAATACTTAAGGAATTAAGCTGAATATAAGCACTTTTTTGGTAAGTGCATATATTAATGGTTTTTAGCTAATATCTCTTGAAGTATACATTATAAAGAGTTAAACCCAAAGATAAAGTCACCACCTAATTACTGTAATGACAGAGATATGAGCTTTATTTGACAAGCTATAAACAAGGTTATAACTTGTAAGGGTTTATTGAACAAAATTACTAGAGCTGTTGACCACTTTGTTGTGAAAGTGGTCCAAACTTGAGACAAAGTGGATATTCAGATTCCACTAGCTCATACGTGAAGAATTATGTATTTATTATCATAATATTGAAGGTAAAACCCCCTGAAATCAAGGTTTGAAGTTTAAAATATTGAATTTCAACAGTAAAGATGAGATACAAGAAAAATCATCAAAAATACAGTTTTGATGATGTAATAAAATTCTCTTTGAGGTTTAATGAAGACATGCTAGGATATCAGAATTTACTCTCACAATAGGTGTAGCGTGTATAACTCTAAAGTTATTAATGATCAAATTTAAGCTTGAAATTGATCATTTATGATTACACACTGTAATCTTATTTTAAGTTTGACAGTTATATAAATGATAAAACTGGTGAATACTATTAGATTATGATTAATAATAATGAAATCCACAGATTTTAGGCTTCTGCCAAGCCTATGATGCATCAAACCTAAAGCTATAGTGATAACTCTAAATAATGGCATAATAATGAGATAAGATGGTTTGATCATGATATAATCATCACTAAACCTTAAGATGCTGATCATTTCCAGTGGATACCATCATTAAACGTCTACTAGAAGCCTACTGGAATCTAGAAGGGAGGAATTTACTATAAATGGGGTCCTTTAACTCTATTTCCCCTCAGACACATCAAAACAATCAAACAATAAAATCAAAGGTAAAATCTTTATTCTTTATATATAAATCTTTTATATTATCAAAGACAAAAGGTAATATTTATTATAACCATCAATCTTGACACTATTACTTCAATTGTTCATTTATTTTCTTACCATTCTCTTAGAAATCTTATCTCCATGTAAAATCAAGAATATTTGGAATTTCTTTTATTTCAATTTGTAAATACAATTTAAATAAGTTTTATTTACATTTTCTGGCCTAACCTCTTTCAAAATTATTATACTAAGTGTTCAAAGTAGGTTATTTTCTCTCATTATAAGGATTTCTCTCTACTATTACTATTAATAATTCTTTAATTAATATAAGTAGTATTTATATTAATATATAGCTGTAATATTAGTAATGATATTGTTATTGATTAATTTTCATTAATAAAAACAATTTTTTATGCCTTTATTACTTGCTGGTAACAATAATAAAGTTCTTTCAAATATATTAATTATTAAATATTGATATATTTATTTATCATATTATTCTTTTATAATAGAAATTATATTATTATATTTATTTAATAATATAATTATTTTTAGGCCATAATTATAATAAATATTTATTATTATAATTATTTTTATCTTCTTTATTTTATTTATAAGGACATTCAGAGTACAATAAGTAAAATATTAGTAATTTTCACATATTGTTTCATAGTCAAAGATTACACCAATCATGGTTGAATCCATCATAATCTTTGAATTCCAGGCTATATGAGCAAAATCTTCTACCCATGTCTTCCGAAGTTTGGATTATTCTTTCAGCTAGACCATTAGTTTGTGGGTGGTAGGCTGTGGAGAAGGATAATTTTTCTCCAAATAGTTGTTGAATGTTTGTCCATAGTAATGAGGTGAATTTGAGATCCCTGTCACTAATGATTTTTCTGAATATTCCAGTACATAATACTACTCTCTTCCATATCAGAAGAGCTGTATCCATGGCTGTATCATCTTTGTGACATGCAAAAATATAGAAGTCACACTTAACCTGTAAATAATAACTAGGCATGCGTTATAGCTTCTGTCACCCCTGGTGGTAGACCAGTTACCCAATTCATATGGACAATCTCCAAAGGTCTACTGGGTCTGTGAATTTTGATCATATTTTCAAGTCTTTTGCCAGTGGATTTTTTTTCCTTTTGAAATCTGTAACAGGCTTTGCAATACTCCCCAACATCCTTTTGCGAGATTGGCCACCATATATAGGTCTTGACATTCTACCTTGTCCTGTGCTTCCATAGGTTTCCTAAGAAGGGGATGGCATGGCATTCTCTCAGTACAAGATTGATTAAGGATCCGTCCACAACTGTCATTACACATGTGTGCATAGTCCTATGGTAAATTATGTAATCCAGTAAATAAAACCTTTTTTCATCTTATGATTTCTTCCATATTTTATCTAAGGCATGTATTAAGGGGCTATACTTAGAGTCTTTAGTAAGTAATTGGCATAGGATACTACATTTCTTATCTTGAGTATGACTGCTCCTTACTTCCACAAAGAAGGTGGTGTTCAGGTATGTAAGACTGATTCCTTCTATTGGGACATGTATGGAAGCTTCTCCTGGTACACAAGAGGGATTATCAATGTCATTTGGTGATAGCCATCTGCTTATTTCATGTGCATTTTAGTGAATATTTCCATCTTTTGGAACAATGGTCATATTACCTCTATACTCTTGTATGGCTATTTGCCATCTGAGCATATGTCTGTTATGTGTTTCCATATTTGGGAGGGATTTAAAAGTGGTACAATCTGTCAAACTTCAAAAACACATCCTTCCAGAAAGTGATTAAGGTTTTGTAAGGCCCAGCCAAGGCATATAAATTCAATTTGTCTTTCCTCATATCTTGCTTCAGTTGGTTTGAACTACCTAGATATGAAAAATATGGATCTTTCCACAGGTTTCTCATTTACAATCTGAACTTGATGAAGTGCAGCACCTAGCCTATCCCCTGGTGCATCAATTTAAAGCTTGAAGCTGTCAGGCTGAGTCTATGATAAGATTATAATAAGACTATTTACAGCTTTAAATATGACTTTGAAACAGTGAAATTCATTTTAAACAAGTTTAATCTTGATAATAAGGGTTTAAAATAGAGTAATAAAGGCTTTACTATTCAGTAATAGTGGTGGTGAGTGCTTCTGAAAGCCCTGGGTGCAGTCTTACCAGTTGGATTACTATAATAAGAACTAAAATACTTAAGCTTAAAGTATACCTGACTTGTTTTACAAGAGTATGTCAGCCTGTGACTCAAACCCAGAGCACAAGCATGACAGCCAAAATACCATAAACCAATGGTATAGCCAAAATACCACCAAAACATGGAGCTGAGCCAAATCAGCTCAAAAGGTATCAAAAGAAAGAGGAAACTCACCTCTTTCTGAAAATATAAGTCCCATCACCATAGGACAAGAAATAACAAAGTTATTCCTGCTCAAAGTTATTGCTGAGCATAAACCTTAATTTTCACCTCTCATCTAAAATCTAGAAGGAGAGGCTTAACCCCATTAAATGGGTATTCGAAATGCAGCTCTAAACCAGGGCTATCCAATGGTACCAGCCAAACTGAGATAGCACCAATATTACTGGAGTTATGGTCAATTTCAGGCCAAATAAGGGTGAACAAAACATTCACCTCTCATCTAGCTTCTACAGTTTTAGTGTGGGATACTTGAAGTGGGATCTTTTTGGAAATAGCACAATCAGAGCTATCTGATGGTGTCATCCACTTCCCCATATCTCAACTACAGCAGAGGTTATGGGGCAAACAAGCTCAATACAGTTTTTTGCCCAAAACACGCAAATGTACAAAATCTTGTACATGGGATAACTTTGCCATATTTAATGATATCCATATCAAATGAGGTACCATTGTGTATAGCACATACAGGGATACACACTGAGCCAGGTTTGAGGTTGATATCTCAAGAATTGACAAAGGTATGGCTGTTTTAAGGTCAGATTCCCACCTGCTGTCATATACAGCCTTACCATGGGATAATATCCCATAATCATGAATATGAGGTGTTGAATAGACGAAAGAGCATGTTTTTACTTCAATACCTCATATTTCAGTCAATACTGGGGTCCCATACAGTTTCTGTACAGCATTCTATGTGTCATACACGTCAGAATCAGGCTGTGAGGTCCCCAGATGAAAATTTTCACCCTGTATTGGTGAAAACTGCCCAGATGTGGTTTCAAAACCACATCTGAGCCCAATAAAGGTTATACAGGCTGTTTGCAAACCACAAGCCAGTACTAGAGAGTGAAAAAATCTTCACTTCCTCTACGTGGAAAGGTCTAGCACCCTTTCCACCCCATTTCAGGATAAAAACAAGGCTTTTCACAGCCAGAATTGTTTCCTCATCCTGCTCTTGAATAACCTACGTAGTAAAATGTCAAAAACAGTTTTACTCTTGGTTAATAATCAGGTATAATTATAAATATCAATTATTGTAGTCTTTTATTATTGTAACCCAACAGATAAAGCTGCACCCAGGGCTTTCAACAGCACTCACCACCACTATATTATATATAGTAAAGCCCTTTAAATCTTAAATCAAATCATCTTCACTCTTATAAATCTTTTTTAAACCATTTTTTACCGTGCCACAAACATATTTAACATTGTAACTAGCCTATTTACACCTTTATCATAGTTTCATCCTGACATTTTGGGGGCCTGGCCATGTTTTTAACCTTTTTGGACTTTTATAAGTGAGTTTTTCTCTTATTTCTCACTTTCTGACATTTGTTTTATTCTTTTTAGGCGTAATATTTCTTAAAAATATATATATTATATATATATTTCTCCTTTTGGTACATATACCACCTTTTTTACTCATATTTTAAAGAGTACCTGTCACGTGGCTAATAACCACAGGACTTTTATTTTTGGCGTGTTTTACATATAAAAACACATAAGCCATTAATACAGTCTTATTTTTTAATTAAAATAAGACACCTCATACTGATAAACCAACAGTTGAGGCGTGGTTGGACATATTGTTAGCTCAATTGCCCTGTTACACACCACTTTTTGACAGTTTACACTTGCTAAATACAAGTTATTCCGTGAGATATTGAAATACAAACAGCATACCAAATATCAGTAAGCTGTATTTCTGATGTGGAATTGTTAATTAAATCACACTGTCATTGTACAAGGGCACACTGTAATAATATACAAGCCCAGAGGCCATTCTTAGACGTGCAAAACCAGCATTTCTTGAGAAGTCTTAACTGACATAAGCCCTCTTTTTCCTGTTTTGATTCAGTGGAAGATAGCTTCATACCACTTGAAAGCCAGTCACAGGCCAACACACCAGTGACACCCTCAGAATCAGAGGGCAGCAAAGGGAAAGGGAAGAGGCACAGTGAAGGCCTGATAACAGCAAAAAAGTTGACACCCATTGCCACACAGAAGAGTAGAAAACCATGAAATTCTGCATCAATACAAGGTAAACCAACCTTGATAACTTGTACAGCAAAAATTACTATAATTAACCCAGTTGTAACCTCTAAAGGTAAATTGCCCAAATCAGCAGACAACAAATTTGTACAAGGCACAGTCAAAGGTAAATACCCTAAGAGCATAAAGTTTTTGACTGCTTGCAAACACTAACATGTCACCTGTACACCTCAGAGATCTTGGCTTCCAAAGGAACCAACCAGAGGAAAGAGAAGGTTTTTCCAGAACCAGAAGACCTGAAAGAGGACACCTTGGACACAGTAGTGGATGGCAAAACAATGAGGGAGATAATATCAACCCTTCTATTCACACTCCAATTCAATGGAGACCTCAAAACAGAGTACTGGAAAGACATGGATCAAGTTCTTCAGCTCCACCAACTCCTCAAAGACTTATTCCAATGGAGCATGGAAAACAAGAGGTTCAACCTGGCAAGTCACTGGGAAGAACTTGGAGCAAGTTGCCAGAAGATCTGTCTCAGAGAGATAGACTTCAAAGACCTGATGGAAATCACCAAAGATTGGAATACTACCAGGCAGTTCAGACTCCTGGAGGCAAGGGCACAGAGGATAAGGGAGAATCAAGCCACTATCCAAGCTATAGAAGAACAGTTAACCCAGACAGGGCCTACTCACATTCCTTCAGGTTCACAAGGAGCAGGCCAAATCAGCTCTCCAGTGGCTTCACACCATTCAGAAACCAGCAGATCAGTGGCCAAGAGTCACCATTCTTCAGAATTCCAGGAAGTTTCCAGGAGAAGACAAGGAAGCAAGGGCAAGAACAAAACCTCCTTCAACCAGAGGAGGAAAGAGTCAGACCCTATGAGTCAGAAGCTGTTGGATTTGGTAAAAGAAGTGCACAAGAACCAGAACTAATTGTAAACCACTCTAGAATCAGTAGTCCTAGTAATAGAAACATTACCCCCACTCAGACTGAACATAACATTGTCACATCTGAGAGTAACATCAACAGTTATACACTGTGGTTACAAATGTCCCAATATGCTGAACAATCTGCAAAGCAGTTTGCATAAATTGAAGCTGGCCAAGAGAGGATGAGAAAAACTCAAGCCTCCTTGGAACAGATAGTTAAGAATCTTCAAGAAGGATATGCTCAACTGAGCAAAGCCTCTGAAGAAACCAACAAAAGACTCAATATAGTCTTTGAAGAACAACACCCCAGCATAAGGGACAGGGACCGTCTGGACCAAGACATAAACAGATTGTTTAATTTCTACCATAACTTAAAGCCCCAAGCACAAGGCCAAGTTATGGAGAATCCATATCAACCAGATGACATCAAACCAGATGCCCTGTTGATGAATAAGGCAAGATCTCCATCACAATACCAGGATGGAGATGGAATGTCTTATTCAGAGAAGGAAGCCTTGAAACAGCTTCCTGAGGCCTCAAGCTGGCCCAAATTCTCTGGATCTGGAGAATATGATCATATTGAACTCATAGATTATATTGATGGACTCTTCATTGATGTACCAAGCATACCAGACTACTGGATCACTGCTAGATTGAATACTGCATTTAAAGGTCATGCTAGTATATGGTACACAGAAGTGAAAGAAATCCATTGCAGAAGAAACTGGCCATGGTGGAAGAGTCAAATCATCCAAAAGTACATTAATGGAGCTTGGATATGGCAGAAGATCATGTCATTTAAAAATGACAAATACTCTGTGGAAAAAGATCCATATGAGGGGTGTCTTAGACAGTCTAAAAGACTTAAAGCCATTGATCCTCAGATGAACATCCAAATGAGGAATCACAAACTTCTGACACAAATGGCAGGAGAACTAGAGCATGCAGTAAAATGCAGATGCAACCAAAATTGCACTCTAGATGACATTGCCAACACCTTACAAGACATAAGGAAAAGGACCAACATAGGGAAATTCACCCCATATAAGAGCAGTAGTTTCAAAGAGAAACAACCTTTCAGGTAAGAGTTTAAAGACAAACCCAAAGAAAGAGTTGCAGAAGTGGCAAAGAAGAGGAATTCTTGTCACAATTGTGGTTCAACAGGCCACTATGCCAACAACTGTCCAAAGGCAAAGAAACAAGTCTATGCCATTGGGAAAGTCCCAGAGGAAGAATATCCAACAGAGGGTTCTGAATCAGACTCCATGGGTGATGCAATCAGAGAACCATCTGATGATGATCAAGACCCAAGAGAGGAGTTTGCAGCGGAATACCAAGAGGGGGCCCCACTAGAAATTCAGGACATACAGTTGGAAGCAGGGGTGCCACAGGACACTGCTTGTAAGGTTTGTCTATGAAACTCTTGATAATAGTAACAATATCAAGAGTACTATGACTGTCCTCAGTAGAAAAATATAATATAATGAAATATTATAACCACAAATTTAAATATAATTATTAAAAATAATTATATAAATAAATAAATTTAATTATTATTATAAAAATATAATAATAAAAAAAAATATAATAATTATAATAAATTATAATTATTCTATTATTGTTATAGTCACTGACAATTATAACAATAAGAAGTGTAAAGCTCTTAATGAGACAATTACACGTGGAAAATATAAATATTTAACCACTTATAAATAATATAAATATTATTTATAAAAAGAATTAAACACACACTGTGCAGAAATAATTCTTTATAGAATAAAATTCTATATAAAAAAACTATTACTAGATAAAAAAATATATAGAACTTTAGAGAAAACTTACTTATAAGGTTTATTTATACAACAAGTCAAATACAACAGTTATTATATTAAATAAAGATTATAAGTTAAAAACACGCCTAAAATCAATAAATTTAAAGATAAAACAACTTTTTATAATATAAATTATGATTAAAGAGTTTTTGAGAGGAATTTGTGGATTTTAAAAGATATTTAAGATGATAATTTTATATAATAAAATTTATTATAGATGATTACAACAATAATCTGAATTCTATGACTTCAATTCTTTAATTTAATAAATAAAGAATAAAAATAACTTAAGAATTACTTTTAATAATAAGATTTTATATTTAATAAAACTTTACCTGTTTAAATGTCTAATATGATTGGATTGATTATGAATTATGGACAAAAACAGTGATGAAAAGACTCTTTTTATGTCTACAGAGCAGCTCTCATGATTCATAATGGATGTAGAGGGCGTGCTCAGGTCAAAACTGAAAAACCATGCTTAAAAATTAAGTTCTTAACTTAAGGCAACTAATTTTTACTTCCAATTTAAAGTTACCAGTGTTATTCTTAACTCCAAGTAACTTTAATCCTCATTTAGTTTAATTATTTTAAGTTTTAATATAAAATAAGTTTATTTATATTAAAGTTCATCACATGAACAACATAAAATCAGAGTTTCAAGCAGAAATCTCTTAAACTGAATTTTTAATTAATTTTTAAAGAAATCATAATTTTCTTTAAGCTTAATTAAAAAGTAATTTTCCAGGCTAATTACCCAGGAAACCTATTAATAAAAGATACTTAAAATTTAATTTAGATATTGATAATGATAAATTCTAAGCTGTGTGAAATTTTCAAGCAAATCCATTAAGATTTGGATTTTTAATGAATTTTTGAAGTTATTACTATTTTTCCACGTAAAATAGCAATACACACAAAACCTTAAGTTTTGATAAGGTTTTGATGATTGAAACCTTAAAGTTTTAAGCTTATTTAAGCTTTTTAAGATTGATTAAGCTTTGACAGTTCTTAAAACCTTGATTCCAAGCCTGCTTGTTGGGATTTACCCTCTTGGCAGCTTGAAATTCCTGTCCAATTTAGGATAAAACCAGTTTAAACCTTAAGGTTGGATCAAAGTCTAATCTTAAAGTTTAAATAAGGTTGAAAATCCTCCAATACAGGTGGACAACCTTAATTGAATCCTTGCAGATCCAAAAAGTTGGGTACCCCAGCTCTATTTGGTCTTTTTCCTTTGTCCCACCTTTTTGCGTGGATTTTGCCCTTTTATTTATTTAAAGCCATACTATGGCCTTAAACCCTTTTAAATTGAGCTCACGCAGGATTTACATTCTGTATGGTAAATCCTTAGCCAATTCAGTAAATATACACCACACCTTAATTTTAACTAAAATTTTGGTAAAGTTGCATAAACCTTATGTAACTTTAAATTTAAGCTTAATTAAGCTTAAATTTAACAATTTTAAAAAAATGTTAAAAAGTTACATTAGTACTGTGAGATTCTTAAATCTTCTAATAACACAAGAAATAAGTGTTTTTGGGTATAACACCCTATGGGTGTACCCTAGGTTATTTTTGGTGTAGAATCCAAAAATGACATAATAATTATAACTTTGTTTATCCAAAAAAAAGTTATACTTATTTTTTATTATTTTTTATTTTAAATTCAACTAAAAAGTCTGTTTAAGACAAATTTAATTGTTTATAAAATCATTTGTGGCCTTATGGGTATGTTAAACATACCTCACAGGCTCACATTCCCTACCACCAAAAAAAAATTGTACCACAATTTTCTTTTGTAGTATACCCCCAAGTTATTTGGGGGGGTATAATCCACTGTCCAACCTCTCTACTTATACTGTTCAAGTATGTAAAGCACACAATTCAAACTTTATTGAGGAATTGGTCTTCTCTCATGTCTGAATCTTCTGAGAAACTTTTGGGAATCAGGTATCTTACTTTCTTCAACCCACTCATCTTCATGTTGTGGATTTCTGTACCTGACTAAGTATTCTCTTTCATTTTTACCCCTAAGTCTTCTTTCTTTTAAGACTTTCAGTACTTTCTTTTCCTCACTTGGTTCAAGTGGGGGTACTTCTAAGGGTGTTTCATTTCTCAAAGGAAATAATTCCTTATCACTTGATGTGTAATGCTTTACAAGACTGACGGGAAAAGTTGGGTGTTTGTTTCCTAACTCTCCTGACAGTTCTACTTGTACTGCATTTGTCCCATGGAGGGCTTTAATAATAAATGGTCCTGCAAAGGAATCTTTCAATTTCTTTGGACCTTTAATATTATTAAAGTTCAAGGTTGAAACTAGTATTAAGTCCCCTACTTTGAATTCTGGTGTCTTATGACTTTTATCCCATTTCTGCTTAGCATATTCAAAGGCATCATTCATGCTTTGATTTGCATGATGTCTCACTTTATCAAGCAGCAGCTTAAAGCTTGAAGCAGTTGGATGAATGTCAACCAAATCTTTTTTCAAAGTATCAACTGGAAGTTTGGGGTTCCATCCTTTTTCCAACATTGCAGGAGTCTTGCCTGTTGAAGCATGGATGGAGGTCTTGTAGGCTAATTCCAATGCTGGTATAAGAGTACACCAATCATGGGTAAAGCCATCAGAATCTTTAAATTCCAGGCCATAAGCACAAAATCTTCTGATCATGTCCTCAAGGGTTTGAATCATTCTTTCTGCCAGTCCATCTGTTTGTGGATGGTAGGCTGTTGAAAATGATAATTTTGTACCCAAAAGCTTATGTAGATTAGTCCATAAGGCTGATGTGAATTTTGGGTCTCTATCACTAATGATATTTTTAAAGAGACCAGTATGGGATATGACTCTGTTCCAAATTAGAAGAGCTGTATCCATAGCTGTGTCATCTTTATGGCATGGTAAAAAGATTGGTGTTTTGCTATATCTGTCCACAATAACAAGACATGCATTGTAACTTTTATCACCTCCAGGTGGTAAAGCGGTTACCCAATCCATGTGAACTACTTCCCATGGGGTACTTGGTTCTTGAATATGGATCATTAAACCAAACCTTTTACCAGTAGCTTTATTGGCTTTCTGGCATCTATCACAACTATGACAGTACTCAATGACATCTTTTCTCCAAGATGGCCACCAGGCACATGTCTTAATTCTTTCCATTGTTCTGTCTTCAGACAGATGTCCAGAATAAATGTTATCATGGCATTCTAGTAGTATTGTGTTAATCAACATTCTACTACATAGGACCATGACACATGTGTGTTTAGATCTATGATATAGTATACCATCAAACAAATGAAATCTTCCATTATCATAAGATGTTTTCCAAATATCATCCAGAGAATTAGCCAAGGCTACATCTTTACAATCTTTGTCAAGTAGAGCAGTAAGAATATGACAATTCTTATCTTGCCTGTAGCTTTCTCTAACCTCTTCAAAGAATTCTGTTCCAACATCTGTGATATTGATTCCTTCAATTGGGATTTGAGGTTCTGCACTTGTAGGAACATAGGCAGGATTATCAGGTGTATTGGGTAATGCCCATCTACTTAAGCCATCAGCATTCTTATGAATATTTCCAGCTTTATGTACTATGGTCATATTGCCTCTATACTCCTGTATAGCAATCTGCCATCTTAACATGTGTCTGTTTCGAGTCTTCATGTTAAGAAGTGATTTTACTGCATTACAATCAGTAATTACTTCAAACACACTACCATCAAGATAATAATGAAGTTTTTCCAGAGCCCAAACAAGGCAAAGGCACTCCATTTGGCTAGCTCCATATCTTGCCTCAGTAGGTTTAATTTGTCTTGAAATAAAACAAACTGGACCTTCATAAGGTTTGTCATTGACAATTTGAACTTGATGAAGAGCAGCTCCTAAACCATCACCACATGCATCAATATACAGCTTAAAAGGAAGTTTCCAGTCTGGCATCAATAATAATGGTGCATTGGTCAAGGCATACTTGATTTTATCATATGCTTGAATTCTCTCCTGTGTCATTTCAAAAACAGTTTGTTGATCACAAATTCTGTATAATGATCTGGCATGGATTGCAAAATCTTTAAGGTGTTGCCTGTAATAACTGGCAAATCCTAAGAAAGACATCATCTCTTTTTTGTTCTGGGGCATTTGTTTCAGTAAAACTGCAGCCACTTTGTTTTTGTCAACACCAAGGCTTAGTCCTGATACTACATGTCCCAGAGCTTTCAACTCATGAAACCCAAATTACATTTTTTAAGAGAAATTTTCATGTTCACTTGTAGAATTTTCTTAAGTACTAATGAAAGTCTCTCTAAATGTGATTGCCAGGTTTCTGAACAAATGATAATGTCATCAATATAAATGATTAACCATCCCTCTGATAATTCATGTGGGAATATGGTATTCATCATTCTTTGATAATGAGAGGGTGCATTTTTAATACCAAAAGGCATCCTCAAATATTCATAAATACCACAATGAGCTATTATTCTCAATAATTTCCTTGCATGAGGTGTTAAAACATTCTGATGGAAGCCTTTAAGAGCATCCATGGAAGTAATAAACTTTGCTTTGGACAATTGAGTCAAAGTCTCATGGATTCTAGGGATTGGATACCTGTCTGGCATAGTATAGGTGTTCAATGCCCTAAAATCCCCAACCATCCTTGACTTATCATTATGCCAAGTAATGATTACTGGAGTTGTGACTTCCACTTCCTCATTGTGTCCAACTTTTCTAAGAACTCCCAGTTTCATTAGTTCATGAATATGACTTTCTAATGCTTCTCTAGCCCTAGGGCTAGCTGGGTAAGCTGGTCTTCTTAATAGTGGGGGATAAGGTCTCTCCACGTTAAGCATGATATCCACTTCATGGCCTTTTATAGCCCCAAGTGGTTCATCATCAGAAGCAAAGGCTTTTTGAAATTGAAATAAAATTTCAATAAGTTCTTCCTTCATTTCTGGTGTTAATTCAGGACTAATTTGTGCTTCACTTAATTGATCTGACACAAATTTTTCTTTATTAACATTTTTTACTTGTTGAATGACAGTAATTTCTTTTCTTTCTGGAGAAAAAGCAAATTTTTGCCTTTTATTTTCCCCTATAGTGAAATATCTGTCCTTATAATTATTAATATCAATACCATGGATATTGAGATAATCATTCCCAAGTATAAAGTGTTGTGAAGTACAATTATTCATAACAACAAATTCAGCTTTCAATCTCATACTTCCTGCAGGGTGAGGAAATATTATTGTAGCTTCAAATATACCCAAAGGATGCATATTCTGGCTAGCACTGCTGAATTTTACACCTTCAATTGGCATCAACTTGTCTTGCCAATTGGTATAAATTTTGTCAAGATAATCTTTCCCAACACAAGTGCAAAAAGCACCTGAGTCAAGATGTATCTTGGCTTCTGTGTTATTTATCACAATATTAGTGATACAAGATGACCCAGCTGTATAACCTTTACCTCTGGCAGGTTTGGTTTTTTGCATTCTGGCATCTTGCACATGTATGAGATCCATACAATCATCACTGTACTGTGGTACGTGAGTATGTACTTCAGTGACCTCAAAAGAAACATTAATATTCTCTATACTAAGTTCTTCTGATGTTTCTTCTTCTTCTGAAGGTTCAGAATCACTTTCATGTAAAGCTACATCAGTTTCTTTTGTGTCTTCCGCTTTTTCTACACTTATCTCATTGACTCTTGTCTTTTTTGGACAAGTGTTTGCTAAATGAGATGTGCTTCCACATTTATGACATTTCAAAGGAGGTCTGTCATGTGGTTTATTTGGTTTTGAAATTGGTTTCCCACTAGTCTTGTTGTCTATTGGGGGTTTATACCAATTTCTTCCAATTTTTGTTCTAGTAGTGATATCCTCCATAGCATTGATATAATCTTCTGTAGAGCAAGGCTCAATACATCTGCTTCTTATAGCATGCTCAAGGTCACCACCACACTTTCTTAATATCCTTTTATGTACCATTGGTTCAGACATATCAGGATGAAGGGCAGTTAATCTGTCCTTCTGTTTAAGAAACCAAGTCATGGGCCTGTCCCTCTCAATATTAAAAATGGCTTCCTCAAAAGAATTTTCCATTCTAAATCTCCAGGAATCATTTGCCCATTTGGAAATAACTTGTTCTTTCCACCAAGGCCAGGAATGTTTTCCATGGTCTTGTCTCATTTTATAATACCATTTCTTAGCTGATTTGGTAAATAATGAGTGTAATCTGGCACTTATGTATTCATCTGGTATGTTAAAGTCTTCTTTGAACATATCAATTGTTTTCATAAATTCCATATGATTATATTCTCCTTCACCACTGAAGGTTGGCCATTCCTCTAATCTTGGAATGTCTTTGTAATTGCAAGCAGTTTCCACATCATTACTTGAAATTGTATGATGTAAATCATTATTCAAGTTAAGATCATTTCTGTCAAGAAATGGTGTGGATTGCCTTGGCAATTCATTTTTTAGTGATATATTATTAATACGTGATTGAATATCTTCTTTCAATTCAAGTCTTGCTTTATCACTTTTTTCCAATTGTTCTTGAAAAAGAGCTGCATTGTGGCCAGTTGAATTTTCCAAGTTTTGAACTTGTATTTTCAATTCTCTTAACTGTCCAGTTATAAAAGAAATTGAATTCTCATCTGGTTGATTGAGTAAGGTAACTTTATGCTCAAGTCTTTCACAAATTTGCGTCAAAGACAAAATATTTGCCTTATTAACATTTTCAAGGCCAATAATGGTTTTTTGTTGGTCTTTAACTTGTACTATCTCATTGCCCAGCTTTTGTTGGACATGATCAAATGCTTTAAATTTTGCCATAATTTCTTTATTACAAGATTCAAAGTAAGTTACAAGCTTTACAGGGTCTATTTCTTTGGAAAGGATTGGTTCAATCTTTCCTCCTCCTTGTTTTTGAATTCCATCAAAGTTCTTGCCATATTGAACACATTGTCCATGGCTGTCTTTTCCTTCTTTGGAATTCTGTAATTCTGAGGGTAGGGCTTGTTCCACTTGGGCTTTGCCTTTCCCTTTGCCTTTTGCTTGCCCTTCTGGTTGGTCTTTGGGGCTTGCTTGGGCTTGTTTGGCACTGGTTGAGGCGGATTTTTGCTGGTGGATGCTTGAGGAGCTTCCACTTGGCTGTTGTCCTTGCCCTGGGCCAACTTCTTCTTCTGGTCTTCTGATAACATGCTTTGGTTTTTCAACCAAGCTTTTATCTGTTGGACTTGTCCTTTGACAGACATTGGTGTCCAACCCAATAGAAGATCTTCTGTCTTTTCTGGCCCCATGAACTTCTTCACTTGAAGATAAGAGTTCATGGTGCCTATCCAAAGACTTGGAAGGAGTTCCCACTCTTGTTGTTTTGACGCCAGGAACCAGTTTTTCCATTGGGATTGATAAATTTCCACAGTTGCCTGTTGGAAATGGTTCAGGTCTAACAGCAATAGCAGTTATGTCAGCTTCTGGACTCTCAATAAGAGGTTCAAAGGTGCTGGCTAACCTTTGGGAACTGGTGGAAGTTCTGGCATCCTCCATTTGTGCCTCTCCTCTGGGAGGACATTCTTGCCTTTTGGATTTATGGCTGGAATGTCCTGGTCCAGATCCATTTGATTGGATGGAGTAGTTGCTTCCACTTCTAGTAGGAGTCATTTCACGTCAATTTTAATAAAAATTAGAGTAAAAGTGGATTGAATTCACCTGCAGGACCTTTAAAGGGCTCTTTGGTTATTAAACCCCTTGGTGCTGGGCTGGTTTGAATTTCAATACTGGACTCTGAGGCTTCAGAGTCTGAAGAACTTTCTCTGATGGAAGACACTAGAGAAAATTTAAAAATATAAGTTATTTTATCAAATAATAAAAATAACTTATAAACTCAACTTATTGAATAAAGTTGTTTTTATGTAATTTATGGCAAATTACGTCAACAATAAAGAAAAATGTCTAAGATAAAAAGAAAAAATGTTTTTAGTAAAGATTTTTATTTTTAAAGATTTTTTATTTGATTTATTATTTTCTTTAAAGAAATAATAATTATGCAATTAACAAGTTAATTAATCAAAATTATATTATTATTCACTTTATACTAGAATAACTCAAAGAATAAATTTCAAGTCTGTGATGTGAAAAAGCCACTAGTTAGACAAAAGAAATTTATTCCAAGTCACTCAATAGTATATTGTTTCAAACAATATTCTTAAGAAAAATAACTTTATTAATATTATAAAGATTATTTATAAGGGATAAGTCCCAAAAAAGCCAATATTAAGACAAATATGGCAATTTTACGTCAAAAAACAGTAAAATAAGGTCTAGAATATGATTTATGTCCCAAAAATTGGTTTAAAATCACGGCCAGGCCCCCAAATGTAAGGTTTGTCTATGAAACTCTTGATAATAGTAACAATATCAAGAGTACTATGACTGTCCTCAGTAGAAAAATATAATATAATGAAATATTATAACCACAAATTTAAATATAATTATTAAAAATAATTATATAAATAAATAAATTTCATTATTATTATAAAAATATAATAATAAAAAAAAATATAATAATTATAATAAATTATAATTATTCTATTATTGTTATAGTCACTGACAATTATAACAATAAGAAGTGTAAAGCTCTTAATGAGACAATTACACGTGGAAAATATAAATATTTAACCACTTATAAATAATATAAATATTATTTATAAAAAGAATTAAACACACACTGTGCAGAAATAATTCTTTATAGAATAAAATTCTATATAAAAAAACTATTACTAGATAAAAAAATATATAGAACTTTAGAGAAAACTTACTTATAAGGTTTATTTATACAACAAGTCAAATACAACAGTTATTATATTAAATAAAGATTATAAGTTAAAAACACGCCTAAAATCAATAAATTTAAAGATAAAACAACTTTTTATAATATAAATTATGATTAAAGAGTTTTTGAGAGGAATTTGTGGATTTTAAAAGATATTTAAGATGATAATTTTATATAATAAAATTTATTATAGATGATTACAACAATAATCTGAATTCTATGACTTCAATTCTTTAATTTAATAAATAAAGAATAAAAATAACTTAAGAATTACTTTTAATAATAAGATTTTATATTTAATAAAACTTTACCTGTTTAAATGTCTAATATGATTGGATTGATTATGAATTATGGACAAAAACAGTGATGAAAAGACTCTTTTTATGTCTACAGAGCAGCTCTCATGATTCATAATGGATGTAGAGGGCGTGCTCAGGTCAAAACTGAAAAACCATGCTTAAAAATTAAGTTCTTAACTTAAGGCAACTTATTTTTACTTCCAATTTAAAGTTACCAGTGTTATTCTTAACTCCAAGTAACTTTAATCCTCATTTAGTTTAATTATTTTAAGTTTTAATATAAAATAAGTTTATTTATATTAAAGTTCATCACATGAACAACATAAAATCAGAGTTTCAAGCAGAAATCTCTTAAACTGAATTTTTAATTAATTTTTAAAGAAATCATAATTTTCTTTAAGCTTAATTAAAAAGTAATTTTCCAGGCTAATTACCCAGGAAACCTATTAATAAAAGATACTTAAAATTTAATTTAGATATTGATAATGATAAATTCTAAGCTGTGTGAAATTTTCAAGCAAATCCATTAAGATTTGGATTTTTAATGAATTTTTGAAGTTATTACTATTTTTCCACGTAAAATAGCAATACACACAAAACCTTAAGTTTTGATAAGGTTTTGATGATTGAAACCTTAAAGTTTTAAGCTTATTTAAGCTTTTTAAGATTGATTAAGCTTTGACAGTTCTTAAAACCTTGATTCCAAGCCTGCTTGTTGGGATTTACCCTCTTGGCAGCTTGAAATTCCTGTCCAATTTAGGATAAAACCAGTTTAAACCTTAAGGTTGGATCAAAGTCTAATCTTAAAGTTTAAATAAGGTTGAAAATCCTCCAATACAGGTGGACAACCTTAATTGAATCCTTGCAGATCCAAAAAGTTGGGTACCCCAGCTCTATTTGGTCTTTTTCCTTTGTCCCACCTTTTTGCGTGGATTTTGCCCTTTTATTTATTTAAAGCCATACTATGGCCTTAAACCCTTTTAAATTGAGCTCACGCAGGATTTACATTCTGTATGGTAAATCCTTAGCCAATTCAGTAAATATACACCACACCTTAATTTTAACTAAAATTTTGGTAAAGTTGCATAAACCTTATGTAACTTTAAATTTAAGCTTAATTAAGCTTAAATTTAACAATTTTAAAAAAATGTTAAAAAGTTACATTAGTACTGTGAGATTCTTAAATCTTCTAATAACACAAGAAATAAGTGTTTTTGGGTATAACACCCTATGGGTGTACCCTAGGTTATTTTTGGTGTAGAATCCAAAAATGACATAATAATTATAACTTTGTTTATCCAAAAAAAAGTTATACTTATTTTTTATTATTTTTTATTTTAAATTCAACTAAAAAGTCTGTTTAAGACAAATTTAATTGTTTATAAAATCATTTGTGGCCTTATGGGTATGTTAAACATACCTCACAGGCTCACACTGCTATCAAAAACTTGTGCAAACACACACAAGATGTACAATCATTCCTGGTTACACCAACCAAAGGAATGGCATATTTACATGGGACAGCCACAAAAATGACTGTTTGCATTGACAATGCTCAGCATCCACTGATCATTGATAGTGGAGCACACTGCTCCATAGTGGCCAGAAACTATCTGGATACCCACTTCCCAAACTGGGAAAAACAGCTCTTGCCCACTAAGGCAAAGAACTTTAAAAGTGCATCAGGGAAGATGACTTCCATTGGGACAATTATCAAAGAGATAATTATACCCCACAGGAAGGGCAATATCAGACTCAATCCAGAGTTTGTAGTGCTTGATAATGCCCACATCCAAGGGTTTTTACTAGGAACAGATTACCAGAGGATGTATGGCATAGATATTTACAACAGTAAAAACAGGCACATTACCATTGGTACCAACAAGGAAAAGAAATTTTCACTTGATATATACCATATATCTTCTCAAGACCCTCTAGAGGAACTTCTGAATGAATTCAGAGAGGGACAGTTTAGCACTACCCTCACCAGTAAACAAAGACTAAGCTTACTGAAGATGCTGAGAAAGAACATACCAGCACTTGCCATTGGTGAAGAACCATTAGGCAAGATTAAAGGCCATGATATAGAGCTATATCTGGATGTGGAAAGAACTTATCCACCCAAGCTTAGGAGACCTTCTATCCAGAAAGCCTGGAAACCAGGAAAGAAATTGAGAAACACATCAATGAACTCTTGAACATGGATGTCATCAGGAAGATTGGACATAATGAAATAGTGGAAATCACCACCCCAGTCCTAATCACCTGGCATGATGGCAAGTCTAGACTGTGTGGAGACTTCAGAACTGTGAATAACTACACAAAAGCAGACAAGTACCCTATACACAGGATACCTCATGCCTTGGATAAACTGGCAAAAGCCAAATACATAACCAAAATGGATTGTATGAAAGGCTTCCACTAAAATGGAGTTAAACAAAGCTCTATGAAATTACTCTGAGTAATATGCCAATAATATGCCATATGGGCATATATGAGTATACCAGGATGCCATTTGGCATCAAAATGCACCAGCCCACTTCCAAAGGATGATGGACACAATATTTCAAGAAGAGATATTGGAAGGCTGGATGGTGGTATATATTGATGATATCATTATATACTGAGAGACATGGGAAGACCATATACAATGCATAGACAGAGTGCTAAGTAAATGTACACCCATCAACCTGAAAATTTCACTGAAAGAGTAATTTTGGCCAACAAGAGCTACTAACTCTGGGACATAAAGTTTCAGGTCTTAGTCTGGCAATTGACCAGAATAAAGTAGCAGCAGTACTGCAAAAGCCAGTACCAAAGAGCATCAAAGAGATGCAATCTTTCCTTGGGTTTGCTAGCTACTATAGAAACCACATCAAAAACTTTGCACACATAACTAGTAGCTTGTAAAAGGTATGTTCAAAAGATGTGGCTTTGGAAATAACCAAGGAAAGGAGGGATGCATATGAGAGGATCAAATATGAACTCACAAATGCACCTGTGCTCATCTTAACTGACTTTGAACTACCATTAAAGTTATATATAGATGCAGCATGCAGTCAAGGCCTAGGAGCAGCCCTTCACCAAAGAAAAATTGTGGATGGTGAACCAAGAGAAGGAGTAATATGCTACATCTCAAGGCAGCTGAAAGATTCAGAAGCCAGGTATGGGGCCACCCAGACTGAGTGTCTATTTCTAGTCTGGGCTCTAGAAAAACTCCATTATTATCTGGAGGGTGCATTCTTTGAGGTCTACACAGACTGCACAGCCTTGAAGTCCTTACTAAACATGAAGACTACAAATAGACACATGCTGAGATGGCAAATAGCCATTCAGGAGTATAGAGGGAACATGACCACCATATACAAAGAAGGTAAAAGTCATACCAATGCAGATGGCCTTAGCAGATGGCCACTGGATAATGTCAAGAGCAATCCAGCTTATGACCCTGAAGTTGCAGCCAAAATTCCTATCCATTTCATGGAAATAAATAGGAGGAAGAACTTCAGATTTTCTGAATAGGCACCAGGAAATGGTACCCCTGACAGTGGAAACACTGACTCAGAGGGGACAGAAACTCCCATATTGGGAATAAGTTCCTCTGAACTGCACAATGAATTCTTTAGTGCAGTACTAAAGTCTTATGCCAAACACAAACAGTGTGGCATACTACTACAACTCCTTCAACAAAAATACAGGAGTCCACAACTGGAATCCCAGCTGGAAGAACCCTGGTTAAGGGCCTATAAGGATAACAAGTTCTTCCTTATAGATGGCCTGCTCTACCCCAGAGAGAAACACACAAGTGCACTCACAGTGGTAGACAGAGACCACATCTCATTGATCCTGCAGGAATGCCATGACTGCCCCTATATGGGACACATGAGTGAAGACAGGACCAAAGAGAGGGTAGCAAGCACAGCTTGGTGGCCCAAGTTGGAACACGAGTTATATGAATATATTAACACTTGTGAAAGATGCCAAAAGGCAAATAGGAAACATGGGAAGAAGTATGGGTTACTTCAGCATATAGAAGAGCCTAAACACCCATGGGAAACCATCAACATGGACTTGGTTACAGGACTTGTCCCAGGAGGCAAAGAAAACTAAAATGCCTGCTTAATCATAGTTGATAGGTTCAGCAAGAGCATGAGGTGTATACCATGTCACAAAGAGGACACAGCCATGGATACTGCTCTGTTATTTTGGAATAACATCATATCTACCTGTGGAGTCCCTAAGATCATCATTAGTGATAGGGACCCAAAATTCACATCTGATTACTGGACCAACTTGTATGACATGCTTGGCACCAAGCTTGCTTTTTCCACAGCTTACCATCCACAAACAGATGGCCTAGCAGAGAGGATGATCCAAACTATGAAGGACATCCTTAGGAGGTTCTGTGCCTATGGCATGGAATACAAGGACCATGAAGGATATACCCATGACTGGGTTACCCTACTACCAGCTGTCCAACTGGCTTATAATACAAGTCAGCACTCTACCACAGGGAAAACATCTGCACTGATAGAGAAAGGGTGGAATCCCCTGTTGCCTGTGGATCACTTGAAGAAAAATCTTCTGACCATCCACCTCACAGCCAAAGACTTCCATGATATGTGGAAGAGGGCTTGTGACACAGCTGCCAAATGCATAGCTGAGGCAAAAGCATATAATAAACAGAGGTGGGACAAGACACACATGGAACCTGACTTCAAAGAAGATGACCAGGTGCTAGTGTCTACACTAAACTTTAATAGCCTTAAAGGACCCAAGAAGATGAGAGACTCATTTTTATGGCATTTAACTATCATTAGGTTGATAGGAAAGAATGCAGTGGAATTCAAACTTACAGAGGGATTTTCCAGGATGCACCCAGTCTTTCCAGTAAGCTTGGTCAAACCATACTTCCAAACAGAGGAGGATAAATTCCCCTCCAGGAAAAAGAACTCCACACCACCTGATATAGTGGAAGTGGAGGATTCTCCAGGACCTGTGAGTACAATCATCAGGGCCAGAAAGATCAGACTCAATGGAAAGGATCAAAGACAATACTTAGTCAGATTCAAACACCAAACAGCTGATAAAGACAAATGGTTGGCAGAAGATGCCATACCAGATAGGAACCTTCATCTAAGAAGATTCAGGGCCTCTAGGAGGACTGAACAGTCTCATCAATGATGAGCCTTTTTTAGAGGGAGGGTATGTCAGCCTGTGACTCAAACCAGAGCACAAGCATGATAGCCAAAATACCATAAACCAATGGTATAGCCAAGATACCACCAAAACATGGAGCTGAGCCAAATCAGCTAAAAAGGTATCAAAAGAAAGAGGAAACTAACCTTTTTCTGAAAATATAAGTCCCATCACCATAGGACAAGAAATAACAAAGTTATTCCTGCTCAAAGTTATTGCTGAGCATAAACCTTAATTTTCACCTCTCATCTAAAATCTAGAAGGAGAGGCTTAACCCCATCAAATGGGTATTTGAAATGCAGCTCTAAACCAGGGTTATCCCATGGTACCAGCCAAACTGAGATAGCACCAATATTACTGGAGTTATGGTCAATTTCAGGCCAAATAAGGGTGAACAAAACATTCACCTCTCATCTAGCTTCTACAGTTTTAGTGTGGGATACTTAAAGTGGGGTCTTTTTGGAAAGAGCACAATGAGAGATATCTGATGGTGTCATCCACTTCCCCATATCTCAACTACAGCAGAGGTTATGGGGCAAACAAGCTCAATACAGTTTTTTGCCCAAAACATGCAAATGTACAAAATCTTGTACATGGGATAACTTTGCCATATTTAATGATATCCATATCAAATGAGGTAACATTGTGAATAGCACATACAGGGATACACACTGAACCAGTTTTGAGGTTGATATCTCAAGAATTGACAAAGGTATGGCTGTTTTAAGGTCAGATTCCCACCTGCTGTCATATACAGCCTTACCATGGGATAATATCCCATAATCATGAATATGAGGTGTTGAATAGATGAAAAAGCATGTTTTTACTTCAATACCTCATATGTCAGTCAATACTGGGGTCCCATACAGTTTCTGTACAGCATTCTACGCGTCATACACGTCAGAATCAGGCTGTGAGGTCCCCAGATGAAAACCTTCACCCTGTATTGGTGAAAACTGCCCAGATGTGGTTTCTAAACCACATATGAGCCCAATACAGGCTATAAAGGCTGTTTGCAAACCACAAGCCAGTGCTAGAGAGTGAAAAATCTTCATTTCCTCTACGTGGAAAGGTCTAGCACCCTTTCCACCCCATTTCAGCATAAAAAGGAGGCTTTTCACAGCCAGAATTGTTTCCTCATCCTGCTCTTGAATAACCTACATATTAAAATGTCAAAAACAGCTTTACTCTTGGTTAATAATCAGGTATAACTATAAATCTTAATTATTGTAGTCTTTTATTATTGCAACCCAACAGATAAAGCTGCACCCAGGGCTTTCACCAGCGCTCACCACCACTATATGATATATAGTGAAGGCCTTTAAATCTTAAATCAAATCATCTTCACTCTTATAAATCTTTTTCAATTTTTTTTACCATGTCACAAATATAGTTAAAATTGTAACTAGCCTATTTACACCTTTATTGTAGTTTCATCCTGACAGAGTATCACTGTTTTTGACAGTTGTACTACATAGGAATTTAAGAGCAGCATGGGGATTCCTGTTTTGGGTAGAGAAAGGTCCCTTTTTATCCTGAAATTGGGTGAAAAAGTCCTCTAGACCATTTTATGTGGATGAAGTGAAGATTTTTCATTTCAGAGCACTGGCTTGTGGTTTCCACAAGGCCTTTATACTAATTATTGGGATCAGATGTTGTTTTGAAACCACATCTGTGCAGTTTTCACCAACACAGGGAAAGATTTTTCATCTGAGGACCACATAACCCTCTTCTGACATGCATGACAGCTGTGCAGAACCTGTATGGGACCCCATTATTAAATATACTATGAGGTATTTAAGTATAAAAAGTCATTTTCTGTTTGAAACCACGTAATATTGGTTATGGGATATTATCCCACAGTAAGGCTTTATTGGTCTAACTGTGGGAGGTTTACCTTAAAACTGCCATAGCTTTGTCAGTTTTCAGGATATTGAGCTCAAAGTTGGTTCATTGTGTAGCCCTGAATGTCCTCTACACAATTATACCTCATTTTCTTTGGGTAAAATTGAATATGGCAAATTTATGTCATGTACAAGTTTTGTTATCCACATGTATGATTTTCTCAAAATCTGTACCAAGATTTTTTGCCCCATACATTTTTTTCTAGATGAGATATGGGAAAATTATTGGCACCATCAGATAGACCTGATTGTGATCTTTCCAAAAAGACCCCACTTTGAGCATCTCACACTCAAACTGTAGAATTTAGGGCGAATCTCACGTCAATTGTTGGCGATTGACTTCACATTGCACAGTGGTCAGTATGAAATCTTGCTTCAGTTGTGTTAGTGTCCTTTTATAGTCACTGGATTCAGTGGGTCACATCATGTCTACATCAAGACAACGTCAATCGTCACATGTGTCACATGAGAATGTCACTCAAAGCTCAGACCCATTTCCACACTATTGCCAATGTTTGGGTAATTACACCTCATGGTTCTACCCAGCAGCTTGAAATGCTCATATTGGTTAATGAGAAGACTTCTGCCCCACTGCCTGGTCAAATCACCCCTTTACCATGCCTACTATCATGCTTGAGTGGCTTCTGCATCCCTGCCTAATCCTCTCCGACACTTGGCATTCTTACGCACCCGCACCCCCATCCAGATGAGACTCCAACACTGCCCTCATCACTCCTTATGCTTCCACACCCCTGCCTCATCTTCTCATTGGCTTACAATCCTTACACTGCTGCGGGGCCCTCAAGTTATGCCTCCGATGCCGACGCTGCTTACCATCCTTACGCTCGCAGTGCCCTCCCGACATGCCTCCGACGCCCCCTCACACTGGCCTGATCCTTATGCTCCTGCAGCCCCCTCAAGATGAGACTACAATGCCGCCCCCCATCTCCGCCCTCACCACCCCTGCCTTTTCTTCTCTGCTGCTTACAATTCTTACGCTCCCGCGGCGCCCTCAAGATATTCCTCTGACGCCACCCTCAACCCCCTTACGCCTAATCCTCTAACCGGCACTTACCATCCTTATGTTCAGGTATTAGATCCATATGGTATGGTGGATTGTTGGCGTACATGATGAATGCAATCACGGAAACATGCTGAGTGGCCTTCTCTGCCAACAGGTTCTGGGGGGAAATTTGTAGGTATATTCACAATGTTGTGGTTAGGGTTTAAATCATGAGAGTCACAGATTTAAACCTAATAAGTGGACTATTTAATACCCAAATTGTATCTTCTGTTTCCCCAGCCAAACCATTTTATTTCATATCATTCAAATGGAACACTTTGCTTAGTCCTTAGCTCATGAGCGTTGAATAGTTCAAAAGTTGACCTTAGTAGGTTTCTCACTAGTCAACTTTATTCAATTTCTCACAGGGAAGTGATTTCATTTGAATGATATGAAATAATTTTCAACACATCACCTGCTTGAATTTCCCGACAAATCATCTTTTGCGAATCCATGACAAGCTCAATAGATATGGATGGAAGGTTCCAAGGCTGTTGATAGGAAGGTTTCTTTTGGTCAGCTTGTGGTTTGAAAATGTATTCTTTCTATAAAATTCACTAGCTATTGAACTGATTGAGATTGATATTTAACTTCTTTTAAAATTTCCAAAACTCTCCAATATTGATATCAACTAACAAAGAATCAGTGATCTTGAACTTATTTTACTTCCACCACTTTCAGAACTCCCACCTTTTTGAATCAATTTTGATCTTTTTATTCTACAATTTTCAATTAGGTTATCAATCAACTTGTCACCATCTATTTACTTAATAAACTACCCCCGCTGTGGTATTCCATACCATTAGTGCCAGTTTCAAGCTTACCAATAAAACAAAAGAAAAAAAATGATAATAAAAAGAATTATGCAAAACAGATTTACACATTACAATTACAAATTTCAAAAAGAAATATACAATACACAGTCTCAAGATCTTATCAAAACAGTATAGTATCAAAGAATTTATCCACCTTATTGCATCATCAATAACAAATTATGCAATTAAAAGGAGTTAATCTAAATAAAGGTATATGAAGACGGACCACAGCATCAGAGCTGTATTTTCCCCACCTTGACTCAATTGAAAGAAGAAATACCTCAAGGCTATGCATAAAATTACAATATACTTTCCAAGAACAAATGCTTGCTTAGTCATAATGACACACATCAAACTTAATAGGAATGATGCAATCTCCATATTGAATGATACAATTATAAAACAGAAACACCAGCATAATTCTCTCATAACATACGTAAAAATAGAACCAAAAAATACTTTCACCACCTTCAAGAAAACACCACCAGCCAAATTAGCTCAAACACATCACATGGTTTTGATAAGAAACAGAAACACCAGCATAATTTTCTCATATATATCATATGACTAGAAGAAAGTTCAATTGTCAGGAGCTGTATTTTCTCCACTTTCTGGGAAAAAAAAAGAAAATCTCACCAGCCAAATTATCTCAAATACATCACATGATTTTAATAAGAAAAAGCACCACCAGCATAATTCTCTCAGAAAATATGTAACAAAGTCACCAAAAATGAAAATGTCACCAGCAAAATTATCTTGAAGACATCACATGATTTTGATAAGAAGCAGAAACACCAGCATAATTTTCTCATATATATCATATTACTAGAAGAAAGTTCAATTGTCAGGAGCTGTATTTTTTCCACTTTCTGGAAAAAAACAAAATCTCACCAGCCAAATTATCTCAAATACATCACATGATTTTGATAAGAAAAAAAGAACCACCAGCATAATTCTCTCAGCAAACACATTGCTACATCAAAACTACACGTCTCACCAGCTAAAGCCTCTCAGCTATGATTTTTTCTAAGTACCCTATTTTGAGAAGCTCTATGGAGGACCAACCGCTATAAATAGAGGTCCTCTCTCCCTCATTTTCCCCAGCATCATGGAACAAGTTCCCACTATCCAGGATCACAACCATCCCTGAGCTAGCAGGATATCTAGAGTAGTAGTAGTAGTGTTTTAGTAGTAAAAAAAAGCTTGATAGCCTTGCTCAGTAGCTTAGTATTGTCAAAGAATAAGTAGTATTAACATATTAAAAAGCTCCGTAGCCTTGCTCAGTAGCTTAGTGTTTTCAAATAATAGTAGTATAACAATAGTGAAAAGCTCAGAAGCTTAGTATTATTAAGAGAAAAGAAGTAGTGATATCAACTTAACATAAAAAATATAAAAAAAAAGAATATCCAGTAGTCTTTTTATTAGTATTAATATATATAAAATCATTATAATCAAAATAAAACCAAAAAAAATATTCTTATTAGTTCTATTAAATTACAAAAAAAAAATAATATTATCATTACTTTTATCAAAATAATAATAAAAATTCTTAGCTTTTACTGTATCAGAAATTTTAGTTTTTTTTTAAAATCAGAGTTTTACTGAAGTGTTATCGATAGGTCTGATTTAGAGACTGCTGATAAGTCTTCTTTATCTGTTTAAGCCACAAATCTTATTTTATTTTGTGATTCTCTGTAGGCTGACTATTCAGTATTATTTAGAGGGGCAGCTAATACACCTTAGCACCCATGGTTATTGGACAATTCTGAAGTTCAAAACAGACTTACCAATAATTTCCCCCTCAAGGTACTGCCTTATTTTATCCCACACCAAAAGGAGTTCCCACACCGCTATGCCCCAAACCCTGTCAAATTCAACTGAATTTCATGAACAAACAACTTCAGCCCCAGAGAGTGTAAGTGAAATCTGTGATATGGCCAGTAGTTGTGAATTAGGAATTGAAGTACAGAGCCAGTCACATGAAGATAATCAAGATCCACAAGTTCTTCCAGAATGTGAGTATGCGTCCATCTTGAATATTTAAAATCTCTCAAAACCTGATATTGTGTCATAGCCTTTATTTCAGCTCAGCCTCCAAGCTCTCAAAAACCCTGGGCAAGATGACTTAATTTTCAGTGGGGAGGTGGAAATTATATCCAAGGAACAATTTGTCTCCAACATTGCTCAAAAAATCCCAAGGCTCAAAAAAGTTCAAAATGATAGTGAAATTCCTGGTTATGTGCATCAAAAGATTGCTGAAGCAATGAACCTCCTCAAAAAGGATTTGAGCCATAAGTCCATTACTAATTCAATACAAAAACATCAAAATGTCTGCTTACAATATATGGGCAGGTGTGGAGGTGGGAGAATCTCTACCTGAAGGATCTTGAGTGGTAATTGGATTTCCAGGCAAAGGATTGGGAAAAAGACAAAATATACATGCCACCAAAAAAACCAACAAAGAATGCTGTACCTTTGAAGTTGCAAAAGATTTCTGGTATCAGGGTAATGAAATGATCAATGTTGAAGTGGGCCATATTGATAATCAACCTCCGCATACTGAAAGCCCCCCCATACTCAATGAAACAATCCATGATGAACCTTCACATACTGAAAGCCCCCCCATACTCAATGAAAAACTCCATGATGAAACCCCTCCTGCCTCTCCTCAAAATATTCAAGCCTTTCAAGAAAGGGAGACAATTAAACATGATACAATGGGACAAGATATGACTGATATAATTCCTGACCCTGAGCTCAAAGTATCATCCTCTGCTAATTTTCAAGGAATATTTTTATCCCACATGGAAGAGTTTGAAGACATTTTGAATTATCATTCCAATATTACTCAAAAATAATGGAAAAGGGTGCTTGATAACATCAATAGGATTTACAAAAATTGATGGAACAATTTACCAACAAAGGATGCTCATACATTCCTGGCCGTCGGTATTAAGGTGATCAGTAACCAAGAGGTTAAAATGTTGGCCTGGTTTGAGGACCTTGAGATGGCAGGTGAGTTTTATCTTTGTGCATGAAACGTGATTATTGGCTGTTGACTGGTGATATAAATTGCAATATACAGGGTTAGATTTTTTTAAGCCAACAGAAACAGAAGCATTTTTTGATAAAAACATTTGGAATCTCAAATTGATGAAGGAATCATTTAAACCTCCAGATAATCTCCCGAAATCTGAACACTCCTTCTTCAAAATGGTTCAGAGCCTTCATTACCCCACCAATCCAGTCAAACATTTTTGGGAAAATGTCATGTTTGAATCAATTAGTTTTGTCTCATACAATGTGATTGCACCCAAACCATATGTGGAACCAACATCAAATTCAACTGATCCTCTTGGCTTTGAACGGGGAGCAGTTGAATAAATTGCCTCCTGCTTGAGTAAATCAAAGCAACGTGCAACACAGCTTAGCATTGAAGGTGGCAGGGCTGACAATGAAATATCAACAGAGCCGCACAAGAACCTGGAGGATCTAATGAATACAGTTATCCATTTGATGATTGCGTACAACATGGTATGTGCACATACAGAGGTTGAAGTCCATGGCATCAAAGGCAAACTCACAAGCTTGAAAAAATGAGGCCATCAAAGATCTTTTGACATGTCATAGGAATCCTGGAATAAATTGAATTTGCTATGGTATATTAGCAGCTTTCTGTGTGGCAGGGGTTTGTGGTTTGATGGTATGCTCAGATGAGTGGAGAACAAGCTCAGTTAAAAGGGCTTTACAGCTCATTGAAATTTCCGAAAAACTTTCAGAGGGTAAAAATCTAGTGGAGCCGGTGTGGCTATGTAATAATAAGTATATATGTAATTTACTGAAAAAAAGTTTCTTCTCATCAGAGTCTTTTAACCCCACCGTACCTCTTAGATTTGAATTTGCACAATGCTTGGTATTAGACTTTGGTGATGCCTGGGTGGCAAAGCGCGGTCTTGGTTCAAGTGATGAGGTCACATCGACTGTACCCAGGTCAGCTAAACTTACAACCAGGGTTGACCTGTGTTAGATTAGCTTTGTACTAGATAGATTGTAATTGAATTTTGCAAAGTTATTTTTGAATTTAATAATCATGACTACCTATCGTACTACTGCCCGGATGCCACAGTATGAATAGCAATAATAATTGTATGGAGGCATTCCTCCATACACCATTGAAAATACTCCGAAAAGATGCAAACTGAGTCAGCCATTTGTACCCACAATTAGCACACATGGGGCATTGCAGGAAGTGGGTTTTATTACTTCCCGCCAGCCCATAATAGGCCAAATGCTAGGCTAATTGGGTGTACCCAGCAGGGTGCATATTGCATTTGCGCATGCTTGAAATATTCAACATGGGTAGATTGGAAAGTGATTGAATGGGAACATTAATATATCAAATTGAATAATGCACTATCCACTGCAGCTTTCAGGTTCAGGTACTTGAGATCGTGAATTTGCAAAGGTCAGGTGTGATCTTTCATTTTTAGCTGCAATTAAAAAAGATTCATCAACTGAAATCAAATTTAGGTGATATTGATAATTCAGTAATCATTTGGTTTCATTTCATTTTCCGCTGCAAGGATGCCACACACAAAAAAGGGACCTTGCGGGAAAGCATTGGGGTGAGGAAGGAAAGTGTGAGTGGCTCGCTTATTCTCAGCGTATATACTTCCGCATTTATGTGGCACCCTCATTGGGCCCCATGGAAGAAAATTGGCTTTAGCCCGTTCAGATTGTGCCAATGTCATGTTGGCTCCAGCAGGGAAGTCAAAGGATGTGTGCCGAATAAAGCTCCTTGGGCATTGGGTACCATTCTGGACTCAAAAGGCCTTAGGTTCAAATGGGTGGAAGCAGTATCTGATTATCTTGTCTGCTTCAACACAAAGTGATCCCTCAACCACTTGGGAATAGTGGGACATCCTGAAAGAATAAGCTTTTTTCCTCCACTCGACCGACAGCACAAATATCAATGCCAGTATCAGCAAATATGGCCCCAAGTGAAATTCAGACGGTGGTGGAGGTCAATCAGATGAAACCCATTTACTTCAGCTGCATGGAAATTTTCTCTTCAACCAGATTACTCATTGCCCTTATTAAATTCAGACCATTTACAAAAATGAGTGAAGTAGAGGTCAATCAATGGGATGAATTATCACAATTCTTATTTTGCAAAAGAAGATTCACCAACCTGATTGCAACAAATAGGGTGTTACTGGAGGGATTTATGTTGGCGATTGGGTGGCGCAAATGGACCACAAAGAATGAAGAATTTAGTCTGTATGGAAGTCTTGGCAAAATTGAAAACTCAAAAGATGAATGGCGGAACCAAGGTGCAAGTCTTAGCTCGGTGGGTTGCATTCTAGGTGAATCCTTACAATATGTTGGGGATAATTTATTTCAGAAGATTCAAAATTGCTACAAGTCACTGAAGGCTCTGTCTTTTGATGAGGTAAACTATGAAGCCAATATTCCCACAAATGAGGGTGCATTCAAGTTTGCTTCCGCACTCACATTCACCATTAATGGATTCAAAAACTCACCTCATCTTGATAAGGATGCATCGCTGTATGCTTTAGGATGGTGGTTTCAAGCTGATAAGCGGACCGGCCAAATTCAAAGAGATGCATCAAAGCGGTGTACAGGGGCAAAATTGATTTTCCCAAATGAGCATTTTTTGATTGATCTATCCGAATGTCATGGCCTCATTGAGGTAGTGTGGGCCAGTAGTACATTTGCTCATTATAATGATCCAGCACAACACTAGTGGGTATGTCCGCGCAATGCTCAAAGAGGTTAGCAAAAACAATGTGGCAAAAAACCACGGCTATTATGAGATTGGCAAGGGAGCGGGCTATCAAATCAGGGATGGTAATAAAATCTCATCCCAATTCAAAGAATGAGGAGATTTGCATGTGTGTCGGAATTGCAGTGTGATTGGTAAATAATGGTGGGGTAAGGCAGAGAGGACAATATACACCAGGATTGGATTGTTATTTAAAGTGGCATGCCATTGTACGCTTGTCCTGGTTTGTTGCTCTTGTCTGGGATCCCAATACTTCACACGTGAATCCTTACGCTCGTGCAGGTTTCCAATAGTTCAAACAATTGCTTATGCCAGGGCAGGCTGCCAACGGTTCACATGCAAATCATTACGCTTGTACAAGCTCCCGACAATTCAAATAACTTCCTACAGCAATGCAGGCTCCTGAAGCCTCCCATGCGAATCGTTATGTTGTGCAGGTTCCCGACAATTTAAGTGTTTCCTTACGCCGGTGCAGGCTTCCAATAATTCACACACAAATCCTGGGATTGTGCAGTTTCCTGACAATTCAAACAATTCCTTATGCCAGTGCAGGCTTCCAACAATTCACATTCAAATCCTTACGCTTGTGAAGGTTCTGACAGTTCTAAAGATTCCTTGCGCCTGTGCAGGCTTCTGACAATTCACACACAAATCCTCAAGCTTGTGAAGGTTCTCAACAATTCAAATAATTACTTATGCTGGTGCAGGCTTCTGACAATTCACACGCGACTCCCGCCGCTGGTGAAATGTGAGCCTTTGAGATATGACCCCATATCCAATAAGGTCACAAAAAAGACTAAGAATAATTATACCTTTAATATAACTATATTAAAATTACTTAGAATAATTATACATTAAAAATAATTACTTAAATATACAAAAAATACCATAAATTGGTACAAAAGTTGGTTTAACTTAAAAACCAATTAATCAACATGTAAAATAAATTATACCATTGGATTCCTCATGGAAAAATACACATATGCCATTTTTATGGCATATCTGTAAAGCCAATATTTAATGAATTATAAGGTATAATACCTTATAAAAACCAGAAAACCTTATTTATCTCAAGAACTAATGAAACAACATGTGAAATAAATTGTACCAGTGGATTCCCCACAAAAATCTACACATAAAACAATTAATAAGCTAATTTCCAAAGTCAATACTTAAGGAATTAACCTGAATATATGCACTTTTTTGGTCAACACATATATTCAAGGATCATAGCTAATATCTCCTAAACTATACATGATAGAATGATGAACCAAAAGTAAAGTTACCACGTAATTCCTGTAAGAACACAGATATGAACGTTATTTTACAAATTATAAACAAGGTTAAAACCTATGATGAAATATTGATAAAAATCAACAGAGCTGTTGACCACTTTGTTGTGAAAGTAGTCCAAACTTAAAAAAAAGTATACAGTTGGACTCTACTAGTTCATTCGTGAAGAATGATGTAATTTTTATTATTAAATTCAGGGTATAACCCCCTGAAATCAAGGTTTGAAGTTTAAAATATTGAATTTTGACAGAAAAGATGAGTTACAAGAAAAATCATCAAAATTAGAGTTTTGATGATGTAATGAAAAGCTCTTGGCAGAATAATAAGGTTATGCCAGGCTATCAGAATTCACTCTCTAAATTGCTGTAGCCTGTAAATCTTAAAAGTTATTGAAGATCAAAGTTTGAGCTTAAATTGAGCAGTTATGATCACCTACTGTAACCTTAAATTAAGTTTAACAGTCATAAGAGTGATAAAATTGGTGAATACTATTGGTTTATGATTAAAACTAATAAAATCCACAAAATTTGGGGTTCTGCCAAGCCTCTGATGTCATCAAACTTAGAGTTATAGTGATAACTCTAAATAATGGTGTAATAATGATGTAATATGGTTTGATCATGATGTAATCACCCTCAAACCTTAAAATATTGATCAATTCCAGTGGATATGATCAGTACACGTCTACTAGAAGCCTTTTGGACTCTAGGAGGGAGGTATTTACTATAAATAGAGCTCTTTCTACTCTATTTTCCCCTCAGACGCATCAAAAACATTAAATCAATTAAATCAAAGGTAATTTCTTTATTCTTTATATATAAAAAGTATTATATTATTAAAGACTAACAACCACCTTGCTATAATCATCTATTTTGACGTGATTAAATCATTTATTTAATTGTTTTTGTTAAAAAATCTCTCTAAAACTCATTCCCACGTAAAAATCCAGAATAATTTGTAATTTTCTTTATTTTTATTGTAAATACAATTTGAAAAGGTTGTATTTATATTTTTTGGCCTAAAATATTTCAAAATTATTATATTAAGTGTTAAAAGTAGGTTTTTTTCTCTTATTATAATAATTTCTCTATTATTACTCTCTTAATAATTCTTTAATTAATATAAATAGTATTTATATTAATTCATAACTTTAATATTAGTAATATTATTGTTATTAATTGTTTTTTATTAATAAAAAGCAATTTTTTACGCCTTTATTATTTGTTGGTAACAATAATAAAGAGCTTTTTAAATATATTAATTATTTTATATTAATATATTTATTTATTATATTATATTTTCGTAATATAAATTATATTATTATATTTATTTAATAATATAATTATTTTACGCCATAATAATAATAATTATTTATTATTATTATATTTTTAATCTTATTTATTCAATTCACAAGGACATTCAGAGTACAATAAGTAATAAATTAGTAATTTTTACTTATTGTTTCATAGTTAAACCTTACATTTGGGGTCCTGGCCGTGATATTTACTTAAAAGACCTTTAAAAAGATTCTAATTGGGTTTATCCAATAATAAATTATATTTATAATCATAAAATTATATAATAAATTTATATTTTATTGATTTTAAAAGCTATTGAGGCATTTGGAAAGCAATTGTACTGTCTTACACGTGGTTTTTCACATCCTTAGACTTGGAAGAACTCCCTTTGAGTGACTCTAGTGATTGAAAGAGATATTTTATAAATTAAAAATAATTTTATTATAATTTAATTTTATAAGAATCTTATTCATTTTTTATTTTATTCTTTAAAAAAAAAATATAAAAAAAAATATATATTAAATAATATTAAAAACCAATAAAAAAGTTATTTTTATTCATTTTTATTCATTTCTTTATTTATTTCAATTTTTCAAAGATATAAAAGCAATTTCTACGTGGAAAATTGCCATATCTTGCCAAAAATAACACTTCTTATAAAAAGACTTATATTTGTTTGGCTTTTTTAGTGTTTGAAGATAACCCAACAGAAGACAACCAAGCTACTGTTGAGAGATTGGTGGAAGAAACTTGTCAAAGTTCTCCAACACCAGTTATCACTAAAAGAAAGAAAGCTAAGAAATTAGACTTTCCAGGACCCACCATTCAAGACTCTGAAGGTGAGCACCTCTTTTATAATTGCCATAAAATAAAATTTAATTCTAAAATACTTTTATTTATCTTATTCTTTAAATTACGACTACCAGAAGAGGTTCCCAATACTCCATCCAATCAGATGGAGCTGGACTCAGAGGTAGAACTGATCCCTCAAAAGGGAAAAGAAAGGGCAATATCCCCAGTGGAACAGAATCCACACAAGGAAGTGCCTTATCCCAAAGGCAAGTCCCAGAAATGCCCATGATATCTGAGCCTGAATTGGAACTAAGTATGAGTAACTCAAACAGGTACAAATCACATTCAGAGGGCTCAAATAGACATATACATGAGCCAGTACAAGCAGTATTGCACAGTGTACAAGGACAAAGATTGGGAAATGTTGCCTCAAATACACCAAGGAGTGATGAACTCCTGGCACATCCTGAAAAAGTTCCTCAAAGAGGAGGAGATAGTGAAATACTCCAATGGATGGAATCCACTGTCATCCAAACCTCAAATCAAAAAAATCAAGGATTACCATGCCAAAAAGAGGGAGGCAACCAAGGAAGAAGCCCCAGTAGCTTCTACCAGCAAGCCCCAAGCCAACCCACTTCCCCAAGAAGGGAAGAAGAACAAGAAAAAGCATTGGAGGAAACCATATTCCCCAAGCTACAGAATCCCAAGAATCCAAAAGGATGCCATGGACAATGTTTTCAACATGGCCAGAACCTTGATGGAATTCAAGGACAAGGAAGAGAAAAGAATGAGACAACCTCATTTCCCAAAGAAATAATCTTGTCCAAAGATGTTGTAAATACTTTAACAGAAATTAAAAATAGTATATTACCTCTAAAAGAAATTAAAGATAGTTTATTATCACTACAAGAAATAAATAACAATTTATCTTCTTTAACAAAAATTGTTGTGCAAAACAAGAAAGAAATTGACAACATTAAGTTTATTGTTGAAAATAATAAACCAAAGAATTTAATTGACAATACTCAAAAATTAATACAAGGACAATAAGAATTGTATAAATACATAAAAGATATCAAAGACAAGACTTTGACAATCAATTATGATGTGAGTATTGAAAATCTTACAGAAAAATTAAATAAATTAAGTATTTCTGTAGAAAAATTTAAAGAAAAAAATTCATCACACCAAAAAATACTTTTGGACCATGTGGAAAAAAGTGATGAAGCAAGAATGCATCTGAAAGATGATATTCAGAGTGAAATAAGGCTTATTACTGAAAAAATGGACAAAATTAATGAGGCTAATTTAAATATGCCAAAGTTATCAACACCATTTTCTCATATAAGAAGCCCTGTTAAAACAAAAGAGGAATTGTCAAATCCCTTCATAACAGACTTGAGTCACCAAGATAATAACCAAGTCTTAATGAAGGAAACACCTCAGCTGAAAGAATGGCCAACATTCACAGGAGAAGGTGAATATGACCACATGTCATTTATTAAAACAATTGACATGTTACAAGAAGACTATGCAATACCAGATGAATTAATCACTGCAAGATTACATTCATTGTTTGAGAAATCTGCAAAGAGATGGTATTATGGCATAAGACAAACAAATGGTAAAAATACCTGGTCTTGGTGGAAACAAGAAATAATCACCAAGTGGGCAAATGATGCCTGGAGGTATAAGATAGAAAATGCATTTGAAAAATCTTTCTTTGACCCAGAGAAAGACAAACCTTTAACTTGGTTCTTAAAACAAGTTGAAAGGCTTAATGCACTGTACCCAGAAATTTCACAGAAGATGGTGCATATGAAAATACTTAAAAAATGTTGAGGGGAACTAGAACATGCCCTAAGAAGCAGGTGTATAGAACCATGCTCCACAGAAGAGTATATAAATGCACTAGAAGATATAGTAACAAGAACAAAGATTGGCAGGACTTGGAAAAAATTGGACATTAAAAGCCCAAATAAACCATTTATCAAAAAAGATAAATCAAAAGAATCCTTTAAGCCCAATACATCCAACAATAATGAGCAAAGAAAATGCCATAAATGTGGAGGTATTGGACACTTAGCCAATAATTGCCTTAAAAAAGCAAAGATTAATGAAATTGTGGAAACAGAAAGCCACAATGACAAAGAAGAGGAATCTGACTCTGAAAAAGAGACAGAAGAGTCAGAAAGCTCTGAAAGTGATGAAATCAATATAATTAATGCACAAATTAATAATATTGATATAATTTATGAAGTACTGGATGTTAATTCAAACTTACCACAAGTTGGAACATCTGACACAAACCTGACAAACATACAAGATGCCAAAATGTATAGGACCAAACCTGCAAGAGGAATGCGATATACAGCTGGAAAATCAAGTATAAGTATTGTTATGGTTGATAACCAAGAAGGAAAAGTTAACTTGGATACAGGAGCATATTGCACTTGTGTTGGCAAAAGTTATTTAAAAACCATTGTCCCAAACTGGCAAGAAAAACTTATGCCAATACAAGGTGTCAAATTTAGTAGTGCAAGTGAAAGCATGAAGCCCTTTGGAATAATTGATTTAACACTAATTTTTCCTCATCCCTCACAATGTGTCAGAATCAAAGTAGAGTTTGTAGTAATGGACAACTGTACTAGTAATCATTTCATACTTGGGAATGACTACTTATCAATCTATGGTATAGATATCTCCAACCAAAAAGATAGATATTTTACCATAGGAGATAACAAAAGACAAAAGTTTAGCTTCTTAAATAACAAAAAACAAATCACAGTTATTAAGAAGGAAGAAAAAATTACAGAAAAGGAACTTTTTATATCTGAACAACTTAAAGAAGCAGAATTCAATCAAGAATTAACAGAAAAAATGAAAGAAAAATTGATTGACCTCTTATTTAAGTATAAAAATGCCTTTGCAACTGACAAAGAGCCACTAGGTGCCATAATTGGACATGAAGTGGATATAATTCTTAATGTAGAAAAGCCTTACCCACCTTTATTAAGAAGACCTGCTTATCCAGCCAGTCCAAGGGCTAGAGAAGCCTTAGAGGTGCACATTAAAGAATTAATGGACCTTGGAGTATTAAGAAAGTTTGGACATAATGAACAAGTAGAAGTTACTACACCTGTCATTATAACTTGGCATAATGGAAAATCAAGAATGGTTGGAGACTTCAGAGCCCTGAACACCTATACCATTCCAGACAGATATCCAATACCTAGAATCCATGAGACATTGACCCAATTGTCACAAGCTAAGTTCATCACAGCTATGGATGCTCTTAAAGGTTTTCATCAAAATGTCTTAACAGACAATGCCAAGAAACTACTAAGAATAATGGTCCATTGTGGAATTTTTGAATACTTAAGAATGCCATTTGGGATAAAAAATGCACCTTCCCATTATCAAAGAATGATGAATACCATATTTCCTGAAGACTTATCAGAAGGATGGTTAATTATCTATATTGATGATATTATAGTTTGCTCAGAAACTTGGGAAAATCACCTTACAAGACTAGAAAGGGTACTACAGAAAATAGTCCAAGTGAATATTAAAATTTCCTTGAAAAAATGTCATTTTGCATATAGTGAATTAAAAGCACTAGGACATGTTGTATCTGGACTGAGTCTAGGCATAGACAAAAATAAAGTAGCAGCAGTACTACTTAAACCAATGGCTCAAACCAAAAAAGAAATGCAATCATTTCTAGGATTTGCTGGTTACTATAGACAGCATATAAAGGACTTTGCAAAAATTGCCAAATCCTTATATAAATTATGTGACCAACATACAGTTTATGAAATGACTGAAGAAAGGGTCAAGGCATATGAAGAATTGAAAAGCTCCTTAACAAATGCCCCATTTCTTCTAATTCCAGATTGGAAACTACCCTTCAAACTGTACATTGATGCTTGTGGAGAGGGACTAGGTGCTGCACTTCACCAAACACAAATTATCAATGATAAACCAGTGGAAGGACCAATTTGTTTCATTTCAAGGCAAATAAAGCCAACAGAAGCAAGGTATGGAGCAAGCCAAATGGAATGCTTATGCCTAGTGTGGGATTTAGAAAAACTGCATTATTATTTGGATGGCACAGTATTTGATGTAATCACAGACTGTAATGCTGTGAAATCACTATTAAATATGAAGACTCCAAATAGACATATGCTGAGATGGCAAATTGCTATCCAAGAATATAGAGGAAATATGACTATTGCTCATAAATCTGGAAATATTCATAAAAATGCAGATGGTCTCAGCAGATGGGCTCTAGAAAATACTCCTGACAATCCAGCATGGGTACCACAAGAAGAGTACCATATAGAAGGAATATGTGTTACAGACATTGGCACAGAATTCTTTAACCAAGCTAAAGAAAGCTATAAGACAGACAAAAATTGCCATATCTTAAGCCAACTTCTAATGAAAGACTGCAAAGATCCATCACTTTCATCAAAACTAGATGAAATATGGAAAAAGGCATATGATGAAGGAAGATTCCACCTCCTTGATGGAATCCTTTACCATAGAACAAAACACACATGTGTTATGGCCTTAACAGACAGAACACTAATAAACACTATTTTACATGAGTGTCATGATAATGGTGCATCTGGACATCTCTCAGAAGATAGGACACTAGAGAGGGTGAAAACCTGCTCTTGGTGGCCAAATTGGAAGAAAGATGTTGCAGAGTACTGCCAAACCTGTGACAGATGTCAAAAAGCCAACAGAGCCACAGGAAAGAAATTTGGAATGATGATCCAAATCCAAGAACCAAAATCCCCATGGGAAATAGTTCATATGGATTGGGTAACAGCCTTACCTCCAGGAGGAGACAGGAGTTATAATGCATGCCTAGTGTTAGTTGACAGGTACAGTAAAACTCCCATGTTCTTACCATGTCATAAAGATGACACAGCTATGGATACAGCCATAATGATATGGAATAAAGTCATTAGCCACACAGGCTTATTCCAAAATATTATAAGTGACAGAGACCCAAATTTCACTTCAGCATTATGGACAAATCTCCATAACTTGTTTGGGACAAAGTTATCATTCTCAACAGCTTATCATCCTCAAACTGATGGTTTAGCAGAAAGAATGATACAGACCCTAGAGGATATGATCAGAAGATTCTGTGCTTATGGGCTAGAATTCAAAGATTCTGATGGTTTTACCCATGATTGGTGTACACTAATACCAGCACTTGAACTGGCATATAAGACATCAATCCATTCTTCCACTGGCAAAACACCAGCAATGCTAGAGAAAGGTTGGAATCCAAGACTTCCTTATGATACCCTCAAAAAGGACTTAGTGGACATACATCCGACAGCAAGCAGTTTTAAGATAATGCTTGACAAGGCAAGGCACCATGCAAATAGATGTATGCAAGACTCTTTTAAATATGGAAAAGAAAAATGGGATAAAAGTCATAAGCCACCTGATTTCAAAATAGGAGACTTGGTCTTAGTATCAACCCTTAATTTCAATAACATAAAAGGCCCAAAGAAATTGAAAGATTCCTTTGCAGGACCATTTATGATAAAAGCACTTCATGGACCCAATGCTGTGCAATTAGAACTCACAGGTGAACTAATGAACAAACACCCAGCTTTCCCTGTAAGTCTGATAAAACCTTACAGTTCAAGTGACAAGGAGTTATTTCCACTAAGAAATAAACCCCCACTTGAGATTCCCCCCTTGGAAGAAGGAGAGGAAAAGAAAATAGTAAAAGTCCTTAAAGAAAGAAGGACAAGAAACAAAAAAGAAAGGGAATACCTTGTAAGGTATAGAAATTCAACTCAAGAAGATGAATGGCTACTTGAGAAAGATATAACAAATGCTGATAAGCTACTAAGAAGGTTCAGACATGAAAGAAAGCCTGAAAAATAGAAAAGCTAAGCATTATTGAGCTTCAAGACTAACAAAGTCTATTGAAGAGGTAGGACAGTGGATGATACCCTAATCACACATATCAGATTGTGGTACAATCTTTTGTGGTGGTAGGGAATGTGAGCCTTTGAGATATGACCACATATCCAATAAGGTCACAAAAAAGACTAAGAATAATTATACCTTTAATATAACTATATTAAAATTACTTAGAATAATTATACATTAAAAATAATTACTTAAATATACAAAAAATACCATAAATTGGTACAAAAATTGGTTTAACTTAAAAACCAATTAATCAACATGTAAAATAAATTATACCATTGGATTCCTCATGGAAAAATACACATATGCCATTTTTATGGCATATCTGTAAAGCCAATATTTAATGAATTATAAGATATAATACCTTATAAAAACCAGAAAACCTTATTTATCTCAAGAACTAATGAAACAACATGTGAAATAAATTGTACCAGTGGATTCCCCACAAAAATCTACACATAAAACAATTAATAAGCTAATTTCCAAAGTCAATACTTAAGGAATTAACCTGAATATATGCACTTTTTTGGTCAACGCATATATTCAAGGATCATAGCTAATATCTCCTAAACTATACATGATAGAATGATGAACCAAAAATAAAGTTACCACGTAATTCCTGTAAGAACACAGATATGAACGTTATTTTACAAATTATAAACAAGGTTAAAACCTATGATGAAATATTGATAAAAATCAACAGAGCTGTTGACCACTTTGTTGTGAAAGTAGTCCAAACTTAAAAAAAAGTATACAGTTGGACTCTACTAGTTCATTCGTGAAGAATGATGTAATTTTTATTATTAAATTCAGGGTATAACCCCCTGAAATCAAGGTTTGAAGTTTAAAATATTGAATTTTGACAGAAAAGATGAGTTACAAGAAAAATCATCAAAATTAGAGTTTTGATGATGTAATGAAAAGCTCTTGGCAGAATAATAAGGTTATGCCAGGCTATCAGAATTCACTCTCTAAATTGCTGTAGCCTGTAAATCTTAAAAGTTATTGAAGATCAAAGTTTGAGCTTAAATTGAGCAGTTATGATCACCTACTGTAACCTTAAATTAAGTTTAACAGTCATAAGAGTGATAAAATTGGTGAATACTATTGGTTTATGATTAAAACTAATAAAATCCACAAAATTTGGGGTTCTGCCAAGCCTCTGATTTCATCAAACTTAGAGTTATAGTGATAACTCTAAATAATGGTGTAATAATGATGTAATATGGTTTGATCATGATGTAATCACCCTCAAACCTTAAAATATTGATCAATTCCAGTGGATATGATCAGTACACGTCTACTAGAAGCCTTTTGGACTCTAGGAGGGAGGTATTTACTATAAATAGAGCTCTTTCTACTCTATTTTCCCCTCAGACGCATCAAAAACATTAAATCAATTAAATCAAAGGTAATTTCTTTATTCTTTATATATAAAAAGTATTATATTATTAAAGACTAAAGACCACCTTTCTATAATCATCTATTTTGACGTGATTAAATCATTTATTTAATTGTTTTTGTTAAAAAATCTCTCTAAAACTCATTCCCACGTAAAAATCCAGAATAATTTGTAATTTTCTTTATTTTTATTGTAAATACAATTTGAAAAGGTTGTATTTATATTTTTTGGCCTAAAATATTTCAAAATTATTATATTAAGTGTTAAAAGTAGGTTATTTTCTCTTATTATAATAATTTCTCTATTATTACTCTCTTAATAATTCTTTAATTAATATAAATAGTATTTATATTAATTCATAACTTTAATATTAGTAATATTATTGTTATTAATTGTTTTTTATTAATAAAAAGCAATTTTTTACGCCTTTATTATTTGTTGGTAACAATAATAAAGAGCTTTTTAAATATATTAATTATTTTATATTAATATATTTATTTATTATATTATATTTTCATAATATAAATTATATTATTATATTTATTTAATAATATAATTATTTTACGCCATAATAATAATAATTATTTATTATTATTATATTTTTAATCTTATTTATTCAATTAATAAGGAAATTCAGAGTACAATAAGTAATAAATTAGTAATTTTTACTTATTGTTTCATAGTCAAACCTTACATCAAGGCTCCTGACAATTCAAAAAATTCAACACATGACTAAGATTAATATCATGTGACCATAGGAAAGGCAATGTCTCATTAATCTGCAGTGGATTACTCACATGCAGGGAACACCCACATTTTTACAGTTAAGATCTGATATGGTTGTCACCCATATCAGAAGAAAATATAGGAGGCCGTAATGGTGACTATTTGCGCATTTTTGGCAAAAGAGGTTCAAACCAAGAAATATTGACTGAAAGATTTGGTGGGGCACTTACAAAAATTAATATCACACAATAGGTGATTTGCACAAATGGACAAAAAGGAGAATCTCACGGGAAGAAATAATATAACAAAAATGGAAAAAAGCATGTATTGATTACAAAAAACTAATTTAAAAGAGTGTATTACAAAATTGAATAAGAGGAGAAAGATTTTTTTTTATTTTTTATTTTTTGAGAAATCTTGAGACTATCCAGGTAATGTCCTCCTTTGGATAAGCCTCCAGTGCCTGGCCAAGGAGGCTGTTTAGTTCCTCCTGGGTTTCTTGGTGCATCTAATTTCAATGAGTTGCATCCACAAAAGGAATCATGTGGAGCAAGTGGCAATGCTCCAACAAGATTCAGTTGATTGATTTGTGGAAAATGGCTTGAGGAATAATCAAAGTCAGTTGTAAGTCAGTAAATTCCTGGTGAGCGTCACCATGGGAATGAGGGGAAGGTGGCAGAAGGGGGTGGGGGGTTGCAATGGGTGTATCATTGATGAAGATTACAGAGCGGGGAGTAGCGGGACTAGCTGGATATGGTCAAAGGAGGGGTGAGGAAAAGCTGATAGGAGTAAAGAAAGAGAAGTGGTGACTTACCAAAAGGTTCCTCCATGGATTGCATTGGAGCCACCTCAGGCTCTGGCTCACGAGCCGGAATGTCCTCAGGCGGTTTGGAGGATGGACTTGGGCCAGGAATAGCTGGCTCATTGTGTTGGGAAGGTTCTACAAAAGGAGGAAGAGTCAGTTAGCTTGATGCAAAATTGAAAATGAGGAAAGGGTAAGTTGGCTTCTTACCGCGGGATAAGTCCTCTGACTATTGGGTGCCACTTTGGCATGGAGTGGGTTGCCACGGGGTTTTCTTGTGAGGCATACCTGGAACAGGTGGAATTTGGTGGGTTTTGTTCTATGCATAATGGAAAAAAGTAAATATGATTGCGTGAATGGAAATGGATTAAGGAGGAAAAAGAAAACTTAATTTGGCGTTTGAATCCCATGGGTGACAAGACATGGTGACGATTGGCCCAAGCTCAAATGTCCTCTTGCCATTGCCATCCTTCATCAGCTGGATAATCACTTCTCTCCGGTCAAAGAGTGAAGTGACCATTGGTGTCAGCCTGTGACTCAAAAGAGAGCACTAGCATGACATCCAACATACCATAAATAATGGTATGACAAGTATTGAACAAACATAGTCAATACAGGTAATAAATAAGAGGAAAAAACTCCTCTTAAATTAAACACCAACCTTATCCAAACAGAATAAGGAAACCTAGAGGACGATAAACAAGTCAAAACCCTTATTTTCACCTCACATCTAACTTATGCATATTTAGGTTATTCTATACCAAAATGGTATTTTTCTTAAAGCTCACATAGAGAGCTACACAATGGTATCATCCATGTTGCTGTAACACCACTACAACTGGAGATACCATATGACCTTTATTTTAAAACCAAGACCCCCCTGAAAGTCAAAGAGGGCTTGTACAAAACTGTACAAAAGTATAACCAAATTAAAGATCCAAACAAGAGCTTTAATTTGAGACACCTTAGACCTCTGTATCTCTTAAATTGACTGAGGGATCTGGGTTCAAAGGTTTAACAACCAAAATACAGATATTCTGAAAACAACAATGTAAAAAAACCCCTGTATCTTTGGCATACACTCATACAGCTGTACAGTGTAATATACCAAGCTGTAGAGCTAATCAATCTCTACAAGACTGTACCATCAGAATACAGATATCTTCCAAATTGAAGAAGATATCTGGTATGGAAGTTTTTGAAGCCTCATACTGATGTACAAAAATACATCCAAAAACTTAAAACCCTTATAGCTTTTGCTATTTTGAAGAAGGGTAAACATGAAGCATACCAAATTGAAGAACTCATTAAGCCCTTCAGCTCTGTGCTCTTGGGTTCTTGATATCTTAAGAACTGACTGAGATATCTTGATTGGAAGGTTTTTCTAGCAATACATGACTGTACCAAACTTGTATCAAACAGTATTGCTCTCATACTTAAAATAATATACTTATGAAGATATATCCTTTCTAGAATCATCATTATTGATCATACAGACACCAGAACAACGTCATCCAAGTGCTGACGTGGCAGGTGAAAAGTTTTTTCACCCTGTATTGATCCAGAATGATCATTTGTGGTTCCAAAACCACAACTCTGCCTCTATTGACGTCAGCATTGACAATCCAGAACCACAGACTGATCATTGGAGTGAAAATTTTCACTCCTCTGACGTGTGAATAGTTAATCATTCTTGACAGTCTTGAAAGATATAAAAGGAAGGGTTTTTTCCTTGAAAACCCATTATCTTTATCTTATTATCCATATTCTTACGTGACAAAACTGTTAACAATCAGTAGTGTCCTTAGAATTATCATTAAAGATATAATTAGAGTATAATTATTGTAGTACTTCTTTACAGTCAAAGATATTAGAGTATTGCAACCCAGGTCCTCAACAGACTCATCACCACTGTTACCACGTAGCAGTAGGACCTGAAGATTTAAATTTATTTGTTTTTTGACGTGTCACAGTCATAATACTAGCTTGTAACTACATTTTATAGCTACTATATAGACTCACCCTGACATTTTGGGGGCCTGGCCATGGTGTTTCAACCTTATTGGACATGTTTTGAGCTGAATTAGGCGTGGAAATTCAGTTATTTAAAAGGTATTTTACTAACAGTGAGTAAAATTTTGAATTTATCTTATTTTCTAGTATTATCATTTTTTTTATATAATATAGCATCATATATTATACACATAATTTTTTTTTCTCCAAAAATATATATTATAAATATTTTTGTTGAGAGTAAGAGTACAAATCCTCTTTATTTCATTATATTGCAATAATTTTCACGAAATTTGATAATAATACAACAGTATTATTTAAATCTCAATATAAATAATAATATACAAACAGTACATTACTTATTTTTTACTATTATTTTTCACCAAAGTGCGTGAAAATTAATAAAGAAACATTTATTAATAAATAATTAATAAATATTAAATAATAAAATAATTTTTTATTATTTATAAGGAATATTTTAATTAAATATTTCCTTTAAAAACAAGACATCACTCAAATTGGCGTGAAAACTTGTAATTGATTGATATTTTAATCAAAAATCAAGTGTTAAAATAAATATTATATATAATATCTATAATAACAAATCAGATTTATTATAATTTAAGAAATCTGACGTGTTTTTTTTAGAAGAAAAACAATAGTATCCAAGTGAATCGTTCACAAAACACTTGGATATTAAAGTTTTAATTCATAAAAGCTCACATTAAGAAATATTAGTAATAATATTTATAGCCAAATTTATTATAATTTAATAAATTTGACGTGTTTATACAAAAAACATAATAATATCCAAGTGAATCATTCACAAAACACTTGGATATTACAGTTTTCACTTATAAAACATAAGTGAAAAACTCAAAAATTGTTATTTTTCAATTAAAAACATATAAAAAAAATATTATAATAAGAATACTTTAAATTTTTTCAAAAAATAACAGTAGAATTGAATAAAATAATTTTGTTTTATCATAAACTACTGATATACAATTTGAAATATCTTTTCTGAATAGTGGAAAAAGACTATATTCCAATAGAAACCCAATCACAAGGAAATCCATCTGTGTCAGCCTCAGAAGACAGAGAGGTTCTGCCAAAAACCAAGGGCAAGCAGAAAAGACACAGTGAAATGACAATCAACTCAAAAGATTGGACACCAATAGCCATGCCAAGGGCCAAAAAACCCAGAAAAGCTCCAACAAAACCAGTTGGATCACCAAAACAAATTGAAAAACAGAAAATCACTGTTATCAACCCAGTTTTAAACTCTAAAGGCAAATTGCCAAAGAGTATAGATCATAAATTTGTACAAGGGCCTGCTAAAGGTAAATAAACCTTAAAACATACAACATTTTTCATTGTCTGTCATTTTTTAATATTGCTAACATGAAACCTCCACTTCTTAGAGATCTTGGATTCCCAAGAAATCAACCAGAACACTGGCCAAGAAGACACAGAGGAAGAAGACAGCCAATTACTGGATCAAATGACCAGCAAAGGACTTACCATCAGGGAACTCCTACCCAAGGTCTTTTTCCAAATCAAATTCAACCCAGAAGTCCAACCAGGAGATTGGACAGATGCAGAACAGGTCCTTAAAATACACAAACTCCTGAAAGACCTCTTCACATGGAGCATGGACAACAAAATGTTCACTATGGCAGCATCATGGGCAGAAGTGGGGATAACAACTCAGAAGATCTGTCTCAAGCAAATGGATTGGATGGAACTTATGACAGAAATGCAAGGTTGGAATCCCAACAAGAATTTCAAACTCTTAGAAGAAAGAGCAATCAGAATCAAAGAGAACCAGGCAGCCATACAAACCATAGAGAGATCTTGGCACAAGGAAGAGCCCAGTCAGTTTCAGGTACCCCCAGAAATGGAAGGAGAAGTCCCATCTTCCCCACAGCAATCCAGCAGTTCCAGGCCTTAAAAGCCAAAGGAAACTTCATCCAAGGCTCCCCAACCATTCCAGGTAGTTTCCAACAGGAGAAAAGGAGCCCAAGGGAGAAACAAAACTTCTTTCAACCAGAGAAAGAAGGAAGCAGACCCATTGATGAAAAAGCTGATGGAATTAGTCCAAGAAGTACAAAAAAGCAAAAAATAGTTGTACCTACAAATAGTTTTGATAGTTCTGACTCAATTGATCCAGAATTAATAACTGAGACTACAATCCACACTCATGAGTTTGAAAACAAATTCACATGGACCAAATTGGCCCAATTCATGGATTGGACACATGAAACCTCAGAAAAAATGAGGACAGAAGTGGAAACATTGAAAGAAGAAAATTCTTTCCAAGCAACAGTCATAAAAGACTTGAATACAAATATGGCCAAAATTTGGACAGAATTTGAAAAAACTAACAGACAGTTGAATTCAATTCTAGAAGAACAACAAACTGTGACGAGAGATCTGGGAGTATCCAGCAGCAACAGGATAGCTTTGATAAAGAAATTGATTACCTCTATGACAGAGAAGACAATCAATACCCTCCAACACAAGGTCAACCCACTACCTCTGCAAAATTGAAAGAAGAGGATAAAGTCTATGACCAGGAACCTGAATATCAGATTCCAAAGTCAAGATCAGAGTCAATGTACCAAGATGGGGAAAATCTCAGCTATTCAGAGAAACAGGCATTAAAACAGTTACCAGAAGTAGCAAACTAGGCAAAGTTCTCAGGAACTGGGGAATATGACCATATGGAAATCATTGACTATATTGATGGACTCTTTGTTGATGTCCCAAAGATACAAGACTACTGGATCACAACAAGACTTAACACAGCATTCAGAGGCCATGCAAGCATATGGTATACTGAGATGAAAGAAATACATGGCAGGAAAAGCTGGCCATGGTGGAGGAACCAGATTATACAAAAGTATAGCAATGGTAGTTGGATCTGGCAAAAGACCATGTCCTTTGAAAGTGATAGATACTCCACAGAAAAAGACCCATATGTAAGGTGTCTCAAACAAACAAAAAGGCTAAAAGCTATTGATCCCAATATGACAATAGAAATGAGAAACCATAAACTCCTAACAAAATTGGCAGGAGATCTAGAACGTGCAGTCAAATGCAGATGCAACAACATCAGCAGCATTGATGACATAGCAAATGTCATACAAGATGTGAGGAAAAAAACCTCCATAGGAAGGTACACATCCTATAAACCAAACTTCAAAGACAAGAAGTCTGAAGTTGAAGAAACAAACAAAGAGAAAGGGAAAGAAACCCTAAAAAAGAAATATGTGTGCCACAACTGTGGATCACCAGACCACTATGCCAACAATTGCACAAAACCAAAAAAGAAAATATATGCAATGGATGAAGAATCAGAAGAAGAATAAACAGGTGACAAATCTGATTTTGACAGTATGGGAAATGGTATGAGAGCAGAATCACAAAGTGAACCTGATACCATAGAAGAATACATAGTGGAATGCAATGAAGAAAGTTCACTTGACATACAAGACATTGAATTAGATTCAGGAATACCACAAATGACAACAGACAAAGAGCTCTGTAAGCACACACAGAATGCACAAACATTCCTGGTAACCCCAAATAGAGGGATTGGATTCATTCATGGAACACCTACAAAATTGACAGTTTACATTGAGAACTGTAAACATCCAATGATCATTGACACAGGAGCAAGTTGCTCCATAGTGGCAAAAGAATACTTAAACCAACACTTCCCCAAATGGGAAGAGGATATAATCCCAACAAAAGCTAGAAACTTCAAAAGTGCATCAGGCAAAATGCACTCACTGGGGACAATAATCAAAGAGATAATTATCCCCCACCAAAAAGGAAATATCAGACTAGAACCTGAATTTGTAGTCCTAGAGAATGCACATGTACAAGGATTCTTACTAGGTACAGAGTACCAAAGAATGTATGGTATGGACATTTGAAATAGTAAAAATAGATATCTTACCATAGGTAAAAACAAAGACAAAAATTTTTCCTTTGACATAAATCATATAACAAATGATAACAACCTGAAAGAACTAGTGAAAGAATTCAAAGAAGCCCAATATGGCACTCAACTCACCAGTAAAATGAAACTCAGCTTACTGAAAGTATTGAGGAAGCATAGAGGAGCTTTTGAAATAGGAGATAAACCACTAGGAAAAATCAAAGGACATGATATAGAATTATATCTGGATGTAGAAAGACCATACCCACCTATGCTTAGGAAACCACCATACCCAGCCATCATGGAAACTAGGAAAGAAATTGAGAAACATATCAATGAACTCCTAGAAATGGGGGTCATAAGGAAAATAGGACACAATGAGATAGTAGAAGTCACTACACCAGTCCTTATCACTTGGTATGATGGTAAATCCAGACTATGTGGGGACTTCAGGGCTTTGAATAATTACACCAAAGCAGATAGGTACCCCATCCCAAGGATACCACATGCACTAGATAAGCTAGCAAAAGCCAAGTTTATTACAAAAATGGATTGCATGAAAGGCTTCCACCAGAATGGGGTGAAACCAGATTCCATCAAATTGCTAAGAATTATATGCCATATGGGCATATATGAATATAATAGAATGCCATTTGGCATTAAGAATGCACCAGCCCATTTTCAGAGGATGAAGGATACCATATTTCAAGAAGAAATAATGGAAGGGTGGATGGTAGTGTACATTGATGATATCATAATATACTCAGAAACATGGGAAGACCGTGTGAGGAAAATTGATAAAATATTGGGAAAATGTACACCAATCAAAATGAAAATATCTCTTAAAAAATGTAACTTTGGACAGCAAGAACTGCTAGCCCTAGGACACAAAGTTTCAGGTTTAAGTCTAGCCATAGACCAAAATAAAGTTGCTGCAGTACTGAAGAAACCAGTACTGAAGAACATTAAAGAAATGCAATCTTTTTTGGGCTTTGCTAGTTACTACAGGAGCCACATAAAAAATTTTGCACACATCACAAGTAGCCTATACAAACTGTGCTCAAAAGATGTAGTCTTTGAAATTACCAAAGAAAGAAGAGATGCATTTGAGAAGATCAAATATGAACTGACCAATGCCCCTGTACTAATGATGCCTGATTTTGAACTACCATTCAAACTTTATATAGATGCAGCATGTAGCCAAGGACTAGGAGCAGCATTACACCAGAGGCAACTAGTGGATGGAATACCCAAAGAAGGAGTAATTTGCTATATATCAAGACAACTGGAAGACTCAGAAGCCAGATATGGAGCTACTCAGACAGAATGTCTCTGTTTGGTATGGGAATTAGAAAAACTCCATTACTACTTAGAAGGAGCAATATTTGAAGCTTTTACTGATTGCACAGCCCTCAAATCACTGTTGAACATGAAGACAACAAACAGACACATGCTCAGGTGGCAAATAGCCATACAAGAATACAGAGGGAATATGACTATTATCTATAAAGAAGGGAAAAGTCATACTAATGCAGATGGTCTCAGCAGGTGGCCACTGAAAAATGACCAAGAGAATCCAGCATATGACCCAGAAAATGGGGCCAAAATACCCATACAATGCATGGAATATAAAGACAATGAGGGATATACCCATGACTGGGTAACCCTCCTACCAGCTGTACAATTGGAATACAACACAAGTATACACTCAGTGACAGGAAAAACCCCTTCCACATTAGAGAAAGGATGGAACCCACTACTTCCAGTAGACTACTTGAAGAAGAACCTCTTCTCAGTACACCCCACAGCTAAAGATTTCCACACAATGTGGAAAACTGCCTGTGAAAAAGCAGAACAATGTGTGGCTGAAGCTAAATTATACAACAAACTGAGATATGATAAAAGTCACCAAGAACCTGATTTCAAAGAAGGAGACCAAGTTCTAATCTCAACTATCAACTTCAACAATCTAAGAGGACCCAAGAAGATGAGAGACTCATTCATAGGACCATTCACCATTATTAAATTAATAGGAAAGAATGCAGTAGAAGTCAACCTGACCAAAGAGTTTTCTAGGAAACACCCAGTTTTCCCTGTGAGCCTGGTCAAACCTTTTCACCAAACAGATGAGGAGAAATTCCCTGATAGAAAGAAGACAGTCACCCATGAAAGATTGGTAGAGGAAGATGACTCACCTGGACCAGTGAAAAAGATCATTAAAGCCAGGAAAAAAAGAATTAACGGGAAAGACAACAGGCAATATCTGGTTAGATTTAAGAATCAACCAGCAGATAAAGATAAATGGTTAACTGAGAAAGAAATCCCAGATGAACAAATACACCTCAGAAGATTCAGAGCCTCCAGAAGGGCTGAAGAGTCTCATCAATGATGAGCCTTCTTTTGAGGGAGGGTATGTCAGCCTGTGACTCAAAACAGAGCACTAGCATGACATCCAACATAGCATAAGTAATGGTATGACAAGTATTGAACAAACATAGTCAATACAGGTAATAAATAAGAGGAAAAAACTCTTCCTAAATCAAATACCAACCTTATCCAAACAGAATAACAAAACCTAGAGGAGAATAAACAAGTCAAAACCCTTATTTTCACCTCTCATCTAACTTATGCATATTTAAGTTATTCTATACCAAAATGGTATTTTTCTTGAAGCTCACATAGAGAGCTACACAATGGTATCATCCATGTTGCTGTAACACCACTACAACTGGAGATACCATATGACCTTTATTTTAAAACCAAGACCCCCCTGAAAGTCAAAGAGGGCTTGTACAAAACTGTACAAAAGTATAACCAAATTAAAGATCTAAAAAAGAGCTTTAATTTGAGACACCTTAGACCTCTGTATCTCTTAAATTGACTGAGGGATCTTGGTTCAAAGGTTCAACAACCAAAATACAGATATTCTGAAAACAACAATGTAAAAAAACCCCTGTATCTTTGGCATACACTCATACAACTGTACAGTGTAATATACTAAACTGTAGAGCTAATCAAGCCCTACAAGACTGTACCATCAGAATAAAGATATCTTCCAAATTGAAGAAGATATCTGGTATGGAAGCTTTTGAAGCCTCATACTGATGTACAAAAATACATCCAAAAACTTAAAACCCTTATAGCTTTTGCTATTTTAAAGAAGGGTAAACATGAAGCATACCAAATTGAAGAGCTCATTAAGCCCTTCAATTTTGTGCTCTTGGTTTCTTGATATCTTAAGAACTGACTGAGATATCTTGATTGGAAGGTTTTTCTAGCAATACATGACTGTACCAAACTTGTATCAAACAGTATTGCTCTCATACTTAAAATAATATACTTATGAAGATATATCCTTTCTAGAATCATCATTATTGATCATACAGACACCAGAACAACGTCATCCAAGTGCTGACGTGGCAGGTGAAAAGTTTTTTCACCCTGTATTGATCCAGAATGATCATTTGTGGTTCCAAAACCACAACTCTGCCTCTATTGACGTCAGAATTGACAATCCAGAACCACAGACTGATCATTGGAGTGAAAACTTTCACTCCTCTGACGTGTGAAGAGTTAATAATTTTTTACAGTCTTGAAAGATATAAAAGGAAGGGTTTTTTCCTTGAAAACCCATTATCTTTATCTTATTATCGATATTCTTACGTGACAAAACTGTTAACAATGAGTAGTGTCCTTAGAATTATCATTAAAGATATAATTAGAGTATAATTATTGTAGTACTTCTTTACAGTCGAAGATATTAGAGTATTGCAACCCAGGTCCTCAACAGACTCATCACCACTGTTACCACGTAGCAGTAGGACCTGAAGATTTAAATTTATTTGTTTTTTGACGTGTCACAGTCATAATACTAGCTTGTAACTACATTTTATAGCTACTATATAGACTCACCCTGACAATTGGATGGTGGCCTAGGAGGGGGGGTAGACATATTGATACTGGAGGGGACAGGGCTAATCGTCTGGAATTGTTCCCTTTTGCCTGTTTGGGGTCCTGGTGTCCATTCCCGCTCGGGAATACCCTCATCATTGTCAACCACAGAGGAGTCCTTGCAAGGGCGTCTTGGGTGGGAACTCCTCTGGATGCGTGGTTGGAACGGTCAGACAACAAACAAACATTTCTTGTGTGCTTGTTGGAAAGCATCACAAGTGTAAGATGTGACTATTAAACTGATGATAATATTACTATTAATCAACAGTACTATGTCTTTTCCTATGTAATATAATAATAAAATATTACTATAACCACAATTAAATAACTAAAGAATTATTTCTTTCACGTGTTAAGCACTACTAGTGACTTTAACAGTGAGAAGTAATTGTCTACAAGAATCAATTACAAGAAGAATCTAATAATAAAAAACGTCTTGTATTAAAATAAGAAAATTATTTTAATATATAATTATCTTTTGCAAGAATAATTCCAAAGATAATTCTTGAAGACAACTAGTACTAGAGAAAAAACTTTAAGAATTAAAAACAAATGACTCACTAATATTCCAAAGAACTTATTGAAAGATAAGAGTAGAGAAATTTGACATAGAATTGTGGATTTAAGGGATCAAAATGATTTATAACAGTATTACAACAATATATAGTAGGATTCTAGAATATCACGTCTTTCTTATTGATTCTGAGAGAATAAAACACTTAAGAATAGTTTAACTAATACTTAGTTGTTGGTAACAAAGATATAATTGGAGAATAAGATGATTCTTGGAAAAACAGCAAGAGTAGGCCTCTTTTAAGTCAACAGCAGCTCACAGATCATGCCATGGAGTAAACTGAAAATCCGGTGAGTGAGAAAACAACAAACCCTTTTGGTTTATTGATTGCATCACCTGTTGTCACATAAGATTATTGTAAGGTGTGGATATGAAACTTTGATTAAAAATCAAGTACTTTTCCTGTCCTCAAAATTTGTATAAGGTAAAAATCAATTAAAAATAGTAAGAAATATTATTTTTAGGCGAAAACACGCCAATTTTATTGTTTATAACCTTATGAGTATCAAACAATAATATTATAAAAATTTATTGTTTTACCAACAATAAAAATTTATCCAAAAAATACTCTACAAGAGATATTTTAAGGCTACAAAAGAAATTTCTTCAAAAGCAATTTCAATTGGAATTAATTGAGCAAAGAACTGCAAGCAATTAATTAAAGAACAAATTATTTAGAAAGAGTATTAAAGAGAAAGCATTCCCAAAAGTGACCAGAGTGAATTTGGAAACAAAGTGACAAAGTGTACAGTGATGAAAGATGCTTTAATTCACTTTTGGGGTGGTTCAGGGGTAAAAATGATTATAAGAGTTACAAACAATGATTATAATGATTTTTTCACATGGTTAAAAGGTTTAAAATGATTTAAAAAAAGGTGGTTGGAATCTTTTATTGATTGGTTTAACAATGTTTAAACTAATTATAAAAGGAAAAGATTCTAATATGAAGAGAAAAGTGGGACAACGAAGACATTCTTTTATAGCCACCAATTCTCTTACTCCAAAAGTAAAATTTACTCTTGTCAGTCGTGAAAAACAGTCTGACACCAGAAAAGCCAATTATGGCATCATTGAACCCTGGTTCAGACCAAAAAGGGCTGGTTTAAGCCATTTTTAGCCATTTTAGACCCTTAAATCAGCCATTACTATAGCAATACCAGGCCTAGAGCGTTCAAAACACGTAAGAATGTGTTTCAGAGGCGTAGAAACCAGTTAAAACTGTTTTTACTATGATTTTTTTATCTTAAGGGTAGTTTTACCCCCTTGGCAACAGCTAAAACTACCCCAGTTGGTATCAAAACCTCATCATCAATTGAGTTCACAGACCCTGTAACTCAATTCCAGGCCAAAAGTGATGAAATTTTGCGTGAATTTTGACATCCCACACCTGTAAGCAAGGATTTTGGGGGTCTAGCTCCCCCTTAGAGCTGGAGTTCCTTTTCCCCCCCAAATTTAATCTTTCCAATTTATTTTTCCTTTAATTCCTCATCATGTATTATACTTATAATTTACATATGTAATTCAATTCAATTGTACAGTACAATACAGTAATAATTGACACCTCATATGTAAATCAAAGTTCACTTATGTAATACACGCGCACATTTTGACATTTCAATTGAATTCAATTGAAAATACTTCAATTCCTCATAACTTCTAAACTAAACACAACACCTCAATTTTAACACAAAATTTGATGGTTGACACCACATGTGGTGTGAATTAAATTAAAGTTTTGAGGATTTTCAACTTTTGTATTGAAAATACTAAAAACTTAATTTAAGCTTATTTAGAGTTGAGTTACAAGAATTTTACTCAGAGGTGACCCCACCTGATTTTTTATGAGGAATCCAATGGTGAAATAATTTTTATGTGTTTATTCATTGGATAAAAAGTTATAATAATTTTTATTCAACTTTTTTCCAAATTTATTTATGTTTTCACAATTTTGTTAAAATTTCATTTTTACTTAATTTTTTTCAAGTATAAATGAAATTTTATACTTACAAAATTTAATGTATTTTTATTTTTAAATTGTAATTAATTTTTTATTTTTAATATAATTTTATATTTATATTTTGATTTTTATTTTAATAATATAAATAAATTTATTTTATTTATATTAATATGTTATTTTTGTATTTGTGGTCTTTTGGGTATATGAAATTACCTCTAAGGCTCACAATTATCATAATTACTTAATTGATGCTTTTACGTGACTACCAACCCCAATATGGTTAAGAATAAAAGGAATAACACTTGTAAATAGTATTTTCTTCTGAAATAATCATTTATTTCTCAAATTTATCAAATTTATTGGAAATTTCATTAGAGGTTGTAATTACTATGAATTTTTTTGAAGATTCAGTGTTTCATGTTGAATAGTCAAAAATGGACTGTAAGTAAAACTTTGAATTTTACTAGTAAATATGTAATTATTTTTGCTTGTACTATAGATTTTACAGTTCTCTATTGGTCCTGAATGTTTCAGAGAGATTCATTAAGAATCGTATTTTTGATGACTTTTGAAGGTTTTACCTCATTTCTACGTAGAATTGCAAATATCAGTGTTTAGCAGGTTGCTATGAGGTAAATCAATGGATACAGGTCCCAAAAGGGTTTTAATTACTCTTTAGGGTCTATCCATGGAAAGTCATCAAGAATTGACCTGGTTACAGGAGTCTAAGTCGCTTTTGATCTCCTTGCCACGTCAAAATAGCAGGTTATTTGCTGTTTTCTTATGATTTACTGTATGTGTAACATGGCAACCAAGTTCCCAAAGTATTTTAGTTTACTAACTTGGCCAAGATCAGACATGGATCCAAGCTTTGGAGCTATCCATGCCTCTGAGGCCTCAGAAGTTGGGTACCCTGGCTTTCTTTGCTGTCTTTTGTCCCTCTTGCCTATTTTCCACATCAAAATAGAAATTTAAGCCTAAAGTGAGATATCTACTATGGGTGTACCAAATATCCCTGTAAGAATACCATGATATTAAGTGCCCAAAACATTCAAAACACTATTCTTAGTGTATATGTAACATGGGATTTCTCACATTCCCATTATTTTGGCATGAAATTAAGAAGAACAAAATTTTTCACGGATATTTTATGTGGCATTGATGATGTGGTATTGAAGTATTTTCCATATTACCACCTTAAACAGTTAATTTGAGCTTATTAACTCGATGGAGCTACCCTAGGTGAAATTTTGTGTAGAATCCAAATCTGGCCTTAAATCCACGGATTTACTTGCTCAATAAAAAGTTATTCATGTTTTCTGAAATCAAGAATGATGAATTTTGGATATATGCATGACTTATGAGTTATATATAATTGAGAATTTACTTTGAAGATAATTGTGGCCTATTTGGGTATGTAAAATATACCTCAGGACTCACAACAAGCGTCGGTCGCTGTCGAGGAGCAGATGCAGGGGATACCCCGCTTAGTGCATAAAGTGCACAAAATCTAAAACAAGAAAATTCAGGTTAGTAACTGAATAGACAGGAGTAGTTCAAGAAAGGAGGAAGACACACAATGAATTATCAATTTAAAACTTAAACAAAATAAAGACACTCTAGTCAGAAGTTTGGAAAACTCCAAAGGAAAGTCATGACGAAGAATTAGGATTAATATTGGAACATAATATAAAAGAAAGTTTTAAATGAAGGAGATGCACGAGGTGGATAGAAGGGGGGTTTTGGATTTATAAGCGGGAAAAACAAAATGCGAGAAGGAAGGGGAGTGGAGTTAGTGGAGTGCAATAGAAGAAAGTGGAAAGGCAGGAAGACAAGGGCAAATACGCACAAAAGTGAGAAGAGTGGGTGAGAATAAAAGAAAAGGGCTTGTTGGGCAAAGATGGCCTTTTATACCATGGTGAAGCTGAGCCAATCGCAGCAGTCGCAGCACCTGACAAAAGCTCAGCTTCAAGGCGTGTTGGCAAAATTTGAGCTCAGTTGCAGTCAATTCTGCGACTGAGAAGGGAAATTCCCATGTGAGGCAGAGGAACAAAGTGGTTCTGTCTGAGTATTGCAATTGATTGAATTGTCACACTCAGTCAAATTCCCTTTGTTTCCTTAAATAGCCACCCAATCACCCAGGAGGGCTTTTGTGAGGGCCTTGTTGAATGTGCATGGTGGGTGCAATCCACAAATGCCCCATGCAGAAAAGCACGTGGTGCATTTGGTCACAGGTGACCGCGGCAAGCATACCAGCATTACGGCTGGGTGATGGGGTTTGGATAAAGGCTTGGGTGGCTGTTTGAATGGTGAAGACAGCATGAGCTTGGGTCAACCCATTGCTCAGCTCTGCTTTGGGGTCATAATTGAAATGCTCAGTGGCTGAAAATTTGAATTGCATAGTTGTTAAGCTATTGAGATAACTATATCAAATGCACCCCGCTGAAAAATTGCTAGTTCATCTATGTAAGCACACATCCTCAGCATTTTGCACAACATCGGAAGACATTTTGGCCAGGCTGAGCAGTCCACGCGCTTTGATGAAGTGCTCCAAACTGAGCCTTCGGATGAACTATTGCAAAAAGTGTTCCAATCATGGCTCCACCAGAAACTTCCACACTGAGCTTTTGACCACGACATGCTCAGCCTGTGTGTGAAAATAGGGTGAAACAGAATGCTGAGCATGTGGCACATGAACCACATGTGTGCTAACAATCGGAAGGTGCATCCCGATCAGTCATATGCATGGAGGCAGGAGTAGTATTACTTGATCGTAATTTGTGCAGCTGACATTTTAGTACGTAGTACACCTTTGTAAATGTATGATGCAGGGCAGAGCAAAAGCTGTACAGCAATGTAACATGCAATCACGTCAAATTGATCAAATGCATCCCTTTGATGCACCTTTTTGGAGAGCTCCGCCTAACTACCGCACAGATGGGGGTCCAATCCGAGCTAATGTAAGGGGTACATACATGGATGACTACGGATTTGGGTCATATGCATACGGTGGATTCACTCCGGTGCCATTGTTGGGGCAAACAATGACTGGCCCCACTTGTTTATTGTGCCTGCTCATTGTCAGGCAGCCACAGGCTTTCATACGCACCCCTGACGGGTCATATGCAGGCAATTTTCACATGCCTGGTGGACCTTTTACAGTCTGTCTTCTGACCAGCTATTTGCTTGTGTGGGTGCTCAGCTTGACTGCACACGCTCACCTGCTTGCCTGCGGAAACCTGAGGCCAATCAGTGTGGATTTGCTTCAGCCTCATGCGCATTAGCATAATCCCTGCCAATGATGGCTGAGGCTGGTTATTTTTGCATGGGGATCAGCCACCGCAGGTCATATGCCACACATTCTCACATGCCCTGCAGAAGTGTTGGCGCCTGGCTTGCAGCCAAAAAATACGTTGGGCGGGTGGCCTATTCCTCCAGAGTTTCTCACACGTGTGAGGGAAATAACCTCATGCCAATCTGGGTGGATTAGTACCTGCCTCAAACGCAATAGGGGTGAATGTATATGTGGATCATGGCTCACGGACGGCGCCCCGTAGAATCCCAGTAGGCATCAGTCAGCAAAAAACTTTGCGCAAAACCAAACTCATGTTTGGTGGCACACCACCAAGCATATCTCACCCGCCCACACAAAAACATCCCACCAGTGAGATTGTCATTTGAAAATTCCAACTTTTCCCAGTAGGTCCCTGTACAAAAAATAACCTGGGGAAGCTACGCTTAATGTTTGCTGTCACACCAGCGAACATGGCTGCATGCCTCTAATAGGCCCCTCCACAATAAGTTTCTGCAAGACACCCAATTTTGGATATGCTAATGTCAACCTTGGTACACCAAAGGTTGCGTAATTTGCTGCAGATCCAGAAGTAATATTGGGGAACCCACATTCTTTCCACCTTGCCTTGAAATATGCCACGAATTGGATATGAAATTTATGAGCCAAAGAGGCCCATCATCCTAACAACAATGCATGTAACCACAGGCCATCCCCCTTTGAGCCCATTGCTGTGTCTCATATAAGTTCCCCACCCGCATTTATTGGTCTTCATTTCCTTTGGGTAACCCTTCATGATCATATAATTCCCCACTGTCCCCAAATAACTCATAGTAGTCCACATGTCAACCCCTTCACAACCACTTTGCATTGGGATGATTAATATTCATATTCAAATAAATAGTGATATAACCTCAAAAGTTCATAATTATCCCTTATATTATTGGATTATCCTATGGAACAATCAACACAACATACTTGTATATCTCCCCAATCACCAGAATAATATTGGCTCTCTCGCTGGAACCTTTCCAAAACGTTTATACCATTCCTTGGGGCACCACAAACTTTCATGCACTGTGGTCCTGGTGGGGCATGGATTGAAAATTGCCAATCCAATCCTACTCAATCATTATTTGTTGAAGGAGTATTTATGACTGATCCAAATGATCCCTCCTCATCTCAGAAACTCAATCTAGCATTGATGTGCTTCACATGGTATCCAAAAATTCTATTCATAATTGAAAGCTTTCAAACACAAGATTTGAAGCTTAAAATGCCAAAGAAGATGACTTCAATACTCATAGTCAATGTCAACTCTTTACTACCACATTTCCTGCTTCAAACTGGACGCCAGCTTCATATCCTGCTGTCTTATCATTGACTTCAAAGAAAAAACTGATACAATCACCCAGTGAATCAGACCTCCCAATGATGACCTGCCACATTCAATGATTCAAACCCCCTCCTCCCTCATCAAAAGACCAGACTAGCTTTTCTCTGGGATTGAGAAATCCCCAATGGCCAATCAGCCTGTAACCTTTGGGCCACCTCACCCCCAGGATCCACTTTTAAGGCCAGGCACATCATTACAAACACGGTTGTTAGCTCATTTGAGTCCCTTTTGACCAATACCCCTCTTGGAGGAATGCTAGCGGATGATATGGGATTAGGTAAAGCCATTCAGGCCATTGCTCTAATTGGTACCTCCAAGGAGTGGCTGATTGCAAATCCCCATTGCTCCATGCCCACCATGATCATCTTCCCCCTTGATTAATTACCAACTGGCAATCTGAAATATCCAAGCATCACCGGGGCGAATCTCATGTCAATTGTCGGCAATTGACTTCACGTCAAGCAGGATAAAAGTCGAGCTCACGTCAAGCAAAAATCAAGCGAACGTCGAGCACACGTCCTACTCTTGTCTTACACCAAATCCTGTGACATCCAATAATATTGGTTCCCCTGTGCCTTCAACTCAGATTCCTCACCACCTGATCATCCCACAACCGTCCGATGATTGGTAAAAATTACACCAGACCCTCCTGTTTGCACACACACACATCAAAGATGTCCTTCAGCCAGTCTTGATGTAGGCAGGGGGTTTGACTTCACCAAGTCATCCATGAAGTGTGCGTGTGCATGCGCGTGTGCGGGTGGGTTTGCGTGTGCATTGGGCGTGTGCGGGTGGGTTTGCGTGTGCATTGGCGTGTGCGGGTGGGTTTGCGTGTGCATTGGCGTGTGCGGGTGGGTTTGCGTGTGCATTGGCGTATGCGGGTGGGTGGGCGTGTGCATTGGCGTGTGCGGGTGGGTGGGCGTGTGCATTGGCGCGTGCGGGTGCACATGCGGGTGTGGGTACGCAAAAGCCGATTCCGCTTCCAACATGATGATGGCGCAGTTAGAAATTTTGGATGCTGTGAAAGGTGAGTGTGTGGGTCATTTGATCATTGGACTTGGCTTATTCACACTGTACCCAATGTCAAAATAGTAAGTTCTTTGGGGCATTGTGAAATAATGGGCTTTGCTTGTCACAATGGCATGTCTCTGTCACTAAATTTTGAGGCAGTTATTTCACTAGCAAAATTGCTAATGAATCTGAGAGATTTGCATTTTGGTAGACTAAATATCATGAAATAACCGCTTTATCATTACAAGCAGTCCACATGACAGAGCTTTGTTATCATACAATCCACAGTTACCTTCTATTTCTTCTTCTGATATAATCAAGTGTCCATCATCAAAACCAACAGCTTTATAAATATTGAGATATGGCCAATCTGGTAGGAAATTCACATCAATCTTCAAAGTTTTTAAAATCAGAAATTTATTGTTCAGTATGCTAGATTGCTCAGAGACTTTGAAAATGCTATCAATAATACCAAATTGTCGTGAGTTGCCCCTTTGAAAACATATCACACTGTTGCTGACATTTTTGGATTCAGTTGAAAATATATTGTTCCCCATATTAATGTTTGAAACTGGAAAATACCAAGGTGAGACAATCCTTGAAGTGGGCTGACTTGTGGATTGCACGGTATTGTCTAAGCTGATCCAATCAACCATTTCCCTTGTTGCATGAAAAGTCTGTAAGTACTCAACCAGGCAATCATAATTTTGTTGGTCATGGCGGGATGGCTTGTTTTATTTATGGTGATTGAACACGGCAGGTGGCTGTGATTCGAAAAGCTGTTTTATTTCACATGGCACAGATGGGGATTTCAGGAGAACGGAAAGGTTGGAACATCAACAGATATGTTGAAGTAAGGTTTTATCTATATCATCTATTCAGAGTTGCAAAAAGTTAGTCATATTCAGTTCAGGTGTTTAATCAATGTGAATATATTGATCTTATTAATTGACATACATATCTTGTTATTTGTTGGCATCTTTGCAAATACTCCAATCAAGCGCTCATAACCCCATGTGGCTGAGGCTTGTGCTGGGCCCCAACGTTGGAAGAGTTCGGGAATATGATCAGCAAAATGATGATTTGGTTTACTTTTCTGTTTTGGGAACAGGTGTTGATTGGAAAGGCGGAATTTTTTCCAATGTTCAGCAAATGCAGTCGCATCATCTATTGAAACAGTCCAGCTTGTGGCAATGTTGATAGCACTAATCAAATGGAATGTATTCTTGGCTAGTTCATTTGCAAGTTCTTCTGACTGACCCATTTTTCTTTGAGTGTTGGCAGATTGGTGTGCATCTAATGACATCTGTTGACTGAGCATTAGAAATGGAATATAGACCTTATATAAGAGAGCCCATTCAGCGGCTTTTAAGCTACCATGAGAGGGGGAACCCATGTTGCGAGGTACTCTTGTCCATGATGAGGGAATTATTGTCTCAGATATGATTTGACGGAGATGCTCCAGAGCCTCACCCTTGATCTGGTGATCACTCAGTGCAGTGATATCCAATTCAGAGGGTATTTCAGAAGTGGGGATGTAATCGGCATCAAATGAAGGAATCTCCGCAGAGCCACTAGATGGATGTTCTGTGTTAGGGGTGGGCATTGGGAAGTAGTTTTTTCGGGTGGAAGTAGTTGGGAGTGGCTCTTTATTATTTTTGCTGCGTCTCTTCTCAGGGAGCGGGCCTCTCTCACCAGGGCGAATCTCGCGTCAATCGTCGGCGATTGACTTCACGTCGCACCGCGGTCAGTATAAAATCTTGCTTCAGTCGCGTTAGTGTCACTTTATAGTCACTGGATTTAGTGGGTCACGTCACGTCAGCGTCAAGACAACGTCAATCGTCACATGTGTCACATGAGAATGTCACTCAAAGCCCAAACCCATTTCAACACTATGCGCAATGTTCGTGTAATTTCACCTCATTGGCTTCCGCCTCCCCGACGCTTAGCATGCTTACGCACCCGCACCGCCCTCCATCCGGATGAGACTCAGACACTGCCCGCCCCTCTCCGTCCTTACCACTCCTTACGCTTTCACACCCCCGCCCCTACCATCCTCACGCTTGTGTAGTACCCTCCCGACATGCCTCCGACAACGCTTACCATCCTTACACTCATGTAGTGCCCTCCCAACATGCCTCCGACAACAGTTACCCTCCCTCCCGACATTCTCCCGACACTGCTTACCATCCTTACGCTCATGTAGTGCCCTCCCGACATGCCTCCAACAATGCTTACCCTCCTCACGCTTCCATATTACATCCATAGTGTACAGTACAGTGGCTTGTTGGCGTACACGATGAACGCAATTGCCGAAATATGCTGAGTGGCCTTCTCTGCCAACAGGACCTAAGGGGATATTGGTCAATATATTCACCATGTTGTGGCTAGGGTTTAAATCATGAGACTCACAAATTAAAACCTAATAAGTGGACTATTTAAGACAAGAATTGTGTCTCCTGTTTTGCCGACAAAACCATTTTATTTCATATCAATCAAATGAACACTTTGCTTAGTCCTTACCTCATGAGCATTGAATAGTTCAAAAGTTGACTTTAGTAGGTTTCTCACTAGTCAACTTTATTCAATGTCTCACAGGGAAGTGATTTCATTTGCATGATATGAAATAATTTGCAAAACATCGCCTCCTTCAATTTCCTGACAAATTGCATTTTGCAAATGCGATTATTTTACTTGCACCTTTTTTCTTGAATTTGGATCTTTTATCAAAAAATTTTCAAACAAGTTATCAATCAACTCGTCACCATCTATTTGCTTAATAAACTACCTCCGCTATGGCCCGAACCCCGGGAAATTCAACAGAATTCAATGAACGACCAACTTCAGCCCCAGAGAGTGGAAGTGAAATCTCTGATATCGCCAGTAGTCGTGAATTAGGCATTGAAGTAGAGAGCCAGTCACATGAAGATAATCAAGATCCACCAGTTCTTCCGGAATGTGAGTATGCATCCATCTTGAATATTTCAAATCTCTCAAAACCTGATATTGTGTCATAGCCTTTATTTCAGGGCAGCCTCCAAGCTCTCAGAAACCGAATTTTAAAAGTTATGAGAAGGAAAAGACTGTTGAACCTTGTGCACCGACAGAAGATGATGGGCAAGATGATGTAATTTTCAGTGGGGAGGTGGAAATTATATCCAAGGAACAATTTGTCTCCAACATTGCTCAAACAATCCCAAGGCTCGAAAAAATCCAAAATGATAGTAAAATTCCTGATTATGTGCGTCAAAAGATTGCTGAAGCCATGAGCCTGCTCAAAATGGATTTGAACCGTAAGTCCATTACTAATTCAAAACAAAATTGATAAAAATAGCTGCTTACAATATATGGGCAGGTGTGGAGGTGGGAGAATCTCTACCTGAAGGATCTCAAGTCGTAATTGGATTTCCAGGCAAAGGATTAGGAAAAAGACCAAATATACATGCGACCAAAAAAACAAACAAAAAACACCGTACCTTTGAAGCCGCAAACGATTCTCGCGATCAAGGTGATGAAATTATCAATGTTGAAGGGGACCATATTGATAATGAACCTCCGCATACTGAACCCCCCCAATACTCAATGAAACAATCCATGATGAAGCTCCACATACAGAAAGTCCCCCGATACCCAATGAAACAATGCATGATGCAACCCCTCCCGCCTCTCCTCGGAATATTCAAGCCTTTCAAGAAAGGGAAACAATTAAACATGATACAATGGGACGAGATATGACTGATATAATTCCCGACGCTGAGCCCGAAGTGTCATCCGCTGAGAATTTTCAAGGAATATTTTTATCCCGCATGGAAGAGTTTGCAGGCATTTTGAATTATCATTCCAATATTACTCAACAATCATGGAAAAGGGGGCTTGATAATATCAATAGGATTTACAAAAATAGATGGGACAATTTACCAACAAAGGATGCTCATACATTCCTGCCCGTTGGTATTAAGGTGATCAGCAACCGAGATCTTAAAATGTTGGCTTGGCTGCAGGACCTTGAGATGGCAGGTGAGTTTTTTTTATCTTTGTGCATGATACTTGATTATTGGCTGTTGACTGGTGATATAAATTGCAATATACAGGGTTAGATTTTTTTAAGCCAACCAAAACAGAAGCGTTTTTTGATCACAACATTTGGAATCTCAAATTGATGAAGGAATCAGCTAAACCTCCAGATAATCTCCCAAAATCTGAACACTCCTTCTTCAAAATGGTTCAGAGCCTTCTTTACCCCGCCAATCCAGTTAAACATGTTTGGGCAAATGTTATGTTTGAATCCATTAGTTTAGTCTCATACGATGTGATTGCACCCAAACCATATGTTGCACCAACATCAAATTCGACCGATCCTCTTGGACTCGAACGCGGAGCAGTTGAATACCTTGCCTCCTGCTTGAGTAAATCGAAGCAACGTGCAACCCAGCTCAGCATTGAAGGTGGCGGGGCTGACAATGAGATATCCACAAAGCCGCACAAGAACCTGGAGGATCTAATGGATACAGTAATCCATTTGATGATTGCGTACAACATGGTACGTGCACATACAAAGGTCAAAGTTAATGGCATCAAAGGCAAACTCACGAACTCAAAAAAAAATGAGGCCATCAAAGATCTTTTGGCGTGTCACAAGAATCTTGGAATAAATCAAATTTGCTATGGTATATTAGCGGCATTCTGTGCGGCGGGGGTTCGTGGTTTGATGGTATGCTCAGATGACTGGAGAACAAGCTCAGTTAAAGGGGCTTTAGCACTAATTGACATTTCCGCAAAACTTTCAGAGGGTAAAAATCTAGTGGAGCCAGTGTGGCTACGTACTAATAAGTATATATGTAATTTACTGAATAAAAGTTTCTTCTCATCAGAGTCTTTTAACCCCACTGTACCTCTTAGATTTGATTTTGCACGATGCTTAGTATTAGACTTTGGTGATGCCTGGGTGGCAAATCGCGGGCTTGGTTCAAGTGATGAGGTCACCTTGACGGTACCCAGGTCAGCTAAACTCACAACCAGGATTGACCCGTTTTAGATTAGCTTTGTACTAGATAAATTGTAATTTATTTTTGCAAAGTTATTTATGAATTTAATAATCATGACTTCCTATCCTACTACTGCCCGGATGCCACAGTCTGAGTACCAATAGTAATTTTACGGCGGCATGCCTCCGTACATCATTGCAAAGACTCCGCCAAGACGCTAGCTGAGTCAGGCTTTGTGCCCGCGAGTAGCACACGCGGGGGCATTGCGGGAGGTCGCGTGTATCACTTCCCGCCAGCCCATAATAGGCAAAAGGTTCCTGTGTCTTTCAAGAGGAGTGGGATAACTAGCGATCCGCAGCAGGATGCATATTGCATTTGCGTGTGCTTGCAATATTCCAAATGGCTGGATTGGAAAGTGATTGCATGGGAACATCAGTGTGTAAAATTGAATAATGCACTATCCACTGCAATTTTCAGGTTCAGGTATTTGAGATCGTGAATTTGCCAAGGTCAGGCGTGATCTTTCTTTTTAGCCGCAATTAAAAAAGATTCATCCACCGCAATACAATTTAGGTGATATTAAGAAATCAGTAATCATTCGGTTTCATTTCATTTTCTGCTGAAAGCATGCCATTCACGAAAAAAGGAAAAGAGCATAAAAGGGAACTCGCGAGAAAGCGTTGGGCTGAGGAAGGAAAGTGTGAGTTACTCGCTTAATCTCAGTATATATATATAGATATATATATATTCTTCCACATTTATGTGGCACCCTCATTGGGCCCCACTGAAGAACATGGGCTTTAGTCGGTTCAGATTGTGCCAATGTCATGTGGGCTCCAACAGGGAAGTCAAAGGATGTGTGCCGAAGAAAGCTCCTTGGCAGTATCTGATATCTTGTGTGCTTCAACACGTAGTGATCCCTCAACCACTCGGGAATAGTAGCAGATCCCAAAAGACAAATGAGCGCAAAACGACCCGAAGGAATAGGTTGTTTTCCTCCTCTCGCCCAACAGCACAAATCTCAATGCCAGTATCAGCAAATATCACCCCAAGTGAAATTCGGAGGGTTGTGGATGTCAATCAGATCAAACGCATTCACTTTGGCCGTGTGGCAATTTTCTCTTCAACCGGATTACTCATTGCCCTTGTCGAATTCAGACCATTCACAACAATGAGTGAAGTCGAGGTCAATCAATGGGATGAATTATCACAGTTCTTATTTCGCGAAAAGAGGTTCACTGACCCTATTGCAACAAATGGAGCATTACTGCAGGGATTTATGTTCGCGATTTGGTGGCGCAAATGCACCACGAAGAATGAACAATTTGGACTGTATGGAAGTGCTGGCAAAATTGAAAATGCAAAAGATGAATGGCAGAACCAAGGTCCCAATCTTATCTCGGTGGGTCGCATTCTAGGTCAATCCTTACGATATGTTGGGGATAATTTATTTCAGAAGATTCAAAATTGCTACAACTCATTGGGGGTTCCGTCTTTTGATCAAGTCAACTATGAAGGCAATATTCCGGCAAATCAGGGTGTATTTGAGTTCGCTTCCGCACTCACTTTCACCATGAATGGATTCAAAAACGCACCTCATGTTGATAAGGATGCATCGCTGTATGCTTCGGGATGGTGGTTTCAAGCTGATAAGCGGACCGGCCAAATTCAAAGAGATGCGTCAAAGCGGTGTACAGGGGGAAAATTGATTTTCCCAAATGAGCATTTTTGGATTGATCTATCCGCATGTCATGGGCTCATTCAGGTAGTGTGGGCCAGTAGTACATTTGTTCATTATACTGATCCAGCACAGGACAATGAAAGCACGACACTAGTGGGTATCTCCGCACAATGCTCAAGCAGGTTTGCAAAAACAATGCGGCAAAAAAGCAATGGCTATTATGAGATTGGTGAGAGAGCGGGCTATCAAATCAGGGATGGTAATACAATCTCATGCCGATTCAAATAATGAGGAGATTTGCAAGTGGGTTGGGTAAGTAATGGTGAGGTAAGGCAGAGGACAATATACACCAGGATTGGATGGATTCGAGTGCGGGAGATGGGGTGTCTCACATGAAAAAGGGGTGAAGTGGATTATGTACGGTGGCATGCCATCGTACATCTGTCCTGGTTTGTTGCTATTGTCCAGGATGCCAATGCTTCACACGCGAATCCTCATGCTTGTGCAGGTTCTGACAATGCTAAAAGTTCCTTACGCCTATGCGGGGGGCCATCGCTACACACGCCAATCCTTGGGCCTGTGCAGGCTCCCGAAAATTTACACGCCAATCCTTACGCCTTTACAGGCTTTTGACGATTCACACGCCAATTCTTACACTTGTGAAGCTTCCCCACAATGCTGAAATTTTCTCTAGCCTGTGCAGGATCCCAAGAATTCACACGCCAATTCTTACGCCTGTGCAGGCTCGCAACAATTCACACGCCAATCCTTATGCTTGGGGAGGGTCCCAAAAGTGCTAAAATTCCTTACGCCTGTACAGGCTTCCGACGATTCACACGCCAATCCTTACGCATGGGAGGGTTGCCAACAATGCTGACAAATTCTTACGCCTGTGCAGGCTCCCAACAATTCACACGCCAATCCTTATGCCTGTGCAGGCTCCCAACAATTCACACGCCAATCCTTATGCCTGTGCAGGCTCCCAACAATTCACACGCCAATCCTTACGCCTGTGCAGCCTCCCGACAAGTCACACGCCAATCCTTACACTTGTGAAGGTTCTAGACAATTTAAACAATTCAATACATGAGTAAGACTAATAGCGTGTGACCATAGGAAAGGCCATGTTTCACGAATCTGGACTCGATTGCTCACATACGGGAACCTCCCGCTTTTTTACAGTTAAGAATGGGTATGGCTCTAAACCATGGAAGAAGAAAATATAGGAGAGGATAACGGCAACTATTGGCGCATTTTGAGAAAAAGAGGTTCACGAAAACAAATACTCACTCAAACTCTTGGTGGGGCACTTACAAAAATAATTCTCACGCAATCAGGGTTTTTCTCTAAGGAGGAAATAAGTAATTTTTACGTGAACAAAGAATGTAATAGAATTTGAACAAAACAATAATTGAAGACAAATATTTTATTCAAAAGAAAGTATTACAAAAAATAAAAAGAGGAAATAATGACATTTTTTTTAAATTTTTATTTTTCGAGGAATTTGGAGACTATCCCGGTTATGTCCTCCTTTGGATAAGCCTCCCATGCCTGGGCAAGGAGGGAGTTTAGTTCCTCCCGGAATTCCCGGTGCATCTCATTTCGATGAGTTGCATCCACGAAAGGAATCATGTGGAGCAAGCAACGATGCTCCAACAAGATTTGGTTGATCGAATCGTGGACGATGGCTCGAGGAATCATTAGGGTCGGTCGCAGGTCGGTGAATTCCTGGCGAGCGTCATTGTGGGAATGAGAGGAGCTTGGCACCGGGGGGGAGGAGGCGTTGGGGTTCTTGGGGCACTGGAAGGGATCTCTGGGGAGGGAACTGGGGTTGGAGTGGAAGGGGAAGATGGTGGAGTCGGTGAAGAAGAAGGGGGAGGGGGATGGGGTGATCCCACGGGCGTATCGTCGATGATGATGATCGAGCGAGGAGTGGCGGGACGATCTGGAGACGGTCGAAGAAAAAATGAGGAAAAGTGGATATGGATCAAAGAGAAAGAAGGGGTGACTTACTATAAGGTTCCTCCATGGATTGCGTAGGAGCCACCTCAGGTTCTGGCTCACGAGTCGTATCGTCCTCAGGTGGTTGGGACGATGGACTCGGGCCAGGAATAGGTGGCTCTTTGGTTCGGGAGGGTTCTAAAAAAGGAGTAAGTGTCAGTTCACTCGACTCAAAAGTGAAAGTGAAAATGAAATGAATCTTTGGCTGCTTACCACGGAATAATTCCTCAGACCATCGGGTGCCACTCGGGCCTGGAGTGGGTTGCCGGGGGGTTTGCTCGCGAGGCAAACTGGGAACGGGAGAGTCGTGTCGGGGGGGATTCGGGGGGTTTGGTTCTATGAGTAATGGAAAAAAGTCAGTATTATTGCGTGAAGAGAAATGAGATAAAGAGGAGAAATAAAACTTACTTTGGCGTTTGAATCCCATCGGTGATAAGACATGGTGACGATCAGCCCAAGCTCGAATGTCCTCTCGCCATTGCCATCCTTCATCGGCCGGATAATCACTTCGCTCCGGTTGAGGAGTGAAGTGACCATCGGATGGTGGCCTAGGAGGGGGAGTGGACAAATCGATACTGGAGGGGACAGGGCTAATCGTCCGGAATCGTTCCCGTTGGCCTGTTTGGGGGCCCGGCGTCCATTCACGCTCGGAAATGGTTTCATCATCGTCGACCACAAAGGAGTCCTCACGAGGGCGTCTTGGGCGAGAACTTGTCTGGCCTTGTGGTCGGAAGGGGCGGACAACGAACGAACATTTCTTGTGTGCTTGTCGGCAAGCATCACAAGCGTTGTTCGTCGTCGAGGAACGAATGCAGGGGATACCCCGCTTGGTGCATAACGTGCACAACATCTAAAAACAAAACAAAACAGGTTAGTAACTGAATAGAAAGTAAGCAATCAAGAAAGAAAAGGAAGACATACGATGATTTATATAAATTTAAAACGGAATCAAATTAAAAACGCTCTAGTCGGAAGTTTTTAAAAGTCTGGAAGGAAGTCGTGAAGAAAGAAAAATATTAATATCGGTACATAATGTTGACGAAAGTTTAATTGGAGAAAACGTACACAGTAGATAGAAGTGGGGTTCTGAAAGTATTAGCAGGAAAAACAAAAAGCGAGCAGGAAGGGGAGTGGGGTTAGTCGAGTGCAAAAGAAAAGACTGGAAAGGCAGGAAGATGAGGGGGAATACGCACAAGAAGGACAAACGCGGGTGAGGTTGAACAAAGTGGAGCGGGTGAGAAAGAAAGTGAAGTGCGTGTTGTGTGAAGATGGTCTTTTATACCAAGGTGAAGCTGAGACGATCTCAGCAGTTGCAGCACCCGCAAAAGTCTCAGCTTCAAGGCGTGTGGGCAAAATTGAAGCTGAGTCTCAGCAAATGCTGCAACTGAGAGGTGAAATGCTCGCGTGAGGCAGAAGAACAATGGGGGTCTGGCTGAGTATTGCAATTTATTGAATTGTCAAGCTGAGTATTGCAATTTATTGAATTGTCATGCTGAGTCAAATCCCCTTTGTTTCCTTAAATTGCCACCCGATCACCCAGGAGGGTGGTCGTGAGGCCCTTATTGATTGTGCATTGTGGGTGCAATGCACAAGTGACCGCGGCAAGATCACCGGCCTTATGGCCTGGTGATAGTCTTTGAACAAAGGGGGTGGCTGTAAGACAAGTGAATACAGCGTGAGCTTGCCTCGACCCATTGCTCAGGTTTGCTTTCGGGTCATAATTGAAATGCTCAGTGGCTGAACATTTTAATTGCACAGTAATTGAACAATTGATATAACAATATCAAATGCACCGCTGAGTATTGCAATTTATTGAATTGTCAAGCTGAGTCAAATCCCCTTTGTTTCCTTAAATAGCCACCCGATCACCCAGGAGGGTGGTCGTGAGGCCCATGTTGAATGTGCATTGTGGGTGCAATGCACAAGTGACCCATGCAGACAAGCACCCGGTGCATTTGGTCACAAGTGACCGCGGCGAGATTACCGGCCATATGGCCTAGGAATAGTATGTGAACAAATGGGGGGGCTGTAAGACAAGTGAATACAGCGTGACCTTGCCTCGACCCATTGCTCAGGTTTGCTTTCGGTTCATAATTGAAATGCTCAGTGGCTGAACATTGGAATTGCACAGTGATTGAACTATAGATATAACAATATCAAATGCACCATGCTGAGCCATTGCTCAGTCGTTTTTATATGCGCGCACTCTGAGCATTTGGCACAGCATCGGATGACATTCCCACCAGGTGCAGCATTTCACACGCTTTGGTGAAGTGCTCCAAACTGAGCCTTCCAGTGAGCTATTGCAGAATTAGTTCATTCCATGGCTTTACTGAGCACTTTCACACGGTGCTTTTGACCATGACATGCTCAGCTTGCGTGTGCAAATCGGGTGAAACGCAATGCTGAGCATGTGGCACATGAGCTACGTAAATGCAAACGATCGGAAGGTGCATGCACATTTGCTAGATGGATGCAGGCTCAAGTAGTATTACACCTTCCTGATCTCTACAGTACAGTCAACACTGTAGTTGTCAGCCTGTGACTCAAAACAGAGCACCAGCATGACATCCCACATACCATAAGTAATGGTATGAGGAGTATTGGACAAATATAGCCAATACAAGTAAGTTATGAAGAGGAAACCTCCTCAAATATAATAAGAAAGGACAAAGATATGCCCTATCAATGATAAGACCAAATAAGCAAAACCCTTATTTTCACCTCTCATCTAACTTATGCATATTCAAGTTATTGTATACCAGAATGGTATTTTTATTAAAGCTCACATAGAGAGCTACACAATGATATCATCCATGTTGTTGTAACACCACTACAACTGGAGATACCATATGACCTTTATTTCAAAACCAAGACCCCCCTGAAAGTCAAAGAGGGCTTGTACAAAACTGTACAAAAGTATAACCAAATTAAAGATCTCAACAAGAGCTTTAATTTGAGACACCTTAGACCTCTGTATCTCTTAAATTGACTGAGGGATCTTGGTTCAAAGGTTTAATAACCAAAATACAGATATTCTGAAAATAAGAAAATAAACAAACCCCTGTATCTTTGGCATACACTCATACAACTGTACAGTGTCATATACCAAACTGTAGGGCTAATCAAGCCCTACAAAACTGTATCATCAGAATACAGATATCTTCCAAACTGAAGAAGATATCTGGTATGGAAGTTTTTGAAGCCTCATACTGATGTACAAAAATACATCCAACAAACTTAAAACCCTTATAACTTTTGCTATTTTAAAGAAGGGTAAACATGAAGCATACCAAATTGAAGAGCTCATTAAGCCCTTCAATTCTGTGCTCTTAGTTTCTTGATATCTCAAAAACTGACCAAGATATCTTGGTTGGAAGTATTTTGACCAATACTGGTCTGTACCAAACCTGTACCAACCAGTACTGGCTTGATACTTAAAATAATGGTTGTTTAAAGCTTAAACCCGCCCAAAATGACTAATATTAGTCATCCAGACACTCTGGAAACGTCACAATGGTGCTGACGTGGCCTGTGAAGAGTTCTTTCACCCTGTATTGATCCAGAATGATCATTTGTGGTCCAAAAACCACAATTCTGACTATGCTGACGTCAGAATTGATGGTACAGAACCACAACCCAGCCTCCAGAGTGAAAATTTTCACTCTGTAGACGTGTGAAGAGCCTACCAGTCTCTCACAGTCCTCAGAGGAGATAAAAGCAGGTCTTTCCTCACTGGAAAAGACTCATCTTATCATGAATTAACATCCTTACGTAGTAAAACTGTCTTATACCAGTAGTACTCTTAGGATTATATTGATATAATTAAAATAATTAATTATTGTAGTGTTTCTTTACAGTCAAAGATATTAGAGCATTGCAACCCAGGTCCTCAATAGACTCATCACCACTGTTACCACATAGCAGTAGGACATGAAGATTTCATTTATTATTTATTTTTTGTGTGTCACAGTCATAGTGCTAGCTTGTATTTACTATTTTTAAGCTACTACATAGACTCACCCTGACATTTTGGGGGCCTGGCCGTTGTTTTAACCTATTCTGGACCTATTTTGGCGATTTTTGGATCATCTTCACTATTTTTGAAGGTTTTTTACTATAAAAGTAAGTACAATTTCGAGTTTTTTTCATTTTTTAACTAATTTTCATCTCTTATATTATAAAAATATAATATATATTTTTTATATATTTTATTTTATCAAAATATATTAAATAATATATTTTATTTTCTTTTTGAGTATTTATACTCTTCAAAGCTTTATATTGCAATTTTCACGAAAATTAATAATAATAAATAATTATTATTAATTTTTTCAAATTTATTTTTATATACAAACAGTATATTTAAATAAAAAAAATTATTTTTTACCAAATTGTGTAAAAATTAATTTAAATCATAATATTTATTGTAAATCAACAATAAATATTGAAATAATAATTTTATTATTTCAATTCTTTAATATTCAAATTGAATATTATTGAAGAAGATCTTTTTTTACTCAAGTTGAGGAAAAATTGATTAAAATTTTCTTTTTTTTGATAAATAATCAAAAAAAAAATCTTAATAATAATAAGTCATTATTATCAATTTACCACGAAAATTGATAGTAATAAGTAACTATTATTAACTTCTCAAACTTATTTTTATATACAAATAGTATATTTAAATAGAAAGTATAATTAATTTTTACCAAATTGTGTAAAATTAATTTAAATCATAATATTTATTGTAAACCAACAATAAATATTTGGATAATAATTTTATTATTATTTCAATTCTTTAATATTCAAATTGAATATTATTGAAGAAGAATCTTTCTACTCAAGTTGAGGAAAAATTCATCAATTTTAATAATAATAAGTAATTATTATTAACTTCCCAAACTTATTTTTATATACAAATAGTATATTTAAATAGAAAGAATAATTAATTTTTACCAAATTGTGTAAAATTAATTTAAATCATAATATTTATTGTAAACCAACAATAAATATTTAAATAATAATTTTATTATTATTTCAATTCTTTAATATTCAAATTGAATATTATTGAAGAAGAATCCTTTCTACTCAAGTTAAGGAAAAATTCATCAATTTTTTTTTAAAATAAAAAAAAAAAATAAATAAATAAATAAAAATAAGTAAATAACTTATCAATAATATTCAAGTTTAATAATATAAACTTTTAATATTAACTACTTTACTTATAAAAATAAGTGAAACAAAACTGTTATTTCTTCAAAAAATAAAAAATAAAATAATAATAATAATAAATAATTAAAACTCAAATATCAAACCAAACTCAGAAGAAATAACAGTAAGGAATTGGAAATTTTGTTTATTCAAATTGAATTACAAACCTTCTCCATTTTCTTTCAAAGTGGAAAAAATACATTCCATTTGAGACAAAATCACAGTGAAATTCATCTGTACCAGCCTCAAAGACAAGGAGGCAGTACTAACTCCCAAGCAAATTGCCAAGGAGTATAAAGCAGAAATCAGTCCAAGGGCCTTTTAAAGGTAAAGAAACCTTGGAAAATACAGAATTTTTGTCTTTTGTCATTTTTTAACATGACAACTCCATTTCTCAGAGATCTTGGATACCCAAGAAATCAGCCAGAAATCTGGCAAAGAAGAAACAGAGGGAGAAGGCCACCCCCTTCTGGATCAAATAACCAACAAAGGACTTATTATCAGGAAACTCCTGCTCAAAGTCCCACCCCAAACCAAATCCAGCCCAGTCCAACAAAAAAATTGGACATATGCAGGGAAAATAACTCATATTCATGTACTCCTAAAAGGATTTTCCACATGGAGTATGGACAACAAAACCTTAACCATGGGAGTATCATGGAAGGAAATTGGAATAATGAGGCAAAAAATATGAGTCAATCTTATTACTTGCCAAAAGATTCTGGAAGAAATGAAAAGTTGGAATCTCAACAGCCATTTCATACTCTCAGAAGAGACTTGAATCAGAGGGAATCAAACAGAAATCCAAGCCATAGAGAATTCCTGGCATATGGAAGAGCCCAATCTGATTCAGGAACACCAAGGCATGGAAGAAGAAATTCCATCTTTACCACATCAGTCCAACAGCTACAGGACTTGAAATCCAAAGGACAATATTTCCAGGACTCTCCAGTCATCCCTGGTGGTTTCCAGCAGAGGAAATGGAGCCCTAGTAGAGAACAAGAATTCTTTCAGGAAGGAGAAGATAGAATCAGATCCTTTGATGAAACAATGAATAAAATTAGTCCAAGAGGAACACAAATCCTAAAAAACACTGTACCTACCAATAGTGTTAGCTCAGAATCAATTGATCCTCAGCTTAAGCCTATTGATGATAAAATACCCCCTCAAAAATTTGAAACCACAGATTCCAGAGGTAGTAGTTTCATATGGTCCAACATGGGTAAATTCATGGATTGGACATATGATCATGTTCAAGAAGTGACTTCAGAAATGAAAACACTCAAGGAAGAAAATTCCTTCCAAGCAACAGTCATAGAAGACTTGAACACAAATCTATCCAGAATTTGGGCAGAATTTGAAACTAAAAACAGACAGTTGAACTCAATACTAGAGGAACAACAAGCTGTGAGAAGAGATTTAAGAAATATCCAATCTAAACAGGAAATCCTGGAAAAAGAAGTGGATTTTCTCTATAAAAAGGAGGAAAAAGAAGATAATTTCTTCCCTCAAACAACTCAAGAGGATAAACCAATCACCAAAGTAAAAGAGGAAGAATCAGAAAACCAAGCTCCTGAATCCCAGGATCCAAAGTTAAGGTCTGAGTCTATTTACCAAGATGGTGGGAACCTCAGTTACTCTGAGAAACAAGCATTGAAGCAATTACCTGATGTGGTAAATTGGCCTAAATTCTCAGGAATTGGAGAATATGATCATATGGAGCTTATTGATTATATTAATGGACTTTTTGTTGATGTACCAAAGATACCAGACTACTGGATCACCACAAGACTCAACACTGCATTCAGAGGCCATGCAAATATATGGTACACTGAAATGAAAGAGATACATGGTAGGAAAAGCTGGCCATGGTGGAGAAACCAAATAATACAAAAGTACAGCAATGGTACTTGGATTTGGCAAAAAACCATCTCTTTTGAGAGTGACAGATACTCTACAGAAAAAGACCCTTATGAATGGTGTCTTAAACAAACCACAAGACTCAAATCTATTGATCCAAACATGACAATAGAGATGAGAAATCATAAGATTCTGACAAAACTTCCAGGAGACTTAGAACATGCAGTAAAGTGCAGATGCAGCAAAATAAGCAGCATTGATGACATAGCAAATGTCATACAAGATGTCAGAAAAAAGACATCAATTGGCAGTAGTTCACCCTATAGGTCACATGATAGCAGAGAAAAACCAAAGATACTCATGGAAAAAGACCTCAAACCTACTGATGGTGAAGAAGCACCAAGGAGAAGGAACACATGCCATAACTGTGGATCACCTGACCACTATGCAAATAATTGTCCCAAGGGAAAAAAGAAAATATTTGCAATAGAGGAAGAGTCAGTAGAAGAACACATGGAGTACAAATCTGACTCTGACAGCATGGGAAATGGGCTAAGACAGGATTCAGACAGTGGATCAGAGCCTATTGAACAATATTTATTAGAGTATGAGGATGAGAAAACAGAATCAGTCCTAGGAAACTCTTTGAAACCAGAACTCATTCAACCCAAAAAAGGTGAAGACAGAAGTGGCAGAACCCTTGATGCTAAAGAGTATTTGGAAGTACCCAAAACTGGTATGGCCTTTATTCATGGAGCAAAATCAAAGCTTGATGTGTACATTGAAAATAAAAAGCATCCTTTGATTTTTGACACAGGAGCAAATTGCTCAGTGGTAGCCAAAGAATACTTGGACAGACACTTTCCAATGTGGAATGCAGAGATGCTTTTAACAAAAGCAAGAAGCTTTAAAAGTGCTGCAGGCAAAATGAAGTCACTTGGAATAATCCAAAAAATAATTATAATACCACACAAAATGGGAAACCTCAGATTACACATTGAATTTGTGGTACTTGAGAATGCTACGTTTGATGGATTTTTAATGGGTACAGAGTACCATAGAATCTATGGCATAAGCATACATAATTACCTAGAGAGCTACTTGATAGTTGGGCAAGACAAACAAAGAAAATTTTACTTTGAAACTGACAACCCCAATCAAATAAAAAGATATTCCAATAGGGATTATTTAACAGAGAGAAGGAATAAACCACCAGAAAAAGACCAATGGGTAAAGCTGGATGATTCAGATAAAGATTCCTTTTTGAACGGATCAAGAGCCTCCATGAGGACAAAAGAGTCTCATCAATGATGAGCCTTTTTTGGAGGGAGGGTATGTCAGCCTGTGACTCAAAACAGAGCACCAGCATGACATCCAACATACCATAAGTAATGGTATGAGGAGTATTGGACAAATATAGCCAATACAAGTAAGTTATGAAGAGGAAACCTCCTCAAATATAATAAGAAAGGACAAAGATATGCCCTATCAATGATAAGACCAAATAAGCAAAACCCTTATTTTCACCTCTCATCTAACTTATGCATATTTAAGTTATTATATACCAGAATGGTATTTTTATTAAAGCTCACATAGAGAGCTACACAATGATATCATCCATGTTGTTGTAACACCACTACAACTGGAGATACCATATGACCTTTATTTCAAAACCAAGACCCCCCTGAAAGTCAAAGAGGGCTTGTACAAAACTGTACAAAAGTATAACCAAATTAAAGATCTCAACAAGAGCTTTAATTTGAGACACCTTAGACCTCTGTATCTCTTAAATTGACTGAGGGATCTTGGTTCAAAGGTTTAATAACCAAAATACAGATATTCTGAAAATAAGAAAATAAACAAACCCCTGTATCTTTGGCATACACTCATACAACTGTACAGTGTCATATACCAAACTGTAGGGCTAATCAAGCCCTACAAAACTGTATCATCAGAATACAGATATCTTCCAAACTGAAGAAGATATCTGGTATGGAAGTTTTTGAAGCCTCATACTGATGTACAAAAATACATCCAAAAAACTTAAAACCCTTATAACTTTTGCTATTTTAAAGAAGGGTAAACATGAAGCATACCAAATTGAAGAGCTCATTAAGCCCTTCAATTCTGTGCTCTTAGTTTCTTGATATCTCAAAAACTGACCAAGATATCTTGGTTGGAAGTATTTTGACCAATACTGGTCTGTACCAAACCTGTACCAACCAGTACTGGCTTGATACTTAAAATAATGGTTGTTTAAAGCTTAAACCCGCCCAAAATGACTAATATTAGTCATCCAGACACTCTGGAAACGTCACAATGGTGCTGACGTGGCCTGTGAAGAGTTTTTTCACCCTGTATTGATCCAGAATGATCATTTGTGGTCCAAAAACCACAATTCTGACTATGCTGACGTCAGAATTGATGGTACAGAACCACAACCCAGCCTCCAGAGTGAAAATTTTCACTCTGTAGACGTGTGAAGAGCCTACCAGTCTCTCACAGTCCTCAGAGGAGATAAAAGCAGGTCTTTCCTCACTGGAAAAGACTCATCTTATCATGAATTAACATCCTTACGTAGTAAAACTGTCTTATACCAGTAGTACTCTTAGGATTATATTGATATAATTAAAATAATTAATTATTGTAGTGTTTCTTTACAGTCAAAGATATTAGAGCATTGCAACCCAGGTCCTCAATAGACTCATCACCACTGTTACCACATAGCAGTAGGACCTGAAGATTTCATTTATTATTTATTTTTTGTGTGTCACAGTCATAGTGCTAGCTTGTATTTACTATTTTTAAGCTACTACATAGACTCACCCTGACAGTAGTACGCAGTACACCTTTGTAAATGTACTGCGGGGCAGAGCAAAAAGCTGTTCAACAATGTAACATGCAATCACGTCAAGCCATCGAGTCATATCTCTCACCTGCATCCCTTTGATGCACCTTGTTGGACAGCTCTGCCTAACTATGGCACAGATGCGCATGTAATCCAAATGAATGTAAGTGGGTCTTAATGGGATGACTTAATATTTGGGTCTAACACAAAGAGTTGATTCACTCCGGTGCCATTGTTGGGGCAAACAATGACTGGCCCGCTTGTTCATTGTCGGGCAGCCACACGCTTTCATACGCACCCCCGATGGGTCATACGCAGGCAACTTTCACACGCCTGGAAGACATTTTACTGCCAGTGTTCCGACCGGCTAGTTTCTTGGTGGGGTGGTCAGCTTTACTGCAGACGCTCACCTCCTCGCGCGTGGAAACCTGATGCCAATCAGTGTGGATTTGCTTCAGCCTCATCCACATTAGAATAATCCAAGCCTATGATTGCTGAGGCTGGTTATGTTTGTGTGGGTATCTCCCACCGCGGGTCATTTTCTTCACGTTCTCACACGCCCGGCGCAAGTTGTGGCACCTGGCTTGCAGCCAAAAATTCCCTTGGGCGTGTGGCCTCTTTCTCCGGAGTTCTGTACGCGCGTGAGGCAAAGACCCGGATGCCAATCTTGGTGGATTAGTACTCGCCTCAAACGCCATAGGGGTGAATGTATATGTGGATCACGGCTCACGGCTGGCGCCCCCTTTGATCCTCCCACACATTCCCCCCTGAAAGCCCAGTATGCATCAGTCAGCAAAAAACTTCAGGCCAAACCAAAGTCATGTTCGGTGGCATGCCACCAAACATATCTCACCCGCCCACACACAAACATCCCCACAGTGAGATTGCCCTTTGAAACTGCCAACATTGCCCAGTAGGTCCCTGTGAACAATTAACCTGGGGAGGATACGCTCATTGTTCGCTGTCACACCAGCGAACATGACTGCATGCCTCTAATATGCCCTCCACAATAAGCTGCTACAACCCACCCAATTTTGGATGTGCTAATGTCAGCCTTGTTCCACCAAAGGTTTCGTAACTCGCTGCAGATCCAGAAGTCATAATGGTGCACCCACATTTTGGCCACCTTGCCTTGATATATGCCCCAAATCGGATATGAAAATTATGAGCCCAAGAGGCCCACCTCCATCAAGACCATGCACGTAACCACAGGCCATCCCCCTTTTGGCCTGTTGCTTCCACTCATATAAGTTCCCCACCTGCGCTTATTCCTCTTCATTCCCTTTAGCTAACCCTTCCCGATCATATAATTTGCAACCGTCCCCAAATAATTGAAATAGCCATCATGTCAACCCCTTCACAACCACTTTGCATTGGGATGATTAATATTCGTATTCAAATAAATAGTGATATAACCTTAAAGCCTGAGAATTCCCACTTAGGTTCTTGGATTATCCTATGGCACAATCAACACAACATATTCGTATATCTCCCCAATCACCAGCATGCTATTGGCTCTCTCCCGGGAACCCTTTCCCAAACGTTGATACCATTCCTTGGGGCACCAAAACGTTCATGCACTGTGGTCCTGGTGGGGCATGGATTGAAAATTGCCAATCCAATCCTACTCAAATATTATTCGTTGAGGGAGTATTTATGACTGATGCCAATGATCCCTCCTCATCTCAGAAACCCAATCTAGCATTGATGTTCTTCACATGGTATCCAAACATTCTATTCATAATGGAAAGCTTTTGAACACAAGATTTCAAGCTTAAAATGCCCAAAGAATATGACTGTACTACTCATTGTCAATGTCAACTCATTACTCCGACATTTCCCGCTTCAAACTCGACGCCTGCTTCATATCCTGCTGTTTCATCATTGATTTCCAAGCAAAAACTGATACAATTACCCAGTGGATCAGACCTCCCCATGATGACCCCGCCCCATTCCATTATTCAAACCCCCCTCCTCCCTCATCAAAAGACCGGACTAGCTTTTCTCTGGGATCGAGAAATCCCCAATGGCCAATCAGCCCGTAACCTTTGGGCAACCTCACCCCCAGGATCCACTTTTAATGCCAGGCACATCATTACAAACAAGGTCGTTAGCTCATTTGAATCCCTTTCGACCAATACCCCTCTTGGAGGACTGCTTGCGGATGATATGGGATTAGGTAAAACCATTCAGGCCATTGCTCTAATTGGTACCTCCAAGGAGCGGATGATTGCAAACCCCCATCGCTCCACGCCCACCATGATCATCTGCCCCCCTTGCTTAATTACCAACTGGCAATCAGAAATATCCAAGCATGCTCAGGCTGGAGCACTGCATGCCAAAATCTACCATGGTCCCACTCGTCACTCATTATCCCAAGCCAACATCTTAAGATATGATATCATCATCACTTCTTACAATACTATCACCCAAGAATTTAAGCAAACCAATCCCTCTACATCATTCATTTTTCAAATCAATTGGCATTGTATAATCTTGGATGAAGCACAGTGAGTGGCTGAGCTTAAATGATTCAAATTACCTTTTATATCCAATAACCCTTGCCCCATCTTATAGCTATATTCGCTCTCAATACACTGCCACTCACCGTGCCATTAATAGCCTCCTTTCATCCCGTCGAATATGTTTAACGGGCACACCTATTCACAACACCTGTCAGGCTGAGTCTATGATAAAGGTGTATATGAGTATTTACAAGCTTTAACTATGACTGTGACACGGTAAGAATGATTTTAAAAGATGATAAGATTGATAATAAATGATTTAATTTAAGATTTAAAGGGCTTTACTATAGAGATATAGTGGTGGTGAGCGCTGTTGAAAGCCCTGGGTGCAGCTTTACCTGTTGGATTACAATAATAAAGACTACAATACTTTAAATTAAGAGTATACCTGATTATTTAACCAAGAGTAAAACTGTTTTTGACAGTTTACTACGTAGGTTATTCAAGAGCAGGATGAGGAAAGGGTTTTGGCAGTGAACAGCCCTCCTTTTATCCTGAAATTGAGGTGAAAAGGTTATTAGACCTTTTCACGTAGAGGAAGTGAAGATTTTTCACTCCTCATGACAGGCTTGTGGTTTGCAAACAGCCTGTATACCCTTTATTGGGCTCAGATGTGGTTTTGAAACCACATCTGGGCAGTTTTCACCAATACAGGGTGAAAATTTTCATCTGGGGACCTCACAGCCTGATTCTGACGTGTATGACGCGTAGAATGCTGTACAGAAACTGTATGGGACCCCAGTATTGACTTACATATGAGGTATTGAAGTAAAAACATGCTTCTTCGTCTATTTGACACCTCATATTCATGGTTATGGGATATTATCCCAAGGTAAGGCTGTATCTGACAGCAGGTGGGAGTTTGACCTTAAAATGGTCATAACTCTGTCAGTTTCTGATATATCAAGCTCAAAGGTGGTTCATTGAATAGCTCTGTATGAGCTCTACACAATGGTACCCAACTTGACATGGTTATCATTAAATATGACAAAGTTATCCCATGTACAAGTATTTTTGTACATTGGCGTGGTCTGGTCAAAAACTGTGTTAAGCTTGTTTGGCCAATAACTTCTGTTATAGTTGAGTTATGAGGAAATGGATGGCACCATCAGATAGCCCTGATTGTGCTCTTTCCAAAAAGACCCCACTTTAAGTATCTCACACTAAAACTGTAAAAGTTAGATGAGAGGTGAATGTTTTGTTCACCCTTATTTGGTCTGAATTTGACCATAACTCAAGTAATACTGGTGCCAGCTCAGTTTGGCTAGTACCATTGGATAGCCCTGGCTTAGAGCTTCATTTTGAATACCCATTTGATGGGGTTAAGCCTCTCCTTCTAGATTTTAGATGAGAGGTGAAAATTAAGGTTTATGCTCAGTAATAACTTTGAGCAGGAATAACTTTGTTATTTCTTGTCCTATGGTGATGGGACTTATATTTTCAGGAAGAGGTGAGTTTCCTCTTTCTTTTGATACCTTTTGAGCTAATTTGGCTCAGCTCCATGTTTTGGTGGTATTTTGGCTATACCATTGGTTTATGGTATTTTGGCTGTCATGCTTGTGCTCTGGTTTTGAGTCACAGGCTGACATACCCTCCCTCTAAAAAGGCTCATCATTGATGAGACTGTTCAGTCCTCCTAGAGGCTCTGAATCTCCTTAAATGAAGGTTCCCATCTGGTATGGCATCCTCTGCCAACCATTTGTCTTTGTCAGCTGTCTGGTTCTTGAATCTGACTAGATATTGTCTCTGATCCTTCCCATTAAGTCTGATTTTTCTGGCCCTGATGATTTTACTCACAGGTCCAGGAGAGTCTTCTACTTCCACTATTTCTGGTGGAGTAATGTTTTTCTTCCTAGAGGGGAATTTATCCTCCTCTGTTTGGAAGTATGGTTTGACCAGGCTCACTGGAAAGACTGGGTGTTTCCTAGAAAACTCCTCAGTGAGCTTGACTTCTACTGCATTCTTCCCTATCAACTTAATGATAGTGAAGGGCCCTACAAATGAGTCTCTCATTTTCTTGGGTCCTTTGAGATTGTTAAAGTTCAGTGTAGACAGTAACACCTGGTCCCCTTCCCTGAAGTGAGGTTCCATATGTGATTTGTCCCACCTCTGCTTGTTGTACTCTTTGGCCTCTGCTATGCATTTGGCAGCAGTATCACAGGCTTTCTTCCACATATCATGGAAGTCTTTGGCTGTGGGGTGGATGGTCAGAAGATTTTTCTTCAAGTGATCCACAGGTAACAGGGGATTCCACCCTTTCTCTACCAGGGCAGGTGTTTTTCCTGTGGTAGAGTGCTGGCTTGTATTATAAGCCAGTTGGACTGCTGGTAAGAGGGTGACCCAATCATGGGTATATCCCTCATGGTCCTTGTATTCCATGCCATAGGCACAGAACCTCCTGAGGATGTCCTCCATTGTTTGGATCATCCTTTCAGCTAGGCCATCTGTTTGTGGATGGTAAGCTGTGGAAAAAGCAAGCTTGGTGCCAAGCATGTCATATAAATTGGTCCAAAATTCAGATGTAAATTTTGGGTCCCTGTCACTAATTATGATCTTAGGGACTCCACAGGTGGATATGATGTTATTCCAAAATAACAGAGCAGTGTCCATGGCTGTGTCCTCTTTATGGCATGGTAGACATCTCATGCTCTTGCTGAACCTATCAACTATGATTAAGCAGGCATTGTAGTTTTCTTTGCCTCCTGGGACAAGTCCTGTGACCCAGTCCATGTTAATGGTTTCCCATGGGTGTTTGGGTTCTTCTATATGTTGAAGCAACCCATATTTCTTCCCATGTTTTCTATTTGCCTTTTGGCATCTTTCACAAGTGTTGATGTATTCACTCAACTCTTGCTCCCACTTGGGCCACCAAGCTGTGCTTGCTACCCTCTCCTTAGTCCTGTCCTCACTCATGTGTCCCATGTAGGGGCAGTCATGGCATTCCTGCAGGATTAAAGAGATGTGGTCTCTGTCTATCACTGTGAGTGCACTGGTGTGCTTGTCTCTGTGATAAATCAGGCCATCTATAAGGAAGAATTTATTGTCCTTATAGGCCCTCAACCAGGGTTCCTCCAGCTGGGTTTCCAGTTCTGGGCTCCTGTATTTTTGTTGAAGGAGTTGGAGTAGTATGCTACACTGTTTGTGTTTAGCATAAGATTTCAGTACTGCATTGAAGAATTCATTATGCAGTTCTGAGGAACTTATCCCCAGTATGGGGGTTTCTGTCCCTTCTGAATCAGTGTTTCCACTGTAAAGGGTACCACTCCCTGGTGCCCATTCAGAGAATCTGAAGTTCTTCTTCCTATCTATTTCCATAAAATGGATAGGAATTTTTGCAGCAACTTCAGGGTCATAAGCTGGATTGCTTTTGACATTGTCCAGTGGCCATCTGCTAAGGCCATCTGCATTGGTATGGCTTTTACCTTCCTTGTATATGATGGTCATGTTCCCTCTATACTCCTGGATGGCTATTTGCCATCTCAGCATGTGTCTATTAGTAGTCTTCATGTTTAGTAAAGACTTCAAGGCTGTGCAGTCTGTGTAGACTTCAAAGACTGCACCCTCCAAATAGTAATGGAGTTTTTCTAGAGCCCAGACTAGACATAAACATTCTGTCTGGGTGGCCCCATACCTGGCTTCTGAATCTTTCAGCTGCCTGGAGATGTAACATATTACACCTTCCCTTGGTTCACCATCCACAATCTGTCTTTGGTGAAGGGCTGCTCCCAAGCCTTGGCTGCATGCTGCATCTATATATAACTTGAATGGTAGTTCAAAGTCAGGCAAGATGAGTACAGGTGCATTAGTGAGTTCATATTTGATCCTCTCATATGCATCCCTCCTTTCCTTGGTTATTTCAAAAACTACATCCTTTGAGCATAACTTGTATAAACTACTGGTTATGTGGGCAAAGTTTTTGATGTGGTTTCTATAGTAGCTAGCAAATCCAAAGAAAGATTGCATCTCTTTGATGTTCTTTTGTACTGGCTTTTGCAGTACTGCTGCTACTTTGTTCTGGTCAATTGCCAGACTGAGGCCTGAGACTTTGTGTCCTAGAGCTAGTAGCTCTTGTTGGCCAAAATTACACTTTTTGAGTGAAATTTTCAGATTGATGGGTGTACATTTACTTAGAACTCTGTCTATGTATTGTACATGGTCTTCCCATGTCTCTGAGTATATAATGATATCATCAATGTATACTACCATCCAGCCTTCCATTATTTCTTCTTGAAATATGGTGTCCATCATCCTTTGGAAGTGGGCTGGTGCATTCTTGATGCCAAATGGCATCCTGGTGTACTCATATATGCCCATATGGCATATAATTCTGAGTAATTTCATGGAGTTTGGTTTAACTCCATTTTGGTGGAAGCCCTTCATACAATCCATCTTGGTTATGTATTTGGCTTTGGCCAATTTATCCAAGGCATGAGGTATCCTTGGTATAGGATACCTGTCTGCTTTTGTGTAGTTGTTCAGGGCTCTGAAGTCTCCACACAGTCTAGACTTGCCATCATGCCAGGTGATTAGGACAGGAGTGGTGATTTCCACTATTTCATTATGTCCAATCTTCCTAATGACATCCATGTCCAGGAGTTCATTGATATGTTTCTCAATCTCTTTCCTGGTCTCCAGACTTGCTGGGTAAGGAGGTCTCCTTAACATGGGTGGATAAGGCCTTTCTACATCCAGATATAGTTCTATATCATGGCCTTTGATCTTGCCTAATGGTTCTTCACCAATGGCAAATGCTGGTCTATTCTTCCTCAGCATCTTCAGTAAACTTAGCTTTTGTTTACTGGTGAGGGTAGTGCTAAACTGTCCCTTTCTGAATTCTTTCAGAAGTTCTTCCAGTGGGTCCTGAGAAGATATCTGGTATATATCAAGAGAAAATTTCTTTTCCTTGTTAGTACCAATGGTAATATGCCTATTTTTACTATTGTAAATGTCTATGCCATACATCCTCTGGTAATCTGTTCCCAGTAAAAACCCTTGGATATGGGCATCTTCAAGCACTACAAACGCTGGGTTGAGTCTGATATTACCTTTTCTGTGGGGTATAATTATCTCTTTGATAATTGTCCCAATGGAGGTCATCTTTCCAGATGCACTCTTAAAGTTCTTTGCCCTGGTGGGCAAGAGTTCTTTTTCCCAGTTTGGGAAGTGGTTATCCAGATAATTTTTGGCCACTATGGAGCAGTGTGCTCCACTGTCAATGATCAAATACAGTCATTTTTGTGGCTGTTCCATGTATGTATGCCATTCCTTTGGTTGGTGTAACCAGGAATGTTTGTGCATCTTGTGTGTGTTTACACAAGTTCTTGTTGGCAGTGTCTTGTGGCATGCCTGCTTCCAACTGTATATCCTGGATTTCTAGTGGGGTTTCCTCTTGGTATTCCACTAGAAATTCATCTCTTGGGTCTTGATCCTCATCAGATGATTCTCTGATGGCATCACCATAGAGTCTGATTCAGAATCCTCTGTTGGAGGTTCTTCTTCAGGGACTTTTTCTATAGCATAGACTTTCTTCTTTGCTTTTGGGCAGTTGTTGGCATAGTGATCTGTTGAACCACAATTGTGACAAGAATTCTTCTTCTTTGCCACTTCTGCCACTCTTTCTCTGGGTTTGTCTTTAAACTCTACCCTGAAAGGTTGTTTCTCTTTGAAACTATTGCTTCTATATGGGGTGAATTTCCCTATATTAGTCCTTTTCCTTATGTCTTGTAAGGTATTGGCTATATCATCTAGAGTGCAATTTTGGTTGCATCTGCACTTTACTGCATGCTCTAGTTCTCCTGGCAGTTGTGTCAGAAGTTTATGATTCCTCATTTGAATGTTCATTTGAGGATCAATGGCTTTAAGTCTTTTAGACTGTCTAAGACACCACTCATATGGATCTTTATCCACAGAGTATTTGTCATTTTCAAATGACATGGTCTTTTGCCATATCCAAGTTCCATTACTGTACTTTTGGATTATTTGACTCTTCCACCATGGCCAATTTCTTCTGCCATGGATTTCTTTCATTTCAGTGTACCATATACTTGCATGACCTTTAAATGCAGTATTCAGTCTAGCAGTAATCCAGTAATCTGGTATGCTTGGTACATCAATGAAGAGTCCATCAATATAATCTATGAGTTCCATATGATCATATTCTCCTGATCCAGAGAATTTGGGCCAGCTTGAGGCCTCAGGAAGCTGTTTCAAGGCTTCTTTCTCTGAATAAGACATGCCATCTCCATCCTGGTATTGTGATGGAGATCTTGCCTTATTCAACAAAATGCCATCTGGTTTGATGTCATCTGGTTGATATGGATTCTCCATAGCTTGGCCTTGTGGTTGGGGCTTTAAGCTATGGTAGGCATCAAACAATTTGTTGATGTCTTGGTTCAGACACTCCCTGTCCCTGCTACTATGGTGTTGTTCTTCAGAGACTTGATTCAGTCTCTTGTTGGTTTCTTCAGAGGCTTTGCTCAGTTGAGCATATCCTTCCTGAAGGTTTTTAACTATCTGCTCCAATGAGGCTTGAGTTTTCCTCATCCTCTCTTGGGCAGCTGCAAATTCTGTAGCCTGCTTTGCAGATTGCTCAGCATGTTGGGACATTTGTAACCACAGTGTGTCACTGTTGATGTTACTCTCAGATGTGATAATGTTATTTTCAGTCTGAGTGGGGGTAATATTTCTATTACTAGGACTACTGATTCTAGAGTGGTTTACAACTACTTCTGGTTCTTGTGTACTTCTTTTACCAAATCTAACAGCTTCTGGATCATGGGGTCTGACTCTTTCCTCCTCTGGTTGAAGGAGGCTTTGTTCTTGCCCTTGTTGCCTTGTCTTCTCCTGGAAACTTCCTGGAATTGTGAAGAATGGTGACTCTTGGCCACTGATCTGCTGGTTTCTGAATGGTGTGAAGCCACTGGAGAGCTGATTTGGCTGGCTCCTTGTGAACCTGAAGGAATCTGAGTAGGCCCTGTCTGGGTTAACTGTTCTTCTATAGCTTGGATAGTGCCTTGATTCTCCCTTATCCTCTGTGCCCTTGCCTCCAGGAGTCTGTGCTGCCTGGTAGGATTCCAACCCTTGGTGATTACCATAAGGTCTTTGAAGTCTATCTCTTTGAGACAGATCTTCTGGCAACTTGATCCCAGTTCTGCCCAGTGAGTTGCTAGGTTGAACCTCTTGTTGTCCATGCTCCATTGAAACAAATCTTTGAGGAGTTGGTGGATTTGAAGAACTTGATCCATATCCTTCCAGTCCTCTGGTTTGAGGTTTCTGTTGAATTGGAGTGTGAATGGCAAGGTTGATATTATCTCCCTCATTGTTTTGCCATCCACCACTGTGTCCAATGTGTCTTCTTTCAGGTCTTCTGGTTCTAGACATTCCTGCTCTGTCCTCTGGCTGGTTCCTTTGGAAGCCAAGGTCTCTGAGGTATGCAGGGGACATATCAGTGTTTGCAAGCAGTCAAAAACTTTATGTTCTTAGGGTATTTACCTTTGACTGTGCCTTGTACAAATTTGTTATCTGCTGATTTGGGCAGTTTGCCTTTGGAGGTTACAACTGGGTTAATAATTGTAATCTTCCCTGTACAAGTGGTTAAGGTTGGTTTACCTTGTATTGAAGCAGAGTTTCGTGGTTTTCTACTCCTCTGAGTGGCTATTGGTGTCCACTTCTTGGCTGTAATCAGGCCTTCACTAAGCCTTTTTACTTTGCCCTTGCTGCCCTCTGGTTCAGAGGGTGTCACTGGTATGTTGGCCTGTGACTGGGTCTCAAGTGGTATGAAGTTTTCTTCCACTGAATCAAACAGGAAAAAGAGGGCTTATGTCAGTTAAGACTTCTTAGAAAGCTGATTTTGCACGTCTAAGAATGGCCTCTGGGCTTGTATATTATTACAATATGCCCTTGTATAATGACAGTGTAATTGAATTAACAATTTCACGTCAAAAATACAGCTTATGGTGCCCTGTCACACTGTTTGTGTGCCAGTATCCCACAGATACACTTGTGGTTTGCAAGTGTACTCTGTAAAAGTGGTTTGTATACAAGTGTTATTGAGTTAACAATACACTTGACCACGCCTCAACTGATGGTTTTTCAGTCAGAGGTGTCCTTATTCAGTCAAGAATACAGGACTTTATTGATGGCTTATGTGTTTTTATATACAAAACACGCCAAAAATAATTAAATTCAGTGGGTATCAGCCACGTGAATAATACTCTTTAATATATGAGTATGTATAAAAAAGGATAAATATATAGAATATATATATTTAAATAAAGGAATTACGCCTAAAAAAGATAAAAACAATGGTTAATAAGTCATAAAAAAGAGAAAAGACTTACTTGTAAGGTCCAAAAAGTCAAAAAAAAAACACGGCCAGGCCCCCAAAATGTCAGGCTGAGTCTATGATAAAGGTGTATATGAGTATTTACAAGCTTTAACTATGACTGTGACACGGTAAGAATTATTTTAAAAGATGATAAGATTGATAATAAATGATTTAATTTAAGATTTAAAGGGCTTTACTATAGAGATATAGTGGTGGTGAGCGCTGTTGAAAGCCCTGGGTGCAGCTTTACCTGTTGGATTACAATAATAAAGACTACAATACTTTAAATTAAGAGTATACCTGATTATTTAACCAAGAGTAAAACTGTTTTTGACAGTTTACTACGTAGGTTATTCAAGAGCAGGATGAGGAAAGGGTTTTGGCAGTGAAAAGCCCTCCTTTTATCCTGAAATTGAGGTGAAAAGGTTATTAGACCTTTTCACGTAGAGGAAGTGAAGATTTTTCACTCCTCATGACAGGCTTGTGGTTTGCAAACAGCCTGTATACCCTGTATTGGGCTCAGATGTGGTTTTGAAACCACATCTGGGCAGTTTTCACCAATACAGGGTGAAAATTTTCATCTGGGGACCTCACAGCCTGATTCTGACGAGTATGACGCGTAGAATGCTGTACAGAAACTGTATGGGACCCCAGTATTGACTGACATATGAGGTATTGAAGTAAAAACATGCTTCTTCGTCTATTTGACACCTCATATTCATGGTTATGGGATATTATCCCAAGGTAAGGCTGTATCTGACAGCAGGTGGGATTTTGACCTTAAAATGGTCATAACTCTGTCAGTTTTTGAGACATCAAGCTCAAAGTTGGTTCATTGAATAGCTCTGTATGAGCTCTACACAATGGTACCCAACTTGACATGGCTATCATTAAATATGACAGAGTTATCCCATGTACAAGTATTTTTGTACATTGGCGTGGTCTGGTCAAAAACTGTGTTAAGCTTGTTTGGCCAATAACTTCTGTTATAGTTGAGTTATGAGGAAATGGATGGCACCATCAGATAGCCCTGATTGTGCTCTTTCCAAAAAGACCCCACTTTAAGTATCTCACACTAAAACTGTAAAAGTTAGATGAGAGGTGAATGTTTTGTTCACCCTTATTTGGTCTGAATTTGACCATAACTCAAGTAATACTGGTGCTAGCTCAGTTTGGCTAGTACCATTGGATAGCCCTGGCTTAGAGCTTCATTTTGAATACCCATTTGATGGGGTTAAGCCTCTCCTTCTAGATTTTAGATGAGAGGTGAAAATTAAGGTTTATGCTCAGCAATAACTTTGAGCAGGAATAACTTTGTTATTTCTTGTCCTATGGTGATGGGACTTATATTTTCAGGAAGAGGTGAGTTTCCTCTTTCTTTTGATACCTTTTGAGCTAATTTGGCTCAGTTCCATGTTTTGGTGGTATTTTGGCTATACCATTGGTTTATGGTATTTTGGCTGTCATGCTTGTGCTCTGGTTTTGAGTCACAGGCTGACAACACCATCTATGACCTTTTGGGCATAATATCCTTCATCACTCAACCCCAGAGCGCCGATCAAGATAACTGTTCACCATTCATCCTGAGTAGTCTTTCAAAAGGTTGCAATGATATTTTGCATTTGGCATTGCGGCATTTAAGTTTGCGCCGCACCAAAACCACACATCTCGAATCTCTCCCCACTATTAGCCATCATTATGAGCTGCTCCCACTCAACACGACCATGCAGCAAGAATATTCCACATTATATGAAGAATTCCTATCATCCAAAAGCAAAGGACCAGGAGAGTTTTTCAGAAATATTAATAAGCTGCGAATATGTTGTAACCATCACATCATGCTTAACACAATTGCGGAGGTGGAGCTGGAAGACCCTGAGGGCAGGAGCACTCAGGATAACTCCCCAAGAATCACACGAACTATTGTGGATGTGGAAACATGCATGATGAGTAGTAAAATTGCACACCTCCTACAAAGCTTAATGAAGAACAAACAAACAAGGTGTGGTCCAACGAAATCGGTGGTTTATACCCAATGGACCCAATTTCTAGATTTGTGCGTTAATTCTAATATGCATCCATTACCAATTGACTCCATCTGACTTTTTTATATTGTAGAATTGGTATTGCTCTTGCCCATCACTCTATCCTTTCAGCACGAATTGATGGAACAATTACACCACGAGCGCAGGACAAGGCGCTTGAGAATTTCTTCAATAATCCTGAATGTGAAGTACTCATTGCATCCATTGCCGCGGCTGGAACTGGCCTCAATATAACTTGTGCTAATATAGTCTATTTAATGGTGAGAGGCCCCCCAAAATTCTCCCCTGATTTTCGGACCCTGACATCCACATTTCCAGGATCCCAATTGGAACCCAGCCATTGAGGCTCAGGCTGTTGATCGTCTACATCGTATTGGCCAACAACGACCTGTACAGGTCATCCACTATATCACTCCTCATTCAGTTGAGGTCAACATGCAGAAGGTACCTTTCAAGCTCATCTTTCACTGGATTGTATTACTATTCTGAAATCCTTCCTTATGGGAATGCCATATTCCAATCACCAATAGGTCCAAGAAAAGAAAAAATCATTAACTGCGTGAGCCTTACTGATATTATATAATTTGTGATTGACAAAGTTGATAACTCCTGTTGACTCTGGCACAGGTACACAATTATGAACACCAAGAGCTGGATCGAACTTCTTCAATATTTCCTCAATGAAAATGAGCAATAGAGTATTATTGCAAGGGAGACGGTGATACATTTCAATTCATATTGTCTATATTCTAACATATTTAGCAAGTTGTTGCATCCTTAAGAGATAATAATCAGATTTTATTACACCTGCACAAATAATTCACAAAATTTTAATTTGTCACAGTGCTATACCGGGACAAATTACTAAGTTATTGCAGAGCATCACCATTAGGCCTAATAACTGGCATGTCAAGTATCTTGAGGGCGCTAGTCTACATTCTACTACAGCCTTTGAGCCAATCTTGATCAAATACCTGAAATGATAGGCCTTCCGGAATATCACCATCATCTGTCGATCGTAATTCTGGCAATCTATCAATAGTTTTTTTACCCTTTTTTTTAATCCGATTACAAAACTCTATGTCTCTATCCATTTTCAATACCAAATCATTAAATAACTGGGAGCGCCAGCATAATCCCACTTTGCGGTAAACTTGACGGCCATTTTCCAGTACCTCCTCAGTATCTGAGCATACTCGAGGGTCATTGAATTGTGATTCTAGGATGGGAAATTTAGCCGTATCACACCATTCACGACGGCGCTCACAGGTCTGCACATAATCAAGTAGATCATCATCAGACTTGGTCCACAATGAAGAAGAGATACAGTAACTAACCCTTTGACGAATCTTTGCGAGCTTTTGATTCTCTTTCTTTTTTACCAAATACTCGGCATCCTTTTGAATAGACTTCCATTCTCTTTTCAAATAAGTGAAATATCGCTCCATTAAAGCCGCCACAACCCCATAGTTGTTATGATCCTTGTTCCAACAGTAGTGATGATACTCAGTGCTGACAAGTGCGAGACGGAATGTACGGTAAAACACCATAGACATCAGCTCGTTGAACGGATGTTGCCATGAGCTCTCCCAGTCCCAAGTGAATCGCTTTAGTCCTAGCTTGTGGAGCTCATTTTCGCAGTAGCTTTGGAAACCCTGAGACTGAACCTGTGTTGATGGCTCATTGAACACATCCTCAGGGACATAACCGAGATGACCAGCCACTTGAATTGCAATTTCACGCTCTTCTGTGCTGGGTGGTGCTGGTAGTGAGGAAAAATCCTTATCCCTAACTTTGAGTAGGAACAGGCAATGTGCGTGTACTTCTGATCTCATTCCATGGACATTCTCTGGAAGTTCTGCCTTCAGCCATTTTTGTTGCTCCTTCTGGCTTGCACGTTTCGCCACATTGTGAGCTTTGCGGGCCTGGTTCCTTTGCTGTCTGACCTCGGATTGTTCAAGCATACTCTGGGCGAGGCCCAGCTGAGGATGGGTGAACTCACTATTTGATTGAGTGCCTTGCTCATGCGCTGTGAAATTGTCCCTCCTTGGTTCATCATTTCTTTCACTTTGAGTCGGAGACATGTTCTCATCCTCATCATCCACCATTGTTTCTCTTGATGTACTGGCATGACCCGTTCTTGGTTTGGAGGCATATGGATGATGACGTCCAGTGACTTTCTCTTTATGGACCAGAGGTGAAGACGCATAAAGTTCATCCCCTGCTATGCAAATCATCAGTTAACACATCAAAACATTAATGAAGACTGGTCATCCTCACGATCTTCAATTGGCTCCTGAGATCCGACTGACTTGCCTTTAGGTGCCATATCTAACCCATGAAACAAACATATCAAATTGTGAATAAGTTTCTACTCCAAAATTCAAATGACTTACTTTGATGAAGCGTCAATACTGGATTTCCCTCCGACAGACCGCTCCAAGATACATTTTCCAAAGGTCTTTTTCGTCGCCCCCCATCCACGCGCCTTTCATCACCCACATGAACCTGCGATCCTGATGGAATATTGAGGGTTGGCTGTTTACTTTGGCCAAAGGGATCCTGGGATGCGACTGGATTCCAACCGGGATTAAGGAGGAACTCACGTGGAAATTTTGATTGGGGATTAGCGTGTGAGGAGATTTGAGGTGTGCCTTCTGGCCCCTGAGACACATGAATTTGTGTATTAGTGGGATTTGGGGGAATTCGAGTGACAGAAATATTTGGGATCGCCCAAGTGCTGGAAGTTGGAGCCTTTGGATTTCCCATATCAATGTTAAGACCTGATACATTCATTGAGGATGCAATAGGGGTTGTGAGAGGAATGTTGGGACTTATGGTGATTGTGTTTGAACATATTCTATGCTAGATTCACTATCTGAGTCATGAACAGAACCTGAACGGGATTGATTTGACTTGGAAGATGACATAAGGGCCGAAAAAGTACAGTAATATTTTTAACTTGATAAAACAGTTCAGTATTGTGATAAAATAGAGGGATATGATATGAGATTTTTTCAAATTTAGAATAGAGATATTCTATGAATAGTTGGAGCCAAGTGTTGTGTGGAAGTTGGATAAGACTCTTTTGAGGAGAATCCTCCCTGCCTCCTCTTGAGCTCCTCCGCTTTTGTCGGAAACCACCCTGCACGGCCTACCAGCATATAATGTGATATTTCCTTGATCTGAAAGGGGACCCATCATCCATAAGTGATCATATTTGGTAACATTTCCGCCTCCCCATTGTCACATTCTGTGAATTATCCAAACTGCCAATATATGCATTGAAATTCCGCAACATTGTACATCTGTAAAGGGGTATATTCATGAAGGATTTACCCACAAAAGAGACATCACCTTTTCAAGAAAGGCAAGACAATCCAAATCACATTCCAACTGATTCAAAGCCCGCCGCACTCAAACCAAATACCAAGACTTTAGCTGCACTCCAACCCCAAATGTAATAGAGTTATATAGTTATGTCTGTAATAAAGTTTAAACCATGTACGATGGCGTGCCAGCGTACATGGATTAAATGTTAATCCCCTCAATTCAATGGTAACACTTCACTAATGGAACCCCCTCAATGGTCGAACCCGCACTATCACAATGTGTAAATAAACTAGAATATGTATGAGCATTGAGCAGCATGGCATTTTACCCAATTAAACGCCTAACCAATTCCGCCATCCAGATGAGACATGTTACACTTTATCCACTGCAGCTCATGCACCATTACAAATGGGATAAAATCCTCAGCTGGCTCAAATCATCTCCCCCTTCATAAATAATCACTGAATTTTATTTCCAATTAATAACACTCCTAAACACTTTCACATCAACCATAGATATTTTTACACAAACCAACCGTACTCCCAATTCCTGCAACAATGACAACCCGGCCCTATTCCTCAATGCGTATATGCATGTGTCAACACTGCTCAACTCAAACACACTCTTCCCCTGAGGGTGATAGGCAAGGAGTTGCCTTCACACCTTTCCAATATAAACAGCACATTGAAAAGCTCAAATCAACCATTGCACCCAAATCTCTTCCAAACATCCCTACTTCTGCATCAGGATCTGGGTGCCCACAAATTCTATTGGATCAAATCTTCCCAGCTGATTATTCACGTTTGACCCAAAGCACTTTCCCAACTCCAGCGGGTCTCAATTCAACTGCACAGAAACCATATAGTGGCAGTCAAACCCTTCCCCCACAAGACCTAGGAATGATAATATCTGCCATTCTATCATTAAGGTATAATTTACCCCGCAGGGCTTCACGCATACTCAACCCCGCCCTGAACCTGCTGATCAAGTCCAGTATCTCAAGCTCAGCTGGTCCCCCCGCTCCTGCATTCCATATACCTCAAGATCTGAGTACCATATTTGAACATCTCCAATTGGAGCCAGTGATTCAAAACTATATATGTTGTCCTCAATGTTTCTCTCTTAATGGCCTTACTGAATCAGTCACAACTGACCAACCCCACTGTCAACGCCATAATGACCCAAATGATCATGATCCCCCTTGCACACAATCATTAGGCAAATTCATCTATTCATCTGAACCCCACACCCAAAACACAACCAACATGAAGCAAAAATTTATACCAACAAAACATTTCATTTATCAACCATTCAAAAATTGGCTTGCCAGATTTCTCCAGCGGGCTGGAATTATGGACATTCTGCATCAACATCAACAATCCCAAACTCCCAAAAATTCCCCAAAACGTGACGTCTGGGATGGATTGGTCTGGAGACGCTTCACTGGCACTAGAAATATCCATGACCCCCCATTCATGTCCATTCCTGGTGCATTGGCCTTCTCCATATATGTGGACTGGTTTAATGCACATGGAAAGTCAACCCGGTTGGCTAGCATTGGACCTATCATGCTTATTTGTCTTAATCTCCCCCCAAGTGAAAGATTGAAGCCCGAGAATGTCTATGTTGCAGGAATCATCCCTGGTCCGAAGGAGCCAACTGCGCTTCAATTGAATTATCTATTAATGCCACTCATCAACGAGCTCAAAGAGCTATGGCAAGGTTACCATTTTGCACCCACCTCAACAGGTCCATCAGGATCCTTTATCCGTGTTGCCATCCTCACAGCCATTGCGGATGTGGTTGCCATGCGCAAGCTTACTGGATTTATTTCCCATTCAGGAAACCACTTTTGTAATTTTTGGACCATTCACAAAGCTCAAATTGAAGAAATTGGTCCTCAATTTCACTCCACGCGCTCATACCAAAGTCATAAATCAACCATTGCCAAATGGCTTCGGGCAACCCCACAACAAAGACAAGCAATTTTCTCTGAGTATGGAGTGCGATATTCAATTTTGGAAGACCTTCCGTATTGGGATGCAACCAGAATGGTTAATCTTGACATAATGCATAATTTAATACTTGGAATTTTGAAGGATCATGCAACTTTCAAATTGTGCATTCCAGAGGCGAAATCAAAAATTTACTTCAGGTCCCAAAGGAAATCCAATGACACCAACAGTTCAGACTCAGATTCCAAGACCTCCAACAGCTCTCTTGATAAAATCACATTGAGAGAGGCCCGCTCCCTGAGAAGAGACGCAGCAAAAATAATAATAGAGCCACTCCCCACTACTTCCACCCGAAAAAACTACTTCCCAATGCCCACCCCTAACACAGAACATCCATCTAGTGGTTCTGCGGAGATTCCTTCATTTGATGCCGATTACATCCCCACTTCTGAAATCCCCTCTGAATTGGATATCACTGCACTGAGTGATCACCAGATCAAGGGTGAGGCTCTTGAGCATCTCCGACAAATCATATCTGAGACCATAATTCCCTCATCATGGACAAGAGTTCCCCGCAAAATGGGTTCCCCCTCTCATGGTAGCTTAAAAGCCGCTGAATGGGCTCTCTTATATAAGGTCTATATTCCATTTCTAATGCTCAGTCAACAGATGTTATTAGATGCACACCAATCTGCCAACACTCAAAGAAAAATGGGTCAGTCAGAAGAACTTGCAAATGAACTAGCCAAGAATACATTCCATTTGATTAGTGCTATCAACATTGCCACAAGCTGGACTGTTTCAATAGATGATGCGACTGCATTTGCTGAACATTGGAAAAAATTCCGCCTTTCCAATCAACACCTGTTCCCAAAAGAGAAAAGTAAACCAAATCATCATTTTGCTGATCATATTCCCGAACTCTTCCAACGTTGGGGCCCAGCACAAGCCTCAGCCACATGGGGTTATGAGCGCTTGATTGGAGTATTTGCAAAGATGCCAACAAATAACAAGATATGTACCTCAATTAATAAGATCAATATATTCACATTGATTAAACACCTGAACTGAATAAGACTAACTTTTTGCAACTCTGAATAGATGATATAGATAAAACCTTACTTCAACATATCTTTCGATGTTCCAACCTTTCCGTTCTCCTGAAATCCCCATCTGTGCCATGTCAAATAAAACAGCTTTTCGAATCACAGCCACCTGCTGTGTTCAATCACCATAAATATAACCAGCCATCCCGCCATGACCAACAAAATTATGATTGCCTGGTTAAGTACTTACAGACTTTTCATGCAACAAGGGAAATAGTTGATTGGATCAGCTTAGACACTACCGTGCAATCCACAAGTCCTCCCACTTCAAGGATTGTCTCACCTTGGTATTTTCCAGTTTCAAACATTAATATTGGGAACAATATATTTTCAACTGAATCCAAAAATATCAGCAACAGTGTGATATGTTTTCTGAGGGGCAACTCACGACAATTTGGTATTATTGATAGCATTTTCAAAGTCTCTGAGCCATCTAGCATACTGAACAATAACTTTCTGATTTTAAAACCTTTGAAGATTGATGTGAATTTCCTACCAGATTGGCCGCATCTGCATATTTATAAAGCTGTTGGTTTTGATGATGGACACTTGATTATATCTGAAGAAGAAATAGAAGGTAACTGTGGATTGTATGATAACAAAGCTCTGTCATGTGGACTGCTTGTAATGATAAAGCCGTTATTTCATGATATTTAGTCTACAAAAATGCGAATCTCTCAGATTCATTAGCAATTTTGCTAGTGAAATAATTGTCTCAAAATTTAGTGACAGAGACATGCCATTGTGACAAGTAAAGCCCATTATTTCACATTGCCACAAAGAAATTACTATTTTGACATTGGGTACAGTGTGAATAAGCCAAGTCCAATGATCAAATGACCCACACACTCACCCTTCACAGCATCCAAAATTTCTAACTGCGCCATCATCATGTTGGAAGTGGAATCGGCTTTTGCGTACCCACACCCGCATGTGCACCCGCACGCGCCAATGCACACCCACCTGCACGCGCCAATGCACACGCCCATGCACCCGCACATGCCAATGCACACACACACCCACCCGCACATGCTCCCGAACACGCCAATGCACACGCAAACCCACCCGCCCCCACGCATGCACACGCACACTTCATGGATGACCTGGTGAAGTCAAACCCCCCGCCTACATCAAGACTGGCTGAAGGACATCTTTGATGTGTGTGTGTGCAAACAGGCGGGTCTGGTGTAATTTTTACCAATCATCGGACGGTTGTGGGATGATCAGGTGGTGAGGAATCTGAGTTGAAGGCACAGGGGAACCAATATTATTGGATGTCACAGGATTTGGTGTAAGACCAGAGTGTGACGTGTGCTCGACGTTCGCTTGATTTTCGCTTGACGTGAGCTCGACTTTTATCCTGCTTGACGTTTGCTTGACGTGAAGTCAATCGCCGACGATTGACACGAGATTCTCCCCGGTGTCTCAATGTGATTTTATCAAGAGAGCTGTTGGAGGTCTTGGAATCTGAGTCTGAACTGTTGGTGTCATTGGATTTCCTGCGGGACCTGAAGTAAATTTTTGATTTGGACTCTGGAATGCACAATTTGAAAGTTGCATGATCCTTCAAAATTCCAAGTATTAAATTATGCATTATGTCAAGATTAACCATTCTGGTTGCATCCCAATACGGAAGGTCTTCCAAAATTGAATATCGCACTCCATACTCCGAGAAAATTGCTTGTCTTTGTTGTGGGGTTGCCCAAAGCCATTTGGCAATAATTGATTTATGACTTTGGTATGAGCGCGTGTAGTGAAATTGAGGACCAATTTCTTCAATTTGAGCTTTGTGAATGGTCCAAAAATTACAAAAGTGGTTTCCTGAATGGGAAATAAATCCAGTAAGCTTGCGCATGGCAACCACATCCGCAATGGCTGTGAGGATGGCAACACGGATAAAGGATCCTGATGGACCTGTTGAGGTGGGTGCAAAATGGTAACCTTGCCATAGCTCTTTGAGCTCGTTGATGAGTGGCATTAATAGATAATTCAATTGAAGCGCAGTTGGCTCCTTCGGACCAGGGATGATTCCTGCAACATAGACATTCTCGGGCTTCAATCTTTCACTTGGGGGGAGATTAAGACAAATAAGCATGATAGGTCCAATGCTAGCCAACCGGGTTGACTTTCCATGTGCATTGAACCAGTCCACATATATGGAGAAGGCCAATGCACCAGGAATGGACATGAATGGGGGATCATGGATGTTTCTAGTGCCAGTGAAGCGTCTCCAGACCAATCCATCCCAGACGTCAAATTTGGGGGTACCTTCAGGGGTTTGGGATTGTTGATGTTGATGCAGAATTTCCATAATTCCAGCCCGCTGGAGGAATCTGGCAAGCCAATTTTTGAATGGTTGATAAATGAAATGTTTTGTTGGTATAAACCTTTGCTTCATGTTGGTTGTGTTTTGGGTGTGGGGTTCAGATGAATAGATGAATTTGCCTAATGATTGTGTGCAAGGGGGATCATGATCATTTGGGTCATTATGGCATTGACAGTGGGGTTGGTCAGTTGTGACTGATTCAGTAAGGCCATTAAGAGAGAAACATTGAGGACAACATATATAGTTTTGAATCACTGGCTCCAATTGGAGATGTTCAAATATGGTACTCAGATCTTGAGGTATATGGAATGCAGGAGCGGGGGGACCAGCTGAGCTTGAGATACTGGACTTGATCAGCAGGTTCAGGGCGGGGTTGAGTATGCGTGAAGCCCTGCGGGGTAAATTATACCTTAATGATAGAATGGCAGATATTATCATTCCTAGGTCTTGTGGGGGAAGGGTTTGACTGCCACTATATGGTTTCTGTGCAGTTGAATTGAGACCCGCTGGAGTTGAGAAAGTGCTTTGGGTCAAACATGAATAATCAGCTGGGAAGATTTGATCCAATAGAATTTGTGGGCACCCAGATCCTGATGCAGAAGTAGGGATTTTTGGAAGAGATCTGGGTGCAATGGTTGATTTGAGCTTTTCAATGTGCTGTTTATATTGGAAAGGTGTGAAGGCAACTCCTTGCCTATCACCCTCAGGGGAAGAGTGTGTTTGAGTTGAGCAGTGTTGACACATGCATATACGCATTGAGGAATAGGGCCGGGTTGTCATTGTTGCAGGAATTGGGAGTACGGTTGGTTTGTGTAAAAATATCTATGGTTGATGTGAAAGTGTTTAGGAGTGTTATTAATTGGAAATAAAATTCAGTGATTATTTATGAAGGGGGAGATGATTTGAGCCAGCTGAGGATTTTATCCCATTTGTAATGGTGCATGAGCTGCAGTGGATAAAGTGTAACATGTCTCATCTGGATGGCGGAATTGGTTAGGCGTTTAATTGGGTAAAATGCCATGCTGCTCAATGCTCATACATATTCTAGTTTATTTACACATTGTGATAGTGCGGGTTCGACCATTGAGGGGGTTCCATTAGTGAAGTGTTACCATTGAATTGAGGGGATCAACATTTAATCCATGTACGCTGGCACGCCATCGTACATGGTTTAAACTTTATTACAGACATAACTATATAACTCTATTACATTTGGGGTTGGAGTGCAGCTAAAGTCTTGGTATTTGGTTTGAGTGCGGCGGGCTTTGAATCAGTTGGAATGTGATTTGGATTGTCTTGCCTTTCTTGAAAAGGTGATGTCTCTTTTGTGGGTAAATCCTTCATGAATATACCCCTTTACAGATGTACAATGTTGCGGAATTTCAATGCATATATTGGCAGTTTGGATAATTCACAAAATGTGACAATGGGGAGGCGGAAATGTTACCAAACATGATCACTTATGGATGATGGGTCCCCTTTCAGATCAAGGAAATATCACATTATATGCTGGTAGGCCGTGCAGGGTGGTTTCCGACAAAAGCGGAGGAGCTCAAGAGGAGGCAGGGAGGATTCTCCTCAAAAGAGTCTTATCCAACTTCCACACAACACTTGGCTCCAACTATTCATAGAATATCTCTATTCTAAATTTGAAAAAATCTCATATCATATCCCTCTATTTTATCACAATACTGAACTGTTTTATCAAGTTAAAAATATTACTGTACTTTTTCGGCCCTTATGTCATCTTCCAAGTCATATCAATCCCGTTCAGGTTCTGTTCATGACTCAGATAGTGAATCTAGCATAGAATATGTTCAAACACAATCACCATAAGTCCCAACATTCCTCTCACAACCCCTATTGCATCCTCAATGAATGTATCAGGTCTTAACATTGATATGGGAAATCCGAAGGCTCCAACTTCCAGCACTTGGGCGATCCCAAATATTTCTGTCACTCGAATTCCCTCGAATCCCACTAATACACAAATGCATGTGTCTGAGGGGCCGGAAGGCACACCTAAAATCTCATCAAACGCTAATCCCCAATCAAAATTTCCACGTGAGTTCCTCCTTAACCCCGGTCGGAATCCAGTCGCATCCCAGGATCCCTTTGGACAAAGTCAACAGCCAACCCTCAATATTCCATCAGGATCTCAGGCTCATGTGGGAAATGAAAGGCGCGTTGATGGCGGGCGATGAAAAAGACCTTTGGAAAATGTAACTTGGAGCGGTCTGTCGGAGGGAAATCCAGTATTGACGCTTCATCAAAGTAAGTCATTTGAATTTTGGAGTAGAAACTTATTCACAATTTGATATGTTTGTTTCATGGGTTAGATATGGCACCTAAAGGCAAGTCAGTCCGATCTCAGGAGCCAATTGAAGATCATGAGGATGACCAGTCTTCATTAATGTTTTGATGTGTTAACTGATGATTTGCATGGCAGGGGATGAACTTTATGCGTCTTCAGCTCTGGTCCAGAAAGAGAAAGTCACTGGACATCATCATCCATATGCCTCCAAACCAAGAACGGGTCATGCCAGTACATCAAGAGAAAGAATTGTGGATGATGAGGATGAGAACATGTCTCCGACTCAAAGTGAAAGAAATGATGAACCAAGGAGGGACAATTTCACAGCGCATGAGCAAGGCACTCAATCAAATAGTGAGTTCACCCATCCTCAGCTGGGCCTCGCCCAGAGTATGCTTGAACAATCCGAGGTCAGACAGCAAAGGAGCCAGGCCCGCAAAGCTCACCATGTGGCGAAACGTGCAAGCCAGAAGGAGCAACAAAAATGGCTGAAGGCAGAACTTCCAGAGAATGTCCATGGAATGAGATCAGCAGTACACGCACATTGCCTGTTCCTACTCAAAGTTAGGGATAAGGATTTTTCCTCACTACCAGCACCACCCAGCACAGAAGAGCGTCAAATTGCAATTCAAGTGGCTGGTCATCTTGGATATGTCCCCCAGGATGTTTTCAATGAGCCATCAACACAGGTTCAGTCTCAGGGTTTCCAAAGCTACTGCGAAAATGAGCTCCACAAGCTAGGACTAAAGCGATTCACTTGGGACTGGGAGAGCTCATGGCAACATCCGTTCAATGAGCTGATGTCTATGGTGTTTTACCGTACATTATGTCTTGCACTGGTCAGCACCGAGTATCATAATTACTGTTAGAACAAGGATCAGAATAACTATGGGGTCATGGCGGCTTTAATGGAGCGATATTTCACTTATTGAAAAGAGAATGGAAGTCTATTCAAAAGGATGCCGAGTATTTGGTTAAAAAGAAGGAGAATCAAAAGCTCGCGAAGATTCGTCAAAGGGTTAGTTAATGTATCTCTTCTTCATTGTGAGCAAAGACTGATGATGATCTACTTCATTATGTGCAGACCTGTGAGCGCCGTCGTGAATGGTGTGATACGGCTAATTTTCCCATTCTAGCATCACAATTCAATGACCCTCGAATATGTTCAGATACTGAGGAGGTACTGGAAAATGGCCGTCAAGTTTACCGCAAAGTGGGATTACGCTGGCGCTCCCAGTTATTTAATGAATTGGTATTAAAAATTGATCGAGACATAGAGTTTTGTAATCGGATTAAAAAAAAGGGTAAAAAAACTATTGATAGATTGTCAGAATTACAATCGACAGATGATGGTGATATTACGGAAGGCTTATCATTTCAGGTATTTGATCAAGATTGGCTCAAAGGCTGTAGTAAGATGCAGACTAGCGCCCTCAAAATACTTGACATGCCAGTTATTAGGCCGAATGGTGATGCTCTGCAATAACTTAGTAATATAAATGTATAGCACCGTTACAAATTAACATTTTGTGAATTATTTGTGCAGGTGTAATAAAATCTGATTATTATCTCTTAAGGATGCAACAACTTGCTAAATATGTTAGAATATAGACAATATGAATTGAAATGTATCACCGTCTCCCTTAGCAATAATACTCTATTGCTCATTTTCATTGAGGAAATATTGAAGAAGTTCGATCCAGCTCATGGTGTTCATAATTGTGGACCTGTGCCAGAGTCAACAGGGGTTATCAACTTTGTCGATCACAAATTATATAATATCAGTAAGGCTCACGCAGTTAATGATTTTTTCTTTTCTTGGACCTATTGGTGATTGGAATATGGCATTCTCATAAGGAAGGATTTCAGAATAGTAATACAATCAAGTGAAAGATGAGCTTGAAAGGTACCTTCCGCATGTTGACCTCAACTGAATGAGGAGTGATATAGTGGATGACCTGTACAGGTCGTTGTTGGCCGATACAATGTAGACAATCAACAGCCTGAGCCTCAATGGCTGGGTTCCAATTGGGCTCCTGGAAATGTGGATGTCAGGGTCCTAAAATCAGGGGAGAATTTTGGGGGGAAACTCACCATTAAATAGACTATATTAGCACAAGTTATATTGAGGCCAGCTCCAGCCGCGGCGATGGATGCAATGAGTACTTCACATTCAGGATTATTGAAGAAATTCTCAAGCGCCTTGTCCTGCGCTCGTGGTGTATTTGTTCCATCAATTTGTGCTGAAAGGATAGAGTGATGGGCAACAGCAATACCAATTCTACAATATAAAAAAGTCAGATGGAGTCAATTGGTAATGGATGCATATTAGAATTAACGCACAAATCTAGAAATTGGGTCCATTGGGTATAAACCACCGATTTGGTTGGACCACACCTTGTTTGTTTTTTCTTCATTAAGCTTTGTAGGAGGTGTGCAATTTTACTACTCATCATGCATGTTTCCACATCCACAATAGTTTGTGTGATTGTTGGCGAGTTATCCTGAGTGCTCCTGCCCTTGGGGTCTTCCAACTCCGCCTCTGCAATTGTGTTAAGCATGATGTGATGGTTACAACATATTCGCAGCTTGTTAATATTTCTGAAAAACTCTCTTGGTCCTTTGCTTTTGGATGATAGGAATTCTTCATATAATGTGGAATATTCTTGCTGCATGGTTGGGTTGAGTGGGAGCAGCTCATAATGATGGCTGATAGTGGGGAGGGATTCGAGATGGGTGGTTTTGGTGCGGCGCAAACTTAAATGCCGCAATGCCAAATGCAAAATATCATTGCAACCTTTTGAAAGACTACTCAGGATGAATGGTGACCAGTTATCTTGATCGGCGCTCTGTGGTTGAGTGATGAATGATATTATGCCCAAAAGGTCAAAAATGGTGTTGTGAATAGGTGTGCCCGTTAAGCATATTCGACGGGATGAAAGGAGGCTATTAATGGCACGGTGAGTGGCAGTGTATTGAGAGCGAATATAGCTATAAGAGGGGGCAAGGGTTATTGGATATAAAAGGTAATTTGAATCATTTAAGATCAGAGACTCACTGTGCTTCATCCAAGATTATACAATGCCAATTGATTTGAAAAATGAATGATGTAGAGGTATTGGTTTGCTTAAATTCTTGGGTGATAGTATTGTAAGAAGTGATGATGATATCATATTTTAAGATGCCCTCTTTGGATAATGAGTGACAAGTGGGACCATGGTATATTTTGGAATGCAGCGCTCCAGCCTGAGCATGCTTGGATATTTATGATTGCCAGTTGGTAATTAAGCGAGGGGGCAGATGATCATGGTGGGCGTGGAGCGATAGGGGTTTGCAATCATCCGCTCCTTGGAGGTACCAATTAGAGCAATGGCCTGAATGGTTTTACCTAATCCCATATCATCCGCGAGCAGTCCTCCAAGAGGGGTATTGGTCGAAAGGGATTCAAATGAGCTAACGACCTTGTTTGTAATGATGTGCCTGGCATTGAAAGTGGATCCTGGGGGTGAGGTGGCCCAAAGGTTACGGGCTGATTGGCCATTGGGGATTTCTCGATCCCAGAGAAACGCTAGTCCGGTCTTTTGATGAGGGAGGAGGGGGGTTTGAATAATGGCATGGGGCGGGGTCATCATGGGGAGGTCTGATCCACTGGGTAATTGTATCAGTTTTTGCTTGGAAATCAATGATGAAACAGCAGGATATGAAGCAGGCATCGAGTTTGAAGCGGGAAATGTCGGAGTAAAGAGTTGACATTGACAATGAGTAGTACAGTCATATTCTTTGGGCATTTTAAGCTTGAAATCTTGTGTTCAAAAACTTTACATTATGAATAGAATGTTTGGATACCATGTGAAGAACATCAATGCTAGATTGGGTTTCTGAGAGGAGGAGGGATCATTTGCATCAGTCATAAATACTCCCTCAACAAATAATATTTGAGTAGGATTGGTTTGGCAATTTTCAATCCATGCCCCACCAGGACCACAGTGCATGAACGTTTTTGGTGCCCCAAGGAATGGTATCAACGTTTGGGAAAGGGTTCCTGGGAGAGAGCCAATAGCATGCTGGTGATTGGGGAGATATACGAAGATGTTGTGTTGATTGTGCCATAGGATAATCCAAGAACCTAAGTGGGAATTCTCAGGCTTTAAGGTTATATCACTATTTATTTGAATACGAATATTAATCATCCCAATGCAAAGTGGTTGTGAAGGGGTTGACATGATGGCTATGTTAAATTATTTGGGGAAAGTTGGGAATTATATGATTGGGAAGGGTTAGCTAAAGGGAATGAAGAGGAATAAGCGCAGGTGGGGAACTTATATGAGTGGCAGCAACAGGCCAAAAGGGGGATGGCCTGTGGTTACGTGCATGGTCTTGATGGGGGTGGGCGTCTTGGGCTGATAATTTTCATATCCAATTTGGGGCATATATCAAGGCAAGGTGGCCAAAATGTGGGTGCACCGATATTTTTCTGGATCTGAAGCAAGGTACAAAACCTTTGGTGGAACAAGGTTGACATTAGCATATCCGAAATTGGGTGGGTTGGAGCAAGTTATTTTGGGGGGCATATTAGAGGCATGCAGTCATGTTCGCTGGTGTGACAGCAAACAATGAGCGTATCATCCCCAGGTTAATTTTTGCACAGGGACCTACTGGGCAATGTTGGCGGTTTCAAAGGGCAAACTCACTGTAGAGATGTATGTGTGTGGGCGGGTAAGATATGTTCGGTGGCGTGCCACCAAACATGAGTTTGATTGCGTCAGGCGCTTGAGAACGTGCAGAAAATGACCCGGAGTGGGAGATGCCGACACAATCATAGGCCGGGATTATTCTAATGCGGATGAGGCTGAAGAAAATCCATACTTATTGACCTCAGGTTTCCATGCGCAAGCGGGTGAGCGTCTGCAGTGCAGCTGACCACCCGACCAAGAAAATAGCCGGTCGGAAGACTGGCAGTAAAATGTCTTCCAGGCGTGTGAAAGTTGCCTGCATATGAGAAAGTTTGTGGCTGCCCGCCAATGAGCACGTGCGGCCAGTCAAAGTTTGCCCCGATATCACCCACTTACATTAAATTGGATTACACGCGCATCTGTGCCGGAGTTAGGCAGAGCTGTCCAACAAGGTGCATCAAAGGGATGCAGTTGAGATATATGACTTGATGGCTTGAAGTGATTGCATGTTACATTGCTGAACAGCTTTTGCTCTTCCCTGCAGAATACATTTACAAAGGTGTACTGCGTACCAAGGCTGTCATGTCGGTTATTCCGTGCAGTTCGGCTAAACTGATTTAGGTTGTTAATTCTACCAGAATTAACAGTTCCAACGCGCTTTTTTTTCGCGCGGAACTGAAACTGACCAATCAAATAGCAACTACGCACTGAATAAATCCCAACTAATTATTTTGTGCAACATCTCACGTATCTCAAATGTTTTATCATTTTTATTTATAATTTTTTAATCATTTTCTTTAATTCTCATTTGTTTATAATGAGCACAAATATACGATCTTTCCAAAAACTCATTCCAATTAAACGACTATTTGATTCATCAATTATAGCTACAATGACTGATAGGCTCCTTAATCCCACTTACAATTCATTTTTTCTTAATACATGTCCTTTGCGAACTACAATAAAGGATGTTCATTTGAAATTATAACAAACACAATTTAAAATTGATAAGATTTTGTTTTGAGACGTGAGAAAAAGAGATGATAACAAAACATTTTGAATAACGGAATACAATTTTTATTGAATTAAATCCCGGTTAGACTGGAACTGACAATGACCTTATCAGGTATGGTACTTAATGAGGACATAGTGATTACATATGTCGCAAGTTCCAGTACGACCGAATGTTTTTTTAATGAATTCGTGCCTCAGACCGATTTGGGACCGCATATCCAGCCCTGCTGCGTACTACAGTGTCGGCTGTACAGATTAGGAAGGTGTAATACTACTTCAGCCTGCATGCATATAGCCAATGCAATCGTTTTCATATACGTATCTCATGTGCCACATGCTCAGCATTGTGTTTCACCCAATTTGCACACGCAAGCTGAACATGTCATGGTCAAAAGGACCGTGTGGAAGTGCTCAGTCAAGCCATGGTCCAGAGCATTTTTGCAATAGTTCATTGTAAGGCTCAGTTTGGAGCACTTCACCAAAGCGTGTGAAATGCTGCACCTGGCTGAAATGTCATCCGATGCTGTGCCAAATGCTCAGATTGTGTGCTTACAAAAATGACCTAGCAATTGCTCAGCATCGTGCATTTGATATTGTTATATCAATAGTTCAACAACTGTGCAATTAAAATGTTCAGCCACTGAGCATTTCAATTATGACCCGAAAGCAAACCTGAGCAATGGGTCGAGCCAAGATTACGCTGTATTCACTTGTCATACAGCTGCCCGACCCTTTGTTCAAACACTATCACCCAGCCATAAGGCCGGTATGCTCGCCGCGTTCACCTGTGACCAAATGCACCACGTGCATTTCTGCATGGGGCACATGTGCATTGCACCCACCATGCAGATTCAACGAGGGCCTCACGACCACCCTCCTGGGTGATCGGGTGGCTATGTAAGGAAACAAAGGGGATTCGACTGAGTTTGACAATTCAATCAATAGCAATACTCAGCCAGAACCCCATTGTTCTTCTGCCTCACACCAAAATTGAAGCTCAGTTGCAGCATTCGCTGCGACTGGGCTTCAATTTTGCCCACACGCCTTGAAGCTGAGCCTTTGTCGGGTGCTGCAACTGCTGTGACTGAGCTTCAACTTTTCCCACACGCCTTGAAGCTGAGCCTTTGTTGAGTGCTGCCACTGCTGTGACTGAGCTTCAATTTTGCCCACACGCCTTGAAGCTGAGCCTTTGTCGGGTGCTGCATTCGCTGAGACTCAGCTTTAATTTTGCCCACACGCCTTGAAGCTGAGCCTTTTGCGGGTGCTGCAACTGCTGAGATCGTCTCAGCTTCACCATGGTATAAAAGACCATCTTCACACAACAAGCCCTTCACTTTCTTTCTCACCCGCTCCACTTCGCTCCACCTCACCCGCTGTTCTCCTTTTTGTGCGTATTACCCTAGGTCTTCCTGCTTTTCCACTCTTTTCTTTTGCACTCCTATAACCACTATCCTATCCTTCTGCTTTGTTTTTTTCCCGCTTATACTTCCAGACCCCCCCATCTATCTACTTCGTGCGTTCCATTCAAATAAAGTTTTGACCACGTTATTATCCGATATTAATATTTTTCTATCTTCACGACTTCCTTCCAGCCTTTTAAAAACTTCCGACTAGAGCGTTTTTAATTTGTTTCCGTTTTAAATTTATATAATTCATCGTACGTCATCCTTTTTTTATGATTGCTTACTTTCTATTCACTTACTAACCCCAATTTTTTTGTTTTTAGATGTTGTGCACGTTATGCACCAAGCGGGGTATCCCCTGCATCCGCTCTTCGACAACGACTGACGCTTGTGATGCTTGCCGACAAGCACACAAGAAATGCTTGTTTGTTGTCCGACCCTTCCGACCACGCGGCCAGAGGAGTTCTCGCCCAAGACGACCTCACGAGGACTCCTTTGTGGTTGACGATGATGAAACCATTTCCGAGCGTGAATGGACGCCGGGCCCCCAAACAGGCCAACGGGAACGATTCCGGACGATTAGCCCTGTGCCCTCCAGTATCGATTTGTCCACTCCCCCTCCTAGGCCACCATCCGATGGTCACTTCACTCCTTGACCGGAGCGAAGTGATTATCCGGCCGATGAAGGATGGCGATGGCGAGAGGACATTCGAGCTTGGGCTGATCGTCACCATGTCTTGTCACCGATGGGATTCAAACGCCAAAGTAAGTTTTCTTTCTCCTCCTTATCTCATTTCTCTTCATGCAATAATACTCACTTTTTTCCATTACTCATAGAACAAAACCCCCTGAATCCCCCCCGACAAGACTCTCCCGTTCCTAGTTTGCCTCGCGAGCAAACCCCGCGGCAACCCACTCCAGGCCCGAGTGGCACCCAATGGTCTGAGGACTTATTCCGCGGTAAGCAGCCAACTTTCTCTTTTCTCATTTTCACTTTCCCATCAAGTTAACTGACTCTTCCTGCTTTTGTAGAAGCCTCCCAGCACGATGAGCCACCTATTCCTCGCGCGAGTCCATCCTCCGAACCACCTGAGGACATTGCGACTCGTGAGCCTCAACCTGAGGTGGCTCCTACGCAATCAACGGAGGAACCTTTTGGTAAGTCCCTATGTCACTTTTTTAACTCTACTCAACTTTTCCTCACCCCTCCTTCAACCATCTCCAGCTCGTCCTGCCACTCCCCGCTCAATTATCATCATCGACGATACGCCAGTCGGTTCCCCCCCTTCTTCTTCACCGACTCCACCACCTTCCCCTCCTGTACCCCCTCCCTCCACTCCTACCCCGGTTCCTTCCCCGGATCTCCCTCCCATTGCCGCCGACAACCCAACCGCCTCCTCCCCCCCGGTGCCAACCTCCTCTCATTTCTACAATGAGGCTCGCCAGGAATTTACCAGCTTACAACCAACTTTGATGATCCCTCGAGCCATTGTCCACGAATCGATCAACCGAATATTGTTGGAGCATCGTCAGTTGCTCCACATGATTCCTTTTGTGGATGCAACTCATCGAAATGAGATGCACCGGGAATTCCGGGAGGAACTAAACTCCCTCCTTGGTGCGTCAATGGAGGCTTATCCAATGGAGGACATCACCGGGATAGTCTCAAAATTCTTAGAAAAATAAAATCCACAAAAAAAATCGTATTGTTTCCTCTTTTTACCTTTTGTATTACACTCCTTTAGATAAATTTTTTGTATTCAATGAAAGATATTTTCAATTTCTCTTACGTTCTTTGTTCACGTGAATTTATTATAATTCCTCAATCATTCATATTTACTATTGTGTGAGAATAATTTTCGTAAGTGCCCCACCAAAAGTTTGAGTTAGTATTTGTATGTGAGAAAATCTTTTGCCAAAAATGCGCCAATAGTCACCATTCCTGCCTCCTATATTTTCTTCCTCCATTGTTTAGAGCCATATCAAATCTTAACTGTAAAAAAGTGGGAGGTTCCGGCATGTGAGCAATCCACTCCAGATTCAGGAGAAATTGCCGTTCCTATGGTCACACGCTATTAATCTTAGTCATGTATTGAATTTTTTAAATCATTGGGAACCTTCACAAGCGTAACGATTGGCGTGTGAGCTGTCGGGAGCCTGCAAAGGCGTAAGGATTGGCGTGTGAGCTGTCAGGAACCTGCACAGGCGTAAGGATTGGCGTGTGAGCTGTCGGGAGCCTGCACAGGCAAAAGGATTGGCGTGTGAATTGTCGGGAGGCTGCACAGGTGTAAGAAATTGTCAGCATTGTTGGCAGCCTTCACAAGCCTAAGGATTCGCATGTGAGCTGTCGGGAGCCTGCACAGGCGTAAGGATTGGCGTGTGAGCTTTCGGGAGCCTGCACAGGCGTAAGAAATTGTCAGCATTGTTGGCAACCTTCACAAGCCTAAGGATTGGCGTGTGAGCTGTCGGGAGCCTGCACAGGCGTAAGGATTGGCGTGTGAGCTTTCGGGAGCCTGCACAGGCGTAAGGATTGGCGTGTGAGCTCTCGGGAACCTGCACAGGCATAAGTATTGGCGTGTGAGTTGTCGGGAACCTGCACAGGCGTAAGGATTGGCGTTTGAAGCGTTGGCAGCCCGCTTAGGCGTAAGGAACTTTTAGCATTGGCGGAACCTGCACAAGCATAAGGTTTTGCGTGTGAAGCATTGGCATCCTGGACAATAGCAACAAACCAGGACAGATGTACGATGGCATGCCACCGTACATAATCCACTTCACCCCTTTGTCATGTGAGACACCCCATCTCCCGCACTCGAATCCATCCAATCCTGGTGTATATTGTCCTCTGCCTTACCCCACCATTACTTACCCAACACACATGCAAATCTCCTCATTCTTTGAATTGGCATGAGATTGTATTACCATCCCTGATTTGATAGCCCGCTCTCTCGCCAATCTCATAATAGCCATGGTTTTTTTGCCGCATTGTTTTTGCTAACCTGCTTGAGCATTGTGCAGACATACCCACTAGTGTCGTGCTTTTGTTGTCCTGTGCTGGATCAGTATAATGAACAAATGTACTGCTGGCCCACACTACCTGAATGAGCCCATGACATGCAGATAGATCAATCCAAAAATGCTCATTTGGGAAAATCAATTTTCCCCCTGTACACCGCTTTGACGCATCTCTTTGAATTTGGCCGGTCCGCTTATCAGCTTGAAACCACCATCCCGAAGCATACAGCGATGCATCCTTATCAACATGAGGTGCGTTTTTGAATCCATTCATGGTGAAAGTGAGTGCGGAAGCGAACTCGAATGCACCCTGATTTGCCGGAATATTGCCTTCATAGTTGACTTGATCAAAAGACGGAACCCCCAATGAGTTGTAGCAATTTTGAATCTTCTGAAATAAATTATCCCCAACATATCGTAAGGATTGACCTAGAATGCGACCCACCGAGCTAAGATTGGGACCTTGGTTCTGCCATTCATCTTTTGCATTTTCAATTTTGCCAGCACTTCCATACAGTCCAAATTGTTCATTCTTCGTGGTGCATTTGCGCCACCAAATCGCGAACATAAATCCCTGCAGTAATGCTCCATTTGTTGCAATAGGGTCAGTGAACCTCTTTTCGCGAAATAAGAACTGTGATAATTCATCCCATTGATTGACCTCGACTTCACTTATTGTTGTGAATGGTCTGAATTCGACAAGGGCAATGAGTAATCCGGTTGAAGAGAAAATTTCCACATGGCCAAAGTGAATGCGTTTGATCTGATTGACATCCACAAGGCTCCGAATTTCACTTGGGATCATATTTGCTGATACTGGCATTGATATTTGTGCTGTTGGTCGAGAGGAGGAAAAAAACCTCTGCTTTCGGGTGGTTTTGCCCTCATTTATCTTTTGGGATGTCCGACTATTCCTGAGTGGTTGAGGGATCACTTTGTGTTGAAGCAGACAAGATATCAGATACTGCTTCCTGCCATTTGAAGCTAAGGAGTTTTGAGTCCAGAATGGTGCCCAATGCCCAAGGAGCTTTCTTCGGCACACATCCTTTGACTTCCCTGTTGGAGCCCACATGACATTGGCACAATCTGAACCGACTAAAGCCAATGTTCTTCTGTGGGGCTCAATGAGGGTGCCACATAAATGTGGAAGCATATATCTATATCTATATATATACACTGAGATTAAGCGAGCAACTCACACTTTCCTTCCTCAACCCGACGCTTTCTCGCGAGTTCCCTTTTACGCTCTTTTCCTTTTTTCGTGAATGGCATGCTTGCAGCAGAAAATGAAATGAAACCAAATGATTACTGATTTATTAATACCACCTAAATTGAATTGCGGACGATGAATCTTTTTTAATTGCGGCTAAAAAGAAAGATCACACCTGACCTTTGCAAATTCGCGATCTCAAATACCTGAACCTGAAAATTGCAGTGGATAGTGCATTATTCAATTTTACATATTGATGTTCCCATGCAATCACCTTCCAATCCAACCATTTGGAATATTGCAAGGACATGCAAATGCAATATGCATCCTGCTGTGGATCCCTAGCTATCCTAGTCCTCTTGAAAGACACAGGAACATTTGGCCTATTATGGGCTGGCGGGAAGTGATAAACGCGACCTCCCGCAATGCCCCCACATGTGCTCCTCACGCGCACAGCTGCCTGACTCAGCTTGCGTCTTGTCGGAGTGTTTTCAAAGACGTACGGAGGCATGCCGCCGTACAATTACTATTGGTATTCAGACTGTGGCATCCGGGCAGTAGTAGGATAGGAAGTCATGATTATTAAATTCTTAAATCACATTGCAAAATTCAATTACAATCTATCTATTACAACGCTAATCTAAAACGGGTCAATCCTGGTTGTGAGTTTAGCTGACCTGGGTACCGTCAAGGTGACCTCATCACTTAAACCAAGACCGCATTTCGCCACCCAGGCATCACCAAAGTCTAATACTAAGCATCGTGCAAATTCAAATCTAAGAGGTACAGTGGGGTTAAAAGACTCTGATGAGAAGAAGCTTTTATTCAGTAAATCACATATATACTTATTAGTACGTAGCCACACTGGCTCCACTAGATTTTTACCCTCTGAGAGTTTTGCGGAAATGTCAATTAGTGATAAAGCCCCTTTAACTGAACTTGTTCTCCAGTCATCTGAGCATACCATCAAACCACGAACCCCTGCCGCACAGAATGCCGCTAATATACCATAGCAAATTCAATTTATTCCGAGATTTTTGTGACATGCCAAAAGATCTTTGATGGCCTCCTTTTTTTTTGAGTTTGTGAGTTTGCCTTTGATGCCATTAACTTCGACCTTTGTATGTGCACGTACCATGTTGTACGCAATCATCAAATGGATAACTGTATCCATTAGATCCTCCAGGTTCTTGTGCGGCTTTGTGGATATCTCATTGTCAGCCCCGCCACCTTCAATGCTGAGTTGGGTTGCACGTTGCTTCGATTTACTCAAGCAGGAGGCAAGGTATTCAACTGCTTCCCGTTCGAGTCCAAGAGGATCGGTCGAATTTGATGTTGGTGCAACATATGGTTTGGGTGCAATCACATCGTATGAGACTAAACTAATGGATTCAAACATAACATTTGCCCAAAAATGTTTAACTGGATTGGCGGGGTAAAGAAGGCTCTGAACCATTTTGAAGAAGGAGTGTTCAGATTTTGGGAGATTATCTGGAGGTTTAGCTGATTCCTTCATCAATTTGAGATTCCAAATGTTGTGATCAAAAAATGCTTCTGTTTCTGTTGGCTTAAAAAAATCTAACCCTGTATATTGCAATTTATATCACCAGTCAACAGCCAAAAATCAAGTATCATGCACAAAGATAAAAAAAAACTCACCTGCCATCTCAAGGTCCTCCAGCCAACCCGACATTTTAAGCTCTCGGTTACTGATCATCTTAATACCAATGGGCAGGAATGTATGAGCATCCTTTGTTGGTAAATTGTCCCATCTATTTTTGTAAATCCTATTGATATTATCAAGCCCCCTTTTCCATGATTGTTGAGAAATATTGGAATGATAATTCAAAATGCCTGCAAACTCTTCCATGCGGGATAAAAATATTCCTTGAAAATTTGCAGCGGATAACACTTTGGGCTCAGTGTCGGGAATTATATCAGTCATATCTTGTCCCATTGTATCATGTTTAATTGTTTCCCTTTCTTGAAAGGCTTGAATATTCCGAGGAGAGGTGGGAGGAGTTGCATCATGCATTGTTTCATTGGGTATTGGGGGCTTTCAGTATGTGGAGCTTGATCATGGATTGTTTCATTGAGTATGGGGGGGTTCAGTATGCGGAGGTTCATTATCAATATGGTCCACTTCAACATTGATCATTTCATCACCCTGATCGCGAGAATCCTTTGCGGCTTCAAAGGTACGGCGTTTTTTGTTGGTTTTTTTGGTTGCATGTATATTTGGTCTTTTTCCTAATCCTTTGCCTGGAAATCCAATTACGACTCGAGATCCTTCAGGTAGAGATTCTCCCACCTCCACACCTGCCCATATATTGTAAGCAGGTATTTTTATCAATTTTGTTTTGATTTAGTAATGGACTCACGGTTCAAATCCATTTTGAGGAGGCTCATGGCTTCAGCAATCTTTTGACGCACATAATCAGGAATTTTACTATCATTTTAAATTTTTTCGAGCCTTGGGATTGTTTGAGAAATGTTGGAGACAAATTGTTCCTTGGATATAATTTCCACCTCCCCACTGAAAATTACATCATCTTGCCCATCATCTTCTGTCGGTGCACAAGGTTCAACAGTCTTTTCCTTCTCATCACTTGTAAGGTTTGTCTATGAAACTCTTGATAATAGTAACAATATCAAGAGTACTATGACTGTCCTCAGTAGAAAAATATAATATAATGAAATATTATAACCACAAATTTAAATATAATTATTAAAAATAATTATATAAAAAAAATAAATTTAATTATTATTATAATAATATAATAATAAAAAAAATATAATAATTATAATAAATTATAATTATTCTATTATTGTTATAGTCACTGACAGTTATAACAATAAGAAGTGTAAAGCTCTTAATGAGACAATTACACGTGGAAAATAAGAATATTAACCACTTATAAATAATATAAATATTATTTATAAAAAGAATTAATCACACACTGTGCAGAAATAATTCTTTATAGAATAAAATTCTATATAAAAAAACTATTACTAGATAAAAAAATATATAGAACTTTTAGAGAAAACTTACTTATAATATTTATTTAATACAACAAGTTATAAAACAACAGTTATTATATTAAATAATGATTATAAGTTAAAAACACGCCAAAAATCAATAAAATCAAAGATAAAACAACTTTTTATACTAAAATTTATGATTAAAGAGTTTTTGAGAGGAATTTGTGGATTTTAAAAGATATTTAAGATGAAAATTTTATATAATAAAAGTTATTATAGATGATTACAACAATAATCTGAATTCTATGACTTCAATTCTTTAATTTTAATAAATAAAGAATAAAAATAACTTAAGAATTACTTTTAATAATAAGATTTTATATTTAATAAAACTTTACCTGTTTAAATGTCTAATATGATTGGATTGATTATGAATTATGGACAAAAACAGTGATGAAAAGACTCTTTTTATGTCTACAGAGCAGCTCTCATGATTCATAATGGATGTAGAGGGCGTGCTCAGATCAAAACTGAAAAACCATGCTTAAAAATTAAGTTCTTAATTTAAGGCAACTTATTTTTACTTCCAATTTAAAGTTACCAGTGTTATTCTTAACTCCAAGTAACTTTAATCCTCATTTAGTTTAATTATTTTAAGTTTTAATATAAAATAAGTTTATTTATATTAAATTTCATCACATGAACAACATAAAATCAGAGTTTCAAGCAGAAATCTCTTAAACTGAATTTTTAATTAATTTTTAAAGAAATCATAATTTTCTTTAAGCTTAATTAAAAAAGTAATTTTCCAGGCTAATTACCCAGGAAACCTATTAATAAAAGATACTTAAAATTTAATTTATATATTGATAATATTAAATTCTAAGCTGTGTGAAATTTTCAAGCAAATCCATTAAGATTTGGATTTTTAATGAATTTTTGAAGTTATTACTATTTTTCCACGTAAAATAGCAATACACACAAAACCTTAAGTTTTGATAAGGTTTTGATGATTGAAACCTTAAAGTTTTAAGCTTATTTAAGCTTTTTAAGCTTGATTAAGCTTTGACAGTTCTTAAAACCTTGATTCCAAGCCTGCTTATTGGGATTTACCCTCTTGGCAGCTTGAAATTCCTGTCCAATTTAGGATAAAACCAGTTTAAACCTTAAGGTTGGATCAAAGTCTAATCTTAAAGTTTAAATAAGGTTGAAAATCCTCCAATACAGGTGGACAACCTTAATTGAATCCTTGCAGATCCAAAAAGTTGGGTACCCCAGCTCTATTTGGTCTTTTTCCTTTGTCCCACCTTTTTGCGTGGATTTTGCCCTTTTATTTATTTAAAGCCATACTATGGCCTTAAACCCTTTTAAATTGAGCTCACGCAGGATTTACATTCTGTATGGCAAATCCTTAGCCAATTCAGTAAATATACACCACACCTCAATTTTAACTAAAATTTTGGTAAAGTTGCATAAACCTTATGTAACTTTAAATTTAAGCTTAATTAAGCTTAAATTTAACAATTTTAAAAAAATGTTAAAAAAGTTACATTAGTACTGTGAGATTCTTAAATCTTCTAATAACACAAGAAATAAGTGTTTTTGGGTATAACACCCTATGGGTGTACCCTAGGTTACTTTTGGTGTAGAATCCAAAAATGACATAATAATTATAACTTTGTTTATCCAAAAAAAAGTTATACTTATTTTTTATTATTTTTTATTTCAAATTCAACTAAAAAGTCTGTTTAAGACAAATTTAATTGTTTATAAAATCATTTGTGGCCTTATGGGTATGTTAAACATACCTCACAGGCTCACATTCCCTACCACCAAAAAAAAATTGTACCACAATTTTCTTTTGTAGTATACCCCCAAGTTATTTGGGGGGGGTATAATCCACTGTCCAACCTCTCTACTTATACTGTTCAAGTATGTAAAGCACACAATTCAAACTTTTATTGAGGAATTGGTCTTCTCTCATGTCTGAATCTTCTGAGAAACCTTTGGGAATCAGGTATCTTACTTTCTTCAACCCACTCATCTTCATGTTGTGGATTTCTGTACCTGACTAAGTATTCTCTTTCATTTTTACCCCTAAGTCTTCTTTCTTTTAAGACTTTCAGTACTTTCTTTTCCTCACTTGGTTCAAGTGGGGGTACTTCTAAGGGTGTTTCATTTCTCAAAGGAAATAATTCCTTATCACTTGATGTGTAATGCTTTACAAGACTGACAGGGAAAGTTGGGTGTTTGTTTCCTAACTCTCCTGACAGTTCTACTTGTACTGCATTTGTCCCATGGAGGGCTTTAATAATAAATGGTCCTGCAAAGGAATCTTTCAATTTCTTTGGACCTTTAATATTATTAAAGTTCAAGGTTGAAACTAGTATTAAGTCCCCTACTTTGAATTCTGGTGTCTTATGACTTTTATCCCATTTCTGCTTAGCATATTCAAAGGCATCATTCATGCTTTGATTTGCATGATGTCTCACTTTATCAAGCAGCAGCTTAAAGCTTGAAGCAGTTGGATGAATGTCAACCAAATCTTTTTTCAAAGTATCAACTGGAAGTTTGGGGTTCCATCCTTTTTCCAACATTGCAGGAGTCTTGCCTGTTGAAGCATGGATGGAGGTCTTGTAGGCTAATTCCAATGCTGGTATAAGAGTACACCAATCATGGGTAAAGCCATCGGAATCTTTAAACTCCAGGCCATAAGCACAAAATCTTCTGATCATGTCCTCAAGGGTTTGAATCATTCTTTCTGCCAGTCCATCTGTTTGTGGATGGTAGGCCGTTGAAAATGATAATTTTGTACCCAAAAGCTTATGTAGATTAGTCCATAAGGCTGATGTGAATTTTGGGTCTCTATCACTAATGATATTTTTAAAGAGACCAGTATGGGATATGACTCTGTTCCAAATTAGAAGAGCTGTATCCATAGCTGTGTCATCTTTATGGCATGGTAAAAAGATTGGTTTTTTGCTATATCTGTCCACAATAACAAGACATGCATTGTAACTTTTATCACCTCCAGGTGGTAAAGCAGTTACCCAATCCATGTGAACCACTTCCCATGGGGTACTTGGTTCTTGAATATGGATCATTAAACCAAATCTTTTACCAGTAGCTTTATTGGCTTTATGGCATCTATCACAACTATGACAGTACTCAATGACATCTTTTCTCCAAGATGGCCACCAGGCACATGTCTTAATTCTTTCCATTGTTCTGTCTTCAGACAGATGTCCAGAATAAATGTTATCATGGCATTCTAGTAGTATTGTGTTAATCAACATTCTACTACATAGGACCATGACACATGTGTGTTTAGATCTATGATATAGTATACCATCAAACAAATGAAATCTTCCATTATCATAAGATGTTTTCCAAATATCATCCAGAGAATTAGCCAAGGCTACATCTTTACAATCTTTGTCAAGTAGAGCAGTAAGAATATGACAATTCTTATCTTGCCTGTAGCTTTCTCTAACCTCTTCAAAGAATTCTGTTCCAACATCTGTGATATTGATTCCTTCAATTGGGATTTGAGGTTCTGCACTTGTAGGAACATAGGCAGGATTATCAGGTGTATTAGGTAATGCCCATCTACTTAAGCCATCAGCATTCTTATGAATATTTCCAGCTTTATGTACTATGGTCATGTTGCCTCTATACTCCTGTATAGCAATCTGCCATCTTAACATGTGTCTGTTTGGAGTCTTCATGTTAAGAAGTGATTTTACTGCATTACAATCAGTAATTACTTCAAACACACTACCATCAAGGTAATAATGAAGTTTTTCCAGAGCCCAAACAAGGCAAAGGCACTCCATTTGGCTAGCTCCATATCTTGCCTCAGTAGGTTTAATTTGTCTTGAAATAAAACAAACTGGACCTTCATAAGGTTTGTCATTGACAATTTGAACTTGATGAAGAGAAGCTCCTAAACCATCACCACATGCATCAATATACAGCTTAAAAGGAAGTTTCCAGTCTGGCATCAATAATAATGGTGCATTGGTCAAGGCATGCTTGATTTTATCATATGCTTGAATTCTCTCCTGTGTCATTTCAAAAACAGTCTGTTGATCACAAATTCTGTATAATGATCTGGCATGGATTGCAAAATCTTTAAGGTGTTGCCTGTAATAACTGGCAAATCCTAAGAAAGACATCATCTCTTTTTTGTTCTGGGGCATTTGTTTCAGTAAAACTGCAGCCACTTTGTTTTTGTCAACACCAAGGCTTAGTCCTGATACTACATGTCCCAGAGCTTTCAACTCATGAAACCCAAAATTACATTTTTTAAGAGAAATTTTCATGTTCACTTGTAGAATTTTCCTAAGTACTAATGAAAGTCTCTCTAAATGTGATTGCCAGGTTTCTGAACAAATGATAATGTCATCAATATAAATGATTAACCATCCCTCTGATAATTCATGTGGGAATATGGTATTCATCATTCTTTGATAATGAGAGGGTGCATTTTTAATACCAAAAGGCATCCTCAAATATTCATAAATACCACAATGAGCTATTATTCTCAATAATTTCCTTGCATGAGGTGTTAAAACATTCTGATGGAAGCCTTTAAGAGCATCCATGGAAGTAATAAACTTTGCTTTGGATAATTGAGTCAAAGTCTCATGGATTCTAGGGATTGGATACCTGTCTGGAATAGTATAGGTGTTCAATGCCCTAAAATCCCCAACCATCCTTGACTTATCATTATGCCAAGTAATGATTACTGGAGTTGTGACTTCTACTTCCTCATTGTGTCCAACTTTTCTAAGAACTCCCAGTTTCATTAGTTCATGAATATGACTTTCTAATGCTTCTCTAGCCCTAGGGCTAGCTGGGTAAGCTGGTCTTCTTAATAGTGGGGGATAAGGTCTCTCCACGTTAAGCATGATATCCACTTCATGGCCTTTTATAGCCCCAAGTGGTTCATCATCAGAAGCAAAGGCTTTTTGAAATTGAAATAAAATTTCAATAAGTTCTTCCTTCATTTCTGGTGTTAATTCAGGACTAATTTGTGCTTCACTTAATTGATCTGACACAAATTTTTCTTTATTTTACTTGTTGAATGACAGTAATTTCTTTTCTTTCTGGAGAAAAAGCAAATTTTTGCCTTTTATTTTCCCCTATAGTGAAATATCTGTCCTTATAATTATTAATATCAATACCATAGATATTGAGATAATCATTCCCAAGTATAAAGTGTTGTGAAGTACAATTATTCATAACAACAAATTCAGCTTTCAATCTCATACTTCCTGCAGGGTGAGGAAATATTATTGTAGCTTCAAATATACCCAAAGGATGCATATTCTGGCTAGCACTGCTGAATTTCACACCTTCAATTGGCATCAACTTGTTTTGCCAATTGGTATAAATTTTGTCAAGATAATCTTTCCCAACACAAGTGCAAAAAGCACCTGAGTCAAGATGTATCTTGGCTTCTGTGTTATTTATCACAATATTAGTGATACAAGATGACCCAGCTGTATAACCTTTACCTCTGGCAGGTTTGGTTTTTTGCATTCTGGCATCTTGCACATGTATGAGATCCATACATTCATCACTGTACTGTGGTAAGTGAGTATGTACCTCAGTGACCTCAAAAGAAACATTAATATTCTCTATACTAAGTTCTTCTGATGTTTCTTCTTCTTCTGAAGGTTCAGAATCACTTTCATGTAAAGCTACCTCAGTTTCTTTTGTGTCTTCCGCTTTTTCTACACTTATCTCATTGACTCTTGTCTTTTTTGGACAAGTGTTTGCTAAATGAGATGTGCTTCCACATTTATGACATTTCAAAGGAGGTCTGTCATGTGGTTTATTTGGTTTTGAAATTGGTTTCCCACTAGTCTTGTTGTCTATTGGGGGTTTATACCAATTTCTTCCAATTTTTGTTCTAGTAGTGATATCCTCCATAGCATTGATATAATCTTCTGTAGAGCAAGGCTCAATACATCTGCTTCTTATAGCATGCTCAAGGTCACCACCACACTTTCTTAATATCCTTTTATGTACCATTGGTTCAGACATATCAGGATGAAGGGCAGTTAATCTGTCCTTCTGTTTAAGAAACCAAGTCATGGGCCTGTCCCTCTCAATATTAAAAATGGCTTCCTCAAAAGAATTTTCCATTCTAAATCTCCAGGAATCATTTGCCCATTTGGAAATAACTTGTTCTTTCCACCAAGGCCAGGAATGTTTTCCATGGTCTTGTCTCATTTTATAATACCATTTCTTAGCTGATTTGGTAAATAATGAGTGTAATCTGGCACTTATGTATTCATCTGGTATGTTAAAGTCTTCTTTGAAAATATCAATTGTTTTCATAAATTCCATATGATTATATTCTCCTTCACCACTGAAGGTTGGCCATTCCTCTAATCTTGGAATGTCTTTGTAATTGCAAGCAGTTTCCACATCATTACTTGAAATTGTATGATGTAAATCATTATTCAAGTTAAGATCATTTCTGTCAAGAAATGGTGTGGATTGCCTTGGCAATTCATTTTTTAGTGATATATTATTAATACTTGATTGAATATCTTCTTTCAATTCAAGTCTTGCTTTATCACTTTTTTCCAATTGTTCTTGAAAAAGAGCTGCATTGTGGCCAGTTGAATTTTCCAAGTTTTGAACTTGTATTTTCAATTCTCTTAACTGTCCAGTTATAAAAGAAATTGAATTCTCATCTGGTTGATTGAGTAAGGTAACTTTATGCTCAAGTCTTTCACAAATTTGCGTCAAAGACAAAATATTTGCCTTATTAACATTTTCAAGGCCAATAATGGTCTTTTGTTGGTCTTTAACTTGTACTATCTCATTGCCCAGCTTTTGTTGGACATGATCAAATGCTTTAAATTTTGCCATAATTTCTTTATTACAAGATTCAAAGTAAGTTACAAGCTTTACAGGGTCTATTTCTTTGGAAAGGATTGGTTCAATCTTTCCTCCTCCTTGTTTTTGAATTCCATCAAAGTTCTTGCCATATTGAACACATTGTCCATGGCTGTCTTTTCCTTCTTTGGAATTCTGTAATTCTGAGGGTAGGGCTTGTTCCACTTGGGCTTTGCCTTTCCCTTTGCCTTTTGCTTGCCCTTCTGGTTGGTCTTTGGGGCTTGCTTGGGCTTGTTTGGCACTTGTTGAGGCGGATTTTTGCTGGTGGATGCTTGAGGAGCTTCCACTTGGCTGTTGTCCTTGCCCTGGGCCAACTTCTTCCTCTGGTCTTCTGATAACATGCTTTGGTTTTTCAACCAAGCTTTTATCTGTTGGACTTGTCCTTTGACAGACATTGGTGTCCAACCCAATAGAAGATCTTCTGTCTTTTCTGGCCCCATGAACTTCTTCACTTGAAGATAAGAGTTCATGGTGCCTATCCAAAGACTTGGAAGGAGTTCCCACTCTTGTTGGTTTGACGCCAGGAACCAGTTTTTCCATTGGGATTGATAAATTTCCACAGTTGCCTGTTGGAAATGGTTCAGGTCTAACAGCAATAGCAGTTATGTCAGCTTCTGGACTCTCAATAAGAGGTTCAAAGGTGCTGGCTAACCTTTGGGAACTGGTGGAAGTTCTGGCATCCTCCATTTGTGCCTCTCCTCTGGGAGGATATTCTTGCCTTTTGGATTTATGGCTGGAATGTCCTGGTCCAGATCCATTTGATTGGATGGAGTAGTTGCTTCCACTTCTAGTAGGAGTCATTTCACGTCAATTTTAATAAAAATTAGAGTAAAAATGGATTGAATTCACCTGCAGGACCTTTAAAGGGCTCCTTGGTTATTAAACCCCTTAGTGCTGGGCTGGTTTGAATTTCAATACTTGACTCTGAGGCTTCAGAGTCTGAAGAATTTTCTCTGATGGAAGACACTAGAGAAAAAATATAAGTTATTTTATCAAACAATGAAAATAACTTATAAACTCAACTTATTGAACAAAGTTGTTTTTATGTAATTTTATGGCAAATTACGTCAAAAATAAAGAAAAAATGTCTAAGATAAAAGAAAAAAAATATTTTTAGTAAAGATTTTTATTTTTTAAAAGATTTTTTATTTGATTTATTATTTTCTTTAAAGAAATAATAATTATGCAATCAACAAGTTATTAATTAAAATTATATTTATTATTCACTTTATACTACCATAACTCAAAGAATAAATTTCAAGTCTGTGATGTGAAAAAGCCACTAGTTAGACAAAAGAAATTTATTCCAAGTCACTCAATAGTATATTGTTTCAAACAATATTCTTAAGAAAAAAATAACTTTATTAATATTATAAAGATTATTTATAAGGGATAAGTCCCAAAGAAGCCAATATTAAGACAAATATGGCAATTTTACGTCAAAAAAAGTAAATTAAGGTCTAGAATATGATTTATGTCCCAAAAATTGGTTTAAAATCACGGCCAGGCCCCCAAATGTAAGGTTTGTCTATGAAACTCTTGATAATAGTAACAATATCAAGAGTACTATGACTGTCCTCAGTAGAAAAATATAATATAATGAAATATTATAACCACAAATTTAAATATAATTATTATAAATAATTATATAAAAAAAATAAATTTAATTATTATTATAATAATATAATAATAAAAAAAATATAATAATTATAATAAATTATAATTATTCTATTATTGTTATAGTCACTGACAGTTATAACAATAAGAAGTGTAAAGCTCTTAATGAGACAATTACACGTGGAAAATAAGAATATTAACCACTTATAAATAATATAAATATTATTTATAAAAAGAATTAATCACACACTGTGCAGAAATAATTCTTTATAGAATGAAATTCTATATAAAAAAACTAATAATAGATAAAAAAAAATATAGAACTTTAAAGAAAACTTACTTATAATATTTATTTAATACAACAAGTTATAAAACAACAGTTATTATATTAAATAATGATTATAAGTTAAAAACACGCCAAAAATCAATAAAATCAAAGATAAAACAACTTTTTATACTAAAATTTATGATTAAAGAGTTTTTGAGAGGAATTTGTGGATTTTAAAAGATATTTAAGATGAAAATTTTATATAATAAAAGTTATTATAGATGATTACAACAATAATCTGAATTCTATGACTTCAATTCTTTAATTTTAATAAATAAAGAATAAAAATAACTTAAGAATTACTTTTAATAATAAGATTTTATATTTAATAAAACTTTACCTGTTTAAATGTCTAATATGATTGGATTGATTATGAATTATGGACAAAAACAGTGATGAAAAGACTCTTTTTATGTCTACAGAGCAGCTCTCATGATTCATAATGGATGTAGAGGGCGTGCTCAGATCAAAACTGAAAAACCATGCTTAAAAATTAAGTTCTTAATTTAAGGCAACTTATTTTTACTTCCAATTTAAAGTTACCAGTGTTATTCTTAACTCCAAGTAACTTTAATCCTCATTTAGTTTAATTATTTTAAGTTTTAATATAAAATAAGTTTATTTATATTAAAGTTCATCACATGAACAACATAAAATCAGAGTTTCAAGCAGAAATCTCTTAAACTGAATTTTTAATTAATTTTTAAAGAAATCATAATTTTCTTTAAGCTTAATTAAAAAAGTAATTTTCCAGGCTAATTACCCAGGAAACCTATTAATAAAAGATACTTAAAATTTAATTTATATATTGATAATATTAAATTCTAAGCTGTGTGAAATTTTCAAGCAAATCCATTAAGATTTGGATTTTTAATGAATTTTTGAAGTTATTACTATTTTTCCACGTAAAATAGCAATACACACAAAACCTTAAGTTTTGATAAGGTTTTGATGATTGAAACCTTAAAGTTTTAAGCTTATTTAAGCTTTTCAAGCTTGATTAAGCTTTGACAGTTCTTAAAACCTTGATTCCAAGCCTGCTTATTGGGATTTACCCTCTTGGCAGCTTGAAATTCCTGTCCAATTTAGGATAAAACCAGTTTAAACCTTAAGGTTGGATCAAAGTCTAATCTTAAAGTTTAAATAAGGTTGAAAATCCTCCAATACAGGTGGACAACCTTAATTGAATCCTTGCAGATCCAAAAAGTTGGGTACCCCAGCTCTATTTGGTCTTTTTCCTTTGTCCCACCTTTTTGCGTGGATTTTGCCCTTTTATTTATTTAAAGCCATACTATGGCCTTAAACCCTTTTAAATTGAGCTCACGCAGGATTTACATTCTGTATGGCAAATCCTTAGCCAATTCAGTAAATATACACCACACCTCAATTTTAACTAAAATTTTGGTAAAGTTGCATAAACCTTATGTAACTTTAAATTTAAGCTTAATTAAGCTTAAATTTAACAATTTTAAAAAAATGTTAAAAAAGTTACATTAGTACTGTGAGATTCTTAAATCTTCTAATAACACAAGAAATAAGTGTTTTTGGGTATAACACCCTATGGGTGTACCCTAGGTTATTTTTGGTGTAGAATCCAAAAATGACATAATAATTATAACTTTGTTTATCCAAAAAAAATTTATACTTATTTTTTATTATTTTTTATTTTAAATTCAACTAAAAAGTCTGTTTAAGACAAATTTAATTGTTTATAAAATCATTTGTGGCCTTATGGGTATGTTAAACATACCTCACAGGCTCACATCACTTTTAAAATTCGGTTTCTGAGAGCTTGGAGGCTGACCTGAAATAAAGGCTATGACACAATATCAGGTTTTGAGAGATTAGAAATACTCAAGATGGATGTATACTCACATTCTGGTAGAACTGGTGGATCTTGATTATCTTCATGTGACTGGCTCTCTGCTTCAATGCCTAATTCACGACTAACGGCCATATCAGATATTTCACTTCCACTCTCTGGGGCTGAAGTTGGTCGTTCATTAAATTCCGTTGAATTTCCCAGGGTTTGGGCCATCGCGGAGGTAGTTTAGTAAGCAAATAGATGGTGACGAGTTGATTGATAACTTGTTTGAAAATTTTGAATAAAAAGATCCAAATTGAAGAAAATAGGTGGAAGTAAAATAATCGCATTTGCAAAATGCGATTTGTCGGGAATCTGAAGGAGGCGATGTTTTGCAAATTATTTCATATCATGCAAATGAAATCACTTCCCTGTGAGACATTGAATAAAGCTGACTACTGAGAAACCTACTAAAGTCAACTTTTGAACTATTCAACACTCATGAGGTAAGGACTAAGCAAAGTGTTCCATTTGAATGATATGAAATAAAATGGTTTTGTTGGCAAAACAGGAGACACAATTCTTGTCTTAAATAGTCCACTTATTAGGTTTTAATTTGTGAGTGTCAGGCTGAGTCTATGATAAAAGTAATGAAGTGTATTTACAACTTTTAACTATGACTGTGACACGGTATATAAAAGTTAAAAAGGTTTTATAAGAGTTGAAGATGGTTTTAATTTAATAATAAAAGGGCTTTACTATAGTGGATATAGTGGTGGTGAGCGCTGTTGAAAGCCCTGGGTGCAGCTTTACCTGTTGGGTTACAATAATAAAGACTACAATTATTAAGATTATAATAATACCTGATTATTACCCAAGAGTAAAACTGTTTTTGACAGTTTACTACGTAGGGTATTCAAGAGCAGGATGAGGAAAGGTCTTTGGCTGTGAAAAGCCCTCCTTTTATCCTGAAATTGGGGTGAAAAGGTGATTAAACCTTTTCACGTAGAGGGAGTGAAGATTTTTCACTCCTCATGACAGGCTTGTGGTTTGCAAACAACCTGTATACCCTGTATTGGGCTCAGATGTGGTTTTGAAACCACATCTGGGCGGTTTTCACCAATACAGGGTGAAAATTTTCATCTGGGGACCTCACAGCCTGATTCTGACGTGTATGACGCGTAGAATGCTGTACAGAAACTGTATGGGACCCCAGTATTGACTGACATATGAGGTATTGAAGTAAAAACATGCTTCTTCGTCTGTTGACACCTCATATTCATGATTATGGGGTGTTATCCCATGGTAAGGCTGTATATGACAGCTGGTGGGATTTTGACCTTAAAATGGTCATAACTCTGTCGGTTTTTGAGATATCAAGCTCAAAGTTGGTTCATTGAATAGCCCTATATGAGCTCTACACAATGGTACCCAACTTGACATGGTTATCATTAAATATGACAAAGTTATCCCATGTACAAGTATTTTTGTACATTGGCGTGGTTTGGGCAAAAAGCTGTATTAAGCTTGTTTGGCCAATAACTTCTGTTGTAGTTGAGTTATGGGGAAATGGATGACACCATCAGATAGCCCTGATTGTGCTCTTTCCAAAAAGACCCCACTTTAAGTATCTCACACTAAAACTGTAAAAGTTAGATGAGAGGTGAATGTTTTGTTCACCCTTATTTGGTCTGAATTTGACCATAACTCAAGTAATACTGGTGCTAGCTCAGTTTGGCTGGTACCATTGGATAGCCCTGGCTTAGAGCTTCATTTTGAATACCCATTTGATGGGGTTAAGCCTCTCCTTCTAGATTTTAGATGAGAGGTGAAAATTAAGGTTTATGCTCAGCAATGACTTTGAGCAGGAATAACTTTGTTATTTCTTGTCCTATGGTGATGGGACTTATATTTTCAGAAAGAGGTGAGTTTCCTCTCTCTTTTGATACCTTTTGAGCTAATTGGGCTCAGTTCCATATTTTGGTGGTATTTTGGCTATACCATTGGTTTATGGTATTTTGGCTGTCATGCTTGTGCTCTGGTTTTGAGTCACAGGTTGACATACCCTCCCTCTAAAAAAGGCTCATCATTGATGAGACTGTTCAGTCCTCCTAGAGGCTCTGAATCTCCTTAAATGAAGGCTCCCATCTGGTATGGCATCCTCTGCCAACCATTTGTCTTTATCAGCTGTCTGGTTTTTGAATCTGACTAGGTATTGTCTTTGATCCTTCCCATTAAGTCTGATTTTTCTGGCCCTGATGATTTTACTCACAGGTCCAGGAGAGTCTTCTTCTTCCACTATTTCTGGTGGAGTGATGTTCTTCTTCCTGGAGGGGAATTTTTCCTCCTCTGTTTGGAAGTATGGCTTGACCAGGCTCACTGGAAAGACTGGGTGTTTCCTAGAAAACTCCTCAGTGAGCTTGACCTCTACTGCATTCTTCCCTATCAACTTAATGATAGTGAAGGGCCCTACAAATGAGTCTCTCATTTTCTTAGGTCCTTTGAGATTGTTGAAGTTCAGTGTAGACACTAACACCTGGTCCCCTTCCTTAAAGTCAGGTTCCATATGTGATTTGTCCCACCTCTGCTTGTTATACTCTTTGGCCTCAGCTATGCATTTGGCTGCAGTATCACAGGCTTTCTTCCACATATCATGGAAGTCTTTGGCTGTGGGGTGGATGGTCAGAAGATTTCTCTTCAAGTGATCCACAGGTAACAGGGGATTCCACCCCTTCTCTACCAGTGCAGGTGTTTTTCCTGTGGTAGAGTGCTGGCTTGTGTTATAAGCCAGCTGGACTGCTGGTAAGAGGGTAACCCAATCATGGGTGTATCCTTCATGGTCCTTGTATTCCATGCCATAGGCACAGAACCTCCTGAGAATGTCCTCCATTGTTTGGATCATTCTCTCAGCTAGGCCATCTGTTTGGGGATGGTAAGCTGTGGAAAAAGCAAGCTTGGTGCCAAGCATGTCATATAAGTTGGTCCAAAATTCAGATGTGAATTTTGGGTCCCTGTCACTAATTATGATCTTGGGGACTCCACAGGTGGATATGATGTTATTCCAAAATAACAGAGCAGTGTCCATGGCTGTGTCCTCTTTATGGCATGGTAGACATCTCATGCTTTTGCTGAACCTATCAACTATGATTAAGCAGGCATTGTAGTTTTCTTTGCCTCCTGGGACAAGTCCTGTGACCCAGTCCATGTTAATGGTTTCCCATGGGTGCTTGGGTTCTTCTATATGTTGAAGTAACCCATATTTCTTCCCATGTTTTCTATTTGCCTTTTGGCATCTTTCACAAGTGTTGATGTATTCACTCAACTCTTGTTCCCACTTGGGCCACCAAGCTGTGCTTGCTACCCTCTCTTTGGTCCTGTCTTCACTCATGTGTCCCATATAGGGGCAGTCATGGCATTCCTGCAGGATTAGAGAGATGTGGTCTCTGTCTATCACTGTGAGTGCACTGGTGTGCTTTTCTCTGTGATAAATCAGGCCATCTATAAGGAAGAATTTATTGTCCTTATAGGCCCTCAACCAGGGTTCCTCCAGCTGGGTTTCCAGTTCTGGGCTCCTGTATTTTTGTTGAAGGAGTTGGAGTAATATGCTACACTGTTTGTGCTTAGCATAAGATTTTAGGACTGCATTGAAAAATTCATTGTGCAGTTCTGAGGAACTTATTCCCAGTATGGGAGTTTCTGTCCCTTCTGAATCAGTGTTTCCACTGTCAAGGGTACCACTCTATGGTGCCCATTCAGAGAATCTGAAGTTCTTTTTCCTATTGATCTCCATAAAATGGATAGGAATTTTTGCAGCAACTTCAGGGTCATAAGCTGGATTGCTTTTGACATTGTCCAGTGGCCATCTGCTAAGGCCATCTGCATTGGTATGGCTTTTACCTTCCTTGTATATGATGGTCATGTTCCCTCTATACTCCTGGATGGCTATTTGCCATCTCAGCATATGTCTATTAGTAGTCTTCATGTTTAGTAAAGACTTCAAGGCTGTGCAGTCTGTGTAGACTTCAAAGACTGCACCCTCCAAATAGTAATGGAGTTTTTCTAGAGCCCAGACTAGACATAGACATTCTGTCTGGGTGGCCCCATACCTGGCTTCTGAATCTTTCAGCTGCCTGGAGATGTAACATATTACACCTTCTCTTGGTTCACCATCCACAATTTGTCTTTGGTGAAGGGCTGCTCCTAAGCCTTGGCTGCATGCTGCATCTATGTATAACTTGAATGGTAGTTCAAAGTCAGGCAAGATGAGCACAGGTGCATTTGTGAGTTCATATTTGATCCTCTCATATGCATCCCTCCTTTCCTTGGTTATTTCAAAAACTACATCCTTTGAGCATAACTTGTATAAGCTACTAGTTATGTGGGCAAAGTTTTTGATGTGGTTTCTATAGTAGCTAGCAAACCCAAGGAAAGATTGCATTTCTTTAATGCTCTTTGGTACTGGCTTTTGCAGTACTGCTGCTAATTTGTTCTGGTCAATTGCCAGACTAAGGCCTGAGACTTTGTGTCCTAGAGCTAGTAGCTCTTGTTGGCCAAAATTACACTTTTTAAGTGAAATTTTTAGATTGATGGGTGTACATTTAATTAGCACTCTGTCTATGTATTGTACATGATCTTCCCATGTCTCTGAGTATATAATGATATCATCAATATATACTACCATCCAGCCTTCCATTATTTCTTCCTGAAATATGGTGTCCATCATCCTTTGGAAGTGGGCTGGTGCATTTTTGATGCCAAATGGCATCCTGGTGTACTCATATATGCCCATATGGCATATTATTCTGAGCAACTTCATGGAGTTTGGTTTAACTCCATTTTGGTGGAAGCCCTTCATACAATCCATCTTGGTTATGTATTTGGCTTTGGCCAATTTATCCAAGGCATGAGGTATCCTTGGTATAGGGTACCTGTCTGCTTTTGTGTAGTTATTCAGGGCTCTGAAGTCTCCACACAATCTAGACTTGCCATCATGCCAGGTGATTAGGACAGGGGTGGTAATTTCCACTATCTCATTATGTCCAATCTTCCTAATGACATCCATGTCCAGGAGTTCATTGATATGTTTCTCAATCTCTTTCCTGGTTTCCAGACTTGCTGGGTAAGGAGGTCTCCTTAACATGGGTGGATAAGGCCTTTCTACATCCAGATATAGTTCTATATCATGGCCTTTGATCTTGCCTAATGGTTGTTCGCCAATGGCAAATGCTGGTCTATTCTTCCTCAGCATCTTCAGTAAACTTAGTTTCTGTTTACTGGTGAGGGTAGTGCTAAACTGTCCCTCTCTGAATTCTTTCAGAAGTTCTTCCAGTGGGTCCTGAGAAGATATCTGGTATATATCAAGAGAGAATTTCTTTTCCTTGTTAGTACCAATGGTAATATGCCTATTTTTACTATTGTAAATATCTATGCCATACATCCTCTGGTAATCTGTTCCCAGTAAAAACCCTTGGATGTGGGCATCTTCAAGCACTACAAACTCTGGGTTGAGTCTGATATTACCTTTTCTGTGGGGTATAATTATCTCTTTGATAATTGTCCCAATAGAGGTCATCTTTCCAGATGCACTCTTAAAGTTCTTTGCCCTGGTGGGCAAGAGTTCTTTTTCCCAGTTTGGGAAGTGGTTATCCAGATAGTTTCTGGCCACTATGGAGCAGTGTGCTCCACTGTCAATGATCAGTGGGTGCTGAGCATTGTCAATACATACAGTCATTTTTGTGGCTGTTCCATGTATATATGCCATTCCTTTGGTTGGTGTAACCAGGAATGTTTGTGCATCTTGTGTATGTTTACACAAGTTTTTGTTGGCAGTGTCTTGTGGCATGCCTGCTTCCAACTGTATATCCTGGATTTCTAGTGGGGTTTCCTCTTGGTATTCCACTAGAAATTCCTCTCTTGGGTCTTGATCCTCATCAGATGGTTCTCTGATGGCATCACCCATAGAGTCTGATTCAGAATCCTCTGTTGGAGGTTCTTCCTCAGGGACTTTCTCTATGGCATAGACTTTTTTCTTTGCCTTTGGACAGTTGTTAGCATAGTGGTCTGTTGAACCACAATTGTGACAAGAATTCTTCTTCTTTGCCACTTCTGCCACTTTTTCTCTGGGTTTGTCTTTAAACTCCACCCTGAAAGGTTGTTTCTCTTTGAAACTACTGCTTCTATATGGGGTGACTTTCCCTATATTAGTCCTTTTCCTTATGTCTTGTAAGGTATTGGCTATATCATCTAGAGTGCAATTTTGGTTGCATCTGCACTTTACTGCATGCTCTAGTTCTCCTGGTAGTTGTGTCAGGAGTTTGTGATTCCTCATTTGGATGTTCATCTGAGGATCAATGGCTTTAAGTCTTTTAGACTGTCTAAGACACCACTCATATGGATCTTTGTCCACAGAGTATTTGTCATTTTCAAATGACATGGTCTTTTGCCATATCCAAGTTCCATTACTGTACTTTTGGATTATTTGACTCTTCCACCATGGCCAATTTCTTCTGCCATGGATTTCTTTCATTTCAGTGTACCATATACTTGCATGACCTTTAAATGCAGTATTCAGTCTAGCAGTAATCCAGTAATCTGGTATGCTTGGTACATCAATGAAGAGTCCATCAATATAATCTATGAGTTCCATATGATCATATTCTCCTGATCCAGAGAATTTGGGCCAGCTTGAGGCCTCAGGAAGCTGTTTCAAGGCTTCCTTCTCTGAATAAGACATGCCATCTCCATCCTGGTATTGTGATGGAGATCTTGCCTTATTCAACAACATGGCATCTGGTTTGATGTCATCTGGTTGATATGGATTCTCCATAGCTTGGCCTTGTGGTTGGGGCTTTAAGCTATGGTAGGCATCAAACAATTTGTTGATGTCTTGGTTCAGACACTCCCTGTCCCTGCTACTATGGTGTTGTTCTTCAGAGACTTGGTTCAGTCTCTTGTTGGTTTCTTCAGAGGCTTTGCTCAGTTGAGCATATCCTTCCTGAAGGTTTTTAACTATCTGCTCCAATGAGGCTTGAGTTTTTCTCATCCTCTCTTGGGCAGCTGCAAATTCTGTAGCCTGCTTTGCAGATTGCTCAGCATATTGGGACATTTGTAACCACAGTGTGTCACTGTTGATGTTACTCTCAGATGTGATAATGTTATTTTCAGTCTGAGTGGGGGTAATGTTTCTATTACTAGGACTACTGATTCTAGAGTGGTTTACAACTACTTCTGGTTCTTGTGTACTTCTTTTACCAAATCTAACAGCTTCTGGATCATGGGGTCTGACTCTTTCCTCCTCTGGTTGAAGGAGGCTTTGTTTTTGCCCTTGTTGCCTTGTCTTCTCCTGGAAACTTCCTGGAATTGTGAAGAATGGTGACTCTTGGCCACTGATCTGCTGGTTTCTGAATGGTGTGAAGCCACTGGAGAGCTGATTTGGCATGCTCCTTGTGAACCTGAAGGAATCTGAGTAGGCCCTGTCTGGGTTAACTGTTCTTCTATAGCTTGGATAGTGGCTTGATTCTCCCTTATCCTCTGTGCCCTTGCCTCCAGGAGTTTGTGCTGCCTGGTAGGATTCCAACCCTTGGTGATTACCATAAGGTCTTTGAAGTCTATCTCTTTGAGACAGATCTTCTGGCAACTTGATCCCAGTTCTGCCCAGTGAGTTGCTAGGTTGAACCTCTTGTTGTCCATACTCCATTGAAACAAATCTTTGAGGAGTTGGTGGATTTGAAGAACTTGATCCATATCCTTCCAGTCCTCTGGTTTGAGGTTTCTGTTGAATTGGAGTGTGAATGGCAAGGTTGATATTATCTCCCTCATTGTTTTGCCATCCACCACTGTGTCCAATGTGTCTTCTTTCAGGTCTTCTGGTTCTAGACATTCCTGCTCTATCCTCTGGCTGGTTCCTTTGGAAGCCAAGGTCTCTGAGGTATGCAGGGGACATATCAGTGTTTGCAAGCAGTCAAAAACTTTATGTTCTTAGGGTATTTACCTTTGACTGTGCCTTGTACAAATTTGCTATCTGCTGATTTGGGCAGTTTGCCTTTGGAGGTTACAACTGGGTTAATAATTGTAATCTTCCCTGCACAAGTGGTTAAGGTTGGTTTACCTTGTATTGAAGCAGAGTTTCGTGGTTTTCTACTCCTCTGAGTGGCTATTGGTGTCCACTTTTTGGCTGTAATGAGGCCTTCACTAAGTCTTTTTCCTTTTCCCTTGCTGCCCTCTGGTTCTGAGGGTGTCACTGGTATGTTGGCCTGTGACTGGGTCTCAAGTGGTATGAAGTTTTCTTCCACTGAATCAAAGCAGGAAAAAGAGGGCTTATGTCAGTTAAGACTTCTTACAAGGCTGGTTTTGCACGTCTAAGAATGGCCTCTGGGCTTGTATGTTACTACAGTATGCCCTTGTATAGTGACAGTGTAATTGAATTAACAATTCCACGTCAGAAATACAGCTTATTGATTATTGGTATACTGTTTGTATACCAATATCTTACAGAATACTTGTTATTAGCAAGTATAATCTGTCAAAAATGGTGTATTACAGGGCAATTGAGTTAACAATGTGTCCAAACACGCCTCAACTGTTGGTTTATCAGTATGAGCTGTCCTAATTCAATTAAAAATTGAGACTGTATAAATGGCTTAAAAGTGTTTTTATATGCAAAACACGCCAAAAATACTGGTCTTGTGGTTATTAGCCACTAGACAAATACTCTTTAAAAATATGAGTATTATTAAATTTTTAAAGAAGAATATATATAAAATATATTTTTCAAAAGAAAATGACGCCTAAAAATAAAAAACAGGTGTCAATAAATGATAAAAAAGAGAAAAAACTTACTTGTAAGGTCCAAAATAAGTAAAAAACACGGCCAGGCCCCCAAAATGTCAGGCTGAGTCTATGATAAAAGTAATGAAGTGTATTTACAACTTTTAACTATGACTGTGACACGGTATATAAAAGTTAAAAAGGTTTTATAAGAGTTGAAGATGGTTTTAATTTAATAATAAAAGGGCTTTACTATAGTGGATATAGTGGTGGTGAGCGCTGTTGAAAGCCCTGGGTGCAGCTTTACCTGTTGGGTTACAATAATAAAGACTACAATTATTAAGATTATAATAATACCTGATTATTACCCAAGAGTAAAACTGTTTTTGACAGTTTACTACGTAGGGTATTCAAGAGCAGGATGAGGAAAGGTCTTTGGCTGTGAAAAGCCCTCCTTTTATCCTGAAATTGGGGTGAAAAGGTGATTAAACCTTTTCACGTAGAGGGAGTGAAGATTTTTCACTCCTCATGACAGGCTTGTGGTTTGCAAACAACCTGTATACCCTGTATTGGGCTCAGATGTGGTTTTGAAACCACATCTGGGCGGTTTTCACCAATACAGGGTGAAAATTTTCATCTGGGGACCTCACAGCCTGATTCTGACGTGTATGACGCGTAGAATGCTGTACAGAAACTGTATGGGACCCCAGTATTGACTGACATATGAGGTATTGAAGTAAAAACATGCTTCTTCGTCTGTTGACACCTCATATTCATGATTATGGGGTGTTATCCCATGGTAAGGCTGTATATGACAGCTGGTGGGATTTTGACCTTAAAATGGTCATAACTCTGTCAGTTTTTGAGATATCAAGCTCAAAGTTGGTTCATTGAATAGCTCTATATGAGCTCTACACAATGGTACCCAACTTGACATGGTTATCATTAAATATGACAAAAATATCCCATGTACAAGTATTTTTGTACATTGGCGTGGTTTGGGCAAAAAGCTGTATTAAGCTTGTTTGGCCAATAACTTCTGTTGTAGTTGAGTTATGGGGAAATGGATGACACCATCAGATAGCCCTGATTGTTCTCTTTCCAAAAAGACCCCACTTTAAGTATCTCACACTAAAACTGTAAAAGTTAGATGAGAGGTGAATGTTTTGTTCACCCTTATTTGGTCTGAATTTGACCATAACTCAAGTAATACTGGTGCTAGCTCAGTTTGGCTGGTACCATTGGATAGCCCTGGCTTAGAGCTTCATTTTGAATACCCATTTGATGGGGTTAAGCCTCTCCTTCTAGATTTTAGATGAGAGGTGAAAATGAAGGTTTATGCTCAGCAATGACTTTGAGCAGGAATAACTTTGTTATTTCTTGTCCTATGGTGATGGGACTTATATTTTCAGAAAGAGGTGAGTTTCCTCTTTCTTTTGATACCTTTTGAGCTAATTGGGCTCAGTTCCATATTTTGGTGGTATTTTGGCTATACCATTGGTTTATGGTATTTTGGCTGTCATGCTTGTGCTCTGGTTTTGAGTCACAGGTTGACAGTGAGTCTCATGATTTAAACCCTAACCACAACATTGTGAATATACTGACCAATTTCCCCTGAGGTCCTGTTGGCAGAGAAGGCCACTCAGCATATTTTGGTGATGGCGTCCATTGTGTACGCCAACAAGCCACCGTACACTGTGGATGTAATACGGAAATGTGAGGATGGTAAGCAGTGTCGGAGGCATGTCGGGAGGGTACTTACTAGGCAAGCGTAAGGATCGTAAGCAGTGTCGGGAGCATGTTGGGAGGGCACTCCGTGAGCGTAAGGATCGCAAGCAGTGTCAGGAGGGCACTTCATGAGCGTAAGGATGGTGAGCAGTGTCGTGAGCGTAAGGATTGTAAGCAGTGTCGGGAGGGCACTTCATGAGCATAAGGATGGTGAGCAGTGTCGGGAGCATGGCGGGAGGGCACTTCATGAGCGTAAGGATGGTGAGCAGTGTCGGGAGCATGGCGGGAGGGCACTCCCTGAGCGTAAGGATGGTCAGCAGTGTCGGGAGCATGTCGGGAGGGCACTGCGCGAGCGTAAGGATTGTAAGCAGTGTCGGGAGCATGTCGGGAGGGCACTTCATGAGCGTAAGGATTGTAAGCAGTGTCGGGAGGGCACTTCATGAGCGTAAGGATGGCGAGCAGTGTCGGGAGCATGTCGGGAGGGCACTTCATGAGCGTAAGGATCGTAAGCAGTGTCGGGAGGGCCCTTCATGAGCGTAAGGATGGTGAGCAGTGTCGGGAGCATGTCGGGAGGGCACTCCGTGAGCATAAGGATTGTAAGCAGTGTCGGGAGCATGTTGGGAGGGCACTTCATGAGCGTAAGGATGGTGAGCAGTGTCGGGAGCATGGCGGGAGGGCACTTCATGAGCGTAAGGATGGTGAGCAGTGTCGGGAGCATGGCGGGAGGGCACTTCATGAGCGTAAGGATGGTGAGCAGTGTCGGGAGCATGGCGGGAGGGCACTCCGTGAGCGTAAGGATGGTCAGCAGTGTCAGGAGCATGTCGGGAGGGCACTGTGCGAGCGTAAGGATTGTAAGCAGTGTTGGGAGCATGTCGGGAGGGCACTTCATGAGCATAAGGATCGTAAGCAGTGTCGGGAGCATGTTGGGAGGGCACTCCGTGAGCGTAAGGATTGTAAGCAGTGTCGGGAGGGCACTTCATGAGCGTAAGGATGGTGAGCAGTGTCGGGAGCATGGCGGGAGGGCACTTCATGAGCGTAAGGATGGTGAGCAGTGTCAGGAGCATGGCGGGAGGGCACTCCGTGAGCGTAAGGATGGTCAGCAGTGTCGGGAGCATGTCGGGAGGGCACTGCGCGAGCGTAAGGATTGTAAGCAGTGTCGGGAGCATGTCGGGAGGGCCCTTCATGAGCGTAAGGATTGTAAGCAGTATCGGGAGCATGTTGGGAGGGCACTTCATGAGCGTAAGGATGGTGAGCAGTGTCGGGAGAATGTCGGGAGGGCACTTCATGAGCGTAAGGATCGTAAGCAGTGTTGGGAGCATGTCGGGAGGGCACTTCATGAGCGTAAGGATGGTGAGCAGTGTTGGGAGGGCACTTCATGAGCGTAAGGATGGGGGTGTGAAAGCGTAAGGAGTGGTGAGGACGGAGATGGGGGGGCAGGCAGTGTCAGAGTCTCATCTGGAGGGTGGTGCGGGCGCGTAAGCATGCTAAGCGTTGGGGAGGCGGAAGCTATTAGGTCAAATTACCCGAACGTTTCAAATAGTGTTGAAACGGCTTTGGGCTTTGAGTGACATTGTCATGTGACACATGTGACGATTGACGTTGTCTTGACGCTGACGTGACGTGACCCACTAAATCCAGTGACTATAAAGTGACACTAACAAGACTGAAGCAAGATTTTATACTGACCGCGGTGCGACGTGAAGTCACTCGCCGACGATTGACGCGAGATTCGCCCTGGTGTTTCACCTGGTCTCCATTGTGATCATAACCAGCTTGACTGGTAGCGGTGGCTGTAACATCCTTTTCCGGGCTAACTCCACCATAGGAATTAGCCATGTCACTTACTGATTGGCTCTAACCTTTTAATTAACACCTGCTGTCGATCATGACAAGCAGCTTGGTTTTTTATATTGGGTAACTTGTCAATGTTCTGTACTGTACTGGTGCAGTACAGTACATGCCCTAGCTTTCTCCTCTTGCATATTCTGATGTGCTGGTATTTCTGTCAAATTTTGTTTTGATTTGGCCGTAATATTTAAGCTGAATGGTCTTTGTAAACGGAGGTAGGGTCTTGTTATGACTGCATGTAGGTGCAGTAGTTTTGTTCTTCTATCATGGTATTAAGTTGGCGCACTGATTTTAAAAAGTTGACAGGTTGCTTGATGAGGTGCTGATGCAAGATCCAATTTGTGATTTGTCCCATTTTATTTGCTTATTGATTTGTTTTAGGAGTGATGATTCAGATTTGGTCCTGTATTAAGCGAATTTCCTCCAATAAACAGGGAAGAGAGGTCCCGTCTAAACTGTTGATTTTATCATGTGTTGCTGGTGTCTTCTATCAGTAGAAGAAGCTGTCAGGAATACTGTATTGGAGGCGCTGTTGGTTTAGCTTCCATGAGCTGCGTTCTTGTACATTTTTCAGCCTTTAATCTTCATTCCATTGCTTAAACAACTTCTTGCTGGGCCGTTTGCTGATGCAAGATCTCATTTTATTGCATCTTTTTATTTTTGTCTTACTAGGATCCTGCGTAGGCTTTTGTGAGGTTATATGAAGGCAACGGGGCTCAAAACTGTCCTTTTCTGCAGTGTTTAAATAGGACTTATTTGTAATTCTGTTGTATGGTTACACCTCGTAATTCCTCGGAGACGTTTAACATGACAGGTTCCCTCTTAACTCCATTCTCTTGTTGAGGCCCTGTCAATTGCCTTTTCAAAACTGCAGCCAGGGTGTAGGAAGCTGATTACTATAAATACCCCCTCTCTGGTCCAATAATTACCACCCGCTCTTCTCATAGAAATCAGTGCGACTCTTGATATAGATAAGATTCTTCGATTTAGCTAAAAGTACTATTTAATTTGAACAATAGATCAAATGGAATTGTTTCAGGTTAAGAAATACATCCCAAGTCCCGCCTTAGAGGAATTCGATGCAATTGAAAATCAAAAATCATTTGTTGAGCCTGCTGGGCATATTAAATTTGATATGCTAAGTCGGCTCTGGAAAGAAACCTGTAGAGTAAAAAAATAAAATTAAACCATTGAGTCTGCTTTAATGAAGCATCTCAATTGCTGTTTTTGGAGGTAATGAATTTTATGCAACATCTCTTTCAGTCGCATTGAGTTCAGTAACCAAGAAATAAAGACTTAGTGACTTTATTTCATTTCTCTATTTTGCTAAAAAATAGACTTGTGCCTGTCGAATTCTTTTGTTGGGTTTGGTATTTGTTGCTATTCCCCCTCTTGTGGTAACCCTAGTTGATTGAGATAGTTACGACCAATACAGAGTTGCATACTCTTTTATCTAGTGACTTTGGTTCCATTTTGTATTGAATTAGAGGGTGTATACCAGCTAATGATTGTTTCATTCCCTCCCGAGTATTTGGCTGGGATTCCAAATGCACTAAACGCTTTAGATTAGCTTTCTCCCTATGATTCTGTCACCAAAAGATAAAAACTGGAAAATAATGATAAAAGAAACCTCTATTAAATATATATTGACAAAGAAATAAGCTATAATGAAGAAATTAAATAGATAAAATCCTGTTTGGGTTTTGCTTTTGAGCCAATTTAGCTATCCTATTGTTTTCTGTTTCTGAAATATGAATTACTTGAGGGTAATCTGAGTTTTTTTTTTTTTTTTTATTTAGAGAAATAAAAAAAGAAGAATGAGTATATTTTCTTTTGAAAAATCTTTAATATAAAGTAAGCTAATTTCTTTTTCTGCCTTCTAAGATTATATGAACTGAAGCTAATTTATTTCTTTCCTTTACCTTTATTTGTTTATTAAAAGAAAAACAAATAAAAAGAGGAAAGAAAATAAAGAAAATAAAGAAACTGATGGGTAAAGTAATCAAGTGAATACTTAGAAGGTGAGATTTCTTCAAATTAATTCTTATTGGTCAAGTATTTGTTTTAAGAATTCTTGTTTAATAAGTCTTCCTCCCCTCAACTTCTCTTTTTTTGAGAGTTTTAAAGAGGTATTTCTGGCAGAAGAAATTCCAATCTTCTGTATTCAACTTGGGTGCATCATTTTTGAGACTGAGGATTGCTGGTATAAGTCTTTCTTCCCAGTGGCAATCCCAAGTGTAATTATGAATAATATACCCTCTTGAGATCTTACTGATTTTTCCATTGTTAATTTCAAAATTCTGGAGGTTGAACCAGTCTTGGGATTCCCAGGTCCTCCAAAATAGCAATTTCCTGAGGTGTTCATTCATGTAAAATATTTCATTCCAGTAATTGTTTCCAAGGTTGCCTTCAACTCCATCCCAGGTCAGTAAATCCAAGAATTCATACTTTGTGAGGTTGAATACAGGTAATTCTTTCCATGGATGAGGTATCAAAGTTTCTGATGGTGGTTTTTCTTTTTTAAAGATGTCCTCAAACTCAATGTATGGAAGGACTATGGTGGAAATATCAGGACAGGGTTCTGGTTTTATTTTCAAGAACCAGTCAGGATTTTCAATTAACTCTTGAGGATTAATATAATTTTCCCAGACTTCTTTTTCTTCTAGCCAGCTGATATCTGTGTCCATTGACCAGGGATTTTCATCAAGTAATGGCCATGACTCCATTTTGAAGGATTTGATGGGATTTGATGTGTTAAGGTAAGATGAATAGAGAATAGTATCAAGTTCATTTATCAAAAATAGCTTGAGGGTAGTTTAATGGGTTTTGGGTGATAATTTTGGGTAAGAATTTGAATATTCCTCTTTGATAAGGCAGGAGGTCACTGCCTAGTGATGATTGGGTTTTGGTGAATAAAAATGGTGATTTTGGTTGATAAAATTTAATTGCCTCTTTGATAAGGCAGGAGGTCACTGCCTAGTGATTATTTAATTTGAATTCTGATTATTTTATTTGATTTTTGGATTTCCTCTTTGATAAGGCAGGAGGTCACTGCCTAGTGATGATTGATTTTTCTTTGGGTGAGTGTAATTGATTATTTTTAATTGATAAGAAATTATTTTCCTCTTTGATAAGGAAGGAGGTCACTGCCTTGTGATCTTATGATTAGTTATTGTGTTTTTTTTTATTGGTGAGTGGAATTTTTTTGATTTGATTTGATGAGAATTGATATTCCTCTTTGATAAGGCAGGAGGTCACTGCCTAGTGATTTATGAGTTTAAATCTGACTATTTTGTTTGATTTTTGATTTTTAGAGCTTTTATGTGTCTTCAAAATGGGCCTTGATGGTTTGAAATTTAATTGTTCCATTAATTCTTGAGTAATTTGATCATTGGTTTTGTCAGAAACCTCCAAAATTTTCAGCAATTCCTTGATTTCTTCAATTTCTTGGTTTCTTGATATTGATGAAGTATCCTTAAAGTGCCAAAGGTTCTCTTCATTGAAATCTTCATCTTCTGGTTACCAATGAACTTCTTCATTGATAGTTTGGTCTTCTTTTATTAATTCTTCCCCATAGGATCCAAAAATTGGTGAATTGGCCATGGTGGAGGTGATTGATATATTTTTGTAAGGTTTTTTTTTTTAATTTTTAAGGAATGATTTGTTGATGAATTTCTTCTTTGTTAAGGCAGGAAGTCACTGCCCTAAGAGAGAAAATGAAAAAAAAGAAAGAAAATAATGGTACATCTTATGGATAATACTGATACATTTTAGAGAAAAGAAATCTTGATTTTGTTGGTTTATTTAAAGTTGAGCTCCCCCAAGGGGGAAAGGTAAGTGTCTGTTGAGTAATCTGGCAAAAATAAGGTCTTTGAGGGCTTCCAAAAAGGCATTTCTCTCCTCAATTTCTTGTTCTGATGGAAATTCTGACCACCATAAGTCTTCATCAATGAATATATATCCATCTCCAACCCATTTCAGTTTTCCAGTTTGATATGTTGATCCATTCAATCCAAGGTACCACTGGGCCCAAATTTGATTGAAGTAAAGTCCTCTTCTTGGTAGTGTGGCCATATCAAATATTTCATCCCAAAATTTGTTTTCAATGTTACCTTTAATTCCCTCTTCAGTTAATAATTCTAGGAATTGAACATTGTTCAAGTTTGATCCTGGAAGGTGACATAAGTATTTATCTTTACATAAGATTTCTTGAGCTTCATCCCCATAAAGGTCCTCAAAGGTGATGTATGGCAGGTAAATGTAATTGTATTCATTTTCTAAGATGGATTCTGTTTCTTCATCTTCATTGGGAGGTTGCTGGATAAATTCAGGATTTTCCAGTTGCCATTCATAGGGTTCTTCTTGGTTGTTCAATGGTCTGTCCAAGAAGTTGATATGGTATGTGTCTTTTAAATTTTTGTCTCTTTCTTCCATAATTTTGAGGTCTTTTTCAATGTCATTTATAATTTCTTCATCTGAGAGTTCATGATGTTCACTAAATCTGACTTTCTTCTTTTTGCATTTAGGTTTGAAAGGGTTTCCATGTATTTTCTCATTTCCATCTACTAAAATCTGGAAGGTTTTATTGTGAATTGGCTTGTAACTTATATTGGGTAATTCATCTTCAGAGGTTGAGTCTTCAAGTTGTCTTTTGAGGTTGTTTGGCCATTGGTTATTTTGTAACTCTGGACCAAATTCATCGACTTTTGGAGATATGGATAACTCTTGGGTCTTCTGGGTCAAATTGATTATGGTATTGTCTCTTTTTGCATTTTGGAACTTCTTTCCTGGGTTATTTCTGACCAATGTTGCCATATTACATAAATCCATTCCTCTACGTGGTCCAGTTTGCCATTCAAGAGATTGAGGTTTGCATATTGGCATGCATAACCTTCTTCCATCAGGTTCTTGATAACTGAGTATCTCTCCTTGTTTATGGGAGAATTCTAGTCTGATGTTGTTGTCTGCCAAGAAAGGTCTTCCCAGTACTGTATGGACAGATCCTTTTGCAATGAAGAAGTGAATTAGAGCTTCTTCACCTGAAGCCAAAATGATTGGAGTAAATTCTGAAAGTGCAACCAATGAAGTGGTATGGCCTCCAATTCCTCTGAGGTTCATGTTAGGATTTCTTGTTGTGAGTGAGGCTTTTATTGCTATTTCTTCTGGTATGATGTTGAGTTCTGCCCCAGTGTCCACTAATGCTCTGATAGGATATTCTTCCTTTCCAATGAAGATTTCCATGAATCCCAAAGGACAGGCATAATGAATCTTGGGCTTTGGTATTTCTTTGAAGCCAAATGTTAATAGTCTTTCTTGAAGATCCATTGAGTTGAGTGATTTAATTTTTTCCTTGTCTTTTTCTGATAATTCTTGTAATTTATGGACAAAATTTGGTGACATCCTCAAAATTTCTTCAATGGTGAGGTTGATCTTTTGTTGCATAATTTTCTTGATAATTTTATCAATTTCCAATTTGGTTTCCACTGGTTTCTTTGGAGGCTTTCTGAACTTCTTTTCTTCTTTGGGAATTTCATCATCTTCATTCTTATTGGCAATTTTTTCAATTTCCTCCTCAGGTTGGTCTGGTTTTGGAATATTTGAATTTTGGAATTTGGTAGGAATTATTACTTTTTCTTCTTCCTTTTCTTCTTCAATGTAAGTTCCTGGAATTTCTGCTTTCTTTTTTGGCTCTTGATTTTGGGATTGTCTTTCCAACCTTTGTTTTGTCTGTCTTAATCCAATGTGTGATTCAAAAGGGTCATTGGCTGAGGAAATGGTAGGTGGTTTCCAGTTTGACCAATCTTCAACATGTGCAATTGAGGTTCATTTATCCTCTGGTTTCTTTTCAGTGGGCTTAACCTCTTCTTCTTGTTTTGGTTTTACAGTAGGTTTTTCCATGAATTTCTTATTGAGTTCTGCTTGTTCTTTTGCAAAAGCCCTGACTATGTCTTTGACACTGTCATTCCCTTGCATAGGTACTCTCTGATAGTTGGGGAAGAGGTAAGATGCTCCTTGTGTTCTGACAATTCTTTTGTCTAGATCTTCAGCAAGGTGAGTGCATCTAGTTGCTGAATGTCCTTCTTCCTTGCAGTAAGCACATGTCATTGGTGGTCTTGGGGCCATTTGAGCTGGTATGTATGGTTTGTAACTGGATGAAAATGGTGGTAAAGGATTCCTTTGCCTGTATGGCTGGTTATTTTGAGGGAATCTTTGCTCTTGATTATTGTTCCAGTTCCTTCTTGGTGGATTAACTGCTTCTGAAAGTGTTTTGAGTTGATTTAACACTTCTTTAACTGATTCTTTTCCCTCATTTCTTGGTTGAGGCTCTGGTTGTGGAGGATTTTTGATCTTTTGGGTGAGTTCTTTTACTTGTTTTAAAACTTCATCCCAGCTTTCATCCTCAAATCTTGTTATCTTTTCTGCAGGTTTTGGTTTAGAAAATTCTTTTTGTTGTATCAGAACCTTGGCCTCCAAGTCCTGTTCAATGTATAATTTCAAAATGTCCAATCTTGGAATGATGTAACCTCCATCCAAGGCTTGAACCATAGCTCTGTCTTTAATCATTTCTTTGTAAATTGATTCTTGAACACTAGTTGAAAGGCTGGCCAATATTTCCTGGTCATGATTGATATCGCCTTGGATATATTGGTATCTTTTGAGGTAAGTGATAATTCCTTCATATTCCCCAATGAATTTTCTGTATTGAGTCATGTTTCTTATTCCACCTTCTTGTTGAGTTTTTGTGAATAAATCAGTGATTGAGGATAATCTGTATCTTCTTTCAGGTGAGACTGTTCCCCATCTTCTTTTCATATCCACTTTCAATTGATCCCAATCAGCTGTTTCATATCCTGGCATTCCTTCAATATGATAACTGATTTCTTCATCTTTTGTCCAAAATGCTCTTTGTCTTGCAATGTCTCTTCCACTTGCTCCTTCAATTTCTGCAATATTTTTAACTTTCTTGATGAATCTTTCCACATCCTTTCCATCAAACCACAGATTATAGTCCTTGGCTCTGATTTTCACTATTGGAGTAGTGTTTCTTGGAATTTCTTGATGTAATGGAGTTGGCATTTGGGAAGAAATGTTGACTCTTCTTGGTAAGGTACTTTGTCTTTGTTCTGTATAAGGTGTTGATGTGGCCATGGGTCTAGGATAAGGTGAAGGTGATCCATGCTGCCTGACTGATCTTGGAAGGGTGGTTTGTTCTTCAAGTGGACTATTTTGTGGAGTATAACTTGATGATTTATTTTTTCCTTCTTTTTTGATTAGTGCTAGTAATTCTGCTTGCATTTCTAGCATCTTATGCTGAAGTCTCTCTGTTGAAGACATTTATTCCTGTCCTTCAACAGTTTCTTCATTAAAGTTTTCTTCCTGGATTTCTTCAATACTACCAGGTAATTTTGATGATGAAGGTTTATCCATTTTTGATTTATTTATTTCTTCCTTTGATTTTGGTGTTGAGTTATTGATTTTATTTCTTTCAAGGAGATCAAGGAAAAATTTCTCCACAACCTTCGAGTCCCTTTTATTGGTTCTTGGTGTTGCAATAGGAAAATTAGAATATTTCTCTGATTCCTCTCCTAGTTCTGTTTCTTGCTTTGGTGGATAATAGTAATGGTCAGAGTGAGTTGATGATTCAGATTCTTGAGATGATGGTTTTGGCTGATTTTGATTATTTGACTCCAGTTTTTGTTATAAAAAAGTATTCTTAGAGTAGTTAAGAATTCTCTAGTTGATTGAAATTTAATTGATTTTTTTATTCAAGATGAGGTTGTCTGCCACTGTTGGGACACCAGATGTGGGAACTCCTCTTGTGTGGGATTAAAATGAGGCAGTACCTGGAGGGGGAAATCACAGGTAACTAGTTTTGAATTGCTAATAACTCCTGTAACCAAGGGTGGCAAGGGTGTATTGCCTGCCCCTCCTAAAATACTGAACAAAATATTTCTTGGAGCTCACAAACCAAAATAAAATTAGTAAGTGGCTTTACAACTGCAGAAGACAAAACTCAGCAGTCTCAGATCAGACCTATTCAATAAATAATATGAAAAATAATGTCAGTTATTTCAGTTAAATTTGAGATTTCAATGAAATACTTGTCTGTTTTAATTTTAATTTTTTTTAGTGAAATTTTGGTGAGTTGTTCTTTCTTGATTAAAAGCCATTGTAAGATGGATTTTTTAAGGTTTTCTGGAAAATTTAATTGGTGTTGATAAAGGTAAGGTTGTTAAGGTATAGTTATAATAGGTTAAAATAATTTTTTAAAGGTTTGTTATTTTTTTTAAGAGTGTTAAATAATAAGATAAAATAGTATTTGTTAAATTTAAGGGTTAAGATTCTTTGATATTTAATATTTTTTTTAAAGGGGTAAATGAATTTTAAATCTTGATAAATGGTGTTAATTTTACTAGTTAAAATATTTTAATAGAGTAGTAACCCTAATTTTGGGTACTGGGTAATTTTTATTTTTCTTTTAATAAGATTCCACTGAGCTTAGCTATTGGGTAATCTTCAACACTATACTTCCACTGAGCTTAGGTACTGGGCAAGTAAATTTACTATAATATACTGGACTACCTCCCAGGTGAGGGATGACTTATTCCTGTTCTTGTAATGTGCAGAGGATATATTGTGAATGGGATATAATTTTCATGGGGGGAATTTGAAATTTGGGGGAGAGAGCCTCTATTTATACCTTTTGGGAGCCCAGGGGGCCCTCCATGGGGGCTGTCTTTTTCCACTTTAATTCCTCTTGATTTCATCATGTGACTCTGTTTTTGGTGAGGACCTTTCTTGCATGGGTCAGGTGATTTAAGGTTTGGTGATAATTTTCTCTCTGCACAGCCTCCATTCATCACATGATTATCTTTTGGTGGACTGATTATGATGTGATATTCTTGGATTTTCCTTGCATGCATGAGGTGATTTCATTTTGGCTGAGGATTTTTCTTGTGCACAGCCTCTTTTCTGTCACATGATATTCTGCTGGTGGATTCAGTATCACATGATGACCTTGTAATTCCTTTGCATATGTCCTATTTTAGGATTGGTAGATGTGGCTGTGTGATTTATGCAGGTGTCATGGTTGTTTTTCTTCTTTTTGAACTTTAAAATGAGGTCAGGTGATAATTCTTGCACTGATTAATTTACTGTTTTTATGAGATGATGTGATTTTTGATTTTGACACATGCTGTGCATAGTCATGTGGTTGCGATTTAATTAAAATCGTGTACTGCATGCAGCCTGTTGTAACTAGCTTTGGTTTGCATGAGGTGATGAGTGGTGTAAATAATTTTGATTCTGTTTTAAGGGTTTAAGTGGGGTTACTGTGGATATAAGATAAGGTACTCCTGGGCTGTGTTGTAAATGAATTGCAGGAATTCCATGGAGTTGAGCTTTACATCATGTGAATTTTCTATGTTAAGTTCTAGGTTGCTTTGTAATTCATGCAGGTGTCCTTTTCTTGCTGCATGAGTCCTGTGGGTATAAGGGGGTGTAAGGCTGGGTGGTTGTGTAATTTTAAAGGGTGGTACCTTATTTGTTGTAACTAGTTTGCTATATGTAACTTGATTTTTTACATATGCATAATGAAATTGAATAATTTATGTAAACACATACACTTCCCTTTGGTGCCTGTGCCATGGTTTTATAAGTTGAATCCAGCTTCTTGCTGTAAAATTGACCTCTTGGTGTAAAATTTGAGTGTAAGTCTGCCTGTAGGCTGGATTTACTGCTGTTTTGGGGTACTATGAGCTTGAGCCTGGTGAAAAAAATAATGGTATGGAATACCACACCATCACATCATGCTTAACACAATTGCAGATGCGGATTTTGAAAACAACAATGGTAGGAGGACTCAGCATAACTCCTCAACAATCACACAAACTCTTGTGGATGTGGAAACATGCATGATGAGTAGTAAAATTGCACACCCCCTAAAAAGCTTACTGAAGAACAAACAATCAAAATGTGGTCCAACCAAGTCGGTTGTTTATATGCAATGAACCTAATTGCTCAAATTGTGAGCTAATTATAATATGCAGGCATTCCCAATTGAATCCATCTGACCTTTTTTCATGGTAGAATTGGTATTGAAATTGCCCATCACTCTATCTTTTCAGTAAAAGTTGATGGAACAATTACAGCACAAGCGCAGGAGAAGGCCCTGGAGAATTTCTTCAATAATCCTGAATGTGAAGTACTCATTGCATCCATTGCTGCAGCTGAAACTGGCCTCAATATAACTTGCGCTAATATGGTCTATTTAATGGTGAGGGGACCCCCAAAATTCTACTGTGTTTTTGGACACTGACATCCACATTTCCGGGAGCCCAATTGGAACCCAGCCATTGAGGCTCAGTGTGAGCCTGTGAGGTATGTTTAACATACCCATAAGGCCACAAATGATTTTCTAAACAATTAAATTTGTCTTAAACAGACTTTTTAGTCGAATTTAAAATAAAAAATAATAAAAAATAAGTATAACTTTTTTTTGGATAAACAAAGTTATAATTATTATGTCATTTTTGGATTCTACACCAAAAATAACCTAGGGTACACCCATAGGGTGTTATACCCAAAAACACTTATTTCTTGTGTTATTAGAAGATTTAAGAATCTCACAGTACTAATGTAACTTTTTTAACATTTTTTTAAATTGTTAAATTTAAGCTTAATTAAGCTTAAATTTAAAGTTACATAAGGTTTATGCAACTTTACCAAAATTTTAGTTAAAATTGAGGTGTGGTGTATATTTACTGAATTGGCTAAGGATTTGCCATACAGAATGTAAATCCTGCGTGAGCTCAATTTAAAAGGGTTTAAGGCCATAGTATGGCTTTAAATAAATAAAAGGGCAAAATCCACGCAAAAAGGTGGGACAAAGGAAAAAGACCAAATAGAGCTGGGGTACCCAACTTTTTGGATCTGCAATGATTCAATTAAGGTTGTCCACCTGTATTGGAGGATTTTCAACCTTATTTAAACTTTAAGATTAGACTTTGATCCAACCTTAAGGTTTAAACTGATTTTATCCTAAATTGGATAAGAATTTCAAGCTGCCAAGAGGGTAAATCCCAATAAGCAGGCTTGGAATCAAGGTTTTAAGAACTTTCAAAGATTAATCAAGCTTAAAAAGCTTAAATAAGCTTAAAACTTTAAGGTTTCAATCATCAAAACCTTATCAAAACTTAAGGTTTTGTGTGTATTGCTATTTTACGTGGAAAAATAGTAATAACTTCAAAAATTCATTAAAAATCCAAATCTTAATGGATTTGCTTGAAAATTTCACACAGCTTAGAATTTAATATTATCAATATATAAATTAAATTTTAAGTATCTTTTATTAATACGTTTCTTGGGTAATTAGCCTGGAAAATTACTTTTTTAATTAAGCTTAAAGAAAATTATGATTTCTTTAAAAATTAATTAAAAATTCAGTTTAAGAGATTTCTGCTTGAAACTCTGATTTTATGTTGTTCATGTGATGAACTTTAATATAAATAAACTTATTTTATATTAAAACTTAAAATAATTAAACTAAATGAGGATTAAAGTTACTTGGAGTTAAGAATAACACTGGTAACTTTAAATTGGAAGTAAAAATAAGTTGCCTTAAGTTAAGAACTTAATTTTTAAACATGGTTTTTCAGTTTTGACCTGAGCACGCCCTTTACATCCATTATGAATCATGAGAGCTGCTCTGTAGACATAAAAAGAGTCTTTTCATCACTGTTTTTGTCCATCATTCATAATCAATCCAATCATATTAGACATTTAAACAGGTAAAGTTTTATTAAATATAAAATCTTATTATTAAAAGTAATTCTTAAGTTATTTTTATTCTTTATTTATTAAATTAAAGAATTGAAGTCATAGAATTCAGATTATTGTTGTAATCATCTATAATAACTTTTATTATATAAAATTATCATCTTAAATATCTTTTAAAATCCACAAATTCCTCTCAAAAACTCTTTAATCATAAATTTTAGTATAAAAAGTTGTTTTATCTTTGATTTTATTGATTTTTGGCGTGTTTTTAACTTATAAATCTTTATTTAATATAATAACTGTTGTATTTGACTTGTTGTATTAAATAAATCTTATAAGTAAGTTTTCTCTAAAAGTTCTATATATTTTTTTATCTAGTAATAGTTTTTTTATATAGAATTTTATTCTATAAAGAATTATTTCTGCACAGTGTGTGATTAATTCTTTTTATAAATAATATTTATATTATTTATAAGTGGTTAATATTCTTATTTTCCACGTGTAATTGTCTCATTAAGAGCCTTACACTTCTTATTGTTATAACTGTCAGTGACTATAACAATAATAGAATAATTATAATTTATTATAATTATTATATTTTTTTTTATTATTATATTATTATAATAATAATTAAATTTATTTTTTTTATATAATTATTTATAATAATTATATTTAAATTTGTGGTTATAATATTTCATTATATTATATTTTTCTACTGAGGACAGTCATAGTACTCTTGATATTGTTACTATTATCAAGAGTTTCATAGACAAACCTTACATTTGGGGGCCTGGCCGTGATTTTAAACCAATTTTTGGGACATAAATCATATTCTAGACCTTAATTTACTTTTTTTGACGTAAAATTGCCATATTTGTCTTAATATTGGCTTCTTTGGGACTTATCCCTTATAAATAATCTTTATAATATTAATAAAGTTATTTTTTTCTTAAGAATATTGTTTGAAACAATATACTATTGAGTGACTTGGAATAAATTTCTTTTGTCTAACTAGTGGCTTTTTCACATCACAGACTTGAAATTTATTCTTTGAGTTATGGTAGTATAAAGTGAATAATAAATATAATTTTAATTAATAACTTGTTGATTGCATAATTATTATTTCTTTAAAGAAAATAATAAATCAAATAAAAAATCTTTTAAAAAATAAAAATCTTTACTAAAAATATTTTTTTTCTTTTATCTTAGACATTTTTTCTTTATTTTTGACGTAATTTGCCATAAAATTACATAAAAACAACTTTGTTCAATAAGTTGAGTTTATAAGTTATTTTCATTGTTTGATAAAATAACTTATATTTTTTCTCTAGTGTCTTCCATCAGAGAAAATTCTTCAGACTCTGAAGCCTCAGAGTCAAGTATTGAAATTCAAACCAGCCCAGCACTAAGGGGTTTAATAACCAAGGAGCCCTTTAAAGGTCCTGCAGGTGAATTCAATCCATTTTTACTCTAATTTTTATTAAAATTGACGTGAAATGACTCCTACTAGAAGTGGAAGCAACTACTCCATCCAATCAAATGGATCTGGACCAGGACATTCCAGCCATAAATCCAAAAGGCAAGAATATCCTCCCAGAGGAGAGGCACAAATGGAGGATGCCAGAACTTCCACCAGTTCCCAAAGGTTAGCCAGCACCTTTGAACCTCTTATTGAGAGTCCAGAAGCTGACATAACTGCTATTGCTGTTAGACCTGAACCATTTCCAACAGGCAACTGTGGAAATTTATCAATCCCAATGGAAAAACTGGTTCCTGGCGTCAAACCAACAAGAGTGGGAACTCCTTCCAAGTCTTTGGATAGGCACCATGAACTCTTATCTTCAAGTGAAGAAGTTCATGGGGCCAGAAAAGACAGAAGATCTTCTATTGGGTTGGACACCAATGTCTGTCAAAGGACAAGTCCAAAAGATAAAAGCTTGGTTGAAAAACCAAAGCGTATTATCAGAGGATCCGAAGAAGAAGTTGGCCCAAGGCAAGGACAACAGCCAAGTGGAAGCTCCTCAAGCATCCACCAGCAAAAATCCGCCTCAACAAGTGCCAAACAAGCCCAAGCAAGCCCCAAAGACCAACCAGAAGGGCAAGCAAAAGGCAAAGGGAAAGGCAAAGCCCAAGTGGAACAAGCCCTACCCTCAGAATTACAGAATTCCAAAGAAGGAAAAGACAGCCATGGACAATGTGTTCAATATGGCAAGAACTTTGATGGAATTCAAAAACAAGGAGGAGGAAAGATTGAACCAATCCTTTCCAAAGAAATAGACCTTGTAAAGCTTGTAACTTACTTTGAATCTTGTAATAAAGAAATTATGGCAAAATTTAAAGCATTTGATCATGTCCAACAAAAGCTGGGCAATGAGATAGTACAAGTTAAAGACCAACAAAAGACCATTATTGGCCTTGAAAATGTTAATAAGGCAAATATTTTGTCTTTGACGCAAATTTGTGAAAGACTTGAGCATAAAGTTACCTTACTCAATCAACCAGATGAGAATTCAATTTCTTTTATAACTGGACAGTTAAGAGAATTGAAAATACAAGTTCAAAACTTGGAAAATTCAACTGGCCACAATGCAGCTCTTTTTCAAGAACAATTGGAAGAAAGTGATAAAGCAAGACTTGAATTGAAAGAAGATATTCAATCAAGTATTAACAATATATCACTGAAAAATGAATTGCCAAGGCAATCCACACCATTTCTTGACAGAAATGTTCTTAACTTGAATAATGATTTACATCATACAATTTCAAGTAATGATGTGGAAACTGCTTGCAATTTCAAAGACATTCCAAGATTAGAGGAATGGCCAACCTTCAGTGGTGAAGGAGAATATAATCATATGGAATTTATGAAAACAATTGATATGTTCAAAGAAGACTTTAACATACCAGATGAATACATAAGTGCCAGATTACACTCATTATTTACCAAATCAGCTAAGAAATGGTATTATAAAATGAGACAAGACCATGGTAAACATTCCTGGCCTTGGTGGAAAGAACAAGTTATTTCCAAATGGGCAAATGATTCCTGGAGATTTAGAATGGAAAGTTCTTTTGAGGAAGCCATTTTTAATATTGAGAGGGACAGGCCCATGACTTGGTTTCTTAAACAGAAGGACAGATTAACTGCCCTTCATCCTGATATGTCTGAACCAATGGTACATAAAAGGATATTAAGAAAGTGTGGTGGTGACCTTGAGCATGCTATAAGAAGCAGATGTATTGAGCCTTGCTCTACAGAAGATTATATCAATGCTATGGAGGATATCACTACTAGAACAAAAATTGGAAGAAATTGGTATAAACCCCCAATAGACAACAAGACTAGTGGGAAACCGATTTCAAAACCAAATAAACCACATGACAGACCTCCTTTGAAATGTCATAAATGTGGAAGCACATCTCATTTAGCAAACACTTGTCCAAAAAAGACAAGAGTCAATGAGATAAGTGTTGAAAAAGTGGAAGACACAAAAGAAACTGATGTAGCTTTACATGAAAGTGATTCTGAACCTTCAGAAGAAGAAGAAACATCAGAAGAACTTAGTATAGAGAATATTAATGTTTCTTTTGAGGTCACTGAGGTACATACTCACTTACCACAGTACAGTGATGAATGTATGGATCTCATACATGTGCAAGATGCCAGAATGCAAAAAACCAAACCTGCCAGAGGTAAAGGTTCTACAGCTGGGTCATATTGTATCACTAATATTGTGATAAATAACACAGAAGCCAAGATACATCTTGACTCAGGTGCTTTTTGCACTTGTGTTGGGAAAGATTATCTTGACAAAATTTATACCAATTGGCAAGACAAGTTGATGCCAATTGAAGGTGTAAAATTCAGCAGTGCTAGCCAGAATATGCATCCTTTGGGTATATTTGAAGCTACAATAATATTTCCTCACCCTGCAGGAAGTATGAGATTGAAAGCTGAATTTGTTGTTATGAATAATTGTACTTCACAACACTTTATACTTGGGAATGATTATCTCAATATCTATGGTATTGATATTAATAATTATAAGGACAGATATTTCACTATAGGGGAAAATAAAAGGCGAAAATTTGCTTTTTCTCCAGAAAGAAAAGAAATTACTGTCATTCAACAAGTAAAAAATGTTAATAAAGAAAAATTTGTGTCAGATCAATTAAGTGAAGCACAAATTAGTCCTGAATTAACACCAGAAATGAAGGAAGAACTTATTGAAATTTTATTTCAATTTCAAAAAGCCTTTGCTTCTGATGATGAACCACTTGGGGCTATAAAAGGCCATGAAGTGGATATCATGCTTAATGTGGAGAGACCTTATCCCCCACTATTAAGAAGACCAGCTTACCCAGCTAGCCCTAGGGCTAGAGAAGCATTAGAAAGTCATATTCATGAACTAATGAAACTGGGAGTTCTTAGAAAAGTTGGACACAATGAGGAAGTGGAAGTCACAACTCCAGTAATCATTACTTGGCATAATGATAAGTCGAGGATGGTTGGGGATTTTAGGGCATTGAATACCTATACTATTCCAGACAGGTATCCAATCCCTAGAATCCATGAGACTTTGACTCAATTATCCAAAGCAAAGTTTATTACTTCCATGGATGCTCTTAAAGGCTTCCATCAGAATGTTTTAACACCTCATGCAAGGAAATTATTGAGAATAATAGCTCATTGTGGTATTTATGAATATTTGAGGATGCCTTTTGGTATTAAAAATGCACCCTCTCATTATCAAAGAATGATGAATACCATATTCCCACATGAATTATCAGAGGGATGGTTAATCATTTATATTGATGACATTATCATTTGTTCAGAAACCTGGCAATCACATTTAGAGAGACTTTCATTAGTACTTAAGAAAATTCTACAAGTGAACATGAAAATTTCCCTTAAAAAATGTAATTTTGGGTTTCATGAGTTGAAAGCTCTGGGACATGTAGTATCAGGACTAAGCCTTGGTGTTGACAAAAACAAAGTGGCTGCAGTTTTACTGAAACAAATGCCCCAGAACAAAAAAGAGATGATGTCTTTCTTAGGATTTGCCAGTTATTACAGGCAACACCTTAAAGATTTTGCAATCCATGCCAGATCATTATACAGAATTTGTGATCAACAAACTGTTTTTGAAATGACACAGGAATGAATTCAAGCATATGATAAAATCAAGTATGCCTTGACCAATGCACCATTATTGTTGATGCCAGACTGGAAACTTCCTTTCAAGCTGTATATTGATGCATGTGGTGATGGTTTAGGAGATGCTCTTCATCAAGTCCAAATTGTCAATGACAAACCTTATGAAGGTCCAGTTTGTTTTATTTCAAGACAAATTAAACCTACTGAGGCAAGATATGGAGCTAGCCAAATGGAGTGCCTTTGCCTTGTTTGGGCTCTGGAAAAACTTCATTATTATCTTGATGGTAGTGTGTTTGAAGTAATTACTGATTGTAATGCAGTAAAATCACTTCTTAACATGAAGACTCCAAACAGACACATGTTAAGATGGCAGATTGCTATACAGGAGTATAGAGGCAATATGACCATAGTACATAAAGCTGGAAATATTCATAAGAATGCTGATGGCTTAAGTAGATGGGCATTACCCAATACACCTGATAATCCTGCCTATGTTCCTACAAGTGCAGAACCTCAAATCCCAATTGAAGGAATTAATATCACAGATGTTGGAACAGAATTCTTTGAAGAGGTTAGAGAAAGCTACAAGCAAGATAAGAATTGTCATATTCTTACTGCTCTACTTGACAAAGATTGTAAAGATGTAGCCTTGGCTAATTCTCTGGATGATATTTGGAAAACATCTTATGATAATGGAAGATTTCATTTGTTTGATGGTATACTATATCATAGATCTAAACACACATGTGTCATGGTCCTATGTAGTAGAATGTTGATTAACACAATACTACTAGAATGCCATGATAACATTTATTCTGGACATCTGTCTGAAGACAGAACAATGGAAAGAATTAAGACATGTGCCTGGTGGCCATCTTGGAGAAAAGATGTCATTGAGTACTGTCATAGTTGTGATAGATGCCAGAAAGCCAATAAAGCTACTGGTAAAAGATTTGGTTTAATGATCCATATTCAAGAACCAAGTACCCCATGGGAAGTGGTTCACATGGATTGGGTAACTGCTTTACCACCTGGAGGTGATAAAAGTTACAATGCATGTCTTGTTATTGTGGACAGATATAGCAAAACACCAATCTTTTTACCATGTCATAAAGATGACACAGCTATGGATACAGCTCTTTTGATTTGGAACAGAGTCATATCCCATACTGGTCTCTTTAAAAATATCATTAGTGATAGAGACCCAAAATTCACATCAGCCTTATGGAATAATCTACATAAGCTTTTGGGTAAAAAATTATCATTTTCAACAGCCTACCATCCACAAACAGATGGACTGGCAGAAAGAATGATTCAAACCCTTGAGGACATGATCAGAATATTTTGTGCTTATGGCCTGGAGTTTAAAGATTCTGATGGCTTTACCCATGATTGGTGTACTCTTATACCAGCATTGGAATTAGCCTACAAAACCTCCATCCATGCTTCAACAGGCAAGACTCCTGCAATGTTAGAAAAAGGATGGAACCCCAAACTTCCAGTTGATACTTTGAAAAAGGATTTGGTTGACATTCATCCAACTGCTTCAAGCTTTAAGCTGCTGCTTGATAAAGTGAGACATCATGCAAATCAAAGCAGGAATGATGCCTTTGAATATGCTAAGCAGAAATGGGATAAGAGTCATAAGACACCAAAATTCAAAGTAGGGGACTTAATACTAGTTTCAACCTTGAACTTTAATAATATTAAAGGTCCAAAGAAATTGAAAGATTCCTTTGCAGGACCATTTATTATTAAAGCCCTCCATGGGACAAATGCAGTACAAGTAGAACTGTCAGGAGAGTTAGGAAACAAACACCCAACTTTCCCTGTCAGTCTTGTAAAGCATTACACATCAAGTGATAAGGAATTATTTCCTTTGAGAAATGAAACACCCTTAGAAGTACCCCCACTTGAACCAAGGGAGGAAAAGAAAGTACTGAAAGTCTTAAAAGAAAGAAGACTTAGGGGTAAAAATGAAAGAGAATACTTAGTCAGGTACAGAAATCCACAACATGAAGATGAGTGGGTTGAGGAAAGTAAGATACCTGACTCCCAAAAGTTTCTCAGAAGATTCAGACATGAGAGAAGACCAATTCCTCAATAAAAGTTTGAATTGTGTGCTTTACATACTTGAACAGTATAAGTAGAGAGGTTGGACAGTGGATTATACCCCCCCCAAATAACTTGGGGGTATACTACAAAGGAAAATTGTGGTACAATTTTTTTTTGGTGGTAGGGAATGTGAGCCTGTGAGGTATGTTTAACATACCCATAAGGCCACAAATGATTTTCTAAACAATTAAATTTGTCTTAAACAGACTTTTTAGTTGAATTTAAAATAAAAAATAATAAAAAATAAGTATAACTTTTTTTTGGATAAACAAAGTTATAATTATTATGTCATTTTTGGATTCTACACCAAAAATAACCTAGGGTACACCCATAGGGTGTTATACCCAAAAACACTTATTTCTTGTGTTATTAGAAGATTTAAGAATCTCACAGTACTAATGTAACTTTTTTAACATTTTTTTAAATTGTTAAATTTAAGCTTAATTAAGCTTAAATTTAAAGTTACATAAGGTTTATGCAACTTTACCAAAATTTTAGTTAAAATTGAGGTGTGGTGTATATTTACTGAATTGGCTAAGGATTTGCCATACAGAATGTAAATCCTGCGTGAGCTCAATTTAAAAGGGTTTAAGGCCATAGTATGGCTTTAAATAAATAAAAGGGCAAAATCCACGCAAAAAGGTGGGACAAAGGAAAAAGACCAAATAGAGCTGGGGTACCCAACTTTTTGGATCTGCAATGATTCAATTAAGGTTGTCCACCTGTATTGGAGGATTTTCAACCTTATTTAAACTTTAAGATTAGACTTTGATCCAACCTTAAGGTTTAAACTGATTTTATCCTAAATTGGATAAGAATTTCAAGCTGCCAAGAGGGTAAATCCCAATAAGCAGGCTTGGAATCAAGGTTTTAAGAACTTTCAAAGATTAATCAAGCTTAAAAAGCTTAAATAAGCTTAAAACTTTAAGGTTTCAATCATCAAAACCTTATCAAAACTTAAGGTTTTGTGTGTATTGCTATTTTACGTGGAAAAATAGTAATAACTTCAAAAATTCATTAAAAATCCAAATCTTAATGGATTTGCTTGAAAATTTCACACAGCTTAGAATTTAATATTATCAATATATAAATTAAATTTTAAGTATCTTTTATTAATACGTTTCTTGGGTAATTAGCCTGGAAAATTACTTTTTTAATTAAGCTTAAAGAAAATTATGATTTCTTTAAAAATTAATTAAAAATTCAGTTTAAGAGATTTCTGCTTGAAACTCTGATTTTATGTTGTTCATGTGATGAACTTTAATATAAATAAACTTATTTTATATTAAAACTTAAAATAATTAAACTAAATGAGGATTAAAGTTACTTGGAGTTAAGAATAACACTGGTAACTTTAAATTGGAAGTAAAAATAAGTTGCCTTAAGTTAAGAACTTAATTTTTAAACATGGTTTTTCAGTTTTGACCTGAGCACGCCCTCTACATCCATTATGAATCATGAGAGCTGCTCTGTAGACATAAAAAGAGTCTTTTCATCACTGTTTTTGTCCATCATTCATAATCAATCCAATCATATTAGACATTTAAACAGGTAAAGTTTTATTAAATATAAAATCTTATTATTAAAAGTAATTCTTAAGTTATTTTTATTCTTTATTTATTAAATTAAAGAATTGAAGTCATAGAATTCAGATTATTGTTGTAATCATCTATAATAACTTTTATTATATAAAATTATCATCTTAAATATCTTTTAAAATCCACAAATTCCTCTCAAAAACTCTTTAATCATAAATTTTAGTATAAAAAGTTGTTTTATCTTTGATTTTATTGATTTTTGGCGTGTTTTTAACTTATAAATCTTTATTTAATATAATAACTGTTGTATTTGACTTGTTGTATTAAATAAATCTTATAAGTAAGTTTTCTCTAAAAGTTCTATCTATTTTTTTATCTAGTAATAGTTTTTTTATATAGAATTTTATTCTATAAAGAATTATTTCTGCACAGTGTGTGATTAATTCTTTTTATAAATAATATTTATATTATTTATAAGTGGTTAATATTCTTATTTTCCACATGTAATTGTCTCATTAAGAGCCTTACACTTCTTATTGTTATAACTGTCAGTGACTATAACAATAATAGAATAATTATAATTTATTATAATTATTATATTTTTTTTTATTATTATATTATTATAATAATAATTAAATTTATTTTTTTTATATAATTATTTATAATAATTATATTTAAATTTGTGGTTATAATATTTCATTATATTATATTTTTCTACTGAGGACAGTCATAGTACTCTTGATGTTGTTACTATTATCAAGAGTTTCATAGACAAACCTTACACTCAGGCTATTGATTGACTCCATCATATTGGCCAACAACAACCTGTGAAGGTCTTTAACTATATCACTCCCCATTCAGTTGAGGTCAACATGCGGAAGTTACCTTTCAAGCTCATCTTTGTCCCTGATTGTATTACTATTCTGAAATCTTTCTTTATGGCAATCCATATTCAAATAACCAATAGGTCCAAGAAAAGAAAAAGCCATTAACCACATGAGCCTTCCTGATATTATCTAATTTGTGTTTGAAAAACTTGATAATTCCTTTTCACCCTGTGACAGGTCCACAATCATGAACACCATGAGCTGGATAGAACTTCTTCAATATTTCCTCAATGAAAATGAGCAATAAAGTATTATTTCTAAGGGAGACAGTGATACATTCCAATTCATATGGTTTATATTCTAACATATTGAGCAAGAAGTTTCATTTTTAAGAAATAATAATCAGATTGTATTACACCCACACAAACAATTCACAAAACCTCAATTGGTAGCTGTGCTATACATTTCTATTACTAAGTTATTGGAGAGCATTGCCATTTGCACTAATAACTCGCATTTCAAGTATTTCAAGGGAAATAGTCTGCATCTTACTACATCCCTTGAGCCAATCTTTATCAAATACCTGAAAAGATAGCCCTTCAGGAATATAATCACCATCTGTTGATCGTATTTCTGGCAGTCTATCAATAGATCTTTTACCCTTTTTTCAATCCAATTACAAAACTCTATGTCTCGATCAATTTTTAATACCAGCGCATTAAATAGGCCTGAGCGCCAGCATAAGCCCACTTTGCGGTAAACTTGAAATCCATTTTCCACTACCTCCTCAGTATCTGAGCACACTTGAGGTTCATTTAATTGTAATGCTAGAATTAGAAATTTAGCTGTATCACACCATTCACAACAGCATTAACAGGTCTGAACATCAGATTTACTTCAAAATGAAGAAGAGATACAGTAACCAACCCTTTGACAAATCTTTGCAATCTTTTGATTCTCCTTCTTTTTTTACCAAATACTCCACATCCTTTTGAATAGACTTCCATTCTCTTATCAAATAAGTAAAATATTGCTCCATTAAAGCCGCCACAACCCCATAGTTATTATGATCCTTGTTCCAGCAGTAGTGATGATACTCAGTTCTGACAAGTGTGAGACAGAATGTACGGTAAAACACCATAGACATAAACTCGTTAAGCGGATGTTGCCATGAGCTCTCCCAGTCCCAAGTGATATGCTTTAGTCCTAGCTTGTGGAGCTCATTTTTGCAGAAGCTTTGGAAACCCTGAGACTGAAACTGTGTTGATGGCTCATTGAAAACAACCTTGGGGACATATCCAAGATGACCAGCCACTTGAATTGCAATTTCATGCTCTTCTGTGCTGGGTGGTTCTGGTAGTGAGGGAAAATCCTTATCCCTAACTTGGAGTTGGAACAGACAATGGGCATTTACAGCTGATCCCATCCCATGGACATTTTCTGGAAGTTCCGCTTCCAGCCATTTTTGTTGCTCCTTCTGGCTTGCACGTTTTGCCACATTGTGAGCTCTGCAAGCCTCATTCCTTTTCTGTCTCATCTTGGATTGATCAAGCATACTCTGGGCAAGGGGCATTTGAGTATGGGTGAACTCAATATTTGACTGAGTGCCTTGCTCATGCCCCATGAAATTGTCCCTCCTTAGTTCATCATTTTTTTCACTTTGAGTTGGAGACATGTTCTGATCCTCATCATCTACAATTTTTTCACTTGTTTTGCCGGAATATGGATGATGACATCCAGTGACTTTCTCTTTATGGACCAGAGGTGAAGATGCATAAAGTTCATCACCTGCTATGAAAATCATCAGTTAACACATCAAAAAATTAATAAAGACTGGTCATCCTAACAATCTTCAATTGGCTCCTGAGATCAGACTGACTTGCCTTTAGGTGCCATATCTAACCCATGAAACAAAAATATCAAATTGTGAAAAAGTTTCTACTCCAACGTCAAAATGACTTACTTTGATGAAGCATCAATCCTGGATTTCACTCCCAAAGACCACTCTGAGTAACATTTTCCAATGGTCTTTTTTGTCGCCCGCCATCAACCCCCTTTTCATTACCCACATGAACCTGAGATCCTGATGGAATATTGAGGTTTGGCTGTTTACTTCATCCAAAGGGATCCTGGGATGCGACTGGATGCTGACCTGGATTAAGGAGGAACTCACGTGGAAATTTTGATTGGGGATTAGCCTTTGATGAGATTTCAGGTGTGCCTCCTGCCCCCTCAGGCACCTGCATTTGTGTATTAGTAGGATTTGGGGGAATTGGAGTGACAGAAAAATTTGGGATTGACCAAGTGCTTGAAGTTTGAGCTTTTGGATTTCCTACATCAATGTTAAGACCTGATACATTCATTGAGGATGTGATAGGGGCTGTGAGAGGAATGTTGGGACTCAATGGTGACTGTGTTTGAACATATTCTATGCTGCATTCACCATCTGAGTCATGAACAGAACCTGAACGGAATTGACGTGGCTTGGAAGATGACATAAGGGCTAAAAAAGTACTGTCATTTTTTTAACTTGATAAAACAGCTAAGTATTATGATAAAATAGAGGGATATCAGATGAATTTTTTTGAAATTTATAATAGAGAAATTCTATGAATAGTCAGAACCAAGTGGCTCGTGGAAGTCTAATAAGACACTTCTTAGGAGAATTCTCCCTGCCTCCTCTTGAGCTCCTCCGCTTTTGTCGGACACCACCCTGCCCAGCCTACCAGCATATAATGTGATATTTCCTTGATCTCAAAGGGTGCCATCATCCATAAGTAATCAGATGCAATAAACATTTCCCCCTGCCCATTTTCACATTTCATGAATTATCCAAACTGCCAATATATGCATCAAAATTACACAGCATTCTATATCTGTACAAAGGTATATTAATGAAGGATTTACCCACAAAAGAGACATCACCTGTTCAAGAAAGGCAAGACAATCCAAAGCACATTCCAAAAAATTAAAAGCCCACTGCACTCAAACCAAATAACAAGACTTTAGCTCCACTCCAAACCCTTATGTCATAGAGCTATATTGTTATATCTGTAATACGTTTTAAACCATGTACGATGGCATGCCAGCATATGTGGCTTAAATGTTTATCCCCTCAATTTAATGTTGACACATCCCTAACAGAACACCAATAAAGGGTCAAAACCACAGTCTCGCCATGTGTAAATAAGAGAGAATATGTATGAGCATTGAGCAGCATGGCATTTTACCCAATTAAACTTCTAACCAATTCTGCCATCCAGCTGAGACATGTTACACTTTATCCCCTGCTGCTCAGCCACCATGACAAATGGGATAAATTCCTCAGCTGGCTAAAATCATCTCCCCCTTCATAAAAAATCACTCAATTTTTTTTCCTATTAAAAACACTCCTGAACACCTTCAAATCAACCATAGATACTTATACACAAACCAACCTTACTCACAATTCCTGCAACAATGGCAGCCCACCACTATTCCTCAATGCGTACATGCATGTGTCAATACTTCTCAACCCAAACACACTCTTCCGCTGAGGGTGATAGGTAGGGAGTGGCCTTCACACCTTTCCAATATAAAAAGCACATTAAAAAGCTCAAATCAACCATTGCCCCCAAATCTCTTCCAAACATCCCTACTTCTGCATCAGGATCTGAGTGGCCACAAATTCTATTGGATCAAATCTTCCCAGCTGATTATTCACAATTGACCCAAAGCACTTTCTCAACTCCAGCGGGTCTCAATTCAACTGCACAGAAACCATACAGTGGCAGTCAAAACCTTCCCCCACAAGAGTTTGGAATGATAATATCTGCCATTCTGTCATCAAGGTATAATATACCCTGCAGGGCTTCACAAATTCTCAACCCCGCCTTACACCTGCTGATCAAGTCCAGTATCTCAAGCTCTGGTGGTCCCCCCACTCCTGCATTCCATATACCTCAAGATCTGAGTACCATATTTGAACATCTCCAATTGGAGTCAGTGATTCAAAACTATATATGTTGTCCTGAATGTTTCTTTCTTAATGGCCTTACTGAATCAGTCACAACTGACCAACACCACTGTCAACGCCATAATAACCCAAATGATCATGATACCCCTTGCACACAATCATTAGGCAAATTCATCTATTCATCTGAACCCCACACCCAAGACAAAACCAACATGAAGCAAAATTTATACCAACAAAAAATTTCATTTATCAACCATTCAAAAATTGGCTTGCCAGATTTCTCCAGTGGGCTGGAATTATGGAACTTCTGCATCAAAATCAACAATCCCAAACTCCCAAAGGTTCCCCCAAATGTGACATCTGGGATGGATTGGTCTGGAGACGCTTCACTGGCACTAGAAATATTCACGACCCCCCATTCATGTCCATTCCTGGCGCATTGGTGTTCTCCATTTATGTGGACTGGTTTAATGAACATGGAAAGTCAACCCGGTTGGCCAGAATTGGACCTATCATGCTCATTTGTCTTAATCTCCCCCCAAGTGAAAGATTGAAGCCAGGGAATGTCTATGTTGCAGGAATCATCCCAGGTCCAAAGTAGCCAACTGCGCTTCAATTGAATTACCTGTTAATGCCACTCATCAAGGAGCTCAAAGGGCTATGGCAAGGGTACCATTCTCACCAACCTCAACAGGTCCTTCAGGATCCTTTATCCGTGTTTCCATGCACAAGCTTACTGGATTTATTCCTCACTCAGGAAACCGCTTTTGTAATTTTTGCACTATTAAAAAAGCTCAAATTGAAGAAATTGGTCCTCAATTTCACTACACGCACACACACCAAAATCATAAATCAACCATTGCAAATTGGCTTTGGGCATCCCCACAACAAAGACAAGCAATCTTTGTGTGTATGGAGTGTGATATTTAATTTTGGAAGACTTTCCCTATTGGGATGCAACCAGAATGGTTAATCTTGACATAATGCATAATTTAATACTGGGAATTTTGAAGAATCATGCAACTTTCAAATTGTGCATTCCAGAGTCCAAATCAAAAATTTACCTCAGGTCCCGGAGGAAATCCAATGACACCAACAGTTCAGACTCAGATTCCATTACCTCCAACAGCTCTCTTGATAAAATCACATTGAGAGAGGCCCACTCCCTGCGAAGAGACACAGAAAAAATAATAAATGAGCCACTCCCCACTACTTCCACCCAAAAAAACTACTTCCCAATGCCCACCCCTCACACGGAACATCCATCTAGTGGCTCTGTGGAGATTCCCCCATTTGATGCGGATTACATCCCCTCTGAATTGGATATCAGTGCACTGAGTGATCACCAGATCAAGGGTGAGGCTCTGGAGAATCTCCGACAAATCATATCTGATACCATAATTCCCTCTTCATGGACAAGAATACCCCACAAAATGGGTTCCCACTTTCATGGTAGTTTGAAAGCCGCTGAATGGGCTCTCTTATACAAGGTCTATATTCCATTTTTAATGCTCAGCCAACAGACGTCATTAGATGAACACAAATCCGCCAACACACAAAGAAACATGGGTCAATCAGAAGAACTTGCAAATGAACTAACCAAGAATACATTCCATTTGATTAGTGCTATCAACATTGCCACTAGTTGGACTGTTTCAATGGATGATGCAAAAGCATTTGCTGAACATTGGAAAATATTCCGTTTTTCCAATCAACACCTTTCCCCAAAACAGAAAAGTAGACCAAATCATCAATTTGCTGATCATATTACCGAGCTCTTCCAATGCTGGGGCCCAGCACATGCCTCAGCCGCATGGGGTTATGAGCGCTTGATTGGAGTATTTGCAACAATGCTAACAAATAACAAAATATGTAGGTCAATTAATAAGATCAATATATTCACATTGATTAAACACATTAACTGAATAAGACTAACTTCTTGAAGCTCTGAATACATGATTTAAATAAAACCTTACTTCAACACATCTGTTTATGTTGCGACCTTTCTGATCTCCGGAGTCCCCTTCTGTCCCATGTGGAATAAAACAACTTTTCAAATCACAGCCGCCTGCCCTGTATAATCACCAAAAACATAACAAACCATCCCGCCATGACCAAGGAAATTATTATTGCCTGGTTGAGTACGTACAGAATTTTCATTCCACAAGGGAAATAGTTGAATGAATTAGCTCAGAAACTACCATACAATCCACAAGTCATCCCACTTCACGGATTGTCTCACCTTGGTACTTTCCGGTTTCAAACATTAATATTTGGAACAATATATTTTCAACTGAATACAAAAATGTCAGCAACAGTGTGATATGTTTTCTGAGGGTCAACTCACAACGTTTTGGTGTTATTAATAGCATTTTTAAAGTCTCTGAGCCATCTTGCATGCTGAACAATAACTTTCTAATATTAAAAACTTTGAAGATTGATATCAATTTCTTACCAGATTGGCCGCATATCAATATTTATATAGCTGTTGGTTTTGATGATGGACACTTGATTATATCTGAAGAAGAAATAGAAGGTAACTGTGGATGGCATGATAACAAAGTTATGTCATGTGGACTGCTTGTAATGATAAAACCGTTATTTCATGATATTTTGTGACCCTACAAGCATGTAATGGCTTACCTGCTACACCATCTACATCTTAATTTTATATTTTATTCATTTATTAGGTTCAAACTTTAACCTAAAAATTAAAATTTATTCTTTTAAATCTTAATGATGTCATAAAATATTATATGACATCATTTAATTTTGTAAATAAATATTCTTTTGATGATGTCATAGAAATCTTACTATGACATCATTTATGTTTTTGTACTTACAATATTTAAGAGGATTATTCTTACCTTTGAATAATACCTCAAAGCTCAATGTTATATATATTTTTTACAGTTTAAATTAAATCATTTATTACTTTAAAAGATATAAGATCTCTCAGACTTTTATACAGAAATTTATATTAATTGAAATTATAAATTATCGTTGATACTATTAGTGAAGCTCATACCACTAATAATACTATAGTTCAACTACAGTGATGTCTCTGTTATCTCCTCTTAACAGTATCCCACTTTTGATTAATTTATTGAATGCCTTTTATATAAGCTGGAAGTCACGAAAGAGACCCCAGCTTACATATTTAGTCTACAAAAATGAAAATCTCTCAGATTCATTAGCAATTTTTCTAGTGAAATACCTGCCTCAAAATTTGGTGACAGAGACATGGCATTGTGACAAGCAAAGCCCATTATTTCACATTGCCACAAAGAAATTACTATTTTGACATTGGGTACAGTGTGAATAAGCCAATTAAAATGATCAAATTTCCCACACACTCACCTATCACAGCATCCAAAATGTCCAACTGTTCATCATCACGTAGGAAGAGGAATTGGCCCTTACGCACCCGCCCCCGCATGGGCACACGAACACACAGGCACACACTTCCGCACCCGCCCACAACCCCCCACAGGCAGACGCACACACACACACAAACCCACCTGCGGTATCGTGCAGCGCGCTCAACCAGTGTCATCCACAAAATGACAATCCCCCGGAGGCGGAGTCCTTTCATGGATGACCTGGTGAGGTCAAAACCCCCTCTACATCAAGACTGGCTGAAGGACCTCTTTGATGTGTGTGTGTGCAAACAGGCTGGTCTTGTGTAATTTTTACCAACTTTTGGATGGTTGAGGGAGGATCCAGTGGTGAGGAATCTCAGTTGCAGGCACAGGGGAACCAATATTGGTGGATGTCACAGGATTTGGTGTAAGACCAGAGTGTGGTGTGTGCTCAACGTTTGCTTGACTTTTATCCTGCTTGATGTTTGCTTGACGTGAAGTCAATTGCCAACGATTGATGTGAGATTTGCCCTGGTGAGTTAGATGAGAGGTGAATATTTTATTCTAACTTATTTGACCTTATTTTGGCCATACCTTCTGTAATATTCGTGTTAGCTCGATTTGGCTTGTCAGGATGAAACTATGAAAGAGTGGTAATGTAGGTTATTTACAACTCAAGCTATGTTTGTGACATGGTAAAAAATGCTTTAAGAAGGTTTTGAGATTATTAAGAATAAATTTAAGGGCTTTACTATAGTGGTTATATTGGTGGTGAGCGCTGTTGAAAGCCCTGGGTGCAGCTTTATCTGTTGGGTTACAATAATAAAAGACTACAATAATTAAACTTATAATTATACCTGATTATTAACCAAGAGTAAAACTGTTTTTGACAGTTTACTACGTAGGTTATTCAAGAGCAGGATGAGGGAAGGCTTTTGGCTGTGAAAAACCCTCCTTTTATCCTGAAATTGAGGTGGAAAGGCTGCCTAACCTTTCCACGTCGAGGAAGTGAAGATTTTTCACTCTCTCTGACAGGATTGTGGTTTGCAAACAGCCTGTATACTCTGTATTGGGCTCAGATGTGGTTTTGAAACCACATCTTGGTGGTTTTCACCAATACAGGGTGAAAATTTTCATCTGGGGACCTCACAGCCTGATTCTGATGTGTATGACGCGTAGGATGCTGTACAGAAACTGTATGGGACCCCAGTGTTGACTGACATATGAGGTATTGAAGTAAAAACATGCTTCTTTATCTATTTGACACCTCATATTCATGGTTATGGGATATTATCCCATGGTAAGGCTGTATATGACAGCAGCTGGGATTTTGACCTTAAAATTGTCATAAATCTGTCAGTTTTTGAGATATCAAGCTCCAAATTAGTTCATTGAATAGCTCTATATGAGCTCTACACAATGATACCCAACTTGACATGGTTATCATTCAATATGACAAAGTTATCTCATGTACAAGTATTTTTGTACATTGGCGTGGTTTGGGCAAAAGCTGTATTAAGCTTGTTTGGCCAATAACTTCTGTTGTAGTTGAGCTACAAAAAAATGGATGGCACCATCAGATAGCCCTGATTGTGCTCTTCCCAAAAAGACACCACTTTAAGTATCTCACACTAAAACTGTAAAAGTCAGATGAGAGGGGAATGTTTTGTTCACCCTTATTTGGTCTGAATTTGACCATAACTCAAGTAATACTGGTGCTAGCTCAGTTTGGCTAGCACCATTAGATATCCCTGGCTTAGAGCTTCATTTTAAATACCCATTTGATGGGGTTAAGCCTCTCCTTCTAGATTTTAGATGAGAGGTGAAAATTAAGGTTTATGCTCAGCAATAACTTTTAGCAGGAATAACTTTGTTATTTCTTGTCCTATGGTGATGGGACTTATATTTTCAGAAAGAGGTGAGTTTCCTCTTTCTTTTGATACCTTTTGAGCTAATTTGGCTCAGCTCCATGTTTTGGTGGTATTTTGGCTATACCATTGGTTTATGGTGTTTTGGCTGTCATGCTTGTGCTCTGGTTTTGAGTCACAGGCTGACATACCCTCCCTCTAAAAAATACTCATCATAGATGAGACTGTTCAGTCCTCCTAGCGGCTCTGAATCTCCTTAAATGAAGGTTTCCATCTGGTATGGCATCCTCCGCCAACCATTTGTCTTTGTCAGCTGTCTGGTTCTTGAATCTGACTAGATATTGTCTCTGATCCTTCCCATTAAGTCTGATTTTTCTGGCCCTGATGATTTTACTCACAGGTCCAGGAGAGTCTTCTACTTCCACTATTTCTGGTGGAGTGATGTTTTTCTTCCTGGAGGGGAATTTATCTTCCTCTGTTTGGAAGTATGGTTTGACCAGGCTCACTGGAACGACTGGGTGTTTCCTAGAAAACTCCTCAGTGAGCTTGACCTCTACTGCATTCTTCCATATCAACTTGATGATAGTGAAGGGCCCTACGAATGAGTCTCTCATTTTTTAGGTCCTTTGAGATTGTTAAAGTTCAGTGTAGACACTAATACCTCGTCCCCTTCCTTGAAGTTAGGTTCCATATGTGATTTGTCCCACCTTTGCTTGTTATACTCTTTGGCCTCAGCTATACATTTGGCAGCAGTATCACAGGCTTTCTTCCACATATCATGGAAGTCTTTGGCTGTGGGGTGGATGGTCAGAAGATTTTTTTTCAAGTGATGCACAGGTAACAGGGGATTCCACCCTTTCTCTACCAGTGCAGGTGTTTTTCCTGTGGTAGAGTGCTGGCTTGTATTATAAGCCAGTTGGACTGCTGGTAAGAGGGTGACCCAATCATAGGTGTATCCCTCATGGTCCTTGTATTCCATGCCATAGGCACAGAACCTCCTGAGGATGTCCTCCATTGTTTGGATCAACCTCTCAGCTAGGCCATCTGTTTCTGGATGGTAAGCTGTGGAAAAAGCAAGCTTGGTGCCAAGCATGTCATATAAATTGGTTCAAAATTCAGATGTGAATTTTGGGTCCCTGTCACTAAGTATTATCTTAGGGACTCCACAGGTGGATATGATGTTATTCCAAAATAACAGAGCAGTGTCCATGGCTGTGTCCTCTTTATGGCATGGTAGACATCTCATGCTCTTGCTGAACCTATCAACTATGATTAAGCAGGCATTGTAGTTTTCTTTGCCTCCTGGGACAAGTCCTGTGACCCAGTCCATGTTGATTGTTTCCCATGGGTGTTTGGGTTCTTCTATGTGTTGAAGCAACCCGTATTTCTTGCCATGTTTTCTATTTGCCTTTTGGCATCTTTCACAAGTGTTGATGTATTCACTCAACTCTTGCTCCCACTTGGTGTCCTCACTCATGTGTCCCATATAGGGGCAGTCATGACATTCCTGCAGGATTAAAGAGATGTGGTCTTTGTCAATCACTGTGAGTGCACTGGTGTGCTTTTCTCTGTGATAAATCAGGCCATCTATAAGGAAGAATTTATTGTCCTTATAGGCCCTCAACCAGGGTTCCTCCAGCTGGGTTTCCAGTTCTGGGCTCCTGTATTTTTGTTGAAGGAGTTGGAGTAGTATGCTACACTGTTTGTGTTTAGCATAAGATTTCAGTACTGCATTGAAAAATTCATTGTGCAGTTCTGAGGAACTTATTCCCAGTATGGGGGTTTCTGTCTCTTCTGAATCAGTGTTTCCACTGTCAAGGATACCACTCCCTGGTGCCCATTCAGAGAATCTGAAGTTCTTCCTCCTATCTATTTCCATGAAATGGATAGGGATTTTGGCTGCAACTTCCAGGTCATAAGCTGGATTGCTCTTGACATTGTCCAGTGGCCATCTGCTGATGCCATCTGCATTGGTATGGCTTTTACCTTCCTTGTATATGATGGTCATGTTCCCTCTATACTCCTGGATGGCTATTTGCCATCTCAGCATGTGTCTATTAGTAGTCTTTATGTTTAGTAAAGACTTCAAGGCTGTGCAGTCTGTGTAGACTTCAAAGACTTCACCCTCCAAATAATAATGGAGTTTTTCTAGAGCCCATACTAGACATAGACATTCTATCTGGGTGGCCCCATACCTGGCTTCTGAATCTTTCAGCTGCCTGCAGATGTAACATATTACACCTTCTCTTGGTTCACCATCCACAATTTGTCTTTGGTGAAGGGCTGCTCCCAAGCCTTGGCTGCATGCTGCATCTATATATAACTTGAATGGTAGTTCAAAGTCAGGCAAGATGAGCACAGGTGCATTTGTGAGTTCATATTTGATCCTCTCATATGCATCCCTCCTTTCCTTGGTTATTTCAAAAACTACATCCTTTGAGCATAACTTGTATAAACTACTAGTTATGTGGGCAAAGTTTTTGATGTGGTTTCTATAGTAGCTAGCAAATCCAAGGAAAGATTGCATCTCTTTGATGTTCTTTGGTACTGGCTTTTGCAGTACTGCTGCTACTTTGTTCTGGTCAATTGCCAGACTAAGGCCTGAGACTTTGTGTCCTAGAGCTAGTAGCTCTTGTTGGCCAAAATTACACTTTTTAAGTGAAATTTTCAGATTGATGGGTGTACATTTACTTAGCACTCTGTCTATGTATTGTACATGGTCTTCCCATGTCTCTGAGTATATAATGATATCATCAATATATACTACCATCCAGCCTTCCATTATTTCTTCTTCAAATATGGTGTCCATCATCCTTTGGAAGTGGGCTGGTGCATTCTTGATGCCAAATGGCATTCTGGTGTACTCATATATGCCCATATGGCATATTATTCTGAGTAATTTCATGGAGTTTGGCTTAACTCCATTTTGGTGGAAGCCTTTCATACAATCCATCTTGGTTATGTATTTGGCTTTGGCCAGCTTATCTAAGGCATGAGGTATCCTTGGTATAGGGTACCTGTCTGCTTTTGTGTAGTTGTTCAGGGCTCTGAAATCTCCACACAATCTAGACTTGCCATCATGCCAGGTGATAAGGACAGGAGTGGTGATTTCCACTATTTCATTGTGTCCAATCTTTCTGATAACATCCATATCCAGGAGTTCATTGATATGTTTCTCAATTTCTTTCCTGGTTTCCAGGCTTGCTGGATAAGGAGGTCTACTCAGCATGGGTGGATAAGGCCTTTCCACATCCAGATATAGTTCTATATCATGGCCTTTGATCTTGCCTAATGGTTCTTCCCCAATGGCAAATGCTGGTCCATTCTTTCTCAGCATCTTCAGTAAGCTTAGTTTTTGTTTACTGCTGAGGGTAGTGCTAAACTGTCCCTCTCTGAATTCCCTCAGAAGTTCTTCTTGTGGATCATGAGAAGAGATCAGGTATATGTCAAGTGAAAATTTCTTTTCCTTGTTAGTACCAATGGTGATGTGCCTATTTTTACTGTTGTAAATGTCTATGCCATACATCCTCTGGTAATCTGTTCCCAGTAAAAACCCTTGGATGTGGGCATCATTAAGCACTACAAACTCTGGGTTGAGTCTGATATTACCCTTCCTGTGGGGTATAATTATTTCTTTGATAATTGTCCCAATGGAAGTCATCTTCCCTGATGCACTTTTAAAGTTCTTTGCCTTAGTGGGCAAGAGCTGTTTTTCTCAGTTTGGGAAGTGGGTATCCAGATAGTTTCTGGCCACTATGGAGCAGTGTGCTCCACTATCAATGATCAGTGGATGCTGAGCATTGTCAATACAAACAGTCATTTTTGTGGCTGTTCCATGTATATATGCCATTCATTTGGTTGGTGTAACCAGGAATGTTTGTGCATCTTGTGTATGTTTGCACAAGTTTTTATTAGCAGTGTCCTGTGGCATGCCTGCTTCCAACTGTATGTCCTGGATTTCTAGTGGGATTTCCTCTTGGTATTCCACTAAAAACTCATCTCTTGGGTCTTGGTCATCATCAGATGGTTCTCTGATCGCATCACTCATGGAGTCTGATTCAGAATCCTCTGTTAGAGATTCTTCCTCAGGGACTTTCTCTATGGAATAGACTTTTTTCTTTGCCTTTGGACAGTTGTTAGCATAGTGGTCTGTTGAACCACAATTGTGGCAAGAATTTTTCTTCTTTGCCACTTCTGCCACTCTTTCTCTGGGTTTGTCTTTAAACTCTACCCTGAGTGGTTGTTTGTCTTTGAAACTGCTGCTTCTGTATGGGGTGAATTTCCCTATATTAGTCCTCTTCCTTATGTCTTGTAAGGTGTTGGCTATGTCATCTAGAGTGAAATTTTGGTTGAATCTGCATTTTACTGCATGCTCTAGTTCTCCTGGCAGTTGTGTCAGAAGCTTGTGATTCCTCATTTGGATGTTCATCTGAGGATCAATGGCTTTAAGTCTTTTAGACTGTCTGAGACACCACTCATATGGATCTTTGTCCACAGAGTACTTGTCATTTTCAAATGACATGGTCTTTTGCCATATCCAAGTTCCATTACTGTACTTTTGGATGATTTGACTCTTCCACAATGGCCAGTTTCTCCTGCCATGGATTTCTTTCATTTCTGTGTACCATATACTAGCATGACCTTTAAATGCAGTATTCAATCTAGCAGTGATCCAGTAGTCTGGTATGCTTGGTACATCAATGAAGAGTCCATCAATATAATCTATGAGTTCCATATGATCATATTCTCCTGATCCAGAGAATTTGGGCCAGTTTGAGGCCTCAGGAAGCTGTTTCAAGGCTTCCTTCTCTGAATAAGACATGCCATCTCCATCCTGGTATTGTGATGGAGATCTTGTCTTATTCAACAACATGGCATCTGGTTTGATGTCATCTGGTTGATATGGATTCTCAATAGCTTGGCCTTGTGGTTGGGGCTTCAAGCTATGATAGGCATTAAACAATTTGTTAATGTCTTGATCCAGACACTCCATGTCCCTTGTGCTGTGGTGTTGTTCTTCAAATACTTGGTTCAGTCTTTTGTTGGATTCTTCAGAGGCTTTGCTCAGTTGAGCATATCCTTCTTGAAGATTCTTAACTATTTGTTCCAAGGAGTCTTGAGTTTGTCTCATCCTCTCTTGGCTAGCTTTAATTTCTGCAAATTTCTTTGCAGATTGCTCAGCATATTGGGACACTTGTAACCACAGTGTATCACTGTTGATGTTACTCTGAGATGTGACAATGTTATTTTCAGTCTGAGTGCAGGTAATGATTCTATTACTAGGACTACTGATTCTAGAGTGGTTTACAACTTTTTCTGGTTCTTGTGTGCTTCCTTTACCAAATCTAACAGCTTCTGGATCATGGGGTCTGACTCTTTCCTCCTCTGGTTGAAGGAGGTTTTGTTCTTGCCCTTGTTTCCTTGTCTTCTCCTGGAAGCTTCCTGCAATTGTGAAGAATGGTGAATCTTGGCCACTGATCTGCTGGTTTCTGAATTGTGTGAAGGCACTGGAGAGCTGATTTGGCCTGCTCCTTGTGAACCTGAAGGAATCTGAGTAGGCCCTGTCTGGGTCAACTGTTCTTCTATAGCTAGGATAGTGGCTTGATTCTCCCTTATCCTCTGTGCCCTTGCCTCCAGGAGTCTGTGCTGCCTGGTAGGATTCCAACCTTTGGTGATTACCATAAGGTCTTTGAAGTCTATCTCTTTGAGACAGATCTTCTGGCAACTTGATCCCAGTTCTGCCCAGTGAGTTGCTAGGTTGAACCTCTTGTTGTCCATGCTCCATTGAAATAAATCTTTGAGGAGTTGGTGGATCTGAAGAACTTGATCCATATCCTTCCAGTCCTCTGGTTTGAGGTTTCTGTTGAATTGGAGTGTGAATGGCAAGGTTGATATTATCTCCCTCATTGTTTTGCCATCCACCACTGTGTCCAGGGCGTCCTCTTTCAGGTCTTCTGGTTCTGGACAATCCTCCTCTATCCTCTGGCTGGTTCCTTTGCAAGCCAAGGTCTCTGAGGTATGCAGGGGACATATCAGTGTTTGCAAGCAGTCAAAAACTTTATGTTCTTAGGGTATTTACCTTTGACTGTGCCTTGTACAAATTTATTGTCTGCTGACTTGGGCAGTTTGCCTTTGGAGGTTACAACTCGGTTAATGATTGTAATATTTCCTGTACAAGTGGTTAAGGTTGGTTTACCTTGTATTGAAGCAGAGTTTCGTGGTTTTCTACTCCTCTGAGTGGCTATGGGTGTCAACTTCTTTGCTGTAATGAGACCTTCACTGTGCCTCTTTCCCTTGCCTTTGCTGCCCTCTGGTTCTGAGGGTGTCACTGGTGTGTTGGCCTGTGACTGGGTCTCAAGTGGGATGTAATTTTCTTCCACTTAATCAAGGCAGGAAAAAGGAGGGCTTATGTCAGTTAAGACTTCTTAAAGATGCTGGTTTTGCACGTCTAAGATTGGCCTCTGGGCTTGTATGTTACTACAATGTTCCCTGTATAATTACAGTGTAATTGAATCAACAATTCCACGTCAGAATTACAGCTTTTGGTACTCTGTCACACTGTTTGTGTGCCAGTATCCCACAGATACACTTGTGGTTTTCAAGTCTATTCTGTACAAGTGGCTTTGTATAAGTGTTATTGAGTTAACAATACACTTAACCACGCCCCAACTGATGGTTTTTCAGTCAGAGGTGTCCTTATTCAGTCAAGAATACAGGACTTATTGATGGCTTATGTGCTTTTATATACAAAACACGCCAAAAATAGTTATATTCAGTGGGTATTAACCACGTGAATAATACTCTTATAATATGAGTATATATATAAAAAAGGATAAATATATATAAAGTATATATTTAAACAGAGAGATTACGCCTAAAAAAGATAAAACACTTATCAATAAGTCATAAAAAAGAGAAAAGACTTACTTTATAAGGTCCAAAAAAGGTTAAAAACATGGCCAGGCCCCCAAAATGTCAGGATGAAACTATGAAAGAGTGGTAATGTAGGCTATTTACAACTCAAGCTATGTTTGTGACACGGTAAAACATGCTTTAAGAAGGTTTTGAGATGATTAAGAATAAATTTAAGGGCTTTAATATAGTGGTTATAATGGTGGTGAGCGCTGTTGAAAGCCCTGGGTGCAGCTTTATCTGTTGGGTTACAATAATAAAAGACTACAATAATTAAACTTATAATTATACCTGATTATTAACCAAGAGTAAAGCTGTTTTTGACAGTTTACTACGTAGGTTATTCAAGAGCAGGATGAGGGAAGGCTTTTGGCTGTGAAAAACCCTCCTTTTATCCTGAAATTGAGGTGGAAAGGCTGCCTAACCCTTCCACGTCGAGGAAGTGAAGATTTTTCACTCTCTCTGACAGGATTGTGGTTTTCAAACAGCCTTTATACTCTGTATTGGGCTCAGATGTGGTTTTGAAACCACATCTTGGTGGTTTTCACCAATACAGGGTGAAAATTTTCATCTGGGGACCTCACAGCCTGATTCTGACGTGTATGACGCGTAGAATGCTGTACAGAAACTGTATGGGACCCCAGTATAGACTGACAAATGAGGTATTGAAGTAAAAACATGCTTCTTTGTCTATTTGACACCTCATATTCATGGTTATGGGATATTATCCCATGGTAAGGCTGTATATGACAGCAGCTGGGATTTTGACCTTAAAATTGTCATAACTCTGTCAGTTTTTGAGATATCAAGCTCAAAATTAGTTCATTGAATAGCTCTATATGAGCTCTACACAATGATACCCAACTTGAAATGGTTATCATTCAATATGACAAAGTTATCTCATGTACAAGTATTTTTGTACATTGGCGTGGTTTGGGCAAAAGCTGTATTAAGCTTGTTTGGCCAATAACTTCTGTTGTAGTTGAGCTACAAGAAAATGGATGGAACCATCAGATAGCCCTGATTGTGCTCTTTCCAAAAAGACACCACTTTAAGTATCTCACACTAAAACTGTAAAAGTCAGATGAGAGGGGAATGTTTTGTTCACCCTTATTTGGTCTGAATTTGACCATAACTCAAGTAATACTGGTGCTAGCTCAGTTTGGCTAGCACCATTAGATATCCCTGGCTTAGAGCTTCATTTTGAATACCCATTTGATGGGGTTAAGCCTCTCCTTCTAGATTTTAGATGAGAGGTGAAAATTAAGGTTTATGCTCAGCAATAACTTTTAGCAGGAATAACTTTGTTATTTCTTGTCCTATGGTGATGGGACTTATATTTTCAGAAAGAGGTTAGTTTCCTCTTTCTTTTGATACCTTTTGAGCTAATTTGGCTCAGTTCCATGTTTTGCTGGTATTTTGGCTATACCATTGGTTTATGGTATTTTGGCTGTCATGCTTGTGCTCTGGTTTTGAGTCACAGGCTGACATGGCTAGTACCATTGAGTAGCCCTGACTTAGAGATTCAGTTTGAATACCCATTTTCTGGGGTTAAGCCTCTTCCTCTGGATTTCAGATGAGAGGTGAAAATAAAGGTTTATGCTCAGCGACGAGTTTGAGCAGGAATAACTTTGTTATTCTTTGTCCTATGATGAGCGGACTTGTATATTTGGAAACAGGTGAGTTTTCCTCTCTTATTGTATCTTTTGAGCTGGGGTGGCTCAGCTCCATGTTTTGGTGGTATCTTAGCTTTACCATTTGTTTATGGTATCAGACTGTCATGCTTGTGCTCTGGTTTGAGTCACAGGCTGACAAAAGGGTAGCTTAAATTCCTGTAATCAGTAAGAGTGTAGCAGTGGTTAAGACTTGTCTTAAAGGTTCAAAGGATTTGACTCTGTCAACAGTAATGTCAAATACTGTGACTTTGTCACAAAACTTATAAAGAGGTCTTTCTATGGATGCAAAGTGAATAATGCGCTTCCTGTATCATGATGCAAAACCCAAAAATGACTGAATTTACCATTTGTTAGAAGGCATAGGCTTCAGTAGTACTTCTGCAACCTTGGTTTTGTCAATTCCAAGGGGTAGCCCAGATAATACATGTCCCAGTTCTTTTATTTCTTTGAATCTAAAGTGGCATTTCTTTAAAGAAATTTTCATGTTCATAAATTTGATTTTTCTCAAAATGCTGGATGATTTGTATATATGTTCCTCCCAGGTCTTGGAACAGATGATAATGTCATCACTGTAGATGATAAACCATCCTTCTGAATGTTCTCCAGTAAATATTTCATTCCTCATCCTTTGGAAGTGTGAAGGTGCATTTTTGATACCAAAAGGCATCCTCAAATATTCATACACCCCACAATGAACCATAATTCTAAAATATTTTCTTGCTCTTGGTGTTACCACATTTTAATTAAATAACTCAAGGGAATCCATATTTCTTACGTAAACCGCTTGAGATATTTGGGGGAGGGAAATTTGTATTTTTGGTAAGGGATACTTGTCTGGGACAGTGTAAGTGTTCAGAGTTCTAAAGTCCCAAACCATTGTGAATTTTCCATTATGCCATTCCACTATGACTGGTGTAGTTATTTCAACTCCCTCATTATGGACAACCTTTCTTACTACACCGAGGTCCAAAAGCTCTTCAATATGGAGCTCCAGCACTTCTCTTGCTTTGGCCTTGCTGTTTATGCAGGCCTTCTCAAGAGTGGCGGATAAAGTCTTTTAATATTCAAAATTATGTCAGCTTTGTGAGAAAACATTGCACCCAAAAGCCTTTTATATGATTTGAAGGCTTCTTTGTGGTCATATAGAAGCATAGATAGTTCATTTTCCTGTTTATCAGTGTCAGCCTGTGACTCAAAACCACAGCACAAGCATGACAGCCAAATACCACAAGTCAATGGTAAAGCCAAGATACCACCAAAAACATGGACCTGAGCTGAATCAGCTCAAAAGTTATCAAAGGAAAGAGGAAAATCACCACTTTCCAAATACACAACTCACATCATCATAGGACAAGGAATAACAAAGTTATTCCTGCTCAAAGTTGTTGCTGAGTATAAACCTTATTTTTCACCTCTCATCTGAAATCCAGAGGAAGACATTTAACCACATAAAATGGGTATCAAAATTGAAGCTTTAGGTAAGGGCTATCCAATGGTACTAGCCAAACTGAGCTAGCGTCAAAATTACAGGAGTTATGGCCAAAATGAGGTCAAAGAAGGATGAATAAATATTCACCTCTGATCTAGCTTCTACATGTTTAATGTGGGATACCTGAGGTGGGGTCTTTTTTGAAAGAGCACAATCAGGGCTATCTGATGGTGCAATACGTCTCCCCATATATCACCTAAAAAAAATGTTATAGGGCAAACAAGCTCCATAAAGATTTTAAGGAAATCATACATATATACAAAAAGTCTTGGACATGGCATAACTTTGCCCCCATACCAAATGAGGTACCATTGTGTATATCCTATTCAGGGCTACACGAGGAACCAAATTTGATCTCAATATTTCAAAAACCAACAAAGCTATAGCAGCTTTAAGGTTAAAATCCAACAATTGGGCCAATACATCTTTACTGTGGGATAATATCCCATGACCATGATTATGAGGTGTCAAACAGAAAAAAAACCTGTTTATAATTCAATACCTCATTGTTCATTCAACACTGGGGTCCCATACAGGTTCTGTACAGCATCCTACGCGTCATACACTTCAGAAAAGGGCTGTGTGGTCCCCAGACAAAATATTTCACCCTGCATTGGTGAAAACTGCCCAGATGTGGTTTTGAAACCACATCTGAGCCCAATAAAGTGTATACAGGCTTTGTGGAAACCACACACCAGGGCAAATCTTTTGTCAATAATTGGCAATTGACTTCACATCAACCAAATGTCAAGCAGGATAAAAGTCAAGCTCATGTCACACTCTGGCCTTACACCAAATCCTGTGAAATCCACCAATATTGGTTTCCCTGTGCCTTCAACTGAGATTCCTCACCACCGGATCCTCCCTCAACCATCCAAAAGTTGGTAAAAATTACACAAGACCTGCCTGTTTCCACACGCATACATAAAAGAGGTCCTTCAGCCAGTCTTGATGTAGAGGCGGTGGGTTTGACCTCCCCAGGTCATCCATGAAAGGACTCTGCCTCCACGGGATTGTCATTTTGCAGATGACACTGGTAGAGCCCGCCACAAGATACCGTGAGTGCATGTGCATCTGCCAGTGGGGATGTGTGTGCATGTGCCTGTGCCTGTGCAGGTGCGTAAGCATGTGCCCGTGCAGAGGCGGGTGTGTAAGGGCCAATTCCCCTTCCAACATGATGATGGCACAGTTGAACATTTTGGATGCTGTGATAGGTGAATGTGTGGGACATTTGATCATTGAAACTGGCTTATTCACACTGTACCCAATGTCAAAATAGTAATTTCTTTGTGGCAATGTGAAATAATGGGCTTTGCTTGTCACAATGCATGTCTCTGTCACCAAATTTTGAGGCAGTTATTTCACTAGCAAAATTGCTAATGAATCTGAGAGATTTCCATTTTTTAGACTAAATATCATGAATAAAGGCTTTTATCATTACAAGGAGTCCACATGACAGAACTTTGTTATCATACAATCCACAGATACCTATATTTCTTCTTCAGATATAATCAAGTGTCCATCATCAAAACCAATAGCTTTATAGATATTGAGATGCAGCCAATCTGGTAAGAAATTCACATAAATCTTTAAAGTTTTTATGATCAGAAAGTTATTGTTCAGTATGCTAGATGGCTCAGAGACTTTAAAAATGCTATTAACAATACCAAATCTTCGTGAGTTCCCCCTCAGAAAACATATCATGCTGTTGCTGACATTTTTGGATTCAGTTGAAAATATATTGTTCCCAATATTCATGTTTGAAACTGGAAAATACCAAGGTGAGATAATCCTTGAAGTGGGATGACTTGTGGATTTCACGGTAGTGTCTAAGCTGATCCAATCCGCTATTCCCCATGTTGCATGAAAATTCTGTAAGTACTCAACCAGGCAATCATAATTTAGTTGGTCATGGTGGGATGGTTTGTTATGTTTTTGGTGATTGAACAGGGCAGGTGGCTGTGATTCAAAAAGCTGTTTCATTTCACATGGCACGGATGAGGATTTCAGGAGAACGGAAAGGTTGGAACATCAACAGATATGTTGAAACAAGGTTTTATCTATATCATCTATTCAGAGTTGCAAAAGGTTTGTCTTATTCAGTTCAGGTGTTTAATCAATGTGAATATATTGATTTTATTAATTGACATACATATTTTGTTATTTGTTGGCATCTTTGCAAATACTCCAATCAAGAGTACATAAACCCATGTGGCTGAGGCTTGTGCTGGGCCACAGCATTGGAAGAGTTCGGGAAGATGATCAGAAAAATGATGATTTGGTTTACTTTTCTGTTTTGGGAACAGGTGTTGATTGGAAAGGTGGAGTTTTTTCCAATGTTCAGCAAATGCAGTCGCATCATCTATTGAAACAGTCCATCTTGTGGCAATGTTGATAGCACTAATCAAATGGAATGTATTCTTGGCTAGTTCATTTGCAAGGTGTTGTGACCGACCCATTTTTCTTTGAGTGTTGGCAGATTGGTGTGCATCTAATGACATCTCTTGACTGAGCATTAAAAATGGAATATAGACCTTATATAAGAGAGCCCATTCAGCGGCTTTTAAGCTACCATGAGAGGGGGAACCCATTTTGCGGGGTACTCTTGTCCATGATGAGGGAATTATGAGCTCAGATATCATTTGTTGGAGATGCTCCATAGCCTCAGCCTTGATCTGCCAATCACTCAGTGTAGTGATATCCAATTCAGAGGGGATTTCAGAAGTGGGGATGTAATCTGCATCAAATGAAGGTATCTCTGAAGAACCACTAGATGGATGTTTCATGTGATGGGTGGGCATTGGGAGGTAGTTTTTTTGGGTGGAAGTAGTGGAGAGTGGCTCATTTATTATTTTTGCTGCATCTCTGTGCAGGGAGCAGGCCTCTCTCAATGTGATTTTATCAAGACAGCTGTTTGAGGTCATGGAATCTAAGTCTGAACTGTCGGTGTCATTGGATTTCCTGCGGGACCTGAAGTAAATTTTTGATTTGGACTCTGGAATGCACAATTTGAAAGTTGCATGATACTTTAAAACTACAAATATTAAATTATGCATTATGTCAAGATTAACCATTCTGGTTGCATCCCAATATGGAAAGTCTTCCAAAGATAAATATTGCACTCCATACACACAAAGATGGCTTTTCTTTGTTTTGGGGATGCCCAAAGCCAATTTGCAATGGTTGATTTATGATTTTGGTATGAGCATGTGTAGTGAAATTGAGGACCAATTTCTTCAATTTGAGCTTTGTGAATAGTGCAAAAATTACAAAAGTGGTTGCCTGAATGGAAAATAAATCCAGTAAGCTTGTGCATGGCAACCACATCCACAATGGTTGTGAGGATGGAAACATGGATAAAGGATCCTGAAGGACCAGTTGAGGTGGGTGAAAAATGGTAACCTTGCCATAGCTCTTTGAGCTCCTTGATGAGTGGCATTAATAGGTAATTCAATTTAAGGGCAGTTGGATCCTTTGGACCAGGGATGATTCCTGCAACATAGACATTCTCTGGCTTCAATCTTTCACTTGGGGGGAGATCAAGACAAATAAGCATGATAGGTCCAATGCTGGCCAACCGGGTTGACTTTCCATGTGCATTAAACCAGTCCACATAAATGGACATTAATGGGGGTCGTGAATATTTCTAGTGCCAGTGAAGCGTCTCAAGACCATTCCATCCCAGATGTCACATTTGTGGGAACCTTCAGGAATTAGGGATTGTTGATGTTGATGCAGAATTTCCACAATTCCTGCCCACTGGAGAAATCTGGAAAGCCAGTTTTTGAATGGTTGATAAATGAAATTTTTTGTTGGTATAAATGTTTGCTTCATGTTGGTTATGTTTTGGGTTCCGGTTTCAAATGAATAGATGAATTTGCCTAATGATTGTGTGCAAGGGGGATCATGATCATTTTGGTCATTATGGCGTTGACAGTGGGGTTGGTCAGTTTTGACTGATTCAGTAAGGCCATTAAGAAAGAAACATTGAGGACAACATGTATAGTCTTGAATCACCGGTTCCAATTGGAGATGTTCAAATATGGTACTCAGATTTTGAGGTATATGGAATGCAGGAGTGGGGGGACTACCGGAGCTTGAGATACTGGACTTGATCAGCAGGTTCAGGGCGGGTTTGAGTATGCGTGAAGCCCTGCGGGGTATATTATAGCTTAATGATAGAAAAACAGATATTATCATTCCAAGGTCTTCTGGAGGAAGGGTTTGAATGCCGCTGTATGGTTTCTGTGCAGTTGAATTGAGACCTGGTGCTGTGGAAAAGGTGCTTTTGGTCAATTGTGAATAATAAGCTGGGAATATTTGATCCAATAGAAGTTGTCAGCACTCAGATCCTGATGCAGAAGTAGGGATGTTTGGAAGAGATTTGGGTGCAATGGTTGATTTGAGCTTTTTAATGTGCTGTTTACATTGGAAAGGTGTGAACGCAACTCTGTGCCTATCACCCTCAGGGGAAGAGTGTGTTTTAGTTGACCAGTGTTGACACATGGATATACGCATTCAGGAATAGCGGCGGGTTGTCATTGTTGCAGGAATTGTGAGTAAGGTTGGCTTGTGTATAAATATCTATGGCTGATATGAAAGTGTTTAGGAGCGTTATTAATTGGCAAAAAAATTGAGTGATTATTTATGAAGGGGGAGATAATTTGAGCCAGCTGAGAATTTTATCCCATTTGTAATGGTGCATGCGCTGCACCTGATAGAGTGTAAAATTTCTCATCTGGATGGCGGAATTGGTTAGGAGTTTAATTGGGTAAAATTCCATGCTGCTCAATTCTCATACATATTCTAGTTTATTTACACATGGTGATAATGCGGGTTTGACCATTGAGGGGGTTCCATTAGTGAAGTGTCACCATCTAATTGAGGGGATTAACATTTAATCCATGTATGCTGGCACACCATTGTACATGGTTTGAACCTTATTACAGAAATAACAATATAACTCTTTAACATATGGGGTTGGAGTGCAGCTAAAGTTTTTGTATTTGATTTGAGTGTGGAGGGCTTTTAATTTTTTGGAATTTGATTTGGGTTGTCTCTCCTTTCTTGAAAAGGTGATGTCTCTTTTGTGGGTAAATCATTCATGAATATACCCCTTTACAGATGTACAATGTTGTGGAATGTCAATGCATATATTGGAAGTTTGGATAATTTGTAAAATGTGACAATGGAGAGGCAGAAAAGTTACCGAATATGATTACTTATGGATGATGGGTCCCCTTTGAGATCAAGGAGATATCACATTATATGCTTGTAGGCCGTGCAGGGTGGTTTCCGACAAAAGCGGAGGAGCTCAAGAGGAGGCAGGGAGAATTCTCATAAAAAGAGTTTTATCAGACTTCCATGAAGCACTTGGTTCCAGCTATTCATAGAATTTCTCTACTCTCAATTTCAAAAGATTTCATCTCTTATCACTCTATTTTATCATAATACTGAGCGGTTTAATCAAGTTGAAAATATTACTGTACTTTTTTGGCCCTTATTTCATATTCCAAGTCACGTCAATCCCGTTCAGGTTTGGTTCATGACTCAGATAGTGAATCTAGCATAGAATATGTTCAAACACACTCACCCTTGAGTCCCAATATTCCTCTCACAACCCCTATCGCATCCTCAATGAATGTATCAGGTCTTAACATTGATGTGGGAAATCCAAAGGCTCCAACCGCAAGCACTTGGTTGATTCCAAATATTTCCGTCACTCCAATTCCCGCAAATCCCACTAATACACAAATGCATGTGTCTGAGGGGCCAGAAGGCACGCCTCAAATCTCATCAAACGCTAATGCCCAATCAAAATTTCCATGTGAGTTCCCACTTAATCCTGGTCAGAATCCAGTTGCATCCCAGGATCCCTTTGGACAAAGTAAACAGCCAAACCTCAATATTCCATCAGGATCTCAGGTTCATGTGGGCAATGAAAAGCGGGTTGATGGCGGGCGACAAAAAAGACCATTGGAAAATGTCACTCGGAGTGGTCTTTGGGAGGGAAATCCAGGATTGGCGCTTCATCAAAGTAAGTCATTTTGATGTTGGAGTATAAACATTTTCACAATTTGATATGTTTGTTTCATGGGTTAGATATGGCAACTAAAGGCAATTAAGTCCAATCTCAGGACCCAATTGAATATCGTGAGTATGACCAGTCTTTATTAATTTTTTGATGTGTTTACCGATGATTTGCATGGCAGGTGATGAACTTTATGCATCTTCACCTCTAGTCCAGAAAGAGAATGTCACTGGACGTCGTCATCCATATGTTTCCAAACCAAGAACGGGTCATGCCAGTTCATCAAGAGAAAAAATTGTGGATGATGAAGATGAGAACATGTCTCCGACTCAAAGTGAAAGAAATGATGAACCAAGGAGGGACCATTTCACAGTGCATGAGCAAGGCACTCAGTAAAATAGCTAGTCCACCCATCCTCAAATGGGAATTTCCCAGAGTATGCTTGAACAATGCGAGGTCAGACAGCAAAGGAACAAGGATCGTAAAGCTCACAATGTGGCAAAACGTGCAAGGCAGAAGGAGAAATAAAAATGGCTGAGAGCAGAACTTCCAGAGAATGCCCATGAAATGAGATCAGCAGTACATGCCCATTGCCTGTTCCTACTCAAAGTTAGGGATAAAGATTTTTCCTCCCTACCAGCACCACCCAGCACAGAAGAGCGTTAAATTTCAATTAAAGTGGCTGGTCATCTCAGATATGTCCCCAAGGATGTTTCCAATGAGCCATCAACACAGGTTCAGTCTCAGGGTTTCCAAAGCTACCGCAAAAATGAGCTCCACAAGCTAGGACTAAAGCAATTCACTTGGAACTGGGAGAGCTCATGGCAACATCCGTTCAATGAGTTGATGTCTAATGTCAGGGTGACTCTATGATATAGCTGTACAATGACAAATAAAAGATATAACTCTGAGTGTGACACGAAAATAAAGATGATAATTAAGATAAGAGATGGTTAAAAGGGCTATACTAAATAAATTTAGTGATGGTGAGTGCTGCTGATAGTCCTGGGTGCAGTGTTTGCCTGTTGGTTTACAATAACAAAAACTACAATACTTAAGCTTAAAGTATACCTGTTAAAATCTAAGGGTACCACTTCTTTTAAGAAGTTATACCATGTAAGAATACTAAGAACAGGATTCTGGATTAGCTTCCTGGTGAGGAAAAGCCTCCTTTTATCTTGTTCTGGGGTAGCAGGAGGTGGTTTACCTCTGCACACGACCACAGAGTGAACCTTTTCACTACTGTGGGTTGGTTTGTGGTTCTATGCACTCAATACAGACTAGTATTGGGTTGAAATGTGGTTTTAGAACCACAAGTAGTCATTTTTACCCTATAAAGGGTGAAGATTTTCACCAATGGAGTTTACAGGTGTGTTCTGGTGCTTCTGGCGTCAGAAACTGTACAGAACCTGTATGGACCTCTGTATTTAACTTTACTATGAGGTATTGAAGTATAAATAAGCTTCTTTGTCTGTTTGACACCTCATAATCATGGTTATGTGATATTATCGCATGGTAAGGCGGTATTGGCCAAAATGTGAGATTTTAACCTTAAAACAGCCAAACCTTTGTCAGTTCTTGAGATATCAACCTCAAAATTGGTTCAGTGTGTAACCCTGTATGTGGTCTACACAATGATACCTTATTGGATATGGTTATGATTAAATATGGCAAAGGTATTCCATGTACAAGACTTTTTGTACATAGGCGTGTTTTAGGCAAAAGCTGTATTGGGCTTGTTTGCCTCATAACCTTTGTTCTAGTTGAGATATGAGGAAGAGGATGACACCATCAGATAGCCCTGATTGCTCTCTTTCCAAAAAAGACCCAACTTTAGGTATCTCACACTAAAACTGTGGAAGTTAGATGAGAGGTGAGTGTTTTGTTCAACCTTATTTGCCCTGAATTTTACCATAACTTCAGTAATATTGGTGCTAGCTCCTTTTGACTGGTACCATTGGATATTCCTTACTTAGAGCCTCATTTTGAATACCCATTTGGTGGGGTTAAGCCTCTAGTTCTGGATTTCAGATGAGAGGTGAAAATTAAGGTTGATGCTCAGCAACAGCTTTGAGCAGGAATAACTGTGTTATTCTTTGTCCTATGGTGATGGGACTTACATTTTCAGAAAGGGGTGAATTTCCTCTTTCTTTTGATACCTTTTGAGCTAATTTGGCTCAGATCCATGTTTTGGTGGTATCTTGGCTATACCATTGATTTATGGTATTCTGGCTGTCCTGCTTGTGCTCTGGTTTTGAGTCACAGGCTGGCATTTATGGTGTTTTACAATAAAAAAATCACTATGGGGTCGTGGAGGCTTTAATGGAGTGATACTTCAGTTATTTGGAAAGGGAATGGAAGTCTATTCAAAAGGATGTGGATTATTTTGTAAAAAAGAAGGAGAATCAAAAGCTCACAAAGATTCATCAAAGGGTTAGTAACTGTATCTCTTCTTCATTGTGAACAAAGTCTGATGATAATCTACTTGATTATGTGCAGACCTGTGAGTGCTGTCGTGAATGGTGTGATACCACTAAATTTCCCATTCTAGCATCACAATTCAATGACCCTTGAGTATGCTCAGATACTGAGGAGGTACTGGAAAATGGCCATCAAGTTTACCGCAAAGTGGGATTACGCCGGCGCTCCAAGTTATATAATGAATTGGTAATAAAAATGGATAGAGACATAGAGTTTTGTAATCAGATTGAAGAAAAGGGGGAAAAACTATTGATAGATTGCCAGAAATACGATCAACAGATGATGGTGATATTCCGGAAGGCCTATCATTTCAGATTTTTGATCAAGATTGGCTCAAGGGCTGTAGTAAGATGCAGACTATCACCCTCAAAATACTTGACATGCCAGTTATTAGGCCAAATGGTGATGCTCTGCAATAACTTAGTAATATAAATACATAGCACTGTTACAAATTAACATTTTGAGAATCATTTGTGTAGGTGTAATACAATATGATTATTATTTCTTAAAGATTCTTCAACTTGCTAAATATGTTAGAATATAGACAATATGAATTGGAATGTATCACTGGCTCCCTTAGAAATAAGACTCTTGCTCATTTTCATTGACAAAATATTGAAGAAGTTCGATCCAGCTCATGGTGTTCATAATTGTGGACCTGTGCCCGGGTGAAAAGGAGTTATCAACTTTGTCAAACACAAATTATAAAATATCAGTAAGGCTCACGCAGTTAATGATTTTTTCTTTTCTTGGACCTATTGGTGATTGGAATATGGCATTCCCATAAAGAATGATTTCAGAATAGTAATACAATCAGGGAGAAAGATGAGCTTGAAAGGTACCTTCCGCATGTTGACCTCAACTGAATGAGGAGTGATATAGTGGATGACCTTTACAGGTCATTTTTGGCCAATACAATGGAGTTGATCAACATCCTGAGCGTCAATGGCTGGGCTCCAATTGGGCTCCTGGAAAGGTGGATGTCCGTGTCCTAAAGTCAGGGTAAAGGTTTGGGGGGCCCCTCACCATTAAATAGGCAATATTAGCACAAGTTATATTGAGGCCAGTTTTAGCTGCGGCAATGGATGAAATTGGTGCTTCACATTCAGGATTATTGAAGAAATTCTTCAGTGCCTTCTCCTGCGCTTGTGCTGTAAATGTTCCATCAATTTGTGCTGAAAGGATAGAGTGATGGGCAAGTGCAATACCAATTCTACAATAAAAAACAGTCAGAGGGATTCAATTGGTAATTGATTCATATTAGGATTAACTCAAGAATCAATAAATTGGGTCCATTGGGTATAAACCACCGCTTTGGTTGGACCACACTCTGATTGTTTGTTCTTCAGGAAGCTTTTTAGGAGGTGGGCAATTTTGCTACTCATCATGCCTGTTTCCACATCCACAAGAGATCATGTGATTGTTGAGGAGTTATCCTGAGTCCTCCTTCAATTGTGGTTGTCAAAATCCGCACCCACAATTGTGTTAAGCATCATGTGATGGTTACAACATATTCATAGCTTATTAATATTTATGAATAACTGTCCTGTTCCTTTGCTTTTGGATGATAGGAATTATTTGTATAGTGTGGAATATTCTTGCTGCATTGTTGGGTTGAGTGGGAGCAGCTCATAATGATGGCTAATAGTGGGGAGGGATTTGAGATGTGTGGTTTTGGTGTGGCCCAAACTTAAATGCCCCAATGCCAAATGCAAAATATCAGTGCTACCTTTGGAAAGACTACTCAGGATGAATGGTGACCAGTTATATTGATCTGAGCTCTGGTGTTGGGTTATGAATTATATGATTCCCAAAAGGTCATAAATGGTGTTGTGAATAGGTGTGCCTGTTAAACATATTTGACTGGATGATAGGAGGCTGTTAATGGCACGGTGAGTGGCAGTGTATTGAGAGCAAATATAGCTATAAAATGGGGGAAGGGTTATTGGATATAAAAGGTAATTTGAATCATTTAATGATCAGACACTCACTGTGCTTCATCCAAAATTATATGATGCCAATTGATTTTGAGAATGAATGATGTAGAGGTATTGGTTTGCTTAAATTCTTGGGTGATAGTATTTTAAGAAGTCATGATGATATCACATTTTAAGATGTCAGCCTCAGATAATGAGTGACAACTGGGACCATAGTAGATTTTGGCTTGCAGCACTCCAGCCTGAGCATGCTTGGATATTTCAAATTGCCAGTTGGTAATTAAGCGACGGGGGCAGATGATAATGGTGGACGTTGTTGGAACTCCTTTTGGTGTGGGATAAAATAAGGCAGTACCTTGAGGGGGAAATTATTGGTAAGTCTGTTTTGAATTTCAGAACTGTCCAATAACCATGGGTGCTAAGGTGTATTAGCTGCCCCTCTAAATAATACTGAATAGTCAGCTTACAGAGAATCGCAAAATAAAATAAGATTTGTGGCTTTAATGGATAAAGAAGACTTACCAGCAGTCTCTAAATCAGACCTATCAATAACAATACAGTAAAACTCTGATTCAAAACTAAAATTTCTGATAAAGTAAAAGCTAAGATTTTTTTTATTTTGATAAAAGTAATGATAATATCTTTTTTGTTTTCTGTTATTTAATATGATTAATAAGAATATTTTTTTTTGGGTTTTATTTTGATTATAGCAATTTTATATTTATTAATACTAATAAAAAGACTACTGGATATTCTTTTTTTATGTTTTTAATGTTGAGTTGATATCACTTCTTTTTTCTTTTGATGATACTAAGCTTTTGAGAAAATCTACTGAGCTTTTTCACTATGGTTATACTACTATCACCAGGGCGAATCTTGTGTCAATCGTCGGCAATCGACTTCACGTCGCACCGCGGTCAGTATAAAATCTTGCTTCAGTCGTGTTAGTGTCACTTTATAGTCACTGGATTTAGTGGGTCACGTCACGTCAGCGTCAAGACAACGTCAATCGTCACATGTGTCACATGAGAATGTCACTCAAAGCCCAAACCCATTTCAACACTATGCGCAACGTTCGTGTAATTTCACCTCATTGGCTTCCGCCTCCCCAACGCTTAGCATGCTTACGCACCCGCGCCTCCCTCCATCCAGATGAGACTCCGACACTGCCTGCCCCTCTCCGTCCTCACCACTCCTTACGCTTTCACACCCCCGCCCCTACCATCCTTACGCTTGTGTAGTACCCTCCCGACATGCCTCCGACAACCCTTACCATCGTTACGCTCATGTAGTGCCCTCCCGACATGCCTCCGACACCACTTATGACCCTTACGCTTGTGTAGTGCCCTCCCGACATGCCTCCGACAACGCTTACCATCCTTACGCTCATGTAGTGCCCTCCCGACATGCCTCCGACAACGGTTACCCTCCCTCCCAACATGCTCCCAACACTGCTTACCATCCTTACACTCATGTAGTGCCCTCCCGACATGCCTCCGACAACGGTTACCCTGCCTCCCGACATTCTCCCGACACTGCTAACCATCCTTATGCTCATGTAGTGCCCTCCCGACATGCCTCCGACAACGCTTACCCTCCCTCCCGATACTGCTTACCATCCTTACGCTCATGTAGTGCCCTCCCGACATGCATCCGACAACGCTTACCCTCCCTCCCGACATTCTCCCGACACTGCTTACCATCCTTACGCTCATGTAGTGCCCTCCCGACATGCCTCCGACAACGCTTACCCTCCCTCCCGACACTGCTTACCATCCTTACGCTCATGTAGTGCCCTCCCAACATGCCTACGACAATGCTTACCCTCCCTCCCGCCACTGCTTACCATCCTTACGCTCATGTAGTGCCCTCCCCACCTGCCTACGACAACGCTTACCCTCCTCACGCTTCCGTTTTACATCCATAGTGTACAGTACGGTGGCTTGTTGGTGTACATGATGAACGCAATTGCCGAAATATGCTGAGTGGCCTTCTCTGCCAACGGGACCTAAGGGGATACTGGTCAGTATATTCACCATGTTGTGGTTAGGGTTTAAATCATGAGACTCACAAATTAAAACCTAATAAGTGGACTATTTAAGACAAGAATTGTGTCTCCTGTTTCCCCGACAAAACCATTTTATTTCATATCAATCAAATGAACACTTTGCTTAGTCCTTACCTCATGAGCGTTGAATAGTTCAAAAGTTGACTTTAGTAGGTTTCTCACTAGTCAAATTTATTCAATGTCTCACAGGGAAGTGATTTCATTTGCATGATATGAAATAATTTGCAAAACATCGCCTCCTTCAATTTCCCGACAAATCACATTTTGCAAATGCGATTATTTTACTTGCACCTTTTTTCTTCAATTTGGATCTTTTTATTCAAAAATTTTCAAACAAGTTATCAATCAACTCGTCACCATCTATTTGCTTAATAAACTACCTCCGCTATGGCCCAAACCCCGGGAAATTCAACTGAATTCAATGAACGACCAACTTCAGCCCCAGAGAGTGGAAGTGAAGTCTCTGATATCGCCAGTAGTCGTGAATTAGGCATTGAAGTAGAGATCCAGTCACATTAAGATAATCAAGATCCACCAGTTCTTCCAGAAAGTGAGTATGCATCCATCTTGAATATTTCTAATCTCCCAAAACCTGATATTGTGTCATAGCCTTTATCTCAGGTCAGCCTCCAAGCTCTCAGAAACCGAATTTTAAAAGTTATGAGAAGGAAAAGACTGTTGAACCTTGTGCACCGACAGAAGATGATGGGCAAGATGATGTAATTTTCAGTGGGGAGGTGGAAATTATATCCAAGGAACAATTTGTCTCCAACATTTCTCAAACAATCCCAAGGCTCGAAAAAATTCAAAATGATAGTAAAATTCCTGATTATGTGCGTCAAAAGATTGCTGAAGCCATGAGCCTGCTCAAAATGGATTTGAACCGTAAGTCCATTAATAATTCAAAACAAAATTGATAAAAATAGCTGCTTACAATATATGGGCAGGTGTGGAGGTGGGAGAATCTCTACCTGAAGGATCTCGAGTTGTAATTGGATTTCCATGCAAAGGATTAGGAAAAAGGCCAAATATACATGCAACCAAAAAAACAAACAAAAAACGCCGTACCTTTGAAGCCGCAAACGATTCTCGCGATCAAGGTCATGAAATTATCAATGTTGAAGGGGACCATATTGATAATCAACCTCCGCATACTGAACCCCCCCCAATACTCAATGAAACAATCCATGATGAAGCTCCACATACTGAAAGCCCCCCGATACCCAATGAAACAATGCATGATGCAACCCCTCCTGCCTCTCCTCAGAATATTCAAGCCTTTCAAGAAAGGGAAACAATTAAACATGATACAATGGCACGAGATATGACTGATATAGTTCCTGACCCTGAGCCCAAAGTGTCATCGTCTGCTAATTTTCAAGGAATATTTTTATCCCGCATGGAAGAGTTTGCAGGCGTTTTGAATTATCATTCCAATATTACTCAACAATCATGGAAAAGGGGGCTTGATAATATCAATAACATTTACAAAAATCGATGGGACAATTTACCAACAAAGGATGCTCATACATTCCTTCCTGTTGGTATTAAGGTGATCAGTAACCGACAGCTTAAAATGTCGGCCTGGCTGGAGGACCTTGAGATGGCAGGTGAGTTTTATCTTTGTGCATGATACATGATTATTGGCTGTTGACTGGTGATATAAATTGCAATATACAGGGTTAGATTTTTTTAAGCCAACCAAAACAGAAGCGTTTTTTGATCACAACATTTGGAATCTCAAATTGATGAAGGAATCAGCTAAACCTCCAGATAATCTCCCAAAATCAGAACACTCCTTCTTCAAAATGGTTCAGAGCCTTCTTTACCCCGCCAATCCAGTTAAACATTTTTGGGCAAATGTTATGTTTGAATCCATTAGTTTAGTCTCATACAATGTGATTGCACCCAAACCATATGTTGCACCAACATCAAATTTGACCGATCCTCTTGGACTCAAACAGGGAGCAGTTGAATACCTTGCCTCCTGCTTGAGTAAATCGAAGCAACGTGCAACCCAACTCAGCATTGAAGGTGGCGGGGCTGACAATGAGATATCCCAAAACCGCACAAGAACCTGGAGGATCTAATGGATACAGTTATCCATTTGATGATTGCGTACAACATGGTACGTGCACATACAAAGGTTGAAGTTAATGGCATCAAAGGCAAACTCACAAACTCAAAAAAAAATGAGGCCATCAAAGATGTTTTGACGTGTCACAAGAATCTCGGAATAAATCAAATTTGCTATGGTATAGAAGCAGCATTCTGTGCGGCGGGGGTTCGTGGTTTTATGGTATGCTCAGATGACTGGAGAACAAGCTCAATTAAAGGGGCTTTATCACTAATTGACATTTCCGCAAAACTTTCAGAGGGTAAAAATGTAGTGGAGCCAGTGTGGCTACGTACTAATAAGTATATATGTGATTTACTGAATAAAAGTTTCTTCTCATCAGAGTCTTTTAACCCCACTATACCTCTTAGATTTGAATTTGCACGATGCTTAGTATTAGACTTTGGTGATGCCTGGGTGGCGAAACGCGGGCTTGGTTCAAGTGATGAGGTCACCTTGACGGTACCCAGGTCAGCTAAACTCACAACCAGGATTGACCCGTTTTAGATTAGCTTTGTACTAGATAGATTGTAATTGAATTTTGCAAAGTTATTTATGAATTTAATAATCATGACTTCCTATCCTACTACTGCCCGGATGCCACAGTCTGAGTACCAATAGTAATTGTACGGCGGCATGCCTTCGTACATCATTGCAAAGACTCCGACAAGACGCAAGCTGAGTCAGGCGATGTGCCCGCGAGTAGCACACGCGGGGGCATTGCGGGAAGTCGCGTTTATCACTTCCCGCCAGCCCATAATAGGCCAAAGGTTCCTGTGTCTTTCAAGAGGACTAGGATAGCTAGGGATCCGCAGCAGGATGCAAATTGCATTTGTGTGTGCTTGCAAGATTCCAAATCGTTGGATTGGAAAGTGATTGCATGGGAACATCAATGTGTAAAATTGAATAATGCACTATCCACTGCAATTTTCAGGTTCAGGTATTTGAGATCGTGAATTTGCCAAGGTCAGGCGTGAGCTTTCTTTTTAGACGCAATTAATTCTTTTTAGATGCAATTAAATTGCGTCTAAAAAGAAAGCTCACGCCTGACCTTGGCAAATTCACGATCTCAAATACCTGAACCTGAAAATTGCAGTGGATAGTGCATTATTCAATTTTACACATTGATGTTCCCATGCAATCACTTTCCAATCCAACGATTTGGAATCTTGCAAGCACACACAAATGCAATTTGCATCCTGCTGCGGATCCCTAGCTATCCTAGTCCTCTTGAAAGACACAAGTCGAGGTCAATCAATGGGATGAATTATCACAATTCTTATTTCGCGAAAAGAGGTTCACTGACCCTATTGCAACAAATGGAGCATTACTGGAGGGATTTATGTTCGCGATTGGGTGGCGCAAATGCACCACGAAGAATGAACAATTTGGTCTGTATGGAAGTGCTGGCAAAATTGAAAATGCAAAAGATGAATGGCAGAACCGAGGTCCCAATCTTAGCTCGGTGGGTCGCATTCTAGGTCAATCCTTATGATATGTTGGGGATAATTTATTTCAGAAGATTCAAAATTGCTACAACTCATTGGGGGTTCCGTCTTTTGATCAAGTCAACTATGAAGGCAATATTCCGGCAAATCAGGGTGCATTAGAGTTCGCTTCCGCACTCACTTTCACCATGAATGGATTCAAAAATGCACCTCATGTTGATAAGGATGCATCACTGTATGCTTCGGGATGGTGGTTTCAAGCTGATAAGCGGACCGGCCAAATTGAAAGAGATGCGTCAAAGCGGTGTACAGGGGGAAAATTGATTTTCCCAAATGAGCATTTTTGGATTGATCTATCCGCATGTCATGGGCTCATTCAGGTAGTGTGGGCCAGTAGTACATTTGTTCATTATACTGATCCAGCACAGGACAACGAAAGCACGACACTAGTGGGTATGTCCACACAATCCTCAAGCAGGTTAGCAAAAACAATGCGGCAAAAAAACCATGGCTATTATGAGATTGGCGAGAGAGCGGGCTATTAAATCAGGGATGGTAATACAATCTCATGCCAATTCAAAGAATGAGGAGATTTGCATGTGTGTTGGGTAAGTAATGGTGGGGTAAGGCAGAGGACAATATACACCAGGATTGGATGGATTCGAGCACGGGAGATGGGGTGTCTCACATGAAAAAGGGGTGAAGTGGATTATGTACGGTGGCATGCCATCGTACATCTGTCCTGGTTTGTTGGTATTGGCCAGGATGCCAATGCTTCACACGCAAATCCTTATGCTTGTGCAGGTTCCAACAATGCTAAAAGTTCCTTCCGCCTATGGGGGGTGCCGACGCTACACACGCCAATCCTTATGCCTGTGCAGCCTCCCAAAAATTTACACGCCAATCCTGACGCTTGTGAAGGTTCCCAAAAATGCTAAAAATTCCTTACGCCTGTACAGGCTTCCGGCGATTCACACGCCAATCCTTACACTTGTGAAGGTTCCCCACAATGCTGAAGATTTCTTTGCCTGTGCAGGATGCCAAGAATTCACACGCTAATTCTTGCGCCTGTGCAGGCTCCCAAAACTTCACACACCAATCCTTATGCTTGTGAAGGGTCCCAAAAATGCTAAAAATTCCTTACGCCTGTACAGGCTTGCGACGATTCACACGCCAATCCTTACGCTTGGGAAGGTTTCCAACAATGCTGACAAATTCTTACGCCTGTCCAGGCTCCCAACAATTCACACGCCAATCCTTACGCCTGTGCAGCCTCCCGACAAGTCACACGCCAATCCTTACGCTTGTGAAGGTTCCAGACAATTTAGACAATTCAATACATGAGTATGATTAATAGCATGTGACCATAGGAAAGGCCATTTTTCGCAAAGCTGGAGTGGATTGCTCACATGCGGGAAGCTCCCGCTTTTTTACAGTTAAGAATGGATATGGCTCTAAACCATGGAAGAAGAAAATATAGGAGACGGTAACGGCAACTATTGGCGCATTTTGGGAAAAAGAGGTTCACAAAAACAAATACTCACTCAAAATTTGGGTGGGGCACTTATAAAAATTTTTCTCACGCAATAGCATATTTGAACCATTGAGGAAAATATAATTTCACGTGTGCAAAGAATGTAATAGAAATGGAAAATAACAATCATTCAATACAAATAATTTATTTAAAAGAAAGTATTACAAATAATAAATAGAGGAAATAATGAGATTTTTTTAAATTTTTATTTTTCTAAGAATTTCGAGACTATCCCGGTGATGTCCTCCTTTGGATAAGCCTCCATTGCCTGCGCAAGGAGGGAGTTTAGTTCCTCCCGGAATTCCCGGTGCATCTCATTTCGATGAGTTGCATCCACGAAAGGAATCATGTGGAGCAAGCGACGATGCTCCAACAAGATTCGGTTGATCGAATCGTGGATGATGGCTCGAGGAATCATTAGGGTCGGTCGCAGGTCGGTGAATTCCTGGCAAGGGTCATTGTGGGAATGAGAGGAGCTTGGCACCGGGGGGGAGGAGGAGGTTGGGTTCTCGGGGGCAATGGGAGGGATATCCTGGGAAGGTACCGGGGTAGGAGTGGAGGGAGGGGGAACAGGAGGGGAAGATGGTGGAGTTGGTGAAGAAGAAGGGGGAGGAGGGATCCCACGGGCATATCGTCGATGATGATTATCGAGCATGGAGTGGCGGGACGATCTGGAGACGGTCGAAGAAAAAATGAGGAAAAGTGGATATGGATCGAAGAGAAAGAAGGGGTGACTTACCATAAGCTTCCTCCGTGGATTGCGTAGGAGCAACCTCAGGTTCTGGCTCACGAGTCGTATTGTCCTCAGGTTGTTGGGATGTTGGACTTGGGCCAGGAATAGGTGGCTCTTTGGTTTGGGAGGGTTCTAAAAAAGGAGGAAGAGTCAGTTCACTCAACTCGAAAGTGAAAGTGAAAATGAAATGAAACTTTGGCTGCTTACCGCGGAATAATTCCTCAGACCATAGGGTGCCACTCGGGCCTGGAGTGGGTTGCTGCAGGGTTTGCTTGCGAGGCAAACTAGGAACGGGAGAGTCTTTTCGGGGGGGATTCGGGGGGTTTTGTTCTATGAGAAATGGAAAAAAGTCAGTATTATTGCGTGAAGAGAAATGAGATAAGGAGGAGAAAGAAAACTTACTTTGGCGTTTGAATCCCATCGGTGACAAGACATGGTGACAATCAGCCCAAGCTTGAATGTCCTCTCGCCATTGCCATCCTTCATCGGCCGGATAATCACTTCGCTCCGGTTGAGGAGTGAAGTGACCATCGGATGGTGGCCTAGGAGGGGGAGTGGACAAATCGATACTGGAGGGCACAGGGCTAATCATCCGGAATCGTTCCCGTTGGCCTGTTTGGGGGCCCGGCGTCCATTCACGCTCGGAAATGGTTTCATCATCGTCGACCACAAAGGAGTCCTCGCGAGGGCGCCTTGGGCGGGAACTCCTCTGGCCTCGTGGTCGGAAGGGGCGGACAACGAACGAACATTTCTTGTGTGCTTGTCGGCAAGCATCACAAGTGTCGTTCGTCGTCGAGGAACGAATGCAGGGGATACCCCGCTTGGTGCATAAAGTGCACGACATCTAAAAACAAAACAATTGAGGTTAGTAACTGCATACAAAGTAAACAATCAAGAGAAAAAATGAAGACGTACGATGATATATAAATTTAAAACAGAAACACAATAACAACGCTCTAGTCCGAAGTTTTTAAAAGTCTGGGAAAGAGTCGTGAAGAAAAATAAGTATTAATATTGGTACATAATGTTGACAAAAGTTAAAAAAAGAGGTAACACACGAGGTGGATAGAAGGGAGGTTCTGAAAGGATCAGAAGAAGAAACAAACAAGCGAAAGTAAGGGGAGTGGGTTTAGTGGAGTGCGAAAGACAAAAGTAGAAAGGCAGGAAGAGCAAGGGGAATACGCACAAGAAGGACAAACGCTGGTGAGGTTGAACGAAGTGGAGCGGGTGAGAAATAAAGTGAAGGGCGTGTCGTGTGAAGATGGTCTTTTATACCATGGTGAAGCTGAGACGAGCTCAGCAGTTGCAGCACCCGCAAAAGGCTCAGCTTCAAGGCGTGTGGGCAAAATTGAAGCTGAGTCTCAGCGAATGCTGCAACTGAGAAGTGAAATGCTCATGTGAGGCAGAAGAACAATGGGGGTCTGGCTGAGTATTGCAATTTATTGAATTGTCAAGCTGAGTCAAATCCCCTTTGTTTCCTTAAATAGCCACCCGATCACCCAGGAGGGTGGTCGTGAGGCCCTTGTTGAATGTGCATTGTGGGTGCAATGCACAAGTGACCCATGCAGAAATGCACCCGGTGCATTTGGTCACAAGTGACCGCGGAGAGATTACCGGCCGTATGGCCTGGTAATAGGGTTTCAACAAAGGGGGGGGCTGTAAGACAAGTGAATACAGCGTGAGCTTGCCTCGACCCATTGCTCAGGTTTGCTTTCGGGTCATAATTGAAATGCTCAGTGGCTGAACATTTTAATGGCACAGTGATTGAACTATTGATATAACAATATCAAATGCACCATGCTGAGCCATTGCTCAGTCGTTTTTGTATGCCCACAATCTGAGCATTTGGCACAGCATCAGGTGACATTTGAGCCAGCTGCAGCATTTCACATGCTTTGGTGAAGTGCTCCAAACTGAGCCTTCCAATGAACTATTGCAAAAATAGTTCATTCCATGGCTTTACTGAGCACTTTCACACGGTGCTTTTGACCATGATATGCTCAGCTTGCGTGTGCAAATCGGGTGAAACGCAATGCTGAGCATGTGGCACATGAGCTACGTATATGCAAACGATCGGAAGGTGCATGCACATTCGCTATATGCATGCAGGCTCAAGTAGTATTACACCTTCCTGATCTGTACAGCCAACACTGTAGTATGCAGTACACCTGTGTTAATGTATGCTGCGGGGCAGAGCAAAAACTGTTCAGCAATGTAACATGCAATCACGTCAGGCCATTAAGTCATATATCTCAACTGCATCCCTTTGATGCACCTTGTTGGACAGCTCTGCCTAACTACGGCACAGATGCGCATGTAATCCAAGTTAATGTAAGTGGGTCATAGTGGGATGACTGTTTATTTGGGTCATACGCAAACATTGGATTCCATCCGGTGCCATTGTTGGGGCAAACAATGACTGGCCCTGCTTGTTCATTGCGCGTGCTCATTGTCGCGCAGCCACACGCTTTCATAAGCTCCCCCAATGGGTCATACACAGGTAACTTTCACACGCCTGGAAGACATTTGACTTCCAGTCTTCCAACTGCCTATTTTCTTGGTCGGGTTGTCAGCGTGACTGCAGACGCTCACCCGCTTGCACGTGGAGACCTGAGGCCAATCAGTGTGGATTTGCTTGAGCCTCATCCACATTAGAATAATCCCAGCCTATGATTGCTGAGGCTGGTCATGTTTGCGTGGGTATCTCCCACCGCGGGTCATTTTCTTCACATTCTCACACTCCCCGCGCAAGTTGTGCCACCTGGCTTGCAGCGAAAAATTTGCTTGGGCGTGTGGCCTCTTTCTCCGGAGTTCCGTACACACGTGAGGCAAAGACCATGATCCCAATCTCGGGGGATTAGTAGCCGCCTCAAACGCAATAGGGGTGAATGTAGATGTGGATCACGCCTCACGGTGGGTTCCCCGTTTGATCATGCCACACTTCCCCCCCTGAAGCCTAGTTGGCATCAGTCATCAAAAAAAATTTCACGCAAAATCAAACTCATGTTTGGTGGCACGCCACCGAACAAATCTCACACGCCCACACACAAACATCCCCACAGTGAGATTGCCCTTTGAAACCGCCAACATTGCCCAGTAGGTCCCTGTGCGACAATTAACCTGGGGATGATACGCTCATTGTTCGCTGTCACACCAGCAAACATGGCCGCATGCCTCTAATATGCCCGTCCACAATAAGTTGCTACAACCCACCCAATCTCGGATATGCTAATGTCAACCTTGTTCCACCAAAGGTTTCGTAACTTGCTGCAGATCCACCATTCATATTGGTGCACCCACATTTTGGCCACCTTTCCTTGATATATGCCCCAAATTGGATATGAAAATTATGACCCCAAGAGGCCCACCCCCATCAAGTCCATGCACGTAACCACAGGCCATCCCCCCTTGACCCCATTGCTGCCTCTCATATAAGCTCCCCACCTGCGCTTATCCGTCTTCATTCCGTTTAGCTAACCCTTCCCGATCATATAATTTCCAACTATCCCCAAATAATTTAAAATAGCCATCATGTCAACCCCTTCACAACCACTCTGCATTGGGATGATTAATATTTGTATTGAAATAAATAGTGATATAACCTTAAATCCTGAGAATTCTCACTTAGCTTCTTGGATTATCATATGGCACAATCAACACAACATATTCGTTTATCTCCCCAATCACCAGCGTGCTATTGGCTCTCTACCTGGAACCCTTTCCAAAACGTTGATACCGTTCCTTGGGGCACCAAAAACTTTCATGCACTGTGGTCCTGGTGGGGCATGTATTGAAAATTGCCAATCCAATCCTACTCAAATATTATGCGTTGAGGGAGTATTTATGACTGATGCAAATGATCCCTCCTCATCTCAGAAACCCAATCTAGCATTGATGTTCTTCACATGGTATCCAAAACTTTTATTCATAATGGAAAGCTTTCGAACACAAGATTTCAAGCTTAAAATGCCCAAAGAATATGACTGTGATACTCATAGTCAATGTCAACTTTTTACTCCATCATTTCCCGCTTCAAACTCAACGCAAGCTTCATATCCTGCTGTTTCATCATTGATTTCCAAGCAAAAACTCATACAATTACCCAGTGGATCAGACCTCCCCATGATGACCCCGCCCCATGCCATTATTCAAACCCCCCTCCTCCCTCATCAAAAGACCAGACTCGCTTTTCTCTGGGATCGAGAAATCCCCAATGGCCAATCAGCCCGTAACCTTTGGGCCACCTCACCCCCAGGATCCACTTTCAATGCCAGGCACATCATTACAAACAAGGTCGTTAGCTCATTTGAATCCCTTTCGACCAATACCCCTCTTGGAGGACTGCTTGCGGATGATATGGGATTAGGTAAAACCATTCAGGCCATTGCTCTAATTGGTACCTCCAAGGAGTGGATGATTGCAAACCCCCATCGCACCACGCCCACCATGATCATCTGCCCCCCTTGCTTAATTACCAACTGGCAATCAGAAATATCCAAGCATGCTCAGGCTGGAGCGCTGCATTCCAAAATCTACCATGGTCCCACTCGTCACTCATTATCCAAAGACGACATCTTAAAATATGATATCATCATCACTTCTTACAATACTATCACCCAAGAATTTAAGCAAACCAATACCTCTACATCATTCATTTTTCAAATCAATTGGCATTGTATAATTTTGGATGAAGCACAGTGAGTGTCTGATCTTAAATGATTCAAATTACCTTTTATATCCAATAACCCTTGCCCCATCTTATAGCTATATTCGCTCTCAATACACTGCCACTCGCCGTGCCATTAATAGCCTCCTTTCATCCCGCCAAATATGTTTAACGGGCACACCTATTCACAACACCATTTATGACCTTTTGGGCATAATATCATTCATCACTCAACCCCAGAGCGCCGATCAAGATAACTGGTCACCATTCATCCTGAGTAGTCTTTCCAAAGGTTGCAATGATATCTTGCATTTGGCATTGCGGCATTTAAGTTTGCGCCGCACCAAAACCACACATCTCGAATCCCTCCCCACTATTAGCCATCATTATGAGCTGCTCCCACTCAACCCAACCATGCAGCAAGAATATTCCATATTATATGAAGAATTCCTATCATCCAAAAGCAAAGGACCAAGAGAGTTTTTCAGAAATATTAATAAGCTGCGAATATGTTGTAACCATCACATCATGCTTAACACAATTGCGGAGGCGGATTTGGAAGACCTCAAGGGCAGGAGCAATCAAAACCTCATCATCAATTGAGTTCACAGACCCTGTAACTCAATTCCAGGCCAAAAGTGATGAACTTTTGCGTGAATTTTGACATCCCACGCCTGTCAGCAAGGATTTTGGGGGTCTAGCTCCCCCGCAAATTTAATCTTTCCAATTTATTTTTCCTTTAATTCCTCATCATGTATTATACTTATAATTTACATATGTAATTCAATTCAATTGTACAGTACAATACAGTAAAAATTGACACCTCATATGTAAATCAAAGCTCACTTATGTAATACATGCGCACATTTTGACATTTCAATTGAATTCAATTGAAAATACTTCAATTCCTCATAGCTTCTAAACTAAACATAACACCTCAATTTTAACACAAAATTTGATGGTTAACACCACATGTGGTGGGAATTAAATTAAAGTTTTGAGGATTTTCAACTTTTGTATTGAAAATACTAAAAACTTAATTTAAGCTTATTTAGATTTGAGTTACAAGAATTTCACTCAGAGGTGACCCACCTGATTTTTTATGAGGAATCCAATGGTGAAATAATTTTTATGTGTTTATTTATTGGATAAAAAGCTATAATAATTTTTATTCAACTTTTTTCCAAATTTATTTATTTTTTCACAATTTTGTTAAAATTTCATTTTTACTTAATTTTTTCAAGTATAAATGTAATTTTATACTTACAAAATTTTAATGTATTTTAATTTTTAAATTGTAATTGATTTTTTATTTTTAATATAATTTTATATTTATATTTTTATTTTTGTTTTATTAATATACATAAATTTATTTTATTTATATTAATATGTTATTATTGTATTTGTGGTCTTTTGGGTATATGAAATTACCTGTAAGGCTCACATATGTAGTACAACTGTCAAAAACAGTTATACTCTTGGAAAAAAATCAGGCAAAATTATAATATTAATTATTGTAGTCTTTATTATTGTCATCCAACAGGTAAAGCTGCACCCAGGGTTTTCAACAGTGCTCACCACCACAATTTCTTAATAGTAAAGCCCTTAATATTCAATCTTAAACCCTGATTATTGATTATTGCACCTCTTTTATTGAATTTTCACATGTCACAGTCATAGTTAAAAGTTGTTAATAGTCTTATTACTCTTTTATCATAGACTCAGCCTGACATTTTGGGGGCCTGGCCATGTTTTAACTTATTTGGACCTTACAAGTGAGTTTTTTCTCTTATTTTCTTCATTTATGACAGTGCTTTATCATTCCTTAGGCGTATTTTCTCTTAAATAATATATATATTATATATATTCTTCCTTTTTTGGTGTATACGCCATTTTATATACTCATATTATAAGAGTATCTGTCATGTGGCTGTTAACTACAACACCCTTATTTTTGGCATTTTTTACATATATACACACTTCAAGCCATTAATACAGTCTTTTTTTGATTAAATTGAGACACCTCTTACTTTAAAACCAACAGTTGAGGCGTGGGTGGACATATTGTTAATTCAATTACCCTCTTATACACCACTATTACCAGATTATACTTGCTAATTAAAATTAATCTGTAAGATATTGGTATACAAACAGTTTATCAAAAATCTGTAAGCTGTATTTCTGATGTGAAATTGTTAATTCAATTACACTGTCATTATACAAGGGCAAATTGTAGTAATTTACAAGCCCAGAGGCCATTCTTAAACGTGAAAAATAGCATTTCAAGAAGTCTTAACTGAAATTAAGCCCTCTTTTGCTGTTTGATTAAGTGGAAGAAACCTTCATACCACTTGAGACCCAGCCACAGGCCAACAAGCCAGTGACACCCTCAGAACCAGAGGGCAGCAAGGGCAAAGGAAAGAGGCACAGTGAAGGCCTGATTACAGCCAAGAAGTGGATACCAATAGCCACCCAGAGGAGTAGAAAACCACAAAACTCTGCATCAATACAAGGTAAGCCAGCCTTAACAACTTGTACAGGGAAGATTACTATAACTAACCCAGTTGAAACCACCAAAGGTAAATTGCCCAAATCAGCAGACAACAAATTTGTACAAGGCACAGTCAAAGGTAAATACCCTAAGAACAAAAAGTTTTTGACTGCTTGCAAACACTGATATGTCACCTACATACCTCAGAGACCTTTTCCTTCTTTTCTTTTCTTTATTTTTTAATGAATAATAATGCAGTTTAAGGTCATACTCAGGACCATTGCTTGAGGTATTTGAAGTAATAATTGATAAAAAAATAATAAATAATATATTCAGACAGTTTAAGGTCTTGTCAAGGACCTATTCTTTAATTAATTTTTGTTGATAAGATTTAAAAAAAATATTTGGACAGTTTAAGGTCTTATCTAGGACCTTTCTTCTTTTTATTTTGTTTTTCTGGTTGGGTTGTTCTTTGTTCTTGTTTTTGTTTTTGCTTAAATTAGCCTTAAATGGTGGGGCCATCCCCTCTCCATTTAATAATTGTACCATCATTTCCAATTTTTTGTAATAATATAATTTTTTTTAATATAGTATGAATATGATGGGTGTAAAGAAAAATTTCTAAGAGTAATAATGAAATAATATCAAATCATCACAAAATATAATATGAGTTTTATATGAATTTGAGAAAAAAATAAAATAAAATAAAAAATAATATGAAGTAATATAAAATAATAATCAATAAAGTAAAATAATATAGATTTTTTTCTAAAATGATACTAATTAATATAAATGTTAAAGCAATAATAATAAGGAGGATTATTTAACTACTTTTGAGAAGAAAATTAGTTTAAGCTCTTGATGAATCTCTTGAATCACTTTTTTTTATATTTTTAGTATATTAATTATTATTAATGGTGAGTTGCCTTTTTATTGTTATTGAGGATTGACACCCCCTCTCCATTTAATAATTATAACCTAATTTTAATTTATTTATTCTATTTTTTTTATAAAAATATTTTCAATTTCATATAAATAATAATATTTTTAATTTAATATAGATAATAATGATACTTTGAATCTAATATAAATAATAATAATATTTTACTTTTAATATTGATAATAATGATATTTTAAAATTAATTTAAATAATAATGATAAATTTAATTTAATATAAATATAGTAATACTAAATTTCATTTAATTTAAATAATAATTGTAAATTTAATTTAATTTGTATAATAATAAGTTTGATTTAATATAAATAATGATAATATATTTAATTTAATATAAATCATAATAGTAAATTTAATTTAATATATATAATAATTGTAAATGTAATTTAATTTATATAATAACTTTTTAATTTTTTTTTTTTTTTTTTTTTTTTTTTTTGAAGTAGCTGGGTGTGGATACTCCAAAAGAAGCCAGTTGTACTTCTTATCTCCCCGCGGGTTATTTTTCTTTTTCCAACTCTAATTTAGCCCTCTTGCCTCATATATCAAAATAAAATTAAATAAAAAAAAATAAAAAATACAAACAAAAACTAATAATTAAAGTTTTTTTCTTTTTCTTGTTACAGTACAGTGCAGTACAGTACTGAAGCATGGTAGTCCTGCTTTTTAGTCGCGATCAATATTCTTTTTTTTTCTTTTTTATTTTATTTATTTATTTGTGATTTAATAGTACACATGTACTGTACAGTGTACAGCACAGTACAGTACAGAGTCGTACTGTACTGCTTGTTTTTTTTTGTTTTTTGTTTTTTTTGTTACTGTAATTGATTGATTTGATTTTTTTTTTTTTCTTGTTTTCGTCGTTTCTTGTGTTTTTTTTTTTGCTGTTTTTGCATCGTTCCGATGCTTTTTTTTATTTTTTTTTACTTTTTTTTGTTAATAATAAAAAAAAATATTGTTTTTTTTTTTTTCTTTTCTATTGTTTTCATTGCTTTTGTTTTTGTTTTTTTTTGCTGTTTTTGCATCGTTCCGATGCTTTTTTTTTTTTTTTTTTTTTTTGTACTATTATTATTTATTTTTTTTGTTTAGAAGAAAAATAAAACTAAAAAGTTGATCATTTTTTTTTTTTGTTTTTGAAACAAAAAAAAAAAAATAAAAAAAATAAATAAATAAATAAAATAAAATAAAACAAAAAAGTATTATATATATATATATTGTAATATTTTTTTTTTAAGTTTTTTTTTTTTTCTTTGAGTGGAGTTAAGAGTTAGTTTGACAAAGTAAAATAAGGTTAAATTAATTGAAATTCTTAAAATGAAGTTAAAGTTCTAATTAATTTTGAAGCTCAATCAATATAAGGTTGATTGAATTTGTGTAATTTCTTTTTTTTAATTAAATTTGGAGTGGGGTTAAGCTTTAATTTGACCAAATACTATAAGATCAAATTAATTAAGATTCTGAATTTTTTTGAATTAAAGCTTGATTTGTTTGGTTAATACAATCAATATATTATTGATTTAATCTATAAAATTTATTTATTTATTTTTTTAAATTGAATTCTCAATGGGGTTAAATGGTTGATATGATGTATTTTTTTTAGAGTTTGCATAGCCTTTGATACATAAAAGGTTTAAGGGCTAATCTGTGGGTAGAAGAAGATTGTCCATCTTTAATATAAAAGGAGATCTTTTCTCCCTTATCCCCAGAAAAAATAATAATAATAATAATAATCTTTGTGTCTTTAATAATAAGACATTTTGAATATCCAAAGTGAATTAATAAGAAAAAAAATTAATTGTATAAGAAAAACATTTTCAGTTGGGTTTAACCTGGCCAGTTATCCCTTTTGATTATGTATTGATTAGTTGACTTTATTATTTTAATTTAATAATTATTTGAGAATACTAAAACCAATGAGGTTATTGATATTTCTTGTTGATTTTTCTGGGTGACTTTGATCTTCTTAATGCTTGTTCTTATAAATTGTTATTGTTATTTTAATCTTGCTATATTATCTTGATTATTTTCAAAATTGCTCTTGTAAGCAAGGGGTGACTAGTAATTTGTAAAAAAATGAACCAATAAAAATATAATTTGAATAAAAAATAACCATAAACAAAACTGGTCACCCCTATTGCTATGTGTATTGTGAGGCTGTGTGTTTTGTTTGGCCATATTTGTATATTCCTTCAATTTTGTATTCTATTCTTTGACTTCTTTAAATCTTTCAGTTAAACATTCTTGAGTTATTTCTCTGATTCTTCACCTTGGCTTTAATTCTTCAATGGGTTGATATTGAATATTGATGAAGATGAATTTATAGAATAAAATGGAAATTCCCCAGAATTTCATCCCAAAAACTTAAATCATAAAGGATGGATTTAAGAAATAGACACCCACCCTAATTTTTTTAGTTGAGTTATTTTTTTATTTTTATTTTTATTTTTATTTTTATATACTAATACATAAGATAACATGGAATAATGATACTGATTCACTTGAAACTCTTTTTTTTTTTTTTGATATTTGATTTATTTAATTTTTTTATATTTTTATATATTTTTTTTATAGATATTTGATACTAGAATAAGACTAAAATTTATGAAATAATAAAGAAAAATGTTTAATTATAATAAAAAAAAGTCATTGATAATATGAAAATTTGTTGTCAAGACCTTTCTTGAATTTGGCCTTCTTAGCTGTAAGCTCATTTCTTCTTTCTTCATTGAGATATTGATCTTGAAAATCTTCATTATCATCACTGTAATCCTGGATAAGTTTTCCATTTCTATCATTATTTTCTGTCCAATCCTCTTTTTGTGTTGAAATTTGATATTGCCTTGCCAAATGGGCTTGCAAACTTGGGCATATCTTTTTATTCTGAGTGATCCAAAAATATTCCTTTTCTTCCTTGGTCTTCTTCTTCTTTTTGCTACTTTTATCTTTGATTCTATTTGATTCATTCTTCTTTGGGGTACTAATATCTTCCAACCACTTGACATGTTGGTTTGCACATTCAAAGCTGTGCCTAGAATTATTTTTATTTTTTTCAACAAGGTTGGCATTTCTAAGAGGTTGCCAATTTGTATAACCTTCCCAAGGGTATTCTTCTTCAGTAAGTATAAATTTATGGTCATCTTCAGCTTCTTGTATTTCCATTTGACAAAATAATCCTGCTTCATTCTCATATTCTGATCCAGAAAGATGTTTTTCTAAAATAATTGGTGAGTGTATCTTATTTTTTATGTATTCATTTGTGGCATTATTTCTAATGGATTTAAGCTTCTTAAATCTTGAATTAATTTCTTTTTCAATATTATAGTTATTGTGAGCTTTCCCAGAGAATTTCTCTTGAGGGTGTAAGGTTTTTTGTTGATTTAACTCCTGTTCAATTGTCAATTGAGACAGTGAATTGGTTGAATTTTCATATCTTGACTCATCAATGTTAGTTGCATTGATATTCTGAACTGTACTGAAACTGCATTCTATATCTTTTCTTGTTGACTTAAAACAAGGGAATTCCATTTTTAGAGGTTCTTCTTCTATACAAAAAGGTATATCTTTTACTTGATCTTGGTCATTTTTTTCTTCATGTGAAACCTCTTCTTTGAATGATATGTTATTATCTGAATTATCCTCTTCTTCTGGGAATTTACTCTTTGCTGAAGTAATCTGAGAGTTGATATTGGTAATATGTATGATACTTCTATTTTCTAAGATTGAAGGTGGGATTACAACCTTCTTTATGTGATCACTTGAATTGGGTTTACTGAATATACTAGGTATTACTAAAGATTCTGTCTTCTTTTCTTTAAGTTTATTATGGTTTTTTGAATTGGAGTGATTCACCTTAATCTTCTTAATTGGATTGATGATCATATTTTCGATTAAAAATTTTACTTCAAAGTGTTTGGCCTTTTCACTCTTGTAAGTATCCTTCTTTAAGGAGCCTTTTTCTTCATTTGCAATCTCAGAATTTGACTCTGAAATAAACTTTTCTTTCTTTTTAGGTTCCAATAAATTCTCCAATGATTTTGATTTTTGTGTGAATGATTTTTTAATACTCTTGATTCCTTTTGAAATTGAGTTCAATGATCTTAAGGGTGTGAATTTCTTTGAGGACTTCTCATAAAAAACATTTTCTTTGGGATCAAGAATACAGTTGTTACTTTCAGTATGAGCTTCTTCCTTGGAAGTCTGTTTTGATTCCCTAAAAATTTCACTATGAACTTCCATTTTCTTGGTCTCATTGATGTCAGAAATAAGTAAATTTGCTTCTGTATAAGGCATATCAACTACTTTCAATTCAGGTTTGTCAGATAAACTATGTGATCTTAATTTTTCTTCATTTATGGTCTTGTCAGTTTTTCTCATTTCCTTGTGGTACTCCTGAGGATTTGTCTCTTGTGAATGTGTTCTTTCCTGAATAATTTGTTCATTCTCTATTGAAAATTCCTCCTTAATTTTCACTTTGTTTTTGGATTCTTTCATTTCTTCACTATCAAAACTTTGATGAGGACTTTTCTCTGCATGTGCTTGATTTTTGGATCTTGACTCTTTTTCTATTGGTATTTCTTTCCAATCTTCCAATTTAGAAACTGCACATGTTTCCATTCCTGCTGGTGGGTCTTCTCTCCATCCTACTTTCTGTGGTGAACAAATTGGTAAGCAAAGTCTTTATCCATCTGGCTCTATATAACTGAATATTTCCCCTTTTTGTTGAGAAAAGTCTAATCTTATGTTATTATCTGCAAGGAAAGGCCTTCCCAATACTGTGTGAACTGCTCCTCTTGCTACAAAAAGATGTATATTTCTTTCTTCTCCAGTGACTAAAGTGATTGGGGTAAATTCTGCTAATCCTACTATTGAGGTACAATGCCCACCAATTCCCCTTAAATTCATGTTGAGGCATCTTGTGGTAAGTCCTGCTTTGATTGCTGAATCTTCTGGTATTATATTCAATTCTGATCCTGTATCAACTAATGCCATCATCTCATGTCCTTCTTCTCCCAAATATACCTGCATAAATCCTAATGGACAGGCATAATGTAATTTTGGCTCTTCATAATTACCCAAATGATGATTTATGAGTTTGGTTTGAATTTCCTTTGTATCAATTGAATTGATAGATTTTTTCTCTTCTTCTGTCAGGCTCTTTAATTGATTAAAAAACTTTGGTGACATGACTAAAATTTGTTCCAAGGTAAGAGTTATTTTCTGATCCAATACCTTTTTGATAATTTGTGCCATAATTTCTTGAATATCTAATTTTTCTTCCTTTATGATTTTCCTTTCATTGACTTTCTTCATTGGTTCTTGAGTATTTTCAGCTTGATCACTTTTAGGTTCCTGTGGAGGTTTATTATTTTCATTTTGCACCATTTGAGGCTTCTTATATTTAGTTGGAATAATTGTTTTCTCTTCTTCTTTTTGCTCATCTTCAATATAAGCTCCAGGTATATTTGGTCTTTTATTTATTGGTGTTTTCACTTTTGAATGTGATCTTAAAGCATCTTGATTGGTATTTTCTGCTCTTGAGTTTCTTTCTTTGGTATTTCTTAATCCATAATTATTTGAAAGTGGCTCATTGGCTGGTGAAATAGTTGGTGGTTGCCAGCTTCCCCAGTTTTCAACTTTAGCTATAGCAGTTGCACTATCATCTTTCTTTAATTGTATTATGTTCATTGGATTAGGTTTGGGTAGTGCTTCTTTAGCTTCATCTTCTATCATTTTCTTTGTAAGTTCTTCTAGGTCTTTTGCAAAGTCTTCAACTAACTTCTTTGGAGCTATTTTACCATCAGTTGGAACTCTTTGCCAATTGGGATATAAAAATCCACCTCCTTGTCTACTGACCCATTTCTTATTTTGATGTTCAAAGAGATAGTTGCATCTATTTATTGAATGTCCTTCCTCCAGACAGTAGTAGCATTTGTGTAAGGTGTGGATATGAAAATTTGATTAAAAGTCAAGTACTTTTCCTGTCCTCAAAATTTGTATAAGGTAAAATTCAATTAAAAATAGTATGAAATATTATTTTTAAGAGAAAACACGCAAATTTTATTGTTTATAACTTTATTAGTATAAAACAATAATATTATAAAAATTTATTGTGTTACCAACAATAAAAATTTATCCAAAAAATACTCTACAAGAGATATTTTAAGGCTACAAAAGAAATTTCTTCAAGAGCAATTTCAATTGGAATTAATTGAGCAAAGAACTGCAAGCAATTAAATTAAAGAACAAAGTCTTTAAAAAGAATATTAAAGAGAAAACATGCCCAAAAGTGACCAGAGTGAATTTGGAAACAAAGTGACAAAGTTTACAGTGATGAAAGATGCTTTAATTCACTTTTGGGGTGGTTCAGGGGTAAAAATGATTATAAGAGTTACAAACAATGATTATAATGATTTTTTCACGTGGTTAAAAGGATTAAAATGATTTTAAAATGGTGGTTGGAATATTTTATTGATTGGTTTAACAGTGTTTAAACTAATTAATAAAAGGAAAAGATTCTAACATGAAGAGAAAAGTGGGGCAAAGAAGACATTCTTTTATAGCCATCAATTCTCTTACTCCAAAAGTAAAATTTACTCTTGTCAGTCGTGAAAAACAGTCTGACAACAGAAAAGCCAATTATGGCATCATTGAACCCTGGTTTAGACCAAAAAAGGGCTGGTTTAAGCCATTTTTAGCCATTTTAGCCATTTTAGACCCTTAAATCAGCCATTACTATAGCAATACCAGGCCTAGAGCCTTCAAAACACGTCAGAATGTGTGTCAGAGGCGTAGAAGCCAGTTAAAACTGTTTTTACTATGATTGTTTTATCTTAAGGGTAGTTTTACCCTCTTGGCAACAGCTAAAACTACCCCAGTTGGTATCAAAACCTCATCATCAATTGAGTTCACAGACCCTGTAACTCAATTCCAGGCCAAAAGTGATGAACTTTTGCGTAAATTTTGACATCCCACGCCTGTCAGCAAGGAATTTGGGGGTCTAGCTCCCCCTTAGAGCTGGAGTTCCTTTTCCCCCCCAAATTTAATCTTTCCAATTTATTTTTCCTTTAATTCCTCATCATGTATTATACTTATAATTTACATATGTAATTCAATTCAATTGTACAGTACAATACAGTAATAATTGACACCTCATATGTAAATCAAAGTTCACTTATGTAATACACGCGCACATTTTGACATTTCAATTGAATTTGATTGAAAATACTTTAATTCCTCATAGCTTCTAAACTAAACACAACACCTCAATTTTAACACAAAATTTGATGGTTAACACCACATGTGGTGTGAATTAAATTAAAGTTTTGAGGATTTTCAACTTTTGTATTGAAAATACTAAAAACTCAATTTAAGCTTATTTAGAGTTGAGTTACAAGAATTTCACTCAAAGGTGACCCCACCTGATTTTTCATGAGGAATCCAATGGTGAAATAATTTTCATGTGTTTATTTATTGGATAAAAAGTTATAATAATTTTTATTTAACTTTTTTCCAAATTTATTTATTTTTTCACAATTTTGTTAAAATTTCATTTTTACTTAATTTTTTCAAGTATAAATGTAATTTTATACTTACAAAATTTTATGTATTTTTATTTTTAAATTGTAATTAATTTTTTATTTTTAATATAATTTTATATTTATATTTTGATTTTTATTTTAATAATGTAAATAAATTTATTTTATTTATATTAATATGTTATTTTTGTATTTGTGGTCTTTTGGGTATATGAAATTACCTCTAAGGCTCACATTCCCTCCCCCTAAAAAAGAATATTACTTTGTAATATTGGTGTTTCTAGTGTTTCTGAATCTCCTGAGGAGTTTGGTAGCTTCTGGTATATCATTTTCTTCTAACCATTCATCTTCACAAGTTGGGTCACTGTACCTAACAAGGTATTCCCTTACTTTCTTGGTTCTTAATTTCCTTTCTTTAAGAACTTTGGTAATTTTCTTAGTACCAGATGTCTCAATAGGAGGTATAACTTGGGGAATCTTATTCCTCAAGGGAAATTTCTCAGCATCACTAGATTTATATGGCTTTATCAAGCTTACTGGAAATGTAGGGTGCTTATTGCTAAGTTCTTCAGATAACTCTACTTCAACAGCATTTTCTCCATGGAGGGCCTTAATCACAAAAGGTCCTGCAAAGGAGTCTTTCAGCTTTTTACATCCTTTGATGTTATTGAAGTTAGTGGTGGATACAAGAACTAGGTCCCCCACTTTGAAATCTGGAGTTGCATGTGATTTATCCCATTTGTCTTTAGCATATGCAAAAGAGTCCTCCATGCATCTCACTGCATGCCTCCTAGCTTTGTCTAGCATTCCTTTGAAGCTAGCAGCTGTGGGATGTATTTCAATTAAGTCTTTTCTCAAGGAATCTTGGGGTAACTTGGGGTTCCATCCTTTTTCTAGAATAGCAGGAGTCTGATTGGTACTGGCATGGATTGATGTTTTATATGCCAATTCCAGTGCTGGCAACAGAGTACACCAATCATGGGTAAATCCATCACAATCTTTGAATTCAAGGCCATATGCACAAAATCTTCTCACCATGTCCTCTAAGGTTTGGATCATTCTTTCAGCCAGGCCATCAGTTTGTGGGTGGTAAGCTGTAGAGAAAGACAGTTTAGTGCCAAATAATTGGTGAAGATTTGTCCATAGTGCTGAAGTGAATTTGGGATCTCTATCACTGATGATATTTGTAAATATTCCAGTCCATGACACTACTCTATTCCATATCAGAAGAGCTGTATCCATGGCTGTATCATCTTTGTGACATGGTAAAAAGATTGGAGTTTTACTGAATCTGTCCACAATTACTAGGCAAGCATTATAGCTTCTGTCACCTCCTGGTGGTAGGCCAGTTACCCAATCCATATGGATAATTTCCCAAGGTCTGCTTGGTTCTTGGATTTTCATCATATTTCCAAGTCTTTTGCCAGTGGATTTATTTGCCTTTTGGCACCTGTCACAGGTTTTGCAATACTCTGCAACATCTTTCTGCCACATTGGCCACCATATGCAGGTCTTCACTTTCTCTCTTGTTCTGTCTTCAGAAAGATGTCCTGAAAAGGGACTATCATGGCATTCTTTCAGTACAAGATTGATTAGTGACCTGTCCACAACTGTCATAACACATGTGTGTTTTGTTCTGTGGTAAATTATACCATCTAGTAGGTGAAATCTTCCTTCATCATAAGATTTTTTCCATACTTCATCCAAGGAATGTGTAAGAGAGTTGTCCTTACAGTCCTTGTTAAGTAATTGGCATAAGATGCTACAATTCTTATCTTGAGTGTAACTGTTTCTGACTTCTTCAAAGAAGGTGGTGTTTAAGTCTGTAACACTTATCCCTTCTATTGGAATTTGTGGGGAGGCTTCTTCTGGTACATAAGCAGGATTATCAATATCATTTGGTAATGGCCATCTGCTTAGTCCATCTGCATTTTTATGAATATTGCCATCTTTGTGAACAATAGTCATATTGCCCCTATATTCTTGTATGGCTATTTGCCATCTAAGCATATGTCTGTTGGGTGTTTTCATGTTCAGAAGTGATTTAACAGCGGTACAATCTGTTATTACTTCAAAGACACATCCTTCTAGAAAGTAATTTAGCTTTTCTAGAGCCCAAACAAGGCATAAACACTCCATTTGACTTGCTCCATATCTGGCTTCAGTTGGTTTGATTTGCCTATATATGAAACATATGGGTCCTTCTACAGGTTTATCATTTATGATCTGAACTTGGTGAAGTGCAGCACCTAGCCCATCTCCTGATGCATCAATATAAAGCTTAAAGGGCAGCTTAAAGTCTGGCATCAGTAAGAGTGGAGCAGTGGTCAAGGCTTGTCTCAAAGATTCAAAGGCTTTTACTCTGTCAACTGTCATTTCAAAGACTGTGTCTTTGTCACATAGCTTATAAAGAGGTCTTGCTATGGATGCAAAATCTTTAATGTGTTGCCTGTAATAACCTGCAAAACCCAAAAATGATTGAATTTCTTTTTTGTTTTGAGGCATGGGTTTAAGCAGTACTGCTGCAACTTTGTTTTTGTCAATTCCAAGGGACAAACCAGATACAACATGTCCTAGTGCTTTAAGTTATTTAAATCCAAAATGACATTTCTTCAAGGAGATTTTCATGATGACTGATTGAATTTTTGTCAATACTCTGGACAATCTGTACATGTGCTCTTCCCAAGTCTTGGAACAGACAATAATGTCATCAATGTAAATGATTAGCCATCCATCTGAGAGTTCTTCAGGGAAGATTTCATTCATCATTCTTTGGAAGTGTGAAGGTGCATTTTTGATACCAAAGGGCATCCTTAAGTATTCATACACTCCACAATGGACAATAATTCTCAAGTACTTTCTTGCTCTTGGTGTCACCACATTTTGATGGAATCCTTTAAGGGCATCCATAGTGGTTATGTACACTGCTTGAGATATTTGAGTAAGGGCAATTTGGATTTTTGGTATTGGGTATCTGTCTGGAACAGTGTAAGTGTTCAGAGCTCTAAAGTCCCCAACCATTCTGGATTTTCCATTATGCCATGCCACTATGACTGGTGTAGTTATTTCTACTTCTTCATTGTGGCCTACTTTTCTTATCACACCAAGGTCCAGAAGTTCTTTGATATGAATTTCTAGAGCTTCTCTTGTTTTTGGACTTGCTGGATAAGCAGGTCTTCTTAAGAGTGGTGGATAAGGTCTCTCAATGTTAAGAATGATGTCAACTTCATGACCAATAATTGCTCCTAGAGGTTCTTTGTCTGTAGCAAATGCTCCTCTGTGGTCATATAAAAGGGAAGAAAGTTCATTTTCTTGTTTATCAGTCAGATGAAGGCTTATTTCAGCCTCATTTAACTGTTCAGACTTGAATTTTTCTAACTGTAAGCTGACTGGTGATACTTTGTTTACTGTAATTTGTCTTTTAGATGGTAAAAAGGCAAATTTTTGGCGCTTATTGTCTCCAATTGTAAAGTATCTGTCTTTGTTATTATGTAAATCTATCCCATACATGATTAAATAGTCATTTCCCAATATAAAATGGGTACTAGAGCAATTTTCCATAACAACAAATTCAACTGTGATCCTTAAATTCCCATTTATGTGTGGGAATATGACATTGGTCTCAAAGATCCCTAATGCTTTCATTGGGTTACTTGCACTGTTGAATTTTATACCATCAATTGGTAACAATTGGTCTTCAAAATTTGGTACACAAGTCTTAAGAAAAGATTTTCCAACACAAGAGCAGAAGGCTCCTGGGTCAAGCAAAAGTTTGGTGGGCTTGTTGTCAATCACCACTTCTGTTATACAGGAATTACCAGCTGTATAACCTTTTCCTCTGTTTGGTTTTGTTTTCATAAGTTGTGCATCTTGAACTTTTGATAAATCAACTTGACCATTGCTCAATTGTGGCAAGTGGGAATAAGATTCCATGATGTCAAAAGTGGCATTGATATTTTCTATATCTTTTGAAGATTCAGAAAATATGGATGACTTATCATCTGAATTGTTTTCAATTATGTCTTCTTTTTCAACATCTGGTTCCTTTTCAATGTCAATTTCACTGATTTTCCCCCTTTTTGGACATGTATTGGATAAATGGGTGGTGCTTTGGCAAATATGGCACTTTCTGACTGTGTCTGCAGATTTATATTTAATATTACTAGAATTTTCTTTGGGGCTTTTGTCCACAGAATCTTTCCAAGGTGTATTAAACCTTGTTTTAAGATTCACCCTACTAGAACCAATTTTGGTTCTGGTGGTTACTTCCTCTAGTATATTGATAATATCTTCTGCTGAAGATTGTTAAGTAGTCCTGCTTTTGACAGCATGCTCTAAGTCACCTCCACATTGTCTCAGAATTTTCCTATGGATCATAAATTCTGACATGTCAGGATATAATGCTGTTAGTCTATCCTTTTGTTGGCAAAACCATGGTAAAGCTTTGTCTTTATCAGCATTAAATTTGGCAGATTCAAAGGCTGTTTCAATCTTAAACCTCCAAGCATCATTTGCCCATTTGTTGATGGTTTGGGTTTTCCACCAAGTCCAACTCTGGTGTCCATGTGCTTGTCTTATTTTGATGTACCATCTGTGAGCTGATCTGGTAAACAAGGTGTTAAACCTGGCTGTTACCAATCTGTCTGGTAATTCAAAATCCTCTTTGATCATGTCAATAACTCTAATGAATTCCATATGGTCATACTCTCCTTCACCACTGAAGTGAGGCCATTCTTTAAGTTTCGGAACTTCTTTCAAGAGTGCTTGGCCCATTGATGGTTCTAAGTTATGAAAAGAAGTGGATAATTCATTTTTTAATTGTGAATTATCAGAATCCAATACTTGTGGACTTGAAATTCTTGTGCCCTCATTTTGATTTAAAGGTGTGGACATTCTTGGTAAGGTGTTCAGTATTTGTTCAATGTCATTCATTTTACTGCTGCTACACCTTTGGGAATTTCTGTATTCATGTTGGAAGCTTTGTATTAAATTTATTACTTCAATTTTATACATGTCTTCCTTATGTGTCAGTTCTTGCCATAACTCTGTTTGTCTTGTATTATCAGCAGTGACTTGATTCAATTTCATTGATAATTTTGATACTTCTTCTTGTGAAGCATCAAAACACTTTTTCAAGGCAATGGTATATGTCTTTACTTCAGTAAATGAATTTGAAATGTCATCAAGGACTTTTTTGTTATCTGTTTTGATAATATTTATGGCTTGTTTAATTCTTGTTTCAATTATGTCATCAATATTGAATTTAGAATATTTATCTGTTAATTCTTTAATAATGGCAGATTGTTCATTTATTTTATTGTTAGAAGAATTATCATTATTGGAATTTTTAATTGTTCTTAAAACTTTTTCAAAACACATAAGTGTTTCATTAATTTGGCACAGACTCAGGTTGTTTGTTTTAATGTTGTTACAAATGGTTTCATTTTTATCAGAGAGATGTTTTTTCACGTCATTTATAGCATTATACAACTATGGGATGGAATCAAATATGTCAGAAATCATTTCTGGAACCTTAATCTGGCTTCCTCCTTCTTCTGTAATTCCATCATGGTTCTGGCCATCTGAAATACATTTTCCATGGCATCCTGCTGAATCTTTGGGATTCTGTAGCCCTGACTGTAAGGTTTTGGGGCTGGTGCCTTCCCTTTGCCCTTGTTTGGAGTTTGTGGCTGCTTTTTCACGTTGGAATTGCTGCTGCTGGCCACTGGGGCTGTTTTTGGCACTGGTTTGGGTGGTGGAGGGTATTTTTTCCTCCATTCTAGTGTCAAAAGCATAATGTTTTTCTTCTCCATCAATGGATGCCATCCATTGAGCAATTTGCAAGTGTTGGGATGGCCCAAGAATTTTCTTACTGTCAGGTAAGAATTCATGCAATTCTTCCACAGGTCTGCAAGGATCTGGTACTCCTTGAATTGAAGTGCATTGTTGTATGCACTGTGGCTGGCTTTGTATATGTCCACAGAGGCTTGTTGTGGCGGTTTCAGCTCTTTTTGAAGGTAAAATAGTATTATCAGCTTCAGAATGACCCAATTTAGTTGTTTGGAAGTCATCAACTGACCCTTTTCCTTCTGTACCTGATTGGCCTCTGCCATAATCACTTCTATTACCTTTTTGGGAGCTGCTTGAGGTGTTGTAACTGGCTCCTGACCTGGTTGAAGGCATAATTATGGTTAAAAAGGATTAAAATAGTATTTTTACGTCAAAAACTTACTATTGGCCAAATTTTTAGCTTTCTGAAGTGTATTACTTATATCCAAGTTAATTAATTCAGAAGATATTGGTTCAGGTTGATTATTTTGAGTCACAATAACAGTACTATTATGATCAGAATTAACAGTACTGGCAGGGATAATGCTGGTTACTGTAGAGGCTGTTTCAATGTTTTCTTGTCTTACCACGTTGTCAGACACTAAAATTAATGAAAAAGCCAATTAATTAAGTAAAAAAAGGATATTTCAAAAAAAGAAATAAAAATTTAAGCCTCACTTATAATATGAAAAAATTATTTTTTATGGGTTTTTTTGAATTATAAGTATTTTTTTATGTGTTTTTAAATTTTTCAATATAAGAAAAAAGATTTAAAAAGAGTAAAAAAAATATGTCACAGGTAAAATATCACGGCTGGGCCCCCAAATGTAAGGTGTGGATATGAAACTTTGATTAAAAGTCAAGTACTTTTCCTGTCCTCAAAATTTGTATAAGGTAAAATTCAATTAAAAATAGTATGAAATATTATTTTTAAGAGAAAACACGCCAATTTTATTGTTTATAACTTTATTAGTATAAAACAATAATATTATAAAAATTTATTGTTTTACCAACAATAAAGATTTATCCAAAAAATACTCTACAAGAGATATTTTAAGGCTACAAAAGAAATTTCTTCAAGAGCAATTTCAATTGGAATTAATTGAGAAAAGAACTGCAAGCAATTAATTAAAGAACAAAGTCTTCAAAAAGAATATTAAAGAGAAAACACGCCCAAAAGTGACCAGAGTGAATTTGGAAACAAAGTGACAAAGTTTACAGTGATGAAAGATGCTTTAATTCACTTTTGGGGTGGTTCAGGGGTAAAAATGATTATAAGAGTTACAAACAATGATTATAATGATTTTTTCACGTGGTTAAAAGGATTAAAATGATTTTAAAATGGTGGTTGGAATCTTTTATTGATTGGTTTAACAGTGTTTAAACTAATTAATAAAAGGAAAAGATTCTAACATGAAGAGAAAAGTGGGGCAAAGAAGACATTCTTTTATAGCCATCAATTCTCTTACTCCAAAAGTAAAATTTACTCTTGTCAGTCGTGAAAAACAGTCTGACAACAGAAAAGCCAATTATGGCATCATTGAACCCTGGTTTAGACCAAAAAAGGGCTGGTTTAAGCCATTTTTAGCCATTTTAGCCATTTTAGACCCTTAAATCAGCCATTACTATAGCAATACCAGGCCTAGAGCCTTCAAAACACGTCAGAATGTGTGTCAGAGGCGTAGAAACCAGTTAAAACTGTTTTTACTATGATTGTTTTATCTTAAGGGTAGTTTTACCCTCTTGGCAACAGCTAAAACTACCCCAGTTGGTATCAAAACCTCATCATCAATTGAGTTCACAGACCCTGTAACTCAATTCCAGGCCAAAAGTGATGAACTTTTGCATGAATTTTGACATCCCACACCTGTCAGCAAGGAATTTGGGGGTCTAGCTCCCCCTTAGAGCTGGAGTTCCTTTTCCCCCCCAAATTTAATCTTTCCAATTTATTTTTCCTTTAATTCCTCATCATGTATTATACTTATAATTTACATATGTAATTCAATTCAATTGTACAGTACAATACAGTAATAATTGATACCTCATATGTAAATCAAAGTTCACTTATGTAATACATGCGCACATTTTGACATTTCAATTGAATTCAATTGAAAATACTTTAATTCCTCATAACTTCTAAACTAAACACAACACCTCAATTTTAACACAAAATTTGATGGTTAACACCACATGTGGTGTGAATTAAATTAAAGTTTTGAGGATTTTCAACTTTTGTATTGAAAATACTAAAAACTTAATTTAAGCTTATTTAGAGTTGAGTTACAAGAATTTCACTCAAAGGTGACCCCACCTGATTTTTCATGAGGAATCCAATGGTGAAATAATTTTCATGTGTTTATTTATTGGATAAAAAGTTATAATAATTTTTATTTAACTTTTTTCCAAATTTATTTATTTTTTCACAATTTTGTTAAAATTTCATTTTTACTTAATTTTTTCAAGTATAAATGTAATTTTATACTTACAAAATTTTATGTATTTTTATTTTTAAATTGTAATTAATTTTTTATTTTTAATATAATTTTATATTTATATTTTGATTTTTATTTTAATAATGTAAATAAATTTATTTTATTTATATTGATATGTTATTTTTGTATTTGTGGTCTTTTGGGTATATGAAATTACCTCTAAGGCTCACAATTTGAAATAAGGCTTTGGTATGTTTTGTGCTGGTGCATAGGGAACATGCCTTTGTGAAAAGGGTGGTAAGCTATCTTTTGGGTACCTTGTTTGATTTTCCTGCTTGATTACCTGACCTGTTTTACTTTGAGGTAGTACTGCTTCTGTTAATTCCTTAATTTGCTGAATGAAATCCTTCATTTCCTTTTTTTCTTCTTGATCCTGGCTTCTGTGTCTTTTTTGTTCTTTAATTTTCTTATTAAGATCCTTCAATTGATTCAAGGCATTTTCCATTGTTTCATCTTCAAATTTAACTTTCTTTTCTTGTGCCTTATCTAAATAATCATAGTTGAGTTCATCCTGAGAAATTTTATCTTCTACTCTATCCCTTGATATGATCACAGTTTCTAGTTCTTGCTCTATATAGCTCTTCAACACTTTCATTTCTGGTACAATATATCCACCATCCCTTGCTTGGATCATGAACTTATCTCTTCTCATCTCCTTAATTATGGAAGTCCTAATTTCAGGTGAAAGACTTGCATAGAGCTCTTCATTGTGCTCAACTTCCCTTCTAATATATCCATATTTGTACAGATAATTTGTGATCTTTTCATATTCTCCAATAAATCTCTTGTATTCAGCTAAGTTTTCAATTCCTCCTTCTCTTTTGGTATTAGTGAAAAGCTTCTCCAAAGATTCTGGTCTATATCTTCTGTCTGGCTCTACTCTTCCCCATTCTGTAGTAAGTTCTTCTTTGAGTTTTGTCCAGTTCTTCTCTTCATAACCTTGCATTGCTTCAATTTTCTCCTTAACTTCTTCAGATGCTGACATAAAAATAACTTGTCTTGCTATATCTTCTCCACTAGCTCCTTCAATTTCAGCTGCTGCTTCCACTCTTTTTATGAATTTTTCTACTTCATTACCATCAAAAACAAGATTAAAATCTTTAGCTCTTATCTTAACAATAGGAGATGTTACCTTAGGAATTTCCTTTTGTAATGGACTTGGATGGTTTGGTGTAGTTAAAAATACTTTCTTTGGGAGACTTTGAGTTCTTGGTTCTGTTACTGGAGTAGAGGTTGCTCGAGGACCAGGTGTAGGTGATATTGGTGAGTCTTCAGGCCTAACATGCCTTGGTAATGTTTGTTCACTTGGACTGGCTCCAGGTGTGTAAGATGTTTGTTCCCTTCTTTTTCCTTTCTTTTTACTTTGTGTTAATAATAAATCTTGCATTTTCTTCATAAGACTTTGGATCTGTACTGTTTGATCTTCCTCTTCACTTTCTTCTGCATACTGTCCTTCTACAGTATCTTCAGGTAATGGTGGTAAGTCAGATGTTGATTGTTGATTCATTTCTACTTGATAAACTGATCCTTTAAATTCTTTTTTACTTGTCTTGTTTTTTCTTGCTTCTTGAATTAACTTGAAGAAAAATTTCCTTAATTCTTCCTTTTCCTTCTGTTCTGTTCTTGGTGTTGCAATGAGTAAATCAATATCCTTGGGTGTTTGATTTTCTGGTGTGCCTTCTTTTACTGGATAATAAAAATGGTATGATTGATTTGAGGATTGTGATGGTGATGATGATTTGGAATGGGATTTGTTTCCAGATTCCAGATTTTATGAGAGTGTTGATTGTTAATTCTTGATAATGATAATTATTTTTGTGAGTTATGTTGATTTGGGTTTCTTCTTTTATTGATGATTGACTGATTATTGAAAGTTGAAGTTGAAATAGCCACTGTTGGGACACCAGATGTGGAACTCCTTTTAATGTGGGATTGGATAAGTCAGTCTTTGAGGGGGAAATCACAGGTAAACAGTTTTGAATTGCTGAAATAATCCTGTAACCAAGGGTGCTAATGGTGTTTTAGCTGCCCCTCTGAATATACTAAACAATCTCCCTACAGAGCTCACAAATCAATATTTAAGATTGTGGCTTTACAACTAGAGAAGACTTTTTAGCAGTCTCTATCAGACCTATTCAATAACCAGATAAGTAACTTATAAGTTAAAACAGTATAAAATATAATTTTCAAATAATAATATAAGAGGTTGATTTAATATAATAGTAATAATATATATTTTAAGGGGTAAGTTCAATTTAATGTTATATATGTTATAATACTTAATGGTTTGAGAGGGTAATTGTTAATATAATATAATAATAAGACCTTTAATAATTTATTGGTAAGATATTGTTCAATATAGAGTGGATTTTTGTTAAATATATAAATGATATAATATAATATAAGGGTAGGTTTTTATATATATAATAATATATAGTTGTAAGGTTGGTTTTTTAATATAAAAAATATAATAAGACTATTTTTCCTTTATAATATAAAGGTTATGGGGATAAACTCAATATTATGAGTATTATTGATAGTATTATAATTATAAGACTAATAATTTAAACATAGGGTGGATTAATAATATTAAGTAGACCTTCTGTTAACTACTATTAATTAGAAATCACTATGATTTAAACTTATAAGTCTATAATACTTTAATAAAATAACTAGATTATCCTACTAGTAAGGGATGGATGAATTATTCTCCTTCTTGGTATATAATTCCTATTTAAATAATAATACTAGATTGACCTACTAGTAAGGGATGAATAGTTATTCTCCTTCTTGGTATATAACTAATTGGATTCATGGGGAAAAGAGGAAAAAATGAGGGAGAGAGGACCTTTATTTATATTCTTTGGGCTCTCCATAGAGGCACTCAAAAACAAGGGACTTAGAATTTTTCCACTTCTTTTGGCTGGGATAATTTCTTTATAGTGGTGAGATACCATTTGTTTGGTTTTTTTGCACCAATTTATGTATGATTATGTAATCTGAGATGTTTTTGCTGGTGAGGAATTTTGAGATGGTGTCATTTGATCAAGATATTGCACCATATTTTTGGTATATTGCACCATTTCTGAAGCTTTATTTATATTTTGCTCAAACTTTAATATTATTATGCACAGCCTTCAGGGTATTTAGCTGGTGAGTAATTTTGAGATGGTGTCATTTCTTCCAGGTATTGCACCATTTGTTTGGTTTGTTGCACAATTTTTGGTGGTATGAGATGATTTTGTACAGTTATTGCACCATAGGTCTGTGCATTGTTTGAACTTGTGAGCCTTTGAGATATGACCACATATCCAATAAGGTCACAAAAAAGATCAATAATAACTATACCTTTAATATAATTATATTAAAATTAATTAGAATAATTATACACTAAAAATAATTACTCAAATATACAAAAAATACCATAAATTGGTACTAAAATTGGTTTAACTTAAAAACCAATGAATGAACATGTGAAATAAATTATACCATTGGATTCCCCATGGAAAAATACACATATACCATTTTTATGGCATATCTGTAAAGTCAATATTTAAGGAATTATAAGGTATAATACCTTATAAAAACCATAAAAACTTATTTATCTCAGAAAGTAATGAAACAACATGTGAAATAAATTGTACCAGTGGATTCCCCACAAAAATCCACATATAAAGCAATTAATAAGCTAATTTCCAATGTTAATACTTAAGGAATTATCCTGAATATATGCACTTTTTTGGTCAACGCATATATTCAGTGATCATAGCTAATATCTTCTAAAATATACATGATAGAATGATGAACCAAAAATAAAGTCACCACGTAATTACTGTAAGAACACAGATATGAACTTTATTTTACAAGTTATAAACAAGGTTAAAACCTATGATGAAATATTGATAAAAATCAACAGAGCTGTTGACCACTTTGTTGTGAAAGTGCTCCAAACTTAAAAAAAAGTACACAGTTGGATTCTACTAGTTCATTCGTGAAGAATGATGTAATTTTTATTATTAAATTCAGGGTATAACCCCCTGAAATCAAGGTTTGAAGTTTAAAATATTGAATTTCAACAGAAAAGATGAGTTACAAGAAAAATCATCAAAATTAGAGTTTTGATGATGTAATGAAACGCTCTTGGCAGTATAATATGGTTATGTCAGGCTATCAGAATTCACTCTCTGAATTTCTGTAGCGTGAAAACCTTAAAAGTTATTGAGGATCAAAGTTTGAGCTTAAATTGAGCTGTTATGATCACACACTGTAACCTTAAATTAAGTTTAACAGTCTTAATAGTAATAAAATTGGTGAATAATATTAGTTTATGATTAAAACTAATAAAATCCACGAAATTTGGGGTTCTGCCAAGCCTCTGATATCATCACACTTAGAGTTATAGTGATAACTCTAAATAATGGTGCAATAATGATGTAATATGGTTTGATCATGATGTAATCACCCTCAAACCTTAAAATATTGATCAATTCCAGTGGATATGATCAGTACACGTCTACTAGAAGCCTGTTGGACTCTGGGAGGGAGGTATTTACTATAAATAGAGCTCTTTTTACTCTGTTTTCCCCTCAGACGCATCAAAAACATTAAATCAATTAAATCAAAGGTAATTTCTTTATTCTTTATATATAAAACTGTTATATTATTAAAGACCAAAGACCACCTTGCTATAATCATCTATTTTGACGTGATTAAATCATTTATTTAATTGTTTTTGTTAAAAATCTCTCTAAAACTCATTTCCACGTAAAAATCCAGAATAATTTGTAATTTTCTTTATTTTTATTGTAAATACAATTTGAAAAGGTTGTATTTATATTTTTTGGCGTAAAATACTTCAAAATTATTATATTAAGTGTTAAAAGTAGGTTATTTTCTCTTATTATAATAATTTCTCTATTATTACTCTTTTAATAATTCTTTAATTAATATAAATAGTATTTATATTAATTCATAACTTTAATATTAGTAATATTATTGTTATTAATTGTTTTTTATTTATAAAAACAATTTTTTACGCCTTTATTATTTGTTGGTAACAATAATAAAGAGCTTTATAATATATTAATTATTTTATATTAATATATTATTTATAATATTATAATTTCATATAATATTAATTATATTATTATATTTATTTAATAATATAATATTTTTACACCATAATAATAATATTTCTTTATTATTATTATTATTTCAATCTTATTTATTTCAATTATAAGGACATTCAGAGTACAATAAGTAATAAATTAGTAATTTTTACTTATTGTTTCATAGTCAAACCTTACAGAACTGTAGGTGGAGAATGCTGTGTATTGTGGGGATTCTATTTGTCCTGTATGAGTTTCTTCTTTTCTTTATCAAACTTAATTCTGCTTTTAATTTATATTTACTGGCTTATCAGGTGGCTGTGCTTGTGTTTCCACAGATATGCTGTGTAATTTAAGGTTTTTGATGGATTTTCCTTGCATAAATTGATTGCTTTCTCTTTCTTTCTGTCTTGTGACTGTTGATTAATAAAGTTTTAATTTATTCCTTATTGAACTGTCCTCAGTTCAATAACTGCATTGCTGAGTAATCCAATGGTTGAGCAGAGCTTGGGTAACTTGAGTGTTACACTACCCCTTTCACTGGTAACTTTAACATTCTTGCTAGTTTGTCTTTTTCTTTTCCTTATTTTATTGTTATTCTTGTAACCAAATGGTCCATTCTTCCAGGATTTGATTATGGGATTATACATTTTGATGAATTTAAATCCATTTTATTGCTGAATTCCTCTATTATAGTTGATTAATTATTGATTTTTCTTTGTTATTTCTTCAGTTGATAGCCTTATAAGTGAAATTTCACTTGAAACTGGGCCATTAAGGTATGGAATACCACACCACAAGGCCATGTTATGGATAATCCATATCAACCAGATGACATCAAACCAGATGCCATGTTGATGAATAAGGCATGATCTCCATCAGAATACCAGGATGGAGATGGAATGTCTTATTCAGGGAAGGAAGCCTTGAAACAGCTTCCTGAGGCCTCAGGCTGGCCCAAATTCTCTGGATCAGGAGAATATGATCATATAGAGCTCATGGAATATATTGATGGACTCTTCATTGATGTACCAACCATACCAGATTACTGGATTAATGATAGACTAAGTACAGCATTTAAAGGTCATGCTAGTATATGGTACACAGAAATGAAAAAAATCTATGGCAGAAGAAACAGGCCATGGTGGAAGAGTCAAATAATCCAAAAGTACAGTAATGGTACTTGTATATGGCAAAAGACCATGTCATTTGAAAATGACAAATACTCTGTGGAAAAAGATCCATATGAGTGGTGTCTTAGACAGTCTAAAAGACTTAAAGCCATTGATCCTCAGATGAACATCCAAATGAGGAATCACAAACTTTTGACACAACTGCCAGAAGAACTAGAGCATGCAGTAAAATTCAGATGCAACCAAAATTGCACTCTAAATGACATTGCTAATACCTTAAAAGACATAAGGAAAATAACTAATATGAGGAAATTCAGCCTATATAGAAGCAACAGTTTCAAAGAGAAACAACCTCTCAGGGTGGAGCTTAAAGACAAACCCAGATAAAGATTGGCAGAAGTGGCAAAGAAGAAGAATTCTTGTCACAATTGTGGTTCAACAGAGCACTATGCCAACAACTGTCCAAAGGCAAAGAAGAAAGTCTAGCCATTGAGAAATTCCCAGAGGAGGATTCCCCAATAAAGGATTCTGAATCAGACTCCATGGGTGATGCCATCAGAGAGCCATCTGAAGATGACCAAGACCCAAGAGAAGAGTTTTTGGTGGAATACCAAGAGGAAACCCCACTAGAAATTCAGCACATACAGTTCGAAGCAGGCATGCCACAGGTTACTGCCCACAAAAACCTGTGGACACACACAAGATGCACAAACATTCCTGGTTAAACCAACCAAAGGAATGATATATATACATGGAACAGCCACAAAGATGACTGTCTGTATTGAAAGTGCTTAACATCCATTGATCATTGATAGTGGGACACACTGATCCATAGTGCCCAGATATTATCTGGATAACCACTTCCCAAATTGGGAGAAACAGCTCTTGCCAACCAAAGCAAAACACTTCAAGAGTGCATCAGGGAAGATTACTTCCATTGGTACAATTATTAAAGAAATAATTATACCTCATAGGAAGGGTAATATCAGACTCAACCCAGAGTTTTTAGTGCTTGATCATGCCCACATCCAAGGGTTCTTACTGGGAACAGATTACCAGAGGATGTATGGCATATACATTTAAAATAGTAAACACAGGCACATTACCATTGGTACTAAAAAGGAAAAGAAATTCTCACTTGACATATACCACATCTCTACCCAAGACCCACTGGAGGAGCTACTGAATGAATTCAGAGAGGGACAGTTTAGCACTACCCTCACCATTCAAAAAAAACTAAGTTTACTGAAGATGCTGAAGAACAACAGACCAGCATTTGCCATTGGTGAAGAACCACTAGGCAAGATCAAAGGCCATGATATGGAACTATTTCTGGATGTGGAAAGACCTTATCCACCCATGCTGAGGAGACCTCCTTATCCAGAAAGTCTGGAAACCAGGAAAGAAATTGAAAAACACATTGATGAACTCCTGGACATGGATGTTATCAGAATGAATGGACATAATGAAATAGTAGAAATTACCACTCTTGTCCTAATCACCTGGAATGATGGCAAGTGTAGACTGTGTGGAGACTTCAGAGCCCTGAACAACTACACAAAAGCAGACAGGTATCCTATGCCCAGGATACCTAATTTGTTGGATAAACTGGCAAAATCCAAATACATAACCAAAATAGATTGTATAAAAGGTTTCCACTAAAATGGAGTTAAGCCAAAATCCATGAAATTACACAGAATAATATGCCATATGGGCATATATGAGTACACCAGAATGCCATTTGGCATCAAAAATGCACCAGCCCAATTCCAGAGGATGTTGGACACAATATTTCAGGAAGAAATATTGGAAGGCTGGATGGTGCAATATATTGATGATATCATTATATACTCAGAGACATGGTAAGACAATGTACAATACATAGACAGAGTTCTAAGTAAATGTACACCCATCAATATGAAAATCTCACTGAAAAAGTGAAATTTTGGCCAACAAGAGCTATTAGCTCTAGGACATAAAGTCTCATGTGTTAGTCTGGCAATTGACCAGAATAAGGTAGCAGCAGTACTGCAAAAGCCAGTTCCAAAGAGCATCAAAAAGATGCCATCTTTCCGTGGGTTTGCTAGCTACTATAGAAGCCGCATCAAGAATTTTGCCCACATAACTAGTAGTTTATACAAGTTATGTTCAAAATATGTAGTTTTTGAAATTACCAAGGAAAGGGGGGATGCATATGAGAGGATCAAACATGAACTCACAAATGCACCTGTGCTCATCTTACCTAACTTTGAACTACCATTCAAGTTATACATAGATTCAGCATGTGGCCAAGGCTTAGGAGCAGCCCTTCACCAAAGACAAATTGTGGATGATGAACCAAGAGAGGGAGTAATATGTTAAATCTCTAGGCAACTGAAAGATTCAGAAGCCAGGTATGGGGCCACCCAGACTGAATGTCTATGCTTAGTCTGGGCTCTTGAAAAACTCCATTATTACTTGGAGGGTGCAGTTATAAAAGTCTACACAGACTGCACAGCCTTGAAGTCTTTACTAAACATGAAGATTACAAATAGACACATGCTGAGGTGGCAAATAGCCATCCAGGAGTATAGAGGGAACATGACCATCATATACAAGGAAAGTAAAAGCCATACCAATGCTGATGGCCACTGGATAATGTGAAAAGCAATCCAGATTATGAACCTGAAGTTTCAGCCAAGATCCCTATCCATTTCATGGAGATAGATAGGAAGAAAAACTTCAGATTTTCTGAATGGGCACCAAAAGCGGTACCCTTGACAGTGAAAACACTGATTCAGAAGTAATAGATACTCCCATAATGGGACTAAGTTTCTTAGGGCTGCACAATGAATTTTTTAGTGCAGTGCTGAAGTTGTATGCCAAACATAAGCAATGTGGCATATTACTACAACTCCTTCAACAAAATTAAAGGAGTCCAGAACTGGAATCTCAGCTGGAAGAACCCTGGTTGAGGGCTTATAAGGATAACAAGTTCTTCCTTATACATGGCCTGCTGTACCACAGAGAAAAGCACACAAGTGCACCCACATTGGTAAACAGAGACCACTTCTCTCTGATCCTGCAGGCATGCCATGACTGCCCCTATATGGGACACATGAGTAAGGAAAGGATTAAAGAAAGGGTAGAAAGCACAGCTTGGTGGCCCAAGTGGAAACAAGAGTTGAGTGAATACATCAACACTTGTGAAAGATGCCAGAAGGCAAATAGGAAACATTGGAAAAAGTATGGGTTACTTCAACACATAGAGGAACCCAAGCACCCATGAGAAACCATCAATATGGACTGGGTCACAGGAATTGTCCCAGGTGGAATATAAAACTAAAATTCCTGCTTAATAGTGGTTGATAGGTTCAGCAAGAGTATGAGGTGTCTACCATGCCATAAAGAGGACACAGCCATGGATGCTGCTCTGTTATTCTGGAAAACCATCATATCTAACTGTGGAGTCCCTAAGATCATTATTAGTGATAGGGACCCAAAATTCACATCTGAATTTCGGACCAACTTGTATGACATTCTTGGCACCAAGCTTGCATTTTCCACAGCTTACCATCCACAAACAGATGGCCTAGCTGAGAGGATGATCTAGACAATGGAGGACATCCTTAGAAGGTTCTGTGCCTATGGCATGGAATACAAGGACCATGAGGGATACACCCATGACTGGGTTACCCTACTACCAGCTGTCCAACTGGCTTATAATACAAGTCAGCACTCTACCACAGGAAAAACATCTGCACTAGTAGAGAAAGGGTGGAATCCCCTTTACCTGTGAATCATTTGAGGAAGAATCTTCTGACCATCCACCCCACAGCCAAAGACTTCCCTGATATGTGGAACAGGGCTTGTGACACAGCTGTCAGATGCGTAGCTGAGGCAAAAGAATATGTCAGGCTGAGTCTATGATAAAGGTGTATATGAGTATTTACAAGCTTTAACTATGACTGTGACACGGTAAGAATGATTTTAAAAGATGATAAGATGGAAAATAAATGATTTAATTTAAGATTTAAAGGGCTTTACTATAGAGATATAGTGGTGGTGAGCGCTGTTGAAAGCCCTGGGTGCAGCTTTACCTGTTGGATTACAATAATAAAGACTACAATACTTTAAATTAAGAGTATACCTGATTATTTAACCAAGAGTAAAACTGTTTTTGACAGTTTACTACGTAGGTTATTCAAGAGCAGGATGAGGAAAGGGTTTTGGCAGTGAAAAGCCCTCCTTTTATCCTGAAATTGAGGTGAAAAAGGTTGTTAGACCTTTTCACGTAGAGGAAGTGAAGATTTTTCACTGCTCATGACAGGCTTGTGGTTTGCAAACAGCCTGTATACCCTGTATTGGGCTCAGATGTGGTTTTGAAACCACATCTGGGCAGTTTTCACCAATACAGGGTGAAAATTTTCATCTGGGGACCTCACAGCCTGATTCTGACGTGTATGACGCGTAGAATGCTGTACAGAAAGTGTATGGGACCCCAGTATTGACTGACATATGAGGCATTGAAGTAAAAACATGCTTCTTCGTCTATTTGACACCTCATATTCATGGTTATGGGATATTATCCCATGGTAAGGCTGTATATGACAGCAGGTGGGATTTTGACCTTAAAATGGTCATAACTCTGTCAGTTTTTGAGATATCAAGCTCAAAGTTGGTTCATTGAATAGCCCTGTATGAGCTCTACACAATGGTACCCAACTTGAGATGGTTATCATTAAATATGACAAAGTTATCCCATGTACAAGTATTTTTGTACATTGGCGTGGTCTGGTCAAAAACTGTATTAAGCTTGTTTGGCCAATAACTTCTGTTATAGTTGAGCTATGAGGAAATGGATGGCACCATCAGATAGCCTTGATTGTGCTCTTTCCAAAAATACCCCACTTTAAGTATCTCACACTAAAACTGTAAAAGTTAGATGAGAGGTGAATGTTTTGTTCACCCTTGTTTGGTCTGAATTTGACCATAACTCCAGTAATACTGGTGCTAGCTCAGTTTGGCTTTGTTGACTTAAAAGAAGCCTCTTCTTGCTGTTTTTTCATCATCATCTTATCAATTTATTAAATCTTTATTACCAACAAGTAAGTATTAGTTCAACTATTCTTAAAGTGTTTTAATTCTTTCAGAATCAATCAGAAAGACGTGAAATCATAGAATCCAACTATATATTGTTGTAATACTGTTATAAATCCTTTTGATCCCTTAAATCCACAATTCCACGTCAAATTTCTCTACTTTTATTATCAATAAGTTCTTTGGAGTATTAGTGAGTCATTTATCTTTAATTCTTAAAGTTTTTCTCTAGTAATAGTTTTCTTCAAGAATTATCTTTATAATTATTCTTGCAAAAGATAATTATATATTAAAATAATTTTATTATTTTAATAAAGAAGTTTTTATTATTAAATTCTTCTTGTAATTGATTCTTGTAGACAATTACTTGCTCACTGTTAAAATCACTAGTAGTGCTTAACACGTGAAAGAAATAATTTTTAATTATTTAATTGTGGTTATAATAATATTTCATTATTATATTTCATAAGAACAGACATAGTACTGTTGATTAATAGTAATATTATCATCAGTTTCATAGTCACATCTTACATTTGGGGGCCTGGCCGTGTTTTTTGAACCTTGTACCCTTAATTAATATATTTTTAAGCTCTAAAATATATTAATTTAATTAATTTTTTTTCTTTCAATTTGGAGTTAAAATATTTTTATTTTTGAAATTGTTTTAAAATCTTTTTCATTGAGGAATTTGGTTTAATTTTATATTGTTTTTACACGTGGCTTTTTCACATCCAAAAACTTATAAAATTATTCTTTGAGTTACTCTGAATTAATTTTCATTCAAAATCTTAAAATTTAATTTTTTTTCTTTAAAAAGAATAATTTTTTTAATATTAAAAAATATAAAACTTATAAAAAATCTTTAAAAAATATTTTAAAAAGTATAAAAAATAATTTTTTCTCTTTTATAATTTCTTTTAGTGTCTTTAATCAAATACTGTGCAGCTGGCAACAGACTCAGTAAAAGATATATCACTAGTCCAGAATCTTCAGAAGCAGAATCTGAAGACAGTATTGAGGTGCAGATTGCTAAAAGAGGCACCTTATTCAACTCAGAAAAAGCTAAATTACCACCAAAAGGTGTGTATTTTACCTTATATTTTCACCTTTTATCTTTAAATTGACGTGAAAATGGTGCATACCAGAAATGGAAGCAACTATTCAGTCCAACCAGATGGATGTGGACAAGGAAGAGGCAAGACCAAATCCAGAAGTGCCAAATCTTCCACAAGAAAGGCACATCTGGAGGATGCCAGAGTTGCCCCCCATTCCCCAAGGTCTGTACCAACAGATTTTGACGTGAATTCTGAGCCTGAACTAATTTATGATAATATTTCCAGGGCTGAACCATTTTCAAGTGGCAGCAATAGAAATATATCAGAGCCAGTACAAAAATTGGTTCAGAGCAGCCAAAGAAGAGGAGTGGGAAATCTGCCCAAGCCTTTGGCAGGGGGCCATGAACTCCTACTTACACATCAAGAGCTTTCTGGGTCAGGAGAAGACCATAGAACTCCTAGGAGGTTGGAGCCCCCTGTCTTGCAAAGACAAGGTCAAAAAGATAAAGAATTGGTTGAAGAACCAGAGTCTTTTATCCATAGACCAGAAGAAAGAATTGGAAATGACTCCAACTTTGGAGACAGAGGCACCAGTGGCATCTACCAGCTCCAAACCAGCTCCAGAAGCATCCAAGGACAAGCCCAAAGGACCTCAAAAGAAACAGAGAGGTCCCAAGAACCATCAAGGCAAGGGCAAAGGCAAAGCCAATTGGCACAGACCTTACCCACAAGGGTACAGGATCCCCAGATTGGAGCCTTCAGCCGTGGACAGTGTCTTCAATATGGCCAGAACTCTTATGGAATTCACAGCCAAAGAGCAGGAAAGGATGAACAGGACTTTTCCACGCAAATAAATGATGTACATAGAAGTATTAGTGTAGAAATTGGCAAACTTGAGTCAAAGTTAAAGCAAATTACATTAGACATCAATGATTTAAAGAAAAATGATATGTTCACCGACAGAAGATGATGGGCAAGATGATGTAATTTTCAGTGGGGAGGTGGAAATTATATCCAAGGAACAATTTGTCTCCAACATTGCTCAAACAATCCCAAGGCTCGAAAAAATTCAAAATGATAGTAAAATTCCTGATTATGTGCGTCAAAAGATTGCTGAAGCCATGAGCCTGCTCAAAATGGATTTGAACCGTAAGTCCATTAATAATTCAAAACAAAATTGATAAAAATAGCTGCTTACAATATATGGGCAGGTGTGGAGGTGGGAGAATCTCTACCTGAAGGATCTCGAGTCGTAATTGGATTTCCAGGCAAAGGATTAGGAAAAAGACCAAATATACATGCGACCAAAAAAACAAACAAAAAACGCCGTACCTTTGAAGCCGCAAAGGATTCTTGGGATCAAGGTGATGAAATGATCAATGTTGAAGGGGACCATATTGATAATCAACCTCCGCATACTGAACCCCCCCCAATACTCAATGAAACAATCCATGATGAAGCTCCACATACTGAAAGCCCCCCGATACCCAATGAAACAATGCATGATGCAACCCCTGCCGCCTCTCCTCGGAATATTCAAGCCTTTCAAGAAAGGGAAACAATTAAACATGATACAATGGGACGAGATATGACTGATATAATTCCCGACGCTGAGCCCGAAGTGTCATCCGCTGCGAATTTTCAAGGAATATTCTTATCCCGCATGGAAGAGTTTGCAGGCATTTTGAATTATCATTCCAATATTTCTCAACAATCATGGAAAAGGGGGCTTGATAATATCAATAGGATTTACAAAAATAGATGGGACAATTTACCAACAAAGGATGCTCATACATTCCTTCCTGTTGGTATTAAGGTGATCAGTAACCGAGAGCTTAAAATGTCAGCCTGGCTGGAGGACCTTGAGATGGCAGGTGAGTTTTATCTTTGTGCATGATACATGATTATTGGCTGTTGACTGGTGATATAAATTGCAATATACAGGGTTAGATTTTTTTAAGCCAACCAAAACAGAAGCGTTTTTTGATCACAACATTTGGAATCTCAAATTGATGAAGGAATCAGCTAAACCTCCAGATAATCTCCCAAAATCAGAACACTCCTTCTTCAAAATGGTTCAGAGCCTTCTTTACCCCGCCAATCCAGTTAAACATTTTTGGGCAAATGTTATGTTTGAATCCATTAGTTTAGTCTCATATGATGTGATTGCACCCAAACCATATGTTGCACCAACATCAAATTCGACCGATCCTCTTGGACTCGAACGGGGAGCAGTTGAATACCTTGCCTCCTGCTTGAGTAAATTGAAGCAACGTGCAACCCAACTCAGCATTGAAGGTGGCGGGGCTGAAAATGAGATATCCACAAAGCCGCACAAGAACCTGGAGGATCTAATGGATACAGTTATCCATTTGATGATTGCGTACAACATGGTACGTGCACATACAAAGGTCGAAGTTAATGGCATCAAAGGCAAACTCACAAACTCAAAAAAAAATGAGGCCATCAAAGATCTTTTGACGTGTCACAAGAATCTCGGAATAAATCGAATTTGCTATGGTATATTAGCGGCATTCTGTGCGGCGGGGGTTCGTGGTTTGATGGTATGCTCAGATGACTGGAGAACAAGCTCAGTTAAAGGGGCTTTATCACTAATTGACATTTCCGCAAAACTTTCAGAAAGTAAAAATCTAGTGGAGCCAGTGTGGCTACGTACTAATAAGTATATATGTGATTTACTGAATAAAATTTTCTTCTCATCAGAGTCTTTTAACCCCGCTGTACCTCTTAGATTTGAATTTGCACGATGCTTAGTATTAGACTTTGGTGATGCCTGGGTGGCGAAACGCGGGCTTGGTTCAAGTGATGAGGTCTCCTTGACGGTACCCAGGTCAGCTAAACTCACAACCAGGATTGACCCGTTTTAGATTAGCTTTGTACTAGATAGATTGTAATTGAATTTTGCAAAGTTATTTATGAATTTAATAATCATGACTTCCTATCCTACTACTGCCCGGATGCCACATTCTGAGTACCAATAGTAATTGTACGGTGGCATGCCTCCGTACATCATTGCAAAGACTCCGACAAGACGCAAGCTGAGTCAGGCGATGTGCCCGCGAGTAGCACACGCGGGTGCATTGCGGGAAGTCGCGTTTATCACTTCCCGCCAGCCCATAATAGGCCAAATGTTCCTGTGTCTTTCAAGAGGACTAGGATAGCTAGGGATCCGCAGCAGGATGCATATTGCATTTGCGTGTGCTTGCAATATTCCAAATGGTTGGATTGGAAAGTGATTGCATGGGAACATCAATGTGTAAAATTGAATAATGCACTATCCACTGCAATTTTCAGGTTCAGGTATTTGAGATCGTGAATTTGCCAAGGTCAGGCGTGAGCTTTCTTTTTAGCCGCAATTAAAAAAGATTCATCCACCGCAATCCAATTTAGGTGATATTAAGAAATCAGTAATCATTCGGTTTCATTTCATTTTCTGCTGAAAGCATGCCATTCACAAAAAAAGGAAAAGAGCGTAAAAGGGAACTCGAGAGAAAGCGTCGGACTGAGGAAGGAAAGTGTGAGTTACTCGCTTAATCTCAGTGTATATATGCTTCCACATTTATGTGGCACCCTCATTGGGCCCCACGGAAGAACATTGGCTTTAGTCGGTTCAGATTGTGCCAATGTCATGTGGGCTCCAACAGGGAAGTCAAAGGATGTGTGCCGAAGAAAGCTCCTTGGCAGTATCTGATATCTTGTGTGCTTCAACACATAGTGATCCCTCAACCACTCGGGAATAGTAGCAGATCCCAAAAGACAAATGAGCGCAAAACGACCCGAATGAATAGGTTGTTTTCCTCCTCTCGCCCAACAGCACAAATATCAATGCCAGTATCAGCAAATATCACCCCAAGTGAAATTCGGAGGGTTGTTGATGTCAATCAGATCAAACGCATTCACTTTGGGCGTGTGGCAATTTTCTCTTCAACCGGATTACTCATTGCCCTTGTCGAATTCCGACCATTCACAACAATGAGTGAAGTCGAGGTCAATCAATGGGATGAATTATCACAATTCTTATTTCGCAAAAAGAGGTTCACTGACCCTATTGCAACAAATGGAGCATTACTGGAGGGATTTATGTTCGCGATTGGGTGGTGCAAATGCACCACGAAGAATGAACAATTTGGTCTGTATGGAAGTGCTGGCAAAATTGAAAATGCAAAAGATGAATGGCGGGACCGAGGTGCCAATCTTAGCTCGGTGGGTCGCATTCTAGGTCAATCCTTACGATATGTTGGGGATAATTTGTTTGAGAAGATTCAAAATTTCTACAATTCATTGGGGGTTCCGTCTTTTGATCAAGTCAACTATGAAGGCAATATTCCGGCAAATCAGGTTGCATTCGAGTTCGCTTCCGCACTCACTTTCACCATGAATGGATTCAAAAATTCACCTCATCTTGATAAGGATGCATCGCTGTATGCTTCGGGATGGTGTTTTCAAGCTGATAAGCGGACTGGCCAAATTCAAAGAGATGCGTCAAAGCGGTGTACAGGTGGAAAATTGATTTTCCCAAATGAGCATTTTTGGATTGATCTATCCGCATGTCATGGGCTCATTCAGGTAGTGTGGGCCAGTAGTACATTTGTTCATTATACTGATCCAGCACAGGACAACGAAAGCACGACACTAGTGGGTATGTCCGCACAATGCTCAAGCAGGTTTGCAAAAACAATGCGGCAAAAAAGCCATGGCTATTATGAGATTGCCGAGAGAGCGGGCTATCAAATCAGGGATGGTAATACAATCTCATGCCGATTCAAAGAATGAGAAGATTTGCATGTGGGTTGGGTAAGTAATGGTGGGATAAGGCAGAGGACAATATACACCAGGATTGGATGGATTCGAGTGCAGGAGATGGGGTGTCTGACATGAAAAAGGGGTGAAGTGGATTATGTACGGTGGCATGCCATCATACATCTGTCCTGGTTTGTTGCTATTGTCCAGGATGCCAATGCTTCACACGCGAATCCTTATGCTTGTGCAGGTTCTGAGAATGCTAAAAGTTCCTTACACCTATGCGGGGTGCCAGCGCGACACACGCCAATCCTTGGGCCTGTGCAGGCTCCCGAAAATTTACACGCCAATGCTTACGCCTTTACAGGCTTTCGACGATTCACACGCCAATTATTACGCTTGTGAAGCTTCCCCACAATGCTGAAATTTTCTTGGCCTGTGCAGGATCCCAAGAATTCACACGCCAATTCTTACGCCTGTGCAGGCTCCCAACAATTCACACGCCAATCCTTATGCTTGTGAAGGGTCCCAAAAGTGCTAAAATTCCTTATGCCTGTACAGGCTTCCGACGATTCACACGCCAATCCTTACGCTTGGGAAGGTTGCCAACAATGCTGACAAATTCTTACGCCTGTGCAGGCTCCCGAAAATTCACACGCCAATCCTTATGCCTGTGCAGGCTCCCAACAATTCACACGCCAATACTTACGCCTGTGCAGGCTCCCGACAAGTCACACGCCAATCCTTACGCTTGTGAAGGTTCCAGACAATTTAAACAATTCAATACATGAGTAAGATTAATAGCGTGTGACCATAGGAAAGGCCATGTTTCACGAATCTGGACTGGATTGCTCACATACGGGAACCTGCCGCTTTTTTACAGTTAAGAATGGGGATGGCTCTAAACCATGGAAGAAGAAAATATAGGAGAGGATAACGGCAACTATTGGCGCATTTTGAGAAAAAGAGGTTCACGAAAACAAATACTCACTCAAACTCTTGGTGGGGCACTTACAAAAATAATTCTCACGCAATCAGGGTTTTTCTCTAAGGAGGAAATAAGTAATTTTTACGTGAACAAAGAATGTAATAGAATTTGAACATAATAATAATTGATTACAAATAATAATTTATTTAAAAGAGAGTATTAAAAATGATAAAAAGTGGAAATAATGGGATTTTTTTTTAATTTTTTATTTTTCAAGGAATTTGGAGACTATCCCAGTTATGTCCTCCTTTGGATAAGCCTCCAGTGCCTGGGCAAGGAGGCAGTTTAGTTCGTCCCTGAAGTCCCGGTGCATCTCATTTCAATGAGTTGCATCCACGAAAGGAATCATGTGGAGCAAGCGACGATGCTCCAACAAGATTCGGTTGATCGAATCGTGGACGATTGCTCGAGGAATCATTAGGGTCGGTCGCAGGTCGGTGAATTCCTGGCGAGCGTCATCGTGGGAATGAGACGAGCTTGGCACCGGGGGGGAGGAGGCGTTGGGGTTCTCGGGGGCACTGGGGAGGGAACCGGGGTTGGAGTGGAGGGGGGGGAATGGAAGGGGAAGGTGGGCGAGTCGGGTAAGAAGAAGGGGGATGGGGAACTGGGGATCCCACGGGCGTATCGTCGATGATGATTATCGAGCGAGGAGTGGCGGGACGATCTGGAGACGGTTGAAAAAATGGTGAGGAAAAGTTGAGAAGAGTGAAGAAGGAGAAGTGGTGACTTACCAAAAGGTTCCTCCGTGGATTGCGTAGGAGCCACCTCAGGTTCTGGCTCACGAGTAATATCGTCCTCAGGTTGTTGGGACGCTGGACTTGGGCCAGGAATAGGTGGCTCTTCGGTTCGGGAGGGTTCTAAAAAAGGAGGAAGAGTCAGTTCACTCGACTCGAAAGTGAAAGTGAAAATGAAATGAAACTTTGGCTGCTTACCGCGGAATAATTCCTCAGACCATCGGGTGCCACTCGGGCCTGGAGTGGGTTGCCGGGGGGTTTGCTCGCGACGCAAACTAGCAATGGGAGAGTCTTGTCGGGGGGGATTTGGGGGGTTTTGTTCTATGAGAAATGGAAAAAAGTCAATATTATTGCATGAAGATAAATGAGATAAGGAGGAGAAATAAAACTTACTTTGGCGTTTGAATCCCATCGGTGACAAGACATGGTGACGATCAGCCCAAGCTTGAATGTCCTCTCGCCATCACCATCCTTCATCGGCCGGATAATCACTTCGCTCCGGTCGAGGAGTGAAGTGACCATCGGATGGTGGCCTAGGAGGGGGAGTGGACAAATCGATACTGGAGGGGACAGGGCTAATCGTCCGGAATCGTTCCCGTTGGCCTGTTGGGGGCCCGGCGTCTATTCACGCTCGCAAATGGTTTCATCATCGTCGACCACAAAGGAGTCCTCGCGAGGGCGTCTTGGGCGAGAACTCCTCTGGCCTCGTGGTCGGAAGGGGCGGACAACAAACAAACATTTCTTGTGTGCTTGTCGGCAAGCATCACAAGCGTCGTTCGTCGTCGAGGAACGAATGCAGGGGATACCCCGCTTGGTGCATAAAGTGCACAACATCTAAAAACAAAACAAGCGAGGTTAGTAACTGCATACAAAGTAAACAATCAAGAAAGAAAATGAAGGCATACGATGAATTATATAAATTTAAAACGGAAGCAAATTGAAAACGCTCTAGTCGGAAGTTTTTAAAAGTCTGGAAGGGGGTCGTGAAGAAAGAAAAATATTAATATCGGTACATAATGTTGACGAAAGTTTAATTGGAGAAAACGTACAAAGTAGATAGAAGTGGGGTTCTGAAAGTATTAGCAGGAAAAACAAAAAGCGAGCAGGAAGGGGAGTGGGGTTAGTCGAGTGCGAAAGAAAAGACTGGAAAGGCAGGAAGACGAGGGGGAATACGCACAAGAAGGACAAACGCGGGTGAGGTTGAACGAAGTGGAGCGGGTGAGAAAGAAAGTGAAGTGCGTGTCGTGTGAAGATGGTCTTTTATACCATGGTGAAGCTGAGACGATCTCAGCAGTTTCAGCACCCGCAAGAGTCTCAGCTTCAAGGCGTGTGGGCAAAATTGAAGCTGAGTCTCAGCGAATGCTGCAACTGAGAAGTGAAATGCTCGCGTGAGGCAGAAGAACAATGGGACTCTGGCTGAGTATTGCAATTTATTGAATTGTCAAGCTGAGTCAAATCCCCTTTGTTTCCTTAAATTGCCACCCGATCACCCAGGAGGGTGGTTGTGAGGCCCTTGTTGAATGTGCATTCAACGTGCAATGCACAAGTGACTCATGCAGAAATGCACCCGGTGCATTTGGTCACAAGTGACCGCGGCAAGATCACCGGCCGTATGGCCTGGTGATAGTCTTTGAACAAAGGGGGGGGCTGTAAGACAAGTGAATACAGCGTGAGCTTGCCTCGACCCATTGCTCAGGTTTGCTTTCGGGTCATAATTGAAATGCTCAGTGGCTGAACATTTTAATTGCACAGTTATTCAACTATTGATATAACAATATCAAATGCACCGCTGAGTATTGCAATTTATTAAATTGCAATACTCAGTCAAATCCCCTTTCTTTCCTTAAATAGCCACCCGATCACCCGGGAGGGTGGTCATGAGGCCCTTGTTGAATGTGCATTGTGGGTGGAATGCACAAGTGACCCATGCAGAAATGCACCCGGTGCATTTGGTCACAAGTGACCGCGGCAATATTACCAGCCGTATGGCTTGGTAATAGTATGTGAACAAAGGGGGAGCTGTAACACAAGTGAATATAGCGTGAGCTTGGCTCGACCCATTGCTCAGGTTTGCTTTCGGGTCATAATTGAAATGCTCAGTGGCTGAACATTTTAATGGCACAGTTATTCAACTATTGATATAACAATATCAAATGCACCATGCTGAGCCATTGCTCAGTCGTTTTTGTATGCCCACAATCTGAGCATTTGGCACAGCATCGGGTGACATTTCACACGCTTTGGTGAAGTGCTCCAAACTGAGCCTTCCAATGAACTATTGCAAAAATAGTTCATTCAATGGCTTTACTGAGCACTTTCACACGGTGCTTTTGACCATGATATGCTCAGCTTGCGTGTGCAAATCGGGTGAGATGCAAAGCTGAGCATGTGGCACATGAGCTACGTATATGCAAACGATCGGAAGGTGCATGCACATTTGCTATATGCATGCAGGCTCAAGTAGTATAACACCTTCCTGATCTGTACAGCCAACACTGTAGTACGCAGTACACCTGTGTAAATGTATGCTGCGGGGCAGAGCAAAAGCTGTTCAGCAATGTAACATGAAAATCACGTCAAGCCATTGAGTCATATATCTCAACTGCATCCCTTTGGTGCACCTTTTTGCAGAGCTCTGCCTAACAATGGCATAGACGCGGGTGTAATCCGAGTTAATGAAAGTGGGTCATAATGGGATGACTTATTATTTGGGTAGTACACAAACAATGGATTCACTCCGGTGCCATTGTCGGGGCCAACAATGACTGGCCCTGCTTGTTCATTGTCGGGCAGCCACACGCTTTCATACGCACCCCCGATGGGTCATACACAGGCAGCTTTCACACGCCTGGAAGACATTTTACTGCCAGTGTTCCGACCGGCTAGTTTCTTGGTCGGGTGGTCAGCTTTACTGCAGACGCTCACCCGCTTGCGCGTGGAAACCTGAGGCCAATCAGTGTGGATTTGCTTCAGCCTCATCCACATCAGAATAATCCCAGCCTATGATTGCTGAGGCTGGTTATGTTTGCGTGGGTATCTCCCACCGCGGGTAATTTTCTTCACGTTCTCACACGCCCCGCGCAAGTTGTGGCACCTGGCTTGCAGCCAGAAATTCCCTATGGTGGGTGGCCTCTTTCTCCGGAGTTTTGTACACGCGTGAGGCAAAGACCGTGATCCCAATCTTGGGGGATAAACTGCCTCCTCAAACGCAATAGGGGTGAATGTAGATGTGGATCATGCCTCACGGTCGGTGCCCCGTTTGATCATGCCACACTTCCCCCCCTGAAGCCCAGTTCGAATCCGTCATCAGAAAACTTCACGCAAAACCAAAGTCATGTTTGGTGGCACGCCACCGAACATATCTCACCCGCCCACACACAAACATCCCCACAGTGAGATTGCCCTTTGAAACGGCCAACATTGCCCAGTAGGTCCCTGTGCGACAATTAACCTGGGGAAGATATGCATCCATGTTCGCTGTCACACCAGCGAACATGACTGCATGCGTCTAATATGCCCTCCACAATAAGTTGCTACAACCCACCCAATTTCGGATATGCTAATGTCAACCTTGTTCCACCAAAGGATTTGTACCTTGCTGCAGATCCAGCAGTCATATCGGTGCACCCACATTTTGGCCACCTTGCCTTGATATATGCCCCAAATCGGATATGAAAATTATGAGCCCAAGAGGCCCAAGCCCATCAAGACCATGCACGTAACCACAGGCCATCCCCCTTTTGGCCTGTGGCTGCCACTCATATAAGTTTCCCACCTGCGCTTATTCCTCTTCATTCCCTTGAGCTAACCCCTCCCAATCATATAATTTCCAACTGTCCCCGAATAATTTCAAATAGCCATCATGTCAACCCCTTCACAAGCACTTTGCATTGGGATGATTAATATTTGTATTCAAATAAATAGTGATATAGCCTTAAATCCTGAGGATTCCCACTTAGCCTCTTGGATTATCATATGGCACAATCAACACAACATATTTGTTTATCTCCCCAATCACCAGCATGCTATTGGCTCTCTACCTGGAACCCTTTCCAAAACGTTGATACCATTCCTTGGGGCACCAAAAACGTTCATGCACTGTGGTCCTGGTGGCGCATGGATTGAAAATTGCCAATCCAATCCTTCTCAAATATTATTCGTTGAGGGAGTATTTATGACTGATGCAAATGATCCCTCCTCATCTCAGAAACCCAATCTAGCATTGATGTTCTTCACATGGTATCCAAACATTTTATTCATAATGGAAAGCTTTCGAACACAAGATTTCAAGCTTAAAATGCCCAAAGAATATGACTGTGATACTCATAGTCAATGTCAACTCTTCACTCTGACATTTCCCGCTTCAAGCTCGACGCCAGTTTCATATCCTGCTGTTTCATCATTGGTTTCCAAGCAGAAACTGATACAATTACCCAGTGGATCAGACCTCCCCATGATGACCCCGCCCCATGCCATTATTCAAACCCCCCTCCTCCCTCATCAAAAGACCGGACTAGCTTTTCTCTGGGATCGAGAAATCCCCAATGGCCAATCAGCCCGTAACCTTGGGGCCACCTCACCCCCAGGATCCACTTTCAATGCCAGGCACATCATTACAAACAGGGTCGTTAGCTCATTTGAATCCCTTTCGACCAATACCCCTCTTGGGGGACTGCTCACGGATGATATGGGATTAGGTAAAACCATTCAGGCCATTGCTCTAATTGGTACCTCCAAAGAGCGGATGATTGCAAACCCCCATCGCTCCATGCCCACCATGATCATCTGCCCCCCTTGCTTAATTACCAACTGGCAATCAGAAATATCCAAGCATGCTCAGGCTGGAGCGCTGCATTCCAAAATCTACCATGGTCCCACTCGTCACTCATTATCCAAAGACGAAATCTTAAAATATGATATCATCATCACTTCTTACAATACTATCACCCAAGAATTTAAGCAAACCAATCCCTCTACATCATTCATTTTTCAAATCAATTGGCATCGTATAATCTTGGATGAAGCACAGTGAGTGGCTGAGCTTAAATGATTCAAATTACCTTTTATATCCAATAACCCTTTCCCCCTCTTATAGCTATATTCGCTCTCAATACACTGCCACTCACCATGCCATTAATAGCCTCCTTTCATCCCGTCGAATATGTTTAACGGGCACACCTATTCACAACACCATTTATGACCTTTTGGGCATAATATCATTCATCACTCAACCCCAGAGCGCCGATCAAGATAACTGGTCACCATTCATCCTGAGTAGTCTTTCCAAAGGTTGCAATGATATCTTGCATTTGGCATTGCGGCATTTAAGTTTGCGCCGCACCAAAACCACACATCTTGAATCCCTCCCCACTATTAGCCATCATTATGAGCTGCTCCCACTCAACCCGACCATGCAGCAAGAATATTCCATATTATATGAAGAATTCCTATCATCCAAAAGCAAAGGACCAGGAGGATTTTTCAGAAATATTAATAAGCTGCGAATATGTTGTAACCATCACATCATGCTTAACACAATTGCGGAGGTGGATTTGGAAGACCCCGAGGGCAGGAGCACTCAGGATAAATCGCCAACAATCACACGAACTCTTGTGGATGTCGAAACATGCATGATGAGTAGTAAAATTGCACACCTCCTACAAAGCTTAATGAAGAACAAACAAACAAGGTGTGGTCCAACCAAATCGGTGGTTTACTCCCAATGGACCCAATTTCTAGATTTGTGCGTTAATTCTAATATGCATCCATTACCAATTGAATCCATCTGACTTTTTCATATTGTAGAATTGGTATTGCACTTGCCCATCACTCTATCCTTTCAGCACGAATTGATGGAACAATTACAGCACGAGCACAGGAGAAGGCACAGGAGAATTTCTTCAATAATCCTGAATGTGAAGTACTGATTGCATCCATTGCCGCAGCTGGAACTGGCCTCAATATAACTTGTGCTAATACGGTCTATTTAATGGTGAGGGGACCCCCAAAATTCTGCCCTGATTTGCGGCCCCTGACATCCACATTTCCAGGAGCCCAATTGGAACCCAGCCATTGAGACTCAGGCTGTTGATCGACTCCATCGTATTGGCCAACAACAACCTGTAAAGGTCATCCACTATATAACTCCTCATTCAGTTGAGGTCAACATGCGGAAGGTACCTTTCAAGATCATCTTTGACCCTAATTGTATTGCTATTCTAAAATCCTTCCTTATGGAAATGCCATTTTCCAAACACCAATAGGTCCAAGAAAAGAAAAAATCATTAACTGCGTGAGCCTTACTGATATTATATAATTTGTGTTTGACCAAGTTGATAACTCTTGTTTACCCTGGCATAGGTCCACAATTATGAACACCATGAGCTGGATCGAACTCCTTCAATATTTTCTCAATGAAAATGAGCAATAGAGTATTATTTCTAAGGGAGACGGTGATACAGTCCAACTCATATTGTCTATATTCTGACATATTTAGCAAGTTGCATCTTTAAGGATTAATACTCAGATTGTATTACACCTGCACAAATAATTCACAAAATGTTAATTTGTAACGGTGCTATACATTTATATTACTAAGTTATTGCAGAGCATCACCATTCGGCCTAATAACTGGCATGTCAAGTATCTTGAGGGCGCTAGTTTGCATCTTACTACAGCCTTTGAGCCAATCTTGATCAAATACCTGAAATGATAAGCCTTCTGGAATATCACCATCATCTGTCGATCGTAATTCTGGCAATCTATCAATAGTTTTTTTACCCTTTTTTTAATGCGATTACAAAACTCTATGTCTCGATCCATTTTTAATACCAATTCATTAAATAACTGGGAGCGCCAGCGTAATCCCACTTTGCGGTAAACTTGACGGCCATTTTCCAGTACCTCCTCAGTATCTGAACATACTCGAGGGTCATTGAATTGTGATGCTAGAATGGGAAATTTAGCCGTATCACACCATTCACGACGGCGCTCACAGGTCTGCACATAATGAAGTAGATCATGATCAGTCTTTTCTCACAATGAAGAAGAGAGACATTAACTAACCCTTTGACGAATCTTTGCGAGTTTTTGATTCTCCTTCTTTTTAACCAAATACTCGGCATCCTTTTGAATAGACTTCCATTCTCTTTTCAAATAAGTGAAATATCGCTCCATTAAAGCCGCTACGACCCCATAGTTATTATGATCCTTGTTCCAACAGTAATGATGATACTCGGTGCTGACCAGTGCAAGACGGAATGTACGGTAAAACACCATAGACATCAGCTCATTGAACGGATGTTGCCATGAGCTCTCCCAGTCCCAAGTGAATCGCTTTAGTCCTAGCTTGTGGAGCTCATTTTCGCAGTAGCTTTGGAAACCCTGAGACTGAACCTGTGTTGATGGCTCATTGAAAACATCCTTGGGGACATAACCGAGATGACCAGCCACTTGAATTGCAATCTCACGCTCTTCTGTGCTTGGTGGTGCTGGTAGTGAGGAAAAATCCTTATCCCTAACTTTGAGTAGGAACAGGCAATGTGCGTGTACTGCTGATCTCATTCCATGGACATTCTCTGGAAGTTCTGCTTTCAGCCATTTTTGTTGCTCCTTCTGGCTTGCACATTTCGCCACATTGTGAGCTTTACAAGCCTGGTTCCTTTGCTGTCTGACCTCAGATTGTTCAAGCATACTCTGGGCAAGGGGCATTTGAGGATGGGTGAACTCATTATTTGACTGAGTGCCATGATCATGCGCCGTGAAATTGTCACTCCTTGCTTCATCATTTGTTTTGATTTGAGTCGGAGACATGTTCTCATCCTCATCATCCACCATTTTTTCTCTTGATGAACTGGCATGAGCTGTTCTTGGTTTGGAGGAATATGGATGATGACGTCCAGTGACTTTCTCTTTATGGACCAGGGGTGAAGATGCATACAGTTCATCACCTGCCATGCACATCATCAGTTAACACATCAAAAAATGAATGAAGACTGGTCATACTCACAATCTTCAATTGGCTCCTGAGATCGGACTGACTTGCCTTTAGGTGCCATATCTAACCCATGAAACAAACATATCAAATTGTGAAAAAGGTTATACACCGAAATTAAAATGACTTACTTAGATGAAGCGTCAATCCTGGATTTCCCTCCAACAGACCACTCCAAGTTACATTCTCCAATGGTCTTTTTCGTCATCCCCCATCCACGTGCCTTTCATGAACCACATGAACCTGAGATCCTGATGGAATATTGAGGGTTGGCTGTTTACTTTGGCCAAAGGGATCCTGGGATGCGACTGGATTCCGACCGGGATTAAGGAGGAACTCACGTGGATATTTTGATTGGGGATTAGCGTGTGATGAGATTTGAGGTGTGCCTTCCGGCCCCTCAGACACATGCATTTGTGTATTAGTGGGATTCGGGGGAATTGGAGTGACAGAAATATTTGGGATCGACCAAGTGCTTGAAGTTGGAGCCTTTGGATTTCCCACATCAATGTTAAGACCTGATACATTCATTGAGGATGCGATAGGGGTTGTGAGAGGAATGTTGGGGCTCAATGGTGACTGTGTTTGAACATATTCTATGCTAGATTCACTATTTGAGTCATGAACAGAACCTGAACGGGATTTATGTGACTTGAAAGATGACATAAGGGCCAAAAAAGTACAGTAATATTTTTAACTAGATAAAACACCTCAGTATTATGATAAAATAGAGTGATATGAGATGAAATCTTTTCAAATTTAGAATAGAGAAATTCTATGAATAGTTGGAACTAAGTGTTGCGTGAAAGTCCAATAAGCCTCTTTTTAGGAGAATCCTCCCTGCCTCCTCTTGAGCTCCTCCGCTTCTATTGGAAACCACCCGGCACGGCCTACCACCATGTAATGTAATATTTCCTTGATCTCAAAGGGGACCCATCATCCATAAGTAATTGTATTTGGTAACATTTCTGCCTCCCCATTGTCACATTTTGTGAATTATCCAAACTGCCAATATATGCATTGAAATTCCACAGCATTGTACATCTGTAAAGGGGTATATTCATGAAGGATTTACCCACAAAAGAGACATCACCTTTACAAGAAAGGCAAAACAATCCAAATCACGCTCCAACCGATTAAAAGCCTGCTGCACTCAAACCAAATACCAAGACTTTAGGTACACTCCAACCTTTTATGTAATAGAGTTATATCGTTATGTCTGTAATAAGGTTCAAGCCATGTACGATGGCGTGCCAGCGTACATGGTTTGAATGTCAATCCCCTCAAATTAATGTTGACACATCCCTATTGGAACACCCCTCAAGGGTCAAAACCGCAGTATCGCCATGTGTAAATAAAATAGTATATGTATGAGCATTGAGCAGCATGGCATTTTACCCAATTAAACTCCTAACCGATTCCGCCATCCAGATGAGACATGTTACACTCCATCAGCTGCAGCTCACGCACCATTACAAATGGGATAAAATTCTCAGATGGCTCAAATCATCTCCCCCTTCATAAATACTCACTCAATTTTTTTGCCAATTACTAACACTCCTAAACACTTTCACATCAGCCATAGATATTTATACACAAACCAACCGTACTCCCAATTCCTGCAACAATGACAACCCGCCGCTATTCCTCAATGCGTATATGCATGTGTCAACACTGCTCAACTCAAACACACTCTTCCCCTGAGGGTGATAGGCCTGGAGTTGCCTTCACACCTTTCCAATATAAACAGCACATTAAAAAGCTCAAATCAACCATTGCACCCAAATCTCTTCCAAACATCCCTACTTCTGCATCAGGATCTGAGTGCCCACAACTTCTATTGGATCAAACATTCCCAGCTGAATATTCACCACCATGGGCCCAAAGCATCTTCTCCACAGCACCGGGGCTCAATTCAATTGCACAGAAACCATACAGCAGCAGTCAAACCCTTCCCCCACAAGACCTTGGAATGATAATATCTGCCATTCTATCATTAATGTATAATATACCCCGCAGGGCTTCACGCATTCTCCACCCCGCCCTAAACCTGCTGATCAAGTCCAGCATCTCAAGCTCCGGTGGTCCCCCCATTCCTGCATTCCATATACCTCAAGATCTGAGTACCATATTTGAACATCTCCAATTGGAGCCAGTGATTCAAAACTATATATGTTGTCCTCAATGTTTCTCTCTTAATGGCCTTACTGAATCAGTCACAACTGACCAACCCCACTGTCAACGCCATAATGACCCAAATGATCATGATCCCCCTTGCACACAATCATTAGGCAAATTCATCTATTCATTTGAAGCCCACACCCAAAACACCACCAACATGAAGCAAAAATTTATACCAACAAAACATTTCATTTATCAACCATTCAAAAATTGGCTTGCCAGATTTCTCCAGCGGGCTGGAATTATGGAAATTCTGCATCAACATCAACAATCCCAAACTCCCGAAGATTCCCCAAAATGTGACGTCTGGGATGTATTGGTCTGGAGACGCTTCACTGGCACTAGAAATATCCATGACCCCCCATTCATGTCCATTCCTGGTGCATTGGCCTTCTCCATTTATGTGGACTGGTTTAATGCACATGGAAAGTCCACCCGGTTGGCCAGCATTGGACCTATCATGCTTATTTGTCTTAATCTCCCCCCAAGTGAAATATTGAAGCCAGAGAAGGTCTATGTTGCAGGAATCATCCCTGGTCCAAAGGAGCCAACTTCCCTTAAATTGAATTACCTATTAATGCCACTCATCAACGAGCTCAAAGAGCTATGGCAAGGTTACCATTTTTCACCCACCTCAACAGGTCCTTCAGGATTCTTTATCTGTGTTGCCATTCTCACAGCCATTGTGGATGTGGTTGCCATGCGCAAGCTTACTGGATTTATTTCTCATTCAGGCAACCACTTTTGTAATATTTGCACCATTCACAAAGCTCAAATAGAAGAAATTGGTCCTCAATTTCACTAAACACGCTCATATCAAGATCATGAATCAACCATTGCCAAATGGCTTCGGGCAACCCCACAACAAAGACAAGCAATTTTCTCTGAGTATGGAGTGTGATACTCAATTTTAGAAGACCTTCCGTATTGGGATGCAACAATAATGGTTAATCTTGACATAATGCATAATTTAATACTGGGAATTTTGAAGGATCATGCAACTTTCAAATTGTGCATTCCAGAGTCCAAATCAAAAATTTACCTCAGGTCTCGCAGGAAAACCAATGACACCAACAGTTCAGACTCAGATTCCATGACCTCCAACAGCTCTCTTGATAAAATCACATTAAGAGAGGCCCGCTCCCTGAGAAGAGACACATCAAAAATAATAAATGAGACACTCCCTACTACTTCCACCCAAAAAAACTACTTCCCAATGCCCACCCCTCACACAGAACATCCATCTAGTGGCTCTGCGGAGATTCCTTCATTTGATGCGGATTACATCCCCACTTCTGAAATCCCCTCTGAATTGGATATCACTGCACTGAGTGATCACCAGATCAAGGGTGAGGCTCTGGAGCATCTCTGACAAATCATATCTGAGACGATAATTCCCTCATCATGGACAAGAGTACCTCGCAACATGGGTTCCCCCTCTCATGGTAGCTTAAAAGCAGCTGAATGGGCGCTCTTATATAAGGTCTATATTCCATTTTTAATGCTCAGTCAACAGATGTCATTAGATGTACACCAATCCGCCAACATTAAAAGGCAAATGGGTCAGTCAGAAGAACTTGCAAATGAACTAACCAAGAATACATTCCCTTTGATTAGTGCTATCAACATTGCCACAAGTTGGACTGTTTCAATAGGAGATGCGACTGCATTTGCTGAACATTGGAAAAAATTCCGCCTTTCCAATCAACTCCTGTTCTCAAAACAGAAAATTAAACCAAATCATCATTTTGCTGACCATATTCCCGAACTCTTCCAACGTTGGGGCCCAGCACAAGCCTCAGCCACATGGGGTTATGAGCGCTTGATTGGAGTATTTGCAAAAATTCCAACAAATAACAAGATATGTATGTCAATTAATAAGATCAATATATTCACATTGATTAAACACCTGAACTGAATAAGATTAACTTCTTGCAACTCTAAATAGATGATATAGATAAAACCTTACTTCAACATATCTGTCGATGTTCCAACCTTTCCGTTCTCCTGAAATCCCCATCCGTGCCATGTGAAATAAAACAGCTTTTCGAATCACAGCCACCTGCCCTGTTCAATGACCATAAATATAACAAACCATCCGGCCATGACCAAGAAAATTATGATTGCCTGGTTGAGTACTTACAGAATTTTCATGCAACAAGGGAAATAGTTGATTGGATCAGCTTAGACACTACCGTGCAATCCACAAGTCATCTCACTTCAAGGATTGTCTCACCTTGGTATTTTCCAGTTTCAAACATTAATATTGGGAACAATATATTTTCAACTGAATCCAAAAATGTCAGCAACAGTGTGATATGTTTTCTGAGGGGCAACTCACGACGCTTTGGTATTATTAATAGCATTTTTAAAGTCTCTGAGCCATCTAGCATACTGAAGAATAACTTTCTGATCTTAAAAACTTTGAAGATTGATGTGAATTTCTTACCAGATTGGCCGCATCTGAATATTTATAAAGCTGTTGGTTTTGATGATGGACACTTGATTATATCTGAAGAAGAAATAGAAGGTAACTGTGGATTGTATGATAACAAAGCTCTGTCATGTGGACTGCTTGTAATGATAAAGCCGTTATTTCATGAAATTTAGTCTACAGAAATGCAAATATCTCAGATTCATTAGCAATTTTGCTAGTGAAATAACTGCCTCAAAATTTAGTGACAGAGACATGCCATTGTGACAAGCAAAGCCCATTATTTCACATTGCCACAAAGAACTTACTATTTTGACATTGGGTACAGTGTGAATAAGCCAAGTTCAATGATCAAATGACCCACACACTCACCTTTCACAGCATCCAAAATTTCTAACTGCGCCATCATCATGTTGGAAGGGGAAGCGGCCCTTGCACACGCAAGCACACCCGCACACGCCAATGCACACGCAAGCGCACCCGCACCCACACACGCGGTATTGTGCAGCGGGCTCTACCAGTGTCACCTGCAAAACGACAATCCCGCTCAGGCGGAGTCCTTTCATGGACGACCTGGTGAAGTCAAACCCCCCGCCAAAATTTCTAACGGCGCCATCATCATGCAGGAAGGGGAAGCGACCCTTGCGCACCCGCACCCGCACGCGCCAATGCACACGCAAGCGCACCCGCACCCGCACATGCCAATGCACACGCAAGCGCACCCGCACCCGCACACGCACACGCGGTATTGTGCGGCGGGCCCTACCAGTGTCACCTGCAAAACGACAATCCCGCTCAGGCGGAGTCCTTTTATGGATGACCTGGTGAAGTCAAACCCCCCGCCTACATCAAGACTGGCTGAAGGACCTCTTTGATGTGTGTGTTTGCAAACAGGCGGGTCTTGGGTAATTTTTACCAACCATTGGATGGTTGCGGGATGATCAGGTGGTGAGGAATCTGAGTTGAAGGCACAGCGGAACCAATATTGGTGGATGTCACAGGATTTGGTGTAAGACAAGAGTAGGACGTGTGCTCGACGTTTGCTTGATTTTTGCTTGACGTGAGCTCGACTTTTATCCTGCTTGACGTTTGCTTGACGTGAAGTCAATCGCCGACGATTGACACGAGATTCGCCCTGGTGTATCCTTACGCTCGCGGAGTGCCTCCCAACATCCTCGCGACACGACTTATCCTTACGCTCGCGGAGTGCCTCCCGACATGCTCCCAACACCACTTATCCTTACGCTTGTGTAGTGCCCTCCCAACATGCTCCCGACACCACTTATGCTTGTGTAGTGCCCTCCCAACATGCTCCCAACACCACTTATGCTTGTGCAGTGCCCTCCCAACATGCTCCCAACACCACTTACACTTGTGCAGTGCCCTCCCAACATGCTCCCGACACCACTTATCCTTACGCTCGCGGAGTCCCTCCCAACATCCTTGTCAGCCTGTGACTCAAAACCAGAGCACAAGCATGACAGCCAAAATACCATAAACCAACGGTATAGCCAAAATACCACCAAAACATGGAACTGAGCCAAATTAGCTCAAAAGGTATCAAAAGAAAGAGGAAACTCACCTCTTCCTGAAAATATAAGTCCCATCACCATAGGACAAGAAATAACAAAGTTATTCCTGCTCAAAGTTATTGCTGAGCATAAACCTTAATTTTCACCTCTCATCTAAAATCTAGAAGGAGAGGCTTAACCCCATCAAACGGGTATTCAAAATGAAGCTTTAAGCCAGGGCTATCCAATGGTACTAGCCAAACTGAGCTAGCACCAGTATTACTTGAGTTATGGTCAAATTCAGACCAAATAAGGGTGAACAAAACATTCCCCTCTCATCTAACTTTTACAGTTTAGGTGTGAGATACTTAAAGTGGGGTCTTTTTGGAAAGAGCACAATCAGGGCTATCTGATGGTGACATCCATTTCCTCATATCTCAACTAGAACAGAAGTTATTAGCCAAACAAGCTTAATACAGCTTTTGCCCAAAACACGCCAATGTATAAAAACACTTGTACATGGGATAACTTTGCCATATTTAATGATAGCCATGTCAAGTTGGGTACTATTGTATAGAGCTCATACAGGGCTATTCAATGAACCAACTTTGAGCTTGATATCTCAAAAACTGACAGAGTTATGACAATTTTTAGGTAAAAATCCCACCTGCTGTCATATACACCCTTACCATGGGATAATACCCTATAACCATGAATATGAGGTGTCAAATAGACAAAGAAGCATGTTTTTACTTCAATACCTCATATGTCAGTCAATACTGGGGTCCCATACAGTTTCTGTACAGCATTCTACGGGTCATAGACGTCAGAATCAGGCTGTGAGGTCCCCAGATGAAATTTTTCACCCTGTATTGGTGAAAACTGCCCAGATGTGGTTTCAAAACCACATCTGAGCCCAATACAGGGTATACAGGCTGTTTGTAAACCACAAGCCTGTCATGAGGAGTGAAAAATCTTCACTTCCTCTACGTGAAAAGGTCTAACAGCCTTTTCACCCCAATTTGAGGATAAAAGGAGGGCTTTTTCACTGCTAAAACCTTTCCTCATCCTGCTCTTGCATACCCTACGTAGTAAACTGTCAAAAACAGTTTAACTCTTGGGTAATAAACAGGTATAATTATATTTTTAATTATTGTAATCTTATCATAGTAAACCAACTGGTAAGATTGCACCCTGGGTTCTCAATAGCGCTCACCACCACTATTAATCAATAGTAGAACCCTTTAAATTACAATATAAATCATCTTTTAAATCTTAAAACCTCATTTTAAATCAACTTTCTACGTTTCACAGTCATAATTCTAGTTGTAAATACCTTTATTACTACTTCAATATAGACTCAACCTGACATTTTGGGGGCCTGGCCGTGTTTTTAACTTATTTTCGACCTTTACAAGTAAGTTTTTTCTCTTTTTATGATTTATTGACAACTGTTTTATCTTTTTAGGCGTCATTTTCTTTTAAAAAATATATTTTATATATATTTCTTTTTAAAATTTAATAATACTCATATTTTTAAGAGTATTTGTCTAGTGGCTAATAACCATAAGACCAGTATTTTTGGCGTGTTTTTGCATATTAAAACACATTGAGCCACTAATACAGTCCTAATTCTTAATTGAATTAAGACAACTCATACTGATAAACCAACAGTTGAGGCGTGTTTGGGCACATTGTTAACTCAATTACCCCGTAATACACCATCTTTTAACAGATTATACTTGCTGATAACAAGTATTCTGTAAGATATTGGTATACAAACAGTATACCACTTATCAATAAGCTGTATTTTTTGACGTGAAATTGTTAATTCAATTACACTGTCACTATACAAGGGCATACTGTAATAATATACAAGCCCAGAGGCCATTCTTAGACGTGCAAAACCAGCCTTTAAGAAGTCTTAACTGACATAAGCCCTCTTTTTCCTGTTTTGATTCAGTGGAAGAAAACTACATCCCACTTGAAACCCAGTCACAGGCCAACACACCAGTGACACCCTCAGAACCAGAGGGCAGCAAGGGCAAAGGAAAAAGGCTTAGTGAAGGCCTCATTACAGCCAAGAAGTGGACACCAATAGCCACTCAGAGGAGTAGAAAACCACGAAACTCTGCTTCAATACAAGGTAAACCAACCTTAACCACTTGTACAGGGAAGATTACAATTATTAACCCAGTTGTAACCTCCAAAGGCAAACTGCCCAAATCAGCAGATAACAAATTTGTACAAGGCACAGTCAAAGGTAAATACCCTAAGAAAATAAAGTTTTTGACTGCTTGCAAACACTGATATGTCCCCTGCATACCTCAGAGACCTTGGCTTCCAAAGGAACCAGCCAGAGGATAGAGCAGGAATGTCTAGAACCAGAAGACCTGAATGAAGACACATTGGACACAGTGGTGGATGGCAAAACAATGAGGGAGATAATATCAACCTTGCCATTCACACTCCAATTCAACAGAAACCTCAAACCATAGGACTGGAAAGATATGGATCAAGTTCTTCAAATCCACCAACTCCTCAAAGATTTGTTTCAATGGAGCATGGACAACAAGAGGTTCAACCTAGCAACTCACTGGGCAGAACTGGGATCAAGTTGCCAGAAGATCTGTCTCAAAGAGATAGACTTCAAAGACCTTATGGTAATCACCAAGGGTTGGAATCCTACCAGGCAGCACAGACTCCTGGAGGCAAGGGCACAGAGGATAAGGGAGAATCAAGCCACTATCCAAGCTATAGAAGAACAGTTAACCCAGACAGGGCCTACTCAGATTCCTTCAGGTTCACAAGGAGCAAGCCAAATCAGCTCTCCAGTGGCTTCACACCATTCAGAAACCAGCAGATCAGTGGCCAAGAGTCACCATTCTTCACAATTCCAGGAAGTTTCCAGGAGATGAAGAAACCAACAAGCGACTGAATCAAGTCTCTGAAGAACAACACCATAGTAGCAGGGACAGGGAGTGTCTGAACCAAGACATCAACAAATTGTTTGATGCCTACCATAGCTTAAAGCCCCAACCACAAGGCCAAGCTATGGAGAATCCATATCAACCAGATGACATCAAGCCAGATGCCATGTTGTTGAATAAGGCAAGATCTCCATCACAATACCAGGATGGAGATGGCATGTCTTATTCAGAGAAGGAAGCCTTGAAACAGCTTCCTGAGGCCTCAAGCTGGCCCAAATTCTCTGGATCAGGAGAATATGATCATATGGAACTCATAGATTATATTGATGGACTCTTCATTGATGTACCAAGCATACCAGATTACTGGATCACTGCTAGACTGAATACTGCATTTAAAGGTCATGCAAGTATATGGTACACTGAAATGAAAGAAATCCATGGCAGAAGAAATTGGCCATGGTGGAAGAGTCAAATAATCCAAAAGTACAGTAATGGAACTTGGATATGGCAAAAGACCATGTCATTTGAAAATGACAAATACTCTGTGGACAAAGATCCATATGAGTGGTGTCTCAGAAAGTCTAAAAGACTTAAAGCCATTGATCCTCAGATGAACATCCAGATGAGGAATCACAAACTTCTGACACAACTGCCAGGAGAATTAGAGCATGCAGTGAAATGCAGATGCAACCAAAATTGCACTCTAGATGACATAGCCAATACCTTACAAGACATAAGGAAAAGGACTAATATAGGGAAATTCACCCCATATAGAAGCAGTAGTTTCAAGGAGAAACAACCTTTCAGGGTAGAGTTTAAAGACAAACCCAGAGAAAGAGTGGCAGAAGTGGCAAAGAAGAAGAATTCTTGTCACAATTGTGGTTCAACAGACCACTATGCCAACAACTGTCCAAAAGCAAAGAAAGTCTATGCTATAGAAGAAGTCCCTGAAGAAGAACCTCCAACAGAGGATTCTGAATCAGACTCTATGGGTGATGCCATCAGAGAACCATCTGATGAGGATCAAGACCCAAGAGAGGAATTTCTAGTGGAATACCAAGAGGAAACCCCACTAGAAATCCAGGATATACAGTTGGAAGCAGGCATGCCACAAGACACTGCCAACAAGAGCTTGTGTAAACACACACAAGATGCACAAACATTCCTGGTTACACCAACCAAAGGAATGGCATATATACATGGAACAGCCACAAAAATGACTGTATGTATTGACAATGCTCAGCACCCACTGATCATTGACAGTGGATCACACTGCTCCATAGTGGCCAGAAATTATCTGGATAACCACTTCCCAAACTGGGAAAAAGATCTCTTGCCCACCAGGGCAAAGAACTTTAAGAGTGCACCTGGAAAGATGACCTCTATTGGGACAATTATGAAAGAGATAATTATACCCCACAGAAAAGGTAATATCAGACTCAACCCAGAGTTTGTAGTGCTTGAAGATGCCCACATCCAAGGGTTTTTACTGGGAACAGATTACCAGAGGATGTATGGCATAGATATTTACAATAGTAAAAATAGGCACATTACCATTGGTACTAACAAGGAAAAGAAATTTTCTCTTGATATATACCAGATATCTTCTCAGGACCCACTAGAAGAACTTCTGAAAGAATTCAGAGAGGGACAGTTTAGCACTACCCTCACCAGTAAACAAAAGCTAAGTTTACTGAAGATGCTGAGGAAGAATAGACCAGCATTTGCCATTGGTGAAGAACCATTAGGCAAGATCAAAAGCCATGATATAGAACTATATCTGGATGTAGAAAGGCCTTATCCACCCATGTTAAGGAGACCTCCTTACCCAGCAAGTCTGGAGACCAGGAAAGAGATTGAGAAACATATCAATGAACTCCTGGACATGGATGTCATTAGGAAGATTGGACATAATGAAATAGTGGAAATCACCACTCCTGTCCTAATCACCTGGCATGATGGCAAGTCTAGACTGTGTGGAGACTTCAGAGCCCTGAACAACTACACAAAACCAGACAGGTATCCTATACCAAGGATACCTCATGCCTTGGATAAGCTGGCCAAAGCCAAATACATAACCAAGATGGATTGTATGAAGGGCTTCCAACAAAATGGAGTTAAACCAAACTCCATGAAATTACTCAGAATTATATGCCATATGGGCATATATGAGTACACCAGGATGCCATTTGGCATCAAGAATGCACCAGCCCACTTCCAAAGGATGATGGACACCATATTTCAAGAAGAAATAATGGAAGGCTGGATGGTAGTATACATTGATGATATCATTATATACTCAGAGACATGGGAAGACTATGTACAATACATAGACAGAGTGCTAAGTAAATGTACACCCATCAATCTGAAAATTTCACTCAAAAAGTGTAATTTTGGCCAACAAGAGCTACTAGCTCTAGGACACAAAGTCTCAGGCCTTAGTCTGGCAATTGACCAGAACAAAGTAGCAGCAGTACTGCAAAAGCCAGTACCAAAGAACATCAAAGAGATGCAATCTTTCCTTGGATTTGCTAGCTACTATAGAAACCACATCAAAAACTTTGCCCACATAACCAGCAGTTTATACAAGTTATGCTCAAAGGATGTAGTTTTTGAAATAACCAAGGAAAGGAGGGATGCATATGAGAGGATCAAATATGAACTCACTAATGCACCTGTGCTAATCTTGCCTGACTTTGAACTACCATTCAAGTTATATATAGATGCAGCATGCAGCCAAGGCTTGGGAGCAGCCCTTCACCAAAGACAAATTGTGGATGGTGAACCAAGAGAAGGTGTAATATGTTACATCTCCAGGCAGCTGAAAGATTCAGAAGCCAGGTATGGGGCCACCCAGACAGAATGTTTATGTCTAGTCTGGGCTTTAGAAAAGCTCCACTACTATTTGGAGGGTGCAGTCTTTGAAGTCTACACAGACTGCACAGCCTTGAATTCTTTACTAAACATGAAGACTACTAATAGACACATGCTGAGATGGCAAATAGCCATCCAGGAGTATAGAGGGAACATGACCATCATATACAAGGAGGGTAAAAGCCATACCAATGCAGATGGCCTTAGCAGATGGCCACTGGATAATGTAAAAAGCAATCCAGCTTATGACCCTGAAGTTGCTGCAAAAATTCCTATCCATTCTATGGAAACAGATAGGAAGAAGAACTTCAGATTTTCTGAATGGGCACCAGGGAGTGGTATCCTTGACAGTGGAAAAACTGATTCAGAAGGGACAGAAACCCCCATACTTGGAATAAGTTCCTCAGAACTGCACAATGAATTCCTCAATGCAGTACTGAAGTCTTATGCTAAACACAAACAGTGTAGCATACTACTCCAACTCCTTCAACAAAAATACAGGAGCCCAGAACTGGAAACCCAGCTGGAGGAACCCTGGTTGAGGGCCTATAAGGACAATAAATTCTTCCTTATAGATGGCCTGATTTATCACAGAGACAAGCACACCAGTGCACTCACAGTGATAGACAGAGACCACATCTCTTTAATCCTGCAGGAATGCCATGACTGCCCCTACATGGGACACATGAGTGAGGACAGGACTAAGGAGAGGGTAGCAAGCACAGCTTGGTGGCCCAAGTGGGAGAAAGAGTTGAGTGAATATACCAACACTTGTGAAAGATGCCAAAAGGCAAATAGAAAACATGGGAAGAAATATGGGTTGCTTCAACACATAGAAGAACCCAAACACCCATGGGAAACCATCAACATGGACTGGGTCACAGGACTTGTCCCAGGAGGCAAAGAAAATTACAATGCCTGCTTAATCATAGTTGATAGGTTCAGCAAGAGCATGAGATGTCTACCATGCCATAAAGAGGACACAGCCATGGACACTGCTCTGTTATTTTGGAATAACATCATATCCACCTGTGGAGTCCCTAGGATCATAATTAGTGACAGGGACCCAAAATTTACATCTGAATTGTGGACCAATTTATATGACATGCTTGGCACCAAGCTTGCTTTTTCCACAGATTACCATCCACAAACAGATGGCCTAGCTGAGAGGATGATCCAAACAATGGAGGACATCCTCAGGAGGTTCTGTGCCTATGGTATGGAATACAAGGACCATGAGGGATATACCCATGATTGGTTCACCCTCTTACCAGCAGTCCAACTGGCTTATAATACAAGCCAGCACTCTACCACAGGAAAAACACCTGCACTGGTAGAGAAAGGGTGGAATCCCCTGTGACCTGTGGATCACTTGAAGAAAAATCTTCTGATCATCCACCCCACAGCCAAAGACTTCCATGATATGTGGAAGAAAGCCTGTGATACTGCTGCCAAATGCATAGCTGAGGCCAAAGAATATAACAAGCAAAGGTGGGACAAGTCACATATGGAACCTGACTTCAAGGAAGGGGACCAGGTGTTAGTGTCTACACTGAACTTTAACAATCTCAAAGGACCTAAGAAAATGAGAGACTCATTTGTAGGGCCCTTCACTATCATTAAGTTGATAGGGAAGAATGCAGTAGAGGTCAAGCTCACTGAGGAGTTTTCTAGGAAACACCCAGTCTTTCCAGTGAGCCTGGTCAAACCATACTTCCAAACAGAAGAGGATAAATTCCCCTCCAGGAAGAAAAACATCACTCCACCAGAAATAGTGGAAGTAGAAGACTCTCCAGGACCTGTGAGTAAAATCATCAGGGCCAGAAAAATCAGACTTAATGGGAAGGATCAGAAACAATATCTAGTCAGATTCAAGAACCAGACAGCTGACAAAGACAAATGGTTGGCAGAGGATGCCATACCAGATGGGAACCTTCATTTAAGGAGATTCAGAGCCTCTAGGAGGACTGAACAGTCTCATCAATGATGAGCCTTTGTTAGAGGAAGGGTATGTCAGCCTGTGACTCAAAACCAGAGCACAAGCATGACAGCCAAAATACCATAAACCAATGGTATAGCCAAAATACCACCAAAACATGGAGCTGAGCCAAATTAGCTCAAAAGGTATCAAAAGAAAGAGGAAACTCACCTCTTCCTGAAAATATAAGTCCCATCACCATAGGACAAGAAATAACAAAGTTATTCCTGCTCAAAGTTATTGCTGAGCATAAACCTTAATTTTCACCTCTCATCTAAAATCTAGAAGAAGAGGCTTAACCGCATCAAATGGGTATTCAAAATGAAGCTCTAAGCCAGGGCTATCCAATGGTACTAGCCAAACTGAGCTAGCACCGGTATTACTTGAGTTATGGTCAAATTCAGACCAAATAAGGGTGAACAAAACATTCACCTCTCATCTAGCTTTTACAGTTTTAGTGTGAGATACTTGAAGTGGGGTCTTTTTGGAAAGAGCACAATCAGGGCTATCTGATGGTGACATCCATTTCCTCATATCTCAACTAGAACAGAAGTTATTAGCCAAACAAGCTTAATACAGCTTTTGCCCAAAACACGCCAATGTATAAAAACACTTGTACATGGGATAAATTTGCCATATTTAATGATAGCCATGTCAATTTGGGTACCATTGTATAGAGCTCATACAGGGCTATTCAATGAACCAACTTTGAGCTTGATATCTCAAAAAATGACAGAGTTATGACAATTTTAAGGTAAAAATCCCACCTGCTGTCATATACACCCTTACCATGGGATAATACCCTATAACCATGAATATGAGGTGTCAAATAGACAAAGAAGCATGTTTTTACTTCAATACCTCATATTTCAGTCAATACTGGTGTCCCATACAGTTTCTGTACAGCATTCTACGGGTCATACACGTCAGAATAAGGCTGTGAGGTCCCCAGATGAAATTTTTCACCCTGTATTGGTGAAAACTGCCCAGATGTGGTTTCAAAACCACATCTGAGCCCAATACAGGGTATACAGGCTGTTTGAAAACCACAAGCCTGTCATGAGGAGTGAAAAATCTTCACTTCCTTTACGTGAAAAGGTCTAACAGCCTTTTCACCCCAATTTCAGGATAAAAGGAGGGCTTTTTCACTGCTAAAACCTTTCCTCATCCTGCTCTTGAATACCCTACGTAGTAAACTGTCAAAAACAGTTTTACTCTTGGGTAATAAACAGGTATAATTATATTTTTAATTATTGTAACTCTTATTATAGTAAACCAACTGGTAAGATTGCACCCTGGGTTCTCAATAGCGCTCACCACCACTATTAATCAATAGTAGAACCCTTTAAATTACAATATAAATCATCTTTTACATCTTAAAACCTTATTTTAAATCAACTTTCTACATGTCACAGTCATAATTCTAGTTGTAAATACCTTTATTACTACTTCAATATAGACTCAACCTGAAAATCCTCCCGACACGACTTATCCTTACGCTTCCGTACTACATTCATAGTGTACGGTGGCTTGTTGGCGTACACGATGAACGCAATCGCCAAAATATGGTGAGTGGCCTTCTCTGCCAACAGGACCTAAGGGGAAATTGGTCAGTATATTCACAATGTTGTGGTTAGGGTTTAAATCATGAGACTCACAAATTAAAACCTAATAAGTTGACTGTTTAAGACAAAAATTGTGTCTCCTGTTTCCCCAACAAAACCATTTTATTTCATATCATTCAAATGGAACACTTTGCTTAGTCCTTACCTCATGAGCGTTGAATAGTTCAAAAGTTGACTTTAGTAGGTTTCTCACTAGTCAACTTTATTCAATGTCTCACAAGGAAGTGATTTCATTTGCATGATATGAAATAATTTGCAAAACATCGCCTCCTTCAATTTCCCAACAAATCCCATTTTGCAAATGCAATTATTTTACTTGTACCTTTTTTCTTCAATTTGGATCTTTTTATTCAAAAATTTTCAAACAAGTTATCAATCAACTTGTCACCATCTATTTTCTTAATAAACTACCTCCGCTATGGCCCAAACCCTGGGAAATTCAACTGAATTCGATGAACGACCAACTTCAGCCCCAGAGAGTGGAAGTGAAATCTCTGATATTGCCAGTAGTGGTGAATTAGGCATTGAAGTAGAGAGCCAGTCACATGAAGATAATCAAGATCCACCAGTTCTTCCAGAATGTGAGTATGCATCCATCTTGAATATTTCTAATCTCCCAAAACCTGATATTGTGTCATAGCCTTTATTTCAGGTCAGCCTCCAAGCTCTCAGAAACCAAATTTTAAAAGTTATGAGAAGGAAAAGACTGTTGAACCTCGTGCACCAACAGAATATCATGGGCAAGATGATGTAATTTTCAGTGGGGAGGTGGAAATTATATCCAACGAACAATTTGTCTCCAACATTGCTGAAACAATCCCAAGGCTCAAAAAAAATTCAAAATGATAGTAAAATTCCTGATTATGTGCGTCAAAAGATTGCTGAAGCCATGAGCCTCCTCAAAATGGATTTGAACCATAAGTCCATTACTAATTCAAAACAAAATTGATAAAAATAGCTGCTTACAATATATGGGCAGGTGTGGAGGTGGGAGAATCTCTACCTGAAGGATCTCAAGTCGTAATTGGATTTCCAGGCAAAGGATTAGGAAAAAGACCAAATATACATGCGACCAAAAAAACAAACAAAAAACGCCGTACCTTTGAAGCCGCAAAGGATTCTTGGGATCAAGGTGATGAAATGATCAATGTTGAAGGGGACCATATTGATAATCAACCTCCGCATACTGAACCCCCCCAATACTCAATGAAACAATCCATGATGAAGCTCCACATACTGAAAGCCCCCCGATACCCAATGAAAGAATGCATGATGCAACCCCTCCCGCCTCTCCTCCGAATATTCAAGCCTTTCAAGAAAGGGAAACAATTAAACATGGTATAATGGGACAAGATATGACTCTTATAGTTCCTGACCCTGAGCCCAAAGTGTCATCGTCTGCTAATTTTCAGGGAATATTTTTATCCCGCATGAAAGAGTTTGCAGGCATTTTGAATTATCATTCCAATATTACTCAACAATCATGGAAAAGGGGGCTTGATAATATCAATAGTATTTACAAAAATTGATGGGACAATTTACCAACAAAAGATGCTCATACATTCCTGCCCGTTGGTATTAAGGTGATCAGTAACCAAGAGCTTACAATTTCGGCCTGGCTGGAGGACCTTGAGATGGCAGGTGAGTATTATCTTTTTGCATGATACATGTTTATTGGCTGTTGACTGGTGATATAAATTGCAATATACAGGGTTAGATTTTTTTAAGCCAACCAAAACAGAAGCATTTTTTCATCACAATATTTGGAATCTCAAATTGATGAAGGAATCAGCTAAACCTCCAGAGAATCTCCCAAAATCTGAACACTCCTTCTTCAAAATGGTTCAGAGCCTTCTTTACCCCGCCAATCCAGTTAAACATATTTGGGCAAATGTTATGTTTGAATCCATTAGTTTAGTCTCATACGATGTGGTTGCACCCAAACCATATGTTGCACCAACATCAAATTCAACCGATCCCCTTGGACTCAAATGGGGAGCAGTTGAATACCTTGCCTCCTGCTTGAGTAAATCTAAGGAACATGGAACCCAACTCAGCTTTGAAGGGGGTGGGGCTGACAATGAGATATCCACAAAGCCGCACAAGAACCTGGAGGATCTAATGGATACAGTTATCCATTTGATGATTGCATACAACATGGTACATGCACATACAAAGGTCGAAGTTAATGGCATCAAAGGCAAACTCACGAACTCAATAAAAAATGAGGCCATCAAAGATCTTTTGAAGTGTCACAAGAATCTCAGAATAAATCGAATTTGCTATGGTATATTAGCGGCATTCTGTGCGGCGGGGATTTGTGGTTTGATGGTATGCTCAGATGACTGGAGAACAAGCTCAGTTAAAGGGGCTTTATCACTAATTGACATTTCCGCAAAACTTTCAGAGGGTAAAAATCTAGTGGAGCCAGTGTGGCTACGTACTAATAAGTATATATGTAATTTACTGAATAAAAGTTTCTTCTCATCAGAGTCTTTTAACCCCACTGTACCTCTTAGATTTGAATTTGCACGATGCTTAGTATTAGAATTTGGTGATGCCTGGGTGGCTAAGCGCAGTCTTGGTTCAAGTGATGAGGTCACCTTGACTGTACCCAGGTCAGCTAAACTCACAACCAGGATTGACCCGTTTTAGATTAGCTGTGTACTAGATAGATTGTAATTGAATTTTGCAAAGTTATTTATGAATTTAATAATTATGACTTCCTATCCTACTACTGCCCGGATTCCACAGTATGAATACCAATAGTAATTGTACGGCGGCATGCCTCCGTACATCATTGAAAAGACTCCGACAAGACGCAAGCTGAGTCAGGCAGTTGAGCGCGCGAGTAGCACACGCGGGGGCATTGCGGGAGGTCGCGTTTATCACTTCCTGCCAGCCCATAATAGGCCAAATGTTCCTGTGTCTTTCAAGAGGACTAGGATAACTAGGGATCCACAGCAGGATGCATATTGCATTTGCGTGTGCTTGCGATATTCCAGATGGTTGGATTGGAAAGAGATTGCATCGGAACATCAATGTCAAATTGAATAATGCACTATCCACTGCAATTTTCAGGTTCAGGTATTTGAGATTGCAAATTAGCAAAGGTCAGGTGTGATCTTTCTTTTTATCCGCAATTAAAAAAGATTCATCGACCGCAATTCAATTTAGGTGATATTAATAAATCAGGAATCATTTGGTGTCATTTCATTTTCTCCTGCAAGCATGCCATTCACAAAAAAAAAAAAGAGCGTAAAAGGGAACTTGCGAGAACGCGTTGGGCTGAGGAAGGAAAGTGTGAGTTGCTCCCTTAATCTCAGTGTATATATATAGATATATATATATGCTTTCACATTTATGTGGCACCCTCATTGGCTTTAGTCGGTTGAGATTGTGCCAATGTCATGTGGGCTCCAACAGGGAAGTCAAAGGATGTGTGCCAAAGAAAGCTCCTTGGGCATTGGGCACCATTCTGGACTCAAAACTCCTTAGCTTCAAATGGCAGGAAGCAGTATCTGATATCTTGTCTGCTTCAACGCATAGTGATCGCTCAACCACTTGGGAATAGTGGGAGATCCCAAAAGACAAATGAGGGCAAAACAACCCAAAGGAATAGATTTTTTTCCTACTCCCGACCAACAGCACAAATATCAATGCCAGTATCAGCAAATATCACCCCATGTGAAATTCGGAGGGTTGTGGATGTCAATCAGATCAAACGCATTCACTTTGGCCGTGTGGCAATTTTCTCTTCAACCGGATTACTCATTGCCCTTGTTGAATTCCAACCATTCACAACAATGAGTGAAATCAAGGTCAATCAATGGGATGAATTATCAGAATTCTTATTTCGCAAAAAGAGATTCAACAACCCGATTGCAACAAATGGAGCATTACTGGAGGGATTTATGTTTGCAATTGGGAGGCGCAAATGCAGCACAAAGAATGAACAATTTGGTCTGTATGGAAGTGTTGGGAAAATTGAAAATGCAAAAGATGAATGGCGGAACCAAGGTGCCAATCTTAGCTCTGTGGGTTGCATTCTACGTCAATCCTTACGATATGTTGGGGATAATTTGTTTCAGAAAATTCAAAATTGCTACAACTCATTGGGGGTTCCGTCTTTTGATCAAGTCAACTATGAAGGCGATATTCTGGCAAATCAGGGTGCATGCGAGTTTGCTTCCGCACTCACTTTCACCATGAATGGATTCAAAAACGCACCTCATGTTGATAAGGATACATCGCAGTATGCTTCAGGATGGTGGTTTCAAGCTGATAAGTGGACTGGCCAAATTCAAAGAGATGCGTCAAAGCGGAGTACAGGGGGAAAATTGATTTTCCCAAATGAGCATTTTTGGATTGATCTATCCAATTTTCATGGGCTCATTCAGGTAGTGTGGGCAGTAGTACATTTGTTCATTATACTGATCCAGCACAGGACAACGAAAGCACAACACTAGTGGGTATGTCCGCACAATGCTCAAGCAGGTTAGCAAAAACAATGTGCCAAAAAAGCCATGGCTATTATGAGATTGGTGAGAGAGCGGGCTATCAAATCAGGGATGGTAATACAATCTCATGCCAATCTAAAGAATGAGGAGATTTGCCTGTGTTTCTGGAATTGCAGTGTGATGGGTGAATAATGTTGGGTCAAGGGAAAGGACAATATAAACCAGGATTGGATGGTTTGGAGTGCAGGAGATGGGGTGGCTCACATGAAAAAGGGGTGAAGTGGATTATGTATGGTGGCATGCCATCGTACATATGTCCAGGTTTGTTGCTCTTGTCCAGGATGCCAATGCTTCACACGCAAATCCTTATGCCTGTGCAGGTTCCCACAATGCTGAAAGTTGTCAACGCTTCACACGCCAATCCTTACGCCTGTGCAGGTTCCCAACAGCTCACACGCCAATCCTTACGCCTGTGCAGGCTCCCAACAATTTACACACCAATTGTTGCACTGGTGAAGGCTCCCAAAAAATGCTAAAAATTCCTTACGCCTGTACAGGCTTCCGAGGATTCACCCGCCAATCCTTACGCTTGTGAAGGTTTCCAAAAATGCAGACAAATTCTGATTCCTATGCGGGCTGCCAACGCTTCACATGCCACTCCTTACGCCTGTGCAGGTTCCCAACAGCTCACACGCCAATCCTTACGCCTGTGCAGGCTCCCGACAATTCACACGCCAATCCTCACGCCTGTGCAGGCGCCCAACAATTCACACGGCAATCCTTATGCCTGTGCACGCTCCCAAAAGCTCACATGCCAATCCTTACGCTTGTGAAGGCTTCCAACAATTTAAACAAATCAATACATGATTAAGATTAATAGCGTGTGACCATAGGAAAGGCAATGTTTCACGAATCTGGAGTGGATTGCTCACATGCGGGAAGCTCCCGCTTTTTTACAGTTAAGAATTGATATGGCTCTAAACCAAGGAAGAAGAAAATATAGGAGACGGTAACAGTGACTATTGGTGAATTTTTGGCAAAAGAGGGTGACACAAACAAATACTCACTCAAACTTTTGGTAGGGCACTTATAAAAAATTTTCTCACGCAATAGGATATTTGAACCTTTGAGGAGAATATAATTTCACATGAGCAAAGAATGTAATAGAAAAGAAAATAACAAACATTGGATACCAATAATTTATTTAAAAGAAAGTATTACAAAATAATAAAAAGAGGAAATGATGAGATTTTTTTAATTTTATTTTTCTAAGTATTTTGAGACTATCCCGGTGATGTCCTCCTTTGAATAAGCCTCCAGTGCCTGGGCAAGGAGGGTGTTTAGTTCCTCCCTGAATTCCCGGTGCATCTCATTTCAATGAGTTCCATCACGAAAGGAATCATGTGGAGCAAGCGGCGATGCTCCAACAAGATTCGGTTGATTGATTTGTGGGCGATGGCTCGAGGAATCATTAAAGTTGGTCATAAGTCAGTGAATTCCTGGCGAGCGTCATTGTGGGAATGAGAGGGGCTTTGCACCAGGGGGGAGGAGGCGTTGGGGTTCTCAGGGGCACTGGAAGGGGAAGGTGGGCGAGTCAGGTAAGAAGAAGGGGGATGGGGAGGGGGGGATCCAACGGGCGTATCGTCGATGATGATTATGGAGCGGGGAGTGGCGGGACAAGCTGGAGATGGTCAAAGGGGGGGTGAGGAAAATATGAGTAGAGTTAAAAAAGTGAAATTGGTACTTACCAAAAGGTTCCTCCATGGATTGCGTAGGAGCCACCTCAGGTTCTGGCTCACGAGTCGTATTGTGCTCAGGTGGTTGGGAGGATGGACTCGGGCCAGGAATAGGTGGCTCTTTGGTTCAGGAGGGCTGTAAAAAAGGAGTAAGAGTCAGTTCACTCAACTCAAAAGTGAAAGAGAAAATGAAATGAAATTTTGGCTGCTTACTGCGGAATAATTCCTCAGACCATCGGGTGCCACTCGGGCCTGGAGTGGGTTGCCGCAGGGTTTGCTGGCGAGGCAAACTAGGAACGGGAGAGTCTTGTTGGGGGGGATTTGGGGGGTTTTGTTCTATGAGTAATGGAAAGAACTCAGTACTATTGCGTGAAGAGAAATGAGATAAGGAGGAGAAAGAAAACTTACTTTGGCATTTGAATCCCATCAGTGACAAGACATGGTGACTATCAGCCCAAGCTCAAATGTCCTCTTGCCATTGCCATCCTTCATTGGCCGGATAATCACTTTGCTCAGGTCAAGGAGTGAAGTGATCATTGGATGGTGGCCTAGGAGGGGGGGTGGACAAATCAATGCTTGAGGGGACAGCGCTTATCGTCCGGAATCGTTCCCATCGGCCTGCTTGAGGTCCCGGTGTCCATTCACGCTTGGATATTGTTTCATCATTTTCTACCACAAAGGAGTCCTCGCGAGGGCGTCTTGGGCGAGAACTCCTCTGGCCTTGTGGTCGGAAGGGGAGGACAACGAACAAACATTTCTTGTGTGCTTGTCGGAAAGCATCACAAGCGTCGGTCTTCGTTGAGGAACGAATGCAGGGGATACCCCACTTGGTGCATAAAGTGCACAACATCTAAAAACAAAACAATTGAGGTTAGTAACTGAATAGAAAGTAAACAATCAAGAAAGAAAATGAAGACGTACGATGAATTATAAATTTAAAACTTTAACAAAATAAAGACGCTCTACTCGGAAGGTTGTAAAAGTCTGGAAGAGAGTCGTGCAGAAAAATAAGTATTAATATCGGTACATAATGTTGACAAAAGTTTAAAAAAGAGGTAACGCACGAGGTGGATAGAAGTGAGGTTCTGAAAGGATCAGAAGAATAAACAAACAGGCAAAAGGAAGGGAAGTGGGTTTAGTGGAGTGCAAAAGACAAAAGTAGAAAGGCAGGAAGACCAAGGGGAATATGTACAAGAAGGACAAATGTGGGTGAGGTTGAACGAAGTGGAGCGGGTGAGAAAGAAATTGAAGGGCGTGTTGTGTTAAGATGGTCTTTTATACCGTTGGGAAGCTGAGACAATTTCAGCAGTTGCAGCACCTGCAAAAGGCTCAGCTTCAAGGCGTGTGGGCAAAATTGAAGCTCAGTCGCAGCAAATGCTGCAACTGAGAAGGGAAATGCTGGCGTGAGGCAGAAGAACAATGGGGTTCTGGCTGAGTATTTCTATTGATTGAATTGTCAAGCTCATTCAAAGGCCCTTTGTTTCCTTAAATAGCCACCTGATCACCCAGGAGGGTGGTCGTGAGGCCCTCATTGAATGTGCATTGTGGGTGCAATGCACAAGTGCCCCATGCAGAAATGCACCCGGTGCATTTGGTCACAAGTGTCCGTGGCAAGATTACCGGCCGTATGGCCTGGTAATAGTATGTGAACAAGGGGGGGGCTGTAACACAAGTGAATACAGCGTGAGCTTGCCTCGACCCATTGCTCAGGTTTGCTTTTGGGTCATAATTGAAATGCTCAGAGGCTGAACATTTTAATTGCACAGTTATTGAGCCATTGATATAACAATATCAAATGCACCATGCTGAGCCATTGCTCGGTCATTTTTGTATGCACACAATCTGAGCATTTGGCAGAGCATTGGATGACATTTTAGCTAGGTGCAGCATTTCACATACTTTGGTGAAGTGCTCCAAACTGAGCCTTCCAATGAACTATTGCAAAAATATTTTGTTCCATGGCTTTACTGAGCACTTACACACGGTTCTTTTGACCATGACATGCTCAGCTTTAGTGTGCAAATCGGGTGAAACGCAATGCTGAGCATGTGGCACATGAGCTACGTATATGCAAACAATCGCAAGGTGCATGCACATTTACTGTATGCATACAGGCTCAAGTAGTATTACACCTTCCTGATCTGTACAGCCAACACTGTAGTACGCAGTACACCTTTGTAAATGTATGCTGCGGGGCAGAGAAAAAGCTGCTCATCAATGTAACATGCAATCACGTCAAGCCATCGAGTCATATCTCTCACCTGCATCCCTCTGATGCACCTTGCTGGACAGCTCTGCCTAACTACGGCACAGATGCGCATGTAATCCAAGTTAATGTAAGTGGGTCATAGTGGGATGACTGTTCATTTGGGTCATACACAAACATTGGATTCCATCCGGTGCCATTGTCGGGGCAAACAATGACTGGCCCTGCTTGTTCATTGCGCGTGCTCATTGTCGGGCAGCCACACGCTTTCATATGCACCCCCGGATGGGTCATCCACAGGCAACTTTCACACGCCTGGAAGACATTTTACTGCCAGTCTTCTGACCGGCTATTTTCTTGGTCGGGTGGTCTGCTTGACTGCAGACACTCACCTGCTTGCGCGTGGAAACCTGAGGCCAATCAGTGTGGATTTGCTTCAGCCTCATCCACATTAGAATAATCCCAGCCTATGATTGCTGAGGCTGGTCATGTTTGCGTGGGTATCTCCCACCGCGGGTCATTTTCTTCACGTTCTCACACGCCCCTGGCAAGTTGTGGCACCTGGCTTGCAGCCTAAAACTCCCTTGGGTGGGTGGCCTCTTTCGCCGGAGTTTCGCACGTGCGTGAGGCAAAGACCCGGATACCAATCTTGGTGGATTAGTACCCATCTCAAACGCAATAGGGGTGAATGCATATGTGGATCACGCCTCACGGCTGGCGCCCCCTTTGATCATGTCACACATTCCCCCCTGGAAGCGCAGTAGGCATCAGTCAGCAAAAAACTTCAGGCAAAACCAAAGTCATGTTTGGTGGCATGCCACCGAACATATCTCACCCGCCCACACACAAACATCCCCACAGTGAGATTGCCCTTTGAAACCACCAACATTTCCCAGTAGGTCCCTGTGAACAATTAACCTGGGGAGGATATGCTCATTGTTTGCTGTCACACCAGCGAACATGACTGCTTGCCTCTAATATGCCCTCCACAATAAGTTGCTACAACCCACCCAATTTTGGATATGCTAATTTCCACCTTGTTCCACCAAAGGTTTCGTAACTTGCTGCAGATCCAGCAGTCATATCGGTGCACCCACATTTTGGCCACCTTGCCTTGATATATGCCCCAAATATGATATGAAAATCATGAGCCCAAGAGGCCCATCTTCCTAAAGACCATGCATGTAACCACAGGCCATCCCCCCTGGACCCCACTGCTGCCTCTCATATAAGTTCCCCACCTGCTCTCATTTGTCTTCAAAGCGTTTAGCTAACCCTTCCCAATCATATAATTTCCAACTGTCCCCAAATAATTTAAAATAGGCATCATGGCAACCTCTTCACAACCACTTTGCATTGGGATGATTAATATTTGTATTCAAATAAATAGTGATATAACCTTAAATCCTGAGAATTCCCACTTAGCTTCTTGGATTATCATATGGCACAATCAACACAAATATTCATTTATCTCCCCAATCACCAGCGTGCTATTGGCTCTCTACCTGCAACCCTTTCCAAAACGTTGATACCATTCCTTGGGGCACCAAAAACATTCATGCACTGTGGTCCTGGTGGGGCATGGATTGAAAATTGCCAATCCAATCCTACTCAAATATTATTCTTTGAGGGAGTATTTATGACTGATGCAAATGATCCCTCCTCATCTCAGAAACCCAATCTAGCATTGATGTTCTTCACATGGTATCCAAACATTTTATTCATAATGGAAAGCTTTCAAACACAAGATTTCAAGCTTAAATTTCCCAAAGAATATGACTGTAATACTCATAGTCAATGTCAACTCTTTACTCCGACATTTCCCGCTTCAAACTTGACGCCATCTTCATATCCTGCTGTTTCATCATTGATTTCCAAGGAAAAACTGATACAATTACCCAGTGGATCAGACCTCCTCATGATTACCCCGCCCCATGCCATTATTCAAACCCCCCTCCTGCCTCATCAAAAGACCAGACTAGCTTTTCTCTGGGATCGAGAAATCCCCAATGGCCAATCAGCCCGTAACCGTTGGGCCACCTCACCCCAGGATCCACTTCCAATGCCAGGCACATCATTACAAACCAAGTCGTCAGCTCATTTGAATCCCTTTCGACCAATACCCCTCTTGGAGGACTGCTTGAGGATGATATGGGATTAGGTAAAACCATTCAGGCCATTGCTCTAATTGGTACCTCCAAGGAGCGGATGATTGCAAACCCCATCGCTCCACGCCCACCATGATCATCTGCCCCCCTCGCTTAATTACCAACTGGCAATCAGAAATATCCAAGCATGCTCAGGCTGGAGTGCTGCATTCCAAGATCTACCATGGTCCCACTCGTCACTCATTATCCAAAGCCGACATCTTAAAATATGATATAATCATCACTTCTTACAATACTATCACCCAAGAATTTAAGAAAACCAATACCTCTACATCATTCATTTTTCAAATCAATTGGCATTGTATAATTTTGGATGAAGCACAGTGAGTGTCTGATCTTAAATGATTCAAATTACCTTTTATATCCAATAACCCTTGCCCCATTTTATAGCTATATTTGCTCTCAATACACTGCCACTCACCGTGCCATTAATAGCTTCCTTTCATCCCGTCGAATATGTTTAACGGGCACACCTATTCACAACACCATTTATGACCTTTTGGGCATAATATCATTCATCACTCAACCCCAGAACGCCAATTAAGATAACTGGTCACCATTCATTCTGAGTAGTCTTTCCAGAGGTTGCAATGATATCTTGCATTTGGCATTGCGGCATTTAAGTTTGCACCGCACCAAAACCACACATCTCGAATCCCTCCCACTATTAGCCATCATTATGAGCTGCTCCCACTCAACCCAACCATGCAGCAAGAATATTCCACATTATATGAAGAATTCCTATCATCCAAAAGCAAAGAACCAGGAGAATTTTTCAGAAATATTAATAAGCTGCGAATATGTTTTAACCACCACATCATGCTTAACACAATTGCAGAGGCGGATTTGGAAGACCCCGAGGGCAGGAGCACTCAGGATAACTCCCCAACAATCACACGAACTATTGTGGATGTGGGAACATGCATGATGAGTAGTAAAATTGCACACCTCCTACAAAGCTTAATGAAGAAAAAACAAACAAGGTGTGGTCCAACCAAATCGGTGGTTTATACCCAATGGACCCAATTTCTAGATTTGTGCGTTAATTCTAATATACATCCATTACCAATTGAATCCATCTGACTTTTTTATATTGTAGAATTGGTATTTCACTTGCCCATCACTCTATCCTTTCAGCACGAATTGATGGAACAATTACAGCACGAGCACAGGAGAAGGCACTGGAGAATTTCTTCAATAATCCTGAATGTGAAGTACTGATTGCATCCATTGCCGCAGCTGGAACTGGCCTCAATATAACTTTTGCTAATACGGTCTATTTAATGGTGAGGGGACCCCAAAATTCTGCGCTGATTTGTGGCCCCTGACATCCACATTTCCAGGAGCCCAATTGGAACCCAGCCATTGAGGCTCAGGCTGTTGATCGACTCCATCGTATTGGCCAACAACAACCTGTAAAGGTCATCCACTATATCACTCCTCATTTAGTTTAGGTCAACATGCGGAAGGTACCTTTCAAGATCATCTTTGACCCTAATTGTATTGCTATTCTAAAATCCTTCCTTATGGAAATGCCATTTTCCAAACACCAATAGGTCCAAGAAAAGAAAAAATCATTAACTGCGTGAGCCTTACTGATATTATATAATCTGCGTTTGACCAAGTTGATCACACCTGTGCACCCTGGCACAGGTCCACAATTATGAACACCATGAGCTGGATTGAGCTCCTTCAATATTTCCTGAATGAAAATGAGCAATAGAGTATTATTTCTAAGGGAGACGGTGATACAGTCCAACTCATTTCGTCTATATTCTGACATATTTAGCAAGTTGTTGCATCTTTAAGAAATAATAATCAGATTGTATTACACCTGCACAAATAATTCACAAAATGTTGACTTGTAACGGTGCTATACATTTATATTACTAAGTTATTGCAGAGCATCACCATGCGGCCTAATAACTGGCATGTCAAGTATTTTGAGGGCGCTATTCTGCATCTTACTACAGCCTTTGAGCCAATCTTGATCAAATACCTGAAATGATAAGCCTTCCGGAATATCACCATCATCTGTCGATCGTAATTCTGGCAATCAATCAATAGTTTTTTTACCCTTTTTTTTAATGCGATTACAAAACTCTATTTCTTGATCCATTTTTAATACCAATTCATTAAATAACTGGGAGCGCCAGCGTAATCCCACTTTGCAGTAAACTTGACAGCCATTTTCCAGTACCTTCTCAGTATCTGAACATACTCAAGGGTCATTGAATTGTGATGCTAGAATGGGAAATTTAGCCGTATCACACCATTCACAACGGCGCTCACAGGTCTGCACATAATCAAGTAGATCATCATCAGTCTTTGCTCACAATGACGAAGAGATACATTAACTAACCCTTTGACAAATCTTTGCGAGCTTTTGATTCTCCTTCTTTTTAACCAAATACTCCACATCCTTTTGAATAGACTTCCATTCTCTTTTCAAATAAGTGAAATATTGCTCCATTAAAGCCGCCACGACCCCATAGTAATTATGATCCTTGTTCCAACAGTAATGATGATACTTGGTGCTGACCAGCGCAAGACGGAATGTACGGTAAAACACCATAGACATCAACTCATTGAACGGATGTTGCCATGAGCTATCCCAGTCCCAAGTGAATCGCTTTAGTCCTAGCTTGTGGAGCTCATTTTTGCAGTAGCTTTGGAAACCCTGAGACTGAACCTGTGCTGATGGCTCATTGAAAACATCCTCGGGGACATATCCGAGATGACCAGCCACTTGAATTGCAATTTCACGCTCTTCTGTGCTTGGTGGTGCTGGTAGTGTGGAAAAATCCTTATCCCTAACTTTGAGTAGGGACAGGCAATGGGCATGTACTGCTGATGTCATTCCATGGACATTCTCTGGAAGTTCTGCTTTCAGCCATTTTTGTTGCTGCTTCTGGCTTGCACGTTTTGCCACATTGTGAGCTTTACGAGCCTGGTTCCTTTGCTGTCTGACCTCGGATTGCTCAAGCATACTCTGGGCCAGGGGCATTTGAGGATGGGTGAACTCACTATTTGACTCAGTGCCATGCTCATGCGCCATGAAATTGTCCCTCCTTGGTTCATCATTTGTTTCCATTTGAGTCGGAGACATGTTCTCATCCTCATCATCCACCATTTTTTCTCTTGATGAACTGGCATGGCTGTTCTTGGTTTGGAGGCATATGGATGATGACATCCAGTGACTTTCTCTTTATGGACCAGAGGTGAAGATGCATAAAGTTCATCACCTGCCATGCACATCATCAATTAACACATCAAGAAATTAATGAAGACTGGGCATACTCACAATCTTCAATTGGCTCCTGAGATCAGACTTACTTGCCTTTAGGTGCCATATCTAACCCATGAAACAAAAATATCAAATTGTGAAAAAGTTCATACTCCAAAATTCAAATGACTTACTTAGATGAAGCCTCAATTCTGGATTTCCCTCCGACAGACCACTCCAAGTTACATTCTCCAATGGTCTTTTTCGTTGCCCCCCATCCATGCACCTTTCATCGCCCACATGAACCTTAGATCCTGATGGAATATTGAGGGTTGGCTGTTTACTTCAGCCAAAGGGATCCTGGGATGTGACTGGATTCCGACCGGGATTAAGGAGGAACTCACGTGGAAATTTTGATTGGGGATTAGTGTTTGATGAGATTTGAGGTGTGCCTTCTGGCCCCTGAGACACATGCATTTGTGTATTGGTGGGTTTTGGGGGAATTGGAGTGACGGAAATATCTGGGATCAACCAAGTGCTTGAAGTTGGAGCCTTTGGATTTCCCACATTAATGTTAAGACCTGATACATTCATTGAGGATGCAATAGGGGTTGTGAGAGGAATGTTGGGACTCAAAGGTGACTGTGTTTGAACATATTCTATGCTAGATTCACTATCTGAGTCATGGACAGAACCTGAATGGGATTTATGTGACTTGGGAGGTGACATAAGGGCCAAAAAAGTACACTAATATTTTTAACTAGATAAAACGCCTCAGTATTATGATAAAATAGAGTGATATGAGATGAAATATTTTCAAATTTAGAATAGAGATATTCTATGGATATTTCTAAAAAGAGTCTTATTGAAAGTCTAATAAGCCTCTTTTTAGGAGAATACTCCCTACCTCCTGTTGAGCTCCTCCGCTTTTGTCGGAAAACACCCTGCACGGCCTACCACCATATAATGTAATATTCCCTTGATCTCAAAGGGCACCCATCATCCATAAGTAATCATATTCGGTAACATTTCCGCCTCCCCATTGTCACATTTTGTGTATTATCCAAACTGCCAATATATGCATTGGCAGTTTGGATAATTGTACATCGCTAAAGGGGTATATTCATGAAGGATTTGCCCACAAAAGAGACATCACCTTTTCAAGAAAGGCGAGAAAATCCAAATCACATTCCGACCAATTAAAAGCCTGCTGCACTCAAACCAAATATCAAGACTTTAGCTGCACTCCAACCCCTTATGTAATAGAGTTATATTGTTATGTCTGTAATAAGGTTTAAGCCATGTACGATGGTGTGCCAGCGTACATGGTTTGAATGTCAACCCCTTCAAATCAATGTTGACACATCCCTATTGGAATGCCCCTCAAGGGTCAAAACCGCAGTATTGCCATGTGTAAATAAAATAGAATATGTATGAGCATTGAGCAGCATGGCATTTTACCCAATTAAACTCCTAACCGATTCCGCCATCCAGATGGGACATGTTACACTCTATCAGCCGCAGCTCACGCACCATTACAAATGGGATAAAATTCTCAGATGGCTCAAATCATCTCCCCCTTCATAAATACTCACTCAATTTTTTTTCCAATTAATAACACTCCTAAACACTTTCACATCAGCCATAGATATTTATACACAAACCAACGTACTCCCAATTTCTGCAACAATGACAACCTGCCGCTATTCCTCAATGCGTATATGCATGTGTCAACACTGCTCAACTCAAACACACTCTTCCCCTGAGGGTGATAGGCATAGAGTTGCCTTCACACCTTTCCAATATAAACAGCACATTAAAAAGCTCAAATCAACCATTGCACCCAAATCTCTTCCAAACATCCCTACTTCTGCATCAGGATCTGAGTGCCCACAACTTCTATTGGATCAAATATTCCCAGCTGATTATTCACCATTGACCCAAAGCACCTTCTCCACAGCACCAGGTCTCAATTCAATTGCACAGAAACCATATAGTAGCAGTCAAACCCTTCCCCCACAAGACCTTGCAATGATAATATCTGCCATTCTATCATTAAGGTATAATATACCCCGCAAGACTTCACGCATTCTCAACCCCGCCCTAAACCTGCTGATCAAGTCCAGCATCTCAAGCTCCGGTGGTCCCCCCACTCCTGCATTCCATATACCTCAAGATCTGAGTACCATATTTGAACATCTCCAATTGGAGCCAGTGATTCAAAACTATATATGTTGTCCTCAATGTTTCTCTCTTAATTGCCTTACTGAATCAGTCACAACTGACCAACCCCACTGTCAACGCCATAATGACCCAAATGATCATGATCCCCCTTGCACACAATCATTAGGCAAATTCATCTATTCATTTGAAGCCCACACCCAAAACACCACCAACATGAAGCAAAAATTTATACCAACAAAACATTTCATTTATCAACCATTCAAAAATTGGCTTGCCAGATTTCTCCAGCGGGCTGGAATTATGGAAATTCTGCATCAACATCAACAATCCCAAACTCCCGAAGATTCCCCAAAATGTGACGTCTGGGATGGATTGGTCTGGAGACGCTTCACTGGCACTAGAAATATCCATGACCCCCCATTCATGTCCATTCCTGGTGCATTGGCCTTCTCCATTTATGTGGACTGGTTTAATGCACATGGAAAGTCCACCCGGTTGGCCAGCATTGGACCTATCATGCTTATTTGTCTTAATCTCCCCCCAAGTGAAAGATTGAAGCCAGAGAAGGTCTATGTTGCAGGAATCATCCCTGGTCCAAAGGAGCCAACTTCCCTTAAATTGAATTACCTATTAATGCCACTCATCAACGAGCTCAAAGAGCTATGGCAAGGTTACCATTTTTCACCCACCTCAACAGGTCCTTCAGGATTCTTTATCTGTGTTGCCATTCTCACAGCCATTGTGGATGTGGTTGCCATGCGCAAGCTTACTGGATTTATTTCTCATTCAGGCAACCACTTTTGTAATATTTGCACCATTCACAAAGCTCAAATAGAAGAAATTGGTCCTCAATTTCACTAAACACGCTCATATCAAGATCATGAATCAACCATTGCCAAATGGCTTTGGGCAACCCCACAACAAAGACAAGCAATTTTCTCTGAGTATGGAGTGTGATATTCAATTTTAGAAGACCTTCCGTATTGGGATGCAACAATAATGGTTAATCTTGACATAATGCATAATTTAATACTGGGAATTTTGAAGGATCATGCAACTTTCAAATTGTGCATTCCAGAGTCCAAATCAAAAATTTACCTCAGGTCTCGCAGGAAAACCAATGACACCAACAGTTCAGACTCAGATTCCATGACCTCCAACAGCTCTCTTGATAAAATCACATTGAAAGAGGCCCGCTCCCTGAGAAGAGACACAGCAAAAATAATAAATGAGACACTCCCTACTACTTCCACCCAAAAAAACTACTTCCCAATGCCCACCCCTCACACAGAACATCCATCTAGTGGCTCTGCGGAGATTCCTTCATTTGATGCGGATTACATCCCCACTTCTGAAATCCCCTCTGAATTGGATATCACTGCACTGAGTGATCACCAGATCAAGGGTGAGGCTCTGGAGCATCTCCGACAAATCATATCTGAGACGATAATTCCCTCATCATGGACAAGAGTACCTCGCAACATGGGCTCCCCCTCTCATGGTAGCTTAAAAGCCGCTGAATGGGCTCTCTTATATAAGGTCTATATTCCATTTTTAATGCTCAGTCAACAGATGTCATTAGATGTACACCAATCTGCCAACATTCAAAGAAAAATGGGTCAGTCAGAAGAACTTGCAAATGAACTAACCAAGAATACATTCCATTTGATTAATGCAATCAACATTGCCACAAGTTGGACTGTTTCAATAGATTATGCGACTGCATTTGCTGAACATTGGAAAAAATTCCGCCTTTCCAATCAACTCCTGTTCCCAAAACAAAAAAGTAAACCAAATAATCATTTTGCTGATCATATTCCCAAACTCTTCCAACGTTGGGGCCCAGCACAAGCCTCAGCCACATGGGGTTATGAGCGCTTGATTGGAGTATTTGCAAAAATGCCAACAAATAACAAAATATGTATGTCAATTAATAAGATCAATATATTAACATTGATTAAACACCTGAACTGAATAAGACTAGCTTCTTGCAACTCTGAATAGATGATATAGATAAAAACTTACTTCAACATATCTATCGATGTTCCAACCTTTCCGTTCTCCTGAAATCCCCATCCATGCCATGTGAAATAACACAGCTTTTTGAATCACAGCCACTTGCCCTGTTCAATGACCATAAATATAACAAACCATCCTGCCATGACTAAGAAAATTATGATTGTCTGGTTGAGTACTTACAGAATTTTCATGCAACAAGGGAAATAGTTGATTGGATCAGCTTAGACACTACCATGCAATCCACAAGTCCTCCCACTTCAAGGATTGTCTCACCTTGGTATTTTCCAGTTTCAAACATTAATATTGGGAACAATATATTTTCAACTGAATCCAAAAATGTCAGCAACAGTGTGATATGTTTTCTGAGGGGCAACTCATGACGATTTGGTATTATTAATAGCATTTTTAAAGTCTCTGAGCCATCTAGCATACTGAACAATAACTTTCTGATCTTAAAAACTTTGAAGATTGATGTGAATTTCTTACCAGATTGGCAGCATCTGAATATTTATAAAGCTGTTGGTTTTTATGATGGACACTTGATTATATCTGGAGAAGAAATTGAAGGTAACTGTGGATTGTATGATAACAAAGTTCTGTCATGTGGACTGCTTGTAATGATAAAACCGTTATTTCATGATATTTAGTCTACAAAAATCCAAATCTCTCAGATTCATTAGCAATTTTTCTAGTGAAATAACTGCCTCAAAATTTAGTGACAGAGACATACAATTGTGAAGAGCAAAGCCGATTATTTCACATTGCCACAAAGAACTTACTATTTTGACATTGGGTACAGTGTGAATAAGCCAAGTTCAATGATTAAATGACCCACACACTCACCTTTCACAGCATCAAAAATTTCTAACTGCGCCATCATCATGTTGGAAGGGGAATCGGCCCTTGCGCACACGCCAATGCACACGCATGCGCACCCACACACGCCAATGCACACACATGCGCACCCGCACACGCCAATGCACATGCAAGCGCACCCGCACCCGCAGTATTGTGCAGCAGACTCTGAGAGTGTCACCTGCAAAACGACAATCCGGCTCAGGCCGAGTCCTTTTATGGATGACCTGGTGAAGTCAAACCCCCCGCCTACATGAAGACTGGCTGAAGGACCTCTTTGATGTGAGTTTGTGCAAACAGGCGGGTCTTGTGTAATTTTTACCAACCATCGGACGGTTGCGGGATGATCAGGTGGTGAGGAATCTGAGTTGAAGGCACAGCGGAACCAATATTGGTGGATGTCACAGGATTGGGTGTAAGACAAGAGTAGGACGTGTGCTCGACGTTCGCTTGATTTTTGCTTGACATGAGCTCGGCTTTTATCCTGCTTGACGTTTGCTTGACGTGAAGTCAATCGCCGACGATTGACACGAGATTTGCCCTGGTGGGAGCTTGTTTTCCCCATAGCTTTTGTTCTATATTAAGTATGGTGGAATAGATGGCACCATCAGATAGCCCTGATTATGCTCTTTCCAAAAGGACCTCACTTTAGGTATCTCACACTAAAACTGTAGAAGCTATGTGGGTAGGTTTTTTTTCTTATTCACCCTTATTTTACCTTATTTTTTTCATAACTTCTGTAATTCTGGTGCTAGATCTATTTGGTTAGTACCATTAGATAGCCCTGACTTAGAGATTAATTTTGCATACTCATTTGATGAGATAAGCCTCTTTCTCTGGATTTCAGATGTGAGATGAAAATCAAGGTTTATGCTCAGAAAAGACTTTGAGCAGGAATAACTCTGTTATTCTTTGTCCTATGATTACCGGACTTGTGTATTTGGAAAGTAGTGGGTTTCTTCTTTATTTTGATACCTCTTCAGCTTATTTGTTTCAGATGCATGTTTTGGTGGTATCTTTGTTATACCATTGATTTATGGTATTTGATTGTCATGTGTGTGCTCTGGTTTTGAGTCCCAGAGTGACAATTAGATATCCCTAATTGAGAGATTTAATTTTAACACCCATTTGATGGAGTTCAGCCTCTTCCTGTGGATCTTAAGTGAGAGCTACCGCTTTAAGCTTGAATAACTTTGTTATTCTTTTTCCCATGATTATGAAGCTTGCTTATTTGGGAAGAGGTGAGTTTCCTTCTTCCTTTGATACCTTTTGAGCTGGTTTGAATCAGTTCCATCTTTTTCTGGTATTTTGTTCTACCTTTAGTTTATGGTATTTTAGCTGTCATGCTCGTGCTCTGGGTTTGAGTCACAGGCTGACAAAATTCATGAGCCACCAGGTGGCTTTGATGAGGATGGAAAAAAATTATTAATTACTTGTAGATCTCTTTCACGCAACCTTACCCCTCTCTCCGACATTTCTGGGTTAAAAGCACTTGAGTTGTCTGAACCAGAGTCAGAGGATTCAATCTTTTCAGTTCATTCTTTTGGATGGATGACTCAGGAGTTAAAATTTTTTAAGTTGCATTATCCTTCAATGCTCCTAGTATGAGATTATTCATTATATCAAGATTAACCATGCTACTACCATCCCAATATAGAAGTTCCTCCACAATATAATATTGAACTCCATATTCAGTGAAAACCTTCTGAAATTCTTTAGGCAATCCCTCAGGCCATTTATTAATAGTTGATTTGTGATGATTGAAGATTTGTGTGTGTGCAAATTTTGATTAAACTTCCTTTATTTTACATTTATTAATTGAACAAAAATTGCAAAAGCAATTTCCATAATTTGAGATAAATCCGGTGAATCTCCTCATGGCAACTATTTTAGAAATGGTGGTTAGGATTGCCACTCCGATAAATGAACCTGAAGGACCTGATGAGGTTGGAAAGAATTGAACCCCTTCCCAAAGCTCTTCAAAATCAGAAATGAATGGAATCAGAAGATGGTTCAGCTGGGATAAAGTAGGCTCCTTTGGTCCACAGATTGTGGAAGAAATATACATTTTCTGGCTTAAGTATTTCATTTGGAGGAAGATTAAGACAAACCAACAAGATTGGACCAATGCTTGCTAGCCAGCTTGAGTTTCTATGTTCATTGAACCAATTAATTTATATTGCAAACCCCAAAGAGTCTTCAAGTGACATGAATGGTGGGTTGTTTGGCTTGCGGGTATTTGTAAATTTTCTCCATCTTGTACCATCCCAAATATCAGTCATAATCCTTTCTTAATCCCTATAGATGTGCTTATGCTGATGTAACTTCTCAACCATCCCCTGTTTTTGAAGGAACTTGGAAAGACAAGTTTTGAATGGTTGATAGATGAAATGGCTTTTTGGAATTAACTTTTGGAACATATTTGGGTGATTCAGTTCAATTTGTTTTAATGAAATAATCATGTGTCCCAAAGGTAAATTACATGGTGGATGGTGGTTATATGTTTTTTATTCCTTTTGGCTTGTAGATTTGGCTTCATAAAAGTGTGGGAAAGGCCATTGAGAAAGAAAATGTGTGGACATGAAACATAAAATTCAAGGGTAGGGTCCAACCTAAATGAGTAAAAATTGTTTTACCTTCACTGGGGATATTAAATTTACAATCAAAGGTTCCACCACAGTGGCCTATACTAGTTTTCATCAGAAGGCATAAAGTGGGAATGAGAATGCAGGAAGCTTTGTGGGATATTTTTAAATTGACAGACAACATGGCTGAGATGTTTTTTTAGAGGTTTTGAGGTGAAGCCTTGTGATTCCATTGGTATGGCTTCCTGGGACTTGTATAAAATTGGTTGAAATTTGAAGGTGGCTCATAAGGGAGATTGGGAATTTCTTTTGTAATTAAATCATCCAAATTTATATGTGTACTTCTAGATTGCACTGGAATAAACTTATTTGCCTGTGGAGCTATAGAGAGTTGGGAATTGAGGAATAACCAGTTCTTTTGAATGTGTTGAGCATATTGGTATGGTGTAAATGGAACACCACTTTGTTCTCCAAATGGAGAAACATGGGTTTTACTATAACGGCAAGAACAGGTTCAAATCTGCATGGAAGAATATTTCGGACTCATATTACAAATTGAAATGGGGGTGGTATTTTTGGCTTAAAGAGAAGAGATAATTGATTGATAGGAATAAAAACTATTTATTCTTATATCTGAATATATTTTTTGGGATTTATAAGAGGAATAGTACTTTACCGGAAGTTTGGATTAACATAGGTAATTTAAAATGATCATGAAGTGGCCTGTTCTTGATATGATTTTGTGGGATTTCAAATGGGGAATTACCACATACAAGTACTTGAGAAATTTTTGGTTTTTTTAAAGACTGTCCATCTGGTATAAGCAAGGAAAATTGTTAGGACATAATAAATTCAGTAATATCAACAGTCCAATGCATAATTTGGACAAGAAAAACATTTAAAAGAATCCCTACTCAAGGATATTCTTTGTCCATCCTACTTTGGAGAATTTCAGAGTCATTTTTCAAAGAAACAAACAATGATTCCTTTGTAGAAAGGCAGCTCATCAGATATTCCCATGGGTCTGTACTAATTTAATTTTGACATTTTGCAATACAGAATGAATAGAAGGAAATGGGTGCATACTTGTACCAAATCAAAATTTAATAAATTTGGACACATTATCTCTGCAATGTCAATGACCATCATAAAGATGGTGGCACTTGTAATTTTCACCATCTTTTGTTCATTGCTATGGCTTCAGCAACTATTTAAATCATAATCTGTTGACATCAATGAGGGTAGTAAAAATACTCAATAGTAATTTTTCCAGTCCCAGAAATATTCATTCCAGAAAAACTAAGATGCAATTTCAGTATGAAATAATAAAAAGCCTATTGAGAACAGGAGTACCAAAAGTGATATATTATCTGTGGTCCAGCCCTTCTTTTTATATTGCTCAGTTCCATGGGATTGACACCATTTCATAGAACAAGGGTTAGAATTACAGTTATAAGTGTTAACTTCCTGTTGTCACAAGGGCTCTTGGGGAAAACTAGAGTGTCCTGACACTCAGGAATGAAGAACTTACTTGGAGGGCTCCAAAAGAATAAATAAAAAAGAATTTATTTATTTGAGAGACAAAGAAAGCAATACAAGATAAGCCAAAGATTATAAGAGGAAGCCAAGGGCCAAAGAGCCAACCAAATGAATCCTCAATTAACTGTTTCAACCTCCCAGAAAGAAGAATGGTATTGGTAAAGGATAGGACCACCAAAATCTACTGACAGTGTGGTATTCCATACCTTAATGGCCCAGTTTCAAGTGAAATTTAAATTATAATGCTATAAATTGAAGAAATAACAAAGAAAAAATCAATAATTATCAATTATAATAGAGGAATTCAGCAATAAAATGGATTTAAATACATCAATATGTATAATCCCATAAGCAAATCCTTGAAGAATGGTCCATTTGATTACAAGAATAACAATAAAACAAGCAAAAGAAAAAGACAAGCTAGCAAGAATGTTAAAGTTACCAGTAAAAAGGGGTAGTGTAACACTCAAGTTACCCTAGCTCTGCTCAACCATTGGATTACTCAGCAATTCAGTTATTAACCTGAGGACACTTCAATAAGGAATAAATTAAAACTGTATCAATCAACAGCCACAAGACAGAAAGAAAGAGAAAGCAATCAACTTATGCAAGGAAAATCCATCAAAAACCTTAAATTACACAGCATATCTGAGGAAACACAAGAACAGCCACCTGATAAGCCTGTAAATCTAAATTAAAAGCAGAATTAAGTTAGATAAAGAAAAGAAGAAACTCATAGAGGACAAATAGAATCCCCACAATACACAGCATTCTCCACCTACAGTTCAAACAATGCACAGACCTATGGTGCAATAACTGTACAAAATCATCTCATACCACCAAAAATTGTGCAACAAACCAAACAAATGGTGCAATACCTGGAAGAAATGACACCATCTCAAAATTACTCACCAGCTAAATACCCTCAAGGCTGTGCATAATAATATTAAAGTTTGAGCAAAATATAAAAAAAGCTTCAGAAATGGTGCAATATACCAAACATATGGTGCAATATCTTGATCAAATGACACCATCTCAAAATTCCTCACCAGCAAAAACATCTCAGATTACATAATCATACATAAATTGGTGCAAAAAAAACCAAACAAATGGTATCTCACCACTATAAAGAAATTATCCCAGCCAAAAGAAGTGGAAAAATTCTAAGTCCCTTGTTTTTGAGTGCCTCTATCGAGAGCCCAAAGAATATAAATAAAGGTCCTCTCTCCCTCCTTTTTTCCTCTTTTCCCCATGAATCCAATTAGTTATATACCAAGAAGGAGAATAACTATTCATCCCTTACTAGTAGGATAATCTAGTTAATTTATTAAATTATTATAGACTTATAAGTTAATTCATAGTGATTTCTAATTAATAGTAGCTAACAGAAGGTCTACTTAATATTATTAATCCACCCTATGTTTAAATTATTAGTCTTATAATTATAATACTATCAATAATACTCATAATATTGAGTTTATCACCATAACCTTTACATTATAAAGGAAAAATAGTCTTATTATATCTTCATATTAAAAAAAACAACCTTACAACTATATATTATTATATATAAAAAAAAACCTACCCTTATATTATATTATATCTTTTATATATTTAACAAACATCCACTCTATATTTAACAAAATCTTACCAATAAACTATTAAAGGTCTTATCATTATATTATATTAAGAATTACCCTCTCAAACCATTAAGTATTATAACATATATAACCTCAAATTGATCTTACCCCTTAAAATATATTTTATTACTATTATAATAAATCAACCTCTTATACTATTAAGGTCTTATCCTTAAAATTATCTTATATTATTACTTGAAAACTATATTTTATACTGTTTTAACTTATAAGTTACTTATATGGTTATTGAATAGGTCTGATAGAGACTGCTAAAAAGTCTTCTCTAGTTGTAAAGCCACAATCTTAAATATTGATTTGTGAGCTCTGTAGGGAGATTGTTTAGTATATTCAGAGGGGCAGCTAAAACACCATTAGCACCCTTGGTTACAGGATTATTTCAGCAATTCAAAACTGTTTACCTGTGATTTCCCCCTCAAGGACTGCCTTATCCAATCCCACACTAAAAGGAGTTCCACATCTGGTGTCCCAACAGTGGCTTTTCAACTTCAACATTCAATAATCAGTCAATAACCAAGAAAGAAGATAATCAAATCAACATAACTCACAAAAAAAAAATTAACATTATCAAGAATTAACCATCAACACTCTCATACAATCTGGAATCTGGAAACAAATCCTATTCCAAATCATCATCACCATCACAATCCTCAAATCAATCATACCATTTTTATTATCCAGTAAAAGAAGGAACACCAGAAAATCAAACACCCAAGGATATTGATTTACTCATTGCAACACCAAGAACAGAACAGAAAGAAAAGGAAGAACTAAGGAGATTTTTCTTCAAGTTAATTCAAGAAGCAAAGAAAAACAAGAGAAGTAAAAAAGAATTCAAAGGATCAGTTTGTCAAGTAGAAATGAATCAACAATCAACATCTGACTTACCACCATTACCTGAAGATACTGTAGAAGGACAGTATGCAGAAGAAAGTGAAGAGGAAGATCAAACAGTACAGATCCAAAGTCTTATGAAGCAAATGCAAGATTTATTATTAACACAAAGTAAAAAGAAAGGAAAAAGAAGGGAACAAACATCTTACACACCTGGAGCCAGTCCAAGTGAACAAACATTACCAAGGCATGTTAGACCTGAAGACTCACCAATATCACCTACACCTGGTCCTAGAGCAACCTCTACTCCAGTAACAGAACCAAGAACTCAAAATATTCCAAGGAGAGTTTTTGTCACTACACCTAATAATCCAAGTCCATTACAGCAGAAATCTCCAAGACAAGAAAGACCTGTAGTTAAAATTAAAGCAAAAGATTACAATCTAAATTTTGATGGAGAAGAAGTAGAGAAATTTATCAAGAAAGTGGAAAGAATAGCTCAAATTGAAGGAGCAACAGATGAAGACCTAACAATGCAAATGGCATTTTGGACAACAAACCAAAAGGTGAGTAATTCAATTGAAGCTATGCCAGGTTATGAAGAAGGAAATTGGACTCAACTTAAGAAAGATCTTATAACAAAATGGGGAAGAGTTGAACCTGAAAGAAGATACAGAAAAGACTCACTGATGAAGCTTTTTTCTGAAACTCAAGAAGATGGAGGAATTGGTAGTCTATCACAATATAAGAAGTTTATGGGAGAATATGAAACTATTGTTACTTACTTATTAAGATACAGGTATATCCCTCAAGATAACATGTTCCATGAAGACTTATTTGACTGTCTTTCAGCTGATATTAAAGGAGCCATAAGCAAGGAAATGAACAAATATAATGTCATGGTTAGAGCTGAAGATGGAGGATACCTTATACCACCTATGAAGATCCTCAAGAAGTTCATTGAACAAGAATTGGAAGCCAGAATATTAGTAACCAAAAGATTCTCATCATCAAGAGATACAGGAAAGAATTTTACTGAAAATAAAAAGAAAGTTCACTTCAAGGAAGAGGCTTTTCCAGGAATGAATGAGGCTTTTAATAAGATGAAGGAAATTACTGAATCCCTCAAAGACCAAAAAATGGAAACTAGAAAGCAGGCACAAGGGGAAAATGAAGATTTCAAGAAATTTATGACTCAACTGGAAGAATTGAAAAGTCTATCCAAACCTCAAATTGGTGGGGTTACCAATAATCAATCCAATAATCAACAGTTCAAGCCAAGAAATGATTTACCACCCTCTTCACAAAGGCATGTTCCCTATGCACCAGCACAAAACATCCCAAAACCATATCTCAAATGCTATTATTGTTTGGAGGAAGGACATTCAGTGAATAGATGCAGCTACCTCTTTGAAGATCAAAATAAGAAATGGGTCAGCAGACAAGGAGGTGGATCCAACTGATGGTAAAATAGCTCCAAAGAAGTTAGTTGAAGACTTTGCAAAAGACCTAGAAGAACTCATAAAGAAAATGAAAGAAGATGAAGCTAAAGAAGCACTACCCAAGCCTAATCCAATGAACATAATACAATTAAAGAAAGATGATAGTTCAACTGCTATAGCCAAAGTTGAAAACTGGGGAAGCTGGCAACCACCAGCTATTTCATCAGCCAATGAGCCACTTTCAAATAATTATGGATTAAGAAATACTAAAGAAAGAAACTCAAGAGCAGAAAATACCAATCAAGATGCTTTAAGATCACATTCAAAAGTGAAAACACCATTAAACAAAAGAACAAATATACCTGGAGCTTATATTGAAGATGAGCAAAAGGAAGAAGAGAAAACAATTATTCCAACTAAATATAAGAAGCCTCAACAGGTGCAAAATGAAAAGGAAATACCTCTACAGGAACCTAAAGGTGATCAAACTGAAAATATTCAAGAACCAATCAAGAAAGTCAATGAAAGGAAAATCATAAAAGAGGAGAAATTAGATATTCAAGAAATTATGGCACAAATTATCAAAAAGGTATTGGATCAGAAAATAAATCTTACCTTGGAGCAAATTTTAGTCATGTCACCAAAGTTTTTTAATCAATTAAAGAATCTGACAGAAGAAGAGAAAAAATCTATTAATTCAATTGATACAAAGGAAATTCAAACCAAACTCATAAATCATCATTTGGGTAATTATGAACAGCCAAAATTACATTATGCCTGTCCATTGGGATTTATGCAAGTATATTTGGGTGAAGAAGGACATGAAATAATGGCATTAGTTGACACAGGATCAGAATTGAATATAATACCAGAAGATTCAGCAATCAAAGCAGGACTTACCACAAGATGCCTCAACATGAATTTAAGGGGAATTGGTGGGCATTGTACCTCAATAGTTGGATTAGCAGAATTTACTCCAATCACTTTAGTCACTGGGGAAGAAAGAAATATACATCTTTTTGTAGCAAGAGGAGCAGTTCACACAGTATTGGGAAGGCCTTTCCTTGCAGATAATAACATAAGATTAGACTTTTCTCAACAGAAAGGGGAAATATTCAGTTACATAGAGCCAGATGGAAGAAGACTTTGCTTACCAATTTGTTCACCCCAGAAAGTAGGATGGAGAGAAGACCCACCAGCAGGAATGGAAACATGTGCAGTTTCTAAATTGGAAAATTGGAAAGAAATACCAATAGAAAAAGAGTCAAGATCCAAAAATCAAGCACATTCAGAGAAAAGTCCTCATCAAAGCTTTGATAGTGAAGAAATGGAAAAATCCAAAGACAAAGTGGAAATGAAGCAGGAATTTTCAATAAAAAATGAACAAATTATTCAGGAAAGAACAAATTCACAAGAGATAAATCCTCAGGAGTACCACAAGGAAATGAGAAAAACTGACAAGACCATAAATGAAGAAAAATTAAGATCACATAGTTTATCTGACAAACCTGAATTGAAAGGACTTGATATGCCTTATACAGAAGAAAATTTACTTATTTCTGACATCAATGAGACCAAGAAAATGGAAGTTCATAGTGAAATTTTTAGGGAATCAAAACAGACTGCCAAGGAAGAAACTCATATTGAAAGTAACAACTGTAATTTTAATCCCAAGGAAAATGTTTTTTATGAGAAGTCCTCAAAGAAATTCACACCCTTAAAATCATTGAACTCAATTTCAAAAGGAATCAAGAGTATGAAAAAATCATTCACACAAAAATCAAAATCATTGGAGAATTTATTGGAACCTAAAAAGAAAGAAAAGTTTATTTCAGAGTCAACTTCTGAGATTGCAAATGAAGAAAAAGGCTCATTAAAGAAGGATACTTACAAAAGTAAAAAGGCCAAACACTTTGAAGTAAAATTTTTAATTAACAATATGATCATCAATTCAATTAAGAAGATTAAGGTGAATCACTCCAATTCAAAAAACCATAACAAACTTCAAGAAAAGAATACAGAATCTTTAGTAATACCTAGCATATTCAGTAAAACAAATTCAAGTGATCACATACAGAAGGTTGCAAGCTCACCCTCAATCTTAGAAGATAGAAGTATCATACATATTTCCAATATCAACTCTCAGATCACTTCAGCAAAGAGTAAATTCCCAGAAGAAGAGGATAATTCAGAGAATAACATATCATTCAAAGAAGAGGTTTCACATGAAGAAAGAAATAAACAAAATCAAGTGAAAGAAATACCTTTTTTTATGGAAGAAGAACCTTTAAAAATGGAATTCCCTTGTTATACATCAACAAGAAAAGATATAGAATGCAGTTTCAGTACAGTGCAGAATATAAATGAAGCTAAAATTGATGAGTCAAGATATGAAAATTCAACCAATTCACTCTCACAAATTGACATACAACAGGAATTAAATCAGCAAAAAGCCTTACCCCCTGAATACAGATCCTCTGGGGAAGCTCACAATAACTATAATATTGAAAAAGAAATTAATTCAAGATTTAAGAAGCTTAAATCCATTAGAAATAATGCCACAAATGAATACATAAAAAATAAGATACACTCACCAATCATTTTAGAAAAACATCTTTCTGGACCAGAATATGAGAATGAAGCAGGATTATTTTGTCAAATGGAAATACAAGAAGAAGCTGAAGATGAACAGAAATTTATACTTACTGAAGAAGAATACCCTTGGGAAGGTTATACAAATTGGCAACCTCTTAGAAATGCCAACCTTGAGGATCACAATAAAAATAATTCTAGGGACAGCTTTGAATGTGCAAACCAACATGTCAAGTGGCTGGAAGATATTAGTGCCCCAAAGAATGAATCAAATAGAATCAAAGATAAAAGTAGCAAAAAGAAGAAGAAGACCAAGGAAGAAAAGGAATATTTTTGGATTGCTCAGAATAAAAAGATATGCCCAAGCTTGCAGGCCCATTTGGCAAAGCAATATAAGACCTCAGCACAAAAAGAGGATTGGACAGAAAATAATGGTAGAAATGAAAATATTATTCAGAATTACAGTGAGAGTAATGAAGAAAAGTTGCAAGATCAATATCTCAATGAAGAAAGAAGAAATGAGCTTACAGCTAAGAAGGCCAAATTCAAGAAAGGTCTTGACAACAAATTTTCACATTATCAATGACTTTTTTTATTATAATAAGACATTTTCTTTTCCTTATATCATGAATTTTAGTTTTATTTTAGTATAAAAAATATAAAAAATAAAAAAATAAAAAATAAAAAATATCAAAAATCAAAATAAATAAAAAGTGTCAAGTGTATCAGTATCATTATTCCATGTTATCTTATGTATTAGTAAAAAAAAATAACTCAACTAAAAAAAATTAGGGTGGGTGTCTATTTCTTAAATCCATCCTTTATGATTTAAGTTTTTGGGATGAAATTCTGGGGAATTTCAATTTTACTCTATAATTTAACCTTCATCAATATTCAATATCAACCCATTGAAGAATTAAAGCCAAGGTGAAGAATCAGAGAAATAACTCAAGAATGTTGAACTGAAAGATTTAAAGAAGTCAAAGAATAGAATACAGAATTGAAGGAATATACAAATATGGCCAAACAAAACACACAGCCTCACAATACACATAGCAAGAGGGGTGACCAGTTTTGTTTATGGTTATTTTTTATTCAAATTATATTTTTATTGGTTCATTTTTTTACAAATTACTAGTCACCCCTTGCTTACAAGAGCAATTTTGAAAATAATCAAGATAATATAGCAAGATTAAAATAACAATAACAATTTATAAGAACAAGCATTAAGAAGATCAAAGTCACCCAGAAAAATCAACAAGAAATATCAATAACCTCATTGGTTTTAGTATTCTCAAATAATTATTAAATTAAAATAATAAAGTCAACTAATCAATACATAATCAAAAGGGATAACTGGCCAGGTTAAACCCAACTGAAAATGTTTTTCTTATACAATTAATTTTTTTTCTTATTAATTCACTTTGGATATTCAAAATGTCTTATTATTAAAGACACAAAGATTATTATTATTATTATTATTATTATTTCTGGGGATAAGGGAGAAAAGATCTCCTTTTATATTAAAGATGGACAATCTTCTTCTACCCACAGATTAGCCCTTAAACCTTTTATATATCAAAGGCTATGCAAACTCTAAAAAAAATACATCATATCAACCATTTAACCCCATTGAGAATTCAATTTAAAAAAAATAAATAAATAAATTTTATAGATTAAATCAATAATATATTGATTGTATTAACCAAACAAATCAAGCTTTAATTCAAAAAAATTCAGAATTTTAATTAATTTGATCTTATAGTATTTGGTCAAATTAAAGCTTAACCCCACTCCAAATTTAATTAAAAAAAAGAAATTACACAAATTCAATCAACCTTATATTGATTGAGCTTCAAAATCAATTAGAACTTTAACTTCATTTTAAGAATTTCAATTAATTTAACCTTATTTTACTTTGTCAAACTAACTTCTAAATCCACTCAAAGAAAAAAAAAAAAAACTTAAAAAAAATATTACAATATATATATATATAATACTTTTTTGTTTTATTTTATTTTATTTATTTATTTATTTTTTTTATTTTATTTTTTTTTTTGTTTCAAAAACAAAAAAAAAAATTATCAACTTTTTAGTTTTATTTTTCTTCTAAACAAAAAAAATAAATAATAATAATAAAACAAAATAATAATAGTACAAAAAAAAAAAAAAAAAAAGCATCGGAACGATGGAAAAACAGCAAAAAAAACAAAAACAAAAGCAACGAAAACAATAGAAAAGAAAAAAAAAAAAAACAATATTTTTTTTTATTATTAACAAAAAAAAGTAAAAAAAAATAAAAAAAAGCATCGGAACGATGCAAAAACAGCAAAAAAAAAAAACACAAGAAACGACGAAAACAAGAAAAAAAAAAAAAATCAAATCAATCAATTACAGTAACAAAAAAAACAAAAAACAAAAAAAAACAAGCAGTACAGTACAACTCTGTACTGTACTGTGCTGTACACTGTACAGTACATGTGTACTATTAAATCACAAATAAATAAATAAAATAAAAAAGAAAAAAAAAGAATATTGATCGCGACTAAAAAGCAGGACTACCATGCTTCAGTACTGTACTGCACTGTACTGTAACAACAAAAAAAAAAAAAAACTTTAATTATTAGTTTTTGTTTGTATTTTTTATTTTTTTTATTTAATTTTATTTTGATATATGAGGCAAGAGGGCTAAATTAGAGTTGGAAAAAGAAAAATAACCCGCGGGGAGATAAGAAGTACAACTGGCTTCTTTTGGAGTATCCACACCCAGCTACTTCAAAAAAAAAAAAAAAAAAAAAAAAAAAAATTAAAAAGTTATTATATAAATTAAATTACATTTACAATTATTATATATATTAAATTAAATTTACTATTATGATTTATATTAAATGAAATATATTATCATTATTTATATTAAATCAAACTTATTATTATACAAATTAAATTAAATTTACAATTATTATTTAAATTAAATGAAATTTAGTATAACTATATTTATATTAAATTAAATTTATCATTATTATTTAAATTAATTTTAAAATATCATTATTATCAATATTAAAAGTAAAATATTATTATTATTTATATTAGATTCAAAGTATTATTATTATTTATATTAAATTGAAAATATTTTTATAAAAAAAATAGAATAAATAAATTAAAATTAGGTTATAATTATTAAATGGAGAGGGGGTGTCAATCCTCAATAACAATAAAAAGGCCACTCACCACTAATAATAATTAATATACTAAAAATATAAAAAAAGTGATTCAAGAGATTCATCAAGAGCTTAAACTAGTTTTATTCTCAAAAGTAGTTAAATAATCCTCCTTATTATTATTGCTTTAACATTTATATTGATTATTATCATTTTAGAAAGAAATCTATATTATTTTACTTTATTGATTATTATTTTATATTACTTCATATTATTTTTTATCTTATTTTATTTTTTTCTCAAATTCATATAAAACTCATATTATATTTTGTGATGATTTGATATTATTTCATTATTACTCTTAGAAATTTTTCTTTACACCCATCACATTCATACTATATTAAAAAAAAATTATATTATTACAAAAAATTGGAAATGATGGTACAATTATTAAATGGAGAGGGGGTGGCCCCACCATTTAAGGTCAATTTCAGCAAAAACAAAAACAAGAAGGAAGGAAAACCCAATCAGAAAAAACAAAATAAAAGAAGAGAGGTCCTAGATAAGACCTTAAACTGTCCAAATATTTTTTTTAAATCTTATCAACAAAAATTAATTAAAGAATAGGTCCTTGACAAGACCTTAAACTGTCTGAATATATTATTTATTATTTTTTTATCAATTATTACTTCAAATACCTCAAGCAATGGTCCTGAGTATGACCTTAAACTGCATTATTATTCATTAAAAAATAAAGAAAAGAAAAGAAGGAAAATAATTTTCTTTTATTATCAAAATCCTCTTTAACAAAGAAATAAATAAATAAAATGAAATATGAAGATCAACCAATAAAACAAAATCAACTATATCAAGTTGAAAATGATCAAAAAAATAGTTATATTTCAACACAAATCCAAGACAACACAAAAAAAAAGAAGCTATGGACATTCAAAATCAATATAAAGAGCTGCAAACAGAAGATATCTAGTGAAGTTATTAAAATAGAGATTTAAATAAATGAAGTTTTGATGAATGAACCCAGAATATTCCTCTTGAAACTGGAATGCTGGGGACAGCATTAAATGGAGAGGGGGATGTGGTATTCCATACCTTAATGGCCCAGTTTCAAGTGAAATTTAATTTATAAGGCTATAAATTGAAGAAATAACAAAGAAAAAATCAATAATTATCAATTATAATAGAGGAATTCAGCAATAAAATGGATTTAAATTCATCAATATGTATAATCCCATAAGCAAATCCTTGAAGAATGGTCCATTTGATTACAAGAATAACAATAAAATAAGCAAAAGAAAAAGACAAGCTAGCAAGAATGTTAAAGTTACCAGTAAAAAGGGGTAGTGTAACACTCAAGTTACCCTAGCTCTGCTCAACCTTTGGATTACTCAGCAATTCAGTTATTAACCTGAGGACACTTCAATAAGGAATAAATTAAAACTGTATCAATCAACAGCCACAAGACAGAAAGAAAGAGAAAGCAATCAACTTATGCAAGGAAAATCCATCAAAAACCTTAAATTACACAGCATATCTGAGGAAACACAAGAACAGCCACCTGATAAGCCTGTAAATCTAAATTAAAAGCAGAATTAAGTTAGATAAAGAAAAGAAGAAACTCATACAGGACAAATAGAATCCCCACAATGAACAGCATTCTCCACCTACAGTTCAAACAATGCACAGACCTATGGTGCAATAACTGTACAAAATCATCTCATACCACCAAAAATTGTGCAACAAACCAAACAAATGGTGCAATACCTGGAAGAAATGACACCATCTCAAAATTACTCACCAGCTAAATACCCTCAAGGCTGTGCATAATAATATTAAAGTTTGAGCAAAATATAAAAAAAGCTTCAGAAATGGTGCAATATACCAAACATATGGTGCAATATCTTGATCAAATGACACCATCTCAAAATTCCTCACCAGCAAAAACATCTCAGATTACATAATCATACATAAATTGGTGCAAAAAAACCAAACAAATGGTGTCTCACCACTATAAAGGAATTATCCCAGCCAAAAGAAGTGGAAAAATTCTAAGTCCCTTGTTTTTGAGTGCCTCTATGGAGAGCCCAAAGAATATAAATAAAGGTCCTCTCTCCCTCATTTTTTCCTCTTTTCCCCATGAATCCAATTAGTTATATACCAAGAAGGAGAATAACTATTCATCCCTTACTAGTAGGATAATCTAGTTAATTTATTAAAGTATTCTGGACTTATAAGTTAATTCATAGTGATTTCTAATTAATAGTAGTTAACAGAAGGTCTACTTAATATTATTAATCCACCCTATGTTTAAATTATTAGTCTTATAATTATAATACTATCAATAATACTCATAATATTGAGTTTATCACCATAACCTTTACATTATAAAGGAAAAATAGTCTTATTATATCTTCATATTAAAAAAAAACAACCTTACAACTATATATTATTATATATATAAAAAAACCTACCCTTATATTATATTATATCTTTTATATATTTAACAAACATCCACTCTATATTTAACAAAATCTTACCAATAAACTATTAAAGGTCTTATCATTATATTATATTAAGAATTACCCTCTCAAACCATTAAGTATTATAACATATATAACCTCAAATTGATCTTACCCCTTAAAATATATTTTATTACTATTATAATAAATCAACCTCTTATACTATTAAGGTCTTATCCTTAAAATTATCTTATATTATTACTTGAAAACTATATTTTATACTGTTTTAACTTATAAGTTACTTATATGGTTATTGAATAGGTCTGATAGAGACTGCTAAAAAGTCTTCTCTAGTTGTAAAGCCACAATCTTAAATATTGATTTGTGAGCTCTGTAGGGAGATTGTTTAGTATATTCAGAGGGGCAGCTAAAACACCATTAGCACCCTTGGTTACAGGATTATTTCAGCAATTCAAAACTGTTTACCTGTGATTTCCCCCTCAAGGACTGCCTTATCCAATCCCACACTAAAAGGAGTTCCACAACAGGAAAAGAAAAATGTGTAGATTACTGATTTGAGATTATCAGTATTTACTTCAGTAATGAAATGAAAAGAAGGATAAAAGTAAATACAATATATTAATTAACTGGGGACAAAGTCATCAGGGGTAAAAAGGTGGCCAGTATATGTGAAAAGCTGAAAGACTGATCATGCAAGGTGAGTAACCCAGCTGTATTGACTGGATTTGTTCAATAAAGATTTGGCCATCTTGAAATTTGTCAGCCTGTGACTCAAAACCACAGCACAAGCATGAGAGCCAGATACCATAAATCAATGGTATAGCCAAGATACCACCAAAACATGGAGCTGAGCCAAATCAGCTCAAAATGTATCAAATGAAAGAGGAAACTCACCCCTTATCAAATATCAAATTCCCATCCCCATAGGACAAAGAATGACAAAGTTATTCCTGCTCAAAGTTGTTGCTGAGCATAAACCTTAATTTTCACCTCTCATCTGAAATACAGATTAAGAGGCTTAACCTCAACAAATTGGTATCAAAAGTGAAGCTCTAAGTCAGGGATATCTCATGGTACCAGCCAAACTGAGGTAGCACCAGTATTACTGAGGTTATGGCCGAATTCAGGCCAAATAAGGGTGAACAAAACATTCACCTATCATCTAACCTTTAAAGTTTCAGTGTGAGATACCAAAAGTGGAGTCTTTTTGTAAATAGCACAATCAGGGATATCTGATGTTCTCATTAATTTCCCCATATCTCAAATAGAACAAAGTTTTCAGGGCAAACAAGCCCAATACAGCTTTTTGCCTAAACCACGCATATGTACAAAAGTCTTGTACATGGCATAGCTTTTCCATATTAAATGATAGCCATATCAAATGAGGTACCATTGTGTAGAAACCCTACAGGGCTACACACCTCATCAATTATGATGTTGATATCTCAAGAAAGGACAAAGTTATGGCTGGTTTAAGGTCAAAATCCCACCGTTTGGCCAATACAGTCTTACCATGGGATAATATCCCATAACCAAGATTATGAGGTGTAGAACTGACGGAGAAGCTTGTTTTTACTTCAATAGCTTATAGTTCATTCAATACTGGGGTCCCATACAGGTTCTTTACATCATTCTATGTGTCATACACATCAGAATCAAGCTGTGTGGTCCCCAGATGAAATTTTCACCCTGTATTGGTGAAAACTGCCCAGATGTGGTTTCAAAACCACATCTCAGCCTAATACAGGCTATACAGGTCTTTTGCATACCACAAGCCTGTCTTAGAGAGTGAAAAATCTTCACTTCCTCTCCGGGGAAAGGTCTAGCAGCCTTTCCACCCCATTTCAGGATAAAAAGTGGCCTTTTCACAGCCAGAAAAGGTTTCCTCATCCTGCTCTTGAATTCCTACATAGTAAAACTGTCAAAAACAGTTATATCCTTGGAGAATAATCAGGTATACTTTAAATTTAAGGATTTTAGTCTTTATTATTGTAATCCAACAGGTAATGCTGCACCCAGGGGTTCCAACAGCACTCACCACCTGTGAGCCTTAGAGGTATTTTCATATACCCAAAAGACCACAAATAATAAATTAAAATACAGATATAAATAAAGATTTATTTATTTATATCATAAATTGAAATATAAATACAAAATTATATTTCAAAATCAAAATTTCATTATAATTTCAAAATAAAATTACAATAAAATTTCAAATTATGAAAATTCATTTTTACTTGTAAAATTTAAGTAAAAATGAATTTTTATTAAAAATTATGAAATTAAAATATTTTTGGTAAAAATTTATATAAAATATATTATAACTTTTTATCCAATAAATAAACATATAAAAATTATATCACCATTTCATTCCTCATAAAAAATTAGGTGGGGTCACCTTTGAGTGAAATTTTTGTAACTCAACTCTAAATAAGCTTAAATTAAGTTTTTAGTATTTTCAATAGAAAAATTGAAAATCCTAAAAACTTTAATTTAATCCACACCACATGTGGTGTTAACCATAAATTTTTGTGTTAAAATTGGGGTGTTGTGTTTAGTTTAGAATTTATGAGGAATTGAAGTATTTTCAATTGAATTCAATTGAAATGTCAAAATGTGCGTGTGTATTGTATAAGTGAACTTTGATTTAAATATGAGGTATCAATTATTAATGTGGTATACTGTACATTTCAATTGAATTACATATGTAAATTACAAGTATAATACATGATGAGGAATTAAAGGAAAAATAAATAGGAAAGATTAAAATTGGGGGGGAAAGAAAATTGATGATGAGGTTTTGATACCAACCAGAGCAGTTTTAACTGTTGCCAAGAGGGTAAAATTACCCTTAAGCTGAAACAATGTTAGTAGAAACAGTTTTAACTGGTTTCTCTGCCTCTTACACACATTCTGACGTGTTTTGAAGGCTCTATACCAGTTATTGCTATAACAATGGCTGATTTAAGGGTCTAAAATGGCTAAAAATAGCAAACCATGGCTTAAACCAGCCCTTTTTTGGTCTAAACCAGGATTCAATGATGCCATAATTGGCTTTTCTGTTTTCAGACTGTGTTTCACGACTGAAGAGAGTAAATTTTAGTTTTGGAGTAAGCAAATTGATGGCTATAAAAGAATGTCTTCTTTGCCCCACTTTTCTCTTCATGTTAGAATCTTTTCCTCTTATTAATTAGTTTAAACACTGTTAAACCAATCAATAAAAGATTCCAACCATGTCAGGGTGAGTCTATATAGTAGCTATAAAATGTAGTTACAAGCTAGTATTATGACTGTGACACGTCAAAAAACAAATAAATTGAAATCTTCAGGTCCTACTGCTACGTGGTAACAGTGGTGATGAGTCTGTTGAGGACCTGGGTTGCAATACTCTAATATCTTTGACTGTAAAGAAGTACTACAATAATTATACTCTAATTATATCTTTAATAATAATTCTAAGGACACTACTGATTGTTAACAGTTTTGTCACGTAAGAATATGGATAATAAGATAAAGATGATGGGTTGTCAAGGAAAAAACCCTTCCTTGTATATCTTTCAAGACTGTCAAGAATTATTAACTCTTCACACGTCAGAGGAGTGAAAATTTTCACTCCAATGATCAGTCTGTGGTTCTGGATTGTCAATTGTGACGTCAATAGAGGCAGAATTGTGGTTTTGGAACCACAAATGATCATTCTGGATCAATACAGGGTTAAAAAACTTTTCACCTGCCACGTAAGCACTTGGATGACGTTGTTCTGGTGTCTGTATGACCAATAATGATTATTTTAGAAAGGTTATATCTTCATAAGTATATTATTTTAAGTATGAGAGCAATACTGTTTGATACAAGTTTGGTACAGTCATGTATTGCTAGAAAAACCTTCCAATCAAGATATCTCAGTCAGTTCTTAAGATATCAAGAAACCAAGAGCACAGAATCGAAGGCCTTGATGAGCTCTTCAATTTGGTATTCTTCATGTTTACCCTTCTTTAAAATAGCAAAAGCTATAAGGGTTTTAGACTTTTGGATGTATTTTTGTACATCAGTATGAGGCTTCAAAAACTTCCATACCAGATATCTTCTTCAATTTGGAAGATATCTGTATTCTGATGATACAGTCTTGTAGAGCTTGATTAGCTCTACAGTTTGGTATATTACACTGTACAGTTGTATGAGTGTATGCCAAAGATACAGGGGTTTTTTTACATTGTTGTTTTCAGAATATCTGTATTTTGGCTGTTAAACCTTTGAACCAAGATCCCTCAGTCAATTTAAGAGATACAGAGGTCTAAGGTGTCTCAAATTAAAGCTCTTGTTTAGATCTTTAATTTGGTTATACTTTTGTACAGTTTTGTACAAGCCCTCTTTGACTTTCAGGGGGGTCTTGGTTTCAAAATAAAGGTCATATGGTATCTCCAGTTGTAGTGGTGTTACAGCAACATGGATGCTACCATTGTGTAGCACTCTATATGAGCCTTAAGAAAAATACCATTTTGGTATAGAATAACTTAAATATGCATAAGCTAGATGAGAGGTGAAAATAAGGGTTCTGACTTGTTTCTTCGCCTCTAGGTTTCCTTATTCTGTTTGGATAAGGTTGGTGTTTAATTTAAGAGGAGTTTTTTCCTCTTATTTATTACCTGTATTGACTATGTTTGTTCAATACTTGTCATACCATTATTTATGGTATGTTGGATGTCATGCTAGTGCTCTGTTTTGAGTCACAGCCTGACATACCCTCCCTCAAAAGAAGGCTCATCATTGATGAGACTATTCAGCCCTTCTGGAGGCTCTGAATTTTCTGAGGTGTATTTTTCCATCTGGGATTTCTTTCTCAGTTAACCATTTATCTTTATCTGCTGGTTGATTCTTAAATCTTTCCAGATATTGCCTGTTGTCTTTCCCATTAATTCTTATTTTCCTGGCTTTAATGATCTTTTTCACTGGTCCAGGTGAGTCATCTTCCTCTACCAATCTTTCATGGGTGACTGTCTTCTTTCTATCAGGGAATTTCTCCTCATCTGTTTGGTGAATAGGTTTGACCAGGCTCACAGGGAAAACTGGGTGTTTCCTTGAAAACTCTTTGGTCAGGTTGACTTCTACTGCATTCTTTCCTATTAACTTAATAATGGTGAATGGTCCTATGAATGAGTCTCTCATCTTCTTGGGTCCTCTTAGATTGTTGAAGTTGAGAGTTGAGATTAGAACTTGGTCTCCTTCTTTGAAATCAGGTTCTTGGTGACTTTTATCATATCTCAGTTTGTTGTATAATTTAGCTTCAGCCACACATTGTTCTGCTTTTTCACACGCATTTTTCCACATTGTGTGGAAGTCTTTAGCTGTGGGGTGTACTGACAGGAGGTTCTTCTTCAAGTAGTCTACTGGAAGTAGTGGGTTCCATCCTTTCTCTAATATGGCAGGGGTTTTTCCTGTCACTGAGTGTATACTTGTGTTGTATGCCAATTGTACAGCTGGTAAGAGGGTTACCCAGTCATGGGTATATCCCTCATTGTCTTTATATTCCATGCCATATGCACAAGATCTCCTAATGATGTCTTCTAATGTTAGAATCATTCTTTCTGCTAGACCATCTGTTTGTGGATGGTAAGCTGTGGAGAATGCTAGTTTGGTTCCCAGCATCTTATATAGATTGGTCCAAAATTCTGATGTGAATTTTCGGTCTCTGTCACTAATTATAATTTTTGGAACTCCACAGTTTGCTATCACATTGTTCCAGAACAATATGGCTGTGTCCATTGCTGTGTCCTCTTTGTGACAGGGGAGACATCTGACACTCTTGCTGTACCAGTCTACTACTACTAGGCATGCATTAAAGCTGTCTTTCCCTCCAGGGACCAGGCCTGTCACCCAATCCATGTTTATTATTTCCCAGGGGTGTTTGGGCTCCTCTATACTCTGGAGTAATCCATATCTTTTGCCATGACCTTTGTTGGCTTTTTGGCATCTGGTACAAGTGTTGATGTATTCACTCAGGTCTTGTTCCCACTTTGGCCACCAAGCTGTGCTAAAGACTCTTTCTTTAGTTCTTTCTTCACTCATATGTCCCATGTATGGGCAGTCATGGCATTCTTGTAGTATCAGGGAAATATGTTCTCTATTTATTATTACCAGGGCACTTGTGTGTTTTCCCTATGGTATAGTAGATCATCTATCAGAAAAAATCTATTCTCTTTGAGGTTTTTGAGCCATGGCTCTTCCAATTGGCTCTCTAGTTCAGGACTCCTGTACTTTTGTTTTAATAGTTGTATCAATATACTACACTGTTTGTGTTTATTGTATGATGATTGTACTATACTAAAGAACTCTGTATTTAGATTAGAGGAGCTGAATCCTAATATGGGTATCTCTTTGCTCTCCCCATAGCTCTGTGCTGGGTTTGATGGGTCATTCCCTAATGCCCAGTTTGATAGTTTGAAGTTCTTTCTCCTATCTATCTCCATACATTGTATGGGTATTTTGGCCCCATTTTCTGGGTCATATGTTGGATTCTCTTGGTCATTCTTCAGTGGCCACCTGCTGAGACCATCTGCATTAGTATGACTTTTCCCTTCTTTATAGATAATAGTCATATTCCCTCTGTATTCTTGTATGGCTATTTGCCACCTGAGCATGTGTCTGTTTGTTGTCTTCATGTTCAACAGTGATTTGAGGGCTGTGAAATCAGTAAAAACTTCAAATACTGCTCCTTCTAAGTAGTAATGGAGTTTTTCTAATGCCCATACCAAACAGAGACATTCTGTCTGAGTAGCTCTATATCTGGCTTCTGAGTCTTTCAGTTGTCTTGATATATAGCAAATTACTCCTTCTTTGGGTATTCCATCCACTAGTTGCCTCTGGTGTAGTGCTGCTCCTGGTCCTTGGCTACATGCTGCCTCTATATAAAGTTTGAATGGTAGTTCAAAATCAGGAATCATTAGGACAGGGGCATTGGTCAGTTAATATTTGATCTTCTCAAATGCATCTCTTCTTTCTTTGGTAATTTCAAAGACTACATCTTTTGAGCACAGTTTGGATATGCTACTTGTGATGTGTGCAAAGTTTTTTATGTGGCTCCTGTAGTAACTAGCAAAGCCCAAAAATGATTGCATTTCTTTAATGTTCTTTGGTACTGGTTTCTTCAGTACTGCAGCAACTTTACTTTGGTCTATGGCTAGACTTAAACCTGAAACTTTGTGTCCTAGGGCTAGCAGTTCATGCTGTCCAAAGTTACATTTTTAAGAGATATTTTCATGTTGATTGGTGTACATTTTCCCAATATTTTATCAATTTTCCTCACATGGTCTTCCCATGTTTCTGAGTATATTATGATATAATCAATGTACACTACCATCCACCCTTCCATTATTTCTTCTTGAAATATGGTATCCATCATACTCTGAAAATGGGCTGGTGCATTCTTAAAGCCAAATGGCATTGTAGTATATTCATATATGCCCATATGGCATATAATTCTTAGCAATTTGATGGAATCTGGTTTCACCCCATTCTGGTGGAAGCCTTTCATGCAATCCATTTTTGTAATAAAATTGGCTTTTGCTAGCTTATCTAGTGCATGTGGTATCCTTGGGATGGGGTACCTATCTGCTTTGGTGTAATTATTCAAAGCCCTGAAGTCACCACATAGTCTGTATTTACCATCATGCCAAGTTATAAGGACTGGTGTAGTGACTTCTACTATCTCATTGTGTCCTATTTTCCTTATGACCCCCATTTCTAGGAGTTCATTGATATGTTTCTCAATTTCTTTCTGTCAGCCTGTGACTCAAAACCAGAGCACAAGCATGACAGCCAAAATACCATAAAACAATTGTATAGCCAAAATACCACCAAAACATGGAACTGAGCCAAATTAGCTCAAAAGGTATCAAAAGAAAGAGGAAACTCACCTCTTTCTGAAAATATAAGTCCCATCACCATAGGACAAGAAATAACAAAGTTATTCCTGCTCAAAGTTATTGCTGAGCATAAACCTTAATTTTCACCTCTCATCTAAAATCTAGAAGGAGAGGCTTAACCCCATCAAATGGGTACTCAAAATGAAGCTCTAATCCAGGGCTATCCAATGGTACCAGCCAAACTGAGCTAGCACCAGTATTACTTGAGTTATGGTCAAATTCAGACCAAATAAGGGTGAACAAAACATTCACCTCTCATCTAACTTTTACAGTTTTAGTGTGGGATACTTAAAGTGGGGTCTTTTTGGAAAGAGAACAATCAGGGCTATCTGATGGTGCCATCCATTTCCTCATAGCTCAACTACAACAGAAGCTATTGGCCAAACAAGCTTAATACAGCTTTTGCCCAAACCACGCCAATGTACAAAAATACTTGTACATGGGATAACTTTGTCATATTTAATGAAAGCCATGTCAGGTTGGGTACCATTGTGTAGAGCTCATATAGAGCTATCCAATGAACCAATTTTGAGCTTGATATCTCAAAAACTGACAGAGTTATGACCATTTTAAGGTCAAAATCCCACCTGCTGTCATATACAGCCTTACCATGGGATAACATCCCATAACCATGAATGTGAGGTGTCAAATAGACGAAGAAGCATGTTTTTACTTCAATACCTCATATGTCAGTCAATACTGGGGTCCCATACAGTTTCTGTACAGCATTCTACGCGTCATACACGTCAGAATCAGGCTGTGAGGTCCCCAGATGAAGATTTTCATCCTGTATTGGTTAAAACCACCAAGATGTGGTTTCAAAACCACATCTGAGCCCAATACAGGGTATACAGGCTGTTTGCAAACCACAAGCCTGTCATGAGGAGTGAAAAATCTTCACTTCCTCTACGTGAAAAGGTCTAACAGTCTGTTCACCTCAATTTCAGGATAAAAGGAGGGCTTTTCACTGCCAAAAACCTTTCCTCATCCTGCTCTTGAATAACCTACATAGTAAACTGTCAAAAACAGTTTTACTCTTGGTTAAATAATCAGGTATAATTATAATCTTTAATTATTGTAGACTTTATTATTGTAATCCAACAGATAAAGCCTGCACCCAGGGTTCTCAATAGTACTCACCACCACTATTCCTCAATAGTAGAACCCTTTTTATCTTATCATAAACCTTTATAAACCTCTTTTAAATCATTTTCTGCCGTGTCACATACACAGTTAAAAGTGTAATTAGCCTAGTTATATCTTTATCATAGTATCAACCTGACATTTTGGGGGCCTGGCCGTATTTTAAAACTTTTTTGGGACCTTACAAGTAAGTCTTTTCTCTTTTTTATGACTTATTAACACATTGTTTTATCCTTTTTAGGCGTTATTTCTATTTAAATATATATATTTTATATATTTTTACCTTTTTTGTTTATACTCATATTATAAGAGTATTTTTTACGTGGTTAACACCCACAGTAATTTATTATTTTTGGCGTGTTTTGCATATAAAAACACATAAGCCACTAATAAAGTCCTGTATTCTTGACTGAATAAGGACACCTCTGACTGAAAAACCATCAGTTGAGGCGTGGTCAAGTGTATTGTTAATTCAATAACACTTGTATACAAACCACTTTTGCAGAATACACTTGCAAACCACAAGTGTATCTGAGGGATACTGACACACAAACAGTGTGACAGGACACCATAAGCTGTATTTTTGACGTGAAATTTTTAATTCAATTACACTGTCATTATACAAGGGCATACTGTAATAATATACAAGCCCAGAGGCCATTCTTAGACGTGCAAAACCAGCCTTTTAAGAAGTCTTAACTGACATAAGCCCTCTTTTTCCTGTTCTGATTCAGTGGAAGAAAACTACATCCCACTTGAAACCCAGTCACAGGCCAACACACCAGTGACACCCTCAGAACCAGAGGGCAGCAAGGGCAAAGGAAAAAGGCTTAGTGAAGGCCTGATTGAAGCCAAGAAGTGGACACCAATAGCCACCCAGAGGAGTAGAAAACCACGAAACTCTGCTTCAATACAAGGTAAACCAACCTTAACCACTTGTACAGGGAAGATTACAATTATTAACCCAGTTGTAACTTCCAAAGGCAAACTGTCCAAAGCAGCAGATAACAAATTTGTACAAGGCACAGTCAAAGGTAAATACCCTAAGAACATAAAGTTTTGACTGCTTGCAAACACTGATATGTCCCCTGCATACCTCAGAGACCTTGGCTTCCAAAGGAACCAGCCAGAGGATAGAGCAGGAATGTCTAGAACCAGAAGACCTGAAAGAAGACACATTGGACACAGTGGTGGATGGCAAAAAAATGAGGGAGATAATATCAACCTTGCCATTCACACTCCAAGTCAACAGAAACCTCAAACCAAAGGACTGGAAGGATATGGATCAAGTTCTTCAAATCCACCAACTCCTCAAAGATTTGTTTCAATGGAGCATGGACAACAAGAGGTTCAACCTAGCAACTCACTGGGCAGAACTGGGATCAAGTTGCCAGAAGATCTGTCTCAAAGAGATAGACTTCAAAGACCTTATGGTAATCACCAAAGGTTGGAATCCTACCAGGCAGCACAGACTCCTGGAGGCAAGGGCACAGAGGATAAGGGAGAACCAAGCCACTATCCAAGCTATAGAAGAACAGTTAACCCAGACAGGGCCTACTCAGATTCCTTCAGGTTCACAAGGAGCAAGCCAAATCAGCTCTCCAGTGGCTTCTCACCATTCAGAAACCAGCAGATCAGTGGCCAAGAGTCACCATTCTTCACAATTCCAGGAAGTTTCCAGGAGAAGACAAGGCAACAAGGGCAAGAACAAAGCCTCCTTCAACCAGAGGAGGAAAGAGTCAGACCCCATGATCCAGAAGCTGTTAAATTTGGTAAAAGAAGTACACAAGAACCAGAAGTAGTTGTAAACAACTCTAGAATCAGTAGTCCTAGTAATAGAAACATTACCCCCACTCAGACTGAAAATAACATTATCACATCTGAGAGCAACATCAACAGTGACACACTGTGGTTGCAAATGTCCCAATATGCTGAGCAATCTGCAAAGAAGGCTTCAGAATTTGCAGCTGCCCAAGAGAGGATGAGAAAAACTCAAGCCTCATTGGAGAAGATAGTTAAAAACCTTCAGAAAGGATATGCTCAACTGAGCAAAGCCTATGAAGAAACCAACAAGAGACTGAATCAAGTCTCTGAAGAATAGCACCATAGCAGCAGGGACAGGGAGTGTCTGAACCAAGACATCAACAAATTGTTTGATGCCTACCATAGCTTAAAGCCCCAACCACAAGGCCAAGCTATGGAGAATCCATATCAACCAGATGACATCAAACCAGATGCCATGTTGTTGAATAAAGCAAGAGCTCCATCACAATACCAGGATGGAGATGGCATGTCTTATTCAGAGAAGGAAGCCTTGAAACACCTTCCTGAGGCCTCAAGCTGGCCCAAATTCTCTGGATCAGGAGAATATGATCATATGGAACTCATAGATTATATTGATGGACTCTTCATTGATGTACCAAGCATACCATATTACTGGATTACTGCTAGACTGAATACTGCATTTAAAGGTCATGCAAGTATATGGTACACTGAAATGAAAGAAATCCATGGCAGAAGAAATTGGCCATGGTGGAAGAGTCAAATAATCCAAAAGTGCAGTAATGGAACTTGGATATGGCAAAAGACCATGTCATTTGAAAATGACAAATACTCTGTGGACAAAGATCCATATGAGTGGTGTCTCAGACAGTCTAAAAGACTTAAAGCCATTGATCCTCAGATGAACATCCAGATGAGGAATCACAAACTTCTGACACAACTGCCAGGAGAATTAGAGCATGCAGTGAAATGCAGATGCAACCAAAATTGCACTCTAGATGACATAGCCAATACCTTACAAGACATAAGGAAAAGGACTAATATAGGGAAATTCACCCCATATAGAAGCAGTAGTTTCAAGGAGAAACAACCTTTCAGGGTAGAGTTTAAAGACAAACCCAGAGGAAAAATTGGCAGAAGTGGCAAAGAAGAAGAATTCTTGTCACAATTGTGGTTCAACAGACCACTATGGCAACAACTGTCCAAAAGCAAAGAAAGTCTATGCTATAGAAGAAGTCCCTGAAGAAGAACCTCCAACAGAGGATTCTGAATCAGACTCTATGGGTGATGCCATCAGAGAACCATCTGATGAGGATCAAGACCCAAGAGAGGACTTTCTAGTGGAATACCAAGAGGAACCCCACTAGAAATCCAGGATATACAGTTGGAAGCAGGCATGCCACAAGACACTGCCAACAAGAACTTGTGTAAACACTCACAAGATGCACAAACATTCCTGGTTACACCAACCAAAGGAATGGCATATATACATGGAAAAGCCACAAAAATGACTGTATGTATTGACAATGCTCAGCACCCATTGATCATTGACAGTGGAGCACACTGCTCCATAGTGGCCAGAAACTATCTGGATAACCACTTCCCAAACTGGGAGAAAGAACTCTTGCCCACCAGGGCAAAGAACTTTAAGAGTGCACCTGGAAAGATGACCTCTATTGGGACAATTATCAAAGAGATAATTATACCCCACAGAAAAGGTAATATCAGACTCAACCCAGAGTTTGTAGTGCTTGAAGATGCCCTCATCCAAGGATTTTTACTGGGAACAGATTACCAGAGGATGTATGGCATAGATATTTACAACAGTAAAAACAGGCACATTACCATTGGTACCAACAAGGAAAAGAAATTTTTGCTTGATATATACCACATATCTTCACAAGATCCACTAGAAGAACGTTTGAAGGAATTCAAGGAGGGACAGTTTAGCACTACCCTCACCAGTAAACAAAAACTAAGTTTACTGAAGATGCTGAGGAAGAACAGACCAGCATTTGCCATTGGTGAAGAACCACTAGGCAATATTAAAGGGCATGATATAGAACTATATCTGGATGTGGAAAGACCTTATCCACCCATGCTGAGGAGACCTCCTTATCCAGCAAGTCTGGAAACCAGGAAAGAAATTGAAAAACACATCAACGAACTCCTGGACATGGATGTCATCAGGAAGATTGGACATAATGAAATAGTGGAAATAACCACTCCTGTCCTGATCACCTGGCATGATGGCAAGTCTAGATTGTGTGGAGACTTCAGAGCCCTGAATAACTACACAAAAGCAGACAGGTACCCTATACCAAGGATACCTCATGCCTTGGATAAGCTGGCCAAAGCCAAATACATAACCAAGATGGATTGTATGAAAGGCTTCCACCAAAATGGAGTTAAACCAAACTCCATGAAATTGCTCAGAATAATATGCCATATGGGCATATATGAGTACACCAGAATGCCATTTGGCATCAAGAATGCACCAGCCCACTTCCAAAGGATGATGGACACCATATTTCAAGAAGAAATAATGGAAGGCTGGATGGTAGTATATATTGATGATATCATTATATACTCAGAGACATGGGAAGACCATGTACAATACATAGACAGAGTGCTAAGTAAATGTACACCCATTAATCTGAAAATTTCACTTAAAAAGTGTAATTTTGGCCAACAAGAGCTACTAGCTCTAGGACACAAAGTCTCAGGCCTTAGTCTGGCAATTGACCAGAACAAAGTAGCAGCAGTACTGCAAAAGCCAGTACCAAAGAACATCAAAGAGATGCAATCTTTACTTGGGTTTGCTAGCTACTATAGAAACCACATTAAGAACTTTGCACACATAACTAGTAGTTTATACAAGTTATTCTCAAAGGATGTAGTTTTTGAAATGACCAAGGAAAGGAGGGATGCATATGAGAGGATCAAATATGAACTCACAAATGCACCTGTACTCATCTTGCCTGACTTTGAACTACCATTCAAGTTATACATAGATGCAGCATGCAGCCAAGGCTTGGGAGCAGCCCTTCACCAAAGACAAATTGTGGATGGTGAACCAAGAGAAGGTGTAATATGTTACATCTCCAGGCAACTGAAAGATTCAGAAGCCAGGTATGGGGCCACCCAGACAGAATGTCTATGTCTAGTCTGGGCTCTAGAAAAACTCCATTATTATTTGGAGGGAGCAGTCTTTGAAGTCTAGCAGACTGCACAGCCTTGAAGTCTTTACTAAACCTGAAGACTACTAATAGACACATGCTGAGATGGCAAATAGCCATCCAGGAGTATAGAGGGAACATGACCATCATATACAAGGAAGGTAAAAGCCATACCAATGCAGATGGCCTTAGCAGATGGCCACTGGACAATGTCAAAAGCAATCCAGCTTATGACCCTGAAGTTGCTGCAAAAATTCCTATCCATTTTATGGAAATAAATAGGAAGAAGAACTTCAGATTCTCTGAATGGGCACCAGAGAGTGGTACCCTTGACAGTGGAAACACTGATTCACAAGAGACAGAAACCCCCATACTGGGAATAAGTTCCTCAGAACTGCACAATGAATTTTTCAATGCAGTACTGAAATCTTATGCTAAACACAAACAGTGTAGCATACTACTCCAACTCCTTCAACAAAAATACAGGAGCCCAGAACTGGAAACCCAGCTGGAGGTCCTATAAGGACAATAAATTGTTCCTTATAGATGGCCTGATTTATCACAGAGAAAAGCACACCAGTGCACTCACAGTGATAGACAGAGACCACATCTCTTTAATCCTGCAGGAATGCGATGACTGCCCCTATATGGGACACATGAGTGAAGACAGGACTAAAGAGACGGTAGCAAGCACAGCTTGGTGGCCCAAGTGGGAGCAAGAGTTGAGTGAATACATCAACACTTGTGAAAGATGCCAAAAGGCAAATAGAAAACATGGGAAAAAATATGGGTTGCTTCAACACATAGAAGAACCCAAACACCCATGGGAAACCATCAACATGGACTGGGTCACAGGACTTGTCCCAGGAGGCAAAGAAAACTACAATGCCTGCCTAATCATAGTTGATAGGTTCAGCAAGAGCATGAGATGTCTACCATGCCATAAAGAGGACACAGCCATGGACACTGCTCTGTTATTTTGGAATAACATCATATCCACCTGTGGAGTCCCTAAGATCATAATTAGTGACAGGGACCCAAAATTCACATCTGAATTTTGGACCAATTTATATGACATGCTTGGCACAAAGCTTGCTTTTTCCTCAGCTTACCATCCACAAACAGATGGCCTAGCTGAGAGGATGATCCAAACAATGGAGGACATCCTCAGGAGGTTCTGTGCCTATGGCATGGAATACAAGGACCATGAGGGATACACCCATTATTGGGTCACCCTCTTACCAGCAGTCCAACTGGCTTATAATACAAGCCAGCACTCTACCACAGGAAAAACACCTGCACTGGTAGAGAAAGGGTGGAATCCCCTGTTACCTGTGGATCACTTGAAGAAAAATCTTCTGACCATCCACCCCACAGCCAGAGACTTCCATGATATGTGGAAGAAAGCCTGTGATACTGCTGCCAAATGCATAGCTGAGGCCAAAGAGTATAACAAGCAAAGGTGGGACAAGTCACATATGGAACCTGACTTCAAGGCAGGGGACCAGGTGTTAGTGTCTACACTGAACTTTAACAATCTCACAGGACCTAAGAAAATGAGAGACTAATTTGTAGGGCCCTTCACTATCATTAAGTTGATAGGGAAGAATGCAGTAGAGGTCAAGCTCACTGAGGAGGTTTCTAGGAAACACCAAGTCTTTCCAGTGAGCCTGGTCAAACCATACTTCCAAACAGAGGAGGATAAATTCCCCTCCAGGAAGAAAAACATCACCCCACCAGAAATAGTGGAAGTAGAAGACTCCCCTGAACCTGTGAGTAAAATCATCAGGGCCAGAAAAATCAGACTTAATGGGAAAGATCAGAGACAATACCTAGTCAGATTCAAGAACCAGACAGCTGACAAAGACAAATGGTTGGCAGAGGATGCCATACCAGATGGAAACCTTCATTTAAGGAGATTCAGAGCCTCTAGGAGGACTGAACAGTCTCATCAATGATGAGCCTTTTTCAGAGGGAGGGTATGTCAGCCTGTGACTCAAAACCAGAGCACAAGCATGACAGCCAAAATACCATAAACCAATGGTATAGCCAAAATACCACCAAAACATGGAGCTGAGCCAAATTAGCTCAAAAGGTATCAAAAGAAAGAGGAAACTCACCTATTTCTGAAAATATAAGTCCCATCACCATAGGACAAGAAATAACAAAGTTATTCCTGCTCAAACTTATTGCTGAGCATAAACCTTAATTTTCACCTCTCATCTAAAATCTAGAAGGAGAGGCTTAACCCCATCAAATGGGTACTCAAAATGAAGCTCTAAGCCAGGGCTATCAAATGGTACCAGCAAAACTGAGCTAGCACCAGTATTACTTGAGTTATGGTCAAATTCAGACCAAATAAGGGTGAACAAAACATTCCCTTCTCATCTAACTTTTACAGTTTTAGTGTGGGATACTTAAAGTGGGGTCTTTTTGGAAAGAGCACAATCAGGGCTATCTGATGGTGCCATACATTTCCTCATAGCCCAACTACAACAGAAGGTATTGGCCAAAAAAGCTTAATACAGCTTTTGCCCAAACCACGCCAATGTACAAAAATATTGTACATGGGATAACTTTGTCATATTGAATGATAACCATGTCAAGTTGGGTACCATTGTGTAGAGCCCATATAGAGCTATCCAATGAACCAACTTTGAGCTTGATATCTCAAAAACCGACAGAGTTATGACCATTACAAGGTCAAAATCCCACCTGCTGTCATATACAGCCCTACCATGGGATAACATCCCATAACCATGAATGTGAGGTGTCAAATAGACGAAGAAGCATATTTTTACTTCAATACCCCATATGTCAGTCAATACTGGGGTCCCATACAGTTTCTGTACTGCATTCTACGCGTCATACACGTCAGAATCAGGCTGTGAGGTCCCCAGATGAAAATTTTCATCCTGTATTGGTGAAAACCACCAAGATGTGGTTTCAAAACCACATCTGAGCCCAATACAGGGTATACAGGCTGTTTGCAAACCACAAGCCTGTCATGAGGAGTGAAAAATCTTCACTTCCTCTACGTGAAAAGGTCTAACAGTCTGTTCACCTCAATTTCAGGATAAAAGGAGGGCTTTTCACTGCCAAAAACCTTTCCTCATCCTGCTCTTGAATAACCTATGTAGTAAACTGTCAAAAACAGTTTTACTCTTGGTTAAATAATCAGGTATAATTATAATCTTTAATTATTGTAGACTTTATTATTGTAATCCAACAGATAAAGCCTGCACCCAGGGTTCTCAATAGTGCTCACCACCACTATTCCTCAATAGTAGAACCCTTTTTATCTTATCATAAACCTTTATAAACCTCTTTTAAATCATTTTCTGCCGTGTCACATACACAGTTAAAGTTGTAATTAGCCTATTTATATCTTTATTATAGTATCAACCTGACACTTTCCTAGTTTCCATGCTGGCTGGGTATGGTGGTCTCCTCAGCATAGGTGGGTATGGTCTTTCTACATCCAGATATAATTTTATATCATGTCCTTTGATTTTTCCTAGTGATTCATCTCCTATTGCAAAAGCTCCTCTATGCTTCCTCAATACTTTAAGTAAGCTGAGTTTCATTTTACTGCTGAGTTGAGTGCCATATTGGGCTTCTTTGAATTCTTCCACTAGTTCTTTCAGGGTGTTATCATTTGTTATATGATTTATGTCAAAGGAAAATTCTTTGTCTTTGTTTGTACCTATGGTAAGATATCAATTTTTACTATTGAAAATGTCCATACCATAAATTCTTTGGTACTCTGTACCTAGTAAGAATCCTTGTACATGTGCATTCTCTACGACTACAAATTCAGGTTCTAGACTGATATTTCCTTTTTGGTGTGGGATAATTATCTCTTTGATTATTGTCCCCAGTGAGTGCATTTTTCCTGATGCACTTTTAAAATTTCTAGCTTTTTTTGGGATTATATCCTCTTCCCATTTGGGGAAGTGTTGTTTTAAGTATTCTTTTGCCACTATGGAGCAACTTGCTCCTGTGTCAATGATCATTGGATGTTTACAGTTCTCAATGTAAACTGTTAATTTTGTAGGTGTTCCATGAATGAATCCCATCCCTCTATTTGGGGTTACCAGGAATGTTTGTGAATTCTGTGTGTGCTTACAGAGCTCTTTGTCTGTTGTTATTTGTGGTATTCCTGAATCTAATTCAATGTCTTGTATGTCAAGTGAACTTTCTTCATTGCATTCCACTATTTATTCTTCTATGGTATCAGGTTCACTTTGTGATTCTGCTCTCATACCATTTCCCATACTTTCAGAATCAGATTTGTCACCTGTTTGTTCTTCTTCTGATTCTATATCAATTGCATATATTTTCTTTTTTGGTTTTGTGCAATTGTTGGCATAGTGGTCTGGTTATCCACAGTTGTGGCACACATATTTCATTTTTGGGGTTTCTTTCCCTTTCTCTTTGTTTGTTTCTTTAACTTCAGACTTCTTGTCTTTGAAGTTTGGTTTATAGGATGTGTACCTTCGTATGGAAGTCTTTTTCCTCACATCTTGTATGACATTTGCTATGTCATCAATGATGCTGATGTTGTTGCATCTGCATTTGACTGCATGTTCTAGGTCTCCTGGCAATTTTGTTAGGAGTTTATGGTTTCTCATTTCTATTTTCATATTGGGATCAATAGCTTTTGGCCTTTTTTGTTTGTTTGAGACACCTTTCATATGGGTTATTTTCTGTGGAGTATCTATCACTTTCAAAGGACATGGTCTTTTGCCAGATCCGACTACCATTGCTATACTTTTGTATAATCTGGTTCCTCCACCATGGCCAGCTTTTCCTGCCATGTATTTCTTTCATCTCAGTATACCATATGTTTGCATGGCCTCTGAATGCTGTGTTGAGTCTTGTTGTGATCCAGTAGTCTGGTATCTTTGGGACATCAACAAAGAGTCCATCAATATAGTCAATGATTTCCATATGGTCATATTCCCCAATTCCTGAGAACTTTGGCCAGTTTGCTACTTCTGGTAACTGTTTTAGTGCCTGTTTCTCTGAATAGCTGAGATTTTCCCCATCTTGGTACATTGACTCTGATCTTGACTTTGGAATCTGATATTCAGGTTCCTGGTCATAGTCTTTATCCTCTTCTTTCAATTTTGTAGAGGTAGTGGGTTGACCTTGTGTTGGAGGGTATTGATTGTCTTCTCTGTCATAGAGGTAATCAATTTCTTTATCAAAGCTATCCTGTTGCTTCTGGATACTCCTCAGATCTCTCCTCACAGTTTGGTGTTCTTTCAGAATTTAATTCAACTTTCTGTTAGTTTTTTCAAATTCTGTCCAAATTTTGGCCATATTTGTATTCAAGTCTTTTATGACTGTTGCTTGGAATGCATTTTCTTCTTTCAATTTTTCCACTTCTCTCCTCATTTTTTCTGAGGTTTCATGTGTTCAATCCATGAATTGGGCCAATTTGGTCCAAGTGAATTTGTTTTCAAACTCATGAGTGTGGATTGTAGTCTCAGTTATTAATTCTGGATCAATTGAGTCAGAAATATCAAAACTATTTGTAGGTACGACTATTTTTTGCTTTTGTGTACTTCTTGGACTAAGTCCATCAGCTTTTTCATCAATGGGTCTGCTTCCTTCTTCCTCTGGTTGAAAGAAGTTTTGTTTCTCCCTTTGGCTCCTTTTCTCCTGTTGGAAACTACCTGGAATGGTTGGGGAGCCTTGGATGAAGTTTCCTTTGGCTTGTAAGGCCTGGAACTGCTGGATTGCTGTGGGGAAGATGGGACTTCTCCTTCCATTTCTGGGGGTACCTGAAACTGACTGGGCTCTTCCTTGTGCCAAGATCTCTCTATGGCTTGTATGGCTGCCTGGTTCTCTTTGATTCTGATTGCTCTTTCTTCTAAGAGTTTGAAATTCTTGTTGGGATTCCAACCTTGCATTTCTGTCATAAGTTCCATCCAAGCCATTTGCTTGAGACAGATCTTCTGAGTTGTTATCCCCACTTCTGCCCATGATGCTGCCATAGTGAACATTTTGTTGTCCATGCTCCATGTGAAGAGGTCTTTCAGGAGTTTGTGTATTTTAAGGACCTGTTCTTCATCTGTCCAATCTCCTGGTTGGACTTCTGGGTTGAATTTGATTTGGAATAAGACCTTGGGTAGGATTTCCCTGATGGTAAGTCCTTTGCTGGTCATTTGATCCAGTAATTGGCTGTCTTCTTCCTCTGTGTCTTCTTGGCCAGTGTTCTGGTTGATTTCTTGGGAATCCAAGATCTCTAAGAAGTGGAGGTTTCATTCTAAAAATATTAAAAAATGACAGACAATGAAAAATGTTGTATGTTTCAATGTTTATTTACCTTTAGCAGGCCCTTGTACAAATTTATGATCTATACTCTTTGGCAATTTGCCTTTAGAGTTTACCACTGGGCTGATAACAGTGATTTTCTGTTTTTCAATTTGTTTTGGTGATCCAACTGGTTTTGTTGGAGCTTTTCTGGGTTTTTTGGCCCTTGGAATGGCTATTGGTGTCCAATCGTTTGAGTTGATTGTCACTTCACTGTGTCTTTTCTGCTTGCCCTTGGTTTTAGGCAGCACCTCTCTGTCTTCTGAGGCTGTCACAGATGTATTTCCTTGTGATTGGGTTTCTAATGGAATATAGTCTTTGCCCACTATTCAGAAAATATATTTCAAATTGTATATCAGTATTTTATGACAAAACAAAATGATTTTATTCAATTCTACTGTTATTTTTCGAAATTTTTTAAGTATAATATTTTTAATATGTTTTTCATTGAAAAATAACAGTTTTTGAGTTTTTCACTTATGTTTTATAAGTGAAAACTGTAATATCCAAGTGTTTTGTGAATGATTCACTTGGATATTATTATGTTTTTTGTATAAACACGTCAAATTTATTAAATTATAATAAATTTGGTTATAAATATTATTACTAATATTTCTTAATGTGAGTTTTTATTAATTAAAACTTTAATATCCAAGTTTTCTGTGAATGATTCACTTGGATACTATTGTTTTTCTGCTAAAAAAACACGTCAGATTTGTTAAATCATAATAAATCTTATGTGTTATTATAAATATTATATATAATATTTATTTTAACACTTGATTTTTGATTAAAATATCAATCAATTACAAGTTTTCACATCAATTTTAGTGATGTCTTGTTTTAAAGGAAATATTTAATTAAAATATTCCTTATAAATAATAAAAAATTATTTTATTATTTAATATTTATTATTTATTTATTAATAAATGTTTCTTTATTAATTTTCACGCACTTTGGTGAAAAATAATAGTAAAAAATAAGTAATAGACTGTTTATATTGAAATTTAAATAATACTGTTGTATTATTATCAAATTTTGTGAAAATTATTGCAATATAATGAAATAAAGAGGCTTTTTACTCTTACTCTCAACAAAAATATTTATAATATATATTTTTGGAGAAAAAAAAATTATGTGTATAATATATGATGCTATATTATAAAGAAAAAAATGATAATAATAGAAAATAAGATAAATTCAAACTTTTACCCACTGTTAGTAAAATACCTTTTCAATAACTGAATTTCCACGCCTAATTCAGTTCAAAACCCATCCAATAAGGTTGAAAACCCATGGCCAGGCCCTCAAAATGTCAGGGTGAGTATATATAGTAGCTATAAAATGTAGTTACAAGCTAGTAGTATGACTGTGACACGTCAAAAAACAAATAAATTTAAATCTTCAGGTCCTACTGCTATGTGATAACAGTGGTGATGAGTCTGTTGAGGGCCTGGGTTGCAATACTCTAATATCTTTGACTGTAAAGAAGTACTACAATAATTATACTCTAATTATATCTTTAATGAAAATTCTAAGGACACTACTGATTGTTAACAGTTTTGTCACGTAAGAATATAGATAATAAGATAAAGATGATGGGTTTTCAAGGAAAAAACCCTTCCTTTTATATCTTTCAAGACTGTAAAGAATTAATAACTCTTCACACGTCAGAGGAGTGAAAATGTTCACTCCAATGATCAGTCTGTGGTTCTGGATTGTCAATTCTGACGTCAATAGAGTCAGAATTGTGGTTTTGGCACCACAACCGATCATTCTGGATCAATACAGGGTGAAAAAACTTTTCACCTGCCACGTCAGCACTTGGATGACGTTGTTCTGGTGTCTGTATGATCAATAATGATGATTTTAGAAAGGTTATATCTTCATAAGTATATTATTTTAAGTATGAGAGCAATACTGTTTGATACAAGTTTGGTACAGTCATGTATTGCTAGAAAAACCTTCCAATCAAGATATCTCAGTCAGTTCTTAAGATATCAAGAAACCAAGAGCACAGAATCAAAGGGCTTAATGCGCTCTTCAATTTGGTATGCTTCATGTTTACCCTTCTTTAAAATAGCAAAAGCTATGAGGGTTTTTGGTTTTTGGATGTATTTTTGTACATCAGTATGAGGCTTCAAAAACTTCCATACCAGATATCTTCTTCAATTTGGAAGATATCTGTATTCTGATGAAACAGTCTTTTAGGGATTGATTAGCTCTACAGTTTGGTATATTACACTGTACAGTTGTATGAGTGTATGCCAAAGATACAGGAGTTTTTTTACATTGTTGTTTTCAGAATATCTGTATTTTGGCTGTTACACCTTTGAACCAAGATCCCTCAGTCAATTTAAGAGATACAGAGGTCTAAGGTGTCTCAAATTAAAGCTCTTGTTTAGATCTTTAATTTGGTTATACTTTTGTACAGTTTTGTACAAGCCCTCTTTGACTTTCAGGGGGGTCTTGGTTTTAAAATAAAGGTCATATGGTATCTCCAGTTGTAGTGGTGTTACAGCAACATTGATAATACCATTGTGTAGCTCTCTATGTGAGCTTTAAGAAAAATACCATTTTGGTATAGAATAACTTAAATATGCATAAGCTAGATGAGAGGTGAAAAAAAGGATTTTGACTTGTTTATTCTCCTCTAGGTTTCCTTATTCTGTTTGGATAAGGTTGGTGTTTAAAAGAGGAGTTTTTTCCTCTTATTTATTACCTGTATTGACTATATTTGTTCAATACTTGTCCTACTATTATTTATGGTATGTTGGATGTCATGCTAGTGCTCTGTTTTGGGTCACAGGCTGACAAACCACCTTTTTTAAATCATTTTGACCTTTTGTCAGGATGAAACTATGAAAGAGTGGTAATGTAGGCTATTTACAACTCAAACTATGTTTGTGACACGGTAAAAAATGCTTTGAGAAGGTTTTGAGATGATTAAGAATAAATTTAAGGGCTTTACTATAGTGGTTATAGTGGTGGTGAGCGCTGTTGAAAGCCCTGGGTGCAGCTTTATCTGTTGGGTTACAATAATAAAAGACTACAATAATTAAGCTTATAGTTATAACTGATTATTAACCAAGAGTAAAACTGTTTTTGACAGTTTACTACATAGGTTATTCAAGAGCAGGATGAGGCAAGGCTTTTGGCTGTGAAAAACCCTCCTTTAATCCTGAAATTGAGGTGGAAAGGCTGCCTGACCTTTCCACGTAGAGGAAGTGAAGATTTCTTCACTCTCTATGACAGGATTGTGGTTTGCAAACAGCCTGTATACTCTGTAGTGGGCTCAGATGTGGTTTTGAAACCACATCTTGGTGGTTTTCACCAATACAGGGTGAAAATTTTCATCTGGGGACCTCACAGCCTGATTCTGACGTGTATGACGCATAGAATGCTGTACAGAAACTGTATGGGACCCCAGTATTGACTGACATATGAGGTATTGAAGTAAAAACATGCTACTTTGTCTATTTCACACCTCATATTCATGGTTATGGGATATTATCCCATGGTAAGGCTGTATATGACAGCAGGTGGGATTTTGACCTTAAAATGGTCATAACTCTGTCAGGTTTTTGAGATATCAAGCTCAAAATTAGTTCATTGAATAGCTCTATATGAGCTCTACACAATGGTACCCAACTTGACATGGTTATCATTAAATATGACAAAGTTATCCCATGTACAAGTATTTTTGTACATTGGCGTGGTTTGGGCAAAAGCTGTATTAAGCTTGTTTGGCCAATAACTTCTGTTGTAGTTGAGCTATGAGGAAATGGATGGCACCATCAGATAGCCCTGATTGTGCTATTTCCAAAAAGACCCCACTTTAAGTATCTCACACTAAAACTGTAAACGTTAGATGAGAGGTGAATGTTTTGTTCACCCTTATTTGGTCTGAATTTGACCATAACTCAAGTAATACTGGTTCTAGCTCAGTTTGGCTAGCACCATTAGATAGCCCTGGCTTAGAGCTTCATTTTTAATACCCATTTGATGGGGTTAAGCCTCTCCTTCTAGAATTTAGATGGGAGGTGAAAATTAAGGTTTATGCTCAGCAATAACTTTGAGCAGGAATAACTTTGTTATTTCTTGTCCTATGGTGATGGGACTTATATTTTCAGAAATAGGTGAGTTTCCCCTTTTGTTTGATACCTTTTGAGCTAATTTGGCTCAGCTCCATGTTTTGGTGGTATTTTGGCTATACCATTGGTTTATGGTATTTTGGCTGTCATGCTTGTGCTCTGGTTTTGAGTCACAGGCTGACATACCCTCCCTCTAAAAAAGGCTCATCATAGATGAGACTGTTCAGTCCTCCTAGAGGCTCTGAATCTCCTTAAATGAAGGTTTCCATCTGGTATGGCATCCTCTGCCAACCATTTGTCTTTGTCAGCTGTCTGGTTCTTGAATCTGACTAGATATTGTCTCTGATCCTTCCCATTAAGTCTGATTTTTCTGGCCCTGATGATTTTACTCACAGGTCCAGGAGAGTCTTCTACTTCCACTATTTCTGGTGGAGTGATGTTTTTCTTCCTTGTGGGGAATTTATCTTCCTCTGTTTGGAAGTATGGTTTGACCAGGCTCACTGGAAAGACTGGGTGTTTCCTAGAAAACTCCTCAGTGAGCTTGACCTCTACTGCATTCTTCCCTATCAACTTAATGATAGTGAAGGGCCCTACGAATGAGTCTCTCATTTTCTTAGGTTCTTTGAGATTGTTAAAGCTCAGTGTAGACACTAACACCTGGTCCCCTCCCTTGAAGTCAGGTTCCATATGTGATTTGTCCCACCTTTGCTTGTTATACTCTTTGGCCTCAGCTATGCATTTGGCGGCAGTATCACAGGCTTTCTTCCACATATTATGGAAGTCTTTGGCTGTGGGGTGGATGGTCAGAAGATTTTTCTTCAAGTGATCCACAGGTAACAGGGGATTCCACCCTTTCTCTACCAGTGCAGGTGTTTTTCCTGTGGTAGAGTGCTGGCTTGTATTATAAGCCAGTTGGACTGCTGGTAAGAGGGTGACCCAATCATGGGTGTATCCCTCATGGTCCTTGTATTCCATGCCATAGGCACAGAACCTCCTGAGGATGTCCTCCATTGTTTGGATCATCCTCTCAGCTAGGCCATCTGTTTGTGGATGGTAAGCTGTGGAAAAAGCAAGCTTGGTGCCAAGCATGTCATATAAATTGGTCCAAAATTCAGATGTGAATTTTGGGTCCCTGTCACTAATTATGATCTTAGGGACTCCACAGGTGGATATGATGTTATTCGAAAATAACAGAGCAGTGTCCATGGCTGTGTCCTCTTTATGGCATGGTAGACATCTCATGCTCTTGCTGAACCTATCAACTATGATTAAGCAGGCATTGTAGTTTTCTTTGCCTCCTGGGACAAGTCCTGTGACCCAGTCCATGTTGATGGTTTCCCATGGGTGTTTGAGTTCTTCTATGTGTTGAAGCAACCCATATTTCTTCCCATGTTTTCTATTTGCCTTTTGGCATCTTTCACAAGTGCTGATGTATTCACTCAACTCTTGCTCCCACTTGGCCCACCAAGCTGTGCTTGCTACCCTCTCTTTAGTCCTGTCCTCACTCATGTGTCCCATATAGGGGCTGTAAGGTTTGACTATGAAACAATAAGTAAAAATTACTAATTTATTACTTATTGTACTCTGAATGTCCTTATGAATTGAATAAATAAGATTAAAAATATAATAATAATAAATAATTATTATTATTATGGCGTAAAATAATTATATTATTAAATAAATATAATAATATAATTTATATTATGAAAATATAATATAATAAATAAATATATTAATATAAAATAATCAATATATTTAAAAAGCTCTTTATTATTGTTACCAACAAATAATAAAGGCGTAAAAAATTGTTTTTTATTAATAAAAAACAATTAATAACAATAATATTACTAATATTAAAGTTATGAATTAATATAAATACTATTTATATTAATTAAAGAATTATTAAGAGAGTAATAATAGAGAAATTATTATAATAAGAGAAAATAACCTACTTTTAACACTTAATATAATAATTTTGAAATATTTTACGCCAAAAAATATAAATACAGCCTTTTCAAATTGTATTTACAATAAAAAGAAATAAATTACAAATTATTCTGGATTTTTACGTGGAAATGAGTTTTTTAGACAGATTTTTAACAAAAACAATTAAATAAATGATTTAATCATGTCAAAATAGATGATTATAGCAAGGTGGTCTTTGGTCTTTCATAATATAATACTTTTATATATAAAGAATAAAGAAATTACCTTTGATTTAATTGATCTAATGTTTTTGATGCGTCTGAGGGGAAAATAGAGTAAAAAGAGCTCTATTTATAGTAAATACCTCCCTCCTAGAGTCCAACAGGCTTCTAGTAGACGTGTACCGATCATATCCACTGGAATTGATCAATATGTTAAGGTTTGAGGGTGATTACATCATGATCAAACCATATTGCATCATTATTACACCATTATTTAGAGTTATCACTATAACTCTAAGTTTGATGACATCAGAGGCTTGGAAGAACCCCAAATTTCGTGGATTTTATTAGTTTTAATCATAAACTAATAGTATTCACCAATTTTATCACTCTTATGACTGTTAAACTTAATTTAAGGTTACAGTAGGTGATCATAACTGCTCAATTTAAGCTCAAACTTTGACCTTCAATAGCTTTTAAGATTTACACGCTACAGCAATTCATAGAGTGAATTCTGATAGCCTGGAATAACCTCATTATGCTGCCAAGAGCTTTTTATTACATCATCAAAACTCTAATTTTGATGATTTTTCTTGTAACTCATCTTTTCTGTCGAAATTCAATATTTTAAACTTCAAACCTTGATTTCAGGGGGTTATACCCTGAATAAAAATTAAATCATTCTTCACGAATGAACTAGTAGAATCCAACTGTATACTTTTTTTTAAGTTTGGACTACTTTCACAACAAAGTGGTCAACAGCTCTGTTGATTTTTATCAATATTTCATCATAGGTTTTAACCTTGTTTATAATTTGTAAAATAAAGTTCATATCTGTGTTCGTACAGTAATTATGTGGTAACTTTATTTTTGTTTCATCATTCTATCATGTATATTTTAGGAGATATTAGCTATGATCCTACAATATATGTGTTGACCAAAAAAGTGCATATATTCAGGTTAATTCCTTAAGTATTGACTTTGGAAATTATCTTATTAATTGTTTTATGTGTGGAATGTCGTGGGGAATCCACTGGTACAATTTATTTCACATTTTGTTTCATTAGTTCCTGAGATAAATAAGGTTTTCTGGTTTTTAAAAGGTATTATACCTTATAATTCATTAAATATTGACTTTACAGATATGCCATAAAAATGGTATATGTGTATTTTTCCATGAGGAATCCAATGGTATAAGTTATTTTACATGTTGATTCATTGGTTTTTAAGTTAAACCAATTTTTGTACCAATTTATGGTATTTTTTGTATATTTAAGTAATTATTTTTAATGTATAATTATTCTAAGTAATTTTAATATAATTATATTAAAGGTATAATTATTCTTAGTACTTTTTGTGACTTTATTGGGTATGTGGTCATATCTCAAAGGCTCACATTCCCTACCACCAAAAAAGATTGTACCACAATCTTATATGTGTGATTAGGGTATCATCCACTGTCCTACCTCTTCATTAGACTTTTATCAGTCTTGAAGCTCAATAATGCTTGATTTTGCTATTTATTAGGTTTTCTTTCATGTCTAAACCTTCTTAGTAGTTTATCAGCATTTGTTATATCTTTCTCAAGTAGCCATTCATCTTCTTGAGTTGAATTTCTATACCTTACAAGGTATTCTCTTTCTTTTTTGTTTCTTGTCCTTCTTTCTTTAAGGAATTTTACTATTTTCTTTTCCTCTCCTTCTTCCAAGGGGGGAATCTCAAGTGGGGGTTTATTTCTTAATGGAAATAACTCCTTGTCACTTGAACTGTAAGGTTTTATCAGACTTACAGGGAAAGTTGGGTGTTTGTTCATTAGTTCACCTGTGAGTTCTAATTGCACAGCATTGGGTCCATGAAGTGCTATTATCATAAATGGTCCTGCAAAGGAATCTTTCAGTTTCTTTGGGCCTTTTATGTTATTGAAGTTAAGGGTTGATACTAAGACCAAGTCTCCTATTTTGAAATCAGGTGGCTTATGACTTTTATCCCATCTTTCTTTTGCATATTTAAAAGAGTCTTGCATACATCTGTTTGCATGGTGCCTTGCCTTGTCAAGCATTATCTTAAAGCTGCTTGCTGTTGGATGTATATCCACTAAGTCCTTTTTGAGGGTATCATAAGGAAGTCTTGGATTCCAACCTTTCTCTAGCATTGCTGGTGTTTTTCCAGTAGAAGAATGGATTGATGTCTTATATGCCAGTTCAAGTGCTGGTATTAGTGTACACCAATCATGGGTAAAACCATCAGAATCTTTGAATTCTAGCCCATAAGCACAGAATCTTCTGATCATATCCTCTAGGGTCTGTATCATTCTTTCTGCTAAACCATCAGTTTGAGGATGATAAGCTGTTGAGAATGATAACTTTGTCCCAAACAAGTTATGGAGATTTGTCCATAATGCTGAAGTGAACTTTGGGTCTCTGTCACTTATAATATTTTGGAATAAGCCTGTGTGGCTAATGACTTTATTCCATATCATTATGGCTGTATCCATAGCTGTGTCATCTTTATGACATGGTAAGAACATGGGGGTTTTACTGTACCTGTCAACTAACACTAGGCATGCATTATAACTCCTGTCTCCTCCTGGAGGTAAGGCTGTTACCCAATCCATATGAACTATTTCCCATGGGGATTTTGGTTCTTGGATTTGGATCATCATTCCAAATTTCTTTCCTGTGGCTCTGTTGGCTTTTTGACATCTGTCACAGGTTTGGCAGTACTCTGCAACATCTTTCTTCCAATTTGGCCACCAAGAGCAGGTTTTCACCCTCTCTAGTGTCCTATATTCTGAGAGATGTCCAGATGCAACACTATCATGACACTCATGTAGAATAGTGTTTATTAGTGTTCTGTCTGTTAAGGCCATAACACATGTGTGTTTTGTTCTATGGTAAAGGATTCCATCAAGGAGGTGGAATCTTCCTTCATCATATGCCTTTTTCCATATTTCATCTAGTTTTGATGAAAGTGATGGATCTTTGCAGTCTTTCATTAGAAGTTGGCTTAGGATATGGCAATTTTTGTCTGTCTTATAGCTTTCTTCAACTTGGTTGAAGAATTCTGTGCCAATGTCTGTGACACATATTCCTTCTATATGGTGCTCTTCTTGTGGTACCCATGCTGGATTGTCAGGGGTATTTGCTAGAGCCCATCTGCTGAGACCATCTGCATTTTTATGAATATTTCCAGATTTATGAACAATAGTCATATTTCCTCTATATTCTTGGATAACAATTTGCCATCTCAGCATATGTCTATTTGGAGTCTTCATATTTAATAGTGATTTCACAGCATTACAGTCTGTGATTACATCAAATACTGTGCCATCCAAATAATAATGTAGTTTTTCTAAAGCCCACACTAGGCATAAGCATTCCATTTGGCTTGCTCCATACCTTGCTTCTGTTGGCTTTATTTGCCTTGAAATGAAACAAATTGGTCCTTCCACTGGTTTATCATTGATGATTTGTGTTTGGTGAAGTGCAGCACCTAATCCTTCTCCAAAAGCATCAATGTACAGTTTGAAGGGTAGTTTCCAATCTGGCATTAGAAGAAATGGGGCATTTGTTAAGGAATTTTTCAATTCTTCATATGCCTTGACTCTTTCTTCTGTCATCTCATAGACTGTTTGTTGGTCACATAGCTTATACAAGGATTTAGCAATCTTTGCAAAGTCCTTTATATGCTGTCTGTAGTAACCAGCAAATCCTAGAAATGATTGCATTTCTTTTTTGGTTTGAGGCATTGGTTTAAGTAGTACTGCTGCTACTTTATTTTTGTCTATGCCTAGACTAAGTCCAGATACCACATGTCCTAGTGCTTTTAATTCACTATATGCAAGATGACACTTTTTCAAGGAAATTTTCATATTCACTTGGACTATTTTCTGTAGTACCCTTTCTAGTCTTGTAAGGTGATTTTCCCAAGTTTCTGAGCAAACTATGATATCATCAATATAGATAATTAACCATCCTTCTGATAATTCTTCAGGAAATATGGTATTCATCATTCTTTGATAATGGGAAGGTGCATTTTTTATCCCAAATGGCATTCTTAAGTATTCAAAAATTCCACAATGGACTATTATTCTTAGTAGTTTCTTGGCATTGTCTGTTAAGACATTTTGATGAAAACCCTTAAGAGCATCCATAGCTGTGATGAACTTAGCTTGTGACAATTGGGTCAATGTCTCATGGATTCTGGGTATTGGATATCTGTCTGGAATGGTATAGGTAATCAGGGCTATGAAGTCTCCTACCATCCTTGATTTTCCATTATGCCAAGTTATAATGACAGGTGTAGTAACTTCTTGTCAGGCTGAGTCTATGATAAAGGTGTGTAAGAGTATTTACAAGCTTTAACTATGACTGTGACACGGTAAAAATAATTTTAAAGAGGATATAATTGATAATAAAAGTTTTAATTGAAGAATTTAAAGGGCTTTACTATAGAAATATAGTGGTGGTGAGCGCTGTTGAAAGCCCTGGGTGCAGCTTTACCTGTTGGATTACAATAATAAAGACTACAATACTTTAAATTAAGAGTATACCTGATTATTAACCAAGAGTAAAACTGTTTTTGACAGTTTACTACGTAGGTTATTCAAGAGCAGGATGAGGAAAGGGTTTTGGCAGTGAAAAGCCCTCCTTTTATCCTGAAATTGAGGTGAAAAGGTTATTAGACCTTTTCACGTAGAGGAAGTGAAGATTTTTCACTCCTCATGACAGGCTTGTGGTTTGCAAACAGCCTGTATACCCTGTATTGGGCTCAGATGTGGTTTTGAAACCACATCTGGGCAGTTTTCACCAATACAGGGTGAAAATTTTCATCTGGGGACCTCACAGCCTGATTCTGACGTGTATGACGCGTAGAATGCTGTACAGAAACTGTATGGGACGCCAGTATTGTCTGACATATGAGGTATTGAAGTAAAAACATGCTTCTTCGTCTATTTGACACCTCATATTCATGGTTATAGGGTATTATCCCATGGTAAGGCTGTATATGACAGCAGGTGGGATTTTTACCTTAAAATTGCCATAACTCTGTCAGTTTTTGAGATATCAAGCTCAGAGTTGGTTCATTGAATAGCCCTGTATGATCGCTATACAATGATACGCAACTTGACATGGTTATCATTAAATATGGCAAAGTTATCCCATGTACAAGTGTTTTTATACATTGGCGTGTTTTGGGCAAAAAGCTGTATTAAGCTTGTTTGGCCAATAACTTCTGTTCTAGTTGAAATATGAGGAAATGGATGACACCATCAGATAGCACTGATTGTGCTCTTTCCAAAAAGACCCCACTTTAAGTATCTCACACTAAAACTGTAAAAGTTAGATGAGAGGTGAATGTTTTGTTCACCCTTATTTGGTCTGAATTTGACCATAACTCAAGTAATACTGGTGCTAGCTCAGTTTGGCTAGTACCATTGGATAGCCCTGGCTTAGAGCTTCATTTTGAATACCCATTTGATGGGGTTAAGCCTCTCCTTCTAGATTTTAGATGAGAGGTGAAAATTAAGGTTTATGCTCAGCAATAACTTTGAGCAGGAATAACTTTGTTATTTCTTGTCCTATGGTGATGGGACTTATATTTTCAGGAAGAGGTGAGTTTCCTCTTTCTTTTGATATCTTTTGAGCTAATTTGGCTCAGTTCCATGTTTTGGTGGTATTTTGGCTATACCATTGGTTTATGGTACTTTGGCTGTCATGCTTGTGCTCTGGGTTTGAGTCACAGGCTGACATACCCTCCCTCTACACAGGCTCATCATTGATGAGACTGTTCAGTCCTCCTAGAGGCTCTGAATCTCCTTAAATGAAGGTTCCCATCTGGTATGGCATCCTCTGCCAACCATTTGTCTTTGTCAGCTGTCTGGTTCTTGAATCTGACTAGATATTGTCTCTGATCCTTCCCATTAAGTCTGATTTTTCTGGCCCTGATGATTTTACTCACAGGTCCAGGAGAGTCTTCTACTTCCACTATTTCTGGTGGAGTAATGTTTTTCTTCCTAGAGGGGAATTTATCCTCCTCTGTTTGGAAGTATGGTTTGACCAGGCTCACTGGAAAGACTGGGTGTTTCCTAGAAAACTCCTCAGTGAGCTTGACTTCTACTGCATTCTTCCCTATCAACTTAATGATAGTGAAGGGCCGTACAAATGAGTCTCTCATTTTCTTGGGTCCTTTGAGATTGTTAAAGTTCAGTGTAGACACTAACACCTGGTCCCCTTCCCTGAAGTCAGGTTCCATATGTGATTTGTCCCACCTCAGCTTGTTGTACTCTTTGGCCTCTGCTATGCATTTGGCAGCAGTATCACAGGCTTTCTTCCACATATCATGGAAGTCTTTGGCTGTGGGGTGGATGGTCAGAAGATTTTTCTTCAAGTGACCCACAGGTAACAGGGGATTCCACCCTTTCTCTACCAGTGCAGGTGTTTTTCCCTGTGGTAGAGTGCTGGCTTGTATTATAAGCCAGTTGGACTGCTGGTAAGAGGGTGACCCAATCATGGGTATATCCCTCATGGTCCTTGTATTCCATGCCATAGGCACAGAACCTCCTGAGGATGTCCTCCATTGTTTGGATCATCCTTTCAGCTAGGCCATCTGTTTGTGGATGGTAAGCTGTGGAAAAAGCAAGCTTGGTGCCAAGCATGTCATATAAATTGGTCCAAAATTCAGATGTAAATTTTGGGTCCCTGTCACTAATTATGATCTTAGGGACTCCACAGGTGGATATGATGTTATTCCAAAATAACAGAGCAGTGTCCATGGTTGTGTCCTCTTTATGGCATGGTAGACATCTCATGCTCTTGCTGAACTTATCAACTATGATTAAGCAGGCATTGTAGTTTTCTTTGCCTCCTGGGACAAGTCCTGTGACCCAGTCCATGTTGATGGTTTCCCATGGGTGTTTGGGTTCTTCTATATGTTGAAGCAACCCATATTTCTTCCCATGTTTTCTATTTGCCTTTTGGCATCTTTCACAAGTGTTGATTTATTCACTCAACTCTTGCTCCCACTTGGGCCACCAAGCTGTGCTTGCTACCCTCTCCTTAGTCCTGTCCTCACTCATGTTTCCCATGTAGAGGCAGTCATGGCATTCCTGAAGGATTAAAGAGATGTGGTCTCTGTCTATCACTGTGAGTGCACTGGTGTTCTTGTCTCTGTGATAAATCAGGCCATCTATAAGGAAGAATTTATTGTCCTTATAGGCCCTCAACCAGGGTTCCTCCAGCTGGGTTTCCAGTTCTGGGCTCCTGTATTTTTGTTGAAGGAGTTGGAGTAGTATGCTACACTGTTTGTGTTTAGCATAAGATTTCAGTACTGCATTGAAGAATTCATTATGCAGTTCTGAGGAACTTATCCCCAGTATGGGGGTTTCTGTCCCTTCTGAATCAGTGTTTCCACTGTCAAGGGTACCACTCCCTGGTGCCCATTCAGAGAATCTGAAGTTCTTTTTCCTATCTAATTCCATAAAATGGATAGGAATTTTTGCAGCAACTTCAGGGTCATAAGCTGGATTGCTTTTGACATTGTCCAGTGGCCATCTGCTAAGGCCATCTGCATTGGTATGGCTTTTACCTTCCTTGTATATGATGGTCATGTTCCCTCTATACTCCTGGATGGCTATTTGCCATCTCAGCATGTGTCTATTAGTAGTCTTCATGTTTAGTAAATACTTCAAGGCTGTGCAGTCTGTGTAGACTTCAAAGACTGCACCCTCCAAATAGTAATGGAGTTTTTCTAGAGCCCAGACTAGACATAAACATTCTGTCTGGGTGGCCCCATACCTGGCTTCTGAATCTTTCAGCTGCCTGGAGATGTAACATATTACACCTTCCCTTGGTTCACCATCCACAATCTGTCTTTGGTGAAGGGCTGCTCCCAAGCCTTGGCTGCATGCTGCATCTATATATAACTTGAATGGTAGTTCAAAGTCAGGCAAGATGAGTACAGGTGCATTAGTGAGTTCATATTTGATCCTCTCATATGCATCCCTCCTTTCCTTGGTTATTTCAAAAACTACATCCTTTGAGCATAACTTGTATAAACTACTGGTTATGTGGGCAAAGGTTTTGATGTGGTTTCTATAGTAGCTAGCAAATCCAAGGAAAGATTGCATCTCTTTGATGTTCTTTGGTACTGGCTTTTGCAGTACTGCTGCTACTTTGTTCTGGTCAATTGCCAGAATGAGGCCTGAGACTTTGTGTCCTAGAGCTAGTAGCTCTTGTTGGCCAAAATTACACTTTTTGAGTGAAATTTTCAGATTGATGGGTGTACATTTACTTAGCACTCTGTCTATGTATTGTACATGGTCTTCCCATGTCTCTGAGTATATAATGATATCATCAATGTATACTACCATCCAGCCTTCCATTATTTCTTCTTGAAATATGGTGTCCATCATCCTTTGGAAGTGGGCTGGTGCATTCTTGATGCCAAATGGCATCCTGGTGTACTCATATATGCCCATATGGCATATAATTTTGAGTAATTTCATGGAGTTTGGTTTAACTCCATTTTGGTGGAAGCCCTTCATACAATCCATCTTGGTTATGTATTTGGCTTTGGCCAATTTATCCAAGGCATGAGGTATCCTTGGTATAGGATACCTGTCTGCTTTTGTGTAGTTGTTCAGGGCTCTGAAGTCTCCACACAGTCTAGACTTGCCATCATGCCAGGTGATTAGGACAGGAGTGGTGATTTCCACTATTTCATTATGTCCAATCTTCCTAATGACATCCATGTCCAGGAGTTCATTCATATGTTTCTCAATCTCTTTCCTGGTCTCCAGACTTGCTGCGTAAGGAGATCTCCTTAACATGGGTGGATAAGGCCTTTCTACATCCAGATATAGTTCTATATCATGGCCTTTGATCTTGCCTAATGGTTCTTCACCAATGGCAAATGCTGGTCTATTCTTCCTCAGCATCTTCAGTAAACTTAGCTTTTGTTTACTGGTGAGGGTAGTGCCAAACTGTCCCTCTCTGAATTCTTTCAGAAGTTCTTCCAGTGGGTCCTGAGAAGATATCTGGTATATATCAAGAGAAAATTTCTTTTCCTTGTTAGTACCAATGGTAATATGCCTATTTTTACTATTGTAAATATCTATGCCATACATCCTCTGGTAATCTGTTCCCAGTAAAAACCCTTGGATGTGGGCATCTTCAAGCACTACAAACTCTGGGTTGAGTCTGATATTACCTTTTCTGTGGGGTATAATTATCTCTTTGATAATTGTCCCAATAGAGGTCATCTTTCCAGATGCACTCTTAAAGTTCTTTGCCCTGGTGGGCAAGAGTTCTTTTTCCCAGTTTGGGAAGTGGTTATCCAGATAATTTCTGGCCACTATGGAGCAGTGTGCTCCACTGTCAATGATCAGTGGGTGCTGAACATTGTCAATACATACAGTCATTTTTGTGGCTGTTCCATGTATATATGCCATTCCTTTGGTTAGTGTAACCAGGAATGTTTGTGCATCTTGTGTATGTTTACACAAGTTCTTGTTGGCAGTGTCTTGTGGCATGCCTGCTTCCAACTGTATATCCTGGATTTCTAGTGGGGTTTCCTCTTGGTATTCCACTAGAAATTCCTCTCTTGGGTCTTGATCCTCATCAGATGGTTCTCTGATGGCATCACCCATAGAGTCTGATTCAGAATCCTCTGTTGGAGGTTCCTCTTCAGCAACTTTTTCTATAGCATAGACTTTCTTCTTTGCTTTTGGACAGTTGTTAGCATAGTGATCTGTTGAACCACAATTGTGACAAGAATTCTTCTTCTTTGCCACTTCTGCCACTCTTTCTCTGGGTTTGTCTTTAAACTCTACCCTGAAAGGTTGTTTCTCTTTGAAACTATTGCTTCTATATGGGGTGAATTTCCCTATATTAGTCCTTTTCCATATGTCTTGTAAGGTATTGGCTATATCATCTAGAGTGCAATTTTGGTTGCATCTGCACTTTACTGCATGCTCTAGTTCTCCTGGCAGTTGTGTCAGAAGTTTATGATTCCTCATTTGAATGTTCATTTGAGGATCAATGGCTTTAAGTCTTTTAGACTGTCTAAGACACCACTCATATGGATCTTTATCCACAGAGTATTTGTCATTTTCAAATGACATGGTCTTTTGCCATATCCAAGTTCCATTACTGTACTTTTGGATTATTTGAGTCTTCCACCATGGCCAATTTCTTCTGCCATGGATTTCTTTCATTTCAGTGTACCATATACTTGCATGACCTTTAAATGCAGTATTCAGTCTAGCAGTAATCCAGTAATCTGGTATGCTTGGTACATCAATGAAGAGTCCATCAATATAATCTATGAGTTCCATATGATCATATTCTCCTGAGCCAGAGAATTTGGGCCAGCTTGAGGCCTCAGGAAGCTGTTTCAAGGCTTCCTTCTCTGAATAAGACATGCCATCTCCATCCTGGTATTGTGATGGAGATCTTGTCTTATTCAACAACATGGCATCTGGTTTGATGTCATCTGGTTGATATCGATTCTCTATAGCTTGGCCTTGTGGTTGGGGCTTCAAGCTATGGTAGGCATCAAACAATTTGTTGATGTCTTGGTTCAGACACTCCCTGTCCCTGCTACTATGGTGTTGTTCTTCAGAGACTTGATTCAGTCTCTTGTTGGTTTCTTCAGAGGCTTTGCTCAGTTGAGCATATCCTTCCTGAAGGTTTTTAACTATCTGCTCCAATGAGGCTTGAGTTTTCCTCATCCTCTCTTGGGCAGCTGCAAATTCTGTAGCCTGCTTTGCAGATTGCTCAGCATATTGGGACATTTGTAACCACAGTGTGTCACTGTTGATGTTACTCTCAGATGTGATAATGTTATTTTCAGTCTGAGTGGGGGTAATATTTCTATTACTAGGACTACTGATTCTAGAGTGGTTTACAACTACTTCTGGTTCTTGTGTACTTCTTTTACCAAATCTAACAGCTTCTGGATCATGGGGTCTGACTCTTTCCTCCTCTGGTTGAAGGAGGCTGTGTTCTTGCCCTTGTTGCCTTGTCTTCTCCTGGAAACTTCCTGGAATTGTGAAGAATGGTGACTCTTGGCCACTGATCTGCTGGTTTCTGAATGGTGTGAAGCCACTGGAGAGCTGATTTGGCTTGCTCCTTGTGAACCTGAAGGAATCTGAGTAGGCCCTGTCTGGGTTAACTGTTCTTCTATAGCTTGGATAGTGGCTTGATTCTCCCTTATCCTCTTTGCCCTTGCCTCCAGGAGTCTGTGCTGCCTGGTAGGATTCCAACCCTTGGTGATTACCATAAGGTCTTTGAAGTCTATCTCTTTGAGACAGATCTTCTGGCAACTTGATCCCAGTTCTGCCCAGTGAGTTGCTAGGTTGAACCTCTTGTTGTCCATGCTCCATTGAAACAAATCTTTGAGGAGTTGGTGGATTTGAAGAACTTGATCCATATCCTTCCAGTCCTCTGGTTTGAGGTTTCTGTTGAATTGGAGTGTGAATGGCAAGGTTGATATTATCTCCCTCATTGTTTTGCCATCCACCACTGTGTCCAATGTGTCTTCTTTCAGGTCTTCTGGTTCTAGACATTCCTGCTCTGTCCTCTGGCTGGTTCCTTTGGAAGCCAAGGTCTCTGAGGTATGCAGGGGACATATCAGTGTTTGCAAGCAGTCAAAAACTTTATGTTCTTAGGGTATTTACCTTTGACTGTGCCTTGTACAAATTTGTTATCTGCTGATTTGGGCAGTTTGCCTTTGGAGGTTACAACTGGGTTAATAATTGTAATCTTCCCTGTACAAGTGGTTAAGGTTGGTTTACCTTGTATTGAAGCAGAGTTTCGTGGTTTTCTACTTCTCTGAGTGGCTATTGGTGTCCACTTCTTGGCTGTAATCAGGCCTTCACTAAGCCTTTTTCCTTTGCCCTTGCTGCCCTCTGGTTCAGAGGGTGTCACTGGTATGTTGGCCTGTGACTGGGTCTCAAGTGGTATGAAGTTTTCTTCCACTGAATCAAACAGGAAAAAGAGGGCTTATGTCACTTAAGACTTCTTAAAAGGCTGATTTTGCACGTCTAAGAATGGCCTCTGGGCTTGTATATTATTACAATATGCCCTTGTATAATGACAGTGTAATTGAATTAACAATTTCACGTCAAAAATACAGCTTATGGTGCCCTGTCACACTGTTTGTGTGCCAGTATCCCACAGATACACTTGTGGTTTGCAAGTGTACTCTGTAAAAGTGGTTTGTATACAAGTGTTATTGAGTTAACAATACACTTGACCACGCCTCAACTGATGGTTTTTCAGTCAGAGGTGTCCTTATTCAGTCAAGAAAACAGGACTTTATTGATGGCTTATGTGTTTTTATATACAAAACACGCCAAAAATAATTAAATTCAGTGGGTATTAGCCACGTGAATAATGCTCTTTAATATGTGAGTATGTATAAAAAAGGATAAATATATAGAATATATATATTTAAATAAAGGAATTATGCCTAAAAAAGATAAAAACAATGGTTAATAAGTCATAAAAAAGAGAAAAGACTTACTTGTAAGGTCCAATAAGGCAAAAAAAACACGGCCAGGCCCCCAAAATGTCAGGCTGAGTCTATGATAAAGGTGTGTAAGAGTATTTACAAGCTTTAACTATGACTGTGACACGGTAAAAATAATTTTAAAGAGGATATAATTGATAATAAAAGTTTTAATTTAAGAATTTAAAGGGCTTTACTATAGAAATATAGTGGTGGTGAGCGCTGTTGAAAGCCCTGGGTGCAGCTTTACCTGTTGGATTACAATAATAAAGACTACAATACTTTAAATTAAGAGTATACCTGATTATTAACCAAGAGTAAAACTGTTTTTGACAGTTTACTACGTAGGTTATTCAAGAGCAGGATGAGGAAAGGGTTTTGGCAGTGAAAAGCCCTCCTTTTATCCTGAAATTGAGGTGAAAAGGTTATTAGACCTTTTCACGTAGAGGAAGTGAAGATTTTTCACTCCTCATGACAGGCTTGTGGTTTGCAAACAGCCTGTATACCCTGTATTGGGCTGAGATGTGGTTTTGAAACCACATCTGGGCAGTTTTCACCAATACAGGGTGAAAATTTTCATCTGGGGACCTCACAGCCTGATTCTGATGTGTATGATGCGTAGAATGCTGTACAGAAGCTGTATGGGACCCCAGTATTGACTGACATATGAGGTATTGAAGTAAAAACATGCTTCTTTGTCTATTTGACACCTCATATTCATGGTTATAGGGTATTATCCCATGGTAAGGCTGTATATGACAGCAGTTGGGATTTTTACCTTAAAATTGCCATAACTCTGTCAGTTTTTGAGATATCAAGCTCAAAGTTGGTTCATTGAATAGCCCTGTATGAGCTCTATACAATGTTACCCAACTTGACATGGTTATCATTCAATATGGCAAAGTTATCCCATGTACAAGTGTTTTTATACATTGGCGTGTTTTGGGCAAAAAGCTGTATTAAGCTTGTTTGGCCAATAACTTCTGTTCTAGTTGAGATGTGAGGAAATGGATGACACCATCAGATAGCACTGATTGTGCTCTTTCCAAAAAGACCCCACTTTAAGTATCTCACACTAAAACTGTAAAAGTTAGATGAGAGGTGAATGTTTTGTTCACCCTTATTTGGTCTGAATTTGACCATAACTCAAGTAATACTGGTGCTAGCTCAGTTTGGCTAGTACCATTGGATAGCCCTGGCTTAGAGCTTCATTTTGAATACCCATTTGATGGGGTTAAGCCTCTCCTTCTAGATTTTAGATGAGAGGTGAAAATTAAGGTTTATGCTCAGCAATAACTTTGAGCAGGAATAACTTTGTTATTTCTTGTCCTATGGTGATGGGACTTATATTTTCAGGAAGAGGTGAGTTTCCTCTTTCTTTTGATACCTTTTGAGCTAATTTGGCTAAGCTCCATGTTTTGGTGGTATTTTGGCTATACCATTGGTTTATGGTATTTTGGCTGTCATGCTTGTGCTCTGGTTTTGAGTCACAGGCTGACACTTCTACTTGTTCATTATGTCCAACCTTTCTTAATACTCCAAGGTCCATTAATTCTTTAATGTGCACCTCTAAGGCTTCTCTAGCTCTTGGACTGGCTGGATAAGCAGGTCTTCTTAATAAAGGTGGGTCAGGCTTTTCTACATTAAGAATTATATCCATTTCATGTCCAATTATGGCACCTAGTGGCTCTTTGTCAGTTGCAAAGGCATTTTTATACTTAAATAAGAGGTCAATCAATTTTTCTTTCATTTTTTCTGTTAATTCTTGATTGAATTCTGCCTCTTTAAGTTGTTCAGATATAAAAAGTTCCTTTTCTGGAATTTTTTCTTCCTTCTTAATAACTGTGATTTGATTTTTTGTTATTTAAGAAGCCAAACTTTTGTCTTTTGTTATCTCCTATGGTAAAATATCTATCTTTTTGGTTGGAGATATCTATACCATAGATTGATAAGTAGTCATTCCCAAGTATGAAATGATTACTAGTACAGTTGTCCATTACTACAAACTCTACTTTAATTCTGACACATTGTGAGGGATGAGGAAAAATTAGTGTCAAATCAATTATTCCAAGGGGCTTCATGCTCTCACTTGCACTACTAAATTTGACACCTTGTATTGGCATAAGTTTTTCTTGCCAGTTTGGGACAATGGTTTTTAAATAACTTTTGCCAACACAAGTGCAATATGCTCCTGTATCCAAGTTAACGTTTCCTTCTTGGTTATCAACCATAACAATACTTATACTTGACTTTCCAGCTGTATATCCCATTCCTCTTGCAGGTTTGGTCCTATACATTTTGGCATCTTGTATGTTTGTCAGGTTTGTGTCAGATGTTCCAACTTGTGGTAAGTTTGAATTAACATCCAGTACTTCATAAATTATATCAATATTATTAATTTGTGCATTAATTATATTGATTTCATCACTTTCAGAGCTTTCTGACTCTTCTGTCTCTTTTTCAGAGTCAGATTCCTCTTCTTTGTTATTGTGGCTTTCTGTTTCCACAATTTCATTAATCTTTGCTTTTTTAAGGAAATTATTGGCTAAGTGTCCAATACCTCCACATTTATGGCATTTTCTTTGCTCATTATTGTTGGATGTATTGGGCTTAAAGGATTCTTTTGATTTATCTTTTTTGATAAATGGTTTATTTGGGCTTTTAATGTCCAATTTTTTCCAAGTCCTGCCAATTTTTGTTCTTGTCACTATATCTTCTAGTGCATTTATATACTCTTCTGTGGAGCATGGTTCTATACACCTTCTTCTTAGGGCATGTTCTAGCTCCCCTCCACATTTTTTAAGTATTTTCATATGTACCATCTTCTGTGACATTTCTGGGTACAGTGCATTAAGCCTTTAAACTTGTTCTAAGAACCAAGTTAAAGGTTTGTCTTTCTCTGGGTCAAAGAAAGAGTTTTCAAATGCATTTTCTATTTTATACCTCCAGGCATCATTTGCCCACTTGGTGATTATTTCTTGTTTCCACCAAGACCAGGTATTTTTACCATTTGTTTGTCTTATGCCATAATACCATCTCTTTGCAGATTTCTCAAACAATGAATGTAATCTTGCAGTGATTAATTCATCTGGTATTGCATAGTCTTCTTGTAACATGTCAATTGTTTTAATAAATGACATGTGGTCATATTCACCTTCTCCTGTGAATGTTGGCCATTCTTTCAGCTGAGGTGCTTCCTTCATTAAGACTTGTTTATTATCTTGGTGACTCAAGTCTGTTATGAAAGGATTTGAAAATTCCTCTTTTGTTTTAACAGGGCTTCTTATATGAGAAAATGGTGTTGATAACTTTGGCATATTTAAATTAGCCTCATTAATTTTATCCATTTTTTCAGTGATAAGTCTTATTTCACTTTGAATATCATCTTTTAGATGCATTCTTGCTTCATCACTTTTTTCCACATGGTCCAAAAGTAATTTTTGGTATGATGAAGTCTTTTCTTCAAATGTTTCTACAAAAATACTTAATTTATTTAATTTTTCTGTAAGATTGTCAATACTCACATCATAATTGATTGTCAAAGTCTTGTCTTTGATATCTTTTATTTATTTATACAATTCTTGTTGTCCTTGTATTAATTTTTGAGTATTGTCAATTAAATTCTTTGGTTTATTGTTTTCAACAATAAACTTAATGTTGTCAATTTCTTTTTTGTTTTGCACAACAATTTTTGTTAAAGAAGATAAATTGTTATTTATTTCTTGTAGTGATAATAAACTATCTTTAATTTCTTTTAGAGGTAATATACTATTTTTAATTTCTGTTAAAGTATTTACAACATCTTTGGACAAGGTTATTTCTTTGGGAAATGAGGTTGTCTCATTCTTTGCTCTTCCTTGTCCTTGAATTCCATCAAGGTTCTGGCCATGTTGAAAACATTGTCCATGGCATCCTTTTGGATTCTTGGGATTCTGTAGCTTGGGGAATATGGTTTCCTCCAATGCTTTTTCTTGTTCTTCTTCCCTTCTTGGGGAAGTGGGTTGGCTTGGGGCTTGCTGGTAGAAGCTACTGGGGCTTCTTCCTTGGTTGCCTCCCTCTTTTTGGCATGGTAATCCTTGATTTTTTTGATTTGAGGTTTGGATGACAGTGGATTCCATCCATTGGAGTATTTCACTATCTCCTCCTCTTTGAGGAACTTTTTCAGGATGTGCCAGGAGTTCATCACTCCTTGGTGTATTCGAGGCAACATTTCCCAATCTTTGTACTTGTACACTGTGCAATACTGCTTGTACTGGCTCATGTAGATGTCTATTTGAGCCCTCTGAATGTGATTTGTACCTGTTTGAGTTACTCATACTTAGTTCCAATTCAGGCTCAGATATCATGGGCATTTCTGGGACTTGCCTTTGGGATAAGGCACTTCCTTGTGTGGATTCTGTTCCACTGGGGATATTGCCCTTTCTTTTCCCTTTTGAGGGATCAGTTCTACCTCTGAGTCCAGCTCCATCTGATTGGATGGAGTATTGGGAACCTCTTCTGGTAGTCATAATTAAAGAATAAGAAAAAATAAAAGTATTTTAGAATAAAATTCTTTTTATGGCAATTATAAAAGAGGTGCTCACCTTCAGAGTCTTGAATGGTGGGTCCTGGAAAGTCTAATTTCTTAGCTTTCTTTCTTTTGGTAATAACTGGTGTTGGAGAACTTTGACAAGTTTCTTCCACCAACCTCTCAACAGTAGCTTGGTTGTCTTCTGTTGGGTTATCTTCAAACACTAAAAAAGACAAATAAATATAAGTCTTTTTATAAGAAGTGTTATTTTTGGCAAGATATGGCAATTTTCCACGTAGAAATTGCTTTTATATCTTTAAAAAATTGAAATAAATAAAGAAATGAATAAAAATGAATAAAAATAACTTTTTTATTGGTTTTTAATATTTTTTTAATATTTTTTATATTTTTTTATTTTTAAAGAATAAAATAAAAAATGAATATGATTCTTAAAAAATTAAATTATAATAAAATTATTTTTAATTTATAAAATATCTCTTTTAATCACTAGAGTCACTCAAAGAAAGTTCTTGCAAGTCTAAGGATGTGAAAAACCACGTGTAAGACAGTACAATTGCTTTCCAAATGCCTCAATAGCTTTTAAAATCAATAAAATATAAAATTATTATATAATTTTATGATTATAAATATAATTTATTATTGGATAAACCCAATTAGAATCATTTTAAAGGTCTTTTAAGTAAATATCACAGCCAGGCCCCCAAATGTAAGGTTTGACTATGAAACAATAAGTAAAAATTACTAATTTATTACTTATTGTACTCTGAATGTCCTTATGAATTGAATAAATAAGATTAAAAATACAATAATAATAAATAATTATTATTATTATGGCGTAAAATAATTATATTATTAAATAAATATAATAATATAATTTATATTATGAAAATATAATATAATATAATAAATATATTAATATAAAATAATTAATATATTTAAAAAGCTCTTTATTATTGTTACCAACAAATAATCAAGGCGTAAAAAATTGTTTTTTTTTTAATAAAAAACAATTAATAACAATAATATTACTAATATTAAAGTTATGAATTAATATAAATACTATTTATATTAATTAAAGAATTATTAAGAGAGTAATAATAGAGAAATTATTATAATAGGAGAAAATAACCTACTTTTAACACTTAATATAATAATTTTGAGTATTTTACGCCAAAAAATATAAATACAACCTTTTCAAATTGTATTTAAAATAAAAATAAAGAAATTACAAATTATTCTGGATTTTTACGTGGAAATGAGTTTTTTAGAGAGATTTTTAACAAAAACAATTAAATAAATGATTTAATCATGTCAAAATAGATGATTATAGCAAGGTGGTCTTTGGTCTTTAATAATATAATACCTTTATATATAAAGAATAAAGAAATTACCTTTGATTTAATTGATTTAATGTTTTTGATGCGTCTGAGGGGAAAATAGAGTAAAAAGAGCTCTATTTATAGTAAATACATCCCTCCTAGAGTCCAACAGGCTTCTAGTAGACGTGTACTGATCATATCCACTGGAATTGATCAATATTTTAAGGTTTGAGGGTGATTACATCATGATCAAACCATATTGCATCATTATTACACCATTATTTAGAGTTATCACTATAACTCTAAGTTTGATGACATCAGAGGCTTGGCAGAACCCCAAATTTCGTGGATTTTATTATTTTTAATCATAAACTAATAGTATCCACCAATTTTATCACTCTTATGACTGTTAAACTTAATTTAAGGTTACAGTAGGTGATCATAACTGCTCAATTTAAGCTCAAACTTTGATCTTCAATAACGTTTAAGATTTACACGCTACAGCAATTCAGAGAGTGAATTCTGATAGCCTGGCATAACCTTATTATGCTTCCAAGAGCTTTTCATTACATCATCAAAACTCTAATTTTGATGATTTTTCTTGTAACTCATCTTTTCTGTCAAAATTCAATATTTTAAACTTCAAACCTTGACTTCAGGGGGTTATACCCTGAATAAAAATTACATAATTCTTCACGAATGAACTATTAGAATCCAACTGTATACTTTTTTTTAAGTTTGGACTACTTTCACAACAAAGTGGTCAACAGCTCTGTTGATTTTTATCAATATTTCATCATAGGTTTTAACCTTGTTTATAATTTGTAAAATAAAGTTCATATCTGTGTTCTTACAGTAATTACGTGGTAACTTTATTTTTGGTTCATCATTCTATCATGTATATTTTAGGAGATATCACCTATGATCCTTGAATATATGCGTTGACCAAAAAAGTCCATATATTCAGGTTAATTCCTTAAGTATTGTGAGCCTTAGAGTTAATTTCATATACCCAAAAGACCACAAATATAAAAAATAACATATTAATATAAATAAAATAAATTTATTTATATTATTAAAATAAAAATCAAAATATAAAGTATAGAATTATATTAAAAATAAAAAATTAATTACAATTTAAAAATAAAAATACATTAAATTTTGTAAGTATAAAATTACATTTATACTTGAAAAAATTAAGTAAAAATGAAATTTTAACAAAATTGTGAAAAAATAAATAAAATTGGAAAAAAGTTAAATAAAAATTATTATAAATTCTTATCCAATAAATAAACATATAAAAATTATTTCACCATTGGATTCCTCATAAAAAATCAGGTGGGGTCACCTCTGAGTGAAATTCTTGTAACTCAACTCTAAATAAGCTTAAATTAAGTTTTTAGTATTTTCAATACAAAAGTTGAAAATCCTCAAAACCTTAATTTAATTCACACCACATGTGGTGTTAACCATCAATTTTTGTGTTAAAATTGAGGTGTTGTGTTTAGTTTAGAAGTTATGAGGAATTGAAGTATTTTCAATTGAATTCAATTGAAATGTCAAAATGTGCGCGTGTATTACATAAGTGAACTTTGATTTACATATGAGGTGTCAATTATTACTGTATTGTACTGTACAACTGAATTGAATCACATGTGTAAATTGTAAGTATAATACATGATGAGGAATTAAAGGAAAGATAAATTGGAAAGATTAAATTTGGGGGGGAAAAGGAACTCCAGCTCTAAGGGGGAGCTAGACCCCCAAAATCCTTGCTGACAGGCGTGGGATGTCAAAATTCACGCAAAAGTTAATCACTTTTGGCCTGGAATTGAGTTACAGGGTCTGTGAACTCAATTGATGATGAGGTTTTGATACCAACTGGGGTAGTTTTAGCTGTTGCCAAGAGGGTAAAACTACCCTTAAGATAAAACAATCATAATAAAAACAGTTTTAACTGATTCCTACGCCTCTGGCACACATTCTGACGTGTTTTGAAGGCTCTAGGCCTGGTATTGCTATAGTAATGGCTGATTTAAGGGTCTAAAATGGCTAAAAATGGCTTAAACCAGCCCTTTTTGGTCTAAACCAGGGTTCAATGATGCCATAATTGGCTTTTCTGTTGTCAGACTGTTTTTCACGACTGACAAGAGTAAAATTTACTTTTGGAGCAAGAGAATTGGTGGCTATAAAAGAATGTCTTCTTTGCCCCACTTTTCTCTTCATGTTAGAATCTTTTCCTTTTATTAATTCGTTTAAACACTGTTAAACCAATCAATAAAAGATTCCAACCACCATTTTAAAATCATTTTAATCCTTTTAACCACGTTAAAAAATCATTATAATCATTGTTTGTAACTCTTATAATTATTTTTACCCCTGAACCACCCCAAAAGTGAATTAAAGCATCTTTCATCACTGTAAACTTTGTCACTTTGTTTCCAAATTCACTCTTGTCACTTTTGGGCGTGTTTTCTCTTTAATATTCTTTTTAAAGACCTTGTTCTTTAATTAATTGCTTGCAGCTCTTTGCTCAATTAATTCCAATTGAAATTGCTCTTGAAGAAATTTCTCTTGTAGCCTTAAAATATCTCTTGTAGAGTATTTTTTGGATAAATTTTTATTGTTGGTAAAACAATAAATTTTTATAATATTATTGCTTTATACTAATAAAGTTATAAACAATAAAATTGGCGTGTTTTCTCTTAAAAATAATATTTCATACTATTTTTAATTGAATTTTACCTTATACCAATTTTGAGGACAGGAAAAGTACTTGATTTTTAATCAAAGTTTCATATCCACACCTTACATTTGGGGGCCCAGCCGTGATATTTTACCTGTGACATATTTTTTTACTCTTTTTAAATCTTTTTTTCTTATATTGAAAAAATTTAAAAACATATAAAAAAAATACTTATAATTCAAAAAAACCCATAAAAAATAATTTTTTTTCATATTATAAGTGAGGCTTAAATTTTTATTTCTTTTTTGAAATATCCTTTTTTTACTTAATTAATTGGCTTTTTTATTAATTTTAGTGTCTGACAACGTGGTAAGACAAGAAAACATTGAAACAGCCTCTACAGTAACCAGCATTATCCCTGCCAGTACTGTTAATTCTGATCATAATAGTACTGTTATTGTGACTCAAAATAATCAACCTGGAGCAATATCTTCTGAATTAATTAACTTGGATATAAGTAATACACTTCAGAAAGCTAAAAATTTGGCCAATAGTAAGTTTTTGATGTAAAAATACTATTTTAAGCCTTTTTTAACCATAATTATGCCTTCAACCAGGTCAGGAGTCAGCTACAACCCCTCAAGCAGCTCCCAAAAAGGTAATAGACGTGATTATGGCAGAGGCCAATCAGGTACAGAAGGAAAAGGGTCAGTTGATGACTTCCAAACAACTAAATTGGGTCATTCTGAAGCTGATAATACTATTTTACCTTCAAAAAGAGCTGACACCGCCACAACAAGCCTCTGTGGACATATACAAAGCCAGCCACAGTGCATACAACAATGCACTTCAATTCAAGGAGTACCAGATCCTTGCAGACCTGTGGAAGAATTGCATGAATTCTTACCTGACAGTAAGAAAATTCTTGGGCCATCCCAACACTTGCAAATTGCTCAATGGATGGCATCCATTGATGGAGAAGAAAAACATGATGCTTTTGACACTAGAATGGAGGAAAAAAAACCCTCCACCACTCAAACCAGTGCCAAAAACAGCCCCAGTGGCCAGCAGCAGCAATTCCAACGCGAAAGGCAGCCACAAACTCCAAACAAGGGCAAAGGGAAGGCACCAGCCCCAAAACCTTACAGTCAGGGATACAGAATCCCAAAGATTCAGCAGGATGCCATGGAAAATGTATTTCAGATGGCCAGAACCATGATGGAATTACAGAAGAAGGAGGAAGCCAGATTAAGGTTCCAGAAATGATTTCTGACATATTTGATTCCATCCCAGAGTTGTATAATGCTATAAATGACGTGAAAAAACATCTTTCTGATAAAAATGAAACCATTTGTAACAACATTAAAACAAACAACCTGAGTCTGTGCCAAATTAATGAAACACTTATGTGTTTTGAAAAAGTTTTAAGAACAATTAAAAATTCCAATAATGATAATTCTTCTAACAATAAAATAAATGAACAATCTGCCATTATTAAAGAATTAACAGATAAATATTCTAAATTCAATATTGATGACATAATTGAAACAAGAATTAAACAAGCCATAAATATTATCAAAACAGATAACAAGAAAGTCCTTGATGACATTTCAAATTCATTTACTGAAGTAAAGACATATACCATTGCCTTTAAAAAGTGTTTTGATGTTTCACAAGAAGAAGTATCAAAATTATCAATGAAATTGAATCAAGTCACTGCTGATAATACAAGACAAACAGAGTTATGGCAAGAACTTACACATAAGGAAGACATGTATAAAATTTAAGTAATAAATTTAATACAAAGCTTCCAACATGAATACAGAAATTCCCAAAGGTGTAGCAGTAGTAAAATGAATGACATTGAACAAATACTGAACACCTTACCAAGAATGTCCACACCTTGAAATCAAAATGAGGGCACAAGAATTTCAAATCCACAAGTATTGGATTCTGATAATTCACAATTAAAAAATGAATTATCCACTTCTTTTCATAACTTAGAACCATCAATGGGCCAAGCACTCTTGAAAGAAGTTCCAAAACTTAAAGAATGGCCTCACTTCAGTGGTGAAGGAGAGTATGACCATATGGAATTCATTAGAGGTATTGACATGATCAAAGAGGATTTTGAATTACCAGACAGATTGGTAACAGCCAGGTTTAACACCTTGTTTACCAGATCAGCTCACAGATGGTACATCAAAATAAGACAAGCACATGGACACCAGAGTTGGACTTGGTGGAAAACCCAAATCATCAACAAATGGGCAAATGATGCTTGGAGGTTTAAGATTGAAACAGCCTTTGAATCTGCCAAATTTAATGCTGATAAAGACAAAGCTTTACCATGGTTTTGCCAACAAAAGGATAGACTAACAGCATTATATCCTGACATGTCAGAATTTATGATCCATAGGAAAATTCTGAGACAATGTGGAGGTGACTTAGAGCATGCTGTCAAGAGCAGGACTACTGAACAATCTTCAGCAGAAGATATTATCAATATACTAGAGGAAGTAACCACCAGAACCAAAATTGGTTCTAGTAGGGTGAATCTTAAAACAAGGTTTAATACACCTTGGAAAGATTCTGTGGACAAAAGCCCCAAAGAAAATTCTAGTAATATTAAATATAAATCTGCAGACACAGTCAGAAAGTGCCATTTTTGCCAAAGCAGCACCCATTTATCCAATACATGTCCAAAAAGGGGGAAAATCAGTGAAATTGACATTGAAAAGGAACCAGATGTTGAAAAAGAAGACATAATTGAAGACAATTCAGATGATAAGTCATCCATGTTTTCTGAATCTTCAAAAGATATAGAAAATATCAATGCCACTTTTGACATCATGGAATCTTATTCCCACTTGCCACAATTGAGCAATGGTCAAGTTGATTTATCAAAAGTTCAAGATGCACAACTTATGAAAACAAAACCAAACAGAGGAAAAGGTTATACAGCTGGTAATTCCTGTATAACAGAAGTGGTGATTGACAACAAGCCCACCAAACTTTTGCTTGACCCAGGAGCCTTCTGCTCTTGTGTTGGAAAATCTTTTCTTAAGACTTGTGTACCAAATTTTGAAGACCAATTGTTACCAATTGATGGTATAAAATTCAACAGTGCAAGTAACCCAATGAAAGCATTAGGGATCTTTGATACCAATGTCATATTCCCACACATAAATGGGAATTTAAGGATCACAGTTGAATTTGTTGTTATGGAAAATTGCTCTAGTACCCATTTTATATTGGGAAATGACTATTTAATCATGTATGGGATAGATTTATATAATAACAAAGACAGATACTTTACAATTGGGGACAATAAGCGCCAAAAATTTGCCTTTTTACCATTTAAAAGACAAATTACAGTAAACAAAGTATCACCAGTCAGTTTAGAGTTAGAAAAATTCAAGTCTGAACAGTTAAATGAGGCTGAAATAAGCCTTCATCTGACTGATAAACAAGAAAATGAACTTTCTTCCCTTTTATATGACCACAGAGGAGCATTTGCTACAGACAAAGAACCTCTAGGAGCAATTTTTGGTAATGAAGTTGACATCATTCTTAACATTGAGAGACCTTATCCACCACTCTTAACAAGACCTGCTTATCCAGCAAGTCCAAAATCAAGAGAAGCTCTAGAAATTCATATCAAAGAACTTCTGGACCTTGGTGTGATAAGAAAAGTAGGCCACAATGAAGAAGTAGAAATAACTACACCAGTCATAGTGGCGTGGCATAATGGAAAATCCAGAATGGTTGGGGACTTTAGATCTCTGAACACTTACACTGTTCCAGACAGATACCCAATACCAAAAATCCAAATTCCCTTACTCAAATAGCTCAAGCAGTGTACATAACCACTATGGATGCCCTTAAAGGATTCCATCAAAATGTGGTGACACCAAGAGCAAGAAAGTACTTGAGAATTATTGTCCATTGTGGAGTGTATGAATACTTAAGGATGCCCTTTGGTATCAAAAATGCACCTTCACACTTCCAAAGAATGATGAATGAAATCTTCCCTGAAGAACTCTCAGAGGGATGGCTAATCATTTACATTGATGACATTATTGTCTGTTCCAAGACTTGGGAATAGCACATGTACAGATTGTCCAGAGTATTGACAAAAATTCAATCAGTCAACATGAAAATCTCCTTGAAGAAATGTCATTTTGGATTTAAAGAACTTAAAGCACTAGGACATGTTGTATCTGGTTTGTCTCTTGGAATTGACAAAAACAAAGTTGCAGCAGTATTGTTAAAACCCATGCCTCAGAATAAAAAGGAAATTCAGTCATTCTTAGGTTTTGCAGGATATTACAGGCAACACATTAAAGATTTTGCATCCATAGCAAGACCACTTTATAAGTTGTGTGACAAAGACACAGTATTTGAGATGACTGTTGACAGAGTCAAAGCTTTTGAGTCTCTAAGAGAAGCATTGACCACTGCTCCACTCTTACTGATGCCAGACTTTAAATTGCCCTTCAAACTGTATATTGATGCATCAGGGGATGGACTAGGTGCTGCACTTCACCAAGTTCAGATCATAAATGATAAACCTGTAGAAGGACCCATATGTTTCATATCCAGGCAAATCAAACCAACTGAAGCCAGATATGGAGCAAGTAAAATGGAATGTCTATGCCTTGTCTGGGCCTTGGAGAAATTGAACTACTTCTTAGAGGGATGTGTTTTTGAAGTAATAACAGATTGTACAGCTGTCAAGTCACTTTTGAACATGAAAACACCTAACAGACACATGCTCAGATGGCAAATAGCCATACAAGAATACAGAGGCAATATGACTATTGTTCATAAGGATGGGAATATTCATAAGAATGCAGATGGACTAAGCAGATGGCCATTACCAAATAATATTGATAATCCTGCTTATGTTCCAGAAGAAGCTTCACCACAAATTCCAATAGAAGGAATAAGTGTTACAGACTTGAACACCACCTTCTTTGAAGAATTCAGAAGTAGTTACACTCAAGATAAGAATTGTAGCATCTTATGCCAATTACTTAACAAAGACTGTAAAGACAACTCTCTAATACATGCCTTGGATGAAGTATGGAGAAAATCTTATAATGAAGGAAGATTTCACCTACTGGATGGTATAATTTACCACAGAACCAAGCACACATGTGTCATGACAGTTGTAGACAGGTCATTACTCAATCTTGTACTGAAAGAATGCCATGATAGTCCCTTTTCAGGACATCTTTCTGAAGACAGAACAAGAGAGAAAGTGAAGACCTGCATATGGTGGCCAATGTGGCAGAAGGATGTTGCAGAGTATTGCAAAACCTGTGACAGATGCCAAAAGGCAAATAAATCCACTGGAAAAAGACTTGGAAATATGATGAAAATCCAAGAACCAAGCAGACCTTGGGAAATTATCCATATGGATTGGGTAACTGGCCTACCACCAGGAGGTGACAGAAGCTATAATGCTTGCCTAGTAATTGTGGACAGATTCAGTAAAACTCCAATCTTTTTACCATGTCACAAAGATGATACAGCCATGGATACAGCTCTTCTGATATGGAATAGAGTAGTGTCATGGACTGGGATATTTACAAATATCATCAGTGATAGAGATCCCAAATTCACTTCAGCACTATGGACAAATCTTCACCAATTATTTGGCACTAAACTGTCTTTCTCTACAGCCTACCACCCACAAACTGATGGCCTGGCTGAAAGAATGATCCAAACCTTAGAGGACATGGTGAGAAGATTTTGTGCATATGGCCTTGAATTCAAAGATTGTGATGGATTTACCCATGATTGGTGTACTCTGTTGCCAGCACTGGAATTGGCATATAAAACATCAATCCATGCCAGTACCAATCAGACTCCTGCTATTCTAGAAAAAGGATGGAACCCCAAGTTACCCCAAGATTCCTTGAGGAAAGACTTAATTGAAATACATCCCACAGCTGCTAGCTTCAAAGGAATGCTAGACAAAGCTAGAAGGCATGCAGTGAGATGCATGGAGGACTCCTTTGCATATGCTAAAGACAAATGGGATAAATCACATGCAACTCCAGATTTCAAAGTGGGGGACCTAGTTCTTGTATCCACCACTAACTTCAACAACATCAAAGGATGTAAAAAGTTGAAAGACTCCTTTGCAGGACCTTTTGTGATTAAGGCCCTCCATGGAGAAAATTCTGTTGAAGTAGAGTTATCTGAAGAACTTAGCAATAAGCACCCTACATTTCCAGTAAGCTTGATAAAGCCATATAAATCTAGTGATGCTGAGAAATTTCCCTTGAGGAATAAGATTCCCCAAGTTATACCTCCTATTGAGACATCTGGTACTAAGAAAATTACCAAAGTTCTTAAAGAAAGGAAATTAAGAACCAAGAAAGTAAGGGAATACCTTGTTAGGTACAGTGACCCAACTTGTGAAGATGAATGGTTAGAAGAGAAGGATATACCAGAAGCTGCCAAACTCCTCAGGAGATTCAGACACACTAGAAACACCAATATTACAAATAATATTCCTTTTTAGGGGGAGGGAATGTGAGCCTTAGAGGTAATTTCATATACCCAAAAGACCACAAATATAAAAAATAACATATTAATATAAATAAAATAAATTTATTTATATTATTAAAATAAAAATCAAAATATAAAGTATAGAATTATATTAAAAATAAAAAATTAATTACAATTTAAAAATAAAAATACATTAAATTTTGTAAGTATAAAATTACATTTATACTTGAAAAAATTAAGTAAAAATGAAATTTTAACAAAATTGTGTAAAAATAAATAAAATTGGAAAAAAGTTAAATAAAAATTATCATAACTTCTTATCCAATAAATAAACATATAAAAATTATTTCACCATTGGATTCCTCATAAAAAATCAGGTGGGGTCACCTCTGAGTGAAATTCTTGTAACTCAACTCTAAATAAGCTTAAATTAAGTTTTTAGTATTCTCAATACAAAAGTTGAAAATCCTCAAAACCTTAATTTAATTCACACCACATGTGGTGTTAACCATCAATTTTTGTGTTAAAATTGAGGTGTTGTGTTTAGTTTAGAAGTTATGAGGAATTGAAGTATTTTCAATTGAATTCAATTGAAATGTCAAAATGTGCGCGTGTATTACATAAGTGAACTTTGATTTACATATGAGGTGTCAATTATTACTGTATTGTACTGTACAACTGAATTGAATCACATGTGTAAATTGTAAGTATAATAAATGATGAGGAATTAAAGGAAAAATAAATTGGAAAGATTAAATTTGGGGGGGAAAAGGAACTCCAGCTCTAAGGGGGAGATAGACCCCCAAAATCGTTGCTGACAGGCGTGAGATGTCAAAATTCACGCAAAAGTTCATCACTTTTGGCCTGGAATTGAGTTACAGGGTCTGTGAACTCAATTGATGATGAGGTTTTGATACCATCTGGGGTAGTTTTAGCTGTTGCCAAGAGGGTAAAACTACCCTTAAGATAAAACAATCATAATAAAAACAGTTTTAACTGATTTCTACGCCTCTGACTCACATTCTGACGTGTTTTGAAGGTTCTAGGCCTGGTATTGCTATAGTAATGGCTGATTTAAGGGTCTAAAATGGCTAAAAATGGCTTAAACCAGCCCTTTTTGGTCTAAACCAGGGTTCAATGATGCCATAATTGGCTTTTCTGTTGTCAGACTGTTTTTCACGACTGACAAGAGTAAAATTTACTTTTGGAGCAAGAGAATTGGTGGCTATAAAAGAATGTCTTCTTTGCCCCACTTTTCTCTTCATGTTAGAATCTTTTCCTTTTATTAATTAGTTTAAACACTGTTAAACCAATCAATAAAAGATTCCAACCACCATTTTAAAATCATTTTAATCCTTTTAACCACGTGAAAAAATCATTATAATCATTGTTTGTAACTCTTATAATCATTTTTACCCCTGAACCACCCCAAAAGTGAATTAAAGCATCTTTCATCACTGTAAACTTTGTCACTTTGTTTCCAAATTCACTCTGGTCACTTTTGGGCGTGTTTTCTCTTTAATATTCTTTTTAAAGACCTTGTTCTTTAATTAATTGCTTGCAGCTCTTTGCTCAATTAATTCCAATTGAAATTGCTCTTGAAGAAATTTCTCTTGTAGCCTTAAAATATCTCTTGTAGAGTATTTTTTGGATAAATTTTTATTGTTGGTAAAACCATAAATTTTTATAATATTATTGTTTTATACTAATAAAGTTATAAACAATAAAATTGGCGTGTTTTCTCTTAAAAATAATATTTCATACTATTTTTAATTGAATTTTACCTTATACCAATTTTGAGGACAGGAAAAGTACTTGATTTTTAATCAAAGTTTCATATCCACACCTTACAAGTATTGACTTTGGAAATTAGCTTATTAATTGTTTTATGTGTGGATTTTCGTGGGGAATCCACTGGTACAATTCATTTCACATGTTGTTTCATTAGTTCCTGAGATAAATAAGGTTTTCTGGTTTTTATAAGGTATTATACCTTATAATTCATTAAATATTGACTTTACAGATATGCCATAAAAATGGTATATGTGTATTTTACCATGAGGAATCCAATGGTATAATTTATTTTACATGCTGATTCATTGGTTTTTAAGTTAAACCAATTTCTGTACCAATTTATGGTATTTTTTGTATATTTAAGTAATTATTCTTAATGTATAATTATTCTAAGTAATTTTAATATAATTATATTAAAGGTATAATTATTCTTAGTATTTTTTGTGACCTTATTGGGTATGTGGTCATATCTCAAAGGCTCACAGGGGCAGTCATGGCATTCCTGCAGGATTAAAGAGATGTGGTCTCTGTCTATCACTGTGAGTGCACTGGTGTGCTTTTCTCTGTGATAAATCAGGCCATCTATAAGGAAGCATTGTTGTCCTTATAGGCCCTCAACCAGGGTTCCTCCAGCTGGGTTTCCAGTTCTGGGCTCCTGTATTTTTGTTGAAGGAGTTGGAGTAGTATGCTATACTGTTTGTGTTTAGCATAAGATTTCAGTACTGCATTGAAAAATTCATTGTGCAGTTCTGAGGAACTTATTCCCAGTATGGGGGTTTCTGACCCTTCTGAATCAGTGTTTCCACTGTCAAGGGTACCACTCCCTGGTGCCCATTCAGAGAATCTGAAGTTCTTCTTCCTATTTATTTCCATAAAATGGATAGGAATTTTTGCAGCAACTTCAGTGTCATAAGCTGGATTGCTTTTGACATTGTCCAGTGGCCATCTGCTAAGGCCTTCTGCATTGGTATGGATTTTACCTTCCTTGTATATGATGGTCATGTTCCCTCTCTACTCCTGGATGGCTATTTGCCGTCTCAGCATGTGTCTATTAGTAGTCTTCATGTTTAGTAAAGACTTCAAGGCTGTGCAGTCTGTGTAGACTTCAAAGACTGCACCCTCCAAATAATAATGGAGTTTTTCTAGAGCCCAGACTAGACATAGACATTCTGTCTGGGTGGCCCCATACCTGGCTTCTGAATCTTTCAGCTGCCTGCAGATGTAACATATTACACCTTCTCTTGGTTCACCATCCACAATTTGTCTTTGGTGAAGGGCTGCTACCAAGCCTTGGCTGCATGCTGCATCTATATATAACTTGAATGGTAGTTCAAAGTCAGGCAAGATGAGCACAGGTGCATTTGTGAGTTCATATTTGATCCTCTCATATGCATCCCTCCTTTCCTTGGTTATTTCAAAGACTACATCCTTTGAGCATAACTTGTATAAACTACTAGCTATGTGGGCAAAGTTTTTGATGTGGTTCCTGATGTGGTTCCTATAGTAGCTAGCAAATCCAAGGAAAGATTGCATCTCTTTGATGTTCTTTCGTACTGGCTTTTGCAGTACTGCTGCTACTTTGTTCTGGTCAATTGCCAGACTAAGGCCTGAGACTTTGTGTCCTAGAGCTAGTAGCTCTTGTTGGCCAAAATTACACTTTTTAAGTGAAATTTTCAGATTGATGGGTGTACATTTACTTAGCACTCTGTCTATGTATTTTACATGGTCTTCCCATGTCTCTGAGTATATAATGATATCATCAATATATACTACCATACAGCCTTCCATTATTTCTTCTTAAAATATGGTGTCCATCATCCTTTGGAAGTGGGCTGGTGCATTCTTGATGCCAAATGGCATTCTGGTGTACTCATATATGCCCATATGGCATATTATTCTGAGTAATTTCATGGAGTTTGGTTTAACTCCATTTTGATGGAAGCCTTTCATACAATCCATCTTGGTTATGTATTTGGCTTTGGCCAGCTTATCTAAGGCATGAGGTAACCTTGGTATAGGGTACCTGTCTGCTTTTGTGTAGTTGTTCAGGGCTCTAAAGTCTCCACACAATCTAGACTTGCCATCATGCCAGGTGATAAGGACAGGAGTGGTGATTTCCACTATTTCATTGTGTCCAATCTTTCTGATAAAATCCATATCCACGAGTTCATTGATATGTTTCTCAATTTCTTTCCTGGTTTCCAGGCTTAGTGGATAAGGAGGTCTCCTCAGCATGGGTGGATAAGGCCTTTCCACATCCAGATATAGTTCTATATCATGGCCTTTGATCTTGCCTAATGGTTCTTCACCAATGGCAAATGCTGGTCTGTTCTTTCTCAGCATCTTCAGTAAACTTAGTTTTTGTTTACTGGTGAGGGTAGTGCTAAACTGTCCCTCTCTGAATTCCTTCAGAAGTTCTTCTAGTGGATCATGAGAAGATATCTGGTATATGTCAAGTGAAAATTTCTTTTCCTTGTTAGTACCAATGGTGATGTGCCTATTTTTACTGTTATAAATGTCTATGCCATACATCCTCTGGTAATCTGTTTCCAGTAAAAACCCTTGGATGAGGGCATCATTAAGCACTACAAACTCTGGGTTGAGTCTGATATTACCCTTCCTGTGGGGTATAATTATTTCTTTGATAATTGTCCCAATGGAAGTCATCTTCCCTGATGCACTTTTAAAGTTCTTTGCCTTAGTGGGCAAGAGCTGTTTTTCCCAGTTTGGGAAGTGGGTATCCAGATAGTTTCTGGCCTGTCAGCCTGTGACTCAAAACCAGAGCACAGGCATGACAGCCAAAAATACCATAAACTAATGGTATAGCCAAAATACCACCAAAACATGGAGCTGAGCCAAATTAGCTCAAAAGGTATCAAAAGAAAGAGGAAACTCACCTCTTTCTGAAAATATAAGTCCCATCACCTTAGGACAAGAAATAACAAAGTTATTCCTGCACAAAGCTATTGCTGAGCATAAACCTTAATTTTCACCTCTAATCTAAAATATAGAAGGAGAGGCTTAACCCCATCAAATGGGTATTCAAGATGAAGCTCTAAGCCAGGGCTATCTAATGGTGCTAGCCAAACTGAGCTAGCACCAGTATTACTTGAGTTATGGTCAATTTCAGGCCAAATAAGGGTGAACAAAAACATTCACCTCTCATCTAACTTCTACAGTTTTAGTGTGGGATACTTGAAGTGGGGTATCTTTGGAAAGAGCACAATCAGAGCTATCAGATGGTGCCATCCACTTCTTCATATCTCAACTATAACAGAAGTTATGAGGCAAACAAGCTCAATACAGCTTTTTTCCCAAACCACACCTATGTACAAAAAACCTTGTACATGGGATAACTTTGCCATATTTAAGGATAACCATACCAAATTGGACACCATTGTGTAGGGCCCATACAGGGCTATCCAATGAACCAATTTTGAGGTTAATATCTCAAAAACTGACAGAGGTATGGTTGGTTGAAGGTAAAAATCCCACCTGCTGTCATATACAGCCTTACCATGGGATAATATCCCATAATCATGAATATGAGGTGTCAAATAGACAAAGAGGCTTCTTTTTACTCCAATACCTCATATGTCAGTCAATACTGGGGTCCCATACAATTTCTGTACAGCATTCTACGCATCATACACGTCAGAATCAGGCTGTGAGGTCTCCAGATGAAATTTTTCACCCTGTATTGGTGAAAACCACCCAGATGTGGTTTCAAAACCACATCTGAGCCCAATACAGGTTATACAGGCTGTTTGCAAACCACGAGCCAGTACTAGAAAGTGAAAAAATCTTCACTTCCTCTACGTGGAAAGGCCTAGCACCCTTTCCACCCCATTTCAGGATAAAAAGGAGGCTTTTGTGAGCCTGCAAGCATGTATTGACTTACCTGCTACACCGTCTACATCTTAATTTTATTTTATTCAATTATTAGGTTCAAACTTTAACCTAAAAATTAAAATTTATTCTTTTAAATCTTAATGATGTCATAAAACATCATATGACATCATTTAATTTTGTAAATAAAATCATTATTAATTTCTGTTGATGATGTCATAAAAATCTTATTATGACATCATTTATAATTTTGTATTTACAATATTTAAGAGGATCATTCTTACCTTTGAATGATACCTCAGAGCTCTTACAAATTATATTTTTACAATTAAAATCATTTACATTTTATTTTAGAAATATTAAGCGCTCTCACCTTAAAGTGATTAAATTCACTCTTACACTTTATTATACTGTTGAAGCTTAAATTCCAACAGTACTTCATTAAAAACTTACAGTGACGTCTCTGTTATCTTATTTTAACAGTATTCCACTCGAATTGATTTATTAAATTCCTTTTATATAAACTGGAAGTCACGAAAGAGACCCCAGCTTACAGCTTTTCACAGCCAGAATTGTTTCCTCATCCTGCTCTTGAATAACCTACGTAGTAAACTGTCAAAAACAGTTTTACTCTTGGTTAATAATCAGGTATAATTATAAATTTAATTATTGTAGTCTTTTATTATTGTAACCCAACAGATAAAGCTGCACCCAGGGCTTTCAGCAGCGCTCACCACCACTATATCTCTATAGTAAAGCCCTAAAAATCTTTAATTAAATCATTTCTTATCAATTTTATTATCCTTTAAAACCTTTTTTACCGTGTCACAGTCAGAGTTTTAGTTGTAAATAGCCTTATTACCTCTTCAACATAGACTCATCCTGACATGGCCACTATGGAGCAGTGTGCTCCACTATCAATGATCAGTGGATGCTGAGCATTGTCAATACAAACAGTCATTTTTGTGGCTGTTCCATGTATATATGCCATTCCTTTGGTTGGTGTAACCAGGAATGTTTGTGCATCTTGTGTATGTTTGCACAAGTTTTTATTAGCAGTATCCTGTGGCATGCCTGCTTCCAACTGTATGTCCTCGATTTCTAGTGGGGTTTCCTCTTGGTATTCCACTAAAAATTCCTCTCTTGGGTCTTGGTCATCATCAGATGGTTCTCTGATGGCATCACCCATGGAGTCTGATTGAGAATCCTCTGTTCGAGGTTCTTCTTCAGGGACTTTCTCTATGGCAGAGACTTTTTTCTTTGCCTTTGGACAGTTGTTGGCATAGTGGTCTGTTGAACCACAATTGTGGCAAGAATTTTTCTTCTTTGCCACTTCTGCCACTCTTTCTCTGGGTTTGTCTTTAAAATCTACCCTGAGTGGTTGTTTCTCTTTGAAACTGCTGCTTCTATATGGGGTGAATTTCCCTATATTAGTCCTCTTCCTTATGTCTTGTAAGGTGTTGGCTATGTCATCTAGAGTGCAATTTTGGTTGCATCTGCATTTTACTGAATGCTCTAGTTCTCCTGGCAGTTGTGTCAGAAGCTTGTGATGCCTCATTTGGATGTTCATCTGAGGATCAATGGCTTTAAGCCTTTTAGACTGTCTGAGACACCACTCATATGGATCTTTGTCCACAGAGTACTTGTCATTTTCAAATGAAATGGTCTTTTGCCATATCCAGGTTCCATTACTGTACTTTTGGATTATTTGACTCTTCCACCATGGCCAATTTCTTCTGCCATGGATTTCTTTCATTTCAGTGTACCATATACTTGCATGACCTTTAAATGCAGTATTCAGTCTAGCAGTAATCCAGTAATCTGGTATGCTTGGTACATCAATGAAGAGTCCATCAATATAATCTATGAGTTCCATATGATCATATTCTCCTGATCCAGAGAATTTGGGCCAGCTTGAGGCCTCAGGAAGCTGTTTCAAGGCTTCCTTCTCTGAATAAGACATGCCATCTCCATCCTGGTATTGTGATGGAGATCTTGCTTTATTCAAGAACATGGCATCTGGTTTGATGTCATCTGGTTGATATGGATTCTCCATAGCTTGGCCTTGTGGTTGGGGCTTTGAGCTATGGTAGGCATCAAACAATTTGTTGATGTCTTGGTTCAGACACTCCCTGTCCCTGCTGCTATGGTGTTGTTCTTCAGAGACTTGATTCAGTCTCTTGTTGGTTTCTTCAGAGGCTTTGCTCAGTTGAGCATATCCTTCCTGAAGGTTTTTAACTATCTGCTCCAATGAGGCTTGAGTTTTTCTCATCCTCTCTTGGGCAGCTGCAAATTCTGAAGCCTGCTTGACAGATTGCTCAGCATATTGGGACATTTGCAACCACAGTGTGTCACTGTTAATGTTGCTCTCAGATGTGATAATGTTATTTTCAGTCTGAGTGGGGGTAATGTTTCTATTACTAGGACTACTGATTCTAGGGTGGTTTACAACTACTTCTGGTTCTTGTGTACTTCTTTTACCAAATTTAACAGCTTCTGGATCATGGGGTCTGACTATTTCCTCCTCTGGTTGAAGGAGGCTTTGTTCTTGCCATTGTTGCCTTGTCTTCTCCTGGAAACTTCCTGGAATTGTGAAGAATGGTGACTCTTGGCCACTGATCTGCTGGTTTCTGAATGGTGAGAAGCCACTGGAGAGCTTATTTGGCTTGCTCCTTGTGAACCTGAAGGAATCTGAGTAGGCCCTGTCTGGGTTAACTGTTCTTCTATAGCTTGGATAGTGGCTTGGTTCTCCCTTATCCTCTGTGCCCTTGCCTCCAGGAGTCTGTGCTGCCTGGTAGGATTCCAACCTTTGGTGATTACCATAAGGTCTTTGAAGTCTATCTCTTTGAGACAGATCTTCTGGCAACTTGATCCCAGTTCTGCCCAGTGAGTTGCTAGGTTGAACCTCTTGTTGTCCATGCTCCATTGAAACAAATCTTTGAGGAGTTGGTGGATTTGAAGAACTTGATCCATATCCTTCCAGTCCTCTGGTTTGAGGTTTCTGTTGAATTGGAGTGTGAATGGCAAGGTTGATATTATCTCCCTCATTGTTTTGCCATCCACCACTGTGTCCAATGTGTCTTCTTTCAGGTCTTCTGGTTCTAAACATTCCTGCTCTATCCTCTGGCTGGTTCCTTTGGAAGCCAAGGTCTCTGAGGTATGCAGGGGACATATCAGTGTTTGCAAGCAGTCAAAAACTTTATGTTCTTAGGGAATTTACCTTTGACTGTGCCTTGTACAAATTTATTGTCTGCTGACTTGGGCAGTTTGCCTTTGGAAGTTACAACTGGGTTAATGATTGTAATCTTTCCTGTACAAGTGGTTAAGGTTGATTTACCTTGTATTGAAGCAGAGTTTTGTGGTTTTCTACTCCTCTGAGTGGCTATGGGTGTCCACTTCTTTGCTGTAATGAGACCTTCACTGTGCCTCTTTTCCTTGCCTTTGCTGCCCTCTGGTTCTGAGGGTGTCACTGGTGTGTTGGCCTGTGACTGGGTCTCAAGTGGGATGTAATTTTCTTCCACTGAATCAAGGCAGGAAAAAAAAAGGAGGGCTTATGTCAGTTAAGACTTCTTAAAGATGCTGGTTTTGCACGTCTAAGATTGGCCTCTGGGCTTGTATGTTACTACAATGTGCCCTGTATAATGACAGTGTAATTGAATCAACAATTCCACGTCAGAATTACAGCTTTTGGTACTCTGTCACACTGTTTGTGTGCCAGTATCCCACAGATACACTTGTGGTTTTCAAGTGTATTCTGTACAAGTGGCTTTGTATAAGTGTTATTGAGTTAACAATACACTTAGCCACGCCTCAACTGATGGTTTTTCAGTGAGAGGTGTCTTTATTCAGTCAAGAATACAGGACTTATTGATGGCTTATGTGTTTTATATACAAAACACACCAAAAATAGTTATATTCAGTGGGTATTAACCATGTGAATAATGCTCTTATAATATGAGTATATATATAAAAAAGGATAAATATATATAAAATATATATTTAAATAGAGAAATTACACCTAAAAAAGATAAAACACTTATCAATAAGTCATAAAAAAGAGAAAAGACTTACTTTATAAGGTCCAAAGAAGGTTAAAAACACGGCCAGGCCCCCAAAATGTCAGGATGAAACTATGAAAGAGTAGTAATGTAGGCTATTTACAACTCAAACTATGTTTGTGACACGGTAAAAAATGCTTTGAAAAGGTTTTGAGATGATTAAGAATAAATTTAAGGGCTTTATATAGTGGTTATAGTGGTGGTGAGCGCTGTTGAAAGCCCTGGGTGCAGCTTTATCTGTTGGGTTACAATAATAAAAGACTACAATAATTAAACTTATAATTATACCTGATTATTAACCAAGAGTAAAACTGTTTTTGACAGTTTACTACTAGGTTATTCAAGAGCAGGATGAGGCAAGGCTTTTGGCTGTGAAAAACCCTCCTTTTATCCTGAAATTGAGGTGGAAAGGCTGCCTGACCTTTCCACATAGAGGAAGTGAAGATTTTTTCACTCTCTATGACAGGCTTGTGGTTTGAAAACAGCCTTTATACTCTGTATTGGACTCAGATGTGGTTTTGAAACCACATCTTGGTGGTTTTCACCAATACAGGGTGAAAATTTTCATCTGGGGACCTCACAGCCTGATTCTGAAGTGTATGACGCGTAGAATGCTGTACAGAAACTGTATGGGAGCCCAGTATTGACTGACATATGAGTTATTGAAGTAAAAACATGCTTCTTCATCTATTTGACACCTCATATTCATGGTTATGGGATATTATCCCATGATAAGGCTGTATATGACAGCAGGTGGGATTTTGACCTTAAAATGGTCATAACTCTGTCAGATTTTGAGATATCAAGCTCAAAATTGGTTCATTGAATAGCTCTATATGTGCTCTGCACAATGGTACCCAACTTGACATGGTTATCATTAAATATGACAAAGTTATCCCATGTACAAGTATCTTTGTACATTGGCGTGGTTTGGGCAAAAGCTGTATTAAGCTTGTTTGGCCAATAACTTCTGTTTTATTTGAGCTATGAGGAAATGGATGGCACCATCAGATAGCCCTGATTGTTCTCTTTCCAAAAACACCCCACTTGAAGTATCTCACACTAAAACTGTAAAAGTTAGAGGAGAGGTGAATGTTTTGTTCACCCTTATTTGGTCTGAATTTGACCATAACTCAAGTAATACTGGTGCTAGCTCAGTTTGGCTAGCACCATTAGATAGCCCTGGCTTAGAGCTTCATTTTGAATACCCATTTTATGGGGTTAAGCCTCTCCTTCTAGATTTTACATTAGAGGTGAAAATTAAGGTTTATGCTCAGCAATAACTTTGAGCTGGAATAACTTTGTTATTTCTTGTCCTATGGTGATGGGACTTATATTTTCAGAAAGAGGTGAGTTTCATCTTTCGTTTGATACCTTTTGAGCTAATTTGGCTCAGCTCCATGTTTTGGTGGTATTTTGGCTATACCATTGGTTTATGGTATTTTGGCTGTCATGCTTGTGCTCTGGTTTTGAGTCACAGGCTGACACCTTTTAACCACGTGAAAAAGTCATTATAATCTATGTTTTTAACTCTTATAGTCATTTTTACCCCTGAACTACCCCAAAAGTGAATTAAAGCATCTTTCATCACTGTAAGCTTTGTCACTTTTTTTCCGAATTCACTCTGGTCACTTTTGGGTGTGTTTTCTCTTTAATATTCTTTTTAAAGACTTTGTTCTTTAATTAATTGCTTGCAGTTCTTTGCTCAATTAATTCCAATTGAAATTTCTCTTGAAGAAATTTCTTTTGTACCCTTAAATATCTCTTGTAGAGTATTATTGGATAAATCTTTATTGTTGGTAAAACAATAAATTTTTATTATATTGTTGTTTTATACTTAAAAAGTTATAAACAATAAAATTGGCGTGTTTTCTCTTTAAAAATAATATTTCTTACTATTTTTAAATATTTTTACCTTATACAAATTTTGAGGACAGGAAAAGTACTTGATATTTTATCAAAGTTTTTATCCACACCTTACACCACCACTATTCCACAATAGTAAAGCCCTTTTCTTTTTAGTATAAACACTGCTTATCAAGAAATACTCTTATTTTAAACCTTTATTACAGTGTCACAGTCATAGTTAAACTTTTAAATAGCCTAATTACTTCTTCATCATAGACGCAGCCTGACATTTTTGGGTCCTGACCGTGCTTTTTTGATCTTTTTGGACCTTAGAAGTGATTTTTGTCACTTATTTTCTTTATTCTGACATTTTTTTTTTTAGGCGTAAAAACTCTTAAAAAATATACAATATATATCTTATCATATTTTTCTGAGTGGTATATGTCTAATACCAAATTTTATTTATAAATATTATTAATATTACTACGTGGTTAATAACCATAAAGCTCTTCTTTCCGGAATGTTTTACATATGAAAACACAGTAAGCCATCAATATAGTACAAATTTTTAATTAAATAAGGACACCTTTTACTGTAAAACCAACAATCGAGGCATGGTGAGGTGTATTGTTAATTCAATTACCCTCCTATAAAAACAACTTTGTACAGATTATACTCGCTAATTAAAAGTAAATCTGTGAAATACTGGTATACAAACAGCATACAAAACACCTGTAAGCTGTAACTCTGACATGGAATTGTTGATTCAATTGCACTGTCATTATACAGGGCAAATTGTAGTAAAATACAAGCCCAGAGGCCATTCTTAGATGTGCAAACAGCATCTTAAGAAGTATTACCTGACATTAAAGGGCTCTTTTCCTGTTTGATTCAGGGGAAGAAAACTACATACCACTATAAACCCAGTCACAGGCCAACACACCAGTGACACCCTCAGAACCAAAGGGCAGCAATGGAAAAGGAAAGAGCCACAGTAAAGGCCTTATCACAGCAAAGAAGTGGAAACCCATTGCCACCCAGAGGAGTAGAAAACCACAAACCTCTGCTTCAATAAAAGTTAAACCAACCTTAACAGCTTTTACAGGGAAAACTACCATGATTAACCCAGTTGTAACCTCTAGAGGTAGACTTCCCAAACCATCTTTCCAGTGGCTTCACACAATTCAGAAACCAACAGATAAGTGGCCAACAGTCATCATTATTCACAATCCCAGGACGTTTCCAAGAGAAGACAAGGATACAATGGCAAAAACAAGGCCTCTTTTCACCAAAGGCAGAGAGAGTCAGACCCAATGATCCAGAAATTGTTGGACTTGGTGAAAGAAGTACACAAGAACCAGAAGTAGTTTTGAATAACTCTAGAATCAATAGTCCCCTTAATAATAATATTACCCCCACTCAGATTTAACATAATACTGTCTCACCTGAGAGTAACTTCAACAGTGATGCACTATGTTTACAACTTTCCTGATATTCTGAGCAAACTCAAAAGCAGTTTGCAGAACTTGAAGCAAGCCATGAGAGGATGAAAAAATTAACAGCCTCCATGGATAAAATTGTTAAAACTCTTCAAGAAGGACATGCTTGATTGAGAAAAGCCTCTGAAGAAACCAACAGAATACTGAATATAGTCTTTGAAGAGCAACACCACAGCAGAAGGGACAGGGGTTGTCTGGATCAAGACATAAACAAATTGTTTAGTGTCTACCATAACATGAAGCCCCAACCACAAGGCCATGTTATGGGTAATCCATATCACCCAGATGACATCAAACCAGTTGCCATGTTGGTGAATAAGGCAAGATCTCCATCACAATGCCAGGATGGAGATAATATGTCTTATTCTGAAAAGAAATCCTTGAAACAGCTTCCTGAGGCCTCAAGCTGGCCCAAATTCTCTAGAACTGGAGAATATGATCATATGGAACTCATATATTATATTGATGAAATCTTCATTGATGTACCAAGCATACCAGACTACTGGATTACTGCTAGACTTAATACAGCATTTAAAGGTCATGCTAGTATATGGTACACAGAAATGAAAGAAATCCATGGCAGGAGAAACTGGCCATGGTCCAAGAGTCAAATTATCAAAAAGTACAGCAATGGTACTTGGACATGGCCAAGGACCATGTCATTTGAAAATGACAAATACTCAGTGGAAAAAGATCCATATGAGTGGTGTCTTAGACAGTCTAAAAGACTCAAAGCCATTGATCCTTGAATGAACACTCAAATGAGGAATCACAAACTTCTGACACAAATGCCAGGAGTACTAGAGCAGGAAGTAAAATGCAGATTCAACCAAAATTTTACTCTAGATCAAATTGCTAATACCTCACAACATGTAAGGAAAAGAACTAACATAGGTGAATTCACCCCATATAGAAGCAGTAGTTTCAAAAAGAAACAATCTTTCAGGGTAGAGCTTAAAGACAAACCCAAGGAAAGAGTGGCAGAAGTGGCTAAGAAGATAAATTCTTGTCACAATTGTAGTACAACAGAGAACTATGCCAACAACTGTCCAAAGGCAAAGAAAAAAGTCTATGCCATTGAGAAAGTCCCAGAGGAGGAATCCCCCACAGAGGATTCTGAATCAGACTCTATGGGTGATGCCATCAGAGAACCATCTGATGATGACCAAGACCCAAAAGAAGAATTTGTCGTGGAGTACCAAGAGGAAACCCCACTAGAAATCCAGGACATACAGTTGGAAGCAGGAATGCCACAGGACACTGCAAACCAAAACTTTTGCAAAAAAATACAAGATGCACAAACATTCCTAGTTATACCAACTAAAGCAATGGCATACATACATGGGACAGCCACAAAGATGACTGTTTGCATAGAGAATGCTCAACACCCAATGATAATTGAAAGTGAAGCACACTGCTCCATAGTGGCCACAAAATATCTGGACAACCACTTCCCCACTTTGGAAAAACAGCTCTTTCCCACCAAGAAAAAGAACTTTAACAGTGTATCAGGTAAGATGACTTCCATTGGGACAATTATCAAAGAGATAAAAATACCCCCTAGGGAAGGTAACATCAGACTCAACCCAACATTTGTAGTTCTTGATGATTCTCACATCCAAGGATTCTTTCTGGGGACATACTACCAGAGGATGTATGGCATAGATATTTACAACAGTAAAAAAAGGCATATTACCATTGTTACTGTGGGAAATCTTCTTGTGTGGGATTAAAATGAGGCAGTACCTGGAGGGGGAAATCACAGGTAACTAGTTTTGAATTGCTAATAACTCCTGTAACCAAGGGTGGCAAGAGTGTATTGCCTGCCCCTCCTGAAAAACTGAACAAAATCTTCCTTGGAGCTCACAAACCAAAATAAAATTGTTATGTGACTTTACAACTGCAGAAGACAAAATTCAGCAGTCTCAGATCAGACCTATTCAATAAATAATATGAAAAATAATGTCAGTAATTTTGGTTAAATTTCAGATTTTAATGAAATACTTGTCTGTTTAATTTTAATATTTTTTAGTGAAATTGGGGTGAGTGGTTTCTTCTTGGTGATATAAATTTGGTAAGATGGGTTTTTTAAGGTGTTCTGGAAAATTTGATGAGTTTGATATAGGTAATTCTGTTAAGTTAAAGCTATAATATAGTAAAATAATTTTTAAAGGTTTGTTATTTTTTTAAGATTTGTTGATAATGAGATAAAATAGTATTTGGTAAATTTAAAAGGTAAGATTCTTTGATATTTAATATTTTTTTTAAAGGGGTAAGTGAATTTTAAATCTTGATAAATGGTGTTAATTTTACTAGGTTAAATATTTTAATAGAGTAGTAACCCTAATCTTGGGTACTGGGTATTTTTTTATTTTTATTTTTAATAATAATAAGATTCCACTGAGCTTAGCTACTGGGTAATGTTCAACACTATACTTCCACTGAGCTTAGCTACTGGGCAAGTAACTTTACTATAATATACTGGACTACCTCCCAGGTGAGGGATGAATTATTCCTTTGCTCCTACTGTGCAGTGGATATAATTTGCATGGAATATAATTTCCATGGGGGGAATTTTGAAATTTGGGGGGAGAGAGCCCCTCTATTTATACCTTTTGGGAGCCTAGAGGGCCCTCCATGGGAGCTGTCTTTTTCCACTTTAATTCCTCTTGATTTCATCATGTGACCCTATTTTTGGTGAGGACCCTTCTTGCATGGGTCAGGTGATTTAAGGTTTGGTGATAATTTTCTTTCTGCACAGCCTCCATTTATCACATGATCATCTTTTGGTGGACTGATTATGATGTGATATTCTTGGATTTTCCTTGCATGCATGAGGTGATTTCATTTTGGCTGAGTATTTTTGTTGTGTACAGCCTCTTTTATGTCACATGATATTCTGTTGTTAGATGAAGTATCACCTGATGAACTTGTAATTCCTTTGCATATGTCCTATTTTGGGTTTGGTAGAAGTGGCTGTGAAATTTATGCAGGTGTCATGGTTGTTTTTCTTCTTTTTGAACTTTAAAGTGAAGTCAGGTGATAATTTCTTGCACTGGTGAATTTACTGTTATGTATGGGGTGATTTTTGAGTTTGACACACGCTGTGCATAGTCATGTGGTTGAGATTTAATTAAAATTGTGTACTGCATGCAGCCTGTTGTAACTAGCTTTGGTTTGCATGAGGTGATGAGTGGTGTAAATAAATTTGATTCTGTTTTAAGGTTTAAAGTGGGGTTACTTTGGATATAAGATAAGGTACTCCTGTGGCTGTGTTGTCAATGAGCTGCAGGAATTCCATGGGGCTGGGCTTTGCATCATGTGACTTTGAATGCAAGTTGGCTGTATAACTATTGCATGTGTCATTTTCTTGCTGCATGAGTCCTGTGGCTGTAAGGGGGTGTAAAGCTGGGTGGGGTGTGTAATTTAAAGGGTGGTACCTTGTTTGTTGTAACTAGTTTACTATATGTAACTTGATTTTTACATATTCATAATAAAATTGAATAATTTATTTAAACACATACACTGCTCTTTTGGTGCCTGTCACATGGTTTTATGAGTTAAATCCAGCTTCTTGCTGTAAAATTGACCTTTTGGTGTAAAATTTGAGTGTAAGTCTGCCTGTAGGCTGGATTGACTGCTGTTTTGGGGTACTATGAGCTTGAGCCTGGTGAAAAAAAATGGTATGGAATACCACATCCCCCTCTCCATTTAATGCTGTCCCCAGCATTCCAGGTGAGAGCTCTCTATTCTTCATCTGATTCTGTGGTTTCCTCCAATACCTCCTCCTCATTTATTGATTCATCTTCTTCACTTTCCTCTCCTTCTGTGTCTTCTTTTGTATCTATCAACTTTTCTCTTGGGTAAAACCTTTTGACTTGAGATGCTGCAAATCTTCTTGCTAATTCTGTTCCATCAAGTTCCTCAAGTTCATATGGTCCATTGTTTATTTGTCTGATTACTCTGTAGGGTCCATTCCATTTGTTTTTGAAAAGTAGTCCCCAATTAGTTTCTATTGCTTTGTTGTAAACCAGGACCAAATCTCCTGGATTGAGTGGTGATCTTAGTTGGTGTGCCATTCTTCTATCCCAATATTTCATTGAGTCTTCCCTTGATTTTTTTAGTTTTTCTGCTGCTTTTCTTCTCATATCTTCTTTTCCTTCCAACTATTTGGCTCTGGCTTCCAGTAATTCCTCAGTTGTGGATATTTTGTGCCATTCTACTGCTCAAAATGTTTTTGTTTCAATGTCAATTGGTAATACTGGTAGTTGTCCAAATTGGAGTTCATATGGTGAGAAACCAGTTGTCCTTTTAGTTGAGATTCTGTCAGCCAATGTAACCAGAGGTAGATATTTTTTCCATTTTCCTCCATTTTCTCCACACATCTTGATTAATGCATCTTTGAGTTGCTTATGGCCCCTTTCAACCATTCCTTGGGACTCTGGGTAATAAGGTGTGGTGACTCTGATCCTTGATCCTGCTTTCTTTACTGCATCTTGCAATTCTTTTCCAAACTCTGGCCTCCCATCAACAGTTACTTCCTTTGGTGAGCCATACCTGCATATCCATTCTGAGGTGAACCATTCTGCAACTGCTTTTGCTGTTAATTTCACTAGTCCAACTGTTTCTGGCCATCCTGAAAAATCATCTCTGGCCACAACCATATATTTCCATCTTCCAGATTTGATATGGACTGCATCCATGCTTACCCTTTCAAAGATTGTTGATGTTGCTGTAGGCCTTCCTTGTTCCCTTTGTAAGTTTTGACTTCTCTTTTGGCAGGCTAGGCAAGATTGAACCCATTTCTTGACTGATTTCTTCATTCCTTCCCACCAAGATCTTGCTTTAATTCTTCTGTAAGCTTCATTTTCTCCTCTGTGGCCCATGTCTTCATGAAGTGACTTTAAAATGTATCTTTGAACTTCTTGACTTGATACCACCAATTGAGGGTTAGGGTTATTTCTTCTTTTGAGCTGGCCATCTTCCAAGAAAAAGTTGGATGACCTTCTTTTTATCCTTCTACATTCTTCATCTTTACTTGATTTTGGTTTTTTCATTGTACTTAAGTATTCTTGCATTCTCTTCCAAAATCCTTCTTGTTTGGTTGGTACTTGTATTCCTGAAAAATTGAGTGAATTTACATTCTTAGCCCCAAATCCAGGGTGTGGCTTGATCCAATCTTCTTCTTCATCAAATTCTGGTGCATCTTCTTCTTCTTCTTCTGAGTTTTTTGGTCTTCTGGATAGCCCATCTGTTATAGTGAAAGTTTTCCCTGGTTTGTGTACCAAATCAAAGGAAAATAGTTGAATGAAAGCCACCCATCTTGTCATGGGGGCATTGGGTAAGCAAGGGGTGTTTATCATTTCAATTAAGGCTTTGGCATCAACCTGTAATTCAAAATGTTGTCCCCAAAGTATGGTTTGAAGTTTCTTGAGAATTCTTGCAACTCCACAGAGTTCCAATTTGGGTTGTGAGTATTTTGATTCTAATTTTGAAAAAGTTATTGATTCATATAATACTGGTCTGTCTTTTCCTTCTTTGTCTTTTTGAGTGAGTACTGCTCCTGCAGCAATGTAGCTTGAATCTACTGCTAGCTTAATTTTTCCTGCTCCTTTGTCATAATCCAATTTCTTTAGAGTTATTTCTTCCCCAACTATTCTTCTGAGCTTATGGAAAGCTTCTTCACATTTTTGATCCCAATCCCAGTCAACATCTTCTCTGGTGAGCCTTCTGAGTGGTGATGCAACTTGTGAGAAGTTTTCAATAAACATTCTTACATAAGCACAAAGACCAAGAAATCCCCTTATTTCCTTCTTGTTAAGAGGTGTTGGCCAATTTTGAATCTTGTTGATCTTTTGTTTTGAGATTGTTCTTCCTTTGAATGATACAACATGCCCTACTATGTCCAAAGCTCAAACACAGCATGCAAGCTTTGATCCTGAGATAGTAAGTCCTGCTTCTTCAATCCTGAATAAAACTCTTTCTAAGGTTATGGCATATTCCCATATAAATCTTCTGATTGAGGGGTTTTCTGGTAGTGGTTCCTGGTTATAAAGTGATCTTGGTCCTTTTATTCCTCCATCATCAATAAAAATTCCTACACTTTCTGGTATTTCTTCTTGGAGTATCCAAGTCATTTGGGCTTGGTATACTGCTACTGAGTTGGTGGCTCCTTGGGGTAGTCTTGTGAGTTGCATCCTTCCAAGGGGTGTTTCAAAAGTGGTGAGGGGTCTTGTAGTGACATCTAATTCTCTTTCATCATATCCTCCCATGATGTCTCCCAGTCCATAGCATGCTCTTCCTGAAAATGCATCTACAAATTCTTCAATGTGAGGTGGTAAGCCAGAATCCTTGATGGTGACTTTGTTGAGTTCTTGAAGGTCATGGACAATTCTGAGTTTCCCATTTGACTTGGCCACACAAAAGATTGGGCTTGTATAGCTTGAGGTGGATTGCTCATAGAGTCCAGTCCTGATTCTTTCTCTGATTAATTCAGTAAACTGAGGTAAAATTGATTTGGGAATGGGAATTGGTTTCTTCTGCCAAGGTTCATGAGGTATTACTGGTATCTTGTAAGGTTTTCCATATGAGTGTTTGAGTAATCCTCTTTCTTCACAGAAAGCTATTGCTTTTTCCCTTAAGGTAATAACATTTTTCAGTAAGTTGATTTCTTCATTTGATAACCATCCTGGTGGGCCAAAATTAACTGCTTGCAGTCCTTCCTGGGTGACCTTGAAGGTTTCTTGAAATATAGGTGGGTTTTGTAATAAGGGTGTTTCATAAGGATCTCTTGACAAAGGTGGTCTTTCCAAAGGTGGGTTAAGGTCTTGAGGCATTGGCTCATTGACTGGTCTCACCTTCTTCAGGACTGATTTGTATTTGGCTGCTAAAATTTGGTGATCCATCTTCAATTAGTTATTTCTTTTTTTCTTTTTTTCTTTTTTTCTTTTTTTTTATTTCTAAGAATTTGCTAGTGTCCTGAAATCTTGAGGTCTTCACAATTCTTCTTTCTTCTTTCTTCCATAAAAAAATGTAGTTTAAGGTCATACAGGACCTACAACTAGGTGTGTAACCCCTGTATATTAGGTATACAAGTCCTGAAGTTTAAGTCATTCAAGGACCTCCTGGCCTAATCCAAGGGCTTATCTTGATTCTTGAGCTCCTTTGGGCTTGATTTTGGATTCCACTTGACTCTTGTTTTATTCTTCAATCTTCATGATTCCCACTTGATGCAAGATTTTCCTGGTTGTTTTATTTCTTGATAAGGAATTTTCTTGTCTTAATTGATGGCTTGAGACTTCACTTTGTTCATTTTGGCCAATTTGATAATGCTAAACACCTGTAAAACCCCTTGTTCCTGTTACACAAAGGGAGCAGTTTATTGTCATGCTAAGGACAAAAATGGTCCTTCAGCACTTCTCCTGACTAGGACAATCCCCTCCAGCTTCTTGGCTGTTTTTTTTTGTATAAGTTTCCCTGCCCAAGTCTACAGGGGAAGCAGTTTAGTGTCATGCTGAGGACCTCTTGAGTCTACAATCTTCTTTAAAATCCCAAGGGCAATTTGAGTTGAGTATTGTACATTATCTTGTTAGTCCTTCATGTTGAGTGAGTCCTGAGTCCATAATTAATCCAGTGGGTCATCCTTCAGTCCATAAATCCTGACCAATGATTCTTGAATTCCAAATGAGTTTCAATCCATAATCAAAGAAGTGTCCAAGGTCTTGTGCTGTCCAAAGGTCATTCCATAAGGAGCTCCTGCTTTTCTTCATAAATAATCTTCTTCATTTTCAGTATTATGAATAATTGCCCTATGATAAGTTGTTTCCAAATTACCTTGCTATTTCTTCAAAATAATTTATGTCCTTTTGTTCTTTTGTATTCCTGAATTATACCTCTTATAAAAAAATAAAAAAAAATAAAAAATTGTAACAATAAGGTGATTTAAAATTTATTTTAATATTAATTTACTGATATTTTTTTTCTTTTTTTTGTTGATAATATTTGCTTGGATGAGGGCCCCCCTCTCCATTTAAAAATCTTGAGTTGTTTTTCAAACTTTGAAGAGGATATGTTCTCATTCCCCCAAAACTTCCACTATAAGGGATAGTGTAAGAAATAAGTTTACCCATCCCTTATTTTTTATAGTGATTCTGATAAGAATAAATAATGATACATAAAATTTACATAATTTCTTTTATGATGATTTAATAATAAGTTTTTTTTTTGTTTTTTGTTTTACTTTGAGTATAAAATAACCATTAAGTGAGATATCTAAGTAAAAATCACAATTTAAAAGAAATAAACCTGAATCACAATTAAGATCATGGAACTGTTTGGTTAAAGGTAGTAAGTTGTGCCAATCAGTAAAAATTGGTGCTCTTGAGAGTATTTATGATTAATATTACATAGTTGAATGATCATAATTTGAGTCCTTTATTCATATAATGACCCTTATGATGCCACAACTCTTCCTTTTGGAATCATCATTGTGACTCAGACTTTATTTCAAGTCCATCCCTTTATGGTTCAGATTTTCTGTTACCCATAAATGCATTTGAGTTGTTAAAAATTATAAACAGTGAAATTAAAAAAATTTTACAGTTAAAAAAAACTCTTTTTTGATTTTGGGGGGGCTTTTAAATTCTTTTTTGAATAAATAGCACATTGAGGTGTTATTAATATGCAAATTCCCCAAATTATGTCATCAATTTATGAGTTTTTTAATATAAATAGCTCCTTCAGAGTTCAATTAATGCCTTCATGGCACAAATACTTCTTCTTTTCAAACAAGTTCCAATCACTTTCTTGTAATTGAAGAAATATTACAAAGAAATTGATCATTTGTTTTTGTTTTTGTTTTTTTTATTTTTTATTTTTTAATTATTATTATTTTATTTTTTTTAGTGGAAAAAATTGAGCCAACTTAATGGCTTTCAATGTAATACTAGAAGAAAAAATATGATGAAGATAAAAAGAATATTTTTTGAGACCTTGACTGGGATATGCCCCTCATTCTCAGGTGATATAAATGAATAGTTGAATTTTGGGATAAAAAATAAAATAAAAATAAAAAATATGTTCAAAAGCTTAAGTCAGTACATCTTTCCAATTCTTTTTTATAATGACATAAAATTAGAAAGTAGACAAATAAAGTAAAATAAAACCTCAGGTAGTTTATAGTCTTGCCTAGGACTTATCCTCCTTTGATAGTCCTTGTTCAATCTTTTTGAATATTTTAAACAAGCAGTTTATGGTCTTGCCAAGGACCATTGGTTGATTTTTTGATTATTGTTAATAATTTGAGTGGGCAGTTTATGGTCTTGCCAGGGACCATTAGTTTCTTGTTGATATTTTCTTGATTTCATGTTGATACTTTTCGTTTTGATTTATCTTCAAAGCCAAGTTGTAAATTGAATTAAACAGTTTATAGTCTTATTTAGGACTCTTTTTCACTTTAAAAGCACTTTTAATGCTATAAAATTAGAGAAATATTTTCATGATGAACACCTGTAGCATTCAAGATAAAATATTTCAGTATAATATATTATAAAATATAAGAAAAAGCATAAAAATAAAATAAAAAATAAAAATGGCAGTTTAAAGCCTTTCTTAGGGCTTTGCATTGTCCTTTGTAGCCCTGTAGCAAATAAAAATTTCAGCTTCAATGTAATATCAAGGGGAAAATCAAAAAAACCCAGCAGTTTAATGTCTTGCTGAGGACATTTGTCTTATAAATGTAATTTATGTCAGTTTTCAATTCTTTTTAAGTACTACCCAGAAGTTTAAAGCCATGCTGAGGACTTTTGTTGTTATTTATAGCCACCAAACAGGAAAATAAATTCAACACTTTAGAGTCTTATTGAGGACTTTTTTTTTTTTTTTTTTTTTTTTTTAAAAAAAGTATTCTCTTGAGCTTATAAAATCCTGAAATTGGTCCTAATGTTCCTAGTGTTGATTACTGTTTTTCTGCACTTGTTTCTTTTGTTTTTCATTGAAATATACCTGTATGAAATTAAAAACATAATATTAGCATTTATGGAGGCAATATTATTAAAATAAAATTAAACCAAGCAGTTTTAAGCCATGCTGAGGGCTTTTTTTTTTTTATTCCCTTTAATTATTTCATTAAACTAAAAAAATATTGAAATTTCTGTAAAGTAAAGAATAATTAATTAAAAAAAATAACATAAGCAATGAAATTGAGCAGTTTAATGCCTTGCTCAGGGCTATTATTTTGTCCTTCATAGCCCTGTAGCACATAAAAGTAAATAAGTCAGCTTCTTTAATATTAATGAGAAAATGAAAAAATTCCAGCAGTTTAATGTCTTGCTCAGGACATTCTTTTATTTAAAGCCCTATAGCACATCAAAATGAAAAATGTCAGCTTAATTTGATATTAATGAGACAATCAACAAATTCCAGCAGTTTAATGTCTTGCTGAGGACATTTTTTGCTTTTTTTTTTGGTTTAATTTTCAGCCCTCCTTCTGTTATATGTTAATCTTTCCTTATTTATATATATATATATATGTTATTCAAAAGAAAACAACTTTAAAATTCAAAATTATAATTCATTAAAAACTAAGCAGTTTTAAGCCATGCTGAGGGCTTTTGTTTTTTTTTTGTCTTGCAGGTAACTATTCCTTTTTGATTCCCCCAACTCATTACATCCAGGTATAACTCGCTATTTAAATGGGATTTGAGCGATTTGAATTACTTAGACTACGAGACGGGGCCGAGTCCATTTTATCTTTACTAGGCCCATTAATCCAAAGTTGTGGGAACCGCTCTGTTGGTACGTGCTTTGGAACAATTAATTATCTCATTGCCGTCTTGTACTATTTGTTGGCAGAGGCGTTCATTGAAATAGGCTCATTCTTCCGTTCTTAGTACATTTCTAGATTATGGACAGCGGATTCTTGATGGCGAGGCCTTGGAAAAGTAATAATTTGTGCTTTTCCCCCCTTTTTTCCATGTTTATTCGAATGCTATATCTTGCCTTGGGGCCTATTCATAGCTTCTTTCCTAGGTTTGCTTTAAGGTGGCTTCTAACTGTGGCACTTGATGTCCTGCTTTGAGCCTTGGGTATAAATAGCTCCGAGTGAATGGTTTTTCTTCCTTCCCACCTCCTCATTGCTTTGCAGAAAGAACCCTTTCGTTTCCCAATAAAATTGATCCCATTTGTAAGTTCTCATTTTTTGTTTATATATGGAGCTATTCGTTTATCACCAGGGCTTCCTAATCTGTCTTGTTTTAGTCAACAAACTTAGCTATTCCTGTCTAGTATGAGTTCCATGGGTCGTTTCTATGGCTCTGGATATTCTGATATCGTAAGACTCTTTACCGATGAGGAATTAGAAGAATTTCTCTTTGGTCCACCTCCTTTGCCAAACGCTTCTTTGTTGGACTGGGCTTTGTCCTCTCCTAGCAATCTTCCTTCTCCACCAGCACTGGCTAACCTTTTGCAAGCCTCCTCTGACTCACTGGATACTGAATTGGTCCCCGATGCGGCCCAAACCTTTTATACCTTCTTTGCGGGGAAGTATGATCCTCGTCTTTTTGTGGAGGACCCTTTCAGTTTTTTTTAAACGATAAAGACTCTCCTTCCATTAAACCCAAAAGGTGTCGTCAAAAAAAAAGAACACATTCCTATTTTTTACGCGCCCGTGGTTGTAATGGTCGGGTGGTTAAACCTTTCGGACAACATTAGGTAAGCTATTTAGTTCTTTTCGTTCCCTTATCCTAACGTTGTAGGGGTGTTGGGAGCTAGGATAATAATCAAATATTATTTGTGACGCAGCTTGTACGTCTTATTTAGCTGGCCAAAGTGAGATCGAGCCAGGTTGGGCTAGATGAGTCCGATTAACTAATTATTTGCGACGCTATGGTAATACTATTTCACTAGGATGGCATAGCTAAAAAAAACCTATTCTTTGAGTGTAATTCAACATTATATTAAAGTTGATCTCGATTAGCGTTCCATTTGTTTTGTTCTATTTTCTCTGGGGGGGGGGTGGGAGCTATGCTTCATCCTGGTTTTATTGTTATCTGTAACTATCTAGTCCCTGATTGTCATCCTTCTTTTAATTTACTCTGAAAAATGTTATCCAAAAAAAATGCAATTAGATGATTTAACTAAATTAAATCTAATTTGGGATATAAAAAAGAATAAAGGCAATAAGGATGAAGACGAAAATAAGGGTGTTATTTTAATCCTTTATGAAAATTTTCTTTAATATATGTTATCCTCTAAAAATACTAAGAGTAAGAAAAAATTCTTTGAGCTTATACTCAAGCGAATAAGTTGGTCATGTAATACAGTGCTATAAAATAAAAGATAAAAAAGATTATTTTCTTTTATATGAGCTCTGAACAATCGGTGTATAGAAGCCCAAGAAAATTATTTAGTTAGCTGTATCAATCATTTGAGATAAAAAATAAAAAATAAAAAATAAATATGAAATAAAATGAAATAATTTTTTAAAAAAATAGAAATTGAATAAAATAAACAATTAAACTGTGGTTGATGGCTAAAATAATTATTGGCAATAATAACACTGAAGTAATAGTCTGTGTTTCATTATTTATGATATTGTTGTAAGTATATGCTACATTTTGAAAATATTCATATTATTATCTTTTGGTAAAATTTATATATTATTAATTATCTGAAGAATAAGTGATTGAAGCTTTTGTAAATACTAGCTCTATCACACATCCTGTTTTGAAAAATAAATTTTTCAAAGGTAATGTAATTTTTTTTAATTTTTTTTTTTTTTTTTAAATTTTTTTTTTTTTTTTTTTTTTTTTTTTTTAATTGATAAAATTTGAAATGAAATAGAATAAATTATAAAGTTATAAAATAATAAAATATAATTTTAATATCATGTAAGATATTTTTTTTATAGTCATCATCTACTAATGTGAATTAAACTGAAACTACTTGTGCCCTCTTTTTTTTTTTTTTTTTCTTTTTTTTTTTTATTATTATTTTGGTTTCTTGGTCTTTATTTAGAATTAATGATGATAATTATATATATATATATATATATATTCAATTTTGACAATAAATGTAATTATAAAACTTCTTCAATATAAAGTAGATTTATATTTTATTTCTTCATTTTAAGCTTATATGAATTGAAGCTTATTTTTAAATTTTTAATATTTGATTTTTCTTCTCTTTAGCAGGTGAGATTTATCTTAATTAGTTCCCTTGACCAAGTATTTTATTCACTAATTCATTCTTGATGAAATTTCCTCCCCTCCCTTGTTCTTTTTTAAGAGCTTCAAAAAGTAATTCTTGACAGAAGGATTTCCATTCTTCTTTATTGAATTTAGTTGCATCACCTTTGAGGATGAATATTGATGGTATAAGTGTTTCCTCCCAATGGCAATCCCATATGGAATTATTAACAATATACCCTGTTGAGATCTTGCTTATTTTACCATTTTCAATTTCAAAGTCCTGCAGGTTAAACCAATCTTGGCATTTCCAGGTCCTCCAAAATAGTGATTTTCTAAGGTGTTCATCCATATAAAATATTTCATTCCAGTAATTGTTTCCAAGGTTGCCTTCAACTCCATCCCAGGTCAGTAACTCCAAAAATTCATACTTTGTGAGTTTGAATCCAGGTAATTCTTTCCATGGATGAGGAATGATAGTTTCTGATGGTAATTTTTCTTTTTCAAAGATGTCCTCAAACTCAATGTATGGAAGGACTACTGTGAAAATATCAGGACAGGGTTCTGGTTTTATTTTCAAGAACCAGTCAGGATTTTCATCTATTTCTTGTTGATTAATGTAATTGGCCCAAGCTTCTTTTTCTTCTATCCAGTTGATATCTGTGTTCATTGACCAGGTATTTTCTTCAGGTAATGGACATGACTCCATTCTTTAGGATTTGGGGGATTTTTGAAGTGTTTAAAAGGTAATAATATTTGAAAATTCTTTCAGATTTATTTAACAAAGAGTTTGAGAGTAGGTTTAATGGGTTTTGGGTGATAAGTTTGGGTAAGAATTTGAATATTCCTCTTTGATAAGGCAGGAGGTAACTGCCTTCTGATTTTTGATTTGGGTGGGTGAAATTGTTGATTTTTATTGCTAAGAAATGATTTTCCTCTTTGATAAGGCAGGAGGTCACTGCCTAGTGATCTTATGGTTAATTATTGTGTGTTTTTTTTTTATTGGTGAGTGGACTTATTGATTTGATGAAGTTTTGGATTTTCCTCTTTGATAAGGCAGGAGGTCACTGCCTTGTGATTAATTAAATTTGAATCTGACTTTTTTCTTTGATTTTTGATTTTTAGAGCTGTTATGTGACTTCAAGATGAGCCTTGATGGTTTGAAATTTAATTTTTCCATTAATTCTTGAGTAATTTGATCATTGGTTTTGTCAGAAACCTCCAAACATTTCAGCAATTCCTTGATTTCTTCAATTTCTTGGTTTCTTGATATTGATGAAGTATTCTTAAAGTGCCAAAGGTTTTCTTTATTGAAATCTTCATCTTCTGGTGACCAATGAAGTTCTTCATTGATAATTTGGTCTTCTTTTATTAATTCTTCCCCGTAGGATCCAAAGATTGGTGAATTGGCCATGGTGGAGGTGATTGATATATTTTTGTAAGGTTTTTTTCCTTTTTTTTTTTTTTTTTTTTTTTTTTAATTTTTAAGGAATAATTTATTGATGAATTTCTTCTTTTTTAAGGCAGGAAGTCACTGCCCTAAGAGATAAAAGAAACTAATGATACATTGATGAATGATACTGATACATTTTTAGAAAAAAAATCTTGATTTTTGTTGATTTTATTTAAAGTTGAGCTCCCCCAAGTGGGAAAGGTGAGTGTCTGTTGAGCAATCTGGCCAAAATAAGGTCTTTGAGGGCTTCCACAAAGTTATTTCTTTCCTCAATTTCTGGTTCTGATGGAAATTCTGACCACCATAGGTTTTCATCAATGAATATATATCCATCTCCATCCCATTTCAGTCTTCCAGTTGGATATGTTGATCCATTTAATCCAAGGTACCACTGGGCCCAAATTTGATTGAAGTAAAGTCCTCTTCTTGGTAAAATTCCCATTGAAAATGTTTTATCCCAGAACTGATTTGAGAGGTTTCCTTTGATTCCTTCTTCAGTCAATATCTCTAAGAATTGAATTTTGCTCAAGTTTGCTCCTGGAAGTTGAGATAAATATTTATCTTCACATAAAATTCCTTGAGCTTCATCCCCATAAATATCTTCAAAGGTAATGCATGGCAGGTAAATGTAGTTGTATTCATTTTCTAAGATGGATTCTGTTTCATCATCTTCATTGGGAGGTCGCTGGATGAATTCAGGGTTTTCCAGTTGCCATTCATAAGGTTCTTCTTGGTTGTTCAATGGTCTGTCCAAGAAGTTGATATGGTATGAGTCTTTTAAATTTTTGTCTCTTTCTTCCATAATTTTGAGGTCTTTTTCAATTTCATTTATAATTTCTTCATCTGAGAGCTCATGATGTTCACTAAGTCTGACTTTCTTCTTTTTGGGTTTAGGTTGGAAAGGGTTTCCATGTATTTTCTCATTTCCATCCACCAAAATTTGGAATGTTTCTTTATTTTTAATTGGCTTGTAACTTATGTTGGGTAATTCATCTTCAGAGGTTGAGTCTTCAAGTTGTCTTTTGAGGTTGTTTGGCCATTGGTTATTTGGTAAATCTTGACCAAATTCATCACTTTTTGGAGATATGGATAACTCTTGGGTCTTCTGGGTCAAATTTATTATGGTATTGTCTCTTTTTGCATTTTGATGCTTCTTTCCTGGGGTATTTCTGACCAATGTTGCCATATTGCATAAATCCATTCCTCTAGGTGGTCCAGTTTGCCATCCAAGTGCTTGAGGTTTGCATATTGGCATGCATAATCTTCTTCCATCAGGTTCTTGATAGCTCAATATTTCACCTTGCTTATGAGAAAATTCCAGTCTAATGTTGTTGTCTGCCAAGAAGGGTCTTCCAAGTACTGTATGGAAAGATCCTTTTGCAATGAAGAAGTGAATTAGAGTTTCTTCACCTGAAGCCAAAATGATTGGAGTAAATTCTGAAAGTGCAACCAATGAAGTAGTATGGCCTCCAATTCCCCTGAGGTTCATTTTAAGATTTCTTGTTGTGAGTAAAGCTTTGATTGCTATTTCTTCTGGTATGATGTTGAGTTCTGCCCCAGTGTCTACTAATGCTCTGATAGGATATTCTTCTTTTCCAATGAAGATTTCCATAAATCCCAAAGGACAGGCATAATGAATCTTGGGCTTGGGTATTTCTTTGAATCCAAATGATAATAATCTTTCTTGAAGATCCATTGAATTGAGTGACTTAATTTTTTCCTTGTCTTTTTCTGATAGTTCTTGTAATTTATGGACAAAATTTGGTGACATCCTCAAAATTTCTTCAAAGGTGAGGTTGATCTTTTGTTGCATAATTTTCTTGATAATTTTATCAATTTCCAATTTAGTTTCAACTTGTTTCCTTTGAGGTTTTCTGAACTTCTTTTCTTCTTTGGGAATCTCTTCATCTTCATTTTTATTGGCAATATTTTCAATTTCCTCCTCAGGTTGGTCTGGTTTTGGAATATTGGAATTTTGGAATTTGGTAGGAATTATGACTTTTTCTTCTTCCTTTTCTTCTTCAATGTAAGTTCCTGGAATTTCTGTTTTTTTCTTTGGCTCTTGACTTTGAGATTGTCTTTCCATTCTTTGCTTGGTCTGCCTTAATCCAATGTGTGATTCAAATGGGTCATTGGCTGGGGAAATGGTAGGTGGTTTCCAATTTGACCAATCTTCAACATGTGCAATTGAGGTTGATTTATCCTCTGATTTCTTTTCAGTGGGCTTAACCTCTTCTTCTGGTTTTGGTTTTACCACAGGTTTCTCCATAAATCTCTTGTTGAGCTCTGATTGTTCTTTTGCAAAAGCCCTGACTATGTTTTTGGCACTTGCATTTCCTTCCATAGTTACTCTCTGATAATTGGGGAAGAGGTAAGATGCTCCTTGAGTTCTGACAATTCTTTTGTCCAAATCTTCAGCAAGGTGAGTGCATCTAGTTGCTGAATGCCTTTCTTCCTTGCAGTAAGCACATTTCATTGGTGTTCTTGGGGCCATTTGAGCCGGTATGTATGGTTGATAACTGGATGAGAATGGTGGTAAAGGATTCCTTGGCCTATATGGCTGGTTATTTTGAGGGAATCTTTGCTCTTGATTGTTGTTCCACTTCCTCCTTGGTGGATTCACTGCTTCTGAAAGGCTTTTAAGTTGATTTAAAACTTCTTTAACTGATTCTTTTCCCTCATTTCTTGGCTGAGGTTCTGGTTGTGGAGGATTTTTGATCCTTTGGGTGAGTTCTTTTACTTGTTTTGAAACTTCATCCCAGCTTTCATCCTCAAATCTTGTTTTCTTTTCTGGAGGTTTTGGTTTAGAAAATTCTTTTTGTTGTATTAGAACCTTGGCCTCCAAGTCCTGTTCAATGTATAATTTCAAAATATCCAATCTTGGAATGATGTAACCTCCATCCAAGGCTTGAACCATAGCTCTGTCTTTAATCATTTCTTTGTAAATGGATTCTTGAACACTAGTGGAAAGGCTGGCCAATATTTCCTGGTTATGATTTATATCACCTTGGATATATTGGTATCTTTTGAGGTAAGTGATGATTGCTTCATATTCCCCAATGAATTTTCTGTATTGAGTCATGTTTCTTATTCCACCTTCTTGTTGAGTTTTTTGTGAATAATTCAGTGATTGAGGATAATCTGTATCTTCTTTCAGGTGAGACTGTTCCCCATCTTCTTTTCATATCCACTTTCAATTGATCCCAATCAGCTGTTTCATATCCTGGCATTCCTTCAATATGATAACTGATTTCTTCATCTTTTGTCCAAAATGCTATTTGTCTTGCAATGTCTCTTCCACTTTCTCCTTCAATTTCTGCAATATTTTCAACTTTCTTGATAAATCTTTCAACATCCTTTCCATCAAACCACAATTTGTAGTCCTTGGCTCTGATTTTCACTATTGGAGTAGAATTTCTTGGAATTTCTTGATGTAATGGAGTTGGGATTTGGGAAGAAATGTTTACTCTTCTTGGTAAGGTACTTGGTCTTTGTTCTGTATAAGGTGTTGATGTGGCCATGGGTCTTGGGTAAGGTGAAGGTGATCCATGTTGCCTGAATGATCTTGGAAGGGTGGTTTGCTCTTCAAGTGGACTATTTTGTGGAGTATAACTTGATGATTTATTTTTGCCTTCCTTTTTGATTAGTGCTAGTAATTCTGCTTGCATTTCTAACATATTCTGCTGAAGTCTCTCTGTTGAAGAAATTTCTTCCTGTCCTTCAACAGTTTCTTCATTAAGGTTTTCTTCCTGGATTTCTTCAATACTACCACGTAATTTTGATGATGAAGGTTTATCCATTTTTGATTGATTGATTTCTTCCTTTGATTCTGGTATTGAGCTATTGATTATATTTCTTTCAAGGAGATCAAGGAAGAATTTCTCCACAACCTTCAAGTCCCTTTTATTGGTTCTTGGTGTTGCGATTGGGAAATTGGAATATTTGTTTGATTCCTCCCCTAGTTCTGTTTCTTTCTTGGGTGGATAATAGTAATGGTCAGAGTGAGTTGATGATTCAGATTTTTGAGATGATGGTTTTGGCTGATTTTGATTATTTGAATCCAGTTTTTTTTATACAAAATAGTATTCTTGAGTTGATAATAATATTTCAATTGGTTGTAATTTAATTGATTTTTTTATTGAAGTTGAGGTTTTCTGCCACTGTTGGGACACCAGATGTGGGAACTCCTCTTGTGTGGGATTAAAATGAGGCAGTACCTGGAGGGGGAAATCACAGGTAACTAGTTTTGAATTGCTAATAACTCCTGTAACCAAGGGTGGCAAGAGTGTATTGCCTGCCCCTCCTGAAATACTGAACAAAATCTTCCTTGGAGCTCACAAACCAAAATAAAGTTGTTATGTGGCTTTACAACTGCAGAAGACAAAATTCAGCAGTCTCAGATCAGACCTATTCAATAAATAATATGAAAAACAATGTCAGTAATTTTGGTTAAATTTGAGATTTTGCAGAAATACTTGTCTGTTTAATTTTAATATTTTTTAGTGAAATTGGGGTGAGTGGTTTCTCCTTGATGATATAAATTTGGTAAGATGGGTTTTTTAAGGTGTTCTGGAAAACTTGATGAGTTTGATAAAGGTAATTTTGTTAAGTTAAAGCTATAATATAGTAAAATAATTTTTAAAGGTTTGTTATTTTTTTAAGATTTGTTGATAATGAGATAAAATAGTATTTGGTAAATTTAAAAGGTAAGATTCTTTGATATTTAATATTTTTTTTAAAGGGGTAAGTGAATTTTAAATCTTGATAAATGGTGTTAATTTTACTAGGTGAAATATTTTAATAGAGTAGTAACCCTAATGTTGGGTACTGGGTAATTTTTTATTTTTATTTTTAATAATAATAAGATTCCACTGAGCTTAGCTACTGGGTAATCTTCAACACTATACTTCCACTGAGCTTAGCTACTGGGCAAGTAATTTTACTATAATATACTGGACTACCTCCCAGGTGAGGGATGAATCATTCCTATGCTCCTACTGTGCAGTGGATATAATTTGCATGGGATATAATTTGCATGGGGGGAATTTTGAAATTTGGGGGGAGAGAGCCCCTCTATTTATACCTTTTGGGAGCCTAGAGGGCCCTCCATGGGAGCTGTCTTTTTCCACTTTAATTCCTCTTGATTTCATCATGTGACTCTGTTTTTGGTGAGGACCCTTCTTGCATGGGTCAGGTGATTTAAGGTTTGGTGATAATTTTTTTCTGCACAGCCTCCATTTATCACATGATCATCTTTTGGTGGACTGATTATGATGTGATATTCTTGGATTTTCCTTGCATGCATGAGGTGATTTCATTTTGGCTGAGTATTTTTGTTGTGTACAGCCTCTTTTATGTCACATGATATTCTGTTGTTAGATGAAGTATCACCTGATGACCTTGTAATTCCTTTGCATATGTCCTATTTTGGGTTTGGTAGAAGTTGCTGTGAAATTTATGCAGGTGTCATGGTTGTTTTTCTTCTTTTTGAACTTTAAAGTGAAGTCAGGTGATAATTCCTTGCACTGGTGAATTTACTGTTATGTATGGTGTGATTTTTGAGTTTGCCACATGCTGTGCATAGTCATGTGGTTGAGATTTAATTAAAATTGTGTACTGCATGCAGCCTGTTGTAACTAGCTTTGGTTTGCATGAGGTGATGAGTGGTGTAAATAAATCTGATTCTGTTTTAAGGTTTAAAGTGGGGTTACTTTGGATATAAGATAAGGTACTCCTGTGGCTGTGTTGTCAATGAGCTGCAGGAATTCCATGGGGCTGGGCTTTGCATCATGTGACTTTGAATGCAAGTTGGCTGTATAACTATTGCATGTGTCATTTTCTTGCTGCATGAGTCCTGTGGCTGTAAGGGGGTGTAAAGCTGGGTGGGGTGTGTAATTTAAAGGGTGGTACCTTGTTTGTTGTAACTAGTTTACTATATGTAACTTGATTTTTACATATGCATAATGAAATTGAATAATTTATTTAAACACATACGCTGCTCTTTTGGTGCCTGTCCCATGGTTTTATGAGTTAAATCCAGCTTCTTGCTGTAAAATTGACCTTTTGGTGTAAAATTTGAGTGTAAGTCTGCCTGTAGGCTGGATTGACTGCTGTTTTGGGGTACTATGAGCTTGAGCCTGGTGAAAAAAAATGGTATGGAATACCACATTACCAACAAGGAAAAGAATTTTTCACTTGATATATATCAAATATTTTCTCAAGATCCACTTGAGGAACTCCTGAATGAATTCAGAGAGGGCCAGTTTAGCACTGCCCTCACCAGTAAACAAAAACTAAGGTTACTGAAGATGCTGAGAAAGAAAAGACCAGCATTTTCTATTGGTGAAGAGCCATTAGGCAAGATTAAAGGCCATGATATAGAACTATATATGGATATGAAAAGACCTTATCCACCCATGCTCAGGAGACCTCCTTACCCGGAAAGGAAATTGAAAAACATATCAATGAACTCCTGGACATGGATGTCATCAGAAAGATTGGACACAATGAAATAGTGGAAATTACCACTCCAGTCCTGATCACCTGAAATTATGGCGAATCTAGGCTGTGTGGAGATTCCAGATCTCTGAATAACTACACAAAAGATGACAGGTATCCTATACCCGGGATAACTCATGCCTTAGCCAAACTGGCAAAAGCCAAATACATTACCAAAATGGATTGTATGAAAGGCGTCCACCAAAATGTAGTTAAACCAAACTTCATGAAGTTACTCAGAATCATATTCCATATGGGCATATATGGGTACACCAGGATGCCATTCGGCATCAAAAATGAACCAGCCCACTTCCAAAGGATGATTGACACAATATTTCAGGATGAAATGCTGGAAGGCTGGATGGTAGTATATATTGATGATATCATTATATACTCTGAGACATGGGAAGACCATGTAAAATACATAGACAGAGTGCTAAGTAACTGTACACCCATCAATCTGAAAATCTCACTTAAAAAGGGTAATTATGGCCAACAAGAGCTACTAGGTCTAGGACATAAAGTGTCAGGTCTTAGTGTGGCAATTGAAAAGAATAAAGTAGCAGCAGTACTGAAAAAGCCAGTACCCAGAAACATCAAAGAGATGAAATATGTACTTGCATTTGCTAGCTACTATAGAAACCACATCAGGGGGCTTGCCCATATGACTAGTAGTTTATACAAGCTATATTCAAAAGATTCAGTTTTTTAAATTACCAAGGAATAAAGAGATGCATATGAGAGGATCAAACATGAGCGCACAAATGCACCCATGCTATCTTGCCTGACTTTGAACTACCATTCAAGCTATACATAGATGCAGCATGTAGCCAAGGCTTAGGAGCAGCCCTTCACCAGAGGCAAATTGTAGATGGTGAACCAAGAGAGGGAGTAATATGTTACATATCTAGGCAACTGAAATATTCAGAAGCCAGGTATGGGGCCACCCAGACTGAATGTCTATTCTTAGTCTGGGCTCTGGAGAAAATCTATTATTATTTGGAGAGTGCAGTCTTAGAAGTCTACACAGACTGCTCAGCCTTGAAGTCTTTACTAAACATGAAGACTACAAATAGATGCATTCTGAGATGGCCAATAGCTATCCAGGAGTATAGAGGGAATATGACCATCATATACAAAGAGGGTAAAAGTCATACCAACGCAGATGGCCACTGGATAATGTCAAAAGAAATCTAGCTTATGACCCTGAAGTTGCAGTCAAGATCCCTATTTATTTCATGGAAATAGATAAGAAGAAGAACTTCAGATTCTCCAAATGGGAACCCGAAAGTGGTACCCTTGACAGTGGAAACACTGATTCAGAAGGGACGGAAACTCCCATACTGGGGATAAGTTCCTAAGAACTGCACAATGGATTTTTTCGTGCAGTACTACAATCTTATGCCAAACACAAACAGTGTGGCACATTACTACAACTCCTTCAACAAAAGTACAGGAGTCCCGAACTGGAATCCCAACTGAAAGAACCTGGTTGAGGGCCTATGAGGATAACAAGTTTTTCCTTATAGATGGCCTGCTCTACCACAGAGAAAAGAACACAAGGGCACTCACAGTGGTAAACAGAGACCACATCTCTCTGGTTCTGAAGGAATGCCATGACTTCCCCTACGTGGGGCACATGAGTGAAGACAGGACCAAAGAGAGGGTAGCAAGCATGGCTTGGTGGCCCAAGGGGGAACAAGAGTTGAGTGAATACATCAATACTTGTGTAATATTCCAGAAGGCAAATAGGAAACATGGGAATTGTGGATTACTTCAACATATAGAAGAACCCAAACACCCATGGGAAACCATTAACATGGACTGGGTTACAATACTTGTCCCAGGAGGCAAAGGAAACTAAAATGCCGTTTTAATCATAGCTGATAGGTTCAGCAAGAGTATGAGGTGTCTGCCATGCCATAAAGAGGACACAGCCATGGATACTGTTCTGGTATTCTGGAATAACATCATATCTACCTGTGGAGTCAATAAGATCATTGTTAGTGATAGGGACCCCAAGTTCACATCTGAATTTTGGACCAACTTTTATGACATGCTTGGCATTGAGGTCGCATTTTCCACAGCTTACCATCCACAAACAGATGGACTAGCGGAAAAGATGATCCAGACAATGGAGGACATCCTTAGAAGATTCTGTGCCTATGGCATGGAATACAAGGGCCATGAAGGATACACCCATGACTGGGTTACCCTTCTACCAGCAGTCCAGATGGCTTATAATACAAGTCAGCACTCTACCACAGGAAAAACACCTGCACTGATAGAAAAATTGTGGAACCCTTTCTTGCCTGTGTATCACTTGAAGAAAAACTTTCTAACCATCCACCCCACAGCTAAAGACTTTCATGACATTTTGATAAGGCCTGTGACACAGCTGCCAGAGGCATTGCTGAGGCCAATGAATATAACAAGCAGAGGTGGGACAAGAAACAGATGGCGCCTGACTTTAAGGAAAGACCCACGAAAATGAGAGACTCATTAGTAGGGCCCTTGACTACCATTAAGGCGATAGGGAGAAATGCAGTGGAAGTCAAACTCACAGAGGAATCTTCCAGGAAACACCCAGTCTTTCCAGTGAGCTTAGTCAAGCCATACTTCCAAACAGAGGAGGATAAATTGCCCTCCAGGAAGAGAAACACCACCCCACCAGGAATGGTGGAGGAAGAGGACTCCCCTGGACCTGTGAAGAAAACTATCGAGGCCAGGAATATCAGAGTTAATGATAGGGATCAGAGACAATACTTAGTCAGATTGAAAAACCAAATAGCTGATAAAGACAAATGGTTGGCAGAAGATGCTATACCAGATGGGAACCTTCATTTAAGGATATCCAGAGCCTCTAGGAGGACAGAACAGTCTCATCAATGATGGGCCTTTTTTAAATGGAGGGTATGTTGGCCTGTGACTCATAACCAGAGCACAAGCATGACAGCCAGATACCATAAATCAATGGTATATTCAAGATACCACCAAAACATGGAGCTTAGCCAAATTAGCTCAAAAAGTATCGAATGAAAGAAGAAGCTCACCCCTTTCCAAATATACAAGTCCCATCACCATAGGACAAATAATAACAATGTAGGGTGTGGATATGGAACTTTTATTAAAAATCAAGTACTCTTCCTGTCCTCAAAATTTGTATGAGGTAAAAATCAAGTAAAAATAGTAAGAAATATTATTTTTAAAGAGAAAACACACCAATTTTATTGTTTATAGCTTTATTAGTATAAAAAAATAATATTATAAAGATATATTGTTTTACCAACAATAAAAATTTATCCAAAAATACTCTACAAGAGATACTTAAGGCTACAAACGGAATTTCTTCAAGGGCAATTTCAATTGGAATTGAATGAGCAAAGAACTGAAAGAAATTAATTAAAGAGCAAAGTCTTCAGAAAGAATATTAAAGAGAAAACATGCCCAAAAGTGACCAGAGTGAATTTGGAAACAAAGTGACAAAGTTAATGGTGATGAAAGATGCTTTAATTCACTTTTGGGCTGGTTCAGGGGTAAAAATGATTATAAGAGTTACAAACAACCATTATAATGATTTTTTCACATGGCTAAAAGGCTTAAAATGATTTAAGAAAGGTGGTTGGAATCTCTTATTGATTGGTTTAACAATGTTTAAACTAATTATAAAAGGAGAAGATTCTAACAGGAAGAGAAAAGTGGGGCAAAGAAGACATTCTTTTATAGGCATCAATTTTCTTACTCCAAAAGTAAAGGTTACTCTTGTCAGTCGTGAAGAACAGTTTGACAACTGAAAAGCCAATTGTTGCAACATTGAACCCTGGTTTAGACCAAAAAAGGGCTGGTTTAAGCCATTCTTAGCCATGTTAGACCCTTAAATCAGCCATTACTATAGCAATACCTTGTCTAGAGCCTTTAAAACACGTCAGAATGTGTGTAAGAGGCGTAGAAACCAGTTAAAACTGGTTTTACTAACATTGTTCTAACTTCAGGGTAGTTCCACCCTCTTGGCAGCAGTTAAAACCACCCTGGTTGGTATCAAAACCTCATCATCAATGGAGTCACAGACCCTGTGACTCAATTTCAGGCCAAAAGTAATGAACTTTTGTGTGGATTTTGACATCCCACTCCAGTCAGCAAGGATTTTGGGGTCTGGCTCCCCCTTAGAGCTAGAGTTCCTTTCCCCCCCCAATTTTAATCTTTCCAATTTATTTTTTCCTTTAATTCCTCATCATGTATTATACTTGTAATTTACATATGTAATTCAATTGAAATGTACAGTACAATACAGTAATAATTGATACCTCATATGTAAATCAAAGTTCACTTATGTAATACACACGCACATTTTGACATTTCAATTGAATTCAATTGAAAATACTTCAATTCCTCATAACTTCTAAACTGAACACAACACCTCAATTTTAACACAAAATTTGATGGTTAACACAACATGTGGTGTGAATTAAATTAAATTTTTGAGGATTTTCAACTTTTGTATTGAAAATACTAAAAACTTAATTTAAGCTTATTTAGAGTTGAGTTACAAAAACTTTACTCAGAGGTGACCCCACCTAATTTTTTATGAGGAATCAAATGGTGAAATAATTTTTATGTGTTTATTTATTGGATAAAAAGTTATAATATATCTTCTATAGCTTTTTACCAAAAATATTTTAATTTCACCATTTTTATTAAAAATTCATTTTTAATTAATTTTTACAAGTAAAAATATAACTTCATAATTTTAAATTTTATTGTAATTTTATTTTTAAATTATAATTAAATTTTAATTTTTGAATATAAATTTGTATTTATATTTCAATTTTTATTTTTATAATATAAATAAATTTATTTTATTTATATTTGTGTCTTAATTTATCTTTTGTGGTCTTTTGGGTATATGAAAATACCTCTAAGGCTCACATTTCCTCCCCCTAAAGAAAGAATATTACTTTATAGTATTGTTATTTCTAGTGTGCCTTCACCTTCTGAGAGGTTTAGTAGCTTCAGGTATGTCCTTTTCTGGCAACCATCCTTCTTCAAAAGTTGGGTCACTGTACCTTAGAAGGTATTCCCTTGCTTAGTTGGTTCTCAAATTTCTTTCTTTGAGAACTTTGGTAGTTTTCTTACTACCAGATGACTCTATAGGAGATATAACTTGGGGAATTTTATTCCTCAAGGGGAATTTTTCAGCATCACTAGATTTATATGGCTTTATCAAGCTCACTGGAAATGTAGGATGCTTATTGCTAAGTTCCTCATATAACTCTACTTCAACAGCATTTTCTCCTTGGAGGGCCTTAATAACAAAAGTTCCTTCAAAGGAGTCTTTCAGCTATTTACATCCTTTGATGTTATGTAATTTAGCGGTGGATACAAGAACTAAGTCCCCCACTTTGAAATCTGGAGTTGCATGTGATTTATCCCATTTTTCCTTAGCATATGCAAAAGAGTCCTCCATGCACCTTACTGCATCCTTTCTAGCTTTTTCTAGCATTCCCTTGGAGGTAGCAGCTGAGGGATGTATTTCAACCAAATCTTTCCTCAAGGAATCTTGGGGTAATTTGTGGTTCCATCCTTTTTCTAGGATAGCAGGAGTTTGATTGGTACTGGCATGGATTGATGTTTTTTATGCTAATTCCAGTGCTGGCAACAGAGTAAACCAATCATGGGTAAATCCATCACAATCTTTGAATTCAAGGTCATATGCACAAAATCTTCTTACCATGTCTTCTAAGGTTTGGATCATCCTTTCAGCTAGACCATCAGTTTGTGGGTGGTAGGCTGTAAAGAAAGACAGCTTAGTGCCAAATAGTTGGTGAAGATTTGTCCATAGTGCTGAAGTGAATTTGGGATCCCTATCACTGATGATATCTGTAAATATCCCAGTCCATGACACTACTCTATTCCATATCAGAAGAGCTGTATCCATGGCTGTATCATCCTTGTGACACGGTAAAAAGATTGGAGTTTTACTGAATATGCCCACAATTACTAGGCAAGCATTATAACTTCTGTCACCTCCTGGTGGTAGCTCAGTTACCCAATCCATATGGACAATTTCACAAGGTCTGCCTGGTTCTTAGGTTTTTATCATATTTACAAGTCTCTTGCCAGTGGATTTATTTGCTTTTTAACATCTGTCACAGGTTTTGCAATACTCTGCAACATCTTTCTTCCACATTGGCCACCATATACAGGTCTTTACTTTCTCTTTTGTTCTGTCTTCAGACAAATGTCCTGAAAAGGGGCTATCATGGCATTCTTTCAGTACAAGATTGATTAATGACCTGTCTACAACTGTCATGACACATGTGTGCTTGGTTCTGTGGTAAAGTATACCATACAGTAGGTGAAATCTTCCTTTATCATAAGATTTTTTCCATACTTCATCCAAGGAATGTATTAGAGAGCTGTCTTTACAGTCTTTGTTGAGTAATTGGCATAAGATGCTACAATTCTTATCTTGAGTGTAACTATCTCTGACTTCTTCAAAGAAGGTGGTGTTCAAGTCTGTAACACTTATTCCTTCTATTGCAATTTGTGGGGAAGCTTCTTCTGGAACATAAGCAGGATTATCAATATTATTTGGTAATGGCCATCTTCTAAGTCCATCTGCATTCTTATGAATATTCCCATCCTTATGAACAATAGTGATATTGCCTCTGTATTCCTGTATGGCTATTTGCCATCTGAGCATATGTCTGTTGGGTGTTTTATGTTTAAAAGTGATTTTACAGCTGTACAATCTTTTATCACCTCAAAAACACATCCCTTTAAGAAGTAGTTCAATTTCTCCAAGGCCCAGACAAGGCATAGACATTCCATTTGACCCGCCCCATATCTTGCTTCCATTGGTTTGATTTGCCTGGATATGAAATATATGGGTCCTTCTACAGGTTTAGCATTTATGATCTGAGCTTAGTGAAGTGCAGCACCCAGTCCATCCCCTGATGCATCAATATAAAATTTGAAAGGAAATTTAAAGTCTAGCATCATTAAGAGTGGAGCAGGGGTCAAGGCTTCTCTTAGAGACTCAAAAGCTTTGTCTCTGTCAACAGTCATTTCAAATACTGTGTCTTTGTCACACAATTTATAAAGTGGTCTTGCTATGGGTGCAAAATCTTTAATGTGTTGCCTGTAATATCCTGCAAAACCTAAGAATGACTGAATCTCATTTTTGTTCTGAGGTATGGGTTTTAGAAATACTGCTGCAACTTTGTTTTTGTCAATCCCAAGGGACAAACCAGATACAACATGTCCTAGTGCTTTAAGTTCTTTAAATCCAAAATGACACTTCTTCAAAGAGATTTTCATGTTTACTGATTGAATTTTTGTCAAAACTTTGGACAGTCTATACATGTGCTCTTCCCAAGTCTTGGAAGAGACAATAATGTCATCAATGTAAATTATTAACCATCCTTCTGAAAGCTCTTCAGGGAAGATTTCATTCATCATGCTTTGGAAGTGTGAAGGTGCATTCTTGATTCCAAAAGGCATCTTCAAATATTCATAAACTTCACAATGAACAATGATTCTCAAATATTTCCTTGCTCTTGGTGTCACTACATTATGATGAAATCCTTTAAGGGCATCCATAGTGGTTATATATACTTCTTGAGATATCTGAGTGAGGGCAATTTGGATTTTTTGGTATTGGGTATCTGTCTGGAACAGTGTAAGTTTTCTGAGCTCTAAAGTCCCCAACCATTCTGGATTTTCCATTATGCCACACCACCCTGACTGGTGTAGTTATTTCTACTTCTTCATTGTGGCCTACTTTTCTTATTACACCAAGGTCCAGAAGTTGTTTGATATGAATTTCTACAGCTTCTCTTGATTTTTGACTTGCTGGATATGCAGGTCTTCTTAAGAGTGGTGGATAAGGTCTCTCAATGTTAAGAATGATGTCAACTTCATGACCAGTAATTGCTCCTAGAGGTTCTTTCTCTGAAGCAAATGCTCCTCTGTGGTCATACAAAAGGGGATAAAGTTCATTTTCTTGTTTATCAGTCAGATGAAGGCTTATTTCAGCCTCATTTAACTGTTCAGACTCCAATTTCTCTAGCTCTAAGTTGACTGGTGATACTTTGTTTACTTTAATTTGTCTTTTAAATGGTAAAAAGGCAAATTTTTGGCGCTTATTGTCTCCAATAGTAAAGTATCTGTATTTGTTGTCATGCAAATCTATCCCATACATGATTAAATATTCATTTCCCAATATAAAATGGGTACTAGAGCAACTTTCCATAACAACAAATTCAACTGTGATTCTTAAATTCCCATTTATGTGTGGGAATATGACATTGGTCTCAAAAATTCCTAATGCTTTCATTGGATTACTTGCACTCTTGAGTTTTATACCATCAATTGGTAACAATTGGTCTTCAAAATTTGGTACACAAGTCTTAAGAAAAATATTTTCCAACACAAGAGCAGAAGGCTCCTGGGTCAAGCAAACATTGGGTGGGCTTGTTGTCAATCACCATTTCTATTATACAGGAGTTACCAGCTGTATAACCTTTCCCTCTGTTTGGTTTGGATTTCATGAGTTGTGCATCCTGAACTTTTGAGAAATCAAGTTGACCATTGCTCAATTGTGGCAAGTGGAAATAAGATTCAATGATGTCAAAAGTGGCATTGATATTTTCTATATCTTTTGAAGATTTAGAAAATATGGATGACTTATCATCTGAATTGTCTTCAGTTATGTCATCTTTTTCAACATCAGGCTCCTTTTCAATATCAATTTCATTGATTTTCCCCTTGTTTGGACATGTAATGGCTGAATGGGTGGTTATTTGGCAAGTATGGCACTTTCTGACTGTATCTGCAGATTTATACTTAATATTATTAGAATTCTCTTTGGGGTTTTTGCCCACAGAATCTTTCCAAGGTGTATTATACCTTGTTTTGAGATTCACCCTACTAGAACCAACTTTGGTTCTGGTGGTTACTTCTTCCAATATATTGACAATATCCTCTGCTGAAGATTGTTCAGTAGTCCTGCTTTTGACAGCATTCTCTAAGTCACCTCCGCATTGTCTCAGAATCTTTCTATGGATCATAAATTCTGACTTATCAGGATATAATGCTGTTAATCTCTCTTTTTATTGGAAAAACAATGGTAAAGCTTTGTCTTTGTCAGCATTAAATTTGGCAGATTCAAGGCTTTTTCAACTTTAAATCGCAAAGAATTATTTACCCATTTGTTAATGATTTGGGTTTTCCACCTAGTCCAACTCTGGTGTCCATGTGCTTGTCTTAACTTGTTATACCAGCTGTGAGCTGATCTGGTAAACAAGGTGTTAAATCTTGCTGTTACCAATCTGTCTGGTAATTCAAAATCTTCTTCAATCATGTCAATTCCTCTGATGAATTCCATATGGTCATATTCTCCTTCACCACCGAAATGAGGCCATTCTTTAAGGTTTGGTACTTCTTTCAAAAGTGCTTGGCCCATTGATGGTGCCAAGTTATGAAAAGAAGTGGATAATTCATTTTTTAACTGTGAATTATCAGGATCCAATACTTGTGGATTTGGAATCCTTGTGCCCTCATTTTGATTCAGAGGTGTAGAAATTCTTGGTAAAGTGTTCAGTATTTGTTCAATATCATTCATTTTAATGTTGCTACACCTTTGGGAACTTCTGTACTCATGTTGGAAGGCTTGTATTAAATTTATTACTTCAATTTTATACATGTCTTCTTTATGTGTCAGCTCTTGCCATAGTTCTGATTGTCTTGTATTATCTGTGGTAACTTGATTCAATTGCATTGTTAATTTTATTACTTCTTCTTGTGAAGCATCAAAACACTTTTTCAAGGCGATTGTATATGTTTTTACTTCAGTAAATGAATTTGAAATGTCTTCTAGGACTTTCTTGTTATCTGTTTTCATAATATTTATGGAATGTTTCATTCTTGTTTCAATTATATCATCAATATTGAATTTAGAATATTTGTCTGTTAATTCTTTAATAATAGTGGACTGTTCATTTATCTTATTGCCAAAAGAACTATCATTATTGGAAGTTTTAATTGTTCTTAAAACCTTTTCAAAACACATAAGTGTTTCATTAATATGGCACAGAATTAAGTTGTTTGTTTTAATGTTGTTACAAATGGTTTCATTTTTATCAGAAAGATGTTTTTTCACGTAATTTATAGCTTCATACAGCGCTGGGATGGAATCAAATATGTCAGAGATCATTTCTGGAATTTTAATCTGGCTTCCTCCTTCCTCTGTAGTTCTATCATGGTTCTGGCCATCTGAAATACATTTTCCATGGCATCCTGCTTAATCTTTGTAATCTTGTATCCTTGGCTGTAAGGTTTTGGGGCTGGTGCCTTCCCTTTTCCCTTGTTTGGAGCTTGTGGCTGCTTTTTCACGTTGGAATTCCTGCTGATGGCCACTGGGGCTGTTTTTGGCACTTGCTTGGGTGGTGGAGGGTTGTTTTTCTTCTCCATCAATGGATGCCATCCATTGAGCAATTTGAAAGTATTGGGATGGCCCAGGAATTTTCTCACAGTCAGGTAAGAGTTCATGCAGTTTTTCCACAGATCTGCAAGGATCTGGTACTCCTTGTACTGCAGGGCATTGTTGTATGCTTTTTGGCTGGCTTTGTATATGTCCACTGAGGCTGCTTGTGGCAATGTCAGCTCTTTGTGAAGGTAAGATGGTATTATCAGCATCAGAATGACCTATTTTAGTTGTTTGGAAGTCATCAACTGACCCTTTTCCTTCTGTACCTGGTTGGGTTCTGCCATAATTATGTCTATTACCTTTCTGGGAGCTGCTTGAGGGGTTATAGCTGGCTCCTTATCTATTTAGGCATATTTTATGATTAAAAAGGCTTCAAATAGTTTTTTTAGGTCAAAAAACCTACTATTGGCTAAATTCTTAGCTTTTTGAAAGGTATTACTTATATCTAAGTTAATCATTTCAGAGGATATTGGTTCAGGTTGGTTATTTTGAGTCACAATAACAGTACTATTGTAGTCTGAATTAACAGTACTGACAGGGATAATGCTGGTGAATGTTGAGACTGTTTCAATGTTTTCTTGTCTTACCATGATTTCAGACACTAAAATTAATGAAAAAGCCAATTAATTAAGTAAAAAAAGGTTATTTCAAAAAAGAAATAAAAATATAAGGCTCACTTATAATGTGAAAAAAAAAATATTCTTGATGTATTTTTTGGATTATAAGTATTTTTATTGGTTTTTAAGCTTTCTCAATGTAAGAAAAAGGTTAAAAAAGAGTAAAAAAATATGGCACAGGTAAAATATGACGGCTGGGCCCCCAATGTAAGGTGTGGATATGAAACTTTGATTAAAAATCAAGTACTTTTCCTGTCCTCAAAATTTGTATAAGGTAAAAATCAAATAAAAATAGTAAGAGATATTATTTTTAAAAGTAAACACACTAATTTTATTTTTTATAGCTCAATTAGTATAAAACAATACAAATTTATCCAAAAATACTCTACAAGATATATTTAAGGCTACAAAAGAAATTTCTTCAAGAGAAATTTCAATTGGAATTAATTGAGCAAAGAACTGCAAGCAATTATTTAAAGAACAAAGTCTTTAGAAATAATATTAAAGATAAAACACACCCAAAAGTGACCAGAGTGAATTTTGAAACAAAGTGACAAAGCTTACAGTGATGAAAGATGCTTTAATTCACTGTTGGGGTGGTTCAGGGGTAAAAATGATTATAAGAGTTACAAACAATGATTAGAATGACTTTTGGACGTGGTTAAGAGGTTTAGAATTATTTAAGAAAGGTGTTTTGAATCTTTTATTGATTGGCTTAATAGTGTTTAAACTAATTATAAAAGGAAAAGATTCTAAAATCAAGAGAAAAGTCGGGCAAAGAGGAAATTGTTTTATATCCATCAATTTTCTTACTCCAAATGTAAAATTTACTCTTGTCAGTCGTGAAGAACAGTCTGACAAGACAAAAGCCAATTATGGCATCATTGAACCCTGGTTTAGACCAAAAAAGGGCTGGCTTAAGCCATTTTTAGCCATTTTAGACCCTTAAATCAGCCATTCCTATAGCAATACCTGGTCTAGAGCCTTCAAAACACGTCAGAATGTGTGTAAGAGGCGAAGAAACCAGCTAAAACTGCTTTTACTAAGATTGTTTTAACTTAAGGGTAGTTTTACCCTCTTGGCAGCAGTTAAAACCACCCTGGTTGGTATCAAAACCTTATCATTAATTGAGTCACAGACCCTGTGACTCAATTCCAGGCCAAAAGTAATGAAACTTCCCATTCATTTTGACATCCCACGCCAGTCAGCAAGGATTTTGGGGGTCTGGCTTTCCCTTAGAGCTAAAGTTCCTTTTCCCCCCCAATTTTAATCTTTCCAATTTTTTTCTTCCCTTAATTCCTCATCATGTATTATACTTGTAATTTACATATGTAATTCAATTGAATTGTACATTCCAATACAGTAATAGTTGATACCTAATATGTAAATCAAAGTTCAGTTATGTAATACGCATGCACATTTTGACATTTCAATTGAATTCAATTGAAAATACTTCAATTCCTCATAACTTTTAAACTAAACACAACACCTCAATTTTAACACAAAAATTGATGGTTAACACCACATGTGATGTGAATCAAATTCAAGTTTTGAGGACTTTCAACTTTTGTATTGAAAATAGTAAAAACTTAATTTAAGCTTATTTAGAGTTGAGTTACAAAAATTTCACTCAAAGGTGACCCCACCTAATTTTTTGTGAGGAATCAAATGGTGAGATAATTTTTATATGTTTATATATTGGATAAAAGGTTATAATTCATTTTGTATGACTTTTTACCAAAAAATATTTTAATTTGACAATTTTTATTAAAAATTGATTTTTACTTAATTTTTACAAGTAAAAATATAATTTCATAATTTTAAATTGTATTGTAATTATATTTTTAAATTATAATTAAATTTTAATTTTAAATATAAATTTGTATTTATATTTCAATTTTTATTTTTATAATATAAATAAATTGATTTTATTTATATTTGTATCTTAATTTATCTTTTGTGGTCTTTTGGGTATATGAAAATACCTCTGAGGCGCAAAAAAAAAGTGATTCCTGCTCAAAGTTGTTGCTGAGCATAAACCTTAATTCTCACCTCTGATCTGAAATACAGAGTAAGACGCTTAATCCCATAAAGTTTGTATTCAAAATGAAGCTCTAAGTCAGGGCTATCCAATGGTACCAGCCAATCTGAGCGAGAACTAGTATTACTGAAGTTATGGCCAAATGCAGGCCAAATAAGGGTGAAAAAACATTCACCTCTCATCTAACTTCTACAGTTTTAGTGTGAGATACCTAAGGTGTGGTCCTTTTTGAAAAAGCAAAATCAGGGATATCTGATGGTCTCATTTTTTTCCTATATCTCAACTAGAAGAAAAGCTTTAGCGCAAACAAGCCCAATACAGCTTTTTGCCTAAACCACGCATCTGTACAAAAATCTTGTACATGGAATAACGTTGCCATATTTAATGATATCCATATCAAATGAGGTACCATTGTGTAGAGAAACTACAGGGCTGCAGACTGAATCAATCTTCAGGTTAATATCTCAACAAATGACAAAGTTATGGCTGTTTTAAGGTCACAATCCCACAGTTCGGCCAATACAGCCTTACCATGGGATAATATCCCATAACCATGATTATGAGGTGTCAAACTGACAAAGAAGGTTGTTTTAACTTCAATAACTCATACTTCATTTGATACTGGGGTCTCATACAGGTTCTGTACAGCATTCTACACGTCATACACATCAGAATCAAGCTGTGTGGTCCCCAGATGAAAGCTTTCACCCTGTATTGGTGAAAACTGCCCAGATGGCGTTTCAAAACCACATCTCAGCCCAATACAGGCTACAAAGGTCTTTTTTAAAGCACAAGCTTGTCTTAGAGAGTGACAAATCTTCACTTCCTCTCCACAGAAAGGTCTATCAGCCTTTCCACCCCATTTCAGGATAGAAGGGGGCATTTTCACAGCCAGAAAAGGTTTTCTCATCCTGCTCTTGAATTCCTACACAGTAAAACTGTCAAAAACAGTTATACTCTTGGAAAACCATCAGGTATACTTTGAATTTAATTATTGTAATCCAACAGGTAAAGCTTCACCAGGGCTTTCAACAGCACTCACCACCACTATTCCACAATAGTAATGTGAGCCTTAGAGGTATTCTTCTATACCCAAAAGACCACAAACAATAAAATAAAACATCAATTTAAATGAAAGAAATTCATTTATATTATAAAAGTAAAAATTAAAATATAATTACAAATTTATATATAAAAAGGAAAATTTAATTATAATTTAAGAATAAAAATACATTAAATTTTGTAACTTTGAAAATACATTTGTACTTGGAAAAATTAAGTAAAAATTAAATTTTAACAAAAATTACAAAAATTAAAATATTTTCTGACAAAGTTGAATAAAAATTACTATAACTTATTATCCAACAAATAAACATACAGAAATTATTTTACCATTGGATTCCTCATAAAAAATAATGTGGGGTCACCTCTGTGTGAAAATTCTGTATCTCAAGTGTAAATAAGCTTAAATTAAGTTTTTAGTATTTTCTGTACAAAAGTTGAAAATCCTCAAAACCAAAATTTAATTCACATCACATGTGGTGTTAACCAACAATTTCTGCGTTAAAATTGAGGTGTTGTGTATAGTTTGGAAGTTATGAGGAATTGAAGTATTTTCAATTGAATTGTCAAAATGTGAGCGTGTATTACATTAGTGAACTTTGATTTACATATGAGGTGTCAATTATTACAGTAGTGTACTGTAAAACTCAGTTGAATTACATATGTAAACTGTAAGAATAATACTGATGAGGAATTAGAGGAAAAAATAAATTGGAAAGATTACATTTGGGGGGGAGGAACTCTAGCTCTAAGGGGGAGCCAGACCCCCAAATTCCTTGCTGACAGGTGTGGGATGTCAAAATACATGCAAAGGTTCATCATGTTTGGCCTGGAATTGAGTCACAGAGTTTGTGACTCAATTGATGATGAGGTTTTGATACCAACCAGGGTAGTTTTAACTGTTTCCAAAAGGGTAAAACTACCCTTAAGATAAAACAATCTTAGTAAAAACAGTTTGAACTTGTTTCTACCTCTCTTACACTCATTCTGACGTGCTTTGAAGTATCTGGGCCAGAAATTACTTTTGTAATGGCTAATTTAACAGTCTAAAATGGGTAAAACCACCCCTTTTTTGGTCTAAACCAGGGTTCAACAATGCCATAATTGGCTTTTCTGTTGTCAGAGTGTTTTCCACGACTGTTTTTACTAATATTGTTTTATCTTAAGCGTAGTTTTACCCTCTTTGCAACAGTTAAAACTGCTCTGGTTGGTATCAAAACCTCATCATCAATGGAGTCACAGACCCTATGACTCAATTCCAGGCCAACAGTGATGAACATTTGCATGGATTTTGACATCCCATGCCTTTCAACAAGGATTTTGGTGGTTGGCCTTCCCCTTAGAGCTAGATTTCCTTGCCCCCCCAAATGTAATATTTCCAATTTATTTTTGCCTTTAATTCCTCATCATGTATTATACTTATAATTTACATATGTAATTCAATTGAGTTTTACAGTACACTACTGTAATAATTGACACCTCATATGTAAATCAAAGCTCACTTATGTAATACAGGTGCACATTTTAACAATTCCATTGGATTCAATTGAAAATACTTTAATTCCTCATAGCTTCTAAACTATACACAATAACACAATTTTAACACAAAAATTGATTATTAACACTATATGTGATGTGAATTAAGTTAAGGTTTTGAGGATTTCCAACTTCTATACAGAAAATACACAAAAACTTAATTCAAACTTATTTAGAGTTGAGTTACGGAAATTTCACTCAGTGATGACCCCACCTAATTTTTTAGAAGGAATCCAATGGTGAAATAAATTTTATAAATTTATTTGTTGGATAAAAAGTTATGATAAATTTTATTTAAACTTTTTCCAAAATTATTTCATTTTTGGTAATTTTGTTGAAAATTCATTTTTACTTAATTTTTTCAAGTAAAAATGTGTTTTTACAATTTTGAAATTTTAATGTATTTTTATTTTTAAGTTATAATTGAATTTTTGATTTTGTATATAAATTCATATTTATATTTTAATTTTCATTTTAATAATATAAATAAATTTATTTCATTTATGTTTGTATATTAATGTTTTGTTTGTGGTCTTTTGGGTATATGAAAATACCTCTAAGGCTCACAATTGGCCTGGGCGCATAAAGATTGAATATGGTCAAAAGGCCATTTCCCGCCATGAGGGTTCAAATGGCATAAAAATTAGAATATAGCCAAATTGGCCATATATTGGTGGAGGCTTCAATTTCCAGAAAAACAAAATGAGAGGGGTCGTTTGCAGGGCTGTGAGACCTGTGAAGAAGCTTAATGTACACATTAAAAAGGTAAGTCCACTTTTCATATGAGCTAAACAAGCCTAAAGAAAAATTCAGCAACAAGCTGCATCAAGGAGGACTAATTGGTGCCATGTCAGTTGGTACTTAAATTGGCAAACTCAGGCAAATGAGCACCTATATAAATAGAAAAAATGCTTTTAATAACTCCAATAATTGTATGCGCAGTAAATGTGAATTCAGTGTTCTAATAGCAAAGAATTCCTTAAGGGGCCTAAGCTCAGTACTTTTTATATGCCAACAATGTACCAAAAGTCCATCCCTGAGCATTACAATGCAGAAATTTGTATTCATTAATGCATTGTTGTTGGTTAATCCTGAAGCAGGGGCCTGTTGGATTAAAAGCAATGAAAACCCCTTTTTTAGTGTTTTTTCTTTGCATTTCAGCATGTTTCATTGCCCAATATGCTTCAATTACCATTTGAGCACTTAAATTTAACCTTTAATTGCTTATTTTGACATATGAACTTAAATGTATTGCACAGTGTACTGTACAGCTGTACCAATTATACACATTGATATGGAAAGCTTATGTATTGTAACACAAAAGCTGCATGAAAATGGGCTATTATTAAATTAAAAAGCTCTAATGAACTCATAAATAAGGTCCTTCCAAATTGGTTACACATTGAACTTAGAATATTCAAGAAAGATTGTATGGTATGGTAGCATACTCTACAGCTCTCCTGAGTTAGAGATTAGGAATACTCAAAATACCTGTACAAGAGGCTGGCTGTTTTTTATACTTCCTACAGCTGCACTGAGCAAACTGTAGGTGTACCTTACCAATTTAATTATATTGTACATGACAAGCAAGTATTTTTTAGGCTGATGTAATGTCATGTAATGGTAATTAAGATTTTCTGAGAAATGATAATTTTTGACATGTAGAGGCTTTCTTTTGGCAACAAGGCATTTTCAAAAATCATGTGAATTGTACAGGCTTGGGAATTGGAATTTCAAAGAAACAAAATGTGGTGGGAGGCTATATTATAGCTAGCTAAGTTTCATAATATGAGTTTATCCTCACAAATATTTTCCAGGTCATCTTTAATTGAACCAAATTCAAATTTTTTTCAATCAACAAGCATAAAACTCCACTTTTTTCTGAGCCCTTCTATCCAACTATGGTATGATAGAAATTGCTCATAGCCAGGTCAAACCTTCAAGCGCTTACACACCCTTTGCTTGACTGACATCCATACTTGATTATGAATTTCATAATTAAAATTCTCCCACTTGTGAAACAAGCCACCTGAGGCAAGTGGTTTGCACATCTTATCTAGGCTGTCTGGCCTGTGACCAATGTTCCAACTCCCACTGATCTTGCTCCTTTGTGAAATGACAAAGAGGCCAAGCAGTCCACCCACCTTCCCATGCACAAGAATAGAGGCCCAATAGGGAGCTCAGTAAAGATTAATTTTTTGCTCCTGATGATGAGCCAATCCCAAAAAGAAAAATGGACACCACCACCCCTTTCTAGTGGTTGAAAAAAGTTCCCTAGAGCCCCAAAAGTTCCACCTCCTGGTTGGGCTACGTACAACCCTAACTCTTGCCCTATGACACTGAGGCCATTAAGATCCAGCTATAATCATGCAGAAGCATACAAAAAAGATATCAGGACATGGGCTGTCAAAAATGAAGTATATACTCCTTTAAGATTGGGAGGTATGTAAAATATCTGGTGGTTTTGTCATTCTGGTCTTTCCAAATCCAAATTGACACATTTTCTTCTAGGTTTCAATCCCTCCACAAAGTCACATAGTCTCCGAACCTTTTTTACTCAAAAAGATAAAAAACTACCAAAGTGTTGTCTGTCAATTCCTCAACACCTCTTTCAAAAAACCCAAGGACTACCTAATCAGTAAAATGTTAGCCAGTTCTGGGGCCAAGCAAAACACAAAAGACACCACCACCTGCTTATGGACCAAGTGTGAGTCTTGAAGCAAATACAATGGATACTAAATCATCAAATAATGAATATAATAATTCTACAAATGACTCCAATGACCAAAATCCCAAGCTTTCTCACAATGCTGCCCCCAAATTCAATTTCATCTTCCATGCCAACTCCTATCAAGTAATCTCAGAATCCTATTCCAAAACTATCAACATTAAAAGAAGAACCTTGTGGAGCTTTCCCACAACAACAGGATCCCATTTTTAATCAGGATCAAAAAGAGAATCTCTCAGCTCAAAAGGGATCTCAAAAGAGGAAAAAAAACAGAAAATTTTCAAAATCACCCAGATTCCGACCCCAAAGATAATTAAGGCAACAGATGAAAATGTAATTACACCTTCTCATGAATATGAAACAGGCGCATCTTCAAGTCAGTCAATTGATTCATGTCCTGAACTCCAAATTCCTGAGTTCCAAACCATTTTACCACAACAAGCTATTCCAAAATTCTCAGAAGCTTCATCCAAAAAGGAAAGGCTTAAATTTCTGAAGGGTCAGATTCCAGAAAATGTTCACCATATGAGATGAGAAGTTCATCAGAATTGCTGGTTTATCCTCAGTTTTCTCAACAAATATTTGACAAAGCTTCCAGCACCACTAACCACTGAAGATATAAAAGTAGAAGTTGAGTTTGCTGTTCATTTGGGCTACATGACAGCAGAGACCTTTAATGACCCATCCAAAGAAATTCAATCAAAAGCTTTGCATAATTATTGTCAAAATGATATTCAAAAGCTTGGTCTTCAAAGATTCACATGGTATTGCAAAAGCTCATGGCAAAACCTATCCGATGAGCTCATTACCATTATCTTTTATTTTACCTTCCACCTCGCACTGGTAATGTGAGCCTTAGAGGTAATTTCATATACCCAAAAGACCATAAATACAAAATTAACATATAAATATAAATAAAATAGATTTATTTATATTATGAAAATTAAAATCAAAATATAAAATTATATTCACAATTGAAAATTTAATTACAATTTAAAAATAAAATTACTTTAAATTTTGAAATTGTAAAATTATATTTATACTTGAAAAAATTAAGTAAAAAATGAATTTTTAACAAAATTGTAAAAAAATAAATAAATTTGGAAAAAAGTTGAATAAAATTATTATAACTTTCTAGCCAATAATTAAACGTATAAAAATTATTTCACCATTGTATTCCTCATAAAAAATCAGGTGGGGTCACCTCTGACTGAAAATTTTGTAGCTCAACTCTAAATAAGCTTAAATTAAGTTTTTAGTATTTTCTGTATGAAAATTGAAAATCCTCAAAACTTTAATTTAATTCACATCACATGTAGTTTTAATCACCAGAATTTTGTGTTAAAATTGAGGTGTTGTGTATATTTTAGGAGTTATGAGGAATTAAAGTATTTTCAATTGAATTCAATTGAAATGTCAAAATGTGCACGTGTATTACATAAGTGAGCTTTGATTTACATATGAAGTATCAATTATTACTTTATTGAACTGTACAACTAAATTGAATTACATATTTAAATTATAAGTACAATACATGATGAGGAATAAAAGGAAAAATAAATTGGAAAGATTAAATTTGGGGGGGAAAAGGAACTCCAGCTCTAAGGAGGAGCTAGACCCCAAAAATTGTTGCTGACAGCCGTGTGGTGTCAACATTCACGCAAAAGCTCATCACTTTTGGCCTGGAATTGAGTTACAGGGTCTGTGGACCCAATTGTTGATGAGGTTTTGATACCAACTGGGGTAGTTTTAGCTGTTGCCAAGAGGGTAAAACTACCCTTAAGATAAAACAATCATAGTAAAAACAGTTTTGACTGGTTTCCACGTCTCTTAAGCACATTCCGACGTGTTTTTAAGGCTCTAGACCAGGTATTGCTATAGTAATGGCTGATTTAAGGGTCTAAAATGGCTAAAAATTGGCTTAAACCAGCCCTTTTTTGGTCTAAACCAGGGTTCTATGATGCCATAATTGGCTTTTCTCTCGTCAGAATGTTTTTGGGGACTGACAAGAGTAAATATTACTTTTGGAGTAAGAAAATTGATGCCTATAAAAGAATGTCTTCTTTGCCCCACTTTTCTCTTCCTGTTAGAATCTTTTCCTTTTATAATTAGTTTAAACATTGTTAAACCAATCAATAAGAGATTCCAACAACCTTTCTTAAATCATTTTAAACCTTTTAGCCATGTGAAAAAATCATTATAATGATTGTGTGTAACTCTTATAATCATTTTTACCCCCGAACCAGCCCAAAAGTGAATTAAAGTATCTTTCATCACCGTTAACTTTGTCACTTTGTTTCCAAATTCACTCTGATCACTTTCGGGCATGTTTTCTCTTTGATATTCTTTTCAAAGACTCATTTCTTTAATTAATTGCTTGCAGTTCATTTCTCAATTAATTCCAATTGAAATTGCTCTTGAAGAAATTTCTTTTGTAGCCTTAAAATATCTCTTGTAGAGTATTTTTTGGATAAATGTTTATTGTTGGTAAAACAAAAAATCTTTATAATATTATTTTTTTATACTAATAACGTTATAAACAATAAAATTGTCGTGTTTTCTCTTAAAAATAATATTTCTTACTATTTTTAATAGATTTTTACCTTATACAAATTTTGAGGACAGGAAAAGTACTTGATTTTTAATCAACGTTTCATATCCACACCTTACAGGTAATGACAGGATACCATTATTATTTCTGGGATATAAATCACAGCACGCATGGAGTAGCTTCAAGCTTAATGGAACAATATGTTTCATATTTGAAAAAGTAATGGAACAAAATTTAACAAAATCCAGAACATGTGACCAAAAAAGTGAGAAGCAAAGGATATGAAATATTTGGGAAAAGGTGTGTATCTTTTTTATATTGGTGATTTAAAGTTTTTCTGAAGAATTAAGTCAATTATGACTTCTATGCATGCCAATTATGAGAAGAGTGTTTTGATAATTCCAAATTACCTATTCTAGCCTCACATCTTCATTACCCAAGGATTTGTTCAGATGCTGAGTAATTTGAACAGGATGGAAAAATATTTCTGTGAAAGATTGGGGTAGAATGGTGCTCAGATTTTTTCAATAAGTTGATTTATAAGCTTGATGAAGATATTTTCATGGGATTCAGCATAAAGAAAAAGAATAAGCCCCAATTTCTAAGCTGACTTCCCGCAATCAGAAGCATTGATGAAAGTGATATTCCAAAACAGCTTTCCAAAAAAGTCTTTGACCCTGAACAGCTACATGTTTTAACCAAACCAAATATAGAGGCCCTCGAAATTTTAGACATTCCAATTTTCAGCTCAAATGGGGATGCATTGCAGCAATTTCTTATTATATAGAAACATTTTAACTGTATATACTGTTTTATCCTATAATTGTGGCAGATATTCTTTATTTGAGCAGTATAAGGGATTTTTGCAATGTATTTATTGATGGAATCATCATATTTGGATGCTTGAAATGTATTTCATTGAATGAATTGTATATACTCAATTCAATTCTTCTCATTTTAATTGGATGGCCTCAAGAGTTCATGAGATGAATAAATATTAGCAAGTTTGGGTGTCAAAAAGTATTAATTAAAGGCCCCTGCATATGAATATTTGTTTTTTAATACAAAAACCTTATTTTTAACAAAAATCAAATTTTCAGCATATGAATTCATATTTCATTTTATTATTCATTTCCTTGTTGCTAATTTTTGAAGCCCTTCATTTCCTAATTTAAAAATCTCAGCTATTTCCAAAAGGCTAATGTATCCTGTCTGGATTTGTTATATTTGAGCTACACCAGCTGGTCTATATTGAAATTTTTGGATTTTTTTCTGTTTTTTTCTTTTGAAACAGCTCTATAGCCACTTACCTACCAAGAGAAAATATTTGGGCCTAAATAGGAATTTTAGCCTTGTTCCTTATCTATACCTTTTCATTACTCAAATTTTCTCTCACACCTCATTTCCAAATCTCCAAAGTCATTTTCAATGAATGACCTTTTTTGCAAACATTTTTTTATTATTTTATTACTTCTGCTTAGTTCATTTTCTGCACAGCTACAAATTCAGTTTTTTTGTGATTGCAATATCTTCCAAGCCATTTATTTCTCAGCTGAACTATTTCACAAATTTCCTCAAAAGGTAGTCTTTCTGTCTTGATTATTTTTATGTTAGATACACAAGCTAGTCTAGCTTGAAATGTTTGTAATTTTTTGCTCTTTTTATTCTAACAGCTCTAGTGTCTTACCTAAAACGTAAAAGTGATTCCTGACTTAAAAAACAATTGTAGCTATAGTTTCAAGTTACATTTTATCATTAGTTCATCTTTCTCTCAGACCCCATTTACCTATTTCAAACAGGCTGTCAAAAAACCCACTTTTTTCAAAAATTGATCTCTTAGCATAGCTTATCACCTCTTCTTAGTTCTTTCTCTTCAAAACCCCAATTCCATTTCTTTTTGTATTTTTAAATTTCTTACAGCCCTTTCTCTTGTAGTTCAAAAAGCCCATCCTTCTCTTAAAAAGGTAGTGTATCTGTCTTGGCAGTTTTATTTTAGATACACCAGCTAATCTAGATTGAAATTTTTGGAATTTTTTACTCTTTTTATTCAAACAGATCTAGTGTCTTACCTACCATGTAAACATAATTTTTTGACTTAAAGAAAGATTGTATCCCTGGCCTCCAGATAAATTTTATTATTAATTCATCTTTATACCAAACCTCATCTTCCTATCTCAAAAAGGCCTTCAAAAACTCTACTTTTTTGCAAAAATTGACACTTTAAGAATATTATACTCTATTCTAGCTGTTAGTCCCAATCTATTCACCCACTTCTTTATATTCTGGATGGGCACATGCCTGCAAAATACTTGCTAAACCCATTTTTGGGGCTGTAAGAAATTACCCAGAACAAAAGTGAATCATTACCTCATGTTAGGAATATTAATACTAACTTGGGAATTTTTGGAAATTCTTGTCTCTTTTGTTTACACAGCTCTAGTGCCTTACTTTCCAACTAAACATAATTTAGGACTTGAATATTGATTGTAGCCCTGCTTCCTGATTTTAATTTTTAAGTAATTCAAATCACTCCAAAATTGCTCCTCCACATCTCCAAAGTAAGCTCAAAAGAAAAGATTTTTTGGAAAGTTGATACCTCAACAAACTTCCTCTCTTTTACCTTTAAGCTGTTAGTCCCATTATTTTCATAAATTTATTCATTTTTTCTGAGTGGATTCTTGCCTATGAAAGACTTTCTAAGCCCATTTTTGGGGTTTCAAGACATTACCCACAATAAAAGTCAATCATTTCCTCATTTTGGGGATCATAATACTAACTTCATAATTTTCAGAATTTTTTGTATCTTTTGTTCAAATAAATCTAGTGCCTTACCTTCCAAGTAAACCTACCTTTGAGATTAAATAGAAATTGTAGCCTTGCATCGTGGACTCACTTTTCAATTAATACACACGTCCCCAAGCTTTCTACCTCACATCTCAAAATCACTACCAAAAAACCCACTATTTTTGAAAAATTGTGCCTTCCTTGGAGCTATGGCTGGAAAGAAAAGAGCAGGTAGTAATTATGGAAAAGGAAAGAGGCATTCTCAACCTTGGAGTCAATTTCAACCTCTTAATAAGAGAAAAAACTAGGTTGTTCAAGTTCAAATCATCATTTTAGATCTTGTCAATTTTCTGTTGAAAGTTTTATCAACCCAGTTCCTTCTAATGAGCTTTAAAGAAAAGAATTGAGATGCTTTTTTAAAAGACCCTGTTTTTAGAGATTTCATTACAGACTATTATCATTTTATTGATTAAGGCCTTACCATACTGTATTCTCAATCAATATCTCCTTCCTCAGATCAAGCCTTTTCTATTATTAATATTGTTTTATTTAGAGAAATTACTGATAATGTGAAAGAAAGATTAAATTTTGTCTATCAGTTTTTGATTGAATAAATCCCTTTCTTATCAAAGCTTCAAGAATCACAAAGCAAAACTAATGGATCTATGTTTGCTATTGGCTGGTGTCCTCCAAGACTTGGTCAAGTAACCATTGGCCAGTATATCTCTTCTAACATTTCAAAAGACATCCCAATGTATGATCACTTAAGCTACAAAATTCCTGAAGTGGCCAAAATTCTCAAGAAACTTCTCCAAAACCTCTCTTCAACAATCTTCAAAAACAACACCAAAGATATGACTGAATTTTGCATTCCTGGTTTTGAAATGTTGGATTTTTGTGATTCTCAAACAGAATCCTTTTCAAATCAATTAAAATATACAATCAGTATTTTTTTTAACTTTTCACATTGTGATAAGACAGATCTTCTGAACTTTCTTATTTTCTCTCTATTCCAATCTCCAAAGAAAATGGTAGTTCAATATACAATAATTATGATTTTTTGATGGATTGGTTGTATTTCCGGACTATGAAATAAATCTCAGCTTAACAGGAAGACAACCTGGAATTGTTCAAATGGTGTGGGAATCAAAAGTTGTTTGCCATTTTACACTTTATCCAGGAGGTGGATCCTCTGGTTTCTCCACAACATTATCAATGTCATTACGAATTTCTAGAAAGACTTAAAACATCTTCAAAAAATTAGATCAGGATAAAATATCTAATTTTAGTGTAGATGATCATACCCAAATTTTAGCTATATTAGCCTCTACTTCAAAATAGGATTTCTTGTTAAAAATATATTCCTCTTCAATTACTTTTATTTTTCAAAATTGATAAAATAATTATAAATTTAATAATTGAGATTTAAATTTGAAAAGCTAATTAGACATTTCATCAACTAGTTATAAGATTAAGAAATTCACTGCATGATTAACATATCACTAATAACTCTTATAAATTGATAAATTAATTTTGCAATTTGGGAGTGAATTAGAAATTCAATAAATTAATTAGAAAGGTGATAAACTAATTATAAAATTGATAAATAAATTATAAAATTAATAAATCAATTTCAAAATCAAGGAATCAATTATGAAATTAAGAAGTTGATAAATGAATCTTGAAATGAATATATGATTTATAAACTTCACAAACTAATTATCAAATTATTGAACTAATTATAAAATTGATAAATCAATTCTAAAATTACCAAATTAATTCAAAATTATTGAATCAATTCTAAAATTAATAGAATTATTGAATCAATTTCAAAATTGATAGATCAATTATAAACCCGATATATTCATTATAAAGTTAACAAATAAATCAAATAATTAATAAATTAATGATAAAATCCAAGAATTATCTAAAAAATTCATAAATTAATTTTGAAATCAATAAATGATTTGGAAGATTAATGAGCTAATTATCAAATTAATAAATTACAAATAAAATTATTGCATTAATTATTAAATTGATAAATCGATTATAGAATCATTGAATTAATCATGAAAGTAACCAATTCATTATGAAATTGTTAAGTTAACTTTAAAATTATGGAATCAATCTATAAATTTATAAATTACTTATTTAACTAATAAATTGATTATAAAATTGATAAATAAATCATAATATTATCAAATTAATACAAAAAAATAAATTATTTTAAGATTAGTGGATGAATTATGAAGCTCATAAATTAATTATGAAAGTAATGTATTACTTATAAAATTGTGGAATTAATAATAAGATTATTAAATTAATGATATAATTAAAAAATTAATCATGAAATTGATATATTGATTATAAAACTGGTGAATTGATAACAAAATAAAGAAATTGATTATCAAACTGAAAAAATAATTAAAATATTAATAAGCTAATTATGAAATAAATGAATTAATTTAAAAATGGATAAATTAATTAAAAAAGTAATAAATCAATTCTAAAATTAAGAAATTGATTTTAAGATTAATTAACGAATTCTAAAATCAATAAATAAATTATGACATTAATCAATGAATTGTAAAATTGGCAAATTTTTTATAAAACTGATAAATGAAATACAAAATTAATAGAATAATTATGAAATGAATAAATTAATTCTAAAGTTGATAAATCAACTATATAATCAATAAATCAATTTTAAAATCTTTGAATAATTCAAACAATTAATAAGTTAATTAAAACATAAATTAATTATTCTGAAATTATTACATGAATTTTAGAATAATTCAATTGATTATCAAATTAATAAGTTGATTAAAAAATTGACAAATTAATCATACAATGAATAAATTAATCATGTAATTCATAAATTAATCATACAATAAATAAAAGAGTTACAAAATTAATAAATTGATTTTTGAGCTAATAAGTTGATTTTAAAATTGATAAATTAATAAATTAACTATCAAATCAATGAATCAATTTGAAAATTATTTTTTTAGTCAAAAAATTCTTGAACTAATTATTTAAAATGATTTTATTCATTATTAAATAGAAATAATAATTATAAAATGAATAAATTGAGTCTAAAATTAGTAAATTAATTATAAAATGTAAAAATCAATTTTAAAATTAATAGCTCAATTATAAAATTGATAAATTAATTATAAAGCTGAAAGGTTAATTATTAAATTAGTAAATTAATTACAAAATTTATAAATCAATCATTAAAACAATAAATTAATTGTAAAATTGGTAAATTGCTTTTACAATTATAAAGTTAATTATTAATTCTAAGATTATTTATAAAATCAATACGTTGACTGTAAAGTTAATGAACTAATTATAAAATTTGGAAATTATTTATGAAATCTTTACATTAATTAGACAATTCATAAATCAATTTTAAAATTAATAATTTAATTATCAAACTTATATATTAATTACAAAATTCTCAAATTGATTATGAAATAAATGAATTACTTTGAATATTGATAAAAAGATTCATAAACTAATTAAAAATTGAATGAATTATTTTCAAAATTCATAAACTAAGTAGAATATAAGAAAATTAATCATCAAATTAATAAGTTAACTACAAGGGTCATAAATAAATTATCAAATGATTAAGTGATTATTCAATGAATTATAAAATGATCAAATTAATTTTAAATTAATAATTTAATTATAGAATTGATAAATGCATTATAATATTAAGTAATTAATTAAACAATTATTTAAATGAAGTATAAAATTGATAAATGTAGTTTTAAGTTCAGAAATCAATTGTAAAATTGATAGATTAATTATGAATTTAAGGAATTAATCATAAAATTGATAAACCAGTTATAAGCTTAATAAATTAGTGATGAAATGAATAGATTAATTGATATATTAATAGATTAATAGATTGGTTATAAAATTGATAAATAAATGGAAAATCAAGAAATTAATCATAAAACTAATAAATCAACTATAAAATCAATGAATTAATTCAAAAATTATGGAATGAATCATATGTTTCAGAAGTCAATTAAAAAATTAATAAATCAATTGGGAAATAAATAAATTAATTATAAAGTGAATAAATCAATTTTATAACTTTTGAATTTCTTATAAAATCAATACAATAATTGTAAAATTAATGAATTTATTCTAAAATTAACAAATTGATTAAAACATTAAAAAGTTAATCATAAAATCAATAAATTAATCACTTAATTAATAAGTTAATTAAAAATCAATAAATTAGTTTTCCAACCACTAAATTGATTGAAAATTATTTATTTGTTCATAAAATTAATAAATTAATCACAAAATATATAAACTAATTATAAAATTTCTAAATTAATTTTAGCATTATAAAATTAAAAAATTATTCATAAAAGTAATAAGCTGACTATAAAACTAGAAAATTTTCAAATTAATTATGAATTTAAATAATCAATAATAAAATCAATAAATCAATTATAAAATTAAGAAATCAATTTTAAAATTAAGAAATTAATTATAAGATTAATAAAATAATTCCAAAATTAATAAATTCATTGCAATTAAAGAATTAATTCCAAAATTAAGAATATAATTCTAAAGCTAATCAATGAATTACAAAATTGACAAATCAATTATAAAGTTCATAAATTAATTAGAGAGTTAGTACATTACTTTTATAATCATTGAATTAATTAAAAAATCAAAAAATTGGCTATAAAATGAATAAAATTACTCTAATATTACTGAATTCATTATAAAATTTTAAAACTGTATAATTCTTACATTCATTATAAAATTCATAAATCAATTATAAAACTAATAAATTAATTATTAAGTTAATCATAAAATTCATAAATCAACTATAAAATTAACAAATTGGCTCTAAGATTCAAAAGGTAATTATGAAATAAATATACTTTTTCAAAATTAATTAATTAATTGTAAAATTAATAAAGGGTGTTGGTAAAAACACGTAATACCTTACATTTTCTGCCAGAAATTTGTAAAAAGACGTAAGGGGTTGTTTTTAGATGAGATATAGCTATTTATGGCATTTCTGGTGACATTAATCCCATTTATGCCATTGTTTAGGCCATTAATTCCATTCACGCCATTGTTAAGGCCATTTATGGCATTAGCAATCCCATTTTTGGAACTAACAATACCATAAATGACATTCTTAAGGCCATAAATGAAATTGCTAACAGCATAAATGGCGTTAACAATCACATTGTTAATGACATAAATGGCCTTAACAATCACATTGTTAATGACATAAATGGCCTTAACAATGGCATTGTTAATGACATAAATGGCCTTAACAATGGCATTGTTAATGACATAAATGGCCTTAACAATGGCATTGTTAATGACATAAATGGCCTTAACAATGGCATTGTTAATGACATAAATGGCCTTAACAATGGCATTGTTAATGACATAAATGGCCTTAACAATGGCATTGTTAATGACATAAATGGCCTTAACAATGGCATTGTTAATGACATAAATGGCCTTAACAATGGCATTGTTAATGACATAAATGGCCTTAACAATGGCATTGTTAATGACATAAATGGCCTTAACAATGGCATTGTTAATGACATAAATGGCCTTAACAATGGAATTGTTAATGACATAAATGGCCTTAACAATGGCATTGTTAATGAAATAAATGGCCTTAGCAATGGCATTGTTAATGACATAAATGGCCTTAACAATGGCCGTATTAATGACATAAATGACCTTAACAATGGCATTATTAATGACATAAATGGCCTTAAAAATGGCATTGTTGATGCTATTTATGGCATTTTTGTAATGCCATTTATGCCAATTTTATGGCCATTTTTTGGCATCTATATGTCATTCCTGATGCCATTTATGGCACTTTTAATGCCATTCATGGCACTTTTAATGCCATTTTTGGCACTTTTAATGCCATTTTTGGCACTTTTAATGCCATTTTTGGCACTTTTAATGCCATTTATGGCACTTTTAATGCCATTTATGGCACTTTTAATGCCATTTATGGCACTTTTAATGCCATTTATGGCACTTTTAATGCCATTTATGGCACTTTTGATGCCATTTATGGCACTTTTAATGCCATTTATGGCACTTTTAATGCCATTTATGGCACTTTTAATGCCATTTATGGCACTTTTAATGCCATTTATGGCACTTTTAATGCCATTTATGGCACTTTTAATGCCATTTATGGCACTTTTAATGCCATTTATGGCACTTTTAATGCCATTTATGGCACTTTTAATGCCATTTATGGCACTTTTAATGCCATTTATGGCACTTTTAATGCCATTTATGGCACTTTTAATGCCATTTATGGCACTTTTAATGCCATTTAGGGCACTTTTAATGCCATTTAGGGCACTTTTAATGCCATTTAGGGCACTTTTAATGCCATTTAGGGCACTTTTAATGCCATTTAGGGCACTTTTAATGCCATTTAGGGCACTTTTAATGCCATTTATGGCACTTTTAATGCCATTTATGGCACTTTTAATGCCATTTATGGCACTTTTAATGCCATTTATGGCACTTTTAATGCCATTTAGGGCACTTTTAATGCCATAAATGGCACATTTGATGCCATAAATGGCACATTTGATGCCATAAATGGCACTTTTAATGCCATAAATGGCACTGCTAATGCCACAAATTTCATTCTTAACTTCCACTAATGTCATAAACTACATTGTTAATTCAATTGATGTCATAAATAGGATTTTCAGTTTACTTACAAACATGAACAAAAAACATACAAAAAGGACTTTTTGGGCCTACAGTTGTCCTGGGAAGAAAATCCCAAACTTTTGAGCTTCTGGTTTTTTAATCTCAAAGGTTTTCCCTTCATTTTAAGAAAAATTATGGAAATTCATAAGTATGAACATCTTTAATGAGTTTTTTTTTAAAAAATAGGCCATTTTGCCAAATTTCCCGAAATAGAGAATTTGGGCAAAAAAAATTGAAAACATTTGGGGACCTTCACATCCCATGTTGGAAAAAACTATAAAAATGGTCAAAGCTGAGCCTGAGGAGTTTATTTTAAAAGAATAAGTCACTTAGGTGTTTTGGCCATAAATTGGTAAAAACGCGTAAGGGCTTATGTGTGTTTACCAAGACCCTTAATATATTAATTCCAAACTTTTTGCATTGATTATGAACTCAATAAGTTAATTATAAAGTTATGAAATTAATCAAAAAATGAATATATGAATTGTAAAATTGATGAATCAATCAAAAAAAATTAAAATTAGTAAATCAATCACAATATTAAGAGATCATTTATTAAATTAGTAATCAAATTCTACAATTAATAAATCAATTAAAAAATTAATAAATCAATTATAAAATCAATGAATTTAACAAAATATTAGCAAGTTGATTATGAAATTAGTCAATCAATTTCAAAATTCATAGATCCAATACAAAATAAATCAGCTGGTTATAGCCTTAATATATTGATAATAAAGTTAATTAAATAATTCTGAACTAAGAATATCAATCATAAAATATTTAAATAAATAATCAAATTAAAATGATAAAGTAAGTATGAGATGAAGAAATTTGTTTCAAATCAATATAGTAATTATAAAATTGGTAGATTAATTAGAAAAAATGAGAAAATCATTTGTTTGAAATGGCATGGTTTTCTGAATAACAATAAGAGAATATTTTTGGCTTCATGACTGAAATAAAAATGCGGAAATTATTCAGTACCAAAGTCAATTCTTTTTTTTCTGCTTTAGGAAATTAATCTTGTCAAAATGGATATTTTTTAATTCAATTTTGGAATAATTGTGTTAAAAATAAAGGACTTTTTCAGCACCAATGTACATTATTTTTTTGCTGCATTAGGGAATTGTTTTGTTGGTTTGGAAAATAATTCTTTAAAAAATCAAGGGAAATATAATTTCTTTTTAGTGCATGTGGAAACCTCTTTTGTTAGAATGGGAATTTTTTGAAACCAACAAGGCTTTTTCTTTTCCTTCAATAGGGAAATTATCTTAATAAAAGTGTGGGATTTCTTAAGTCCTCATGTGCCTTCTTCTGCTGGATTAGGGATTCTCTTTTTTTATACAAACAAGGCTTTTTATTCTTCTCCAATAGGTCAATTATCTTGATAAAAATTTGGGACTTATTCAGTCCTCATGTTCCTCCTTCTTTCTCTGGATGAGCTATTTTCTTTTTTTAAACTGGGAATATTTTGATACAAACAAGCCTTTTTCTTTGGCTCCAATAGGAAAATTATCTTGATAAAAATGTGTGGGATTTCTTCAGTCCTCACATGCCTTCTTCTGCTGTATTAGGGATTTTCTTTTTTCAAAATGGGAATTTTTTGATACCCCTGAGGATTTTTCTTTTTGTCCAATAGGTCAATTATCTTCATAAAAATGAGGGATTTATTCAGTCCTCATGTGCCTCTTTCTTTTTCTGGATTGAAGATTTTCTTTTTTCAAATCAGGAATTTCTTGATACAAACTAGGCTTTTTCTTTTGTTCCATTAGGGAAATTATCTTGATAAAAATGCCAAATTTCTTCAGTCCTCATGCACCTCCTTTCTTTTCTGGTTTAGGGATTTTCTTTTTTCGAGCCGGGAATTTTTTGATCAAAACAAGACTTTTCCTTTTTCTCCAATAGGTAAATTATCTTTGAAAAAATGTGGAGGACTTCTTCAGTCCTAATTTGCCTTCTTCTTCAGGATTAGGTATTTTCTTTTTCCAAAATGGGAATTTTTTGATCCCAACAAGGCTTTTTCTTGTTCTCAAATAGGTCAATTATCTTGATAAAAATGTGGAACTTCTTTTGTCCTCATGTTCCTCTTTCTTTTTCTGGATGTGAGTTTTTCTTTTTTCAAACTGGAAGTCTTTTGATACAAACAAGCCTCTTTATTTTGTTCAAACAGGGAAATTGTCTTTATAAAAATGTGAATGATTTCTTCAGTCCTCATGTGCCTTCTCCTTCTGGATCAGGTATTTTATTTTTTCAAAATGGGAATTTACATATACTGTGAGCCTTAGAGGTAATTTCATATACCCAAAAGACCACAAATACAAAAATAACATATTAATATAAATAAAATAAATTTATTTATATTATTAAAATAAAAATCAAAATATAAATATAAAATTATATTAAAAATAAAAAATTAATTACAATTTAAAAAAAAAAATACATTAAATTTTGTAAGTATAAAATTACATTTATACTTGAAAAAATTAAGTAAAAATGAAATTTTAACAAAATTGTGAAAAAATAAATTACTTTGGAAAAAAGTTAAATAAAAATTATTATAACTTCTTATCCAATAAATAAACACATAAAAATTATTTCACCATTGGATTCCTCATAAAAAATCAGGTGGGGTCACCTCTGAGTAAAATTCTTGTAACTCAACTCTAAATAAGCTTAAATTAAGTTTTTAGTATTTTCAATACAAAAGTTGAAAATCCTCAAAAATTTAATTTAATTCACACCACATGTGGTGTTAACCATCAAATTTTGTGTTAAAATTGAGGTGTTGTGTTTAGTTTAGAAGTTATCAGGAATTAAAGTATTTTCAATTGAATTCAATTGAAATGTCAAAATGTGCGCGTGTATTACATAAGTGAACTTTGATTTACATATGAGGTGTCAATTATTACTGTATTGTACTGTACAATTGAATTGAATTACATATTTAAATTATAAGTATAATACATGATGAGGAATTAAAGGAAAAATAAATTGGAAAGATTAAATTTGGGGGGGAAAAGGAACTCCAGCTCTAAGGGGGAGCTAGACCCCCAAAATCCTTGCTGATAGGCGTTGGATGTCAACATTCACGCGAAATTTCACCACTTTTGGCCTGGAATTGAGTTACAGGGTCTGTGAACTCAATTGATGATGAGGCTTTGATACCAACTGGGGTAGTTTTAGCTGTTGCCAAGAGGGTAAAACTACCCTTAAGATAAAAGAATCATAGTAAAAACAGTTTTAACTGTTTTCTACGCCTCTGACACACATTCTGACGTGTTTTGAAGGCTCTATGCCTGGTATTGCTATAGTGATGGCTGATTTAAGGGTCTAAAATGGCTAAAAATGGCTAAAAATGGCCCAAACCAGCCCTTTTTGGTCTGAACCAGGGTTCAATGATGCCATAATTGGATTTTTTGTTGTCAGAATGTTTTTCACAACTGACAAGAGTAAATTTTACTTTTGGAGTAAGAGAATTGGTGGCTATAAAAGAATGTCTTCTTTGCCCCACTTTTCACTTCATGTTAGAATCTTTTCCTTTTATTAATTAGTTTAAATACTGTTTAACCAATAAATAAAAGATTCCAACCACCTTTTTTAAATCATTTTGAACCTTTTAACAACGTGAAAAAATCATTATAATCATTGTTTGTAACTCTTATAATCATTTTTACCCCTGAACCACCCCAAAAGTGAATTAAAGCATCTTTCATCACTGTTAACTTTGTCACTTTGTTTCCAAATTCACTCTGGTCACTTTTGAGCGTGTTTTCTCTTTAATATTCTTTTTAAAGAATTTTTTCTTTAATTAATTGCTTGCAGCTCTTTGCTCAATTAATTCCAATTGAAATTGCTCTTGAAGAAATTTCTTTTGTAGCCTTAAAATATCTCTTGTAGAGTATTTTTTGGACAAATTTTTATTGCTGATAAAACAATAAATTTTTATAATATTATTGTTTTATACTAATAAAGTTATAAACAATAAAATTGGCGTGTTTTCTCTTAACAATAATATTTCTTACTATTTTTAATTGATTTTTACGTTATACAAATTTTGAGGACAGGAAAAGTACTTGATTTTTAATCAAAGTTTCATATCCACACCTTACATATACCAACAATGCTTTTTATTTTTCTTCAATAGTTCAATTATCTTGATAAAAATTTGGGATTGATCTAATATCAATGTGAATTGGTTTTTCCTGGACAACAAATTTTTGGTACCAACAAGGGATTATCTTTGTCTTAATCTGAGATTTTTCTTGTTAGAAATGTGGAGTTTATTTGATACTAATAAGAAATTATTTTTTGCTTAATTAGGAGATTAATTTTCCTTAAAATTGTGGGATTTATATCTCTTATTTTGAAATGATGTTCACTTGAGTGCTTGAAATTATGCTCTTATATGATCTCCAGTAATAGCATCTAGGCCATTGTGACATATATGTTACATATATCAGATTATTTCAATTTTTTGATAGCTCCTTTATATGAGTGTGAAGTAAATGTCCATTAACCCTGAAATAGGACTTCCCAATCATTTAAATGAGAGAGAATTATGACTTACCCCTCCTATACTTGAAGTCAAGCGCCGGTTCTTGAATCCTGATTTGCCTTGGTGTCAGGTTATGGGCCCGGTGTTCAACTGAAAAAAAAAAGGTTTAAAGGTAACCTTCATTTTTTACAAGATTACTTTCTTCATCCATCAAACTGAAAATTATCTCTGCGTCAATTGAAAAGTTTAAAATATTAGAAAAATGAGCATGCTTAATCCAAATACGTAAAATAGTGAAGTGGCCAAGGTTAAAAGTACTTCTGGACAAAGTTGTCACTCAAAATCACCAGCTAATACCTATAAGATTATGAGAACAAATCTTCTTAGGGATCTAACTACCCAGATCATATCTGAAGCCCTCAAAAAAGAAGCATTTGATCCTTTAGCTTTGAAAAAGTATGCAAAATGGATGAACAAGGTAAAAATGGCTATCACCATTAAAACCTTGATCAATTTCTGAAAAACAAATGGGTAAAATCCATGCGCAAGGATTCTCCAGATGAAGAAATGGAAATTTTTCAAAATAGCTATTGCCAATTATATTTTTGGCTTGGGAATTCTCTTTACAAAGAGCATTTTGACAAATTTTTCAGCAATTATCAAGAGTAATACGGTCCATCTTCTTTATGTACCTGTATTAAAGATCACTATGATGCTTCCTCATTAGAAAAATGTGTGGGTATTGCCACCAAGCTTTTTAAAATGTGGATTGAAGAAGAAAGGATATTGAACTGCATCATTGAGATTCATAATCAATAAAAGCTAGGCAAAACCACAGGTCAGGACCTATTTGAAGAAAATACCATGACTATCATGTGTGCTTTCAATATAATTAGGAAAATTCCCTCCTATCTTTCCTTTGTCAAAAAAATTCTTCATTAAGAATTGAAGTTGTCAAAGAAGGTGCCTAAAATCAAAATTGTTCTTAGTGAGGTTAAATTGTCTGGTGTCGGGGGTCAAGAGGTACCTGTGCCTGATGTATTAGCTCTTAAAACTGGAAAATGTGTGAGGTTCAAGAATGTAAAGAATTCCTCAAATGCTTCATGCACTGCTAAGTAGTGTTTTCAGTTACATCCTCATCTTTTGAAACAATTTCAGGAGCACAAACATTTTGGGAAGCTTTTAAAAGGAAAAAAGAAGGAGGAAAACAAAAAGACAATACCTCCCATCATCCTACAGTAGATTTTATTCATGACTCTTCTTGTAAGGTCAATATCACTAGGTAATATCATTCTATTCTTGACAGAAAAGCCTCTGACTCCCTTTTCAAAAACTCAGAGAGGTTTCTCTCCTTTACTAAAACTTGTGTAGCCTTGAAACAAGCAGATGAAACTATGATATATGCCAAGGGTTTTGGAACAGAAGCCATAACTGCAGTGGATGGGAGAATTCTTCACCTGAAGAACTCTCTCATTGTTCCTTCTATCCCAAATCATTTAATATAACTTTCTCCTTTTCTGAGAAAATTATTCTCCCTTTCTGGAAAAGGAAGGAAAATTCTGCTTTGCAATGAATGTGGGCTTATGATTTTAGAAGTAAGTCTCTTCAACAAGGTTATAACTATTCCTTTGGTATCTCTTGCTTCCAATTTTGATAAAAAAAGACATCAACACTCTCACAATCCATCAATTACTGGTACATCCAAGTAATAATTATGCCTCACATCTATTTCCAGAGGTAGATTTCTCTAAAATCAAGTGTGAATCATGCATAATAGCAAAAGAACACAGATTACCCTTCAATGGTTCCTTTCCTGATGTTTTTTACCCTCTAGAGGTTCTCCACATGGACATGTTTGGATCTATCACTCCACCCTTTAAAGGGGGTATTTGTTACATTTTTCAAATACTTGATGGGTACTCACGCCATTGTTATACTGCCTCTATCTCCTCCAAATTAAAAACATTTGAGGAATTCAAGATTTTCAAACCCACAATTGAAAATCAAACTGGACTCAATGTAAGGTGTGGATATGAAACTTTGATTAAAAATCAAGTACTTTTCCTGTCCTCAAAATTTGTATAAGGTAAAATTCAATTAAAAATGATATGAAATATTATTTTTAAGAGAAAACACGCCAAATTTATTGTTTATAACTTTATTAGTATAAAACAATAATATTATAAAAATTTATTGTTTTACCAACAATAAAAATTTATCCAAAAAATACTCTACAAGAGATATTTTAAGGCTACAAAAGAAATTTCTTCAAGAGCAATTTCAATTGGAATTAATTGAGCAAAGAACTGCAAGCAATTAATTAAAGAACAAAGTCTTTAAAAAGAATATTAAAGAGAAAACACGCCCAAAAGTGACCAGAGTGAATTTGGAAACAAAGTGACAAAGTTAATAGTGATGAAAGATGCTTTAATTCACTTTTGGGGTGGTTCAGGGGTAAAAATGATTATAAGAGTTACAAACAATGATTATAATGATTTTTTCACGTGGTTAAAAGGATTAAAATGATTTAAAAGTGGTGGTTGGAATCTTTGATTGATTGGTTTAACAGTTTTAAACTAATTAATAAAAGGAAAAGATTCTAACATGAAGAGAAAAGTGGGGCAAAGAAGACATTCTTTTATAGCCATCAATTCTCTTACTCCAAAAGTAAAATTTACTCTTGTCAGTCGTGAAAAACAGTCTGACAACAGAAAAGCCAATTATGGCATCATTGAACCCTGGTTTAGACCAAAAAGGGCTGGTTTAAGCCATTTTTAGCCATTTTTAGCCATTTTAGACCCTTAAATCAGCCATTACTATAGCAATACCAGGCCTAGAGCCTTCAAAACACGTCAGAATGTGTTTCAGAGACGTAGAAACCAGTTAAAACTGTTTTTACTATGATGGTTTTATCTTAAGGGTAGTTTTACCTTCTTGGCAACAGCTAAAACTACCCCAGTTGGTATCAAAACCTCATCATCAATTGAGTCCACAGACCCTGTAACTCAATTCCAGGCCAAAAGTGATGAACTTTTGCGTGAATTTTGACATCCCACGCCTGTCAGCAAGGATTTTGGGGGTCTAGCTCCCCCTTAGAGCTGGAGTTCCTTTTGCCCCCCAAATTTAATCTTTCCAATTTATTTTTCCTTTAATTCCTCATCATGTATTATACTTATAATTTACACATGTAATTCAATTCAATTGTACAGTACAATACAGTAATAATTGACACCTCATATGTAAATCAAAGTTCACTTATGTAATACACGCGCACATTTTGACATTTCAATTGAATTCAATTGAAAATACTTTAATTCCTCATAACTTCTAAACTAAACACAACACCTCAATTTTAACACAAAAATTGATGGTTAACACCACATGTGGTGTGAATTAAATTAAGGTTTTGAGGATTTTCAACTTTTGTATTGAAAATACTAAAAACTTAATTTAAGCTTATTTAGAGTTGAGTTACAAAAATTTCACTCAGAGGTGACCCCACCTGATTTTTTATGAGGAATCCAATGGTGAAATAAAATTTATATGTTTATTTATTGGATAAAAAGTTATAATAAATTTTATTTAACTTTTTTCCAAATTTATTTATTTTTTCACAATTTTGTTAAAATTTCATTTTTACTTAAATTTTTCAAGTATAAATGTAATTTTATATTTACAAAATTTAAAGTAATTTTATTTTTAAATTATAATTAATTTTTTATTTTTAATATAATTTTATATTTATATTTTCTATTTTTATTTTAATAATATAAATAAATTTATTTTATTTATATTAATATGTTATTTTTTATATTTGTGGTCTTTTGGGTATATGAAATTACCTCTAAGGCTCACATTCCCTCCCCCTAAAAAAGAATATTACTTTGTAATATTGGTGTTTCTAGTGTGTCTGAATCTCCTCAGGAGTTTGGTGGCTTCTGGTATATCTTTCTCTTCTAACCATTCATCTTCACAAGTTGGGTCACTGTACCTAACAAGGTATTCCCTTACTTTCTTGGTTCTTAATTTCCTTTCTTTAAGAACTTTGGTTATTTTCTTAGTACCAGATGTCTCAATAGGAGGTATAACTTGGGGAATCTTATTCCTCAAGGGAAATTTCTCAGCATCACTAGATTTGTATGGCTTTATCAAGCTTACTGGAAATGTAGGGTGCTTATTGCTAAGTTCTTCAGATAACTCCACTTCAACAGCATTTTCTCCATGGAGGGCCTTAATCACAAAAGGTCCTGCAAAGGAGTGTTTTAACTTTTTACATCCTTTGATGTTATTGAAGTTAGTGGTGGATACAAGAACTAGGTCCCCCACTTTGAAATCTGGAGTTGCATGAGATTTATCCCATTTGTCTTTAGCATATGCAAAAGAGTCCTCCATGCATCTCACTGCATGCTTTCTAGCTTTGTCTAGCATTCCTTTGAAGCTAGCAGCTGTGGGATGTATTTCAATTAAGTCTTTCCTCAAGGAATCTTGGGGTAACTTGGGGTTCCATCCTTTTTCTAGAATAGCAGGAGTCTGATTGGTACTGGAATGGATTGATGTTTTATATGCTAATTCCAGTGCTGGTAACAGAGTACACCAATCATGGGTAAATCCATCACAATCTTTGAATTCAAGGCCATATGCACAAAATCTTCTCACCATGTCCTCTAAGGTTTGGATCATTCTTTCAGCCAGACCATCAGTTTGTGGGTGGTAGGCTGTAGAGAAAGACAGTTTTGTGCCAAATAATTGGTGAAGATTTGTCCATAGAGCTGAAGTGAATTTGGGATCTCTATCACTGATGATATTTGTAAATATCCCAGTCCATGACACTACTCTATTCCATATCAGAAGAGCTGTATCCATGGCTGTATCATCTTTGTGACATGGTAAAAAGATTGGAGTTTTACTGAATCTGTCCACAATTACTAGGCAAGCATTATAGCTCCTGTCACCTCCTGGTGGTAGGCCAGTTACCCAATCCATATGGACAATTTCCCAAGGTCTGTTTGGTTCTTGGATTTTCATCATATTTCCAAGTCTTTTGCCAGTGGATTTATTTGCCTTTTGGCATCTGTCACAGGTTTTGCAATATTCTGCAACATCTTTTTGCCACATTGGCCACCATATGCAGGTCTTTACTTTCTCTCTTGTTCTGTCCTCAGAAAGATGTCCTGAAAAGGGACTATCATGGCATTCTTTCAGTACAAGATTGATTAATGACCTGTCTACAACTGTCATGACACATGTGTGCTTGGTTCTGTGGTAAATTATACCATCCAGTAGGTGAAATCTCCCTTCATTATAAGATTTTCTCCATACTTCATCCAAGGCATGTATTAGAGAGTTATCTTTACAGTCTTTGTTAAGTAATTGGCATAAGATGCTACAATTCTTATCTTGAGTGTAACTATTTCTGACTTCTTCAAAGAAGGTGGTGTTCAAGTCTGTAACACTTATTCCTTCTATTGGAATTTGTGGTGAAGCTTCTTCTGGAACATAAGCAGGATTATCAATGTTATTTGGTAATGGCCATCTGCTTAGTCCATCTGCATTCTTATGAATATTCCCATCCTTATGAACAATAGTCATATTGCCTCTGTATTCTTGTATGGCTATTTGCCATCTGAGCATGTGTCTGTTAGGTGTTTTCATGTTCAAAAGTGATTTCACAGCTGTACAATCTGTTATTACTTCAAAAACACATCCCTCTAAGAAATAGTTCAATTTCTCTAAGGCCCAGACAAGGCATAGACATTCCATTTGACTTGCTCCATATCTGGCTTCAGTTGGTTTGATTTGCCTGGATATGAAACATATTGGTCCTTCTACAGGTTTGTCATTTATGATCTGAACTTGGTGAAGTGCAGCACCTAGTCCATCCCCTGATGCATCAATATACAGTTTGAAAGGCAATTTAAAGTCTGGCATCAGTAAGAGTGGAGCAGTGGTCAATGCTTCTCTTAGAGACTCAAAAGCTTTGACTCTGTCAACAGTCATCTCAAATACTGTGTCTTTGTCACACAACTTATAAAGTGGTCTTGCTATGGATGCAAAGTCTTTAATGTGCTGCCTGTAATATCCTGCAAAACCTAAGAATGACTGAATTTCCTTCTTATTCTGAGGCATGAGTTTTAACAATACTGCTGCAACTTTGTTTTTATCAATTCCAAGGGACAAACCAGATACAACATGTCCTAGTGCCTTAAGTTCTTTAAATCCAAAATGACATTTCTTCAAGGAGATTTTCATGTTTACTGATTGGATTTTTGTCAAAACTCTTGATAATCTGTACATGTGCTCCTCCCAAGTCTTTGAACAGATAATAATGTCATCAATGTAAATGATTAACCATCCCTCTGAGAGTTCTTCAGGGAAGATTTCATTCATCATTCTTTGGAAGTGTGAAGGTGCATTTTTGATACCAAAGGGCATCCTTAAGTATTCATACACTCCACAATGAACAATAATTCTCAAATATTTTCTTGCTCTTGGTGTTACTATATTTTGATGGAATCCTTTAAGGGCATCCATAGTGGTTATATACACTGCTTGAGATATTTGAGTAAGGGCAATTTGGATTTTTGGTATTGGGTATCTGTCTGGAACAGTATAAGTGTTCAGAGCTCTAAAGTCCCCAACCATTCTGGATTTTCCATTATGCCACGCCACTATGACTGGTGTAGTTATTTCTACTTCCTCATTGTGGCCTACTTTTCTTATTACACCAAGGTCTAGAAGTTCTTTGATATGAATTTCTAGAGCTTCTCTTGATTTTGGACTTGCTGGATAAGCAGGTCTTCTTAAGAGTGGTGGATAAGGTCTCTCAATGTTAAGAATGATGTCAACTTCATGACCAATAATTGCTCCCAGGGGTTCTTTGTCTGTAGCAAATGCTCCTCTGTGGTCATACAAAAGGGAAGAAAGTTCATTTTCTTGCTTATCAGTCAGATGAAGGCTTATTTCAGCCTCACTTAACTGTTCAGACTTGAATTTCTCTAACTCTAAGTTGACTGGTGATACTTTGTTTACTGTAATTTGTCTTTTAAAGGGTAAAAAGGCAAATTTCTGGCGCTTATTGTCTCCAATTGTAAAGTATCTGCTTTTGTTATTATGTAAATCTATTCCATACATGATTAAATAGTCATTTCCCAATATAAAATGGGTACTAGAGCAATTTTCCATAACAACAAATTCAACTGTGATCCTTAAATTCCCATTTATGTGTGGGAATATGACATTGGTCTCAAAGATTCCTAATGCTTTCATTGGGTTACTTGCACTGTTGAATTTTATACCATCAATTGGTAACAATTGGTCTTCAAAATTTGGTACACAAGTCTTAAGAAAAGATTTTCCAACACAAGAGCAGAAGGCTCCTGGGTCAAGCAAAAGTTTGGTGGGTTTGTTATCAATCACCACTTCTGTTATACAGGAGTTACCAGCTGTATAACCTTTTCCTCTGTTTGGTTTTGTCTTCATAAGTTGTGCATCTTGAACTTTTGATAAATCAACTTGACCATTGCTCAATTGTGGTAAGTGGGAATAAGATTCCATGATGTCAAAAGTGGCATTGATATTTTCTATATCTTTTGAAGATTCAGAGAATATGGATGACTTATCATCTGAATTGTCTTCAATTATGTCTTCTTTTTCAACATCTGGTTCTTTTTCAATGTCAATTTCATTGATTTTCCCCCTTTTTGGACATGTATTGGCTAAATGGGTGGTGCTTTGGCAAATATGGCATTTTCTGACTGTATCTGCAGATTTATATTTAATATTACTAGAATTTTCTTTGGGGTTTTTGTCCACAGAATCTTTCCAAGGTGTATTAAACCTTGTTTTAAGATTCACCCTACTAGAACCAATTTTGGTTCTGGTGGTTACTTCTTCTAGTATATTGATAATATCCTCTGCTGAAGATTGTTCAGTAGTCCTGCTTTTGACAGCATGCTCTAAGTCACCTCCACATTGTCTCAGAATTTTTCTATGGATCATAAATTCTGACATGTCAGGATATAATGCTGTTAATCTGTCCTTTTGTTGGCAAAACCATGGTAAAGCTTTGTCCTTATCAGCATTAAATTTGGCAGATTCAAAGGCTGTTTCAACTTTAAACCTCCAAGAATCATTTGCCCATTTGTTGATGATTTGGGTTTTCCACCAAGTCCAACTCTGGTGTCCATGTGCTTGTCTTATTTTGATGTACCATCTGTGAGCTGATCTGGTAAACAAGGTGTTAAACCTGGCTGTTACCAATCTGTCTGGTAATTCAAAATCCTCTTTGATCATGTCAATACCTCTAATGAATTCCATATGGTCATACTCTCCTTCACCACTGAAGTGAGGCCATTCTTTAAGTTTTGGAACTTCTTTCAAGAGTGCTTGGCCCATTGATGGTTCCAAGTTATGAAAAGAAGTGGATAATTCATTTTTTAATTGTGAATTATCAGGATCCAATACTTGTGGATTTGAAATTCTTGTGCCCTCATTTTGATTTAGAGGTGTAGACATTCTTGGTAAGGTGTTCAGTAATTGTTCAATGTCATTCATTTTACTGTTGCTACACCTTTGGGAATTTCTGTATTCATGTTGGAAGCTTTGTATTAAATTTATTACTTCAATTTTATACATGTCTTCTTTATGTGTAAGTTCTTGCCATAACTCTGTCTGTCTTGTATTATCAGCAGTGACTTGATTCAATTTCATTGATAATTTTGATACTTCTTCTTGTGAAGCATCAAAACACTTTTTCAAGGCAATGGTATATGTCTTTACTTCAGTAAATGAATTTGAAATGTCATCAAGGACTTTCTTGTTATCTGTCTTGATAATATTTATGGCTTGTTTAATTCTTGTTTCAATCATGTCATCAATATTGAACTTAGAATATTTATCTGTTAATTCTTTAATAATGGCAGATTGTTCATTTATTTTAATGTTAGAAGAATTGTCATTATTAGAATTTTTAATTGTTCTTAAAACTTTTTCAAAACACATAAGTGTTTCATTAATTTGGCACAGACTCAGGTTGTTTGTTTTAATGTTGTTACAAATGGATTCATTTTTATCAGAAAGATGTTTTTTCACGTCATTTATAGCATCATACAACTCTGGGATGGAATCAAATATATCAGAAATCATTTCTGGAACTTTAATCTGGCTTCCTCCTTCTTTTGTAATTCCATCATGGTTCTGGCCATCTGAAATACATTTTCCATGGCATCCTGTTGAATCTTTGGAATCCTGTAGCCCTGGCTGTAAGGTTTTGGAGCTTGTGCCTTCCCTTTGCCCTTGTTTGGAGGTTGTGGCTGCTTTTTCACATTGGAATTGCTGCTGCTGGCCACTGGGGCTGTTTTTGGCACTGGTTTTGGTGGTGGAGGGTTGTTTTTCCTCCATTCCAGTGTCAAAAGCATCATGTTTTTCTTCTCCATCAATGGATGCCATCCATTGAGCAATTTGCAAGTGTTGGGATGGCCCAAGAATTTTCTTACAGTTAGGTATGAATTCATGCAGTTTCTCCACAGATCTGCAAGGATCTGGTATTCTTTGTACTGAAGTGCATTGTTGTAAGCCTTCTGGCTGGCTTTGTAAATGTCCACTGAGGCTTCTTGTGGCGGTGTCAGCTCTTTTTGAAGGTAAAATAGTGTCATCAGCTTCAGAATTGGACAATTTATTGTTGTGGAAGTCTTTTACTGACCCTTGTCCTTCTGTATCTGATTGGCTTCTGCCATAATCACGTCTATGACCTTTTTGGGAGCTGCTTGAGGGTTTATAGCTTGCTCCTGATCTGGTTGAAGGCATATTTATGATTAGAAAGGTTAAAAATAGTAATTTTACGTCAAAAAAACTCACTATTTGTCAAATTTTTAGCTCTCTGAAGGGTATTACTTATATCCAAGTTAATTAATTCAGAGGTTATTGGCTCAGGTTGGTTATTTTGAGTCACAATAACAGTGCTATTATGGTCTGGAATCACAGTGCTTGCAGAAATAATACTGGTAACTGTTGAGGCTGTTTCAATGTTTTCTTGTCTTACCACGTTGTCAGACACTAAAATTAATGAAAAAGCCAATTAATTAAGTAAAAAAAAGGTTATTTCAAAAAAGAAATAAAAATATAAGCCTCACTTATAATATGAAAAAAAAAATATTTTTTATGGATTTTTTGAATTATAAGTATTTTTTATATGTTTTTAAATTTTTCAATATAAGAAAAAAGATTTAAAAAGAGTAAAAAAAATATGTCACAGGTAAAATATCACGGCTGGGCCCCCAAATGTAAGGTGTGGATATGAAACTTTGATTAAAAATCAAGTACTTTTCCTGTCCTCAAAATTTGTATAAGGTAAAATTCAATTAAAAATGATATGAAATATTATTTTTAAGAGAAAACACGCCAAATTTATTGTTTATAACTTTATTAGTATAAAACAATAATATTATAAAAATTTATTGTTTTACCAACAATAAAAATTTATCCAAAAAATACTCTACAAGAGATATTTTAAGGCTACAAAAGAAATTTCTTCAAGAGCAATTTCAATTGGAATTAATTGAGCAAAGAACTGCAAGCAATTAATTAAAGAACAAAGTCTTTAAAAAGAATATTAAAGAGAAAACACGCCCAAAAGTGACCAGAGTGAATTTGGAAACAAAGTGACAAAGTTAACAGTGATGAAAGATGCTTTAATTCACTTTTGGGGTGGTTCAGGGGTAAAAATGATTATAAGAGTTACAAACAATGATTATAATGATTTTTTCACGTGGTTAAAAGGATTAAAATGATTTAAAAATGGTGGTTGGAATCTTTGATTGATTGGTTTAACAGTTTTAAACTAATTAATAAAAGGAAAAGATTCTAACATGAAGAGAAAAGTGGGGCAAAGAAGACATTCTTTTATAGCCATCAATTCTCTTACTCCAAAAGTAAAATTTACTCTTGTCAGTCGTGAAAAACAGTCTGACAACAGAAAAGCCAATTATGGCATCATTGAACCCTGGTTTAGACCAAAAAGGGCTGGTTTAAGCCATTTTTAGCCATTTTTAGCCATTTTAGACCCTTAAATCAGCCATTACTATAGCAATACCAGGCCTAGAGCCTTCAAAACACGTCAGAATGTGTTTCAGAGACGTAGAAACCAGTTAAAACTGTTTTTACTATGATGGTTTTATCTTAAGGGTAGTTTTACCTTCTTGGCAACAGCTAAAACTACCCCAGTTGGTATCAAAACCTCATCATCAATTGAGTCCACAGACCCTGTAACTCAATTCCAGGCCAAAAGTGATGAACTTTTGCGTGAATTTTGACATCCCACGCCTGTCAGCAAGGATTTTGGGGGTCTAGCTCCCCCTTAGAGCTGGAGTTCCTTTTCCCCCCCAAATTTAATCTTTCCAATTTATTTTTCCTCTAATTCCTCATCATGTATTATACTTATAATTTACACATGTAATTCAATTCAATTGTACAGTACAATACAGTAATAATTGACACCTCATATGTAAATCAAAGTTCACTTATGTAATACACGCGCACATTTTGACATTTCAATTGAATTCAATTGAAAATACTTTAATTCCTCATAACTTCTAAACTAAACACAACACCTCAATTTTAACACAAAAATTGATGGTTAACACCACATGTGGTGTGAATTAAATTAAGGTTTTGAGGATTTTCAACTTTTGTATTGAAAATACTAAAAACTTAATTTAAGCTTATTTAGAGTTGAGTTACAAAAATTTCACTCAGAGGTGACCCCACCTGATTTTTTATGAGGAATCCAATGGTGAAATAAAATTTATATGTTTATTTATTGGATAAAAAGTTATAATAAATTTTATTTAACTTTTTTCCAAATTTATTTATTTTTTCACAATTTTGTTAAAATTTCATTTTTACTTAAATTTTTCAAGTATAAATGTAATTTTATATTTACAAAATTTAAAGTAATTTTATTTTTAAATTATAATTAATTTTTTATTTTTAATATAATTTTATATTTATATTTTCTATTTTTATTTTAATAATATAAATAAATTTATTTTATTTATATTAATATGTTATTTTTTATATTTGTGGTCTTTTGGGTATATGAAATTACCTCTAAGGCTCACACTCAAGCTCAAAAAAATTGTTTCTGACAATGGGGGAATTTATCAGCAATTTCTTCCAACCATTTCTTTGTCAAAAAGTAATTGAGTCTTTATTTACTGCTCCACACACACATCAAAAGAACCCCTTTTACAAAAGCTCAAACAGAGCTCTTATTGAAAGAGTTTGTTGCCTACTTCAGGACTCAAACTTAGAACATCATTGGTGGGGGAAAGCAGTGTCAACGGCTACTTATCTCCTCAACAGAACTAAAGTATTGTTGTTAAATTTGAGAAATCCAATTAAGCTTATTTTTGGAGCTGATCCTAGACTAGATAACATTCATTCATTTGAATGTATTGTCTTTATCCACATCAATAAGTCAAATCTTCAATCAAAGCTTACACCTTGGGCTGTAAAAGGTTTTGTTTAGGATATACTGAGGGCCACAAAAACTACTGGGTCTAAAATAGCATTCTGAAGAAAGTCCAAATTACTCATTATTGGCTATTTGATGTTGAAGATCGGATCAAATCCAAAAATAATGTCTTTAGCTTTAGCCATATAAATATTTTCTACAACTTAATTCTGTCAGCTTCTTGAAATCCTCCAGAAGAAATTAATCAATCTGTTCCTGTGCTACATGAATCATCACAAAATAATAATTTTATTCAAGACCCTCAAATAGACCAATCCTTCTCTGATTTTTCTATCATTTATCCTCAAAACCCTTCACCTCTTACTTTTAAAACTACCTCTGGAGCCGAAGATAATCAAGAAGAATCTTCTAATCTCTATCCTGAAAGCCCCTCTCTATCCTCAGAAGAAATAGAAAGAACTGATAATATTCACTTACCTAAAGGGTGGGTAATGGATACCTGTAAGGTTTGACTATGAAAAAATAAGTAAAAATTACTAATTTTTTACTCACCGTACTGTGAATGTCCTTACGAATAAGATAAATAAGATAAGAAATCATTATAATAATAAAGAATCACTATAATTATGGCGTAAAAATAATTATATTATCAAATAAATATAATAATATAATTTATATCATAAAAATTCAATAGAAGGAATAAATATATTAATATAAAATAGTTAATATTTACAAAAGCACTTTATTATTGTTACCAACAAATAATAAAGGCGTAAAAAATTGTTTTTTATTAATAAAAAGCAGCTAATAACAATAATATTACTAATATCAAAGTTATAACTTAATATAAATACTATTTATATTAATTACAGAATTATTAAAGTAATAATAAAGAGAAAATTATTATAATAGGAGAAAATAGCCTACTTTTAATACTTAATATAATAATTTTGAATACAATTACGCCAGATAATATAAATACAACTTGCTTAAATTGTATTTACAACAAAATTTAAGAGAAATTACTAATTGTCTTGATTTTACATGGATTTGAGATTTTTAGAGATAAATATAACAAAACAATGGAAAAATTGAAATAATCACATCAAAAATGATGATTATAAAGAGGATTACCTTTGGTTTTTAATAATATCATAGATTTATATATTAAGAATAAAGATTTGGCCTTTTAATTTAATTGTTTTAATGTTTTGATGCATCTGAGGGGAAAATAGAGCAATAAGAGCTCTATTTATAGTAAATATCTCCTGCCTAGAGTCCAGTAGGCTTCTAGTAGACGATTATCGATGGTATCTGCTAGAATCAATCAGTATTTTAAGGTTCAATGGTGGTTACATCATGATCAAACCATCTTATCTCATTATTATGCCATTATTTAGAGTTATCACTATAACTCTAGGTTTGATGACGTCAAAGGCTTGGCAGAACCCCAAATTTCGTGGATTTCATTAGTTTCAATCATAAACTGATAGTATTCACCAATTGTATTACTCATATGACTGTTGAACTTAATTTAGGATTACAGTGAGTGATCATAAATGATCAGAATTAAACTCAAATTTGATCCTTAATAACTTTTAAGTTTTACACGCCAAAGCAATTCAGAGAGTGAATCCTGATAGCTTGGCATGTCCTTATTAAACTACCAAGAGAATTTTATTACATCATCAACACTCTATTTTTGATGATTTTCCTTGTAACTCATCTTTTCTGTCAAAACTCATTATTTTAAATTTCAAACCCTGATTTCAAGGGGTTATACCTTGAATTTTATGATATAAAAACATCATTCTTCATGTATGAACCAGTAGAGTCTGACTGTTTCCTTTTTTTTAAGTTTGGACCACTTTCACAGCAAAGTGGTCAACAGCTCTATTGATTTTAATCAATAATTCATTAAAAGTTTTAACCTTGTTTATAGCTTTTGAAATAAGGTTCATATCTATGTCCTTACAGTAATTACGTGGTGACTTTATTTTTGGTTTATCACTCTATCTTGTATATTTCAAAAGATATTAGCTGAAAACCCTGAATATATGTGTTGACCAAAAAGTGCATATATTCAGCTTAATTCCTTAAGTATTAACTTTGGAGATTAGCTTCATGATTCTTTTATGTGTGAAGCTTTATGGGGAATCCAGTGGTACAATTTATCTTACATGCTGTTTCATTGGTTTCTGAAATAATTAATTATTTATGTTTTTTATAAGGTATTATTACTTATAACTTATCAAATATTGACTTTACAGATATGCCATAAAAGTGGTATATGTGTATTTCACCATGAGGAATCCAATGGTGTAATTTATCTTACATGCTTATTAAGTGGTTTTCAAGGTAATTAGAGTTTTATGCCTATTTATAGCAGTTTTTGTAATTTTAAGATAATTATTTTAGAGGTATAATTATTATAAATATTTCTTGTGACCTTTTTGGGTATGTGGTCATATCTCAAAGGCTCACATTCCCTACCACCAAAAAAAATTGCATCACAATCTGATATGTGTAATTAGGCTATCATCCACTGTCCTACCTCTTCAATAGACTTGTTAGTCTTGAAGCTCAATAATGCTTGATTTTTCTATTCTTTAGGTTTTCTTTCATGTCTGAACCTTCTTAGTAGTTTATCAGCATTTGTTATATCTTTCTCAAGTAGCCATTCATCTTCTTGAGTTGAATTTCTATACCTTAGAAGGTATTCTCTTTCTTTTTTGTTTCTTATTCTTCTTTCTTTAAGGACTTTCACAATTTTCTTTTCTTCTCCTGCTTCCAAGGGGGGAATTTCAAGTGGGGGTTTATTTCTTAGTGGAAATAATTCCTTTTCACTTGAGCTGTAAGGTTTTATCAGACTTACAGGGAAAGTTGGGTGTTTGTTCATTAATTCACCTGTGATTTCCAATTTCACAGCATTGGGTCCATGAAGTGCTTTTATCATAAATGGTCCTGCAGAGGAATCTTTCAATTTCTTTGGGCCTTTTATGTTATTAAAATTGAGGGTTGATACTAGGACCAAGTCTCCTATTTTGAAGTCAGGTGGTTTGTGACTTTTATCCCATCTTTTTTTTTGCATATTTAAAAGAATCTTGCATACATCTTTTTGCATAGTGTCTTGCTTTGTCAAGCATTATTTGAAAACTGCTTGCTGTTGGATGTAGATCCACTAAGTCCTTTTTAAGGGTATCATAAGGAAGTCTTGGATGCCAACCTTTTTCTAGCATTGCTTATGTTTTGCCAGTAGATGAATGGATTGATGTTTTATATTCCAGTTAAAGGGCTGGTATAAATTTACACCAATCACGGGTAAAACTGTAAGATTTGACTATGAAACTGATGATAATATCACTATTAATCAACAGTACTATGTCTGTTCTTATGAAATATAATAATAAAATATTATTATAACCACAATTAAATAATTAAAGAATTATTTCTTTCACATGTTAAACACTACTAGTGATTTTAACAGTGAGCAGTAATTGTCTACAAGAATCAATTACAAGAAGATCTTAATAACAAAACTTCTTTTATTAAAATAATAAAATTATTTTAATATATAATTATCTTTTGCAAGAATAATTATAATGATAATTCTTGAAGAAAACTGATTTTAGAGAAAAACTTTAAGAATTAAAAATAAATAACTCACTAATATTTCAAAGAGCTTATTGAAAGATAAGATAGAGAGATTTGATGTAGAATTGTGGATTTTAAGGATCAAAATGAATTTATGACAGTATTACAACAATATATAGTTGGGTTCTATGATTTCAAATCTTTCTGATTAATTCTGAAAGATTTAAAACACTGAAGAATAGTTATAACTAATACTTACTTGTTGGTAATAATGATTTAAATGATAATAAGATGATGATGTGGAAAAAACAACAAGAGGATGCCTCTTTTAAGTCAACAACAGCTCACAGAGGCGTGCCATAGAGAAAACTGAAAAAACAGTGAGTGAGAAAACAATAAACTTTTTTGGATTGGTGATTGCATCATCTGTTGTCACGTAAGATTATCATAATTACTTAATTGATGCTTTTACGTGACTACCAACCCCAATATGGTTAAGAATAAAAGGAGTAACATCTGTAAGTCTTCTTTTATTCCAAAAAAATCATTTATTTCTCAAAATTATGAATGTTATTGGCAATTTCATCCAAGGTTGTAATTACTGTGAATTTTTGAAGATTCAGTGTTTCACGTAGAATAGTCAAAAATGGACAGTAAGTAAAGCTTTTGATTTTACTAGTAAAACCATAATTCTTTTTTGGCTGTACCATAGATAATACAGTTCTCTATTAGTCCTGAAAGTTTCAGAAATATTCATTAAGAATTGTATTTGTAATGAATTTTTGAAGTTTTTACCTCATTTCTATGTAGAATTGCAAATATCAGTGTTTCACTGGTTGCTATGAGGTAAATCAATTGATACAAGTCCAAAAAGGGTTTTAATTAATCTTTTGGGGTTTATCCATGGATGATCATTAAGAATTGACATGGTTACAGGAGTCTAAGTAGCTCTTTACCTCCTTGGCACGTCAAAATAGCAGGTTATTTGCTATTTTCTTATGATTTACTGTAGCTGTAACATGGTAACCAAGTTCCCAAAGGGTTTTAGCTTACCAATTAGACCAGGATAAGCCATGGATCCAAGCTTTGGAGCTGTCCACGCCTCTGAGGCCTCAGAAGCTGGGTACCCTGGCGCTCTTTGATGTCTTTTGTCCCCCTTGCTTATTTTTCAAGTCAAAATAGAAATTTAAGCTTCAAGTGAGATATCCACTATGGGTGTACCAAACGTCCATGTAATAAAGCCATGATATTAAGTGCTCAAAAAATGCATAACACTATTCTCAGTGTATATATAACATTGGATTTCTCACATTCCCATTATTTTGGCGTGAAATTAAGAAAAACAAAACTTTTCATGGATCTTTTATGTGTTATTGATGATGTGGTGATGAAGTATTTTCCATTTTACCACCTCAAAGAGTTCATTTGAGCTTATTCACTATATGAAGCTACCCTAGGTGAACTTTTGTGTAGAATCCAAATCTGGCCTTAAATCTATGGATTTACTTACTCAATTAAAAGTTATTCATCTTTTCTGAAATTAAAAATGATGAATTTTGGATATATGCATGACTTATGAGTTATTCATAATTCAAAATTTATTTTTAAGATAATTGTGGCCTATTTGGGTATGTAAAATATACCTCAAGGCTCACAAAAACCATCAGAATCTTTGAATTATAATCCATAAGCACAGAATCTTCTGATCATGTCCCTCAAGGCTTGTATCATCCTTTCTGCTAGGCCATGAGTTTGAGAATGGTAAGCTGTTGAGAATGATAATTTTGGGGTAAACAAGTCATGGAGATTTTTCCATAATGCTGAAGTGAACTTTGGGTGTCTGTCACTTATGATATTTTGGAATAAGCCTGTGTGGCTAATGAATTTATTCCATATCAATATGGCTGTGACCATAGCTGTGTCATCTTTGTGACATGTTAGGAACATGTGAGTTTTGCTATACCTGTCAACCAACACTAGGCATGCATTATAACTCCTGTCTCCTCCTGGAGGTAATTCTGTTACCCAATCCATATGAACTATCTCCCAAGGGGATTTTGGTTCTTGGATTTGCATCATCATTCCAAATTTCTTCCCTGTGGCTCTGTTGGCCTTTTGACATCTGTCACAGGTTTGGCAGTATTCTGCAACATCTTCCTTCCAATTTGGCCACCAAGAGCAGGTTTTCACCCTCTCTAGTGTTCTATCTTCTGAGAGATTTCCAGATGCAACACTATCATTACACTCATTTAAAATAGTGTTTATCATAGTTCCATCTTTTAAGCCCATAACACATGTGTGTTTTGTTCTATGGTAGAGGATTCCATCAAGGAGGTGGAATCTTCCTTCATCATATGCCTTTTTCCATATTTCATCTAATTTTGATGAAAGTGATGGGTCTTTATAGTCTTTCATTAGCAGTTGGCTTAAGATATGGCAGTTCTTATCTATCTTATAGCTTTCTTTAACTTGGTTAAAGAATTCTGTGCCAATGTCTGTAACAAATATTCCTTCTATGTGGTGCTCTTCCTGTGGTACCCATGCTGGATTTTCAGGGGTATTTGCTAGAGCCCATCTGCATTTTTATGAATGCTACCAGATTTATGAACAATAGTCATATTTCCTTTATATTCTTGGATAGCAATTTTCCATCTCAGAATATGTCTATTTGGATTTTTCATATTTAATAGAGATTTTGCAGCATTACAGTCTGTAATCACATCAAGTACTGTCCCATCCAAGTAATAGTGTAATTTTTCTAAATCCCACAGTAAGCAGAGGCATTCCATTTGGCTTGCTCCATATCTTGCCTCTGTTGGCTTTATCTGTCTTGAAATAAAACAAATTGGTCCTTCCACCGGTTTATCGTTGATAATTTGGGTCTGGTGTAGTGGGGCACCTAGTCCTTTTCCACAAGAATCAATTTACAGTTTAAAGGGTAGTTTCCAATCTGGCATTAGAAGAAATGGGGCATTTGTTAAGGAATTTTTCAATTCTTCATATTCTTTGACTCTTTCTTCAGTCATTTCATAGACTGTTTGTTGGTGACACAGTTTATACAAGGATTTGGCAATTTTTGTAAAGTCCTTTATATGCTGTCTATAGTAACCAGCAAATCCAAGAAATGATTGCATTTATTTTTTGGTTTGAGGCATTGGCTTAACTAGTACTCTTGCTACTTTATTCTTTTCTATGCCTAGACTAAGTCCAGATACAACATTTCCCAGTGCTTTTAGTTCACTATATGCAAAATGACACTTTTTCAAGGAAATTTTCATATTCACTTGAACTATTTTTGTAGTACCCTTTCTAGTCTTGTAAGGTGATTTTCCCAGGTTTCTGAGCAAACTATGATGTCATCAATATAGATAATTAACCATCCTTCTGATAATTCTTCAGGGAATATGGTGCTCATAATCCTTTGATAATGGGAAGGTGCATTCTTTATACCAAATGGCATCCTTAAGTATTCAAAAATCCCACAGTGGACTATTATCCTTAGTAGCTTCTTGGCATTGTCTGTTGAGAAATTTTGGTGAAAATTCTTTAGAGCATCCAAGGCTGTAATTAACTTAGCTTTTGACAATTGTGTCAATGTCTCATGGATTCTGGGTATTGGCTATCTGTCAGGGATGGTGTAGGTGTTCAGGGCTCTGAAGTCTCCTACCATTCTTGATTTTCCATTATGCCAAGTTATAATGACAGGTGTAGTGACTTCTACCTGTTCATTATGTCCTACTTTTCTTAATACACCAAGGTCCATTAATTCTTTAATGTGTACCTCCAAGGCTTCTCTAGCTCTTGGACTAGCTGGGGAAGCAGGTCTCCTTAGTAAAGGTGGGTAAGGGTTTTCCACATTATGAATTATATCTACCTCATTCCTAATTATTGCACCTAGTGGCTCTTTGTCAGTTTCAAAGGCATTTTTGTACTTAAATAAGAGGTCAATCAATTTTTCTTTCATTTTTTCTGCTAATTCTTGATTCAATTCTGCCTCTTTGAGTTGTTCAGATATAAAAATTTCTTTTTCTGGACTTTTACCTTGATTCTTAATAACTGTAAGTTGTTTTTTGTTATTTAAGAAGCCAAATGTTTGTCTTTTGTTGTCTCCTATACTAAAATATCTATCTCTTTGGTTAGAGATGTCTATACCATAGATTGACAAGTAGTCATTTCCAAGTATGAAGTGATTACTAGTACAGTTTTCCATTACCACAAGCTCTACTTTAATTCTGACACATTGTGAGGGGTGTGGAAAAATGAGTGTTAAGTCAATTACTCCCAGGGGCTTCATGCTCTCACATAAATTACTAAATTTGACACCTTGCATTGGCATATGTTTTTCTTGCCAATCTGGAACAATTGTTTTTAAATACCTCTTACCCACACAGGTGCAATATGATCCTGTATCCAGGTTCACTTTTGACTCTTGGTTATCAACCATGACCATACATATACTTGATTTTCCAGATGTATATCCCATTCCTTTTGCAGGTTTGGTTCTATACAGTTTGGCAACTTGCATATTTGTCAGGTTTGTGTCAGATGTTCCAACTTGTGGTAAGTTTGAGTTAACATCTAGTACTTCATAAATTATATTAATATTATTAATTTGTGAATTAATTATATTGATTTCATCACTTTCAGAAGTTTTTGACTCTTCTGTCTCTTTTTCAGAGTCATCTTCCTCCTCTTTGTCATTGTGGTTTTCTGTCTCCACAATTTCATTAATTTTTGCCTTTTTGAGGCAGTTATTGGCTAAGTGTCCAATACCTGCAGATTTATGGCTTTTCTTTGCTCATTATTTTTGGATGTATTGGGTTTGAAAGCTTCTTTTCATTTATATTTTTTGATAAATGGCTTATTTGGAATTTTGATGTCCAATTTCTTCCAAGTTCTGCCAATTTTTGTTCTTGCCACTATGTCTTCTAGTCCATTGATATACTCTTCTGTGGAGCATGGTTCTATACACCTGCTTCTTAGGGCATGTTCTAGCTCTCCTTCACATTTCCTAAGTATTTTCATGTGCACCATCTTTTGGGACATTTCTGGGTACAGTGCATTTAGCCTTTCAAGTTGTTTTAAGAACCAAGTTAGAGGTTTGTCTTTTTCTGGGTCAAAGAAAGAGTTTCCAAATGCATTTTCTATCTTGTACCTCCAGGCATCATTTTCCCATTTGGTGATTATTTCTTGTTTCCACCAAGACCAGGTATTTTTACCATTTGTTTGTCTTATGCCATAATACCATCTTTTTGCGGATTTTGCAAACAATGAGTGTAATCTTGCAGTGATTAATTCATCTGGTATGGCATAATCTTCTTGTAGCATGTCAATTGTCTTGATAAATGACATATGGTCATATTCACCTTCTCCTGTGAATGTTGTCCATTCCTTCAATTGAGGTGCTTCCTTCATTAAGACTTGCTTATTTTCTTGGTGACTCAGGTCTGTCATGAATGGATTCGTTAATTACTCTTTTTTTTAAACAGGGCTTCTTGTGTGAGAAAATGGAGTTGATAACTTTGGCATATTTGAGTTAGCCTCACTAATTTTATCCATTTTTTCAGTGATAAGCCTTATTTCACTTTGAATATAATCTTTCAGATGTATTCTTGCTTCATCACTTTTTTCTACATGGTCCAAAATTAATTTCTGGTGTGATGAAGTCTGTTCTTCAAATCTTTCTACAGAAATATGTAATTTGTTCAATTTCTCGGTAAGATTGTCAATACTCATGTCATAATTGATTGTCAAAGTTTTATATTTGATATCTTTTTGGTATTTATACAATTCCTGTTGTCCTTGTATTAATTTTTGAGTGTTGTCAATTAAAATCTTTGGTTTGTTATTTTTAACAATAAACTTAATGTTTCCAATTTCTTTTTTGTTCTGTACAGCAATTTTTGTTAAAGAAGATAAATTATTGTTCATTTCTTGTAATGATAATAAGCTATTTTTTAATTTCTTTTAGAGGTAATATACTATTTTTAATTTCTGTTAAAGTATTTACAAAATCTTTGGACAATGTTATTTCTTTGGGAAATGAGCTTGTCTCATTCTTTGTTCCTCCTTGTCCTTGAATTCCATCAAGGTTCTGGCCATGTTGAAGACGTTGTTCATGGCATCCTTTTGGATTCTTCAAATCCTGTAGCTTGGGTAATATGGTTTTCTCCAATTCTTTTTCTTGTTATTCTTCCCTTGTTGGGAAGTGGGTTGGCTTGGGGCTTCTTCCTTGGTTGCCTTCCCTCTTTTTGGCGTGGTACTCCTTGATATTTTTGATTTGAGGCTTGGATGACAGTGGAGTCCATCCATTGGAGTATCTCACTATTTCCTCCTCTTTGAGGAACTTTTTCAGGATGTTCCAGGAGTTCATTACTCCTTGGTGTATCTGAGGCAACATTTCCCAATCTTTGTCCATGTACACTGTGTAATACTGTTAGTACTGGCTCATGAAGATGTATATATGAGCCCTCTGAATGTGATTTGTACCTGTTTGAGTTGCTCATAATTAGTTCTAACTCTGGTTCAGATATCATGGGCATTTCTGGGACTTGCTGTTGGGATAAGGCACTCCCTTGTAAGGATTCTGTTCCACTGGGGATATTGCCCTTCCTTTGCCCTTTTGAGGAATCAATTCTACCTCGGAGCCCAGCTGCATCCTATCAAATGGAGTATTGGGAGCCTCTTCTGGTAATCATAATTTAAGAAATAAGAAATAAGAGGATTTCAGGACAATAATTCTTCTTATTCAAATTTATAAACGAGGTACTCACCTTCAGAGTCCTGAATAGTGGGTCCTGGAAAGTCTAATTTTGTAGCTTTCTTTTTGTTAGTGATAATGGGTGTTGGAGAACTTTGACAAGTTTCTTCCACCAATTTTTCAACAGTGGCTTGGTTGTCCTCTGTTCGATTGTCTTCAAACACTAAAAAAGGCAAATGAATATAAGTATTTTATATAAGAAGTGTTATTTTTGGTAAGGTATGGCAATTTTCCGCATAAAAATTGCTTTTTAATCTTTGAAAGAATGAAGATAGATAAAGAATGGAGATTAAAATGAATAAAAATAACTTTTTTATTGGTTTTTATTATTTTTTTATTATTTTTTATGTTTTTTATTTTTGAAGAATAAAATAAAAATGGATATGATTCTTTTTGAAATTAATTTATAATATAAATTTTTTTTTAATTTATAAAATATCTTTTTTAATCACTAGAGTCACTCAAAGAAAGTTCTTTTAAGTCTAAGGATGTGAAAAACCACGTGTAAGACAGTACAATTGCTTTACAAATGCCTCAATAGCTTTTAAAATGAATAAACATAAAATTATTATATAATCTTATTATTATAATTAGAATTTATTATTGGATAAGCCCAATTAGACTCTTTTTATAAGTCTTTTGAAGTATATATCATGGCCAGGCTCCTAAATGTAAGGTTTGACTATGAAACAATAAGTAAAAATTACTAATTTCTTACTTATTGCACTCTGAATGTCCTTCTGAATAAAATAAATAAGATAAAGAATTATTATAATTATGGTGTAAAAATAATTATATTATTAAATCAATATAATAATATAGCTTATATTATAAAAATATAATATAATAAATAAATATATTTATATAAAATAATTAATATATTTAAAAGAACTTTATTATTGTTACCAACAAATAACAAATGCGTAAAAAATTGTTTTTTATTAATAAAACACAATTACTAACAATAATACTACTGATATTAAAGTTATAAATTAATATAAATACTATTTATATTAATTAAAAAATTATTAAAGTAATAATACAGAGAAAATTATTAGAATAAGAGAAAATAACCTACTTTTAGTATTTAATATAACAATTTTGAATAAAATTACACCAGATAATATAAATACAACTTACTTAAATTGTATTTACAACAAAAATTAAGAGAAATTACTAATTTGCTTGATTTTACATGGATTTGAGATTTTTAGAGAGAAATGTAACAAAACAATGGAACAATTGAAGTAATCACGTCAAAAAATTATGATTATAAAGAAGATTACCTTTGGTTTTTTGATAATATCATAGATTTATATATCAAGAATAAAGATTTTGCCTTTTAATTTAATTGTTTTAATGTTTTGATGCATCTGAGGGAAAGATAGAGCAATAAGGGCTCTATTTTAGTAAATACCTCCCTCGTAGAGTCCAGTAGGCTTCTAGTAGACGTTTACTGATTGTATCTCCTAGAAATTATCAGTATTTTAAGGCTTAATGGTGATTACATCATGATCAAACCATCCTATCTCAATATTATGCCATTATTTATAGTTATCACTATAACTCTAAATTTGATGACATCAAAGGCTTGGCAGAACCCCAAATTTGGGGTATCTTATTAGTTGTAATCATAAGCTAATAGTATTCACCAATTGTACTACTCATATGACTGTTAAACATAATTTAAGATTACAGTGAGTGATCATAAATGATAAGAGTTAAGCTCAAGCTTTGATGCTTAATAACTTGTACGTTTTAAATGCTACAGCAATTCAGAGAGTGTATTCTGATAGCTTGGCATGTCCTCAGCAAACTGCCAAGAGAATTTCATTACATCATCAAAACTCCATTTTTGATGATTTTCCTTGTAACTCATCTTTTCTGTCAAAACTCATTATTTTAAACTTCAAACCATGATTTCAAGGGGTTATACCTTGAATATTAGGATAAGGAAAACTTCATTCTTCACGTATGAACCAGTAGAATCTTACTGTTTCCTTTTTTAAGTTTGTACCACTTTCACCACAAAGAGGTCAACAGCTCTATTGATTTTAATCAATAATTCATTACAAGTTTTAACCTTGTTTATAGCTTGTGAAATAAAGTTCTCATCTGTGTTTGTAAAGTAATTATGCGGTGAATTTTTTTTGGTTTATCACTCTATCTTGTATAATTTAAAATATATCAGCTGAAAACCATTAATATATGCATTGACCAAAAAGTGGATATATTCAGCTTAATTCCTTAAGTATTAACTTTGGAGATTAGCTTCATAATTGTTTTATGTGTGAAATTCTATGGGGAATTCAATGGTACAGTTTATTTCAAATTCTGTTTCATTGGTTTCTGAAATGATTAATGATTTATGTTTTTTATTAAATATTATTACTTATAACCTATTAAGTATTGACTTTACAGATATGCCATAAAAGTGGTATATGTGTATTTTACCATTAGGAATCCAATGGTGTAATTTCTTTCACATGCTTATCCATTGTTTTCTAAGGTAATTGGAGTTTTATGCCTATTTATAGCAGTTTTTGTAATCTTAAGATAATTCTTTGAAAGGTATAATTATTATAAATATTTCTTGTGACCTTTTTGGGTATGTGGTAATATCTCAAAGGCTTACAATACCATACCTGAAAGATCTCCCAGGGATACCACTAGCACCCTTGACACCTCCAAAATTATTCAGTAAAAGAGAGATAAATTGGCTAAAGCAGAAGCTTTATTGAATCCCAATGTTACAAGAACTTATTTTGAGGCTATTTCTAGATATATTAGCAAAGAATGGAAAAGAGAAATTAATTATGAAATTTCTATTATTTAACAAAATCAAGTATGGCTTCCAGTACCTATCAAAAATGGATCAACCTGGGTTTTCTGTCCAAAAGAAAACAAGTCTTGTATTATCATAAGATATAAAGCTTGTCTTTGTGTACAGGTGTTTTCTCAAATAGAAGATGTAGATGAAAATGACACTTATTCTCCCACTGGAAGACTGGCATAATTACGTTTTCTCTTGTCATATTGTGCCAATTATAATCACAAGCTCCAGGAACTGGATGTCTGGACTACTTTTCTTCATGGTATTTTTAAAAAAGACATACTTATTTAATATCCTCATGGACATCCTCATAATAAAGAACCTGGAACCTGTCCAAAACTTTTAATTTCTCTGTAAAGACTCAAACAAACTCCCAGGTGCTGGGATATAAAGATTTCTGAAGTTTTTGCCCTTTCAATTTCAAACCATTTGAAGCTGACCCTTGTTTTTTTATCAAGAAATCTGAAAACTTCTGTGCTGTCTATGTGTAAGATGTGTCTATGAAACTGTTGATAATATTACTACTAATCAACAGTACTATGACTGTTCTTATGAAATATAATAATAAAATTTACTATAACCACAATTTAATCATTAAAGAATCATTTCTTTCAAGTGTTATACACTTCTGGTGATTATAACAGTGAGCAGTAATTGTCTACAAGAATAAATTACAAGAAGACTTTAATAATAAAAACTTCTTTTATTAAAATAATAAAATTATTTGAATATATAATTATCTTTTGAAAGAATAATTATAAAGATAATTCTTGAATAAAACCAATACTAGAGAAAAACTTGAAGAACTAAGATGAATGACTCACTAATACTCCAAAGAACTTATTGAAAGTTATAAGCAGAGAAATTTGACGTAGAATTGTGGATTTTAAAGGATCAAAATGATTTATAGCAGCATTAAAGCAATATATAGTTGGTTTCTATGATCTCACGTCTTTCTGATTTATTCTGAAAGAATAAAAAACTTAAGAAAAGTTTAACTAATACTTACTTGTTGGTAACAATGATATAAATGAATAAAGTGATGATAATTGGAAAAAACAGCAAGAAGAGGCCTCTTTTAAGTCAACAACAGCTCGCAGAGGCGTGCCATGGAGCAAACTAAAAACCAGTGAGTGAGAAAACAAAAAACCTTTTTGGATTATTTATTGCATCATCTGTTGTCACATAAGATTATCATAATCACTTAATTGATGCTTTTATGTGACTACCAACCCCAATATGGTTAAGAATGAAAGGAGTAACACTTGGAAATCTTCTTTTATTCCAAAATAATAATTGATTTCTCAAAGTTATCAGTTTTATTGGAAATGTCGTAACAGAATGTATTTTCTGTAAATTTTTAAAGATTCTGTGTTTCACAAGGAATCCTCAAAAATGGACTGTAGGTAAAACTTTTAATTTTACATATAAAGGTATAATTCTTTTTGGTTTTAATATTAATCATACAGTTCTCAATTGGTCCTGAAAATTTCAGATATATTCATTAAGAATTGTATTTTTAATAAATTTTTGAAGGTTTTACCTCATTTCCACATAGAATTGCATATAGCAGTCTATGACTGGTAGCTATGACGTAAATCACTGGATAATAGTCCAAAAAGGGTTTTAATTACTCTTTTGGGGTTTATCCATTGAAATTAATCAAGAATCTACATGGTTACAGGAGTCTAAGTTTCTTTTTACCTCCTTGGCACGTCAAAATAGCAGGTTATGTGCTATTTTCTTATGATTTACTGTAGCTGTAACATGGTAACCAAGTTCCTAAAGGGTTTTAGTTTACTAATTAGGCCAAGATCAGCCATGGATCCAAGCTTTGGAGCTTTCCATGCCTCAGAGGCCTCAGAAGCTGGGTACCCTGGCTCTCTTTGATGTCTTTTGTCCCCCTTGCCTATTTTTCATGTCAAAATAAGATTTTAAGCTTCAAGTGAGATGTCCAGTATGGGTGTACCAAAAGTGCATGTAAGAATACCATAATATTAAGTGCCCAAAAAATGCAAAACACTATTTTGAGTGTATATGTAACATGGTATTTCTCACATTCCCATTATTTTGGCATAAAATAAAGAAAAACAAAACATTTCACAGATCTTTTATGTGGTATTGATGATGTGGTATTGAAGTATTTTCCATATTACCACCTCAAAAAGTTAATTTGAGCTTATTCACTCTATGATGCTACCCTAGGTGAATTTTTGTGTAGAATCCAAATCTGGCCTTAAATCCATGGATTTACTTACTCAATAAAAAGTTATTCATCTTTTCTGAAATCAAAAATGATGAATTTTGAATATATGCATGACTTATGGGTTGTGCATAATTCAGAATTTATTTCTAAGATAATTGTGGCCTATTTGGGTATGTAAAGTATACCTCAAGGCTCACACTATGTTCATGTAGATGATATGCTAATTAGAGGTGTAAAGGAAGTTGTCAAATCTTTCAAAACTAGTGTGAGCCTTGAGGTATATTTTACATACCCAAATAGGCCACAATTATCTTAAAAAGAAATTTTGAATTATGCAAAACTCATAAGTCATGCATATATCCAAAATTCATCATTTTCAATTTCAGAAAAGATGAATAACTTTTTATTGAGTAAGTAAATCCATGGATTTAAGACCAGATTTGGATTCTACACAAAAATTCACCTAGGGTAGCTCCATAGAGTGAATAAGCTCAATTTAAGTATTTGAGGTGGTAAAATGGAAAATACTTCAATACCACATCATTAATACCACATAAAAGATCCGTGAAAATTTTTGTTTTTCTTGATTTTTAGCCAAAATAATGGGAAAGTGAGAAATCCCATGTTACATATACACTAAGAATAGTGTTATGCATGTTTTGAGCACTTAATATCATGGTATTCTTACATGGACTTTTGGTACACCCATAGTGGATATCTCACTTTAAGCTTAAATTACTATTTTGACGTAAAAAATAGGCAAGGGGGACAAAAGACATCAAAGAGAGCCAGGGTACCCAACTTCTGAGGCCTCAGAGGCGTGGATAGCTCCAGAGCATGGATCCATGGCTCATCTTGGCCCAATTGGTAAACTAAAACTCTTTGGGAACTTGGTTACCAAGTTACAACTACTGTAAAACATCAGAAAATAGTAAATAACCTGCTATTTTGACGTGCCAAGGAGGTAATGAGCTACTTACACTCCTGTAACCATGTCAATTACTAATGACTTTCCATGGATAAACCCCAAAAGAGTAATTAAAACCCTTTTGGGACCCATATTCATTGATTTACCTCATAGCAACCAGCAAAACACTGCTATTTGCAATTCTACGTAGAAATGAGGTAAAACCTTCAAAAATTCATTAAAAATACAATTCTTAATGAATCTTTCTGAAACTTTCAGGACTAAAGGAGAACTGTATTATCTATGGTATAACCAAAAAGAATTACAGTTTTACTAGTAAAATTAAAAGTTTTACTTACAGTCCATTTTTGGATATTCTACGTGAAACACTGAATCTTCAAAAATTCACAGTAATTACAACCTGTGATGAAATTGGCAATAACATTGATAACTTTGAGAAATCAATGATTATTTTAGAATAAAAGAAGATTTACAAGTGTTACTCCTTTTATTCTTAACCATATTGGGGTTGGTAGTCACGTAAAAGCATCAATTAAGTAATTATGATAATCTTACATGACAACAGATGATGCAATCAATAATCCAAAAAGGTTTATTGTTTTCTCACTCACTGGTTTTTCAGTTTGCTCCATGGCACGCCTCTGTGAGCTGTTGTTGACTTAAAAGAAGCCTCTTCTTGCTGTTTTTTCATCATCATCTTATCAATTTATTAATCTTTATTACCAACAAGTAAGTATTAGTTCAACTATTCTTAAGTGTTTTAATTCTTTCAGAATCAATCATAAAGACGTGAAATCATAGAATCCAACTATATATTGTTGTAATACTGTTATAAATCATTTTGATCCCTTAAATCCACAATTCCACGTCAAATTTCTCTACTTTTATTATCAATAAGTTCTTTGGAGTATTAGTGAGTCATTTATCTTTAATTCTTAAAGTTTTTCTCTAGTAATAGTTTTCTTCAAGAATTATCTTTATAATTATTCTTGCAAAAGATAATTATATATTAAAATAATTTTATTATTTTAATAAAGAAGTTTTTATTATTAAATTCTTCTTGTAATTGATTCTTGTAGACAATTACTTGCTCACTGTTAAAATCACTAGTAGTGCTTAACACGTGAAAGAAATAATTTTTTAATTATTTAATTGTGGTTATAATAATATTTTATTATTATATTTCATAAGAACAGACATAGTACTGTTGATTAATAGTAATATTATCATCAGTTTCATAGTCACATCTTACATTTGGGGGCCTGGCCGTGATTTTATCCATAGACTTGGCTTTAATCATATTCTAGACTTCATTTTTGTGTTCTAAAAAACCACCATACCTACCACATCTTACATTTGGGGGCCTGGCCGTGTTTTTTGAACCTTGTACCCTTAATTAATATATTTTTAAGCTCTAAAATATATTAATTTAATTAATTTTTTTCTTTCAATTTGGAGTTAAAATATTTTTATTTTTGAAATTGTTTTAAAATCTTTTTCATTGAGGAATTTGGTTTAATTTTATATTGTTTTTACACGTGGCTTTTTCACATCCAAAAACTTATAAAATTATTCTTTGAGTTACTCTGAATTAATTTTCATTCAAAATCTTAAATTTTAATTTTTTTTCTTTAAAAAGAATAATTTTTTTTAATATTAAAAAATATAAAACTTATAAAAAATCTTTAAAAAATATTTTAAAAAGTATAAAAAATAATTTTTTCTCTTTTATAATTTCTTTTAGTGTCTTTAATCAAATACTGTGCAGCTGGCAACAGACTCAGTAAAAGATATATCACTAGTCCAGAATCTTCAGAAGCAGAATCTGAAGACAGTATTGAGGTGCAGATTGCTAAAAGAGGCACCTTATTCAACTCAGAAAAAGCTAAATTACCACCAAAAGGTGTGTATTTTATCTTATATTTTCACCTTTTATCTTTAAATTGACGTGAAAATGGTGCATACCAGAAATGGAAGCAACTATTCAGTCCAACCAGATGGATGTGGACAAGGAAGAGGCAAGACCAAATCCAGAAGTGCCAAATCTTCCACAAGAAAGGCACATCTGGAGGATACCAGAGTTGCCCCCCATTCCCCAAGGTCTGTACCAACAGATTTTGACGTGAATTCTGAGCCTGAACTAATTTATGATAATATTTCCAGGGCTGAACCATTTTCAAGTGGCAGCAATAGAAATATATCAGAGCCAGTACAAAAATTGGTTCAGAGCAGCCAAAGAAGAGGAGTGGGAAATCTGCCCAAGCCTTTGGCAGGGGGCCATGAACTCCTACTTACACATCAAGAGCTTTCTGGGTCAGGAGAAGACCATAGAACTCTTAGGAGGTTGGAGCCCCCTGTCTTGCAAAGACAAGGTCAAAAAGATAAAGAATTGGTTGAAGAACCAGAGTCTTTTATCCATAGACCAGAAGAAAGAATTGGAAATGACTCCAACCTTGGAGACAGAGGCACCAGTGGCATCTACCAGCTCCAAACCAGCTCCAGAAGCATCCAAGGACAAGCCCAAAGGACCTCAAAAGAAACAGAGAGGTCCCAAGAACCATCAAGGCAAGGGCAAAGGCAAAGCCAATTGGCACAGACCTTACCCACAAGGGTACAGGATCCCCAGATTGGAGCCTTCAGCCGTGGACAGTGTCTTCAATATGGCCAGAACTCTTATGGAATTCACAGCCAAAGAGCAGGAAAGGATGAACAGGACTTTTCCACGCAAATAAATGATGTACATAGAAGTATTAGTGTAGAAATTGGCAAACTTGAGTCAAAGTTGAAGCAAATTACATTAGACATCAATGATTTAAAGAAAAATGACAAGCAACATTCTGATTGGCATAAATTGACAACTGTCACCCTTGAGTCAATTAGCAATGCTTGTGAAAGAATTGAGAACCAATGTCAAAATAATGACACAGAGGATCTTTCCATCTTTAAAGTAAATGATAGACTTAAAACTCTTGAAGACCATGTCTTACAAATAGTTAAGAACACCAATCAATTTGCTATACATTTAGCAAAAAGTGACAGTGAAAGGCAGAAATTAAAGAATGAAATAATTGCAAGTGTGGAGCAAATTCATAAGAATCATGAACCACATATGCCAAGACATTCTACACCTTTGACTGAAGAAAAACTTTCTGTCAAAGAAAGTTTGACTCCATTCTTAGGAGAGAATGTTATTTCTGCAAAGGATATTCCCAAATTAGAAGAATGGCCAACATTCTCTGGTGAAGGAGAATACAACCATATTGAATTCATCAGGACTATTGATATGTTGCAAGAAGACTTTAATATACCTGATGAAATCATAGTAGGAAAATTACATTGTTTGTTTACCAAGACTGCAAAGAAATGGTATTACAAGATGAGAATGGATCATGGAAGACATGACTGGTCTTGGTGGAAATCTGAAGTGATTACCAAATGGGCCAATAATTCTTGGAGGTTTAAAATGGAGAATGCTTTTGAAAGTGCCATTTTTAACTCAGAAAAAGACAAACCACTTACTTGGTTCTTCAAACAAAAAGACAGATTATCTGCTTTACACCCAGATATGTCTGACACTATGATTAATATGAAAATATTAAGAAAGTGTGGAGGAGAACTGGAACATGCTACCAAAAGCAGATGTGTGGAACCCTGTTCAACAGAGGACTACATTAATGCTATGGAAGATATCATTACCAGAACAAGAATTGGTAAAACTTGGGTTAGAAACCCAATAGAGTCCAAAATAGTCTCAAAGATTCCTAGAGAGGAAAGAAGACCAGAAAGACCTGTCTTGAAGTGTCATAAATGTGGAAGTACTTCACATTTAGCCAACACTTGCCCTAAGAAGACAAAGATCAATGAAGTTCAAATCATTGAAGACATTCAGTGTACTGAAGAGAAAGAAGAGTCTGATCAAGATTCTGCAGTCTCTGAAGATACACCAGTAGAGGACTATCCCATTGAAAACATTTCAGCTTTCTTTGAGGTCACAGAAGTCCATACCCACTTGCCACAGTACAGTGAGGATTGCTACAACCTGATCAATATCCAAGATGCCAGAATGTGTAAAACAAAACCTGCTAGAGGAAAGGGTTATACTGCTGGAGCATCCTGTATCACATCAGTTCTAATGAGTGATATTGAAGCCAAAGTAAATCTGGATAAAGGGGCATTTTGCACTTGTATTGGCAAAGATTATCTTCAAATTATACTTCCTGAATGGAAAAACCATCTATTACCAATAGAAGGTGTACAGTTCAGTAGTGCCAGTAACAATATGTACCCCTTGGGCATATTGGATACTAATATTGTATTCCCACATCCAGCAAGAAGTGTAAGAATGAAAACTGAGATTGTAGTAATGGATAATTGTACATCTCAGCATATCATTCTTGGAAATGATTACTTGAATATTTATGGTATTGATATAAATAACCATAAAGACAGATATTTCACAATTGGAGATAACAAAAGGCAAAAATTTGCTTTCTCCAATATGCCAAAACAGATATCTGTAGTATCTTCTGTCAAAGATACTTACAAAGATGAATTTGTGTCTAAACAACTTGTTGAAGCACAAATTAATCCATCATTGTCACCAAAGATGAGGAATGAACTTATTGATGTATACATACAATAATGCATTTGCATCTGATAATGAACCATTAGGCGCTATAAGGGGACATGAAATTGATATTACTCTTAATATTGATAGACCATATCCTCCAGTACTTAGAAGACCAGCTTATCCAGCCAGTCCCAGAGCTAGAGAGGCCTTGGAAAAACATATCCAAGAGTTGATCCAACTTGGTGTGCTAAGGAAAGTAGGCCATAATGAGGAAGTTGAAGTGACAACACCTGTTATTATTGCATGGCATAATGATAAGTCAAGAATGGTTGGAGATTTTAGAGCTTTGAATACCTACACAGTTCCAGATAGGTATCCAATCCCTAGGATCCAAGAAACTTTGACTCAATTGTCTAAAGCCAAGTATATAACATCAATGGATGCATTAAAAGGCTTCCATCAAAATGTTTTGACGCCTAAAGCTAGGAAATTACTTAGAATTATCACTCACTGTGGTATTTATGAGTATCTTAGAATGCCATTTGGCATTAAAAATGCTCCATCTCATTATCAAAGAATGATGAATACCATCTTCCCCACAGAATTGTCTGAAGGATGGCTTATCATTTATATTGATGATATTATTATATGTTCTGACTCATGGTCTTTGCACCTTGAAAGACTTGCAAGAGTACTTCATAAAGTTGCAGAAGTGAACATGAAAATTTCACTTAAGAAATGCAATTTTGGTTTTGAAGAACTCAAAGCATTAGGACATGTTGTTTCTGGTTTGAGCTTGGGTATTGACAAGAATAAAGTAGCAGCAGTGTTACTTAAGCCAATACCCCAGAATAAAAAAGAAATGATGTCTTTTCTTGGATTTGCTAGTTACTATAGGCAACACTTGAAAGATTTTGCAATTCTAGCCAAGTCACTTTATAGAATCTGTGATCAACAGACTGTATTTGAAATGACACAGGAAAGAATTAAAGCTTATGAGAAGATAAAGAAAGCCCTTACAGAAGCACCTTTACTCCTCATGCCTGACTGGAATATTCCTTTTAAATTGTACATTGATGCATGTGGGGATGGATTAGGGGCAGCCCTACACCAAGTCCAAATTATTGATGACAAACCTACAGAAGGACCAGTTTGTTATATCTCAAGACAAATCAAACCAACAGAAGCCAGATATGGTGCAAGCCAAATGGAGTGCTTATGTTTGGTATGGGCACTTGAGAAATTACACTATTACCTTGATGGCAGTGTTTTTGAAGTGATAACTGACTGTAATGCCGTGAAATCACTTCTTAACATGAAAACTCCCAACAGACATATGTTGAGATGGCAAATAGCCATTCAAGAATATAGAGGAAACATGACTATAGTTCATAAAGCAGGAAACATTCACAAAAATGCTGATGGACTTAGTAGATGGGCTTTAGCCAACACTCCTGATAACCCAGCTTATGTACCTTTGGAAGCTGAACCACAGATTCCAATTGAAGGGATTAACATAACTGATATTGGGACTGAATTCTTTGAAGAGGTCAGAGAGTCTTATAAACAAGACAAGAATTGCCATATCTTGACTTCTTTATTGGATAAAGACTGCAAAGACACATCTTTGGTTAATACACTAGATGAAGTTTGGAAAAATTCCTATTCTGAAGGAAGATTTCACTTGTTTGATGGGATTATTTACCATAGAACAAAACATTCTTGTGTGATGACATTGTGTAGTAGATTGCTCATCAATACCATTCTTCATGAATGCCATGATAGCATTTACTCTGGACACCTATCAGAAGACAGAACACTTGAAAAGGTGAAGAACTGTGCATGGTGGCCATCTTGGAGAAAAGAAACCATTGAATATTGCCATACCTGTGATAGATGCCAAAAAGCAAACAGGAGTACAGGCAAGAAATTTGGATTAATGATCCATATTCAAGAACCAAAATCCCCTTGGGAAGTTGTTCACATGGATTGGGTCACAGCACTTCCTCCAAGTGGTGACAAAAGTTATAATGCTTGTTTAGTCATTGTAGACAGATATAGCAAAACTCCCATATTCTTACCATGTCATAAAGATGACACTGCTATGGATACAGCTCTTCTTTTATGGAGTAGAGTTATTTCTCATACAGGGTTATTTAAGAATATCATAAGTGACAGAGACCCCAAGTTCACATCTGCACTTTGGACCAATCTTCATAGATTGTTTGGGACTAAGTTATCATTCTCTACAGCATATCACCCTCAAACAGATGGGCTAGCAGAGAGGATGATTCAAACTTTAGAAGACATGATCAGGAGATTTTGTGCTTATGGATTAGAATTTAAAGACTCAGATGGCTTTACCCATGACTGGTGCACTCTGATACCTGCATTAGAATTGGCATACAAGACATCAGTCCATTCTTCCACAGGACAAACTCCTGCTATGTTAGAAAAAGGATGGAATCCAAGACTCCCAGCAGACACACTGAGGAAAGACTTGATTGACATTCATCCTACAGCTTCCAGCTTCAAATTAATGCTTGATAAAGTAAAACACCATGCAAAACAAAGTATGGATGATGCTTTTGATTATGCAAAACAGAAGTGGGACAAGAGTCATAAAGTACCAGACTTCAAAGTAGGGGACTTAGTTCTAGTTTCAACCTTGAATTTTAATAATATCAAAGGCCCAAAGAAACTTAAAGATTCTTATGTAGGACCTTTTGTTATTGTTGCCTTACATGGAACCAATGCAGTTCAAGTGGAATTGAGTGGTGAATTGGAAAATAAACACCCCACATTTCCAGTCAGCCTGATAAAACCTTATCAACCAGCTGACAAAGAATTGTTTCCTTTAAGGAACCCAACTCCTTTAACTGTGCCCCCTGTGAAACAGAATGAAGACAGAAAGATAAAGAAAGTCATTAAAGAAAGGAGACTTAGGGGTAAAAATCAAAGAGAATATCTTGTCAGATATAAAAATCCAGTACATGAAGATGAATGGATGGCAGAATCAGAAATACCTGACTCAGATAAACTCTTAAGAAGATTTAGACATGAAAGAAGGCCACAAGCCTGAATATGTCTATAAATGTGCTTTAAATTACTTGATCTGAGTAATGTGAAGAGGTTGGACAGTGGACATTAACCCCCTTTTGGGGCCTTATTCTTTTTATCACTAATAAAATTGTAGTACAATTTTATTTTTTGGTGGGAGGGAATGTGAGCCTTGAGGTATATTTTACATACCCAAATAGGCCACAATTATCTTAAAAAGAAATTTTGAATTATGCAAAACTCATAAGTCATGCATATATCCAAAATTCATCATTTTCAATTTCAGAAAAGATGAATAACTTTCTATTGAGTAAGTAAATCCATGGATTTAAGACCAGATTTGGATTCTACACAAAAATTCACCTAGGGTAGCTCCATAGAGTGAATAAGCTCAATTTAAGTATTTGAGGTGGTAAAATGGAAAATACTTCAATACCACATCATTAATACCACATAAAAGATCCGTGAAAATTTTTGTTTTTCTTGATTTTTAGCCAAAATAATGGGAAAGTGAGAAATCCCATGTTACATATACACTAAGAATAGTGTTATGCATGTTTTGAGCACTTAATATCATGGTATTCTTACATGGACTTTTGGTACACCCATAGTGGATATCTCACTTTAAGCTTAAATTACTATTTTGACGTAAAAAATAGGCAAGGGGGACAAAAGACATCAAAGAGAGCCAGGGTACCCAACTTCTGAGGCCTCAGAGGCGTGGATAGCTCCAGAGCATGGATCCATGGCTCATCTTGGCCCAATTGGTAAACTAAAACTCTTTGGGAACTTGGTTACCAAGTTACAACTACTGTAAAACATCAGAAAATAGTAAATAACCTGCTATTTTGACGTGCCAAGGAGGTAATGAGCTACTTACACTCCTGTAACCATGTCAATTACTAATGACTTTCCATGGATAAACCCCAAAAGAGTAATTAAAACCCTTTTGGGACCCATATTCATTGATTTACCTCATAGCAACCAGCAAAACACTGCTATTTGCAATTCTACGTAGAAATGAGGTAAAACCTTCAAAAATTCATTAAAAATACAATTCTTAATGAATCTTTCTGAAACTTTCAGGACTAAAGGAGAACTGTATTATCTATGGTACAACCAAAAAGAATTACAGTTTTACTAGTAAAATTAAAAGTTTTACTTACAGTCCATTTTTGGATATTCTACGTGAAACACTGAATCTTCAAAAATTCACAGTAATTACAACCTGTGATGAAATTGGCAATAACATTGATAACTTTGAGAAATCAATGATTCTTTTAGAATAAAAGAAGATTTACAAGTGTTACTCCTTTTATTCTTAACCATATTGGGGTTGGTAGTCACGTAAAAGCATCAATTAAGTAATTATGATAATCTTACATGACAACAGATGATGCAATCAATAATCCAAAAAGGTTTATTGTTTTCTCACTCACTGGTTTTTCAGTTTGCTCCATGGCACGCCTCTGTGAGCTGTTGTTGACTTAAAAGAAGCCTCTTCTTGCTGTTTTTTCATCATCATCTTATCAATTTATTAATCTTTATTACCAACAAGTAAGTATTAGTTCAACTATTCTTAAGTGTTTTAATTCTTTCAGAATCAATCAGAAAGACGTGAAATCATAGAATCCAACTATATATTGTTGTAATACTGTTATAAATCATTTTGATCCCTTAAATCCACAATTCCACGTCAAATTTCTCTACTTTTATTATCAATAAGTTCTTTGGAGTATTAGTGAGTCATTTATCTTTAATTCTTAAAGTTTTTCTCTAGTAATAGTTTTCTTCAAGAATTATCTTTATAATTATTCTTGCAAAAGATAATTATATATTAAAATAATTTTATTATTTTAATAAAGAAGTTTTTATTATTAAATTCTTCTTGTAATTGATTCTTGTAGACAATTACTTGCTCACTGTTAAAATCACTAGTAGTGCTTAACACGTGAAAGAAATAATTTTTTAATTATTTAATTGTGGTTATAATAATATTTTATTATTATATTTCATAAGAACAGACATAGTACTGTTGATTAATAGTAATATTATCATCAGTTTCATAGTCACATCTTACAACTAGCATAAAAGAAAGATTGTCGTTATGCTCAAATGCTCTTTATCAACATTGTAAAAGGCACATAAATATACAAATCAACTGCCTTTGAGACCTTATTAATGATCACATCTTAACTATCTCATACTTTCCTACTAATCTTATGTTGGCAGAAATGCTTGTTAAAGGACCTGAAGGAATAAAACATGAAGATTTCTGCAAATGTGTTAATATTATTGCCTACTCAAGTGAAGAAAGTGGTCGTGAAGAAATAAAGAACCTCTTATTTTTCTCTATTCTCCTTTTTTGAACCAATCTGGTTATTCCAGATATTTCAATTTTTCTCCTACATTGTATCTCTTAAACATTCATCTAGACTAGTCAATTATTCTCTTGTTGTAAATATCACTGGTATATCTGAGGAGGAATAGGATCTTGCCATCAAACAGCACTTCTATAAATAATGATGTTATTCTGAAATCTTTCTTTCCTAATCTTGTTTGACGGAGTTTATTCTTCTCTTATCCTAAATCTCCTCAGGTAAGCCTGTGGTTCTCTTATTCCCTTTTTATATGCAATCCCATCTTGTTTGATTTTGTTTAATCTTCTCTTATCCTAATCTCCTTAATCCACCCTTGTTAATAAGACAAGCTTACCCAGCTAGCCCAAGAGCTAGAGAGGCTTTAGAGGTACACATTAAATAATTCATGGACTTTGGGGTGTTGAGGAAATTAGGACATAATGAACAGGCAGAGGTCAATACACATGTCATTGTAGCTTGGCATGTTGGGGAATAAAGGATGGTAGGTGACTTTAGAGCTCTACACACCTGTACTATGCCTGACAGATACTCAATACCCAGAAGCCATGAGAAATCAAAAAAAATTCAAAAGCTAATTTTATTACAACCATGGATGCTCTAAAGTGTTTTTACCAAAATTTCTTAATAGACAATGCCAGAAAACTACTAAGGATAATGGTCCATTTCAGCATATATTATTACCTAAGAATTACGTCTGGTATGAAAAATGCACCTGCCCATTATCAAATACTGGAGAATACCATATTTCCTGAAGAATTATCAGAAGGATGGCTATTCATCTATATTTATGATATTATAGTTTGCTCGGAGACTTGGAGAAATAAGATGACAGGCTTATAAAAAATGTTACAAATGATAGCTAAAGTAAATATGAAAATTCGCTTGAAAAAAAGTCATTTTGGGTATAGTGAGCCAAAAGCACTAGGACATGGTGTATCTGGACTAAGCTTGGTCATAGATAAAAACAAAGTAGCAGCATTACTACCCAAAACAATGCCACAAACCAAAAAAGAAATGTAATCATTTGTAGGATTTTCTGGTTATTACAGACTGTAAGGTGTGAATATGAAACTTTGATTAAAAATCAAGTACTTTTCCTGTCCTAAAAATTTGTATAAGGTAAAAATGTTTAAAAATAGTAAGAAATATTGTTTTTTAGGAGAAAACACAAAAGTTTTATTGTTTATAACTTTTATAAGTATAAAATAATAATATAATAAAAATTTATTGTTTTACCAACAATAAAGATTTATCCAAAAATACTCTATAAGAGATATTTAAGGCTACAAAAGAAATTTCTTCAAGAGAAATTTCAATTGTAATAAATTGAGCAAAGAACTGCAAGCAATTAATTAAAGAACAAAGTCTTTAAAAAGAGATTTAAAGAGAAAACAAGCCCAAAAGTGACCAGAATGAATTTGGAAACAAAGTGACAAGGTTTACAGTGATGAAAGATGCTTTAATTCACCTTTGGGGTGGTTCAGGGGTAAAAAATGATTATAAGAGTTACAAAAAATGATTATAATGATTTTTTCAGGTGGTTAAAAGGTTCAAAATGATTTGAAAAAAAGGTGGTTAGGATCTTTCATTGATTGGTTTCACAGTGTTTAAACTAATTATAAAAGGAAAGGATTCTAACATGAAGAGAAAAGTGGGGCAAAGAAGAAATTCTTTTATAGCCATCAATTTTCTTAATCCAAAAGTAAAATTTACTCTTTTCAGTCGTGGAAAGACACTCTGACAATAGAAAAGCCAATTATGGCATCTTTGAACCCTGGCTTAGACCAAAAAAGGGCTGTATTTAGTGATTTTTTGCTATTTTTAGCCATTACAGACCCTTAAATCATCCATTACTATAGTAATACCTGGCCTAGAGCCTTAATAACACGTCATAATGTGTGTACGAAACGTAGAAACCAGTTGAAACTGATTTTACTAAGATTGTTTTATCTTAAGGGTAGTTTTACCCTCTTGGAAACAGCTAAAACTACCTTGGTTGGTATCAAAACCCATCATCAATTGAGTTCACAAACCCTGCGACTCAATTCCAGGCCAGAAGTGATGAACGTTTGTGTTAATTTTGACACCACACGCCTGTCAGCAAGGATTTTGGGGGTCTAGCTCCCCCTTAGAGCTGGAGTTCCTTTTCCCCCCCAAATTTTATCTTTCCAATTTATTTTTGCTTTAATTCCTCATCATGTATTATACTTATAATTTACATATGTAATTCAATTGAGTTGAACAGTACAATACAGTAATTATTGATACCTCATATGTAAATCAAAGTTCACTTATGTAATACATGCGCACATTTTGACATTTCAATTGAATTCAATTGAAAATACTTCAATTCCTCATAGCTTCTGAAATATACACAACACCTCAATTTTAACACAATTTTTGGTGATTAACACTATATTTGATGTGAGTTAAATTAAGGTTTTGAGGATTTTCAATTTTTATACAGAAATACTAAAAACTTAATTTAAGCTTATTTAGAGTTGAGTTACAAAATGTTCACTCAGTGGTGACCCCACCTGATTTCTTATGAGGAATTCAATGGCAAAATAGATTTTATATGTTTATTTATTGGATAAAAAGTTATAATAGCTTTATTTAAATTTTTTCCAAATTTATTCATTTTTTGACAGTTTTGTTAAAATTTCATTTTTACTTAATTTTTTCAAGTATAAATGTCATTTTACAATTTTAAAATTTAATGTAATTATAATTAAATTTTTAATTTTTTATATAAATTTATATTTTTATTTTTATTTTTATCATAATAATATAAATAAATTTCTTTTATTTATATTTGTAAGTTAAATTCTTATTTGTGGGCTTTTGGGTATATGAAAATACCTCTAAGGCTCACACAGACAGCATATGAAACCTTTGCAAGAATTTCCAAATCCTTGTAAAATCTCTGTGACCAACAGAAAGTCTATGAAATGGCTGAATAAAGGGTTGAAGCACATGAGGAACTGAACAAATACCTCAGATATGTATAGTTTCTTCTAATTCCAGATTATAAATGACCTTTCAAAATGCACATTGATGATTGTGGAGAAGGATTAGGTTCTGCGCTACACTGGACACAAATCATCAATGATAAACCTGTTTGAGGACCAGTTTTCTTCATTTCAAGACACATTAAGCCAACAGAAGCAAGATATGGAGAAAGCCACATGGAATGTCTTCCCTTAGTGTTGGATTTAGAAAGTTTACACTACTATTTGAATTCAACAGTGTTTTATGTAAACCAACACTGTAATGCTTTGGAATCTTTATCAAAAATGAAGATACAAAATATACATATGCTAATAGGGCAGATTGCTATCCTACAATGTATAGGAAGTGTGACTGCAGTTCATAAATCAGGAAATATTCATAAAAATGCAGATGGGCTTTAGCAAATACACTTGAAAGCCCAGCATGGATACCACAGGAAGAACATCATATAGAAGGCATATGCATTACAGACATTGGCACAGAATTAATTAATCAAGTTAAAGAAAGCTATAAGAGGGACAAAAATTTTCATATCTTATTCCAGCTCTTAATGAAAGATTGACAAGACCCGTCACTATCTTCTAAACTAGATGAAATATGGAAAAAGGCATATGATGAAGGAATATTCCACTTCATTGATGGAATTATTTATCATAGGACTAAACATACATGTTTTATAAACTTGACAGATAGGACTCTGATAAATATTATACTACATGAATGCCATGATTTTGTTGTATCTGGACATCTTTCAGAGGATAGGACACTGGAGAGGGTGAAAACCTGCTCTTTGTGGCCAAATCGGAGAAAAATATGTTGCAGAGTACTTCTAAACCTGTGACATATGTAAAAATCAAACAGAGCCGCAGGAAAGATATTTGGAATGATTATTCAAATCCGAGAACCAAAATCCCTGTGGGAAATAGCTCACATGGATTGGGTAACAGCCTTACCTCCAGGAGGAGACATGAGGTTCAATGCATGCCTGGAATTAGTTTACAGGTACAGAAAAACCCCAATGTTCTTACCATTTCATAAAGATGAAACACCTCTGGACACATCCATATTGATATGGAATATATTGATTAGTCATACAGGCTTTTACCAAAATATAATAAGTGATTAAGATCCCAAATTTACTTTGGCCTTATGGAAAAAGCTCATTAACCTTTTTGGAGCAAAGTTATCATTCTCCACAGCTTACAAAACCCAAAGTGATTGTGTAGCAGAAAAAATGATGCAAACTTTAGGAGACATGATAATAGGATTCTGTGCTCATGGGCTAGAATTCAAAGACTGTGGTGGTTTTACCCATTATTGGTCTACCTTAATACCAGTGCTTGAGCTTGAATATAAGACATCAATTCATTCTTCACCTGGCAAAACACCAGGAATGTCAGAAAATGGTTGGAATCCAAGACTTCCTTATGATACTCTCAAAAATACTTGGTTGATATACATCCAACAGCAAGTTTCAAAATAATCCTTGACAAAGCAAGACCTAATGCAAACAGATGTAAGCAAGATTCTTTCCAATATGAAAAATAAAGATGGGACAAAATTCTCAAGCCACCTGATTCTAAATTGAGAGACTTGGTATTAGTGTCAACTCTAAACTTTAATAAGATCAAACTCCCAAATAAATTGAAAGATTCCTTTGCAGGATCCTTCATGATAAGAGCACCAAATGGCCCTAATTCTTCACAGAGATAATTGACAGTTGAACTAATGAAAAGCACCCAAATTTTTGTTTAAGGCTGATAAAAACTTACAGATTGAGTTATAAGGAATTATTTCCCCTAAGAAATAAACCACCACTTTAAATTCCCCCTCTAGGAGAAGGAGAAAAAAAATAAAATTGTGAAAGTCCTTTAAGAAAGGAGGTGTCACAGGGGCTCTTCTAAGTGAAGAGGGCCTGGCACTTAGTAAACTGGGACTCACTTATGGAGGGCTCAAAGATATGGTAAGACAAAATACACTTAAGAGTGTTAAGAGATGAATTACTAATAAAAGGAATATTAGAAAAGAAGAAACAAAAGAATAATAGTAAGAAATAAAAGAGCCAACCACAAACAAATCCAAGTACACTGTTTCAACCTGTCAGGATGGAAAGAGAAGGGTTAATAAGGATATGGCCACCCAACTCATACTGTACAGGCAAAGAAAGAAGATGCAAAGACTAACTTAATATTAAATAAATATAATACCCAAAATAAGGTTAATAATATTCATGAGATAATAAATAAACTAAATTAATAAACTGGGGAAAAGTCCCCAGGGGGAGAAAGAGGGGCTGGTATATGTGAGGATCACCAGACCTGATCCAGAAAGAGAATTTTCATGAGAATGAATGATGATTGAATTGATTCTGGCCAATTCAGGTCCTTTACAGCTGTACAGGATCTGTATAAGAGGAGTGGTGGTATTGGGTGATCATACAGTTTGGGAATGGTGTATCCAAACTGTATTGGGTAATTCCAACCTGTACAGGAATTGACAGGCTGTATTGATGAACAAGACTGTATGCATGTTTCAGCAAGAAGATTTTCTGAAACTGAATGCTGGTACATACAGTGGATTTGCTGGTTTGAGGTGTTTGAGTGGGTGTAATAAAGAATACCCTTACCCCTGATGAGTGGTTGTTACAGGAGGACAAGAGCCAAAAAATAAAGGGAATACATTGTAAGGTATAGAAACCCAACTGAAGAAGATGAATGGCTACTTGAGAAAAATATAAATATTTCTGATAAGCTATTAATAAGGTTTACAAATGATGGAAGACCTAAAGAATAAAAAGGTTAAGAATTATTGAGCTTCAAGACTAAGGAAGTCTATTGAAGAGGTAGGACAGTGAATGATACCATAATTAACTATATCATATTGTGGTACAATCTTTTTTTGGTGGAAAGGAATTTGAGCCTTCTAGATATAACCACATATCCAAAAATGTGTAACAGGGGCTCTTGGGAAAAACAAGAGTGGCCTAGCACTCAGGAATCTGGAACTCACTTGGAAGGATCCAAGGGATAAAGAAAACAAAAGATAAATGTGTTTCTTTCAAAGAAAATAAGATTAGTACAAGATATTCCAAAGATAAGAATGAAGCCAAAGGCCAAAGTATAATAAGAAAGTCCAAAGCCCAAGGAGCCAATCAAATGAATCCTCAATTCACTGTTTCAACCTTCCAGAAAGAACAATGGAATTAGTAAAGGATATTACCAACAATATCCACTGACAGGCAAAGAAAGAAGTGCAAATGACTTACTTAAGATTATCAGTATTTGCTTTCGAAAATGAAAATAAGATAAGAATGAAAATAAATAAAATATATTAATGAACTGGGGGAAAGGTCCCCAGGGAAGAAAAGGTGGCCATTATATGTGAAACTTTGAAATACTGATCCTTGAGGTTTGATCACCCAACGTTATTGACTGTTTTGGGTCAATACAGAACTGGCCATATTGAGAATCGAGCTGTGTGACCAAATTCCCACAGTGGAATATAAATTGGCCCAAAAGGGCCAAGGACATGCAGGTTTCTTGAATACCACCTGTATGGACCAATTGAGCTGTCCAGAGAATGCTGAAGTGCTTGATGCCTTGACAACTGATTGAATGATTGATAACATTTTGAAATTACCCCTTAAATAATCCTGAGATGAAATAACAACCCAACTCCTGCAGGACCAGGTGGATGGGCTCCTTGAATGGTATTCTGGTAGCCGCCAGGGATTTGAAAACTGAATGGCTGAAAATTCTTCCTTCAAAATGGGTGATGGATTTGGGGACTTGGTTAAAATGATTTAATTGGGTCCTGAAAACATAACTATTGGATTGCTGAGGAAAAATGGTGCATAATGGTATATTATACCATATATGCACCAAGCCTGAATCCTTTGGTACGTGGTACATTGATGAAGGAAAAATTCCTCCCCTGAATTGAGGGGCAGCCTTTATTGACCTGAGCTGGTGGTCCCTGGTGGTTTCCAGAGGCCATGGGTTGAAAGTGGCCAATTTGGGTCCTGGGGTCCTTTTGGCCATTTTTTCCAAAAATGGGCCCAGGTGGGCCCCACCTGGCCTTGGGGGCTGGTGGACTGCCCCCTTGGCCACTTTTGGCCTCATTGGATTTAGGCCAAAAGAGGCCTAAAGGTCCCACGGGCCGTAGAGGCTGTAGGCGTCCTAAATGGCCCAAAAAGGCCATTTAGGCCATAGACCCCCTAATCAAAGGGGGTGAGCCAGATGACCCTGAAAGACAGAATGTGCCCCAGGCCCAAAAACAAGAATAATGACATGGGAGTTGGTGAGGTGGAAATTAGCCAAAGAGGCCAATGAATATTGGATATGGCCTTAGGCCATATATGAGGTTTGAATCCATGAGTGGCCAGAAGAAGTGGGAATAGCCCAAAGTCCATAAAAAACCAAAAGGGGCCAATCAGCCATAAAACTGATCACATGGCCAATTGGCCATAAATTGGGGTCAGGCTAGAATTGCTGTAAACACCCATTTTTGGGGGGTTATTACACATGGTTGTGACAGTACCCCTGACCTTGAATGGTGAGCTCCTGAGCACCAAACCAAGGTAGAAACCTTTTGAGGCTGCTGAGTAGGATTAGACATAGGGAATCAAGAGGTGTTTAATCTTTAAAAGAAAATTTTATAACTGGTAAGAGTTTGGCATATGACACAAGGATGACTTGGTCTTCTTTTGAAATTTTTGTTTGGAAATTTTGAATCATTGAGTTGACGTAAGGATTTTGGCATTAATATTTATAAGAAAGAAATTTTTGAAATAGTATATACAAAGAAAAGTGAAAAGAAACATAAAGAGAAATTAAATCTTGAGGGGGATTCCAATCTTGATCACAGAAGTTGATAGCTGATTTGAATTGGCAAAGGACCTGGAGAATAATATTTGATTCCAGGTGCTCACAGGGTGGCCAAGGTGATGTTTTGAAAGATTGTAGACCCTCAGGAAAGTGCAAACCAGAAGAGGAACTTACTTTTGTAGTTACCAATCCCGCCAGTGCCATAAAAATAAAAATCTTTTTTTGAAGGAATGAATTGGAAATTGAAATACTTGGAAAGTGTAATGAATAGTGAATGGTCTATTGGTCCTAGTTAAAATGGCCATAAGGAATGGGATTGGTGTTGAAAGCTTGGCCAGAGTCCTGTTTCCAGAAAATTTATAATTGCTGACAGAGTGGCCAAGGTGATGCTTACAACAAGAAAGTTAGAATACCTCTCAAGGTGAATACCAGGAGTGGGGCTTACTTTTTGTAATTCCTCTCCCCACCAAGCACCATATAAAACTCAATCTCTTGAAGAAGCTGGTCCTGGCGTGTCATTATACAAAGAGTGAAAGTCCTTGACAATTTCAGGGCAATTCTTGAGGTTTTTGGTCAGTTCCCAAGTGGTTCTTTCTGGGTATTGACTGAAACCTTTCCATTCCACCAAATACCATAATTTTCCTCTCTTGATCCTGGAATCCATGACTTGAGAGACTTTCCATTCCTCTTGTTCTTCAATGCTGATTGGAGAAAGAGGCTCTTTATGCTAATTTGGGATTGTTGATGTCTTGACTGGTTCAAGGAGGGAAATTTGGGAACCTGGGTGGATGTATTTCCATTGTGATGTAACCTTGAAGTGGTAAGCATGACTACTGACCTTCTTAAAGATTGGAAAAGGACCCAACCATCTTTCATACAGCTTTTTGGTGGGTCTAGTTGATTTGATGTTTTTGAAAGAAATCAATACCATGTCACCAGGATTGAAAACAGGTGGACTTTATCTACTTTTATCTGCATACCTCTTAAGCCTGTTTATGGAAACTTAAAGTTCTCTCTTGACAGCTTTCTGTATTGATTGAATTTTTGATGATAAACTTCCAGAAGGAGTATCTTCAGTAATGTGGACTTAGTCAAATTGTGGGTCTCTTCCATAAACAGTGAAAAATGTGATGAATTATTGTAGGCAAATTCAGCCAGAGGGAGCCAGGTGTTCCAATCATCTTGATGATAACTGACATACATCCAAAGGTACTTCTCTAGTATCTGATTTACCCTGTCTTTCTTTCAATCAGTTTCTAGATGGTAAGCACTTGACAGATCTCTTGAAATCCTGAGAGCTGAAAAATATTGGTCCAAAAAGAAGAAACAAAAAAGTGAACCTCTATCACTGACAATTCTGGAAGGAAGGCCATGCTTTGAAAAGTTATTCTTGATGAATAAATGGGCCAAATCCAGTGAAATTATTGAAGACATTGTTGGAATAAACACTGCCATTTTGAAGAATCTTTCCACTATGACAAGAATTGAATTAAAGAAATTGGACAGTGGAAGTTGAGTGATAAAGTCCATTGAAAGGAAAATCCAAGGACAATTTGGAATTGGAAGAGGTTTTACGTGTCAAAACTTCTTGTGATGGATATTCTTTTTTCTTGAACACTGTTGACAGGATGAGACAGAATCCTTGATAAATTTAGTCATTCCTGATTAGTGGAAATCCCACTTGACAAGTTTTAGAGTCTTCTCTTGGCCAGGGTATCCAGCTAGAGGAGAATCATGACTCTTTTGAAGAATTCTGAGCTCAATTGTGGGGTCTTTTGGAACCACCACCCAATCTTTGAATAAAAGTAGTTTAGAAGAGGAATCAAGAAAATAATCTAGGACAGATTTACCTTTACCCAATTCTTGCAGGATACTTCTGTAATGAGGATCTTGCCATAATTGCTTCTGAATTGAATCAATAAAATTTGAAAAACATTCCACCTTGACTGCAAAAACTCTTGAGGGTTGGACTTCATCTTGCTTAATGAGTTGTTGAAAATTCATTGGATTCTTTTTGATGAAATCCTTCCCCCTCTCCACATAAACGTTGTCCTGACATGATAAGGCATCCGCAATAGTGGCTAGGCGGCCAGGGCAGTAAGTGATTGAGAAGTGAAATTCTGAAAGGAATTCAGCTCAGTGGGCTTGAAGGTGAGTAAGGACTTTTGAAGACATGAAGTATTGCAAGGAACAGAGATTGGTGAGAACTTCAAAAGGGGAAGAAAGGGAAAAAAGAAAATCTCTCCTGTGCTTGAGAGCCCATACTATTCCAAGGAGTTCCTTTTCATGAATCTCATAGTTGAGATATTCTGGAATAAGCTTGCAGCTATCAAATGCAAGAGGATGTTTCCCTGAGTCAGAAACCTGACTCAGTAAAGCACCCTAGGTTTAACCGGATGTGTTGGTCTCTACAATGGTGGGTAGAGAAGGATTGGAGAAGTGGTGAAGGCCTCTTTGAGTTTATTAAACTGACTAAGACATTGCTCATTTACGGGGAAACTTGTGAGTGAACTAATCTTCTTTGAATAATTCTTGATGAAACGGCAGTAGAGGTTGGCAAAGCCAAGGAAAGATTGAAGAGCCTTTAGATTTCTTGGAGGTGGCCAATTGAGAATTTGCTGTACTTTTGCTTGGTTCATCTTGAGTCCTTCAGAAGAACCAACATAACCTAAATACTCTACACTAGAAACATGTAACAGGCACTCGGAGGCCTTAGAAAAGAGGTTATTGGCTCTGAGTCTAGAACAAACAGTGGAAACATGAGTGACATGTTGTTCCTCAGATTTGGAAGATACCATAATGTAATCCAAATAAACCACAACATAAACATCAAGAAGATTATAAAAGATATCATTGACAAGATTTTGAAAAGAGGCAGGAGCATTGGTGAGCCCAAATGCCATAACCAAATACCCATAACTGGCATATTTAGCTTTAAAAGCTGTCAAATCTTAATCACCCTCCTTAATTCTGAGCATGTTATATGCAACACACAAATCAATATTGGAGAATATAGAAGAACCACCAAAAACAGTGAGGAGCTGATTTATAGGAGGAACAGGATACTTGTTCTTCCTAGTCACAGCATTGAGTTCATGGTAATCAAAACACAAACAGAGGCCACCATATTTCTTTTTGACAAAGAGGACAGGTGCTCCTGTTGAAGAGGAGCTTTGACACATGAAACCTTTCTCTAAATTCTCTGAAATTTAGGCCCTGAGTTTATCTTACTCTTGGCTTGATAAATAGTAGATCACCTCAACTGGAGGTAGAGACCCCTCCAGCTTGATATGATGATCACAGGGGTGGCGAGGAGGAATTTTCTCTACTTTCACCTTGAAGAGCACATCCAAGAACTGGTGATAAGCAGAAGGAACAACCTTCAGCACAGTTTCCACTTCTTCTGGCTCTTCCTCTTCATCCCACAACTCCTCCAGGGAGGTCCATATTCCCAAAGAAGAGATTAAGTAAAGATACAGCATTATCTTCTCAAACATTTTGAATCTCTTTGAATACTTCCTTTCTAGAGGAAAGTAATTAAATATTGGAATTAAGGGAAGGAAGATTGACAGAAGATGGAATTGATGGTGTTCTAGAACCACTAACCAGAGCTGTGCATGATTTGGAAGAAGAAAAATAATTATTGAAAGATTCAAAAGGATCATAATAGTCCTTATGATAAGCATTAAAGATGATAATCCCTTGCATCCAATCAATAAAAGGATTAAAATGATTAAGAAAATCAAAGCCCAATATGAGGTCTTCTCCCTTGGGAGTATCCATTACTAAAAAGTCCCCTTCAAAGGTTGGGAAGCAAGGGAGGTTAACCATATATTTGGTATGGTGAGTCACAAATAAGGAAGGGGACTCAGAGGAGTACAAGAGGATAAGAGGAATATTTTCTGGGAGCTCTGACAAGGTTAAGGAATACTTGTGAGAAAACTGCATAAAGGAGTTGGTAGCACCAGAATGAATGAGAAAACTGTGAAACATATCAGAGAGAGAAGAAAAAACAGAAATTTTTGAAGAATTTTTGACACCAGAATTCAGAATGTACAATTGTTCTCTGGGTGGAAAGTAGTTAAGACCATTGATCACAACATGATCTTCAGTCAGGCTTTTTCCTACCTGGGTAATTTGCCTGATGGCTGGGTGAGTTGGTTCTGGGATCTTTTTAAACAGGCTTCTAGACTATGCTTCCCACCACAATAGGCCCACAAGACCTCCTTGATTCTTCTTTCTTTTTCAGAACCCATAAGCTTGTTGTCCTTACTCAAGAGGGAATAATGGGGCTTGTCCCTGTTCTGAAAATTCTTCTTCTTCTTTTTATTTGAGCTTGAAGAAGTTTGAGGATGAGAAGAATTTGACTTTGAGGCTTCAGAATTCTTCTCTTGATGATGACTCTTCTCCTTTTGCCTCTCATGGTACCTGGTATCAAGCTCCAAGGTAATATCCATTAAGTCTTGAAGAGAGTCAATTATTGAATAATGTGAGGCCAATTGATCCAAAATCCTGGATGGAAATCCCTTCCTGAAATAGTGGATTAGAGCCCTTTCACCCAAATCACCAATTCTTGAAACCAAAATTCTGAAATTGGCAATGTATAAGGAAACATGTCCACCTTCTTTCATTCTTAAGGCATCCAACTCTGCTTCAGCTTTTATAACTTCATTTGGGTCCCCAAACAAAGTAAAGACTTTAGATTCAAATAAAGTCCATTAATTAAGAAGGTAGCTTGAGTCTTGATTGGTAAAATTGTAAATATAAGGCTCAATCCATTTTTCAGCCCTGCCAATAGTCAATAAAGTGGAATAAACAACTTTCTTTCTGTCATGAGAGAAGTTTTGCAGATAATTATGAAAGATTGATTGACAAGACTGAATAAACGTTTTTGACTTTGAAGGGTCAAGTCCCATCAGAGAATTCTGGTGCCTTCACAGATGGGGTCTTTAAGGCTGGTGGTCTTGATGCTTCAGAGGATTAAGCTGCTTGAATATTGGCCATAATCTGAGTCATTTGCTGCATAATAGCCAATAAAGATGGCTCAGATCAATGAGAGACAGGCTGTTTACACTGGGCTAGAGTTGGTCCTCCAGTACCTTGGGATGCTTTTACAGGAGCAGAGAAACCTTTAGTACCATCAGACTCTTCCTCTTCCACAGAATTTTCCTCCTCCTCTTCACCATCTTAACCAGGACCTTTGAAAGTGGGCCTTGAAAGTCCTGAAAAATTTCTGACTACTCCTGAGAAAGAAATTGATCTTCTTGGACCTCTTCCTTCCTTCCTGGATGGTGCTGCTCCTTCCAAAATGGGTCCTCTGTCTAATTGGGCCGTCAGTTGAGGAACTGCTGGGGTTCCATCAAGAGGAGCTCTTGTAGTTGGAGTGAGAACAGCTTGATCTCAGGCCTGAGATCTTGTCTGTCTTGCAGTAGGTTAATGTTGAATGGGCATGATTTCAGGAATATAATGAAGTAAAACAAATACAAAATCAAAGTTTGAAGATGAGAAACTTGAGGCAATTCAAAATAGAGCTTGAAGTAAAAATGAAAATTAAATCTTGAGGGGAAATCAATTAATCAAATGAAAATCTTCAGGTACGTCAAATAATAAAATTTAAAATGAGGTCTTGAAGTCAATCAGTCAATATATCAATTCACTAAAATCAAAAATCTTGCAGAATTAAATCAATCAAATGAATTCTTGAGGATAAATTAATTTATGTCAAAATTTTGATGTGAAAAAAATTGGCAAAATCAATAATCTTCAGGTCAATCAAAATTCTTGAAGGCAAAATCAATTTTATGTCAAATGAGTCAATCAAATCAAAATGAAATGAATTCTTCCTTAGATAAAAATTCTTGAAGAATGAGGCAAATTGAATCCCAATATGAAGAACATGTCTGAATAATCTTGATGACCAATTTGAAAATCAATTAAAAAAAATGAGACTTGGAGTCATGTTTGAAAAGAATTGATGATTGAGATAAAATTTAAAAAGGAAAAACAAAAATAAAAATGGCTCAGCTTTCAATTTTGAATAATGAAGAATGAATGAGAGAAAATTGAGAAGTGAAAATAAATCATAAAATTAATAAGCATTAAAGAGTCATAATTCTGATGAAATGAATGAATGAAATTAGAAAGAATTAGTGAATAGAATGGAAAGAAATTATGAGTTAATTAATATAATGTCACAGGGGCTCTTTATGAAAGCAAGAGTGGCCTGGCACTGAGGAATTAAGAACTCACTTGGAGGGCTTCAAAATAATAAAGAAATAAAGAACAATATATTTCTTTGAGGGAAAATAAATCAATACAAGATATGCCAAAAATAAGAAGGAAGCCAAATGCCAGAGATAATAAAATAAAATACAAAAGCCAAAGAGCCAAAAAAATGAATCCTCAATTCACTGTTTCTGTGAGCCTTAGAGGTATTTTCATATACCCAAAAGACCACAAATAAAAAATTAACTTACAAATATGAATGAAATAAATTTATTTATATTATTAAAATGAAAATTAAAATATAAACATAAATTTATATACAAAATTAAAAAATTAATTATAATTTAAAAATAAAATTACATTAAATTTTGAAATTGTAAAATGACATTTATACTTAAAAAAATTAAGTAAAAATGAAATTTTAACAAAATTGTCAAAAAATAAATGAATTTGGAAAAAAGTTAAATAAAAGCTAATATAACTTTTTACGCAAAAAAATAAACATATAAAATCTATTTCACCATTTGAGTCCTCATGAAAAATCAGGTGGGTTAACCTCTGTGTTAAAATTTTGTAACTCAACTCTAAATAAGCTTAAATTAAGTTTTGAGTATTTTCCGTATGATATTGAAAATCCTCAAAACCTTAATTTAATTGAAATCCCATGAAGTGTTAATCACCAAAAATTGGGTTAAAATTGAGGTGTTGTGTATATTTTAGAAGTTATGAGAAATTGAAGTATTTTCAATTGAATTCAATTGAAATGTCAAAATGTGCGCGTGTATTACATAAGTGAGCTTTGATTGACATGTGAGGTATCAATTATTACTGTATTGTACTTTACAACTCAATTGAATTATGTATGTAAATTATAAGTATAATACATGATGAGGAATTAAAGCAAATATAAATTGGAAACATAAAGTTTGGGGGGAAAGGAACTCTAGCTCTAAGGGGGAGACAGACCCCCAAAATTGTTTCTGACAGGCATAGGATGTCAAAATTCATTCAAAAGTTCATCACGTTTGGCCTGGAATTGAGTCACAGGGTCTGTGAACTCAATTGATGATGTGGTTTTGATACCAACTGGTGTAGTTTTAGCTGTTCCCAAGCGGGTAAAACTACCCTTAAGATAAAAAAAGCTTAGTAATAACAGTTTTATCTGCTTTCTACTCCTCTTACACACATTCTGACGTGATTTGAAGGCTCTAGACCAGGTATTACTATAGTAATGGCTGATTTAACGGTCTAAAATGGCTAAAAAATAGCAAAAAATGGCTCAAACCAGCCCTTTTTTGGCCTATACCAGGGTTCAATAATACCATAATTGCCTTTTCTGTTGTAAGACTGTTCTTCAAGACTTAGATAAGTAAATTTTACTTTTGGAGTAAGAAAATTGATGGCTATAAAAGAATGTCTTCTTTGCCCCACTTTCCTCTTCATGTTAGAATCTTTTCTTTTTCTTAATTAGTTTAAACACTGTTAAACCAATCAATAAAAGATTCCAAACACCATTTTTAAGTCATTTTAAACCTTTTACACATGTGAAACAACTATTATAATCACTGTTTCTAACACTTATAATCATTTTTACCCCTCACCACCCCAAAAGTGAATTAAAGCATCTTTCATCACTGTAAACCTTGTCACTTTGTTTCCAAATTCACTATGGTTGCTTTTGGGCATGTTTTTTCTTTAAATCTCTTTTTAAAGACTTTGTTCTTTAATTAATTGCTTGCAGTTCTTTGCTCAATTTATTACAATTGAAATTGCTCTTGAAGAAATTTCTTTTGAAGCCTTAAGTATCTCTTGTAGAGTATTTTTGGATAAATCTTTATTGCTGGTAAAACAATAAATTTTTATTATATTATTATTTTATACTTATAAAAGTTATAAGAAATAAAATTGTTGTGTTTTGTCCTAAAAAATAATATTTCTTACTATTTTTAAACATTTTTACCTTATACAAATTTTGAGGACAGGAAAAGTACTTGATATTTTATCAAAGTTTCATATCCACACCTTACATTTGGGGACCCAGCTGTGATATTTTACCTGTGACATATTTTTTTACTGTTTTTAAATCTTTTCTTATGTTGAAAAAATTTCAAAACATATAAAAAATACTTTTAATTCAAAAAAATCTATAAAAAATAATTTTTTTTCATATCATAAGTGAGGCTGATATTTTTATTTCTTTTTTGAAATATCTTTTTTTACTTGATTAATTGGCTTTTTCATTAATTTTAGTGTCGGATAACGTGGTAAGACAAGAAAAAATTGAAACAGCCTCAACAGTAACCAGCATTATTCCTGCTAGCACTATTAATTCTGATCATAACAGTACTATTAGTGTGACTCAGAATATTCAACCAGGGCCAATTTCCTCTGAATTAGTCAACTTGAAAATAAGTAATACTCTTCAGAAAGCCAAATATTTGGCCAATATTGAGTTTTTTTTAAGTAAAATTACTATTTTAAGCCTTTTTAAACCATAATTATGCCTTCAACCAGATCAGGAGCCAGCTATAGCCCCTCAAGCAGCTCCCAGAAAGGTAATAGACGTGATAATGGCAGAGGCCAATCAGGTACAGAAGGAAAAGGGTCAGTTGATGACTTCCAAACAACTAAAATGGGTCATTCTGAAGCTGATAATACCATTTTACCTTCAAAAAGAGCTGATACAGCCACAACAAGCCTCTGTGGACATATACAAAGCCAGCCAAAGTGCATACAGCAATGCACTTCAGTTCAAGGAGTACCAGATCCTTGCAGAACTGTGGAAGAATTGCATGAATTCTTACCTGCCTGTGAGAAAATTCCTGGGCCATCCCAATAGTTGCAAATTGCTCAATGGATGGCATCCATTGATGGAGAAGAAAAACATGATGCTCTTAACAGCAGAATGGAGGAAAACAACCCTCCACCTCCAAAGCAAGTACCAAAGACAGCCCCAGTGGCCAGCAGCAGAAATTCCAATGTGAGAAAGCAGCCACAAACTCCAAACAAGGGCAAAGGGAAGGCACCAGCCCCAAAAACTTACAGCCAAGGCTACAGGATCCCAAAGATTCAACAGGATGCCATGGAAAATGTATTTCAGATGGCCAGAACCATGACGGAATTACAAAAGAAGGAGGAAGCCAGATTAAAATATCAAAAATGATTTCTGATACTTTTAGCTGTATTCCAGAGTTGTATAAAGCTATTATTGATGTAAAAAGTCATCTTTCTGATACAAATACATCAATTTGTGACAATCCTCAAACAAATAACTTGATTCTGAGCCAAATAAATGATACACTATCTGATTATACTAAACAAACAGAATTATGGAATGAGCTTACATATAAAGAGGATGATCATAAAAAGAATTTCATATACTCTATACAAAGCTTACAACATGAGTGAAGAAATTCACAAAGGTGTAACAACAGTAAAATGAATTATATTGAACAACTGCTAAACACCTTGCCAAGAATGTCTACACCTCTGAACTAAAATGAGGGTGCAAGAGTTCCTAATCCACAAGTATTGGATGTTGAAAATTCCCAGTTAAAAGATGAATTTTCTGCTTCTTTTCATACCTTGGAACCATCAATGGGCCAAGCACTCTTAAAAAAAGTTTTAAGCCTTAAGGAATGGCCTCACTTCAGTGGTGAAGGAGAATATGACCATATGGAATTCATTAGAGGTATTGACATGATGAAAGAGTATTTTGAATTACCAGAATGATTGGTAACAGCCAGGTTTAACACCTTGTTTACCAAATCAGCTCACAGATTGTATATCAAATTAAGACAAGCACATGGACACCAGAGTTGGACTTGGTGGAAAACCCAAATCATTAACAAATGGGTAAATGATGCTTGGAGGCTTAAAGTTGAACCAGCCTTTTAATCTGCAAAATTTAATGATGACAAAGACAAAGCTTTACCATGGTTTTGTCAACAAAAAGACAGATTAACAGCATTGTACCCTGACATGTCAGAATTTATGATTCATAGAAAAATTCTAAGACAATGTGGAGGTGACTTAGAGCATGCTGTCAAAAGGAGGACTACTGAACCATCCGCAGCAGAAGTTATTGTCAATATATTAGAGGAAGTAACCACCAGAACCAGAATTGGTTCTAGTAGGTTGAATCTCAAAGCAAGGTTTAATACACCTTGGAAGGATTCTGTGGACCAAAACCCCAAAGGAAATTCTAATAATTTGAAATATAAATCTGCAAATACAATCAGAAAATGCAATATTTGCCAAAGCACTATACATTTAGCCAATACATGTCCAAAAAAGGGGGAAATCAATGAAATTAATGTTGAAAAGGAGCCTGATGTTGAAAAAGATGACATAATTCAAGAAAATTCAGATGACAAGTCATCCATATTTTCTGAATCTTAAAAAGATATAGAAAATATCAATGCCACTTTTGACATCATGGAATCTTATTCCCACTTGCCACAATTGAGCAATGGTCAACTTGATTTATCAAAAGTTCAAGATGCACAACTGATGAAAACCAAACAAAACGGAGGAAAAGGTTATACAGCTGGTAACTCCTGTATAACAGAAGTGGTAATTGACAACAAACCCACTAAGTTACTGCTTCACCCAGGATCATTCTGCTCTTGTGTAGGAAAATCTTTTCTTAAGACTTGTGTACCAAATTTTAAGGATCAAATGTTTCCAATTGATGGCATAAAATTCAATAGTGCTAGTAACCCAATTAAATCATTGGGAATATTTGAAACTACTGTCATATTTCCACACATAAATGGAAATTCAGGGATAACTGTTGAATTTATTGTTGTGGAAAATTGCTCTAGCACCCATTTCATCTTGGGAAATGATTATTTAATCATTTATGGCATAGATTTACACAACAACAAAGACAGATACTTTACTATTGGAGACAATAAGTGTCAAAAATTTGCCTTTTTACCATTTAAAAGACAAATTACAGTAAACAAAGTATCACCAGTCAGCTTAGAGTTAGAGAAATTCAAGTCTGAACATTTAAATGAAGCTCAAATAAGCCTTCATTTAAGTGATCAACAAGAAAATGAACTCTATTCTCTTTTATATGACCATAAAGAAGCATTTGCTTCAGATAAAGAAACCCTAGGGGCAATTATTGCTCATGAAGTTGACATTATTCTTAATATTGAGAGACCTTATTCACCACTCTTAAGCAGACCTGCATATCCAGCAAGTCCAAAATCAAGAGAAGCTCTAGAAATACATATCAAAGAGCTTCTAGACCTTGGTGTAATAAGAAAGGTGGGCCACAATGAGGAAGTAGAAATAACTACACCAGTCATAGTGGCATTGCATAATGGAAAATCTAGAATGGTTGGGGACTTCAGGGCTCTGCACACTTACACTGTACCAGACAGATACCCAATACCAAAAATCCAAATTTCCCTCACCCAAATATCTCAAGCAGTGTATATAAGCACTATGGATTCCCTTAAAGAATTTCATCAGAATTTAGTGACACCAAGAGCAAGGCAATATTTGAGAATCATTGTTCATTATGAAGTTTCTGAATATTTGAAGATGCCTTTTGGAATCAAGAATGCACCTTCACACTTCCAAAGAATGATGAATGAAATTTTCCCTGAAGAGCTTTCAGAAGGATGGTTGATCATTTACATTGATAATATTATTGTCTGCTCCAAAACTTGGGAAGAACACATGTAAAGATTATCCAGAGTTTTGACCAAAATCCAGTCTGTTAACATGAAAATTTCATTGAAGAAATGTCATTTTGGGTTTAAAGCCCTCAAAGCACTGGGACATGTGGTATCTGGTTTATCCCTTGGAATTGACAAAAATAAAGTTGCAGCAGTTCCACTAAAGCCTATGCCTCAAAACAAAAAGGAAATTCAATAATTTTTGGGCTTTGCATGATATTACAGGCAACACATTAAAGATTTTTCATTCATAGCAAGACCTCTGTATAAGTTATGTGACAAAGACACAGTATTTTCAATGAGTGTTGACAGAGTAAAAGCATTTGAATCTTTAAGAAAAGACTTGACCACTGCACCACTCTTACTGATGCCAAACTTTAAGCTGCCCTTCAAGCTTTATATTGATGCATCAGGGGATGGGCTTGGTGCTGCACTTCATCAAGTCCAAATCTTAAATGATAAACCTGTTGACGGACCCATATGTTTTATATCTAGGCAGATCAAACCAACTGAATCCAGATATGGAGCAAGTCAAATGGAGTGTTTATGCCTTTTTTGGGCTTTAGAAAAACTCAATTACTTTCTGGAGGGATGTGTTTTTGAAGTAATAACAGATTGTACTGCTTCTAAATCACTTTTAAGCATCAAAACACTCAACAGAAATATGCTCAGATGCCAAATAGCCATACAGGAATATAGGGGGAATATGACTATTGTTCACAAAGATGGCAATATTCATAAAAATGCAGATGGACTAAGCAGATGGCCATTACCAAATGATATTAATAATCTTGCTTATGTGCCAGAAGAAGCTTCTCTACAGATGCCAATAGAAGGAATAAGTGTTACAGACTTGAACACCACCTTCTTTGAAGAAGGGAGAAACAGTTATACTCAAAATAAGAACTGTAGCATCTTATTCCAATTACTTAACAAAGACTGTAAGGACAACTCTCTTACACATGCCTTGGATGAAGTATGGAAGAAATCTTATGATGAAAGAAGATTTCACCTGCTGGATGGTATAATTTACCACAGGACAAAGCACACCTGTGTTATGACAGTTGTGGACAGGTCATTAATCAATCTTGTACTAAAAGAATGCCATGACAGCCCTTTTTCAGGACATCTGTCTGAAGACAGAACAAGAGAGAAGGTAAAGACCTGTATATGGTGGCCAATGTGGCAAAAGGATGTTGCAGAGTATTGCAAGACCTGTGAGAGATGTCAAAAGGTAAATAAATCCACTGGAAAAAGACTTGGAAATATGATTAAAATCCAAGAACCCAGTAGACCTTGGGAAATTGTCCATATGGATCGGGTGACTGGCCTACCACCAGGGGGTTACAGAAGCTATAATGCTTGCCTAGTAATTGGAGACAGATTCAGTAAAGCTCCAATCTTCTTACCATGCCAAAAAGATGATACAGCCATGGATACAGCTCTTCTGATATGGAATAGAGTAGTGTCATGGACTGGGATATTCACAAATATCATCAGTGACAGAGATCCCAAATTCACTTCAGCACTATTGACAAATCTTCACCAATCATTTGGGACAAAGTTATCTTTCTCCACAGCCTACCACCCACAAACTGATGGTCTTGCTGAAAGAATTATTCAAACCTTAGAAGATATGGTAAGAAGATTTTTTGCATATGGCCTTGAATTCAAAGATTGTGATGGATTCACTCATAATTGATGTACTCTTTTACCAGAACTGGAATCAGAATATAAGACATCAATTCATTCCAGTACCAATCAAACTCCTGCTATTACAGAAAAAGGATGGAATCCCAAATTACCTCTAGATTCATTAAGAAAATATTTGGTTGAAATACATCCTACAGCTGCCAACTTCAAAGGAATGCTAGACAGAGCTAGAAGGAATGCAGTAAGACCCATGGAAGACTCATTTGCATATGCTAAAGATAAATGGGACAAATAACATGCCAATCCAGATTTCAAAGTGGGGGATTTAGTTGTTGTATCCACCACTAACTTCAATAACATCAAGGGATGTAAAAAGCTGAAAGACTCCTTTGCAGGACCTTTTGTTATTAAAGCCCTCCATGGAGAAAATGCTGTTGAAATAGAATTATCTGAAGAGCTTAGTAATAATCATCCTACATTTCCAGTAAGCTTGATAAAGCCATATAAATCTAGTGATGCTGAAAAATTTCCCTTAAGGAATAAAGTTCCCTAAGTTATACCTCCTATTGAGACATCTGGTACTAGAAGAATTACCAAAGTTCTTAAAGAAAGAAAATTAAGAACCAAGAAAGTAAGGGAATACCTTGTTAGGTACAGTGACCCAACTTGTGAAGATGAATGGTTGGAGGAAAAAGATATAGCAGAAGCTACCAAACTTCTCAGGAGGTTCAGACACACTAGAAATACCAATATTTCAAAGTAATATTCTTTTTTTAGGGGGAGGGAATGTGAGCCTTAGAGGTATTTTCATATACCCAAAAGACCATAAATAAAAAATTAACTTACAAATATAAATAAAATAAATTTATTCATATTATTAAAATAAAAATTGAAATATAAACATAAATTTATATACAAAATTAAAAATTTAATTATAATCTAAAAAAGAAAATTACATTAAATTTTAAAATTATAAAATGACATTTATACTCAAAAAAATTAAGTCAAAATGAATTTTTAACAAAATTGACAAAAAAAAATAAATTTAGAAAAAAGTTAACAAAAATTTATTTTAACTTTTTATCCAATAAATAAACATATAAAATTTATTTCACTATTGGATTCCTTATGAAAAATCAGGTGGGGTCACCTCTGAGTGAAAATTTTGTAACTGAACTCTAAATAAGCTTAAATTAAGTTTTTAGTATTTTCTGTATGAAAATTGAAAATCCTCAAAGCCTTAATTTAATTGACATCACATGAAGTGTTAATCACCAAAAATTGTGTTAAAATTGAGGTGTTGTGTATATTTTAGAAGTTATGAGGAATTAAAGTATTTTCAATTGAATTCAATTGAAATGTCAAAATGTGCGCTTGTATTACATGAGTTAACTTTGATTTACATATGAGGTATCAATTATTACTGTATTGTACTGTAAAACTCAATTGAACTACATATGTAGATTATACGTATAATACATGATGAGGAATTGAAGCAAAAATAAATAGGAAAGATAAAATTTGGGGGGAAAGGAACTCTAGCTCTAAGGGGGAGCCAGACCCCCAAAATCCTTTCTGACAGGTGTGGAATGTCAAAATTCATGCAAAGGTTCATCACGTTTGGCCTGGAATTGAGTCACAGGGTCTGAGAACTCAATTGATGATGTGGTTTTGATACCAACTGGGGTAGTTTTAGCTGTTGCCAAGCAGGTAAAACTACCCTTAAGATAAAACAAACTTAGTAAAAACAGTTTTATCTGGTTTCTAATTCTCTTACACACATTATGATGTGTTTTAAAGGCTCTAGACCAGGTATTACTATAGTAATGGCTGATTTAACGGTCTAAAATGGCTAAAACCAGCCATTTTTTGGCCTAAACCAGGGTTCAATAATGCCATAATTGGCTTTTCTGTTGTCAGACTGTTTTTCACGACTTAAAAGAGTAAATTTTACTTTTGGAGTAAGAAAATTGATGGTTATAAAAGAATGTCTCCTTTGCCCCACTTTTCTCTTCATGTTAGAATCTTTTCCTTTTATTAATTAGTCCAAACACTGTTAAACCGATTAATAAAAGATTCCAAACACCATTTTTAAATCATTTTGAACCTTTGAACCATGTGAAACAATTATTATAATCACTGTTTGTAACTCTTATAATCATTTTTACCCCTGAACCACCCCAAAAGTGAATTAAAGCATCTTTCATCACTGTAAACCTTGTCACTTTGTTTCCAAATTCACTCTGGTCACTTTTGGGCGTGTTTTCCCTTTAAATATCTTTCTAAAGAGTTTGTTCTTTAATTAATTTCTTGAAGTTCTTTTCTCAATTTATTCCAATTGTAATTGCTCTTGAAGAAATTTATTTTGTAGCCTTAAATATCTCTTGTAGAGTGTTTTTGGATAAATCTTTATTGTTGGTAAAACAATGAATTTTTATTATATTATTGTTTTATACTTATAAAAGCTATAAACAATAAAATTGGCCTGTTTTCTCTTTAAAAATAATATTTCTTACTATTTTTAAATATTTTTACCCTATACAAATTTTGAGGACAGGAAAAGTACTTGATATTTTATCAAAGTTTCATATCCACACCTTACAGCTTCAACCTGTCAGAAAAAACAATGTAATTAGTAAAGGATATGACTACCAATATCCACTGACAGGCGAAGAAAAATGTGCAAATGACTGAATTAAGATTATCAGTACTTACTTTAATAAATGAAAAGAAAATAAGGATAAAAATAGATTCAATATATTAATTAACTGGTGAAAAAGTCCCCAGGGAAGGAAAGGTGGCCAGTATATGTGAAAAGCTCAAAGGCTGATCCTGGAGATTTTATCACCCAAATGTACTGAATGGCAAAGAAAAAGGTGCAAATTACTGACTTAAGATTATCAGTACTTACTTTAACAAATGAAAATAAAAATAAGGATAAAAATAGATCCAATATATTAATTAACTGGTGAAAAAGTCCCCAAAGAAGAAAAGGTGGCCAATATATGTGAGAAGATCAAAGGCTGATCCTGGAGGTTTGATTACCCAAATGTGCTCACTGTTTTGTGGCAATACAGAACTGGTCATCTTGATAATTGGACTGTGACTGAATTCCCACAGTGGAATATTAATTGGCCCTCTTGAATACCACCTGAACAGACCAATTGAGTTTTCCAGAGAATGCTGAAGTGCTTTATGCCTTGACAACTGATTTAATGATTGATAACCTTTTGAAATTACCCCTTAAATAATCCTGAGATGAAATAACAACCCAACGTCTGCAGGGCCAGGTGGTTGGGGTCCTTGAATGGTCTTCTGGTAGCCACCAGTGATTGCAAAACTGAATGGCTGAAAAGTCTTCCTTCAAAATGGTTGATGGATTTGGGGACTTGGTTGAAATCAAGTAATTGGGTCGTGAAAGCATTTCCATTGGATTTCTGCGGAAAAACAGTGCATAATGGTATATTATACCACATATGCACCATGCCTGAATGCTTTGGTATGGGGTACATTGATGAAGGAAAAGATCTTCCCTTGAATTGAGGGGAAGCCTGCCTGGACCTGAGCGGGTGGCCCCTGATTGTTGTCAAAGGCCCTGGGTCAAAAGTGGCCAATTTTCTCCTGGGGTCCTTTTGGCCATAGGTGGGCCCACTTATGGTTTGGAACTCACCTGGCCTTGCTGGCTGGGGGAATGCCCCTTGTCTTCATTGAATTGAGGCCAGAAGGGGCCTTAAGGTCTCATGTACCATGGGCTGTAGAGGCTGTAGGGGGCCCAAATGGCCCAAAGAGACCATTTAGGCCATGGACCCCTAATAAAAGGGGATAGTCCAGAGGCCCCTGGAAGACAAAATGACCCCCAGGCCCAAAAACAAGGATAATGACCTGGGGATTGGTGAGGTGGAAAATTGGCCAAAGAGGCCAATGAATACAGCATATGGCAAGAAGAGGTGGTTATGGCCCAAATTCCATAAAACTGATGACATGGCCAATTTTCCATAAATTGGGGTCAGGCTAGAATTTCCGTAAACACCCATTGAGGGGTTATTACATGTGGTTGTGAGATTGGCCTATTAATGATGATATGGCCAATTGGCCATAAATTGGTGGAGGTTTGAATTTCCATAAAACACAAATTGGAACGGGTATTTCCCATGGCTGTGACAAAAGGTTACAAAACATCTCAAATACTTTTTTTAATCATAAACATTGAAATTATTATCTTAAAATAAATACAAATTCCATAAAAACTCATAAAACCTTGATCATATAAAAAACAAATGAACAAAAATTTAAAATAAAATACACCATCAAATTCTCCATGAAGAACTACACATATGACAACCTTATGTCATATCTGACAAGTCAATACTTACTGAGATATTCATGGTTTTCAGCTCATATATTTTGAAATATGAGTGGTAAACAGTTGAACCAAACATAAATCTACCATTTAACTACTGGATGCATACAGATATAACTTTTATTTGACAATCTATAAACAATGTTATAGCTTTCAAGTGCTTATTGAGCAAAATAACAACAGCTGTTGATGGCTTTGTTTTGAAAGTGGTCCAAACTTAAATAAAAGTAGATATTCAGAGTTTCCTAGCTCATACATTAATGATGATGTAGTTTTCCTCATTATATTCAATTTCTAACACCTTGAAATCATGGTTTGAAGTTCAAAAAGTAAATTTTGACAGAAAAGATGAGTTACAAGGAAAATCATCAAAAATAGAGTCTTGATTATGCAAGGAAATGATCTTCAAAGCTTATTAAGGAAATTCCAAAATTTTAAAATTCACTCCCTGAATGGCTGTATTGTGTATAACTCAAAGGTTATTAACAATCAAAGCTTAAGCTTAAAACTGATCCTTTATGATCACTCACTGTAATCTTATTTTAAGCTTAACAGTTATATAAGTGATAAAACTTGTGAATACTAGTATAATATTATTAATAATAATAAAGTTCACAAATTTTAGCCTTATTCTAAGCCTATGATGTTAGAAAAAGTAGAGCTATAGTGATAACTATTAATAATGATGTAATAATGAGATAAGATGGTTTAATTATGATGTAATCATCCCTACATCTTAAGATACTGATCAATTCCAGCTAATACCATCAGGAAGAATAAACTAAAACACTTCTGGACTCTAAGAGGACTTTACTTATATATTGAACTCTTTTTACCTCTATTTCCCCTTCAGGTGCATCATAAACATTAAAATATCAAATAAAAAGGTAAAAACTTTTTTCTTTTACATAATTCAATTATATTATTCAATAATAAAGTTTCTATTTATTTTAATAATCAGTTTTCAGGTCATTAAGCCAATATTTAATTGTTTTTTTTAATTTTTCTCTAAAATCCTCAACTTCACATAAAATGAAGAATATTTGGAATGTCTTTTATTTTTCTTTCTGAATGAAATTTCAGTAAGTTGTATTTCCATTATTTGGTGCAAAACTATCCAAAATGATTATATTAAGTGTCCAAATTAAGCTAATTTGTCATTCTATAATAGTTTTTCTTCATTATCATTTTTAATACTTTCTTTATTGATATAAATAGTTTTTATAGTAATATATAACTTCAATATTGGTAATATTATTGTTCAAAATTGTCTTTTATTATTGAATATCAATTCCTTACACATTTATTTTTTTTTGTAACAATAATGAATTTCCATAAATATATTAATTATTACATATTAATAGGGGTTGTCAAAGTTACCAAATCCCACACTCAAAATCCCAAGTTTTTTTTTGCCAAATCCCGCATTAAGGCTTTGGGACTTGGGAAATACCACACCTCAAGAGGTGAGGTCTTTTGAGGTACAAAAACCCAGGTTTTTTGGTACCAAATCCCAATTTTTGATCCTAAAATCCCACCTTTAGCTTCACTTAAAGGGACATTTTTACAACACACAACTCAGTAATGGAATGTTAAATTGCATAAACCTCCCCTTCTCTTGCATAAAGTCTGAATATACTGGTCATTTATTAAGTTTTTTGATTTCAAATTGCATTTTCTATACATCTTTCCTTCATTTATCATTCCAAAGGCACTGCAAAGGCTACCTTTACTTCAGACGTTAAACTCACTGCAGTTCATCAATTCTCTCAACACTGATAGTTATTCTGATATCCAGGAAGATATAATCTTATTAGATATAATAACATCACAAAGATACATTAGTCCTTGTAGAAGATATCCATCTGATTACATGTATACAATGAATGATTTACAAACATTATCATCTGAAAAGTTTCAACAGCTATGTAGGACCACATATGAATCATTTGAAAAATTGGTTGTACAAATTCAAGATGACAAAACCTTTCAAAACTCATCACAAAACAAACAACACAATCCAGCCATCCAATTGGCTGTGGCACTATCAACGCTAGGATCAAATGGCAATGGGGCCGCTTTGGGAAAGATTGGAATGTTATTTGTAATTAGCCATGGGGCTATTGTGTTGTACACTCAAAGAGTAATACAGATATTAATGAAGCTGAAGCGCAAAGTGATTGTGTGTCCAACAATAGAAAAACGAAGAGAGATGTCTCAAGTAATGCAGGCAGAAGGGCTCCCTGGGTTCATTGGGTTTATTGATGGGAGTCTCATACCATTATCACAATGTGCCCCCAATGATGGTGAATCCTATTTTGATTGCAAAAAGAGGTAAGATGTTGGATTTTTATTCTTTATTTCATCTTTACTGATTGTTTACAATCCAGGTATTCTATGTCAATACAATTAGTTTGTGATATCAACAAACATTTGACTGCTCTACATGTTGGTTTTACTGGGTCACTTCATGATTCAAATTTCTATCAACATATGAAAATAGCACAAACACCTCAAGATTTTTCTGAAAAGGATCAGTACCTACTTGCCGATTCAGCATATGCAAGCTCTCCTTGGGTTGTTTCAGCATATATGTAAGGTGTGGATATGAAACTTTGATTAAAAATCAAGTACTTTTCCTGTCCTCAAAATTTGTATAGGGTAAAAATCAATTAAAAATAGTAAGAAATATTATTTTTAAGAGAAAACACGCCAATTTTATTGTTTATAACTTTATTAGTATAGAACAATAATTTTATAAAAATTTATTGTTTTACCAACAATAAGAATTTATCCAAAAAATACTCTACAAGAGATATTTTAAGGCTACAAAAGAAATTTCTTCAAGAGCAAATTCAATTGGAATTAATTGAGCAAAGAACTGCAAGCAATTAATTAAAGAACAAAGTCTTTAAAAAGAATATTAAAGAGAAAACACGCCCAAAAGTGACCAGAGTGAATTTGGAAACAAAGTGACAAAGTTTACAGTGATGAAAGATGCTTTAATTCACTTTTGGGGTGGTTCAGGGGTAAAAATGATTATAAGAGTTACAAACAATGATTAAAATGATTTTTTCACGTGGTTGAAAGGATTAAAATGATTTTAAAATGGTGGTTGGAATCTTTTATTGATTGGTTTAACATTGTTTAAACTAATTAATAAAAAGGAAAAGATTCTAACATGAAGAGAAAAGTGGGGCAAAGAAGACATTCTTTTATAGCCACCAATTCTGTTACTCCAAAAGTAAAATTTACTCTTGTCAGTCGTGAAAACCATTCTAACAACAGAAAAGCCAATTATGGCATCATTGAACCCTGGTTCAGACCAAAAAGGGCTGGTTTAAGCCACTTTTAGCCATTTTAGACCCTTAAATCAGCCATTACTATAGCAATACCAGGCCTAGAGCCTTCAAAACAGGTCAGAATGTGTGTCAGAGGCGTAGAAACCAGTTAAAACTGTTTTTACTATGATTTTTTTATCTTAAGGGTAGTTTTACCCTCTTGGCAACAGCTAAAACTACCCCAGTTGGTATCAAAACCTCATCATCAATTGAGTTCACAGACCCTGTAACTCAATTCCAGGCCAAAAGTGATGAACTTTTGCGTGAATTTTGACATCCCACGCCTGTCAGCAAGGATTTTGGGGGTCTAGCTCCCCCTTAGAGCTGGAGTTCCTTTTCCCCCCCAAATTTAATCTTTCCAATTTATTTTTCCTTTAATTCCTCATCATGTATTATACTTATAATTTACATATGTAATTCAATTCAATTGTACAGTACAATACAGTAATAATTGACACCTCATATGTAAATCAAAGTTCACTTATGTAATACACGCGCACATTTTGACATTTCAATTGAATTCAATTGAAAATACTTCAATTCCTCATAACTTCTAAACTAAACACAACACCTCAATTTTAACACAAAATTTGATGGTTAACACCACATGTGGTGTGAATTAAATTAAAGTTTTGAGGATTTTCAACTTTTGTATTGAAAATACTAAAAACTTAATTTAAGCTTATTTAGAGTTGAGTTACAAGAATTTCACTCAGAGGTGACCCCACCTGATTTTTTATGAGGAATCCAATGGTGAAATACTTTTTATGTGTTTATTTATTGGAGAAAAGTTATAATAATTTTTATTTAACTTTTTTCCAAATTTATTTATTTTTTCACAATTTTGTTAAAATTTCATTTTTACTTAATTTTTTCAAGTATAAATGTAATTTTATACTTACAAAATTTTAATGTATTATTACTTTTAAATTGTAATTAATTTTTTATTTTTAATATAATTTTATATTTATATTTTGATTTTTATTTTAATAATATAAATAAATTTATTTTATTTATATTAATATTTTATTTTTGTATTTGTGGTCTTTTGGGTATATGAAATTACCTCTAAGGCTCACATTCCCTCCCCCTAAAAAAGAATATTACTTTGAAATATTGGTATTTCTAGTGTGTCTGAACCTCCTGAGGAGTTTGGTAGCTTCTGGTATATCTTTTTCTTCTAACCATTCATCTTCACAAGTTGGGTCACTGTACCTAACAAGGTATTCCCTTACTTTCTTGGTTCTTAATTTCGTTTCTTTAAGAACTTTGGTAATTTTCTTAGTACTAGATGTCTCAATAGGGGGTATAACTTGGGGAATCTTATTCCTCAAGGGGAATTTCTCAGCATCACTAGAACTATATGGCTTTATCAAGCTCACTGGAAATGTGGGATGCTTATTGCTAAGTTCTTCAGATAATTCTACTTCAACATCATTTTCCCCATGGAGGGCCTTAATGACAAAAGGTCCTGCAAAGGAGTCTTTGAGCTTTTTACATCCTTTGATGTTATTGAAGTTTGTAGTGGATACTAGTACTAAATCTCCTACCTTGAAATCTGGAGTGGCATGAGATTTGTCCCATTTATCTTTAGCATATGCAAATGAGTCTTCCATGCACCTTACTGCATGCTTTCTGCCTCTGTCTAGCATTCCTTTGAAGCTGGCAGCTGTAGGATGTATTTCAACCAAATCTTTCCTTAAAGAATCTTGGGGTAATTTGGGATTCCATCCTTTTTCCAAAATAGCAGCAGTCTCATTGGTACTGGCATGGATGGAAGTTTTGTATGCCAGTTCCAGTGCGGGTAGAAGAGTATACCAATCATGGGTGAAACCATCACTATCTTTAAATTCAAGGCCATATGCACAAAACCTTCTCACCATATCTTCTAAGGTTTGAATCATTCTTTCAGCCAGGCCATCAGTTTGTGGGTGGTAGGCTGTGGAGAAGGATAATTTTGTCCCAAATAGCTGGTGAAGATTTGTCCATAGTGCTGAGGTGAATTTAGGATCTCTGTCACTAATGATATTTGTAAATATTCCAGTCCATGATACTACTCTATTCCATATTAGAAGAGCTGTATCCATGGCTGTATCATCTTTGTGACATGGCAAAAAGATTGGAGTTTTACCAAATCTGTCCACAATTACTAGGAAATCATTGTAACTCCTGTCACCCCCTGGTGGTAGGCCAGTTACCCAATCCATATGGACAATTTCCCAAGGTCTGCCGGGTTCTTGGATTTTGATCATATTTCCAAGTCTTTTGCCAGTGGATTTATTTGCTTTTTGACATCTGTCACAGGTTTTGCAATACTCTGCAACATCCTTTTGCCACATTGGCCACCATATGCAGGTCTTTACTTTCTCTCTTGTTCTGTCTTCAGACAGATGTCCTGAAAAGGGGCTATCATGGCATTCTTTCAGTACAAGATTGATTAATGACCTGTCTACAACTGTCATGACACATGTGTGCTTGGTTCTGTGGTAAATTATACCATCCAGTAGGTGAAATCTTCCTCCATCATAAGATTTTTTCCATACTTCATCCAAGGCATGTATTAGAGAGTTGTCTTTACAGTCTTTGTTAAGTAATTGGCATAAGATGCTACAATTCTTATCTTGAGTGTAACTATTCCTGACATCCTCAAAGAAGGTGGTGTTCAAGTCTGTAACACTTATTCCTTCTATTGGGATTTGTGGTGAAGCTTCTTCTGGCACATAAGCAGGATTATCAATATTATTTGGTAATGGCCATCTGCTTAGTCCATCTGCATTCTTATGAATATTCCCATCCTTATGGACAATAGTCATATTGCCTCTGTATTCCTGTATGGCTATTTGCCATCTGAGCATATGTCTGTTGGGTGTTTTCATGTTTAAAAGTGACTTTACAGCTGTACAATCTGTTATCACTTCAAAAACACATCCCTCCAAGAAGTAGTTCAATTTCTCCAAGGCCTGGACAAGGCATAGACATTTCATTTGACTTGCTCCATACCCGGCTTCAGTTGGTTTGATCTGCCTGGATATAAAACATATGGGTCCTTCTACAGGTTTATCATTTATGATCTGAACTTGGTGAAGTGCAGCACCCAGTCCATCCCCTGATGCATCAATATACAATTTAAAAGGCAATTTAAAGTCTGGCATCAGTAAGAGTGGAGCAGTGGTCAAGGCTTCTCTTAGAGACTCAAAAGCTTTGACTCTGTCAACAGTCATTTCAAATACTGTGTCTTTGTCACACAATTTATAAAATGGTCTTGCTATGGATGCAAAATCTTTAATGTGTTGCCTGTAATATCCTAAAAAAACCTATGAATGACTGAATTTCCTTTTTATTCTGAGGCATGGGTTTTAGCAATACTGCTGCAACTTTGTTTTTGTCAATTCCAAGGGACAAACGAGATACAACATGTCCTAGTGCTTTAAGTTCTTTAAATCCAAAATGACATTTCTTCAAGGAGATTTTCATGTTCACTGATTGAATTTTTGTCAAAACTCTGGACAATATTTACATGTGTTCCTCCCAAGTTTTGGAACAGACAATAATGTCATCATGTAAATGATTAACCATCCCTCTGAGAGTTCTTCAGGGAAGATTTCATTCATCATTCTTTGGAAGTGTGAAGGTGCATTTTCAATACCAAAGGGCATTCTTAAGTATTCATACACTCCACAATGAACAATAATTCTCAAGTATTTTCTTGCTCTTGGTGTTACCACATTTTGATGGAATCCTTTAAGGGCATCCATAGTTGTTATATACACTGCTTGAGATATTTGAGTAAGGGCAATTTGGATTTTTGGTATTGGGTATCTGTCAGGCACAGTGTAAGTGTTCAGAGCTCTAAAGTACCCATCCATTCTGGATTTTCCATTATTCCACGCCAGCATGACTGGTGTAGTTATTTCTACCTCTTCATTGTGGCCTACTTTTCTTATTACACCAAGGTCCAGAAGTTCTTTGATTTGAATTTCCAGAGCTTCTCTTGATTTTGGACTTGCTGGATATGCAGGTCTTCTTAGGAGTGGTGGATAAGGTCTCTCAATGTTCAGAATGATGTCAACTTCATGACCCATAATTGCTCCTAGAGGTTCTTTGTCTGTAGCAAAATGCTCCTCTGTGGTCATACAAAAGGGAAGAAAGTTCATTTTCTTGTTTATCAGTCAGATGAAGGCTTATTTAAGCCTCATTTAACTGTTCAGATTTGAATTTTCCTCCAACTCTAAGTTGACTGGTGATACTTTGTTTACTGGGATTTGTCTTTTAAATGGTAAAAAGGCAAATTTTTGGCGCTTATTGTCCCCAATTGTAAAGTATCTGTCTTTGTTATTATGTAAATCTATCCCATACATGATTAAATAGTCATTTCCCAATATAAAATGGGTACTAGAGCAATTTTCCATAACAACAAATTCAACTGTTATTCTTAAATTCCCATTGATGTGTGGGAATATGACATTGGTCTCAAAGATTCCTAATGCTTTCATTGGGTTACTTGCACTGTTGAATTTTATACCGTCAATTGGTAACAATTGGTCTTCAAAATTTGGTACACAAGTCTTAAGAAAGGATTTTCTAACACAAGAGCAGAAGGCTCCTGGGTCAAGTAAAAGTTTGGGTGGGCTTGTTGTCAATCACCACTTCTGTTATACAGGAGTTACCAGCTGTATAGCCCTTTCCCCCTGTTTGGTTTTGTCTTCATAAGTTGTGCATCTTGAACTTTTGATAAATCAACTTGACCATTGCTCAATTGTGGCAAGTGGGAATAAGATTCCATGATGTCAAAAGTGGCATTGATATTTTCTATATCTTTTGAAGATTCAGAAAATATGGATGACTTATCATCTGAATTGTCTTCAATTATGTCTTTTTCAACATCTGGTTCCTTTTCAATGTCAATTTCATTGATTTTCCCCTCTTTTTGGACATGTATTGGATAAATGGGTGGTGCTTTGGCAAATATGGCACTTTCTGACTGTATCTGCAGATTTATACTTCATATTACTAGAATTTTCTTTGGGGTTTTTGTCCACAGAATCTTTCCAAGGTGTATTAAACCTTGTTTTGAGATTCACCCTACTAGAACCAATTTTGGTTCTGGTGGTTACTTCTTCTAATATATTGATAATATCTTCTGCTGAAGATTGTTCAGTAGTCCTGCTTTTGACAGCATGCTCTAAGTCACCTCCACATTGTCTCAGAATTTTTCTGTGGATCATAAATTCTGACATGTCAGGATATAATGCTGTTAATCTATCTTTTTGTTGACAAAACCATGGTAAAGCTTTGTCTTTATCAGCATTAAATTTGGCAGATTCAAAGGCTGTTTCAACTTTAAACCTTCAAGCATCATTTGCCCATTTGTTGATGATTTGGGTTTTCCACCAAGTCCAACTCTGGTGTCCATGTGCTTGTCTTATTTTGATGTACCATCTGTGAGCTGATCTGGTAAACAAGGTGTTAAACATGGCTGTTACCAATCTGTCTGGTAATTCAAAATCCTCTTTGATCATGTCAACACCTCTAATGAATTCCATATGGTCATACTCTCTCTCACCACTGAAGTGAGGCCATTCTTTAAGTTTTGGAGCTTCTTTCAAGAGTGCTTGGCCCATTGATGGTTCCAAGTTATGAAAAGAAGTGGATAATTCATTTTTTAATTGTGAATTATCAGGATCCAATACTTGTGGATTTGAAATTCTTGTGCCCTCATTTTGATTTAGAGGTGTAGACATTCTTGGTAAGGTGTTCAGTATTTGTTCAATTTCATTTATTTTACTGTTGCAACACCTTTGGGAATTTCTGTATTCATGTTGGAAGCTTTGTATTAAATTTATTACTTCAATTTTATACATGTCTTCCTTATGTGTTAGTTCTTGCCATAACTCTGTCTGTCTTTTGTTATCAGCAGTGACTTGATTCAATTTCATTGATAATTTTGATACTTCTTCTTGTGAAGCATCAAAACACTTTTTCAAGGCAATGGTATATGTCTTTACTTCAGTAAATGAATTTGAAATGTCATCAATGACTTTCTTGTTATCTTTTTTGATAATATTTATGGCTTGTTTGATTCTTGTTTCAATTATGTCATCAATATTGAATTTAGAATATTTATCTGTAAATTCTTTAATAATGGCAGATTGTTCATTTATTTTATTGCCAAAAGAATTATCATTTTTGGAAATTTTAATTGTTCTCAAACTTTTTTCAAAACACATAAGTGTTTCATTAATTTGGCAAAGACTCAGGTTGTTTGGTTTAATGTTGTTACAAATGGTCTCATTTTTATCAGTAAGATGTTTTTTCATGTCATTTATAGCATCATACAACTCTGGGATGGAATCAAATATATCAGAAATCATTTCTGGAATTTTAATCTCGCTTCCTCTTTCTTCTGTAATTCCATCATTGTTCTGGCCATTTGAAATACATTTTCCATGGCATCCTGTTGAATCTTTGGGATTCTGTAGCCCTGGCTGTAAGGGTTTGGGGCTGGTGCCTTCCCTTTGCCCTTGTTTGTAACTTGTGGCTGTTTTTTCACGTTGGAATTGCTGGTCCTGGCCACTGGGGCTGTTTTTGGCACTGGTTTGGGTGGGGGAGGGTTTTTTTTCCTCCATTCTAGTGTCAACAGCATCATGTTTTTCTTCTCCATCAATGGATGCCATCCATTGAGCAATTTGCAAGTGTTGGGATGGCCCAGGAATTTCCTTACTGTCAGGTAAGAATTCATGCAATTCTTCCACAGGTCTGCAAGGATCTGGTACTCTTTGAATTGAAGTGCATTGTTGTATGCACTGTGGCTGGCTTTGTATATTTCCACAGAGGCTTGTGGTGGTGGTGTCAGCTCTTTTTGAAGGTAAAATGGTATTATCAGCTTCAGAATGACCCATTTTAGTTGTTTGGAAGTCATCAACTGACCCTTTTCCTTCTGTACCTGATTGGCCTCTGCTATAATCACGTCTATTACCTTTCTGGGAGCTGCTTGAGGGGTTATAGCTGGCTCCTGACCTGGTTGAAGGCATAATTATGGTTAAAAAGGCTTAAAATAGTAATTTTACGTCAAAAACTTACTATTGGCCAAATCTTTTGCTTTCTGAAGAGTATTACTTATGTCCAAGTTAATCAATTCAGAAGATATTGGTTCAGGTTGGTTATTATGAGTCGCAATAACAGTACTATTATGGTCTGAATTAATAGTACTGGCAGGAATAATGCTGGTGACTGTTGAGGCTGTTTCAATGTTTTCTTGTCTTACCACGTTGTCAGACACTAAAATCAATGAAAAAACCAATTAATTAGGTAAAAAAAGAATATTTTCAAAAAGAAATGAAAATATAAGCCTCACTTATAATATGAAAAAAAATATTATTTTTTATGGATTTTTTGATTATAAGTATTTTTTTATATGTTCTTAAATTTTTCAATATAAGAAAAAAGCTTTAAAAAGAGTAAAAAAAATGTCACAGGTAAAATATCACGGCTGGGCCCCCAAATGTAAGGTGTGGATATGAAACTTTGATTAAAAATCAAGTACTTTTCCTGTCCTCAAAGTTTTTATAGGGTAAAAATCGATTAAAAATAGTAAGAAATATTATTTTTAAGAGAAAACACGCCAATTTTATTGTTTATAACTTTGTTAGTATAGAACAATAATTTTATAAAAATTTATTGTTTTACCAACAATTAAAATTTATCCAAAAAATACTCTACAAGAGATATTTTAAGGCTACAAAAGAAATTTCTTCAAGAGCAATTTCAATTGGAATTAATTGAGCAAAGAACTGCAAGCAATTAATTCAAGAACAAAGTCTTTCAAAAGAATATTAAAGATAAAACATTCCCAAAAGTGACCAGAGTGAATTTGGAAACAAAGTGACAAAGTTTACAGTGATGAAAGATGCTTTAATTCACTTTTGGGGTGGCTCAGGGGTAAAAATGATTATAAGAGTTACAAACAATGATTATAATGATTTTTTCACGTGGTTAAAAGGATTAAAATGATTTTAAAATGGTGGTTGGAATATTTTATTGATTGGTTTAACAGTGTTTAAACTAATTAATAAAAAGGAAAAGATTCTAACATGAAGAGAAAAGTGGGGCAAAGAAGACATTCTTTTATAGCCACCAATTCTCTTACTCCAAAAGTAGAATTTACTCTTGTCAGTCGTGAAAGACAGTCTGAAAACAGAAAAGCCAATTATGGCATCATTGAACCCTGGTTCAGACCAAAAAGGGCTGGTTTAAGCCATTTTTAGCCATTTCAGACCCTTAAATCAGCCATTACTATAGCAATACCAGGCCTAGAGCCTTCAAAACACGTCAGAATGTGTGTGAGAGGTGTAGAAACCAGTTGAAACTGTTTTTAATATGATTGTTTTATCTTAAGGGTAGTTTTACCCTCTTGGCAACAGCTAAAACTACCCCAGTTGGTATCAAAACCTCATCATCAATTGAGTTCACAGACCCTGTAACTCAATTCCAGGCCAAAAGTCATGAACTTTTGCGTGAATTTTGACATCCCACGCCTGTAAGCAAGGATTTTGGGGGTCTAGCTCCCCCTTAGAGCTGGAGTTCCTTTTCCCCCCCCAAATTTAATCTTTCCAATTTATTTTTCCTTTAATTCCTCATCATGTATTATACTTATAATTTACATATGTAATTCAATTCAATTGTACAGTACAATACAGTAATAATTGACACCTCATATGTAAATCAAAGTTCACTTATGTAATACACGCGCACATTTTGACATTTCAATTGAATTCAATTGAAAATACTTCAATTCCTCATAACTTCTAAACTAAACACAACACCTCAATTTTAACACAAAATTTGATGGTTAACACCACATGTGGTGTGAATTAATTTCAAGTTTTGAGGATTTTCAACTTTTGTATTGAAAATACTAAAAACTTAATTTAAGCTTATTTAGAGTTGAGTTACAAGAATTTCACTCAGAGGTGACCCCACCTGATTTTTTATGAGGAATCCAATGGTGAAATAATTTTTATGTGTTTATTTATTGGATAAAAAGTTATAATAATTTTTATTTAACTTTTTTCCAAATTTATTTTTTTTTTCACAATTTGCTTAAAATTTCATTTTTACTTAATTTTTTCAAGTATAAATGTAATTTTATACTTACAAAATTTTAATGTATTTTTATTTTTAAATTGTAATTGATTTTTTAATTTTCAATATAATTTTATATTTATATTTTGATTTTTATTTTAATAATATAAATAAATTTATTTTATTTATATTAATATTTTATTTTTGTATTTGTGGTCTTTTGGGTATATGAAATTACCTCTAAGTCTCACAATATAAGTGAGTGGTAGCACAGAATGAAGAAAACCATTCTTTCAATTACTTTCTAGCAAAATCAAGGGTCAGAATTGAGCATGCCATTGTAATTTTGAAGGGGTGGTGGCTTTCTCTAAGGGAAATGCAAAATCAAATGAGGGATAATCATGAAATTGAATGTTTTGTTAGTTGGGTCATTTCTTGCATGATTTCACATAATAATATGTTAGCACAAATTGGTGATGAATGGTTTGATCTATATGAAGATGATGATCCACCATATGCAGAAAATCTGTCCAATAACAATGTTGGGGAAGATGTGGTAAGTATGCATGAAAAACTTAAACCAATTACTTTGGCATGGAAAAATAGTCAATTGTGAATTTCATCAGGACCATTGTTTTATGTACTTAATTTAATGGCATACAACAGAGTGGAGATGCTATTGTTAAAATAAAACTATTTACAATTAATATTTCTTAGTTATTTTTTGGTCCTGCATAATTCTTTCAAAGTACCCATTGACTTTTGAATTAGTTTTGGTGGGTGTCATTTTCAAGAATTTGTCACCTACATTAAATAATTTATGGTTGATTTGAAAAGAACATCCAAAATGAGTTATTTTGTCATGATTTATTGTTTCTGCAGGAGGTTTTTTTGTATTATGAACCATTGTTGATGTCTTCCAAAGAATTTCCATGATGCCAGGGTTTTTTGAAAAATCAATCTCCATTTTCAATTCAGGGAAGTGCAATCCATGTCCAGAGGGGGTGGAGACAGTAGGAAGGGGACGGGAATCTTTTTTTGATACAAAAGAAAATACACCATAAGTCCAGGCATTGAGATCATTCAAATCTTGGTGTGGCTTATTGAAAAATCTATCTTGAGTAACAATGACATTGGTAAATGATTTGAATTGTTCCTTTGGATTTGCAGAAGACCATTTGAGTTGACTGAAATTTGGTAATTTGGCTGCTTCCATTAATGACTGATTTTCATTTGCAGCTAATTTTGAAAAATGGGAGATTCTTGAGTAAAAAAATTTGTCATATTGATGAAGGTTGGTCCATTGATTATTATCTATTTCAATTTTATGAGGAGTTAAACCTGATTTTCTGGAGTAAAAACCTAAAAATCCTGTAATTACTTAGCAATTATTAAGATAATAAGCAAAAAAGATCACACACCTGCAGATTTTCCAGAGTCAGAACCAGGCCAAAACCCAATACCTTTTATAATGCCACCTAAAAGTTGCTTATTGGTTTTAATTTCTTTTTGATTTTGAGATAAGGTCATTTATGTCATGATGAGGTTTTGAAGCAATTGAGAGTGGCCAGAGGAATTATCAAAAGGGGTTATTTCATATATTATGACAGGTAAAAAGGGCTTTTTTGGTTTTATCAATGAGTAAATAAGGATGGGGTAGAGTGTTAAGTGATGGAAGTTTTAAAAATGATGCATTGGCTGATTTCTTGTCAATTGAAATGGTTGAAAAGTTCTTATATTCTGTGTTTGAATGGCCAAGGTGAGACATGATTTTTTTTGAATCATGGATGTGTTGTCTTTGGCTTTGGTTGATTTTTCTTTCATGATTTGATTTAATATTTTTATCCTCATAATGTTCTATATTTGGTTTAGGCCTAACCATGACATCAAGAGGAGGAATATTATATTCAACATCATTCAAATCATCCTGATGATGTGCTGAATATGGTTTAGTCCTAACCATGACATTATCAGAATGAGACAGAAGAGGAGGTTTTTTTTGAATTTCAAAGAAGATGGAAGGGGGCTGAAATGGAATCACATTGCACAATAAACCCTTATAAATAATCCACCCCTATATCAAAAAATAAATAAAAAGAGGAAACAAAAATTAAAATAAAAAACAATCACGGGTCAGTAATGATAATCATCAAAAAAAAATCATAAGTTCAACATGATTATGATTTAAAAAAAATATTATAAAACAAAAATAATCATTAGTCATTCATGATGATGATTATAAAAAAAATAAAATAAACAGGTCAGAAATCATAATGATCAAAAAAAAAGAAAAAAAATAATCATAACTTAAAAATGATTATGATTTGAAAGAAATAAAAAATAAAAAATGATCATCAGTGATTCATGATTATGATTATAAAAAAACAGGTCAGCATTCATAATGATCAAAAAAAAGAGAATCAAATCATACAGATGATTATTATTCAAAAAAAAATCAAAAAAAAACATTCATCAGTGATTAATGATGATATGATTTAAAAAAAAAATCAGTGATTTATGAATGATCATTAATTAAAGGAAAAATTGATCATAAATAAGATTACGATTCTAAAAATAAAATCAAAAAAAACATCAGTATTATATTATTCCAAAAAAATAAAAATAAAAATAATTGATTTTAACAGCCTCTGGAGGCCATTAACATCAAAAAAATAAAAATAAAACGATTTGAATCAATTTGGAATCAATTCAGGAGGCCTTCCAAGTTGATTCCAAATTGATTTGGATTTATTTGAGAGGCCTCAACCCTGGAACCTCCCAAGAACCTGTCTGGGAGGTTCCAGGGTGACTGGGGTGGGGGCGTTTTGGAGGTGGATGGTGATTGGTGGGGGGGCTTTGGAGGTGGATGGTGATGAGTGGGGGTATATTGGAGGTGGATGGTGATGAGTGGGGGTATATTGGAGGTGGATGGTGATGAGTGGGGGTATATTGGAGGTGGATGGTGATGAGTGGGGGTATATTGGAGGTGGATGGTGATGAGTGGGGGTATATTGGAGGTGGATAAAAGAAATAAAATTAAATAAAAAAAATGAAATCAGGTTAAAAAAATTAGAGTTGTGAAAAAAAACAAAAAAAAATTACTTACCTGAATTAAAAAAGAAGTGATTTTTTTTTGGATAATCTAAAAAAAGAAAAAAAATGAAGAGTGAGGGGTGAAAATAAAACATAAAAAATAAGAAATAAGAAATTAAGAATTCAAAATTAAAACTAAAAAAATAAAAAATTCAAATTAAAAAAATAATAATTAAAAATTAAAAATCAAAAATAAAAAATAAAATTTCAAAATTAAAAGTTGAAACAATTCAAAATGAAAAATAAAAAATAAGAAACATATAGAAAAAGAAGAAAAAAATAAAAAAATAAAACAATAAAATGAAAATAAATACCATTTCAAAAAAAAGGAAAAAAGTGGTCATCAAATTTTGTTTGGGAGCCATCAATTTCAATTGGAACAGACTTTGCATAAAATCTTGATGCAAAACTTGGCCAAATTTACAATTTTGTAATAAATTTCAATTAAATTTCATGACATAAGATCAATTGCAAGTTGGTTCCCCAATTACGCATAAACATCAAATCTTCAATTTGCTAATAAAGTGCAGTTATATTTCATGACATAAGATCAATAATTACACATAAACATCAGTTTTATTTAACAAATCACCACATATAAAATGATCACATGATGTATACCTAATATGTTATTTCTTATTGATTAATGTCAGAATGTGTTCCAGCTCTGCAATTGGCCTGCTTGATGATTATTCCACTATAGTGAAATCCATCTGGCATTGCTTTTCCTTAAATTCCAATTCACGATTGCACTTTTCTTTTTTAAATTCATATTTCTTCATATGTTGCTTCTCCTCAAACTCCATTTGCTTTTGCAACTTTACTTCTTCAAACTGTTTCTTTTTGATGTCGCTTGCTTTTTCTTCATTCCACCTCTCCCTGTCCCACTCCAAACAAGCCTTTTCACTGGTTTCACAGGCTACAAATCATGAATTTTGTCAGTAAGATTGATCAGAGTAACCATAATTACAAAACATACCCTTTTGCTGTGATTCAAGCAAATTTACATATGTTGGTGCAAACATATCCATCAGCCTTTTCCTAGAACCACTCTTGTCATTCAAGTTGGGTGTCAAGGCTTGATCACGCTTTTGTGTTGAATGCATTATGGATTTACTTTTCTGGTCAAAGGAGAAATAATCAACAATGGATTTCATAAGCATCAGGCTTAAAAACACTTACTGATTCATCTTAAAGGTTTTCTGCTTGAACCAAGCCATCTTCATTATGAAGCAAAGGACCCAGATTGAGTGGTGATTCCAAACTATTATTCGCCTTTAAAAATCAAATTAGGTTCAATTATCACAGGTAAAAATAGGAGGAGACAATAACTTACCTTATCAAGCAAAACATAAACATCATCATCACCATTTAAGCTGTCTTTTTCTTGTGAATCATAGCTTGCAATGGGAGTGACATTGAGCTTGTAGCCAGAGAGCACATCCATTTCAGCATAGCAAGGACAAATGCTTTGAAGCTTTTCACTCATTGATTTGATTCCTTTACTCTCATCTTCTTCCATTATTCCAGCCCCAGTTAAATTATTGAATTTTTTTGCTGCCATATACTTCTTTTTATATGTTCACCATTGATATTGGATGCTTCTTGAGCTAAGTCTTAGGTGATTTCATGATTTTTTGTTGACCTCAATGGCCATAAGCTGAAATCCATGCTTCTTTGATGAAGGAGGTCTTCCAATAGATGTTGAACCACTAGTACCAAAACATGACTCAAAATTGGATTTGACTGAAAGCCAATTATTTATGGTTAAATAATCTGTACATATTAAGTGACCTGATGGATGTGGAAGGCCAGAGGTGATCTTCATATCTGACTTGATGTTTCTTGCTTTGGAACAAGGCATTATGATATGGATGAAGAAGTATAAATGGATTGTAAGATGTTTGGTCAGATTGTCCAAAATGGATTGTAGAAGAATATGTTGTACAGGTATGAATTGTGAATAGTCATTTGGGTTACAATTCAATCTGAAATCCCAGATGCATGAGATTTGGTCAAAATACCAGGGGACTTGGTTAAAATGCCATGTGATTTACACATAAAAAGCCCGGGATTTAGTGTTGGGATTTGGGTTCCAAATCCCATGTTATTTTAAGGTGGTATTTGGTAACTTTGTCACCCCCTAATATAATTATTTTTATGATATAATTCATATTATTTCATTTATTTAAGTAATATAAATATTTTTACACCATAATGAGAATATTCCTTTCTCATTCTAATTACTATGTATCTTATTTGTTACTCTAATAAGGACATTATTAGTACAATAAGTAAAATTTTAGTAAAATTTAATTATTGCTTCCAAGTCAAACCTGACAGATATGCTAAAGCTATGGTATTGATGGTATCACATGTGTTGAATTTTTTTCTGTTATTTTGGAATACTGCATGTTTTCCTAATAAATTTAAACATTCATGAACTGAGAGAAATATCTCAAACTAACTAGTTTATATTGTAATACACTGAATTAAATTTCAACTAGCAGGCTTATGCTAGCTTTCACTATTTAAATCAGTGTTTATGAAAATATTGCATACATTGTTACAAGTTTATTATTGCTTTCTCAATAGAAATAATCTATAATAGCTGTTATAATTATTTCTAATAAAAATTCAATGTGGAAAAATAATTCCTTGACAAGGGTTACTATTTTATTTCAAACAATTATAAAATAAGTTTCCTCTTACACATATTGAAATGATGTACTTTGAAAATAACACATTTCATAGAAATGAATTTCCAAATTTTAAGTAAAGAAGCTTTGATATTTGAAAGCTTGTATTTGAAGTCTTGAAAGGTATGCTAATCTACCTGACGTCAGCCTCAAATAGCTAATAATATGCTGAATTTCACCTTGGTAAAAAGCCTCATTGTTATTGCAATGGAAATCAAAATTCAAAGCCACAATGAGCTTAGTTTAGTAAATCCTAGTGCAAAAAACTAGAGTGAAAATTTGGCTTCCATATGCAGTGTTACACATCCTCATAGACTCACTCTGACTTATATCTGTAGACCAAACAATTTGATGTAAGGAAAGCTTCTCTTCTGTCAAGCTTTCCTGGCTACAATGTGAGAACACTATATAAAACTCCCATCTTCTTTTCCAAAAGAAGGTAGGCAACAAAAAAAGAATTCCTTGCACAACTGATTACTGGAGAGTCAAGTTTACTACAAGATTTACCACTTAAAATCTCAATATCTTTACATAAAAACTGTTGTTTATCACTTGTTCTTAAATATACTTTTGTGACAAAGTAGAATTAATATTAAAAAGTCTCATATTTTATTAATTATGCTCCCCTGCTCTGAATCTTGATGATACGGGTTGGATCTGCAAGAGTTGAGTTAAGAATCTTTCTATTGCAATAAATGTGTAACCAGTAGCAATGAATAATAAAGCATATGTTAGTATAAATCAAGGACAATAAGTATATTTTCAGTTTGAAGTCATACTTTAATACAATTATTCTGCAGTAAGTATGGTACTGCACTGTCACATGTGCAGTTTTTGACTGAATTCAGTACATACTACATGCAGTATGATGCTGAAAATGAGTATGACTGCTTTGAAAATAAGGTGGAAACAAATGGCGGGGAAAAAATCAGTCATTTACAAAAATACTGAGTATTTTATAGATTAGTGGTAAACACTGTAGCTTTTTCATTGACAAGTACAAAACTGCACAGTTGCAGTTTGGCTTGCAGCTGTCAAATTGCAGTATTTTTATAATAGAAAATTGACTGCTTGCAGTGCTACTGCAGCAGTGTACTCTACAGCCTATGCACTGCATGTCCAGCCTTGGTAGAAATACACTATGCATAATGCGAATATTAAAATAGGAGTTAAATTAACCTGGTTTGTTTCTATTTATAATTATGAGTTAGTTTAATACTTCATAATGTCGTGTTTTACTATAATGTGTACTGATTGATAAACTCATAACCTGATGACTTTATATATTTTTTAATGTGGAGAATAATGAATACCTCAACAGTCTACTTATTCTCCTTCTCGATTTTGAAGAGAGACAAGTGTAACAGATTTGGAGTGAAGCTGTTTAAATATTTTGTTGGGTCATACTAATTAAGACAATAGGATTGTGAGAGTTTTAGTTAAACAATCTTTATTGCTTGAATAACTTAATAAAAACCAGTAGCAGTAAGAGATAGAACTAAAAACATAATTCAGTGAGGAAATCAATAGAGATAACAAGATATGAGAGACATAACAACAGTACCTGCTGTTTTAACAATATATATCAATATCACTTTTATAAGCTCAACGTATATGTATAGCAGTATGAGTAATCAGACAATCAAACTGAAAAATAATATAGAGATAATTAAAGACACAGCTATGTGTGGTGACAGTGAAATAAATACCTGATTAACAGTAAGAGTACTAAAAACAAATTATAAATGTTTTTATTCTAAAATACTATGCCTGACACCTCTAACACTGATTTGTAAGGAGAACACAATTAACAACCATACCAACATAGTGAATTGACGTATAATTACCTGTAACGATCCTCCCAAGCGTTCTGGGTGAGAGTGTGAAAGATTTGAGTGATTGAAGACTACGTGTGAGTAACTTTTGAATTATAAGAGAGGACTGAAGTTCTTTCTTCCTGGAGTCGTATCTGATGTTGGTTGCTTTTATCATGAACATTCATCCCTGGCTTTGTTGAGTGATGGTGATGAGTTAAGGAGAAAAGAAAGGGAAGAAAAAATAGGTTATTGAGGAGAGGGGGAGCCTAAGATGGAGGCAAGGAGAGAGAGGGAGCCGAAAGCAATTAAGCTTAACCCATGTTCAGGGAGATATCCCAAACTATTCCAACAAGGATGGCATGTAACAATATACCTAACTTGGCTCCAGCCACGAACTGGAATTCTTAACGACTAAAGTAACTTTGATTGACAAATTAAAGAATGGAGTAAGGTGAGTATAAAAATGAAGTAGTGCTCAAGGTGAATGGTTGAGCATTGTATTGCACGAGCAAGACTAATACATATAGACACTAGACAGTAATAATCGGTGTGATGAGATCACAGTACATCACGGAATCGGTCAAAAGTTGAATACTCTTTTCAGAGTGCGTTCGGTTAAATCATTTCACGTCCTCTTATTTCAACAGGATCATCTCATTTTGGCGGTGGGCGTTTTCTCCGTGGTTTGTATCTCCACGGCGGGGGCTCCTCCCCTGGTGGAGGTTTCTGCCTCAGAGGCTCTAACACGCAGGCATGGCAGGCTGCAAACTCAAAAAACAGAAATCAGCAAGATCTTTTAGGTGCATTAAGGTCAATGCTCGTTTAGCGCTTTGGAGACTGACCTGCCCGTACGGTGTTCACATGGTATTTTCCGTTAACCGCACAATCAACGTAACCATCCAGATCCTTCCTAACCGGATTGTTGGTTAAGCTCCATTGTCCAGCGACCTCTAAAAAGATCAAAATGATAAGGGTCTCATGTTCAGATGAAAAGTAAATGTGGTTGGAACCGAGCGCAAAATCCAGCTTACGGATGTTTCCGGGCTTATTGTGATACATGTACTTTGGCAAAACAAAAGGAAAATGCTGGCTGGAGTTTAACTGGTCTTGACAGTTAGTAAAGACCAGATTATTAGCAATGGTTCCTGAGAAAACCACAAGTCAGTGTTTTCGTGTCGGTTGCAGCTGATTAGAGAGTAATTGCTGTGGTTGGGCGTGCAACAAAACTCACCGCCTATGGTGGTGGTACAGTTTTGCAATGGGCATAAGTAGCGCCTGGGCCCCGTGGTATTTGAGCATCCTGCGTTGAACAACGTTGGACAGTCAAAAATCCGTCAAGTTTAAGACTGACAAAGTCGATTGGATTATAGAAGCAGCAAAAGTTGACGCTTACCGATGTTGGAGGAGTAATCGAGAGGATAAGAGGAATATATGTCATTACAGACCACATACTCTGAAATGGTGCTCAAAAACAAACTAAAAGAGAATGTTGCTAGATAAAGGAATTTCAACATTTGTGGTGGAGAGAGTTGAGGCTCGTCCTGCTGAGGGAAATGACTGGAAGGATAGCCTAGGGACACTTTGCTCGGATGCAACAATTTATAGCTTTGCAAATAATCGAAGGTTCAGTTACTGCTTGTCATATATGGCCAGCTTGATACATGGTTTCCAAGACTAATCTCCCTGCTGCATTTTAAGATTCACTTTGGCATCGCTGTCAAAGAAACTAGCTCATCTTTAATCATTCATTCTCTCATCCGAATCAAAGCAGGAAATCGTCAAATGAGACACACCTGAGACATCTTAACTTCCATCACACAACAATAAGGCAAACTTCTAAAGAAAATTCACACAGCTCAACCTGCCTTGTCATAAACGCAAATAAAAAGGTTTCTCACAAGTGATACCACGCTAAGGCTGCCGCCCGTGGGAATTCCCCGGCCTCCAGGCCATCCCGCTTCTTATTGTTAAATAACTCTGTATATGATTTGATATTGTAATTTAATTGCCTTTTAATTGATTACTAATAAACTAATAGCTCTACGTATATATATATATATATATATATATATAAATGTATTCTAATAATTGATCTCCCCTTTTGGGTAGCGTGCCTAAATAATAAAATTAATCAGTAAAAATAAAAATAAAAGTAAAAAGTGAAAAATGGAAATTTCTCGTGCTGTAGCTAGAACTATTTATATATATGTACATGAATAGTGAATATGCAATTTTAGGCTTCTTTATCATCTTGTTAGGGTTCATTACAACAAGTACGACATTTATTTGTATTGAATAATACAACACTCCCCTCCATAACTACAAGTTATGTGATATTGCCTCCTTTGAGAAACTTCTTAACATTGACATGGCCCACGCTTTTCGTCATGATATCGGCCAGCTGATCGGTAGTGCTGATCCAGGTCAGATTAATTTTTCCTTTCACAATATATTCATTTATAATATTGAATTCACGAATAAGATGTTGAGTCTGTTTTCGACTCATTGATTCATTAGCTATACCAATTGCCGTCTTGTTGTCAGACAGTAATTGTGGCAGTGGATTATGAATAAACTGAGAGAACCTGTTGGATAGCCATAAGGCTTCCTTCGCAGCAAAGGATAAGGCAATATATTCTGCCTGCGCTGTGGAAGCCGCCACTGTCGCTTGACGCTTTGATTGCCACATGATGGAGTTCCCTCCATGCATTACTATAAAACCATGAGTGGATCGATTCCCTTCACCCCCCCAATTCGCATCCACATAACACGTGATATTTTTGGGTTCGCTATTGGCTGAAATTATTACCCCCATATCCCTGGTCTTCCTCATATAACCAATCAAGTGTTCAAGCGCCTGCCAATGTGACGCATCCATGCCCATAGAAAATCGTGCCAGATAATTAACTGCAAAGGATATATCAGGTCTTGAGCCCTGTGCAATATAAAGTAGCATACCTATTCGGCATAGGTATTCCCTATCCATGCTGGTGCATGCATTAGATTTAAGGGCACATGGTGAAGGGAGCGGTGAAGTACTAGTTATATTGCTCTTTGATAGTGAAGTAAGCTTGTCAATGAGCTCTGGTTGGGAGAACTTATATCCATTACCAGATTTATCAATTGATAGACCCACCAAACCACTCACCTCAGCATCCCATTTGATTTGTAAACGTTCATTAAGTTGAAAACATATTTTGTCAAGCAATTTCTTCGAAGAGCCTGTAAGTGCCCCGTCATCAACATGAATCCATAAAATAGCTTTGCCCTCATTGGAGTTGTAAGAGTATGTGCTTTGATCCTTGCCATTTGAGGTAAACCCAATACTGTGTAAGATGTTCTTAAGGTGAAGCCACCAGCATCAGGCCACTTGCTTCGTGCCATAGAGTGCCTTTTTTAATTTTAGCACCAAGTGAGGCGGGGTCTTGATACCCTTTGGTGGCCATAAGTAAACCAGCTTATCAATTAAGCTATGCAGAAAAGCGACCTTCACATCAAAAGTGAGAACAGGCCATGCATGTTCACAAGCAATTGAGAATAACATCCTTAATGCACCAAATGTTGGGGTAGGCGCAAAGGTCTCCTCGAAATTTATCCCATGAATATGACAAAATCCCCTTGCAACCAATCTACTTTTGAATTTTTGAGGCCTGGTCTTCTTTGTGAATACCCATTTTGTGCTGAGAATTGATTTGCGTGGGACTTGCCGGAGAGCTTTTGTGAGCCTTTGAGATATGACCACATACCCAATAAGGTCACAAAAAGATTAAGAATAATTATACCTTTAATATAATTATAATAAAATTACTTAGAATAATTATACATTAAAATTAATTACTTAAATATACAAAAAATACCATAAATTAACACAAAAATTGGTTTAACTTAAAAACCAATGAATAAACATGTAAAATAAATTATACCATTGGATTCCTTATGGAAAAATACACATATACCATTTTTATGGCATATCTGTGAAGTCAATATTTAATGAATTATAAGGTATAATACCTTATAAAAACCATAAAATCCTATTTATCTCAGAAACCAATGAAACAACATGTAAAATAAATTGTACCAGTGGATTCCCCATAGAAATCTACACATAAAACAATTAATAAGCTAATTCTCAAAGTCAATACTTAAGGAATTATCCTGAATATATGCACTTTTTTGGTCAACGCATATATTCAAGGATCATAGCTAATATCTTCTAAACTATACATGATAGAATGATGAACCAAAAATAAAGTTACCACGTAATTACTGTAAGAACACAGAAATGAACTTTATTTTACAAATTATAAACAAGGTTAAAACCTATGATGAAATATTGATAAAAATCAACAGAGCTGTTGACCACTTTGTTGTGAAAGTGGTCCAAACTTAAAAAAAAGTATACAGTTGGATTCTACTAGTTCATTCGTGAAGAATGATGTAATTTTTATTATTAAATTCAGGGTATAACCCCCTGAAATCAAGGTTTGAAGTTTAAAATATTGAATTTCGACAGAAAAGGTGAGTTACAAGAAAAATCATCCAAATTAGAGTTTTGATGATGTAATGATAAGCTCTTGGCAGCATAATGAGGTTATGCCAGGCTATCAGAATTCACTCTCTGAATTGCTGTAGCGTGTAAATCTTAAAAGTTATTGAAGATCAAAGTTTGAGCTTAAATTGAGCAGTTATGATCACCTACTGTAACCTTAAATTAAGTTTAACAGTCACAAGAGTGATAAAATTGGTGAATACTATTAGTTTATGATTAAAACTAATAAAATCCACGAAATTTGGGGTTCTGCCAAGCCTCTGATGTCATCAAACTTAAAGTTACAGTGATAACTTTAAATAATGGTGCAATAATGATGTAAGATGGTTTGATCATGATGTAATCACCCTCAAACCTTAAAATATTGATCAATTCCAGTGGATATGATCAGTACACGTCTACTAGAAGCCTGTTGGACTCTAGGAGGGAGGTATTTACTATAAATAGAGCTCTTTTTACTCTATTTTCCCCTCAGACGCATCAAAAACATTAAATCAATTAAATCAAAAGGTAATTTTCTTTATTCTTTATATATAAAAGCATTATATTATTAAAGACCAAAGACCACCTTGCTATAATCATCTATTTTGACGTGATTAAATCATTTATTTAATTGTTTTTGTTAAAAATCTCTCTAAAACTCATTTCCACGTAAAAATCCAGAATAATTTGTAATTTTCTTTATTTTTATTGTAAATACAATTTGAAAAAGTTGTATTTATATTTTTTGGCGTAAAATACTTCAAAATTATTATATTAAGTGTTAAAAGTAGGTTATTCTCTCTTATTATAATAATTTCTCTATTATTACTCTCTTAATAACTCTTTAATTAATATAAATAGTATTTATATTAATTCATAACTTTAATATTAGTAATATTATTGTTATTAATTGTTTTTTATTAATAAAAAACAATTTTTTACGCCTTTATTATTTGTTGGTAACAATAATAAAGAGCTTTTTAATATATTAATTATTTTATATTAATATATTATTTTATTATATTATATTTTCATAATATAAATTATATTATTATATTTATTTAATAATATAATTATTTTACGCCATAATAATAATAATTATTTATTATTATTATATTTTTAATCTTATTTATTCAATTTATAAGGACATTCAGAGTACAATAAGTAATAAATTAGTAATTTTTACTTATTGTTTCATAGTCAAACCTTACATTTGGGGGCCTGGCCGTGATATTTACTTAAAAGACCTTTAAAAAGATTCTATTTGGGTTTATCCAATAATAAATTATATTTATAATCATAAATTATATTTATAATCATAAATTATATAATAATTTTATATTTTATTGATTTTAAAAGCTATTGAGGCATTTGGAAAGCAATTGTACTGTCTTACACGTGGTTTTTCACATCCTTAGACTTGCAAGAACTTTCTTTGAGTGACTCTAGTGATTAAAAAAGATATTTTATAAATTAAAAATAATTTTATTATAATTTAATTTTATAAGAATCATATTCTTTTTTATTTTATTCTTTAAAAAATAAAAAATACATAAAAAATATTAAAAAATATTAAAAACCAATAAAAAAAGTTATTTTTATTCATTTTTTATTCATTTCTTTATTTTATTTCAATTTTTTAAGATATAAAGCAATTTCTACGTGGAAAATTGCCATATCTTGCCAAAAATAACACTTCTTATATAAAGACTTATATTTATTTGTCTTTTTTAGTGTTTGAAGATAACCCAACAGAAGATAACCAAGCTACTGTTGAGAGGTTGGTGGAAGAAACTTGTCAAAGTTCTCCAACACCAGTTATCACCAAAAGAAAGAAAGCTAAGAAATTAGACTTTCCAGGACCCACCATTCAAGACTCTGAAGGTGAGCACCTCTTTTTATAATTGCCATAAAAGAATTTTTATTCTAAAATACTTTTATTTTTTCTTATTCTTTAATTATGACTACCAGAAGAGGTTCCCAATACTCCATCCAATCAGATGGAGCTGGACTCAGAGGTAGAATTGATCCCTCAAAAGGGAAAAGAAAGGGCAATATCCCCAGTGGAACAGAATCCACACAAGGAAGTGCCTTATCCCAAAGGCAAGTCCCAGAAATGCCCATGATATCTGAGCCTGAATTAGAACTTAGTATGAGTAACTCAAACAGGTACAAATCACATTCAGAGGGCTCAAATAGACATCTACATGAGCCAGTACAAGCAGTATTGCATAGTGTACAAGGACAAAGATTGGGAAATGTTGCCTCAAATACACCAAGGAGTGATGAACTCCTGGCACATCCTGAAAAAGTTCCTCAAAGAGGAGGAGATAGTGAAATACTCCAATGGATGGAATCCACTGTCATCCAAACCTCAAATCAAAAAAAATCAAGGATTACCATGCCAAAAAGAGGGAGGCAACCAAGGAAGAAGCCCCAGTAGCTTCTACCAGCAAGCCCCAAGCCAACCCACTTCCCCAAGAAGGGAAGAAGAACAAGAAAAAGCATTGGAGGAAACCATATTCCCCAAGCTACAGAATCCCAAGAATCCAAAAGGATGCCATGGACAATGTTTTCAACATGGCCAGAAACTTGATGGAATTCAAGGACAAGGAAGAGCAAAGAATGAGACAACCTCATTTCCCAAAGAAATAACCTTGTCCAAAGATGTTGTAAATACTTTAACAGAAATTAAAAATAGTATATTACCTCTAAAAGAAATTAAAGACAGTTTATTATCACTACAAGAAATAAATAACAATTTATCTTCTTTAACAAAAATTGTTGTGCAAAACAAGAAAGAAATTGACAACATTAAGTTTATTGTTGAAAATAATAAACCAAAGAATTTAATTGACAATACTCAAAAATTAATACAAGGACAACAAGAATTGTATAAATACATAAAAGATATCAAAGACAAAACTTTGACAATCAATTATGATGTGAGTATTGACAATCTTACAGAAAAATTGAATAAATTAAGTATTTCTGTAGAAAAATTTGAAGAAAAGACTTCATCACACCAAAAATTACTTTTGGACCATGTGGAAAAAAGTGATGAAGCAAGAATGCATCTGAAAGATGATATTCAGAGTGAAATAAGACTTATCACTGAAAAAATGGATAAAATTAATGAGGCTAATTTAAATATGCCAAAGTTATCAACACCATTTTCTCATATAAGAAGCCCTGTTAAAACAAAAGAGGAATTGTCAAATCCTTTCATAACAGACTTGAGTAACCAAGATAATAACCAAGTCTTAATGAAGGAAGCACCTCAACTGAAAGAATGGCCAACATTCACAGGAGAAGGTGAATATGACCACATGTCATTCATTAAAACAATTGACATGTTACAAGAAGATTATGCCATACCAGATGAATTAATCACTGCAAGATTACATTCTTTGTTTGAGAAATCTGCAAAAAGATGGTATTATGGCATAAGACAAACAAATGGTAAAAATACCTGGTCTTGGTGGAAACAAGAAATAATCACCAAGTGGGCAAATGATGCCTGGAGGTATAAGATAGAAAATGCATTTGAAAACTCTTTCTTTGACCCAGAGAAAGACAAACCTTTAACTTGGTTCTTAAAACAAGTTGAAAGACTTAATGCACTATACCCAGAAATGTCACAGAAGATGGTGCATATGAAAATACTTAAAAAATGTGGAGGGGAACTAGAACATGCCCTAAGAAGCAGATGTATAGAACCATGCTCCACAGAAGAGTATATAAATGCACTAGAAGATATAGTGACAAGAACAAAAATTGGCAGGACTTGGAAAAAATTGGACATTAAAAGCCCAAATAAACCATTTATCAGAAAAGATAAATCAAAAGAATCCTTTAAGCCCAATACATCCAACAATAATGAGCAAAGAAAATGCCATAAATGTGGAGGTATTGGACACTTAGCCAATAATTGCCTTAAGAAAGCAAAAATTAATGAAATTGTGGAAACAGAAAGCCACAATGACAAAGAAGAGGAATCTGACTCTGAAAAAGAGACAGAAGAGTCAGAAAGCTCTGAAAGTGATGAAATCAATATAATTAATGCACAAATTAATAATATTGACTTAATTTATGAAGTACTGGATGTTAATTCAAACTTACCACAAGTTGGAACATCTGACACAAACCTGACAAACATAAAAGATGCCAAAATGTATAGAACCAAACCTGCAAGAGGAATGGGATATACAGCTGGAAAATCAAGTATAAGTATTGTTATGGTTGATAACCAGGAAGGAAAAGTTAACTTGGATACAGGAGCATATTGCACTTGTGTTGGCAAAAGTTATTTAAAAACCATTGTCCCAAATTGGCAAGAAAAACTTATGCCAATACAAGGTGTCAAATTTAGTAGTGCAAGTGAGAGCATGAAGCCCCTTGGAATAATTGATTTAACACTAATTTTTCCTCATCCCTCACAATGTGTTAGAATTAAAGTAGAGTTTGTAGTAATGGACAACTGTACTAGTAATCATTTCATACTTGGGAATGACTACTTATCAATCTATGGTATAGATATCTCCAACCAAAAAGACAGATATTTTACCATAGGAGATAACAAAAGACAAAAGTTTGGCTTCTTAAATAACAAAAAACAAATCACAGTTATTAAGAAGGAAGAAAAAATTCCAGAAAAAGAAATTTTTATATCTGAACAACTTAAAGAGGCAGAATTCAATCAAGAATTAACAGAAAAAATGAAAGAAAAATTGATTGACCTCTTATTTAAGTATAAAAATGCCTTTGCAACTGACAAAGAGCCACTAGGTGCCATAATTGGACATGAAGTGGATATAATTCTTAATGTAGAAAAGCCTTACCCACCTTTATTAAGAAGACCTGCTTATCCAGCCAGTCCAAGAGCTAGAGAAGCCTTAGAGGTGCACATTAAAGAATTAATGGACCTTGGAGTATTAAGAAAGGTTGGACATAATGAACAAGTAGAAGTTACTACACCTGTCATTATAACTTGGCATAATGGAAAGTCAAGGATGGTAGGAGACTTCAGAGCCCTGAATACCTATACCATTCCAGACAGATATCCAATACCCAGAATCCATGAGACATTGACCCAATTGTCACAAGCTAAGTTCATCACAGCTATGGATGCTCTTAAAGGTTTTCATCAAAATGTCTTAACAGACAATGCCAAGAAACTACTAAGAATAATAGTCCATTGTGGAATTTTTGAATACTTAAGAATGCCATTTGGGATAAAAAATGCACCTTCCCATTATCAAAGAATGATGAATACCATATTTCCTGAAGAATTATCAGAAGGATGGTTAATTATCTATATTGATGATATTATAGTTTGCTCAGAAACTTGGGAAAATCACCTTACAAGACTAGAAAGGGTACTACAGAAAATAGTTCAAGTGAATATGAAAATTTCCTTGAAAAAGTGTCATTTTGCATATAGTGAATTAAAAGCACTAGGACATGTGGTATCTGGACTTAGTCTAGGCATAGACAAAAATAAAGTAGCAGCAGTACTACTTAAACCAATGCCTCAAACCAAAAAAGAAATGCAATCATTTCTAGGATTTGCTGGTTACTATAGACAGCATATAAAGGACTTTGCAAAGATTGCTAAATCCTTGTATAAGCTATGTGACCAACAAACAGTCTATGAGATGACAGAAGAAAGAGTCAAGGCATATGAAGAATTGAAAAATTCCTTAACAAATGCCCCATTTCTCCTAATGCCAGATTGGAAACTACCCTTCAAACTGTACATTGATGCTTGTGGAGAAGGACTAGGTGCTGCACTTCACCAAACACAAATTATCAATGATAAACCAGTGGAAGGACCAATTTGTTTCATTTCAAGGCAAATAAAGCCAACAGAAGCAAGGTATGGAGCAAGCCAAATGGAATGCTTATGCCTAGTGTGGGCTTTAGAAAAATTGCATTATTATTTGGATGGCACAGTATTTGATGTAATCACAGACTGTAATGCTGAAGACTCCAAACAGACATATGCTAAGATGGCAAATTGCTATCCAGGAATATAGAGGAAATATGACTATTGTTCATAAATCTGGAAATATTCACAAAAATGCAGATGGTCTCAGCAGATGGGCTCTAGCAAATACCCCTGACAATCCAGCATGGGTACCACAAGAAGAGCACCATATAGAAGGAATATGTGTTACAGACATTGGCACAGAATTCTTTAACCAAGTTAAAGAAAGCTATAAGACAGACAAAAATTGCCATATCTTAAGCCAACTTCTAATGAAAAACTGCAAAGATCCATCACTTTCATCAAAACTAGATGAAATATGGAAAAAGGCATATGATGAAGGAAGATTTCACCTCCTTGATGGAATCCTTTACCATAGAACAAAACATACATGTGTTATGGCCTTAACAGACAGAACACTAATAAACACCATTTTACATGAGTGTCATGATAGTGTTGCATCTGGACATCTCTCAGAAGATAGGACACTAGAGAGGGTGAAAACCTGTTCTTGGTGGCCAAATTGGAAGAAAGATGTTGCAGAGTACTGCCAGACCTGTGACAGATGTCAAAAAGCCAACAGAGCCACAGGAAAGAAATTTGGAATGATGATCCAAATCCAAGAACCAAAATCCCCATGGGAAATAGTTCATATGGATTGGGTAACACCCTTACCTCCAGGAGGAGACAGGAGTTATAATGCATGCCTAGTGCTAGTTGACAGATACAGCAAAACTCCCATGTTCTTACCATGTCATAAAGATGACACAGCTATGGATACAGCCATAATGATATGGAATAAAGTCATTAGCCATACAGGCTTATTCCAAAATATTATAAGTGACAGAGACCCAAAGTTCACTTCAGCATTATGGACAAATCTCCATAACCTGTTTGGGACAAAGTTATCATTCTCAACAGCTTATCATCCTCAAACTGATGGTTTAGCAGAAAGAATGATACAGACCCTAGAGGATATGATCAGAAGATTCTGTGCTTATGGGCTAGAATTCAAAGATTCTGATGGTTTTACCCATGATTGGTGTACACTAATACCAGCACTTGAACTGGCATATAAGACATCAATCCATTCTTCTACTGGCAAAACACCAGCAATGCTAGAGAAAGGTTGGAATCCAAGACTTCCTTATGATACCCTCAAAAAGGACTTAGTGGATATACATCCAACAGCAAGCAGCCTCAAGATAATTCTTGACAAAGCAAGACACCATGCAAACAGATGCATGCAAGATTCTTTTAAATATGCAAAAGAAAGATGGGATAAAAGTCATAAGCCACCTGATTTCAAAATAGGGGACTTGGTTTTAGTATCAACCCTTAATTTCAATAACATAAAAGGCCCAAAGAAATTGAAAGATTCCTTTGCAGGACCATTTATGAAAAAAGCACTTCATGGACCAAATGCTGTGCAATTGGAACTCACAGGTGAACTAATGAACAAACACCCAACTTTCCCTGTAAGTCTGATAAAACCTTACAGTTCAAGTGACAAAGAGTTATTTCCACTAAGAAATAAACCCCCACTTGAGATTCCCCCCTTGGAAGAAGGAGAGGAAAAGAAAATAGTAAAAGTCCTTAAAGAAAGAAGGACAAGAAACAAAAAAGAAAGAGAATACCTTGTAAGGTATAGAAATTCAACTCAAGAAGATGAATGGCTACTTGAGAAAGATATAACAAATGCTGATAAACTACTAAGAAGGTTCAGACATGAAAGAAAACCTGAAAAATAAAAAAGTTAAGCATTATTGAGCTTCAAGACTAACAAAGTCTATTGAAGAGGTAGGACAGTGGATGATACCCTTATCATACATATCAGATTGTGGTACAATCTTTTTTGGTGGTAGGGAATGTGAGCCTTTGAGATATGACCACATACCCAATAAGGTCACAAAAAGATTAAGAATAATTATAACTTTAATATAATTATAATAAAATTACTTAGAATAATTATACATTAAAATTAATTACTTAAATATACAAAAAATACCATAAATTAACACAAAAATTGGTTTAACTTAAAAACCAATGAATAAACATGTAAAATAAATTATACCATTGGATTCCTTATGGAAAAATACACATATACCATTTTTATGGCATATCTGTGAAGTCAATATTTAATGAATTATAAGGTATAATACCTTATAAAAACCATAAAATCCTATTTATCTCAGAAACCAATGAAACAACATGTGAAATAAATTGTACCAGTGGATTGCCCATAGAAATCTACACATAAAACAATTAATAAGCTAATTCTCAAAGTCAATACTTAAGGAATTATCCTGAATATATGCACTTTTTTGGTCAACGCATATATTCAAGGATCATAGCTAATATCTTCTAAACTATACATGATAGAATGATGAACCAAAAATAAAGTTACCACGTAATTACTGTAAGAACACAGAAATGAACTTTATTTTACAAATTATAAACAAGGTTAAAACCTATGATGAAATATTGATAAAAATCAACAGAGCTGTTGACCACTTTGTTGTGAAAGTGGTCCAAACTTAAAAAAAAAGTATACAGTTGGATTCTAATAGTTCATTTGTGAAGAATGATGTAATTTTTATTATTAAATTCAGGGTATAACCCCCTGAAATCAAGGTTTGAAGTTTAAAATATTGAATTTCGACAGAAAAGGTGAGTTACAAGAAAAATCATCCAAATTAGAGTTTTGATGATGTAATGATAAGCTCTTGGCAGCATAGTAAGGTTATGCCAGGCTATCAGAATTCACTCTCTGAATTGCTGTAGCGTGTAAATCTTAAAAGTTATTGAAGATCAAAGTTTGAGCTTAAATTGAGCAGTTATGATCACCTACTGTAACCTTAAATTAAGTTTAACAGTCACAAGAGTGATAAAATTGGTGAATACTATTAGTTTATGATTAAAACTAATAAAATCCACGAAATTTGGGGTTCTGCCAAGCCTCTGATGTCATCAAACTTAAAGTTACAGTGATAACTTTAAATAATGGTGCAATAATGATGTAAGATGGTTTGATCATGATGTAATCACCCTCAAACCTTAAAATATTGATCAATTCCAGTGGATATGATCAGTACACGTCTACTAGAAGCCTGTTGGACTCTAGGAGGGAGGTATTTACTATAAATAGAGCTCTTTTTACTCTATTTTCCCCTCAGACGCAACAAAAACATTAAATCAATTAAATCAAAAGGTAATTTTCTTTATTCTTTATATATAAAAGCATTATATTATTAAAGACCAAAGACCACCTTGCTATAATCATCTATTTTGACGTGATTAAATCATTTATTTAATTGTTTTTGTTAAAAATCTCTCTAAAACTCATTTCCACGTAAAAATCCAGAATAATTTGTAATTTTCTTTATTTTTATTGTAAATACAATTTGAAAAAGTTGTATTTATATTTTTTGGCGTAAAATACTTCAAAATTATTATATTAAGTGTTAAAAGTAGGTTATTCTCTCTTATTATAATAATTTCTCTATTATTACTCTCTTAATAACTCTTTAATTAATATAAATAGTATTTATATTAATTCATAACTTTAATATTAGTAATATTATTGTTATTAATTGTTTTTTATTAATAAAAAACAATTTTTTACGCCTTTATTATTTGTTGGTAACAATAATAAAGAGCTTTTTAATATATTAATTATTTTATATTAATATATTTATTTATTATATTATATTTTCATAATATAAATTATATTATTATATTTATTTAATAATATAATTATTTTACGCCATAATAATAATAATTATTTATTATTATTATATTTTTAATCTTATTTATTCAATTTATAAGGACATTCAGAGTACAATAAGTAATAAATTAGTAATTTTTACTTATTGTTTCATAGTCAAACCTTACAGCTTTACCCAAGTCATGGAATTCAAAAACATCTTGATCCACCATACATTGCAATTCTTCATTAATGGCTTGCTTCCATCCATCCGACTCCGCAGATATCAGCGCATCATTGTAACTTACTGGAATGACATCCATAATGTCATGCCGCGAATTGATTTCAGAGACAAACAAATCTTGAATTTCAATTTGCTTTATAATTGACGCATCGAAAATATCATCTACTTGAATGTTAGCCAATTCGACATTCTCTCTTGATCCAGCTATAAAAGGTGTCTCCTTGTCGAACTTCATGCTGGCAGAACGTACAATAGTTTTGTGATCAGGAATCCAGAAAAGCCAACCTTTGGAGTCTGGAGTAATACCCAGATGATATCCAATAAAACCTTTAGCGGATATATTTTTAAGGGATGAATGATTAAAAACATAAGACTTAGCACCAAACACCCTTAGGGCAAGAAGAGATGGCCTCTTTTTACCAACGATCTCATAGGGGGTGAGCTTACTGTCGGCATGTAATGTTCTATTAAAAATCCATACTGTGTGTTTAAACGCATATGGCCACAGATTATTGGGTAGGTTTGCTGCCAGAACTGATGTCCTCGCCATTTCCGATGTTGTTCTATTTGTTCTTTCTATCTTCCCATTTTGATGATGCTTGTACGGAATGGAAAGTTCATGAGTGATACCTTCTTCTTTCAAAAAATTGCTCAAGAAATGATTGCAGAATTCTGTTCCATTATCAGTTTGGATAGACTTTATCTTGAAATAAGTTGCATTGTTGAACCGGAGAATCCAAAATTGGAGTTGTTGCTTAGCCTCTGTCTTACCATTCAGGGGTATAACAGCAGTCAATCTAGAAAATGAGTCTTGAATCATCAGTGCGTATTTCTTGTGATCAATGCTTGCTGGAAAAGGACCTATGAGGTCAGCTGCTACTAGATCACCGGGTGCTTTAACATGAGCCCGGGATGGAGATTTAAAAGGGCAATGTTCAGCTTTAGACATTGAGCAAGGATGACAAATCCTAAAACTCTCAAAGTTAAAATTGGGAATGCCATCAGCGGCCTTGAATTGCAATAATTGTTTAATATTTCTGATAGATAGATGACCCATACGACGATGCCAAAGCGTACTCAAATCACTAAATATGATGTTACTAGGATGAGTATTGAGATTGACAGGAGGAGGGGATGATACGGATATAGCATGTACAAGATGGTTCTTGGAAGCAGACACAAGGGAAAGAAACCATCTGTGGTTTCTTTGAAAAGTAGAGAAGATACGCATTCCTTGCTGGATAGTGAAGATGTTATCATTAAGGCGCACCAATACCCCTTGTGAAATTAATTACCCGACAGATAGCACAACCCCCGGGGTATCATCGCAAAATAGCACATTCCGGACAATCAATGAACCATGGGATGTGTTCAGTCGAATGTCTCCGATGGTGTCTATTCGAAATTGTTGAGAGGATGCAACCAAAAGATTCATATTAGTCCGTTGTATATTAGTAAAGAGAGAGAGATTGCTGGTTACCGAGTGAGTGGCACCGGAGTCTAACAGAGCTTCATTACTTTCTAAGATTGGAACTGTGCCCATACTGGCAACAGTTGCCTTTTGCTTTGAAGAGGATGCTCTGGCATTTTCAGCCTTGATATGCGCCGGACAGTCAGGCGCCCAGTGGCCTGCCTCTCCACAGTAAAAACATGGATGTTGAGGGGTGAGCCATTGCCTCTTCCAACCATCAGAGCGATTTGCAATGGGAGATGCAGATTGAGGTGCTGTCAATCCCGAATAAGTGGTTGCTCATTTAGGTGGCGTACAATTACCTTGATGACTTGCGGATCACATTTTATTGCCCATTCGCAATGCTTCAATGCGTGACAGCTGCATAGAGTCTTCAGGGGATGCTGGAAGATGCTTGTTATTCATTTTCTGGACAATATCAAGGATGTCCTTGGCATTAATAGTCAGAGAAGGATTCGCCGCCAAACGAGTATCAAGAGCAGCTGTAATTTGTTTGTGGAGATGGGGAATGGAGAAAAATAATGAAAGAGTAATCATTTTGTTGCTATTGATGGGACCAATTTGACCTTCAATAGCCTCAACAGCTTCTCCAAGATCAATAACCTGCTTCATGAGATTTGGCGACTGAGTTGGAGGGTGAAAGAGGATATTGGCATGGTTAATAATTGAAGACCATGAGGCCTTACTAAATCGCTTCTTGATTGCTTGATAAACTGATCTAGCATTTGGCATAGATAATCAAGAAATAATTGAATTGAATAGTGAACGCTCAACACTATTTCGGATTAAGGAAAGAGCAATGAGATTTCTTCGGTAATCCAGATCTCTTTCTTGAGATTCAAAATACTTGACATCTTCAATTAAACATGTCTCCCAGGTATTAATCATGGTGCGAGACCACATGTTAAAATTTGAACCATCTATAGATAGGCGAGGTTGAATTCTATCGGCAATTAAAGAGAATCGCTGAAGAATTTCTGCTTGATGATCGGTGCAAAGTACCGGATTGCTGACATTGAGGCTTGATATATCCGGAAGTTTAGAAGGATCACCCATGATGGATGATTCTGATGGATTGAGAGAGGCAGGTGATGCTTTGGAGAATTTCTTTCCGGATCAGGTGAGAGAGGATTCCAGTTTAAATGATGATTCAGAAAATAAGGTTCAAATGCTAATTATTATTCCTATTAGACTAATATGCTGCTGGCAGATGACGGCCCATAACCTCTTATTGTTAAATAACTCTGTATATGATTTGATAATGTAATCTAATTGCCTTTTAATTGATTACTAATGAACTAATAGCTCTACATATATATATATATATATATATATAAATGTATTCTAATAATTGATCTCCCCTTTTGGGTAGCGTACCTAAATAATAAAATTAATCAGTAAAAATAAAAACAAAAGTAAAAAGTAAAAATGAGAGAAATCTCCCCTGAGGGAAATTTCTCGTGCTGTAGCTAGAACTATTTATATCTATGTAAATGAATAGTAAATATGCAATTTTAGGCTTCTTTCTCATCTTGTTAGGGTTCATTACAACAAGTACAACATTTATTTGTATTGAATAATACAACACCACTCCCCGCCCCTGCCAAAAAGCCGGTCTTTTTTTCTCTTTTTTTTCAACACCAAACCCGTCAGGTTAAAGTTGAGTAGGAACAAGCAAGCTCACACAACGTCAAACAAAATAGGTGCCGAGCATCATCAGTAACTAAGCCAGGTCCCGGATCCCAACATTTTAGGGATTTCCCGCAGGAGACTCAAGAGGAATCAGGGCTTGGGAACCACTTTTTGTGGGATGTTTTTCTTAACCTGATAGGGATTGGGCACGGGATGACCTTGGGATCCACAAAGGGATTCCTAGTTAAAGTTTGTAAATCAGAGCATGGATTACCTCAGACAATTGTACATAAGAGAAAATAAAACAAATTTAAAACGCTAAGTTTCATTGTAAAGTAAGCCAAATGTGTGTGCCTAATCCTTTACACATGCCAACTGCTCAACGTGAAAAGGGATGAGTGAAGCACTCTGATAAGACAAAATCCTTCTACCACCTGAGAAAACATGCTCTGATGGTGCACTAGTGGCAGGTATGGCTAGATAATTGCAAGCCATCAGAACCAAGGTGGGGAATACTTTACCTCGGGACTTCCAGAATAAGAGGATATTGGTATCTTTTGGTTCTGGAGGTTCAGCAAGATACCGTTGCAGTTGCAATTCCAAACTACTGCCTTTGAGGCTTGCAGATGGGTACATCTTGTCCAATAAACAGGTTGACTTCTCAATAAAAATATCATGTTCCTGATTGGGAACAGTGACAAACTTCCTGGATTCATCTTAAAAATTTTTGGCCAGGTTGGCTGATGATGTCCCGAATTCACAAAGTGTCAAATTGTGAGTTGAGAAAAAAGTGAACTTCAGTCTTGGATCGAGTATGGATGCACATATCACTGGCCTCTTTCTAAGGAGGATTGTAATATATTTCGAAATTTTTTGTATCATTGCATGACAGGCTGGCTCAATGGGAGAGACATCATATTGCTCGGATGCCTAATAGATCACTCTTAGTTGGCAATTGGTCTGATATAGAGAATAGAAAATGAGTTACCTGCCTGATATCTTCAATTAGCAAGATATATAGTGGTAACGATTGATTTATTGTTGGGTAAGAAGACCCACATATAAGTAGGGTTGCTTCGTAGAGGGGCTGCAAGAAGTGAACCATCACTTCGGCCTTCTGCCATTCAAGGGTTGATAGCCGAAATGAAGCCAATGAGTCAGGGGTGCAAAAGTGATTTTACGCATCCTTCAAAACCAATGCGCAATTTAGCATCTCGTAAGTGGAGTTCCATCTGGTTGAGACTTGAGAAAGTAGTGTGTTTGCATTTGTTGGTTTGTCAGAATCATAGACCAGATTCACCGTTGTGATAAACTTCTCACGCCTTTGGGGGCTGTGGTGTAGGTATTATGCCAGGCAACTGATCTTACCAATTATTGAGTTGTACTGTGAATTGAGGCCATCTGGTGGGTCAAAAAGGCTAGAAATTGACATGGGGTTTTCATTGTTGTTGTCCACCTGATTATTTGTATTGGGAGGTTTGCTGGCAAGGGCTTTAAGGCCATCGCGTGCAGCCAGGTGGATGGTATGGGCCATACACCCAACCATATTATCCTTGGCACAGAACTTTGGGCATGTTGCTTTGATCTCTTGGGCCATTCAATTATTAACTGAGGCATTATCTGTTGTAATACAGATGATCTTCTGTTCAAGATCATAGCGACATATGATTGTGAGGAATTGAGTAGCAAGGGATGCTCCTGAGTGATTGCCTGTGATGCAGAAAAAGGAAACAAATGAGCTCTTGAATCAAAGACCATTGGAGGGACACATACCTTGTATTTTGGCAAGGCCTATAATAATGGAGGTGAGCTTGAAGTCCATATGAATGTAGTGGGCAGTGACAGCCAGGTATGCAGTAATGTTTGGACTAGTCCAGGCATCTGTTGTAAATAAAACGTCAATCTCGTGGCTTAAGAGGTAATTGCGAATGAATTCTTGATGGTAAAAATATATGTTTGTTAAGTGAGCGGCTAAGCTGGCTTGACGGACTAAAATGTGGGTAACTTGAGGATTACAGAGCTCTAAAAGTGCTCGGAAAGCAGGTGATTTGGTAATGGACAAGGGTAAATCGGCATCACAGATAAAGTACACTAAAGCGGTCTTCAAAGATGAAGGTGATAACACCTGTTGCATAGCCAATATTTAGCATTCTAAAGTTAATAACATAGTGGTTCAAAGGGGGACTCACCTTTTTGGGATTAAGATTGTGGACATACTGATCCATTGTGTTATGTTTTGCAAGGGCGGAAGAGATTGATTTTGGATTGGCTATGCAATGCAAGAGGTGCAAGTGCTGGCTCATTCCTTTGGTGCTGCCAGTTCAGTCTTTCTTCAGGCACTTGTTGCAAGTCTTTCCTAATCGGTCAACAAATTTACATTGTATGTATTGTTCATCTACGTCAGAAAAATAAACCCAAACCCATGATCTTTTCTGGGGATGGGTTGGGTCTGCAGTTGATGGAAAGGTTGTGAGTTCGGTATTGCTAGGGGTAGGTGTTGAGCAAACTGATGAAGGTGCTGAAGACATTGAAAACGGGGAGAAATGTTAAAGTAATACATCAACACAGCTGAGAGTAATGATGAAATCAAAGCAATTGAGAGGGTTGAAAAGAATAGGAAATCAAAGTGATAGAGAGGAATGACAAAAGGATATCATAGTAAATGAGAGGAAAGGAAAAAGTGCGAAATAAAAGCAAATGAGAGGAAAGAAAAAAGGAGATTGAAATAATTGAGAGGAAATAAAAAAAAAGGTTGGGGGAAGGGGTTGACAAAAAAACGGGTTTTAAAATGTTGGGTAAAGGTGATGGTTGATCCCGATAAATCCCGGGGAGTTGGGCGGGACAGAAAAAGTTGGGAGTTAATGCCCGGGATTAAGCAGGGTTAGGGATTGGGTAGATCTTTGAACATGGAAAAATCCACGGGGACCTGGCTTATCAGTAACCCTAATCTCAGCATTGATATAGTGCGGAATTTAAAATACATAGCACTCAAAAAAAAAAACTAAACCCGTCCCGGAGGGGGAAAGAGGGATCGGGCGGGCAGAACAGAGTAAAACCTGTACAGTGCCCTCCAATATAGATCCGAACATTTTTTTTCCCAATTTCAACCATCTTGCGCTTGCTCCCCTTTTCTGAGTTTGCAACCTTATCTATTTTAATTTTTATTGTTTCTTATATTTTCTTCTTTGCGACAATTTCTTTTTCATCGCGACAGACCTTTTTAACCAATCAACATTGTTCATTGCTTTTTTCGTGTCGCATTTTTCTTTTTCCTTTTCACTTACGTTTGGGATCATGCCTATATATATTTCCTATAAATTCAATTAGTAAGTTGTTTTAAGTGTCTATATCACTTTCACTCTACCCACATACTAATTGTGTCTATTCAGCATGCCACCTTACCGCACACCAGTAGATCGTGGGCGAATCATTGGCATTCATGATGCTGGGGCCTCATTCCAAACAATCACACAATTTTTGGGAATACCACCAACCACAGTCCATTATACGATCTGCCGCTTTCAAGAAAGAGGTCATTTAAACAACCTACCTATACCTGGCCGACCCAAAATCTTGAATGACCGTGATCTGCAAGAACTGGCGCGTGTTGTTAAGCAAAACCACCGTGAGACTCTGGTCTCAATCAAGAATTTGATCATGGTGGATGTTTTGGTCAATAATCTTCGCAAAGCAATTCATGAACTCGGAATACGGTCTCGTATTGCTGTTGAAAAACCCTACCTTAGTCCTCGACATATGCAAAGTTGATTGGAGTTTGCTTGTGCTCACCTTCATTGGACAATCAATGATTGGTCTTGAGTAGTTTGGACTGATGAGTCCTCCTTTGAGCTAGGGGAATCAGTGACTCAAAAGCAAGTATGGAGGATAAAAAATGAAAAATATCAACTTGAATCAATTGCTGTTAACCATTGATCAGGTTGCCAATCAATGATGGTATGGGGTGCTATCTGTGGCCCCATTCAATTGGAGTTAATCATCCTGCCACCTGGACAAAGACAAGCGATTGACTTTATCAAAAATGTCTATGAACCAGGCTTATTGCCTTTCATGGACAAGCTGGTTGAAGTTGGTGTGGCTGAAGATCAAGAAGGACTTACCTTAATGGAGGATGGAGCCCCCATCCATACGGCCATGGTCAGCCAACAATGGCGTGATGAGCATCAAATTCACAAGCTGAATTGGCCTCCCAGCTCACCGGACCTCAATCCAATCAAAAACTTATGGTTCAAGATGAAGCATATCGTCACTCATCTTTTCAACCTGAAAACAATGGATGAGTTAACAGCTGCTGTTCATGCTGTTTGGGAGGATATGTCATTTGATCACTTGAAGGCCTTATTGCAATCCTTGCCTAGAAGGATGCAAATGGTTGTGGACCAGAATGGTGCTCCTACTCGCTGGTAGGAAGCTTTTGTTTTGTTCTGGATTTATTGAGTATTTCTTTTGTATTACTATTCAACATGATACATGAGTTGATACAAAAAAAATAATACAATGCTTTGTTTGATGTTACAAGTGTCCATGAGACAAATTAAGAATGTGAGAAAAAAAATAATAAGAAAAAACAGTGAGAAAGCAAAAAAAAGAAATGTTTGGAAGAAAGTGAAAAAAAAATGTTCGGATCTATATTGGAGGGCACTGTACAGAAAAAATTTACTTATTGCTTTAGTGTAAAACTGTACAGTGCCCTACTGCACAAGATAAATCCAAGCTGTAATGTAGTAACCCCTCAATGACTATCCCCAAAAAAATTGAAGGGTGGAGTGTAAAGTCCCAGGTCAGGGTGTGACAGTAAGTGTGTGACTGACTAGGGCTGTTGCAAAAGGGGGAGTCAATCTTTGCCACAAATGAAAAATGTAAGACATCTCATATGTCACCTAAAGAGCATTGTGGTATTCCATACCATTAGTATCAGCTTCAAGCTTACCAATAAAAAAAAGGTAATAAAACAAATTACACAAAACATATTTACACATTACAACAACAGGTTTCAAACAGAAATATACAATACACAGTCTCAAGATCTTATAAAAACAGTATATTATCAAAGTATTTATCCACCGTATTGCATCATCAATAACAAATTATGCAATTAAAAGCAGTTAATCTAAATAAAGGTATATGAAGACGGATCACAGCATCAGAGCTGTATTTTCCCCACCTTGATTGAATTGAAAGAAGCCATACCTCAAGGCTATACATAAAATTACAATATATTTTCCAAGAACAAAGGTTTGCTTAGTAATAATGACACACATCAAAATTGATAGAAATGATGCAATCTCCATATGAAATGATACAATACTAAAATAAAGCACCAGCATAACTTTCTCATATGACTAGAAGAAATTTCAATTGTCAAGAGCTGTATTTTCTCCACTTTATTGGCAAAAAAAAGAAAATCTCACCAGCCAAATTATCTCAATTACATCACATGATTTTGATAATAAAAAGCACCACCAGCATAATTATCTCAGAAAATATGTAACAAAGTCACCAAAGATGAAAATGTCACCAGCAAAATTATCTCAAAGAAATCACATGATTTTGATAAGAAACAGAAACACCAGCATAATTTTCTCATACATATCATATTACTAGAAGAAATTTAAATTGTCAAGAGCTGTATTTTCTCCATTTTCTTGGCAAAAAAAAAGAATATCTCACCAGCCAAATTATCTCAAATAAATCACATGATTTTGATAAGAAAGAGAACCACAAGCACAATTTTCTCAGAAACATGTAACAAAGTCACCAAAAATGAAAATGTCACCAGCAAAATTATCTCAAAGACATCACATGATTTTGATAAGAAACAGAAACACCAGCATAATTTTCTCATACATATCATATTACTAGAAAAAATTTAAATTGTCAAGAGCTGTATTTTCTCCACTTTCTTGGCAAAAAAAAAATCTCACCAGCCAAATTATCTCAAATACATCACATGATTTTGATAAGAAAAAGCACCATCAGCATAATTCTCTCAGCAAACACATTGCTACATCAAAACTACACGTCTCACCAGCTAAAACCTCTCAACTATGATTTTTCTAAGTATCCTGTTTTGAGAAGCTCTATGGAGGCCCAACCGCTATAAATAGAGGTCCTCTCTCCCTCATTTTTCTCAGCATCATGGAACAAGTTCCCACTATCCAGGATCACAGCCATTCCTGAACTAGCAGGATATCTAGAATAGTAGTAGTAGTGTTTTAGTAGTAAAAGCTCAGTAGCTTAGTATTGTCAAAGAATAAGTAGTATTAATGTAGTAAAAGCTCAGTAGCCTTGCTCAGTAGCTTAGTATTGTTGAAGAATAGTAGTATAACCATAGTGAAAAAACTCAGTAGATTTTCTCAAAAGTTTAGTATCATTAAAAGAAAAGAAGTAGTGATATCAACTTAACAGTAAAAAATATAAAAAAAAGAATATCCAGTAGTGTTATTATTATTATTAATATATAAAATCATTATAATCAAAATAAAACCCAAAAAAAAAATGAAAATAAAAATAAATAAATAAATAAATATTCTTATTAATTTTACTAAATAACAGAAAACAAAAAAAAATATTATCATTACTTTTATCAAAATAACAAAAAAATTCTTAGCTTTTACTTTATCAGAAATTTTAGCTTTAAATCAGAGTTTTACTGTAGCGTTATTGATAGGTCTGATTTAGAGACTGCTGATAAGTCTTCTCTATCTGTTAAAGCCACAAATCTTATTTTATTTTGTAATTCTCTGTAGGCTGACTATTCAGTATTATTTATGGGGCAGCTAATACACCTTAGCACCCATGGTTATTGGACAATTCCGAAATTCAAAACAGACTTACCAATAATTTCCCCCTCAAGGTACTGCCTTATTTCATCCCACACCAAAAGGAGTTCCCACATCTGGTGTCTTAACAGTGGCCAACAGCCTCAACCATCAATAATCCGTCAATTATCAAAAAAAAATATTCAAATTTAGTCCATAAAAAAAGGCTTTTATCAATAAAAAATTTAAAGCACCTATCAGGTCAATCTGGAATCAGAAAAACCACAAAATTCTAAATCATTGTCACCATCAAGTTCTTCAACCGAATCATTTCACTATTATTATCCAAAAAGAGGAGAAACACGACCTGGAGGAGAATCACCTATAGATTATAGTATACCAGTTGGTACACCCAGAACCAAGAAGAAAGATCAAAAGATAGCTACAGATTATTTTCAGAAATTACTCAAGGAACTATTTGAAATTAAAAAGAAAAGTGAAAAAGAGAAAATCAACAAAGAATATATCAATATGGATTCAGCATCATCAAAGATACCACAAAATCCAGATGAATCCAAAGAAGAAATTATAAATGAAGAGACCATGCAAGGACAAGAAGATATTTCTGATGTAGAAATACTTCATCAAAGAATGTTGGAAATGCAACAAGAATTAATTGAACTCCTTAAAAAAGAAGGGAAAAGGAAAGAGTCAAGTTTTACTGCAGAAAACAGCCCAATGGAAGAAACTACAAGCATGCCAAGAATCTTTAGACAAGAAGGGTCACCATCACCATTTTCAAGGCCTATGGCCTCATCAACTCCATTCATTTCACAAAGGCCAAATACTCTACCAAAGCGGGTTAATATTCATGCACAGGCTTCAAGCCCATTGCAACAAGAAATCTCACAAAAAAATACACCGATTGTCAAGATCAGACCAAAGGATTATAATTTATGGTTTGATGGAAAGGAAGTGGCAAGATTCATTAAAAGAGTAGAAAATATAGCAGAAATTGAAGGAGCAAGTGGAAGGGATATAGCAAGACAGATATTCTTTTGCACTAAAGATCAAGAAATTAGCTACCATATTGAAGGAATGCCTGGATATGAAACTGGAGATTGGGAGCAATTAAAATTGGATATGAAGAGGAGATGGGGAACAGTGTAACCTGAAAGAAGATACAAGCTGTCCTCAATTAATCGATTATTTACAAAGATTCAACAAGAAGGAGGAATTAGAAATATGACCCAATATAAAAAGTTCATTGGTGAATATGAATCTATTATTAATTATATCAAAAGGTATAAATATATACAAGGAGATATCAATCACAATCAAGAAATTTTGGCAAGTCTTTCCTCAAGTGTTCAAGGATCTATTTACAAAGAAATGATTAAAGATAAGGCCATGGTGCAAGCTTTGGATGGTGGTTATATCATTCCAAGATTGGAAATCTTAAAGTTTTATATTGAACAAGATCTAGAAGCCAAAGTCTTAATTCAACAGAAGGAATTTTCACAGCCAAAGTCACAAGAGAAGAAAGCTAGGCTTGAAGAGGAAAGCTGGGAAGAAGTCTTAAAGCAAATGAAAGATCTTACCAAAACAATTAAAAATCCTCAGCCACAAGAAAATCAATCAAAGGATACTGGGAATGAAGAAGTTAAGGAAGTATTGAATCAGCTCAAACACCTCTCTGAAGTAGTTGAATCTCCCAAGAAACCTCAACTAAACAATAATCAAGATCATAGAACTATACAAAACTCACAGCCATTCAGGCCAAGATATCCTTCACCACCCATATCTTCTGGTTATCAACCATATGTTCCAGCTCAAATGGCTCCAAGACAGCCATTGAAGTGTTATTACTGCCTAGAAGAAGGACATTCCACAATAAGATATAATCATCTCACAGAAGACTTGGAGAAAATAATGGTCTTGAAGCGTGGAGGAACATATCTTTTTCCAAATTTTCAAAGAGTACTACCCACAGAAGGCCCTAAATCTGCAAAAGAATTAGTTAGACATTTTGGCAAAGAGCAAGAGGATTTTACAAAGAAAATTATGGAACAATCAAATCCACCCCAAAGAAAGCAAGAAATAACAGTAATTGAGGAAAGCAAAGGTGAGAAGGCAACCGCTATAGCTCAAATAGAAGAGTGGGGAAACTGGAAACCTCCTCAAATATCACCAGCAAATGAAAATATTCAAATAAATGTTGGACTTAGGCAGACAAGGCAAAGAGCTTCAAGACAGGAAAGTCAAAGCCAAACCCAGCAAGAGGATAAAAATGAAACGCACAAACCCTTTAAAAAGAAGATACCAGGTGCCTACCATGAGGAAGATGAGGCAGAAGAAGAAATAAGAGTTTTAATTCCGATAAAATACAAGAAACACAAGAAGGAAAGGAAGTAGATAATGATGATATCAAAATCATTTCTAGGAACAAGAATAAGGAGGGACCAAGACAGGAGTCGCAAAAGATGGAATTAAAAGACAAGGTAAAATCTACAGCCAATAACCCAAAGCTAATAATTAAACATGTGATGAAGAAAATACTTGAACAAAAGATAAATCTTACTCTTGAAGAAATATTATCAATGTCACCAACCTTTATTGATAAATTACAAAATTCAACTACCCAGGAAAAAGAAGTGATAAAATCAGTTAATACTTCAAATATTCAAGAAAGACTACTTTCAGTAAAGCTACGGGACTATGATACCCCAAGATTACATTATGCATGCCCACTTGGCTTTATGACAGTATTTATTGGAAGAGAAGAATATCCTACAATGGCATTGGTGGATACTGGATCAGAAATTAATATAATACCAGAGGAAATTGCAATTCAAGCCTCACTTATAAGTAGAAAGCTCAATATGAATCCCAGAGGAATTGGTGGACATACCACATATTTGGTTGGACTCTCAGAATTTACACCGATTACTATGATAACAGGAGAAGAAAAAGAAATTCATTTATTCATAGCAAAAGGAGCTGTACACACCATACTTGGAAGACCATTTTTAGCAGATAATAATGTTGAATTGGAATTTTCACACAAGCAAGGGGAAATATTTAGTTATCCAGAGCAAGATGGACATCAATTATGTTTACCAATATGTAACCCTCAAGATATGGTCTGGAAAATTTCTCCACAAAGAGGTATGGAGCTTTGTGCATCTTCAAAGATTGGAGAATGGTCAATACATGGAGCAGAATCATCCAAAAGAAAAGAAACCAAGGAAACAGAAAGTCCATCTTGAACAAGAGTAAAGACAATATTTCTTGGACCAAACAAAATACCCTTCTCAGCTATTTTTGATGCAAAAAATGAGTTGAATGTCATAACTCAGGAAATAGCCCTAAAAGCAGAATTAAAAATCAGCCCTTACACATCAAAATCAACAAATGACTTTCTGAAACCAATTGGTCAAATTAAAAATCTTTAAGTCACTACTGGTAATGAGCTGAAAACCTACCGGGACTTCTTATTATTTGAAAATTTCAACCAGATAATAGATGAAGAAACTATTAGCATATTATCTTTCTCTAGAGAAAGCATTCCACCTCAAACTGAAAGAAAATCTAAAGGGAAGGATCCAGAAGAGGATGAAGTGAAGGTAGAAGATAGTGAAGCAATCGAAAAAATAAAAATGGAACTGAAGAAGATGAGAAGAAATTTGGACATGGCCATAGAAGACCCAGAGAAATGGCTAGCACTTGAGCTAAGTGGTATGAATAAAGAAGATAAAGGAGAAAGCTCACAGAAGAAATTGAAAATGGATCTGAAGCAACCTGAAGCAAATTCCTCAGGAATTGCAGAATATTATTTTGGTTTATTTCAGGAGGAAGCTTGGTACATTAGTGATACTGACAAAGATTTACTAAGTGGAGAAAGAAAAGACAACATAATCAATCCGTTGGCAAAAAGAAAATATGAAGAATTGGAAAAGGAAAGTGCCATAATTACTGAAGACAAAATGGATCAAGTTTGGGATAGAAATATTCAAAAGAGGATTGAACAAAAAATAGAAACAGCAGAATCAGAAGATGACTTGAAGCTATACCAACAAAATAATGGAGATCTGGAAGATAAAACAAGCAAGGAGGAATATTTGAAGACCTAGAAGAAGGAGAGTTATCAGAAAATACACAAAGGCTAGCTGGACTTAGCATTCTAGAAGAATTTAATGATGCCTATGATCAAATATGCTGCCTTTCAAGCTCAACTGATTTATTTAATCAAAATCAAGGAATTCAATTTGGATTAACAAATGACTCCCAGAATCAAAATGGCATACAGAAAGACATACCAGAATATGCAGGACTGGAAGATTATGTAATACTTCCAAGAATAACATTTAAGGAACTGTAAGATTATGAGCTAGATTCACCAATAATTCAAAACAAATATCTTTCAGAACTACCTGGATCAAATCTTACAAATGTTGATTTTCTGGAATTACTCACCACTATTGGAATCAAAGAAAATTTAAGGAATCCTTACTGGAAGAAGCCTTATGGATATTATCAAATGACAATAGAAGGACTGTATCACAAAATGTTATTGGCTCAAGAAGATTTGATTCTAGATGGTTTGGAAATCTTGGGAGGAACTCTTTGCTAGTGTGATTTAGGGTACATGTTTATTCACGAAGTCAAAGGTTTGGTTTCAGAATGGAAAGGAAATACACAAAGAAAACAATGCAACAAGATATTTGGAAAAATATTGAAGGACATATGTCTTTCAATAATTCACAACAGAAGGTTGAATATTTCTCAATAATAACTGAAGTAATCCAATTTCAATTGCCAATTAAAAAAAAAACAAAAAAAACCACCATAAAAAATAGCAAAATAATAAAAGAAATAACCTAAAAAAAAAAGAGAATTATTTTCATATCTGTATTAGTATCAGGGCAGTGACCTCCTGCATTATCAAAGAGGAATTTCAAATCATTCAAACTACCTTATAGAAAAATCTTTTTTTAAACACTCTTATCACTCAGTGGAAGTGACCTCCTGCATTATCAAAGAGGAATTAGTCTTTTATCTCAAAACTCAATAATCTCACCAAACCTCAGAAAGGATCTAGACAGTCATGGATGCCAAACTTACACATGAAAATAAATTGGAATGGAATCTTGGTTCGAATGAAGAAGGCTGGACAGACGTAAATTGCAAAATTGTAGGAAATACAGAAGAAGTCAATTACTGGGAAACACCATTTGTTGAAGAAGGAGAGGATTTATTTCAGATATGGATTCCATACTTAGAGTTTGAAGAATTGTTCAATTTTCCAGAACTGCATAAACAAATTGAAGAATCTAAAGATTGGCAAGAGCTTCCAGGATTCTCTCTTTCAAGACTGGAATTTCTAGAATTACTTACATATGATGGTATCAAGGGAAATTTAGGAAACATATATTGGGAAGAGAATACATTAACAGATGCAGAATGGAGAAAAAAATATTTTGGGGATGTGGAAGCCTCAAGAGGACTGTTTCTGGCTTTACTGGAGATACCAGAAGGAAGAATCTTATGGAAGCGTGGAAATCATTTAATTTAAAAGGCCAATTGGGATGTTTTGTGGGAAAAGGTATTTATACTTGGAATTATTAGTCTCAAGACACATAATTATAATATCAACAAGGATGATTGGAAATTGATTTGGGAAGACTTATTTGTTAAAAAAATTAAAGAAGAAAAAGGAATATTCATATCAAGAGTCAAGAAAAAGATCATAAAAATGATTCAGACAACTATTACAAAAAATTAAAAAATTAAAAAAAAACAAAAAAAAACCACTCATGTTATGAATTTAAATTTCACATCATAATAAAAAAAAAAAAATCAGGCTATACATCAGTATTCAAGACAATATTACAAATTTAGAAGTATTTAAAAGTTATTTTTCAATGTACAAGTATCACAATTTAATTCAATATATATATATATAAAAACAGGGGTGGTTATCTGTTCTTATGCCACCTTAAATTAAATCAAAATGGCACAAGTTTGGGGTAGTGTGGGCCTATTAATTTTTTCTTTAAAGAAAAAATCTATACCAGAATTAATTGGCAATAATATTTTCCATTCAAATTAATTCTCAAGCGGATCTTACCATATTCAGGTCAACATATAAAAATAAAAATTTTCTTCCGACAAAAAAAAAAAAAACAATTTTCTTCTGAAAAAAAAAAAAATTTCTTCTGACAAAAATTTTCTTCCAACAAAATTTTTCTTCCAAAAATAATTTTCTTCCCACAAAATTTTTCTTCTGAAAAAAAATTTTCTTCTGACCAAAAATTTTCTTCTGAAAAAAATTTTCTTCCAACAAAAAAATTTGGCGACAAAAATTTTCTTCCAACAAAATTTTTTTCCAACAAAAAAAATAAATAAAAATTTTTCTTCCAACAAAAATTTTCTTCCAACAAAAATTTGCTTCCGACAAAAAAAGATTTTTTTCTTCCAACAAATATTTTCTTCCCACAAAAAATTTTTCTTCCAACAAAAAATTTTTCTTCCAACAAAAAATTTTCTTCTGACAAAAAAATTTTCTTCCAACAAAAATTTTCTTCTGAGAAAAAAAACAATCAAAATCTTCTTCCAACAAGACAAAAAATTTTCTTCCGGCAAAAGATTTTCTTCCAACAATAAAAATTTTCTTCCAACAAAAATTTTCTTCTGACAAAATCTTTTCCAACCAAAAAAAATAATAAAAAATTTTCTTCCAACAAAAATGTTCTTCCAACAAAATTTTTTTTCCAACAAAAAAATAATAAAAACTTTCTTCCAACAAAAATTTTCTTTTCTGACAAAAAAAAAAAAAAAAAAAGAGATTGAATTAATAACTAATAAATAAAAAAAAAACTGAACTGAAATTTAACTGTTATCTATTTATAACAAATTGGTCTTTGCGGGCGTAGAGAATATTTTTTTTTGAATATTTAGGAGGGGATGGAGAGTAGCAGCAAGTCTTATTATATGTGGATGGAGCAAATTCAGGTTGATTGATAAAAGAAGTTAAGCCTGATTCATCAATTTTTTCCGATCTGGGTTCCTCCTTTACAATCCTTCCAGGAGAGGATGATGATTTGAATTCAGGATCCAATGAAAATGTAGGTGATGAAGGTAAGGATAATGGCGGAGAAGCTAATTTAACATCAGGACTAGAAGTAAAAGCCACAGGAAGGTTAAAAGGAGAGTCTGGTGGATTTAAACTATTTTCTACATTAAAATTAAATGTTTCAAGTGAATCTTGATCAAGATATTCTAAAGAAGAATCAGATCCATTAAACATATGTAAAGTGGACGTAGAGAAGCTATCAAGACTGTTCAAAGTAACAGACTCATCAATACTAGAAACTAGTGAAGGAGAAGACTGTTTTTCAAGACAAACAAATGAATCATCATCATCTAAATATTTGAGAACAGGAGAAGACTTTTGTTCAATAATCTCTACAGAAGATACATCATCGTCTTGTGGAATCAAAGCAGGAGGGGATTGAAAATATGGACTTTGGCAATCTGGAGGAGTATCAAGAGGAGTAGTAGATGCAAGATCAGGAGGTGAAGCAGGAAGTGGAGCTACTGGAAAATTCTTTTCAATCCAATCATCAATCATGGTAGCAGCAGTATTATCAAAGAATGATGGAGATGAAGGATCCATTGGTAACCAACACTCAGGAATTAAAATTGAAACAGAAGTTTGGAAAATATTTATGATAAAAATTCATGGAGCAAACATAGCTCTTATATCTTAAAAGTCAGCTTCAAGAATCAACCACCAAGATTAAGAAAAGATAAATCATTCAAGATCTGCAAGTACAAAAGCTCTGCAAAATGATGGCGTCAAATTTAAGCCACTAATTTCCATATTAAAAGCAAACAAAAAAAGCATAATAATAAGTAATTAGAATTACCAACGCAAGTAATAAAGCCAAAATTAGCAACACAGAACTCAGGATAAATGTATACCCTAATCAGAAAAGTCAAATTCCTACTTAAAAAAAAAGAAAATAAGGCAAAATAAATACAATGTTCTCAGTGGAATTATGCATGAGAAACTCAATTACAAATACAACTGGCACAAAACTAAAAAAAAGAAGAGAACAATTTGGCACACATCTTTGACTTTCCTGTTGGAACCCACATGGCATTGACTCATACAAAACCGATGAAAGCCAATGTTATTCCATGGGGCCCAATGAGGCATGAGCGAGAATAACAAGTCTTTCACACAAAATCACAATCAAGGTTGAGCAGCCTCAATCACAACAATGTTTGAAACACCAGTTAGGTTTGTCAGAATTCAGGAACACAACAATACCAAGTTGAATCACCAAGCTTGCTCAAGGGTCAGAATATGCTACCCAGCATGGTTACCCTATTCCCAAAACTGACAGGTCTGGTAGCAGAATTACTGCCAGAGGGGGGAATTGAACCCATTTCAAATTTGATGAAAGTTGAAAGCAACCCGGAATCACTAACCAATACCACCCCCGGCAAACACTCGATGTGAAATCCCTTACATTGCACAGTTGTTGAACTGACAAAATTCTTACAGTGTATTCTACTGACCCTGCTTCAAGCATGAGCTGTGCCTATAAGTATTTCAAATTGCTCTTCATTCTTATGCATCCAAATCAATTGTATTCCTCTCAAAGTTAACTATTTTATTTTTTTTATTTTGCAACACTCTGATTTTTTTTTATTCCAAGACAATCTGAAACTTTCTTTAATTCTCAATAACTATCCTCCTCAATCTGAACGAAGTACAAACAACTCAAAACTAGTGCACCTTTCCAATGGAAGTTTGTACTTGTCCCAAATGTTGACAGCATACCATTACCAACAGCAATGGTCATACATGCCAAGGACTCTTTGTTCATTGAACTACTAGGTCAAGACATTGGGGGCAATTCTCACAAGAAGACAATGAAATCAGAAAAATTCTTCCAAAGTTTTCACTCAAATCAGCTCCACAAAAAGTTAATTTTTCCACTGAAAAAGTCCATATACAAATTTTTGATTTTGAAGATGAAACGGAAAACTTACCAGAAAGAAGCACCGACTTTGAAATTCTCTGTGAGGTCCAATCCCAATCTTTTTTCGCAATCATGTGCTAATCTATGTTTTACATTGAATCCATAGCCCTTATAATACACTTAATCATGTGGCTTCATTTAGTTTGTGGACTCAGAAAACTCAACTTCCAAAGAGCAAGGGATTACATTGTTGGAATTTTTGAATCTGTTTCCAGCAGATTTGGTATTGAGATTTATCTATTTGAAGGTGGTTGACTTTCTCTAAAATAGCCTGATACACATTTTGTGATTATTGAAGTTGCTGCTGTAAGAAGGAAATTTGTTGATTTTGCTGATTAATTATATGATCAGGATCAGGTTCTGCTAGTGGGTCATCTGGATCAATGTAATTGAAAGCTGTGAATCTATTAAAACTCATTGTGGTTTTCCAAAAATAAAGATAGAAGAATAGAAATATATTTTATGAGTTTTGTCAAAAAAAAGCAGCAATAATATTTTATGATTAGGGAGATTACTCAAAAGATTTTGTTAACTCTACGATAAAGCTCAATGATGCATAAGAAAGGATCGAAAGAAAAAAATTTGGACAGAAGCATAATATTGGTTGTCCATTTTCAATGCATTAAGCGTTTAGAATTAATTGAAAGGATGTAATTGAGCATTTTGTCGAGCTGTCAAAAAAAAATTTACTTGAAGACAACAGTGCAATGTAAAATGCCCTTCATCGGGTGTTTGCCGGGGGTGTACACCATTTGAAAATATAACATCACTCCTCAAATTGAGACCTCATTAATTTAATCACTCCATAAAAAAAAAATTTTCTGACATAAAAAAAAAAAAAAAAAAAATTTCCAACAAAAAAAAAATAAAATAAAAATTTTCTTCCAACAGAAAAAAACAAAATAAAGATAATTTTTTTCCAACAAAAAAAAAAAAAAAATAATAAAAATTTTTCCAACATAAAAAAAAAAATATATATATATATTTTAACAATAATAATAATGAAAATAAATAAAATAAGAAGTATTGATTAAAATAAAGGATAAAAGAACAGATACAATAAAGAAGGCTAAAATTTGGTCCTTGTAACCTGAAGGCTAAAATTTGGTCCTTGTATGACTTTAAACTACAGGGTAGCAACCTGAAGGCTAAATTTAGTCCTTGTACGACATTAAACTGCAGGATTTGTTATACCTAATATACTGGGTTTTATCCACCTAGAGGTAAAGTCCTTGCATGACTTAAAACTACAACTCAAATGCAATTATGAACAAAAAGAAAAGCAAAACCGAAAAGACTGTTTTTTATTTCAACTAAAAAAAATATTATCAATTTATAATTTAAACCAGACTAATAATCATGGAAGCTCAAGTCAATGCTGCAAAATATAAGTCAGTACTCAAAAAGGTTAGACCAGTCAATGAAGCTATGCCTCAAGATCTGAATCCACATTTGGAAAGACCTGAGTTATCAAGGGATCCATATGAAACAACCCTATCACCTAACCCACCTCCAGTTTTTGAAACATCAAAAGTTACAGAAGAAAGGATTTCAATGATAAACTTTGGACCATCTGGATGAGTATCAGAAGAAGAGATTAATTTATTAAAGAATGTTATACTACTAAGGCAAAAGGCTAGAGCATTTTGTGAAGAAGAAAGAGGCGTACTAAAACATTCTCATGGAAAACCTTATAAAATACCAGTTATACCACATGAACCATGGCAAAAGAAACCAATACCAATACCAAAATCAATTTTACTTCAATTTATTGAACTAGTCAGAGAAATAATATGTACAGGACTCTATGAACAATCAACATCAAGCTATAACAGCCCAGTATTTTGTGTGGCAAAGCCCAATGGGAAACTTAGAATAGTTCATGATCTTCAAGACCTCAATAAGGTAAAAATAAAAGATGAAGGATTGCCACCAAATGTTGATGAGTTTGTAGGATCATTTTTGGGAAGAGCATGTTATGGATTGGGAGATATTATGGGAGGATACGATGAAAGAGAATTGGATATTACCACAAGACCTGTTACAACATTTGAAACACCACTTGGAAGACTTCAGCTTACAAGACTACCTCAAGGAGCAACAAACTCTGTGGCAGTTTATCAAGCACAAATGACTTGAATACTTCAGGAGGAAATACCAGAGCACCTTGGAATATTTATAGACAATGGAGGAATTAAAGGACCCAGATCAACATATCAGCACAAAACATTGAAGGAGAATCAACTCATAAAAAGATTTGTTTAGGAATATGCAGTAACATTAGAAAGAATACTATTCAGGATAGAAGAGGCAGGACTCACAATTTTAGGATCAAATTTTCATGTTGTGTTCCAGCACTTGATATTGTGGGGCATGTTGTGTCTTTGGGAGGAAGAAAGATTTCAAAACAGAAGATAAACAAGATACAAAACTGGCCTAGACCAACAACAATGAAGGAAGTTAGAGGATTCTTAGGACTATGTGCATATGTCAGAATGTTTATCAAGGACTTTTCACAAGTTGCAGCACCATTGAGAAGATTGACAAGGGAGGATGTATTGTGGAAATGGGATGAAAAATGTGAAGAAGCACTTATAAAACTCAGGAAAATAGTAGGAGAAGAGATTACTTTGAAGACATTAAATTATGATAAAGATTCAGGAAAAATAAAATTAGCAATAGATTCAAGTTATATTACAGCAGGTGCAGTTTTTATGCAAGAGGCTGAAAACGGAAAGGATAGGCCAGTACTATATGAATCAGTAACACTTTCCAGACTAGAATCTAAATACTCTCAGCCAAAATTAGAGCGTTGTGGTGTAGCAAGAATACTCAAAAAACTTCAAACAATATTATGGGGGGAAACACTTTGAACTTCAAGTAGATGCTAAAGCTTTAATAGAAATGATCAACACACCTTGCTTACCAAATGCACCCATGAAAAGATGGGTGGCATACATTCAACTTTTTTCATTTGATCTTGTACACAAACCAGGGAAAACATTTACTATTCCAGATGGGTTATCAAGAAGACCAAAAGGAGAAGATGAAGAAGAAAGTGAAAGGGATGATTTTGATGAAGAGGAAGATTGGATCAAACCACATCCAGGATTTGGCCTAAAAGAAGTAAATACAAACAAAGTGGGAAAATTATCAAGGAATAAAACAAAAAATATTGAAATTCCAATAAAACAGGAAGGATTTGGAAAACATATGCAGGAATATTTAAATAGTTTGAAAAAGCCACAAAGTGTTGGGGAAGAATACTTCAAGAAAATTAAAGAGGATCAGTAAATTTCTATTTAGAAGGAGGGCAGCTGAAAAGAAGAAATCAAGCACAGCCACAAATAGTTGTATACAATGAAAAGGCCCAGAAACAGATACTAAAAAAAAATCATGAAGAGCTGGTGCAAAGAGGGGAAAATGAAATATACAGGAGAATCAAGAAAAGATATTGGTGGGAAGGAATGAAAAAGATAGTCAAGAAATGGGTCAAATCATGTCAAGAATGTCAAAAAAGGAGTCATTTGCAGCAAAAAGAAGAAGCAAAGATATCTGTAACATCTAATTCATTTGAAAGAGTCAGCATGGATGTGGTTCACATTAAGGCAGAAAGATGGAAATATTTAATTGTAGCAAGAGATGACTTCTCAGGATGGCAAGAAAGTGTGGCATTAACAAGGCTAACTGAAAAATCAGTCTCAGAATGGTTTATGTCAGAATGGATTTGTAGGTATGAAGCTCCAAAAGAAGTGACAGTTGACGGAGGAGCAGAATTTGGAAACAAACTACAAGAAGCAGTAAAAAGAGTAGGATCAAAAATCAGAATAACTACACCTTACTACCCAGAATCACAAGGAATGGTTGAAAGAGGACATAAGCAATTGAAAGATGCCCTTGTAAAAATGTGTGGCAAAAATGGATCCAAATGGAGAGAATAATTACCAATTGTGACTTTGGCAGATAGAGTATCAACAAAACAAACAACAGGATACTCACCATTTGAGCTTCAATTTGGTCAGCAAGCTGTTTTGCCAATTGATATGGAAACAAATACATATCTAGCCATTGAATGGAATAAAATATCAACAAGAGAAGAACTATTGGAAGCAAGAACTATACAGATTGCAGCAAAAGAAGAAAAAAGATTAGCAGCAGCAGAGAAATTAAGAGATTCAAGACACAAATCAGTTCAATATTTGGACAAAAAGATGGCACATAGACTGAGAAATCCACTTGAACCAGGGGACTTGGTATTAGTTTATAATAAACCCCTTGAGTCACAGTGGGGTTTACTCTCCAAGAACCATTGGAATGGACCTTATAGAGTCATAAAACAAATTAATAATGGACCTTATGAGCTTGAAGAATTGGATGGCACTAAACTTACAAGAAAGATTTCAGCAAGTCACATCAAAAGGTTTTATCCCAGAGGAAAGAAAGTTCAATCAAGTTCAGAGTCAGAAAATGAAAGCAGTGAAGAAATAGAAGATGAAGAGTAAATATTGGAGGGAGAAGAAATTTAACAAAATTAATATGATTGATACTGGAAAGCTTTTCAACTGGAATGCTGGGGACAGCATTAAATGGAGAGGGGGATGTGGTATTCCATACCATTAGTATCAGTTTCAAGCTTACCAATAAAAAAAAGGTAATAAAACAAATTACACAAAACATATTTACACATTACAACAACAGGTTTCAAACAGAAATATACAATACACAGTCTCAAGATCTTATCAAAACAGTATAGTATCAAAGTATTTATCCACCTTATTGCATCATCAATAACAAATTATGCAATTAAAAGCAGTTAATCTAAATAAAGGTATATGAAGACGGATCACAGCATCAGAGCTGTATTTTCCCCACCTTGATTCAATTGAAAGAAGACATACCTCAAGGCTATGCATAATATTACAATGTATTTTCCAAGAAAAAATGTTTGCTTAGTAATAATGACACACATCAAACTTCATAGAAATGATGCAATCTCCATATGAAATCATACAATACTAAAATAAAACACCAGCATAATTTTGTCATACATATCATACGACTAGAAGAAATTTAAATTGTCAAGAGCTGTATTTTCTCCACTTTCTCAGAAAAAAAAGAAAATCTCACCAGCCAAATTATCTCAAATACATTGCATGATTTTGAAAATAAAAAGCACCACCAGCATAATTATCTCAGAAAATACGTAACAAAGTCACCAAAAATGAAAATGTCACCAGCAAAATTATCTCAAAGAGATCACATGATTCTGATAAGAAACAGAAACACCAGAATAATTTTCTCATACATATCATATTACTAGAAGAAATTTAAATTGTCAAGAGCTGTGTTTTCTCCACTTTCTTGGCAAAAAAAAGAAAATCTCACCAGCCAAATTATCTCAAATACATCACATGATTTTGATAAGAAAAAGCACCACCATCATAATTCTCTCAGAAAACACATTGCTACATCAAACCTACATGTCTCACCAGCTAAAACCTCTAAGCTATGATTTTTCTAAGTACCCTGTTTTGAGAAGCTCTATGGAGGCCCAACTGCTATAAATAGAGGTCCTCTCTCCCTCATTTTTCCCAGAATCATGGAACAAGTTCCCACTATCCAGGATCACAGCCATTTCTGAACCAGCAGGATATCTAGAGTTGTAGTAGTAGTGTTTTAGTAGTAAAAGCTCAGTAGCCTTGCTCAGTAGCTTGGTATTGCCGAAGAATAAGTAGTATTAATGTAGTAAAAGCTCAGTGGCCTTGTTCAGTAGCTTAGTATTGTTGAAGAATAGTAGTATAGCCATAGTGAAAAAGCTCAGTAGATTTTCTCAAAAGCTTAGTATTATTAAAAGAAAAGAAGTAGTGATATTGACTTAACATTAAAAAATATAAAAAAAAAAGAATATCCAGTAGTCTTATTATTAGTATTAATATATATAAAATCATTATAATCAAAATAAAACCCAAAAAAATAAAAATAAATAAATATTCTTATTAATTTTATTAAATAAAAGAAAACAAAAAAAATATTATCATCACTTTTATCAAAATAACAAAAAAATCTTAGCTTTTACTTCATCAGAAATTTTAGTTTTAAATCAACGTTTTACTGTAGCGTTATTGATAGGTCTGATTTAGAGACTTCTGGTAAGTCTTCTCTATCTGTTAAAGCTACAAATCTTATTTTATTTTGTGATTCTCTGTAGGCTTACTATTCAGTATTATTTAGAGGGGCAGCTAATTCACCTTAGCACCCATGGTTATTGGACAATTCCAAAATTCAAAACAGAATTACCAATAATTTCCCCCTCAAGGTACTGCCTTATTTCATCCCACACCAAAAGGAGTTCCCACAGTGTGTGTGAAAGTTCAATATGATATGCCATCCCCTATTTCCAGCAGCCCCCCAAATGCTTCCTTCTTGGTCAGTTTTGAGGGCCAATGGTGGTTTTTTGGTGGAGCAACCCAAGTTATTACAGCAGACAGAGGGGCTTAGTGTATGAGATACCAACAAATGCAGCTCACCATTTTTTAAAATGATATAATCTCATTTTGTGATATTGCACACCCAAATTTGGGAAAGATTGACTCACCTTAATGGCGCAACAGTGTAGGGTGGACCTTTTGGTTCCCTACTTCTCTACACAAACAATCCTAAAATTGGAGTTTTTTTCTCATTTTTTTGCTCTTGTGCTATTCAATAGTTGCTTTTTTGAAAAAAATAAACTGCTCAATGGCTTGTTTTTTGTCCTGAGACTCTCTCTGTTGTAATATTACAGATTACAAGTAAAAAAGAAGAAAACCTATCATAGTGATACATACATATTGAATATGCATACGACGATAATCAGTAGTTAAATAGAGAAAATCAAATGAAAGATCTTTTTCTCCAGGGGAGATCTTTCTTTTGATCTCTTAATTTTATTTTGAATTTTTTCTTTACTAACAAATTGAATAATTTTTATTCATAATATAGGTACACTATTAAATCTCAGGGGAGATCATTATTAATTGTATTTAAAATTATAGTTGTATCTATTATTATTAAAATTATTTTTAGTAAATGAAATATTAAAATAATAACACTCTCAACAACCTTTACACATGAAAGGAAGTTTTTTAAATTTTTTAACATTAATATGAGAAATAAACTAAAATTTAACCCTCAATAGTAAATAAAGAGTTGAACTGATAAAAACAACTGATTAATTGATGAACAACATGTAAGTTTGAGCTTAAAACAAAGAGAAATTTCAAAAACTATTTTGAGTGCATTTTGCCCACTTAGCTCAAATGAATAATCTGGCTTTTTGTTATTCCTGAATTAATTCTGACTTTATATATCAATTATAACAATGTAATGAGATTTTCTTCTCTTTGAAATAAGATCAATACACCTCTTCAGCTCATTTTAAAGATCTTTTGGGAGAATTCCATTTTATGAGGGCAAATTTCATTGCACTGCCATTTTGTAAAACTAAAGGCTTAAAAGGTGATAAAGTCAGTTGTATTTAAATTGAATCATCTTCTTTAGGAGAATGAATATGATATATGTCTCACTTTCCAACTGAAAATTCCTTTAAAACATCTTTCAAGTATCGACACATCAATATGTGAGAATGGAATAATAAGATTGTGTTGTTGAGTCTCAAGAGTTGTTTTATAGTTCTCAACATTTTATTTTTGGCTTGATACATGTGAATAATTATGGGTGAAAAATGAAAGAAAAATTCAATGAAAACAAAAAAATTAATAAAGAAAAAAGTGAATGTTGAGGATGATGTAGTAGTCAGAGAGCAGCGGATGGTAGGAGTTGAGTTTCAAGAGTTGTGTGTGCTAGTTTGTGTTTGGATCTATATTGGAGGGCACTGTACAGTACAGGACACACCCTACACAGCACAGCTGTACTGTTTAGCTACAAAAAAAAACTTGAAAAAAATAAAGCTGAAAGTCAAAGTATTGTATGATGCTTTTCAACATACAGGGTCCCCATTCACTCTTGAAGCTTATACCAATCCTGTCTGGGTCTGGGATTAGGGGTTTTTTAAACAAAAGGCCACCCTGTCTCCCAGACTCAAAGGCCTCTGTGAGGGGATTCCTTGAGCTCTTGGGTTCAGGAAGAACCCTTATACCAGATTAAGAAAAGTTCTCACAAAAAGAGTGTTGAAAATTAGAATCCAAACCAAACCTATTCAACTGTCTTGCCTAAACTCAAAACCATATATGATTTGCAAGATCAACAAAGCTCCCCAAGTGCATATCACTATGTATAACAAGATGACTGCATTTCTTCCCTGAAGATAAAAAACTCATCTCCTCTACTTACTTAAATTCTCTTTTTCCTCCCTTCCTTTCTTCTCTTGTTTTTATTCTCCAAAAAATTTGCTTTCCACACCAGGACAAATGTTGCATCATTTGCCAGCAATTGACTTCGCATTGCACTGCGGTCAGTATAAAATCATGTTAGTGTCACATTATAGTCACTGGATTTAGTGGGTCACATCATGTCTGCATCAAGACAATTTCAATTGTCAAATATTTCACATGAGTATGTCACTCAAAGCAAAAACCCATATCAACACCATTTGGAGAGTTTGGGTAATTACACCTCATGGTGCAAGGAAGCAGTTTGACATGCTCATATTTGTGCATTAGATGACTTCTTCCCTGCCGCCTGATCATCTCACCCCTTTACCATGCCTACTCTCACACATGAATTGGCTTTGGCACCACCTACTAATCATCTCCACCAGCAGCCAATGATTACACTTAGGGAAATATATGCCTCCAAAGCTGCCACCCCATGTCAGCCCTCACCCATCCTTACATGTCCGCACCCCTGCCTAATGCTCTCGGCTGCACCCTCATGATGTGCCTCCAATGCTTCCACCTGTCACAGGGGCTCTTCTAAGTGAAGAGGGCCTGGCACTCACTTATGGAGGGCTCAAAGGTATGGTAAGACAAAATACACTTAAAAGTGTTAAGAGATGAATTACTAATAAAAGAAATATAAAAAAAGCAGCAAAAAAATAATAAGAGTAAGGAATAAAAGAGCCAAACACAAAGAAGTCCAATTCCACTGTTTCAACCTGTCAGAATGGAAAGAGAAGGGTTAATAAGGATATGGCCACCCAGCTCATACTGTACAGGAAAAGGAAGAAAATGCAAAGAATAACTTAATATTAAATAAATATAATACCCAAAATAAGAATAATAATATCCATTGAATAATAAATACGCTAAATTAAGTAACTGGAGAAACATCCCCAGGGGGGAGAAAGAGGGGCTGGTATATGTGAGAATCACCAGCCCTGATCCAGAGAGAGAATTTTCATGAGAGGATTAGATTATGAAATTGAGTCTGGCCAATACAGGTCATGCACAGCTGTACATAACCTGTATAAGAGGTGTGGTGGAGCTGAGTGATCATACAGTTTCAGGATGGTGTATCGAAACTGTATTGAAGAACCAAGCTGTATGCATGTTTCAGCAAGAAAGATTGCTAAAACTGAATGCTGATTCAAATAGTGGATCTGCTGATTTGAGGTGTTTGAGTGGTTGTATTAATTAATACCCTTACCCCTGGTGAGTTGTTGTTACACCACCCCATGTCAACCCTCACCCATCCTTACACATCCGCAACCCTTCCTAATCCTCTCCTCTGTGCCCTCATCATATGCCTCCAACACTGCCACCTCATGTCAGCCCTCACCCATCCTTACGCTTATGAATCCCCGCCATGCCCTCACAATATGCCTCAAATTCTGCCACCAAACCTCTGCAATCACCCATCCTTATTCTCCCGCAGCACCCTCAACATATGCCTCTGACACTGCCACTTCATGTCCACCCTCACCCATCCTTAATCTTCTGCACCCCCGCCTAATCCTCTCCACCACTTATCATGCTCACACTCCCACCACGCCCTCATGATATGCCTCCAACACTGCCACCCCATGTCTTCAATTACCCATCCTTAGGCTCCCCCAGCCTAATCCTCTCTGAAGCTTACCATGCTTACGCTCCTGCTTAAGATACATAGGGTATGGCAGCTTGTTGGCATAAATGATGAACCCAATTACAGAAATATGCTGAGTAGCCTTCTCTGCCAACATCTTCTGGGGGGAATTGGTGGGGATATTCACAATGTTGTGGTTAGGGTTTAAATAAATAAACTCACAAATTGAAGCCTAAAAAGTGGACTATTCGAGACCAGAATTGTGTCTTGTGTTTCCCGGACAAAACTGTCTTACTTAATATCATTCAAATGGAACACTTTGTGCAGTCCTTACCTCATGAGAGTTGAATAGTTCAAAAGTTGACCTTAGTAGGTTTCTCACTAGTTGTTAACTTTATTCAATTTCTCACAGGCAAGTTATTTCATTTTAATGATATGACATAATTTGCAATACATCACCTCCTTTAATTTCCCAACACATCATATTTTCAAATGCAATATAAGTTCAATAGATATTGATGGAAGGATCCAAGGCTGTTGATCTGCAGGTTTCTTTTTGTAAGCTTGTGGATCTAAAATGTCTTTTTTCTAGAAAATTAACTAACTATTGAACTGATTTAAACTTATATTCAACTTCTTTCAACCTTTCCAAAATTCTCCAATGTTCATGTTAACTAAAAAAGAATCAATCATTTTATCTTTAGTTTAATTTGCTTGCACCACTTGAGGAACTGCTACCTTTTTCTGTCAATTTTGATATTGCTATTCTACCATTTTAAATCAAGTAATCTATCAACTTGTCAATATCTATTTACTAATTAAACTACCTCAACTATGCCCTAACCCCAGGAAATTCAGCAGAATTAAATGAACTACAAACTTCTGCCCCAGAGAGTGGAAGTGAAATCTTTGATATGGTCAGTAGTAATGAATTAGGCATTGAAGTAGAGAGCCTGTCACATGAAAATAATCAAGATCCACCAGTTCTTCTGGAATGCAAGCATAGATTCATCTTGAATATTTGTAATCTCTAAAATCCTGATAGTTTTTTCATAACCTTTATTTCAGCTCAGCCTACAAGCTCTCAGAAACTGAATTTTAAAAGCTATGAGAAGCAATGCATAGCTATTTGAAAAATTCGATTTTCACTATTTGAAAAATTTGTCTTCAAATTCAAATTTTTGAACCACAAAATGAAAACCAAAAAATTCGAATAAAAAATTATGCAAAAAGCATCCATTTGAATTCTTCAACCTCCAAATTAAAATTCAAAACAAAAATCTTGAATTTTGGTTGAAAAAATGATTTATGAATATAATTCATTAATTAAAAGAAGTGAAAAATGCTATTTATGGCATGAACCACAGAATAACCATGCCATAACTGGTATTAAAAATATATTTATGGCATAAAGAATTGCATTTATGCCATTTAAAGAACCAACAATGCCATAAATTGGGCTTTTACCAACCTAGGTATTTTTCAGCCAAACTTTAATTAGAAAACACACCTTATTTTTCTACTAAATAATTACATAATTTTACCAATTTATGGCAAGGATGAAGATTTCTCAAATTACTCCTATGGAATATGGATGCCAGTAGAATTAGAAAAATTTGATTTAGTCAAAACCAAAGAAACATATGGGGTTAAAGGGGGCCTTTTGTGTTTTCAAGCTACAAATGTGGAATAGATTTCTCAAAGTTACATGGGGTTTATGAGATAATTTGGCAACCAAGGGAGCATGGACACCAAACATTGAGGAATTTTGTGGAAAAGGGATTTGAAAACAATACTAGGCTGGCATTATCATTCCAGATTGCAAATAAATTAGCTTTGGCTTATAACAAGTATAATCAGGGTTTGGGAAAGTTCAAAAATGTTACTGATAAATGTGTTCATTTGGAAGAGAGTAGTAATTGTTATGACTGAAGCTCATTTGTCTAGAGCTTATTATTATTTCACCTAGTAAACAAACTAACAATTCTATGTGGTTTATTCTCATTATTTCACCTACCAAACAAACTCATAATTCTATGTGGTTTATTTTCATTATCTGAAAAAATCTCTACTTTTCCCATGTGTTACAGCTTTTGGGGAGTTAAAATGTAAAGCATAAAATTCAGAATTGCAAATAATACAGAAATGTGACTGATATGCATGATTAAAGAAGGGAACTCCTATTATGATATATTTCTAATTTCTGAAGTGAGTATTAGTCATTAATATTTGGGATCTTTCATTGGAAAGTTATATAAATGGAAGAAACCAAATAAAAAAATCTAAATAAAAAGTAAAATGAATGAAAATAGTGTTAAATGTAATGCAGCTCAATTAAAAAAAATACTTGGCTCATTTTAGATTCAATTAAATTCTCTTGAAATTAATTAGAATTCATTAAAAATGATTCAAAAAAAGGATAATGGATTATAATCAGTATTAAATCATTCTAATGAATACAAAAAATTATTAGAATGAAGCTGAAATAATCAATATCAATTTTAATTTATTATTATCAGACTAAATCAATTGAATTCAATAGTGAATTATTATATAAAACCTTAATTAGATAAAATCAATAGTTATTGATTATGATCAAAAATATTTAATTATAAATCAAAAATAATTAATTCTAATGAGCATTAATTATGTAAATTGAAATTAATGGACTTTAATTTAATATTATTTAATTTAATTGATATTCTTTCTTCAAATTCTGTGTTGATTTCTTATGTTTTAATGTGGATTAAGTTAATGAAAATGAATTAGAATTAATTAAAATTAATCAAAATTAATTCAAATTAATTGAGATTAATAACATAAATACAAAATAAGCCAAATTAAAAAAAATAAAACTAATCAAAATTAATTAAAATTAATTTTGAAATTAATCAAAATGAATTACAATTAATTAAATTTAATTCAAACTAATTAAAATTATTTAAAATCAATCAATATTAATCAATATTAATTAAAATTAATCAAAATGAATTAATATCAATCAATATTAATCAAAATTAATTAAAATTAATCAATTGAATTGAAATTATTCAAAATTCATTAAATTTAGTTAAATTTAACTCGAATTAATTAATATTAATATTAATAAATTAAAATTAATTAATATCAAATAAAATTAATCAAAATTAATTACAATTAATTAAAATTAATTAACATTACTTAATTCAATTGAAATTAATAATTTAAATAAAATTGATTGCGATTACTTGCAATTAATCAAAATTAATTAAAATTAATTTTAAAATTAATTAAAATCAATGAAAATTAATTTGAAAATGAATCCAGATTCATGACAATTCATTAAAATTAATTCAATTTAATTAAAATTCATTAGAATTACTCAAAATTAATTAAAATTAATTAATATTAATCAATATTAATCAGAATTCATTACAATTAATTACAATTACTTAAAATAAATTAAATTTAATCAAAATACATTAAATTGAATTATAATTAATTACAATTAAATAAATTCAATAAAAATTAATTAAACTTAATTCAAATTAATTAAAAATACTTCATTACTTATTTATTTCCATTAATTATGTTTGATATTTTATTTATTCTTATTATTTATATATTTTATATTTTTATTATTCATTATTATTCAGTATGATTTATATTTTAAATATTAGTTATTTTCATTAAATTAATCTTATATTATTTATAGTGAAAATAACTGACAAATAAAATATTAAATATATATATTCCATAATTATTTATTTTTATTGATTTTATTTTATATTTTATATTTCAATTAGTGCAATTTAATATTAAATATAAGTATTCACTAAGAAAAATTTCTAATAGATATCACATATTAGGGGGTGTCAAAGTCACCAAATCCCGCCTCAAATTAACACAAGATTTGGAACCCAAATCCCAACACGAAATCCCAGGTTTTTTATGTGTAAATCCCATGGCATTTTAACTGAGTCCCCTGGTATTTTGACCAAATCCCATGCATCTGGGATTTCAGCTTGAAACCTAACCCAAATGAGTACTCACAATTCATACCTGAACAACATATTCTTCTACACTCCATTTTGGACAATCTGACCAAACAGCTTACAGTCCATTTATACCTCATCATCCATATAATAATGCCTCAATCCAAAGTAATACAGATCAAGACAGATATGAATATCACCTCTGGCCTGCCTCATCCATCAGGTCACTTAATACGTATAGATTATTTAACCATAATTAATTGGCTTTCAGTCAAATCCAATTTCAAGTCATGTTTTGGTACTAGCAGTTCAACATCTATTGGAAGACCTCCCTCAAAACAGCATGGGTTTCAGCATATGGCCATTGAGGTCAACAAAAAATCACAAAATCGCCTAAACCTTAGTTCAAGCAGCATCCAAGATCAATGGAAAACATATAAAAAGAAATATATGGCAGCAAAAAAAATCAATAATTTAACTGGGGCTGGAATAACAGAAGAAGATGAGAGTAAAGGGATAAAATCAATGAGTGAAAAGCTGGAAAGTATGTTTCCTTGCTATTCAGAAATGGATGTGCTCTTTGGCCACAAGCCCAATGTCACTCCCATTGCAAGCTATGATTCGCAAGAAAAAGACAGTTTCAATGGTGATGATGATGATGTTTTGCTTGATAAGGTAAGTTATCGTCTCTTCCTTTTTTTACCTTGGATAATTAAAGTTCATTTGCTTTTCAAAGGAGAATAATTGCTTGGATTCACCTCACAATCTGGATCCTTTTCTTAATAATGATGATAACTTGGTTCTAGTGGAAAACTTTCAAGATGATTCGGTAAGTACATTTAAGAGTGGTATTTATTCACTCCAATATTGATTAATTCTCCTTTTACCAGCAAAGTAAATCCATAACACATTCAACACAAAAGCATAATCAAGCCATGACACCCAACTTGAATGACAAGAGTGGTTCTAGGAAAAGTTTGCTGGATATGTTTGCACCTACTTATGCAAATTTACTTGAATCATGGAAAAAGGTATGACTTGCAATTATGATTACTATGATGAATTGTACTGACAAAATTCATGCCTATTAGCCCGTGAAATCAGTGACAATGCATGTTTGGAGTGGGACAGGGAGAGGTAGAATGAAGAGAAAGTGTGCAACATGGAAAAACAATGGTTTGAAGAAGTCAAGTTACAAAAGCAAATGGAGTTTGATGAGAAGCAAAATGCAAAGAATCATGAATTTGAAAAAGAAAAGTGGAATCGGGAATGTGAACTTAAGGAAAAGCAATGCCAGATGGATCTCACTATAGTGGCATTGTCATCAAGCAGGCCAATTGTGGAGCTGGAACAAATTCTGACATTGATCAATGAAAAATAACATATTACATATATGTCATGTGATCATTTGATACATGGTGATTTGTCATATACAATTGATTTTTATTGGGAAATTATCTTATCTTTTCTTATTTGGATTGCAATTTATTACACAATTGAAAATTTGGGCAATTTTGGCATCATGATGTTATGTGCCAAAGATCAAGGTCCATGTTTGAACCAATTGAATTTGAAGGTGCCATCAAAATTTCCATTCTTTGGTGAATTTTTGCCACTTAAGAGTGGATTTTGCCTTTTGTTTTTTCCCCTTTCTTTGTCTCATTTTCTTTTAATTTATTTTAATTCAATTTCCCTTTACCATCCTCTTTCTTGATTTTTGCATAATTTTGGTATGTCCTATTTGATTTTTCTGGACTTTTCATTATTTTGATTTTTTTGAATATATTGGTATTTTTTTCTTTGTGTTGCGCTCTCTTATTTTGATTTTTCTGTTATTTTATGTGGGTTTGTTTCATGTGTTAACAAATTTTTGATTTTTTTGGGGGGGGTTTTAAGTTTGGTTTGAATGGTCCCATTTTATCATGTTTTTTTTCTTTTGGTTTTTTTTTTTTTTGGGGATTTTGTTTTAATGAAATAAAAATTGTCTTACATGCTTAATTTTCTTTAAGAAAAAACCTTTGAGCTCTTTATTGAAAATAATAATATAATAGACTTTATTAAAAAAAAGGGGAGAATTTTAAATTATTCATAAATCATTCAAAAAAGTATTCATTGAAATCTTAGGTTTGACTAAACCTACTTCAAAAACTAAATCAGCTTCAAATAAATCTCTCGAATCAGCTAGAAATCAATGGTGTGATTATCATATATTTTCTTTTTTTATGATTTTATTATTCCATCATCATGCTGACTGACTTATGTGCTTTCTTTTTTAAACTCATCTTCAAATAATTACCCTAAATGATCATACTGATCATTTTTTTTATATTTTTTTGTACTTGTTTACATTTCTCAATACTATAAGCATCTTTTTTGCAATGCCATTCCCATTCTGCCCCCTTCCACCATCATTAAAATTCAAAAAACATACTCCCCCTCCCTCTCACTCTTCAAATTGTTCTGATGATGTTATGGTTAGGACTAAACCAGTGTCAGTACATCATCAGAATGATTTGAATGATGAAGCAAATATTGTTACTCCTATTGATGTCATGGTTAGGACAAAACCAAAGATAGAACATCATGAAGATAATAATAACCAAACCAATTGTAAAAGAAAACTCACCTGATGCCAAAGACAACATATTCATGATACAAAACAAATCATGCCACAGCTTGGATGTTCAAATGCAGCATATAAGAACTTTTCCTCCATTTCAATTGACAAGAAAGCAGCCAATGCCTCATGGTTAAAACTGCCATCAATCAATACTTTACCCCACCCTTATGTAATCATTGATGAAACAAAAAATCCATATCTACCTGTCTGCATTTATGAAATCACCCCTTTTGATGTTTCCTCAGGCCACTCTCAAATACTGAAAGACCTTATCCTTACATTGATGTCCTTATCTCAAAATTGCCCAGAAATTAAAACAAATAAACAACTCCTAGGTGTCATTATGAAAGGTGTTGGCTTTCATCCTGGATCTGATGCTGGCAAATCCGCAGGTGTGTGAATTTTTTAACTTATAATTTGAATAATTACTAATTATTATCAAACTTTTTAGGTGTTTACTCCAAAAAGGCTGGTTTATCTCATCATCAAATTGAATTCGATAATATGCAATTGACCAAACTTCAAAAGTATGCTGAATTCATTTACTCCAGAATCTCTCATTTTTCACAATTACCCACACAAGAAAATCAGTCATTAATGGAGTCAGCCAAATTACCAAACTTCAGTCGACTTGAATGGACTTCTGTCAATCCAAAGGAAGAATTCAAATTTTTTTCCAATGCCATTGTCACTCCAGATGGATTTTTCAATAAACCCCACCAAGATTTGAATCATCTCAATGCCTGGACTGATGGTATTTTTTCTTTTGTATCCAAAAAAGATTTTCATCCCCTTCCAACTGTGTTCAATCCCTCTGGACATGGATTGCACTTCCCCAAATTGAAAATGGAGATTGATTTTTCAAAAAAACCTGGCATCATGGAAATTCTTTGGAAGACATTAACAATGGTTCATCATACAACAAAACCTCCTCCAGAAATGATCAATCATGACGAAATAACCCATTTTGGAAGTTCTTTTCAAATAAACCATAAATTATTTAATGTAGGTGACAAATTCTTGAAAATGACACCCACCGCAATTAATTCAAGAGTCAATGGGTATTGTGAAAGAAATATGCAGGACCAAAAAAGAACTAAAAAATATTAATTGTAAATAGTTTTATTTTATGAATAACATCTCCACTCCGTTGTATTCCATTAAATTAAGTACATTAATCAATGGTCCTGATGAAATTTACAATTGACTATTTTTCCATGCCAAAGTGATTGATTTAATTTTTTCACACATATTTACCACATCTTCCCCAATGTTATTTTTGGCCAGATTTTCTGCATGTGGTGGATCATCATCCTCATATAGATCAAACCATTCATCACCAATTTGTGCTAACATATTATGTAAAATTGTGCAAGAAACAACCCAACTAACAAAATATTCAATTTCATGAGCATCCCTCATTTGATTTTGCATTTCCCTCAGAGAAAACCACCGCCCCTTTAAAATTCTAATTGCATGCTCAATTCTGACCCTTGATTTTGCTAGACAGTAATTGAAAGAATGGTTGTCTTCATTCTGTGTTACAACTCCCTTATATGCTGGAACAACCCAAGGAGAGCTTGCATATCCTGAATCTGCAAGTAAGTACTGATCCTTTTTATAAAACTATTGAGGGTCTTGTGCTATTCTCATACGTTGATAGACATTTGAATCTTGAAGTGACCCAGTACAACCAACATGTAGAGCAGTGAACTTTTTGTTGATATTGCAAACCCGTTGTATTGACATAGAATACCTTATATGTAAACCATTAGTAAGATTGAAATAAAGAATAAAGATTCAACAGATTACCTTTTTTTTGCAATCAAAATAGGCTTCAACATCATTGGGAGGACGTTGTGATAATGGTATGAGACTCCCATCAATAAACCCAATGCACCCAGGGAAGCCTTCTGCTTGCATTACTTGAGACATCTCTCTTCTTTGTTCTATTGTTGGCCACACAATCACTTTGTGTTTCAACTTCATTAATATGTGAATGACCCTTTGAGTGTACAACACAATAGCCCCATGGCTAATTCCAAACAACATTCCAATCTTTCCCAAAGCGGCCCCATTTCAATTTGATCCTAGCCTTGATAATACCACAGCCAATTGGATTGCAGGATTACTGTCAGCCTGTGACTCAAAACCAGAGCACAAGCATGACAGCCAAAATACCATAAACCAATGGTATAGCCAAGATAACACCAAAACATGGAGCTGAGCCAAATTGGCTCAAAAGGTATCAAAAGAAAGAGGAAACTCACCTCTTTCTGAAAATATAAGTCCCATCACCATAGGACAAGAAATAACAAAGTTATTCCTGCCCAAAGTTATTGCTGAGCATAAACCTTAATTTTCACCTCTCATCTAAAATCTAGAAGCAGAGGCTTAACCCCATCAAATGGATATCCAAAATGAAGCTCTAAGCCAGGGCTATCTAATGGTGCTAGCAAAACTGAGCTAGCACCAGTATTACTTGAGTTATGGTCAAATTCAGACCAAATAAGGGTGAACAAAACATTCACCTGTCATCTAACTTTTACAGTTTTAGTGTGAGATACTTAAAGGGGGGTCTTTTTGAAAAGAGCACAATCAGGGCTATCTGATGGTGCCATCCATTTCCTCATAGCTCAACTACAACAGAAGCTATTGGCCAAACAAGCTTAATACAGCTTTTGCCCAAACCACGCCAATGTACAAAAATATTTGTACATGGGATAACTTTGTCATATTTAATGATAACCATGTCAAGTTGGGTACCATTTTGTAGAGCTCATACAGAGCTATTCAATGAACCAATTTTGAGCTTGATATCTCAAAAACTGACAGAGTTATGACCATTTTAACATCAAAATCCCACCTGCTGTCATATACAGCCTTACCATGGGATAATATCCCATAACCATGAATATGAGGTTTCAAATAGACGAAGAAGCATGTTTTTACTTCAATACCTCATATGTCAGTCAATACTGGGGTCCCATACAGTTTCTGTACAGCATTCTACGCGTCATACACGTCAGAATCAGGCTGTGAGGTCCCCAGATGAAAAATTTCACCCTGCATTGGTGAAAGCCACCAAGATGTGGTTTCAAAACCACATCTGAGCCCAATACAGAGCATACAGGCTGTTTTCAAACCACAAGCCTGTCATAGAGAGTGAAAAATCTTCACTTCCTCTACGTGGAAAGGTCTAGCAGCCTTTCCACCTCAATTTCAGGATAAAAGGAGGGTTTTTCACAGCCAAAAGCCTTTCCTCATCCTGCTCTTGAATAACCTACGTAGTAAACTGTCAAAAACAGTTTTACTCTTGGTTAATAATCAGGTATAATTATAAGTTTTAATTATTGTAGTCTTTTATTATTGTAACCCAACAGATAAAGCTGCACCCAGGGCTTTCAACAGTGCTCACCACCACTATAACCACTATAGTAAAGCCCTTTAAATTTATTCTTAATCATCTCAAAACCTTCTTAAAGCATTTTTACCGTGTCACAAACATAGTTTGAGCTGTAAATAGCCTACATTACCACTCTTTCATAGTTTCATCCTGACATTTTGGGGGCCTGGCCGTGTTTTTAATCTTTTTTGGACCTTATAAAGTAAGTCTTTTCTCTTTTTATGACTTATTGATAAGTGTTTGATCTTTTTTAGGCATAATTTCTCTATTTAAATATATATTTTATATATATTTATCCTTTTTTATATATATACTCATATTATAAGAGTATTATTCACGTGGTTAATACCCACTGTATATAACTATTTTTGGCGTGTTTTGTATATAAAAACACATAAGCCATCAATAAGTCCTGTATTCTTGACTGAAAAACCATCAGTTGAGCCGTGGTTAAGTGTATTTTTAACTCAATAACACTTATACAAAACCACTTGTACAGAATACACTTGAAAACCACAAGTGTTTCTGAGGGATACTGACACACAAACAGTGTTACAGGGTACCAAAAAGCTGTAATTCTGACGTGGAATTGTTGATTCAATTACACTGTCATTATACAGGGCACATTGTAGTAACATACAAGCCCAGAGGCCAATCTCAGACGTGCAAAACCAGCATTTTTTGAGAAGTCTTAACTGACATAAGCCCTCCTTTTCCTGCTTTGATTTCAGTGGAAGAAAATTACATCCCACTTGAGACCCAGTCACAGGTCAACACACCAGTGACACCCTCAGAACCAGAGGGCAGCAATGGCAAAGGAAAGAGGCACAGTGAAGGCCTCATCACAGCCAAGAAGTGGACACCAATAGCCACTCAGAGAAGTAGAAAACCACGAAACTCTGCATCAATACAAGGTAAACCAACGTTAACCACTTGTACAGGGAAGATTACAATTATTATACCAGTTGTAACTTCCAAAGGCAAACTGCCCAAATCAGCAGACAATGAATTTGTACAAGGCACAGTCAAAGGTAAATACCCTAAGAACATAAAGTTGTTGACTGTTTGCAGACACTGATATGTCCCCTGTATACCTCAGAGACCTTGGCTTCCAAAGGAACCAGCCAGAGGATAGAGGAGGATTGTCCAGAACCAGAAGACCTGAAAGAAGACACCCTGGACACAGTGGTGGATGGTAAAACAATGAGGGAGATAATATCAACCTTGCCATTCACACTCCAATTCAACAGAAACCTCAAACCAGAGGACTGGAAGGATATGAATCAAGTTCTTCAGATCCACCAACTCCTCAAAGATTTATTTCAATGGAGCATGGACAACAAGAGGTTCAACCTAGCAACTCACTGGGCAGAACTGGGATCAAGTTGCCAGAAGATCTGTCTCAAAGAGATAGACTTCAAAGACCTTATGGTAATCACCAAGGGTTGGAATCCTACCAGGCAGCACAGACTCCTGGAGGCAAGGGCACAGTGGATAAGGGAGAATCAAGCCACTATCCTAGCTATAGAAGAACAGTTGACCCAGACAGGGCCTACTCAGATTCCTTCAGGTTCACAAGGAGCAGGCCAAATCAGCTCTCCAGTGGCTTCACACCATTCAGAAACCAGCAGATCAGTGGCCAAGAGTCACCATTCTTCACAATTCCAGGAAGTTTCCAGGAGAAGACAAGGAAACAAGGGCAAGAACAAAACCTCCTTCAACCAGAGGAGGAAAGAGTCAGACCCCATGATCCAGAAGCTGTTAGATTTGGTAAAGGAAGTACACAAGAACCAGAAGTAGTTGTAAACCACTCTAGAATCAGTAGTCCTAGTAATAGAAACATTACCCCCACTCAGACTGAAAATAACATTGTCACATCTGAGAGTAACATCAACAGTGATACACTGTGGTTACAAGTGTCCCAAAATGCTGAACAATCTGCAAAGCAATTTGCAGAAATTAAAGCTAGCCAAGAAAGGATGAGACAAACTCAAGCCTCCTTGGAACAAATAGTTAAGAATCTTCAAGAAGGATATGCTCAACTGAGCAAAGCCTCTGAAGAATCCAACAAAAGACTGAACCAAGTCTTTGAAGAACAACACCACAGCACAAGGGACAGGGAGTGTCTGGATCAAGACATTAACAAATTGTTTAATGCCTACCGTATCTTGAAGCCTCAACCACAAGGCCAAGCTATGAATAATCCATATCAACCAGATGACATCAAACCAGATGCCATGTTGTTGAATAAGACAAGATCTCCATCACAATACCAGGATGGAGATGGCATGTCTTATTCAGAAAAGGAAGCCCTGAAACAGCTTCCTGAGGCCTCAAGCTGGCCCAAATTCTCTGGATCAGGAGAATATGATCATATGGAACTAATAGATTATATTGATGGACTCTTCATTGATGTACCCAGCATACCAGATTACTGGATTACTGCTAGACTGAATACTGCATTTAAAGGTCATGCAAGTATATGGTACACAGAAATGAAAGAAATCCATGGCAGAAGAAACTGGCCATGGTGGAAGAGTCAAATAATCCAAAAGTACAGTAATGGAACTTGGATATGGCAAAAGACCATGTCATTTGAAAATGACAAATACTCTGTGGACAAAGATCCATATGAGTGGTGTCTCAGACAGTCTAGAAGACTTAAAGCCATTGATCCTCAGATGAACATCCAGATGAGGAATCACAAACTTCTGACACAACTGCCAGGAGAATTAGAGCATGCAGTGAAATGCAGATGCAACCAAAATTGCACTCTAGATGACATAGCCAATACCTTACAAGACATAAGGAAAAAGACTAATATAGGGAAATTCACCCCATATAGAAGCAGTAGTTTCCAGGAGAAACAACCTTTCAGGGTGGAGTTTAAAGACAAACCCAGAGAAAGAGTGACAGAAGTGGCAAGGAAGAAGAATTTTTGTCACAATTGTGGTTCAACAGACCACTATGCCAACAACTGTCCAAAGGCAAAGAAAAAAGTCTATGCTATAGAAAAAGTCCCTGAAGAAGAACCTCCAACAGAGGATTCTGAATCAGACTCTATGGGAGATGCCATCAGAGAACCATCTGATGATGATCAAGACCCAAGAGAGGAATTTCTAGTGGAATACCAAGAGGAAACCCCATTGGAAATCCAGGATATACAGTTGGAAGCAGGCATGCCACAGGACACTGCCAACAAGAACTTGTGCAAACACACACAAGATGCACAAACATTCCTGGTTACACCTACCAAAGGAATGGCATATATACATGGAACAGCCACAAAAATGACTGTATGTATTGACAATGCTCAGCACCCACTGATCATTGACAGTGGAGCACATTGCTCCATAGTGGCCAGAAATTATCTGGATAACCACTTCCCAAACTGGGAAGAACAGCTCTTTCCCACTATGGCAAAGAACTTCAAAAGTGCATCAGGGAAGATGACTTCCATTGGGACAATTATCAAAGAGATAATTATACCCCACAGGAAGGATAATATCAGACTCAACCCAGAGTTTGTAGTGCTTGAAGATGCCCACATCCAAGGGTTTTTACTGGGAACAGATTACCAGAGGATGTATGGCATAGATATTTACAACAGTAAAAACAGGCACATTACCATTGGTACCAACAAGGAAAAGAAATTTTCACTTGATATATACCACATATCTTCACAGGATCCACTAGAAGAACTCTTGAAGGAATTCAAGGAGGGACAGTTTAGCACTACCCTCACCAGTAAACAAAAACTAAGTTTACTGAAGATGCTGAGGAAGAACAGACCAGCATTTGCCATTGGTGAAGAACCACTAGGCAAGATTAAAGGCCATGATATAGAACTATATCTGGATGTGGAAAGACCTTATCCACCCATGCTGAGGAGACATCCTTATCCAGAAAGTCTGGAAACCAGGAAAGAAATTGAAAAACACATCAATGAACTCCTGGACATGGATGTCATCAGGAAGATTGGACATAATGAAATAGTGGAAATCACCACTCCTGTCCTGATCACCTGGCATGATGGCAAGTCTAGATTGTGTGGAGACTTCAGAGCCCTGAATAACTACACAAAAGCAGACAGGTACCCTATACCAAGGATACCTCATGCCTTGGATAAGCTGGCCAAAGCCAAATACATAACCAAGATGGATTGTATGAAAGGCTTCCACCAAAATGGAGTTAAACCAAACTACATGAAATTGCTTAGAATAATATGCCATATGGGCATATATGAGTACACCAGGATGCCATTTGGCATCAATAATGCACCAGCCCAATTCCAAAGGATGATGGACACCATATTTCAAGAAGAAATAATGGAAGGCTGGATGGTAGTATATATTGATGATATCATTATATACTCAGAGACATGGGAAGACCATGTACAATACATAGACAGAGTGCTAAGTAAATGTACACCCATCAATCTGAAAATTTCACTTAAAAAGTGTAATTTTGTCCAACAAGAGCTACTAGCTCTAGGACACAAAGTCTCAGGCCTTAGTCTGGCAATTGACCAGAACAAAGTAGCAGCAGTACTGCAAAAGCCAGTACCAAAGAACATCAAAGAGATGCAATCTTTCCTTGGATTTGCTAGCTACTATAGAAACCACATCAAAAACTTTGCCCACATAACTAGTAGTTTATACAAGTTATGCTCAAAGGATGTAGTTTTTGAAATAACCAAGGAAAGGAGGGATGCATATGAGAGGATCAAATATGAACTCACAAATGCACCTGTGCTCATCTTGCGTGACTTTGAACTACCATTCAAGTTATATATAGATGCAGCATGCAGCCAAGGCTTGGGAGCAGCCCTTCACCAAAGACAAATTGTGGATGGTGAACCAAGAGAAGGTGTAATATGTTACATCTCCAGGCAGCTGAAAGATTCAGAAGCCAGGTATGGGGCCACCCAGACAGAATGTCTATGTCTAGTCTGGGCTCTAGAAAAACTCCATTATTATTTGGAGGGTGCAGTTTTTGAAGTCTACACAGACTGCACAGCCTTGAAGTCTTTACTAAACATGAAGACTACTAATAGACACATGCTGAGATGGCAAATAGCCATCCAGGAGTATAGAGGGAACATGACCATCATATACAAGGAAGGTAAAAGCCATACCAATGCAGATGGCCTTAGCAGATGGCCACTGGACAATGTAAAAAGCAATCCAGCTTATGACCCTGAAGTTGCTGCAAAAATTCCTATCCATTTTATGGAAATAAGTAGGAAGAAGAACTTCAGATTCTCTGAATGGGCACCAGGGAGTGGTACCCTTGACAGTGGAAACACTGATTCAGAAGGTACAGAAACCCCCATACTGGGAATAAGTTCCTCAGAACTGCACAATGAATTTTTCAATGCAGTACTGAAATCTTATGCTAAACACAAACAGTGTAGCATACTACTCCAACTCCTTCAACAAAAATACAGGAGCCCAGAACTGGAAACCCAGCTGGAGGAACCCTGGTTGAGGGCCTATAAGGACAATAAATTCTTCCTTATAGATGGCCTGATTTATCACAGAGAAAAGCACACCAGTGCACTCACAGTGATAGACAGAGACCACATCTCTTTAATCCTGCAGGAATGCCATGACTGCCCCTATATGGGACACATGAGTGAGGACAGGACTAAAGAGAGGGTAGCAAGCACAGCTTGGTGGCCCAAGTGGGAGCAAGAGTTGAGTGAATACATCAACACTTGTGAAAGATGCCAAAAGGCAAATAGAAAACATGGGAAGAAATATGGGTTGCTTCAACACATAGAAGAACCCAAACACCCATGGGAAACCATCAACATGGACTGGGTCACAGGACTTGTCCCAGGAGGCAAAAAAAACTACAATGCCTGCTTAATCATAGTTGATAGGTTCAGCAAGAGCATGAGATGTCTACCATGCCATAAAGAGGACACAGCCATGGACACTGCTCTGTTATTTTGGAATAACATCATATCCACCTGTGGAGTCCCTAAGATCATAATTAGTGACAGGTACCCAAAATTCACATCTGAATTTTGGACCAATTTATATGACATGCTTGACACCAAGCTTGCTTTTTCCACAGCTTACCATCCACAAACAGATGGCCTAGCTGAGAGGATGATCCAAACAATGGAGGACATCCTCAGGAGGTTCTGTGCCTATGGCATGGAATACAAGGACCATGAGGGATACACCCATGATTGGGTCACCCTCTTACCAGCAGTCCAACTGGCTTATAATACAAGCCAGCACTCTACCACAGGAAAAACACCTGCACTGGTAGAGAAAGGGTGGAATCCCCTGTTACCTGTGGATCACTTGAAGAAAAATCTTCTGACCATCCACCCCACAGCCAAAGACTTCCATGATATGTGGAAGAAAGCCTGTGATACTGCTGCCAAATGCATATCTGAGGCCAAAGAGTATAACAAGCAAAGGTGGGACAAATCACATATGGAACCTGACTTCAAGGAAGGGGACCAGGTGTTAGTGTCTACACTGAACTTTAACAATCTCAAAGGACCTAAGAAAATGAGAGACTCATTTGTAGGGCCCTTCACTATCATTAAGTTGATAGGGAAGAATGCAGTAGAGGTCAAGCTCACTGAGGAGTTTTCTAGGAAACACCCAGTCTTTCCAGTGAGCCTGGTCAAACCATACTTCCAAACAGAGGAGGAGAAATTCCCCCCCAGGAAGAAAAACATCACTCCACCAGAAATAGTGGAAGTAGAAGACTCTCCTGGACCTGTGAGTAAAATCATCAGGGCCAGAAAAATCAGACTTAATAGGAAGGATCAGAGACAATATCTAGTCAGGTTCAAGAACCAGACAGCTGACAAAGACAAATGGTTGGCAGAGGATGCCATACCAGATGGAAACCTTCATTTGAGGAGATTCAGAGCCTCTAGGAGGACTGAACAGTCTCATCTATGATGAGCCTTTTTTAGAGGGAGGGTATGTCAGCCTGTGACTCAAAACCAGAGCACAAGCATGACAGCCAAAATACCATAAACCAATGGTATAGCCAAAATACCACCAAAACATGGAGCTGAGCCAAATTAGCTCAAAAGGTATCAAAAGAAAGAGGAAACTCACCTCTTTCTGAAAATATAAGTCCCATCACCATAGGACAAGAAATAACAAAGTTATTCCTGCCCAAAGTTATTGCTGAGCATAAACCTTAATTTTCACCTCACATCAAAAATCTAGAAGAAGAGGCTTAACCCCATCAAATGGGTATTCAAAATGAAGCTCTAAGCCAGGGCTCTCTAATGGTGCTAGCCAAACTGAGCTAGCACCAGTATTACTTGAGTTATGGTCAAATTCAGACCAAATAAGGGTGAACAAAACATTCACCTCTCATCTAACTTTTACAGTTTTAGTGTGAGATACTTAAAGTGCGGTCTTTTTGAAAAGAGCACAATCAGGGCTATCTGATGGTGCCATCCATCTCCTCATAGCTCAACTACAACAGAAGTTATTGGCCAAACAAGCTTAATACAGCTTTTGCCCAAACCACGCCAATGTACAAAAATACTTGTACATGGGATAACTTTGTCATATTTAATGATAACCATGTCAAGTTGGGTACCATTTTGTAGAGCCCATACAGAGCTATTCAATGAACCAATTTTGAGCTTGATATCTCAAAAACTGACAGAGTTATGACCATTTTAAGGTCAAAATCCCACCTGCTGTCATATACAGCCTTACCATGGGATAATATCCCATAACCATGAATATGAGGTGTCAAATAGACAAAGAAGCATGTTTTTACTTCAATACCTCATATGTCAGTCAATACTGGGGTCCCATACAGTTTCTGTACAGCATTCTACACGTCATACACGTCAGAATCAGGCTGTGAGGTCCCCAGATGAAAAATTTCACCCTGTATTGGTGAAAACCACCAAGATGTGGTTTCAAAACCACATCTGAGCCCAATACAGAGCATACAGGATGTTTGCAAACCACAAGCCTGTCATAGAAAGTGAAAAATCTTCACTTCATCTACGTGGAAAGGTCTAGCAGCCTTTCCACCTCAATTTCAGGATAAAAGGAGGGTTTTTCACAGCCAAAAGCCTTTCCTCATCCTGCTCTTGAATAACCTATGTAGTAAACTGTCAAAAACAGTTTTACTCTTGGTTAATAATCAGGTATAATTATAAGTTTTAATTATTGTAGTCTTTTATTATTGTAACCCAACAGATAAAGCTGCACCCAGGGCTTTCAACAGCGCTCACCACCACTATAACCACTATAGCAAAGCCCTTTAAATTTATTCTTAATCATCTCAAAACCTTCTTAAAGCATTTTTACCGTGTCACAAACATAGTTTGAGCTGTAAATAGCCTACATTACCACTCTTTCATAGTTTCATCCTGACAATTACGTTGTTTGTTTTGTGATGAGTTTTGAAATGTTTTATCAGCTTGAATTTGTGCAACCAATTTTTCAAATGATTCATGTGTGGTCCTACATAGCTGTCAAAACATTTCAGATGATAATGTTTGTAAATCATTCATTGTATACATGTAATCTGATGGATATCTTCTACAAGGATTAATGTATCTTTGTGAGGTTATCATATCTAAGAAGATTATATCTTCCTGGATATCTGAATCACTATCAGAGTTGAGTGAATCAATGAGCTGCAGTAAGTTAAACGTCTGAAGTAAAGGTAGCCTTTGCAATGCCTTGGGCATGGTAAATGAAGAAAAGGCCTGTATTAAATGCAATTTAGAATCAAATACCTTAATAAATGATGAGCGTATTCTGATTTTATGCATGAGAAGTAAAGTTATATGCAATTTAACATGCCCTTACTGAGTTGTGTGTTTTAAACATGTGCCTTTATGGGAAGCTAAAGGTGGGATTTTAGTATTTAAACATGGGATTTGGTACCAAAAAACCTGGGTTTTTGTACCTTAAAATACCACACCTCTTGAGGTGTGGGATTTCTGAAATCCCAAAAAATTAATGCGGGATTTTGGAAAAAAAAACTTGGGATTTTGAGTGTGGGATTTGGTAACTTTGACACCCCCTATTAAATATATATATTTCTTATTACTAATTTGATTAATTATATTTGATATTTTATTTGTTATTTATTCTTTTTTTATTAATTATATTTTATATTTTATATATTTATTTTTCTTATTATTGATTGTTTTTATATATTTGTTTTATATCTTATTTATTCATTTTTGCATTAATTATATATATATTTATTATTATGTATTTTTATTAATTATATTTTACATTTTATTTATTATTTATTCTTTTTTGTATGAATTATATTTTATATTTTATATATTTATTTTTCTTATTATTGATCATTTTTATTTTGTTGTTTTGATTCTCCAAAGAATCAAAAAGAAAACCTGCAAATGTTCCAAAACCTAACACCTGAAACCTAACTCAATGATACATAACCCTTCTCAAAGACCTACAAGACATAACTACTCTTGATGAAGAATGTTTTCCTCAGGGGAGATCCTTCTTTGATAGATATTAATTTTTTTTACTAATATCTTATATTTTAAATCATATTATCAGGTACAACTCTTTTCATCTAATAGAATTTTAGCTTCTTCAAGAGATACAAACAAGTTCTGCAAACAATCAAACGCCCCAATCTCCCAAACCTAGTCAAAAACAACCGAGATTACTTGGCAACAATCAAGTTGGCGTGGAAGGATCAATTGATGGAGATGAAGAGCACACAAATTGAAAAGTAAGTGATTGGTTTATTAATCAGCTTATTCCTCCTGGTTAAAGAAATGATTTTGCTTTTCAATCACTCCATCAAATTTTTATGATTTTTATGAAAACGCTAGTCATATTATAAGAAGCGCAAAAATAATCAGAAAGCGACAGAAGTAGAGGAAGCAGTTTTGAATCAATATTGCAAAATCATGAGAGAATGTTATGACACATTAATGAAGCCAATGGCCCCCGAATCAGGAGAAAGAAGGATTAACCTTTTTGTTGATCTTGTTAATCGCAAAAAATTTATGGATTGTTAGTTCATCATTTTATCGCATGACTACAAATCAATTCGCCACTGATCTTATGTTTTGTTAAATCAGATTATCAAATTATTAAAAAGCCTATTGCCATGAGGCAAATCAACAAGAACATTTTGACTAAATACAAGAATTTGAAACAATTTAAAGATGACGTTTATTTTAATAATATAAATAAATTTATTTTATTTATATTTATATGTTAATTTTTGTATTTGTGGTCTTTTGGGTGTATGCAATTACCTCTAAGGCTCACAGGAAATCAATAGAGATAACAAGATATGAGAGAGATAACAACAGTACCTGCTGTTTTAACAATAGATATCAATATCACTTTTATAAGCTCAACGTATATGTATAGCAGTATGAGTAATCAGACTATCAAACTAAAAAAATAATATAGAGATAATGAAAGACACAGCTATGTGTGGTGACAGTGAAATAAATATCTGATTAACAGTAAGAGTACTAAAAACAAATTTTAAATGTTTTTATTCTAAAAAACTATGCCTGACACCTCTAGCACTGATTTTCAGCAGAACACAATTAACAGCCATACCAACATAGTGAATTGACCTATAATTACCTGTAATGCTCCTCTCAAGCATTCTGGGTGAGAGTTTGAAAGACTTGGGTGATTGAAGACCATGTGTGAGTAACTTTTGAATTATAAGAGAGGACTGAAGTTCTTTCTTCCTTGGGTCATATCTGATGTTGGTTGCTATTATCATGAACATTCATCCCAGGCTTTGTTGAGTGATGGTGATGAGTTAAGGAGAAAAGAAAGGGAAGAAAAAAATGTTATTGAGGAGAGGGGGAGCCTAATATGGAGGCAAGGAGAGAGAGGGAGCCAAAAGCAATTAAGCCTAACCCATGTTCAGGGAGATATCCCAAACTATTCCAACACTCCTCCTTAATTATTGACGTGCAATTGTCTGAATGAATCAGCAATTTTTAGTGTCTCAAGAGGCTTTGTGAGCACGTCGGCACTCATTTCAGCTGTACTGACTTGTCTAATGTCAATGAGCTTCTTAAGTAGCATGTCTCGTACATATTGATATCGGATCTCAATGTGCTTTGTGTTAGGATTGAGACTCGCTTGCTTAGAGATGGTTACTGCTCCAGAATTATCATTGCAAATGACTGGCTTATTGGAGTGAAGACCCAGATTGTTAAGGAGAAAGGTCATACATCGAAGTTTTTTTAAGCAGACATTCATGGATATAAATTCAGCCTTTGTTGTTGATTGTAAAACAATAGACTGCTTTTTACTGAGCCATGATATTGGATTTTCACAGTAAGTGATAATGTTACCTGTGATTGAATTCCTGTCTATTCAATCGTTAGCATAGTTGGCATCAGCCCATCCTACTAGGCCCCTCAGGTTACTGCTGCAGTGTTGACTAAACAATAGTGATAGACTAAGGGTACCTTTGAGGTAACAAAGGAGATGTTTAAGTGCCGCCCAGTGCTTGTTGTTTGGGTGAGTGCCATACCTTGACAGTGAATTTACAGTGTATGAGATGTCGGGGCAAGTGTGTTGGGCTATGTAATTAAGTGTACCTATTGCTTGCTGATACTCCATACGCATGATCACTTCTCCGATGTATTCCATTTCCTTTAGGAAGTTTCCATTACATGGGGTTTCTACTCCTTGGCTGTTCTCCACCTCATGAGTTCTGAGTAGCTGTGAAATTAGATCCTGCTGACTGAACTGAAAATTCCGATCTGGCAACCATTTTAGACAGTATCCTAGGTGCTGTGAGGGATTTTTCTGTGATTTCAGTTTGCGTATTCCATTTAGATTTTTTAAGAAATTTACAGTTTCCTTATCTGATTCACTGATTATAAACCCATCATCTACATGAACATGAAGAAAGAGAGTTTTTCCTTCATTGACATATAGAGAGTCGTCGGACCTTAAACAAAATAGCCGAAGATCGCTTAGTACCTTAGCCAGCTTCATCTGCCACATCCAAGGGGCTTGCTTAGTCCCATAGAGTGACGTGTTAAGCTTCCAAACCCATCATTCCCTTCCAGGCACCTCAAAACCTTTAACCTGTTTGACATAGACATTAGCATCAATTTCCCCGTGAAGGAAAGCTGTCTCAATGTCAAACTGATATGGAATAAAGCCTTTATTTACTACCATTATAAGCATAACTTTTAAGGTCTCATTCCGTCCAACTGATGCCCAGGTGTCATAGTAATGAAGCATATGCTCTTGATGATTACCAAGTACCACCCATCTAGCTTTATGATGATAAACTTCTCCAAATTCGTTCTTTTTCCTGGTGAGTATCCACATACCCCCAATGACCTTTGAGCCATCATTAGGATAGGGAATGAGCTCACCAGTGTTATGATTGGTAAGTGAAACAAATTCATGCTTCATTGCTGTCCTCCATGCTTGTTCTTCAGTCGGATCAGATAGTGCCTGACTGTAGGTTAAGACATTGGCCAGGAGTAAACGCTCAGGAGGATGTCGGTTACGTTGGCTTCCTTCAATCATATTTCCAGTACTAATCATACTGGACACATCTTGTGGAGCTTTATCATAATACGGTACATAGGTATAGCCTCTTGATGATTCAGACGGTCCTGCAGGATTAACCATCTGATTGTCTTTGTTGGTTAAGCTGTCAGATACATGAGTAATGGGAGAATTTGATGTTGTAAGAGTTGGAAGAGGGATGGTTGGAAAATTAACTTGATTTTTTGATATAGGCAACAAAGAGGGAGTTTTCCTAAGTATGACTGATGTCTCAGACTTGAGCTGGGCATAGTCCTGTAACACCTTGATCTTGCCTGTAGCAGTGTCCAGGACTCTAAGAGCATCAGAGTATGGTTCGAATGTCAAAGCCTTCATTGCTTGACCGGTTGGATTAATTTTACTGGCTGGATACTCCTTCTTGATTAGTACCTTAACTCCAAAGGGAATGATCTTGGTTAGGCTGAACACTGGCTGAATAGTCATCTTCTTTTCAATCAGTATATTTTTTGGTGATCTCATCTCAAGGAACTTATGAGGAAGATGATTCAAAAGAAGAGAAGCATGCATAGAAGCCTCATTCCAGTAGCAGATCAGGATATTAGATTGAGCCAGCAGACACCTAATTTTTGTTAGTAGGGTTTGGTCAAAGTGTTCTGCCACTCCATTGGTTTGAGGAGAGTGAGGTGGTCCTCTTTTAAGACTGACACCTTGCGAAACCAGCGCATTTTGGAAAATGGTGGAATCAAACTCTCCTCCTCGATCAGTATGTAAGTAACCAGGAGTGACACCAAGCTTATTTTTAAGCTTGGTGAAATAAGACAGAATAAGTTTTTCCGCTAGGCCCTTTTCTGTCATCAGATATATTTGAATGAAGCGACTGTAGTCATCAATCAACACTAGGATATACCAATGTCCCTGCAAAGTAGGAGGTGAGATTTCAAGAGTATCCGCATGAATCTTAAGAAAGGGACAACCGACAATGGTTAAGCATTGCAAATGAGGTAGTCTCTTAAGCTTAGCATGTAGACACACCTGGCATTCTTTAGAGGATGTAAATTGTCCTGAAATAGCTTTGTTGTTAATTAATTTTTTGATGTATGTATCACCAGGGTGTCTGAGGATGGTATGCCAGTCTTGTTTAACAGTAGGGGTATCAAATGAGTCTGCAAACTGAGACACTATCTTAGATGTGAAAAGATTTCCTGATCAGTGGAATGTAGCCACAATGTGGTTTCCTTGCATAATTAAAAACAAATTTCCTTTTAGAACTGGTTTGAGGCCATGGTCAATGACCTGTGATACTGAGAGTAGATTGACCTTTCCTTTGGGTGCATAGTACACCAGTGAGATGTCAATTCCTCGGAAGGATAATGTGAGCCTTTGAGATATGACCACATACCCAATAAGGTCACAAAAAATATTAAGAATAATTATACTTTTAATATAATTATATTAAAATTACTTAGAATAATTATACATTAAAAATAATTACTTAAATATACAAAAATACCATAAATTGGTACAAAAATTGGTTTAACTTAAAAACCAATGAATCAACATGTAAAATAAATTATACCATTGGATTCCGCATGGAAAAATACACATATACCATTTTTATGGCATATCTGTAAAGTCAATATTTAATGAATTATAAGGTATAATACCTTATAAAAACCATAAAACCCTATTTATCTCAGGAACTAATGAAGCAACATGTAAAATAAACTGTACCAGTGGATTTCCCACAAAAATACACACATAAAACAATTAATAAGCTAATTTCCAAAGTCAATACTTAAGGAATTAACCTGAATATATGCACTTTTTTGGTCAACGCATATATTCAAGGATCATAGCTAATATCTTCTAAACTATACATGATAGAATGATGAACCAAAAATACAGCTACCACGTAATTACTGTAAGAACACAGATATGAACTTTATTTTACAAATTATAAACAAGGTTAAAACCTATGATGAAATTTTGATAAAAATCAACTGAGCTGTTGACCACTTTGTTGTGAAAGTGGTCCAAACTTAAAAAAAAGTATACAGTTGGACTCTAATAGCTCATTCGTGAAGAATGATGTAATTTTTATTATTAAATTCAGGGTATAACCCCCTGAAATCAAGGTTTGAAGTTTAAAATATTGAATTTCGACAGAAAAGATGAGTTACAAGAAAAATCATCAAAATTAGAGTTTTGATGATGTAATGAAAATCTCTTGGAAGCATAATAAGGTTATGCCAGGCTATCAGAATTCACTTTCTGAATTGCTGTAGCGTGTAAATCTTAAACGTTATTGAAGATCAAAGTTTGAGCTTACATTGAGCAGTTATGATCACCTACTGTAACCTTAAATTAAGTTTAACAGTCATAAGAGTGATAAAATTGGTGAATACTATTAGTTTATGATTAAAACTAATAAAATCCACGAAATTTGGCGTTCTGCCAAGCCTCTGATGTCATCAAACTTAGAGTTATAGTGATAACTCTAAATAATGGTGTAATAATGATGTAATCACCCTCAAACCTTAAAATATTGATCAATTCCAGTGGATATGATCATTACACGTCTACTAGAAGCCTGTTGGACTCTAGGAGGGAGGTATTTACTATAAATAGAGTTCTTTTTACTCTATTTTTCCCCTCAGACGCATCAAAAACATTAAATCAATTAAATCAAAAGGTAATTTCTTTATTCTTTATATATAAAAGCATTATGTTATTAAAGACCAAAGACCACCTTGCTATAATCATCTATTTTGACGTGATTAAATCATTTATTTAATTGTTTTTGTTATAAATCTCTCTAAAACTCATTTCCACGTAAAAATCCAGAATAATTTGTAATTTTCTTTATTTTTATTGTAAATACAATTTGAAAAGGTTGTATTTATATTTTTTGGCGTAAAATACTTCAAAAATATTATATTAAGTGTTAAAAGTAGGTTATTTTCTCTTTTTATAATAATTTCTCTATTATTACTCTCTTAATAACTCTTTAATTAATATAAATAGTATTTATATTAATTCATAACTTTAATATTAGTAATATTATTGTTATTAATTGTTTTTTATTAATAAAAAACAATTTTTTACGCCTTTATTATTTGTTGGTAACAATAATAAAGAGCTTTTTAATATATTAATTATTTTATATTAATATATTATTTTATTATATTATATTTTCATAATATAAATTATATTATTATATTTATTTAATAATATAATTATTTTACGCCATAATAATAATAATAATTATTTATTATTATTATATTTTTAATCTTATTTATTCAATTTATAAGGACATTCAGAGTACAATAAGTAATAAATTAGTAATTTTTTACTTATTGTTTCATAGTCAAACCTTACATCTGGGGGCCTGGCCGTGATATTTACTTAAAAGACCTTTAAAAAGATTCTATTTGGGTTTATCCAATAATAAATTATATTTATAATCATAAAATTATATAATAATTTTATATTTTATTGATTTTAAAAGCTATTGAGGCATTTGGAAAGCAATTGTACTGTCTTACACGTGGTTTTTCACATCCTTAGACTTGCAAGAACTTTCTTTGAGTGACTCTAGTGATTAAAAGAGATATTTTATAAATTAAAAATAATTTTATTATAATTGGATTTTATAAGAATCATATTCATTTTTTATTTTATTCCTTAAAAATAAAAAAAAATATAAAAAATATTAAAAACCAATAAAAAAGTTATTTTTATTCATTTTTATTCATTTCTTTATTTATTTCAATTTTTTAAAAGATATAAAGCAATTTTCACGTGGAAAATTTCCATATATTGCCAAAAATAACACTTCTTATAAAAAGACTTATATTTATTTGTCTTTTTTAGTGTTTGAAGATAACCCAACAGAAGACAACCAAGCTACTGTTGAGAGGTTGGTGGAAGAAACTTGTCAAAGCTCTCCAACACCAGTTATCACCAAAAGAAAGAAAGCTAAGAAATTAGACTTTCCAGGACCCACCATTCAAGACTCTGAAGGTGAGCACCTCTTTTATAATTGCCATAAAAGAATTTTTATTCTAAAATACTTTTATTTTTTCTTATTCTTTAATTATGACTACCAGAAGAGTTTCCCAATACTCCATCCAATCAGATGGAGCTGGACTCAGAGGTAGAACTGATCCCTCAAAAGGGAAAAGAAAGGGCAATATCCCCAGTGGAACAGAATCCACACAAGGAAGTGCCTTATCCTAAAGGCAAGTCCCAGAAATGCCCATGATATCTGAGCCTGAATTGGAACTCAGTATGAGTAACTCAAACAGGTACAAATCACATTCAGAGGGCTCAAATAGACATCTACATGAGCCAGTACAAGCAGTATTGCACAGTGTACAAGGACAAAGATTGGGAAATGTTGCCTCAAATACACCAAGGAGTGATGAACTCCTGGCACATCCTGAAAAAGTTCCTCAAAGAGGAGGAGATAGTGAAATACTCCAATGGATGGAATCCACTGTCATCCAAACCTCAAATCAAAAAAATCAAGGACTACCATGCCAAAAAGAGGGAGGCAACCAAGGAAGAAGCCCCAGTAGCTTCTACCAGCAAGCCCCAAGCCAACCCACTTCCCCAAGAAGGGAAGAAGAACAAGAAAAAGCATTGGAGGAAACCATATTCCCCAAGCTTCAGAATCCCAAGAATCCAAAAGGATGCCATGGACAATGTTTTCAACATGGCCAGAACCTTGATGGAATTCAAGAACAAGGAAGAGCAAAGAATGAGACAACCTCATTTCCCAAAGAAATAACCTTGTCCAAAGATGTTGTAAATACTTGAACAGAAATTAAAAATAGTATATTACCTCTAAAAGAAATTAAAGATAGTTTATTATCACTACAAGAAATAAATAACAATTTATCTTCTTTAACAAAAATTGTTGTGCAAAACAAGAAAGAAATTGACAACATTAAGTTTATTGTTGAAAATAATAAACCAAAAAATTTAATTGACAATACTCAAAAATTAATACAAGGACAACAAGAATTGTATAAATACATAAAAGATATCAAAGACGAAACTTTGACAATCAATTATGATGTGAGCATTGACAATCTTACAGAAAAATTAAATAAATTAAGTATTTCTGTAGAAAAATTTGAAGAAAAGACTTCATCACACCAAAAATTACTTTTGGACCATGTGGAAAAAAGTGATGAAGCAAGAATGCATCTGAAAGATGATATTCAAAGTGAAATAAGGCTTATCACTGAAAAAATGGATAAAATTAATGAGGCTAATTTAAATATGCCAAAGTTATCAACACCATTTTCTCATATAAGAAGCCCTGTTAAAACAAAAGAGGAATTGTCAAATCCTTTCATAACAGACTTGAGTCACCAAGATAATAACCAAGTCTTAATGAAGGAAGCACCTCAATTGAAAGAATGGCCAACATTCACAGGAGAAGGTGAATATGACCACATGTCATTTATTAAAACAATTGACATGTTACAAGAAGACTATGCCATACCAGATGAATTAATCACTGCAAGATTACATTCATTGTTTGAGAAATCTGCAAAAAGATGGTATTATGGCATAAGACAAACAAATGGCAAAAATACCTGGTCTTGGTGGAAACAAGAAATAATCACCAAGTGGGCAAATGATGCCTGGAGGTATAAGATAGAAAATGCATTTGAAAACTCTTTCTTTGACCCAGAGAAAGACAAACCTTTAACTTGGTTCCTGAAACAAGTTGAAAGGCTTAATGCACTGTACCCAGAAATGTCACAAAAGATGGTGCACATGAAAATACTTAAAAAATGTGGAGGGTAACTAGAACATGCCCTAAGAAGCAGGTGTATAGAACCATGCTCCACAGAAGAGTATATAAATGCACTAGAAGACATAGTGACAAGAACAAAAATTGGCAGGACTTGGAAAAAATTGGACATTAAAAGCCCAAAAAAACCATTTATCAAAAAAGATAAATCAAAAGAACCCTTTAAGCCCAATACATCCAACAATAATGAGCAAAGAAAATGCCATAAATGTGGAGGTATTGGACACTTAGCCAATAATTGCCTTAAAAAAGCAAAGATTAATGAAATTGTGGAAACAGAAAGCCACAATGACAAAGAAGAGGAATCTGACTCTGAAAAAGAGACAGAAGAGTCAGAAAGCTCTGAAAGTGATGAAATCAATATAATTAATGCACAAATTAATAATATTGATATAATTTATGAAGTACTGGATGTTAATTCAAACTTACCACAAGTTGGAACTTCTGACACAAACCTGACAAACATACAAGATGCCAAAATGTATAGAACCAAACCTGCAAGAGGAATGGGATATACAGCTGGAAAATCAAGTATAAGTATTGTTATGGTTGATAACCAAGAAGGAAAAGTTAACTTGGATACAGGAGCATATTGCACTTGTGTTGGCAAAAGTTATTTAAAAACCATTGTCCCAAACTGGCAAGAAAAACTTATGCCAATACAAGGTGTCAAATTTAGTAGTGCAAGTGAGAGCATGAAGCCCCTTGGAATAATTGATTTAACACTAATTTTTCCTCATCCCTCACAATGTGTCAGAATTAAAGTAGAGTTTGTAGTAATGGAAAACTGTACTAGTAATCATTTCATACTTGGGAATGACTACTTATCAATCTATGGTATAGATATCTCCAACCAAAAAGATAGATATTTTACCATAGGAGATAACAAAAGACAAAAGTTTGGCTTCTCAAATAACAAAAAACAAATCACAGTTATTAAGAAGGAAGAAAAAATTCCAGAAAAAGAACTTTTTATATCTGAACAACTTAAAGAGGCAGACTTCAATCAAGAATTAACAGAAAAGATGAAAGAAAAATTGATTGACCTCTTATTTAAGTATAAAAATGCCTTTGCAACTGACAAAGAACCACTAGGTGCCATAATTGGACATGAAGTGGATATAATTCTTAATGTAGATAAGCCTTACCCACCTTTATTAAGAAGACCTGCTTACCCAGCCAGTCCAAGAGCTAGAGAAGCCTTAGAGGTGCACATTAAAGAATTAATGGACCTTGGAGTATTAAGAAAGGTTGGACATAATGAACAAGTAGAAGTTACTACACCTGTCATTATAACTTGGCATAATGGAAAATCAAGGATGGTAGGAGACTTCAGAGCCCTGAATACCTATACCATTCCAGACAGATATCCAATACCCAGAATCCATGAGACATTGACCCAATTGTCACAAGCTAAGTTCATCACAGCTATGGATGCTCTTAAGGGTTTTCATCAAAATGTCTTAACGGACAATGCCAAGAAACTACTAAGAATAATAGTCCATTGTGGAATTTTTGAATACTTAAGAATGCCATTTGGGATAAAAAATGCACCTTCCCATTATCAAAGAATGATGAATACCATATTTCCTGAAGAATTATCAGAAGGATGGTTAATTATCTATATTGATGATATTATAGTTTGCTCAGAAACTTGGGAAAATCACCTTACAAGACTAGAAAGGGTACTACAGAAAATAGTCCAAGTGAATATGAAAATTGCCTTGAAAAAGTGTCATTTTGCATATAGTGAATTAAAAGCACTAGGACATGTGGTATCTGGACTTAGTCTAGGCATAGACAAAAATAAAGTAGCAGCAGTACTACTTAAACCAATGCCTCAAACTAAAAAAGAAATGCAATCATTTCTAGGATTTGCTGGTTACTATAGACAGCATATAAAGGACTTTGCAAAGTTTTTCAAATCCTTGTATAAGCTATGTGACCAACAAACAGTCTATGAGATGACAGAAGAAAGAGTCAAGGCATATGAAGAATTGAAAAATTCCTTAACAAATGCCCCATTTCTTCTAATGCCAGATTGGAAACTACCATTCAAACTGTACATTGATGCTTGTGGAGAAGGACTAGGTGCTGCACTTCACCAAACACAAATTATCAATGATAAACCAGTGGAAGGACCAATTTGTTTCATTTCAAGGCAAATAAAGCCAACAGAAGCAAGGTATGGAGCAAGCCAAATGGAATGCTTATGCCTAGTGTGGGCTTTAGAAAAACTGCATTATTATTTGGATGGCACAGTATTTGATGTAATCACAGACTGTAATGCTGTGAAATCACTATTAAATATGAAGACTCCAAATAGACATATGCTGAGATGGCAAATTGCTATCCAGGAATATAGAGGAAATATGACTACTATTGTTCATAAATCTGGAAATATTCACAAAAATGCAGATGGTCTCAGCAGATGGGCTCTAGCAAATACCCCTGACAATCCAGCATGGGTACCACAAGAAGAGCACCATATAGAAGGAATATGTGTTACAGACATTGGCACAGAATTCTTTAACCAAGTTAAAGAAAGCTATAAGACAGACAAAAATTGCCATATCTTAAGCCAACTTTTAATGAAAGAATGCAAAGCTCCATCACTTTCATCAAAACTAGATGAAATATGGAAAAAGGCATATGATGAAGGAAGATTTCACCTCCTTGATGGAATCCTTTACCATAGAACAAAACACACATGTGTTATGGCCTTAACAGACAGAACACTAATAAACACTATTTTACATGAGTGTCATGATAGTATTGCATCTGGACATCTCTCAGAAGATAGGACACTAGAGAGGGTAAAAACCTGCTCTTGGTGGCCAAATTGGAAGAAAGATGTTGCAGAGTACTGCCAAACCTGTGACAGATGTCAAAAAGCCAACAGAGCCACAGGAAAGAAATTTGGAATGATGATCCAAATCCAAGAACCAAAATCCCCATGGGAAATAGTTCATATGGATTGGGTAACAGCCTTACCTCCAGGAGGAGACAGGAGTTATAATGCATGCCTAGTGTTAGTTGACAGGTACAGTAAAACTCCCATGTTCTTACCATGTCATAAGGATGACACAGCTATGGATACAGCCATAATGATATGGAATAAAGTCATTAGCCACACAGGCTTATTCCAAAATATTATAAGTGACAGAGACCCAAAGTTCACTTCAGCATTATGTACAAATCTCCATAACTTGTTTGGGACAAAGTTATCATTCTCAACAGCTTATCATCCTCAAACTGATGGTTTAGCAGAAAGAATGATACAGACCCTAGAGGATATGATCAGAAGATTGTGTGCTTATGGGCTAGAATTCAAAGATTCTGATGGTTTTACCCATGATTGGTGTACACTAATACCAGCACTTGAACTGGCATATAAGACATCAATCCATTCTTCTACTGGCAAAACACCAGCAATGCTAAAGAAAGGTTGGAATCCAAGACTTCCTTATGATACCCTCAAAAAGGACTTAGTGGATATACATCCAACAGCAAGCAGTTTCAAGATAATGCTTGACAAAGAAAGACACCATGCAAACAGATGCATGCAAGACTCTTTTAAATATGCAAAAGAAAGATGGGATAAAAGTCATAAGCCACCTGATTTTAAAATAGGAGACTTGGTTTTAGTATCAACCCTTAATTTCAATAACATAAAAGGCCCAAAGAAATTGAAAGATTCCTTTGCAGGACCATTTATGATAAAAGCACTTCATGGACCCAATGCTGTGCAATTAGAACTCACAGGTGAACTAATGAACAAACACCCAACTTTCCCTGTAAGTCTGATAAAACCTTACAGTTCAAGTGACAAGGAGCTATTTCCACTAAGAAATAAACCCCCACTTGAGATTCCACCCTTGGAAGAAGGAGAGGAAAAGAAAATAGTAAAAGTCCTTAAAGAAAGAAGGACAAAAAACAAAAAAGAAAGGGAATACCTTGTAAGGTATAGAAATTCAACTCAAGAAGATGAATGGCTACTTGAGAAAGATATAAAAAATGCTGATAAACTACTAAGAAGGTTCAGACATGAAAGAAAACCTGAAAAATAAAAAAGTTAAGCATTATTGAGCTTCAAGACTAACAAAGTCTATTGAAGAGGTAGGACAGTGGATGATACCCTAATCACATATATCAAATTGTAGTACAATCTTTTTTGGTGGTAGGGAATGTGAGCCTTTGAGATATGACCACATACCCAATAAGGTCACAAAAAATATTAAGAATAATTATACTTTTAATATAATTATATTAAAATTACTTAGAATAATTATACATTAAAAATAATTACTTAAATATACAAAAATACAATAAATTGGTACAAAAATTGGTTTAACTTAAAAACCAATGAATCAAAATGTAAAATAAATTATACCATTGGATTCCTCATGGAAAAATACACATATACCATTTTTATGGCATATCTGTAAAGTCAATATTTAATGAATTATAAGGTATAATACCTTATAAAAACCATAAAACCCTATTTATCTCAGGAACTAATGAAGCAACATGTGAAATAAATTGTACCAGTAGATTCCCCACGAAAATACACACATAAAACAATTAATAAGCTAATTTCCAAAGTCAATACTTAAGGAATTAACCTGAATATATGCACTTTTTTGGTCAACGCATATATTCAAGGATCATAGCTAATATCTTCTAAACTATACATGATAGAATGATGAACCAAACATAAAGCTACCACGTAATTACTGTAAGAACACAGATATGAACTTTATTTTACAAATTATAAACAAGGTTAAAACCTATGATGAAATTTTGATAAAAATCAACTGAGCTGTTGACCACTTTGTTGTGAAAGTGGTCCAAACTTAAAAAAAAGTATACAGTTGGACTCTAATAGCTCATTCGTGAAGAATGATGTAATTTTTTATTATTAAATTCAGGGTATAACCCCCAGAAATCAAGGTTTGAAGTTTAAAATATTGAATTTCAACAGAAAAGATGAGTTACAAGAAAAATCATCAAAATTAGAGTTTTGATGATGTAATGAAAATCTCTTGGAAGCATAATAAGGTTATGCCAGGCTATCAGAATTCACTTTCTGAATTGCTGTAGCGTGTAAATCTTAAAAGTTCTTGAAGATCAAAGTTTGAGCTTAAATTGAGCAGTTATGATCACCTACTGTAACCTTGAATTAAGTTTAACAGCCATAAGAGTGATAAAATTGGTGAATACTGATAGTTTATGATTAAAACTAATAAAATCCACGAAATTTGGGGTTCTGCCAAGCCTCTGATGTCATCAAACTTAGAGTTATAGTGATAACTCTAAATAATGGTGTAATAATGATGTAATATGGTTTGATCATGATGTAATCACCCTCAAACCTTAAAATATTGATCAATTCCAGTGGATATGATCAGTACACGTCTACTAGAAGCCTGTTGGACTCTAGGAGGGAGGTATTTAGTATAAATAGAGTTCTTTTTACTCTATTTTTCCCCTCAGACGCATCAAAAACATTAAATCAATTAAATCAAAAGGTAATTTCTTTATTCTTTATATATAAAAGCATTATATTATTAAAGACCAAAGACCACCTTGCTATAATCATCTATTTTGACGTGATTAAATCATTTATTTAATTGTTTTTGTTATAAATCTCTCTAAAACTCATTTCCACGTAAAAATCCAGAATAATTTGTAATTTTCTTTATTTTTATTGTAAATACAATTTGAAAAGGTTGTATTTATATTTTTTGGCGTAAAATACTTCAAAAATATTATATTAAGTGTTAAAAGTAGGTTATTTTCTCTTTTTATAATAATTTCTCTATTATTACTCTCTTAATAATTCTTTAATTAATATAAATAGTATTTATATTAATTCATAACTTTAATATTAGTAATATTATTGTTATTAATTGTTTTTTATTAATAAAAAACAATTTTTTACGCCTTTATTATTTGTTGGTAACAATAATAAAGAGCTTTTTAATATATTAATTATTTTATATTAATATATTATTTTATTATATTATATTTTCATAATATAAATTATATTATTATATTTATTTAATAATATAATTATTTTACGCCATAATAATAATAATTATTTATTATTATTATATTTTTAATCTTATTTATTCAACTTATAAGGACATTCAGAGTACAATAAGTAATAAATTAGTAATTTTTTACTTATTGTTTCATAGTCAAACCTTACAGATAATGTTCCTTGATGAGTTATGCTCACAGGATCGGAATGGGTATTAACTTGCTTGTTGACTTTTATGATATTAGCCGGAAAAGAGAGGTTATTCACAACAGATCTTCCTGCTCCAGAGTCAAGATAGACTTGGTTTGGTAATCCAGATCCTATTTTAAGTACTTCATCTTCCAGAACAAAGGCATCTGAATCAGATGAGTGAGGTGCAGCATCTGGATGCTTGCTGTTTTCAGAGACAACATTGACATTGTTCTGTTTTTCATCAAGTTTAGCAAATAGTTTTTCAAGCCGCTCAAGTCGTCTGATTGAGTCTTCTTCATTTCTAGGGTTTGTTTGTGTTTTTCCTTTTCCTTGACCTTAGGCAGTTCCTTGGCCTCTACCTCGATGCACTCCTTGAGTTGGTGGTTTTGGCTGATCAGGTTGTTTCTGTTTATCCACTGCTAGTGCTTGTTCTTGAGCAAGGCCTTGCAGTGGGTGTTCAACTGCCACTCGATTCATGACAGATGTGAACTCAAAGGGCTTGATATTGTACAGCATCTGAACAAGGCCTGTAAGTTCCTTGTCTTGGTTCAGGCTTCGAATAAAGAAAGCGGCTGCAATGGTTGATGATATTTCCATTTTGTCTTCTGCCTCATAGGTTATTGATTTGTAGCTTGAGTACACTATTTGAAAGAGGTCAATGTATTTTTCCAAAGAGGAGCCAGGTTTGTATTGAATTGACATGAGCTTGAATAGGGTTTCACACATGATGACAATTGAGTTCTTTCTGCATGCCTCACCCAATGCTTTCCATGAGTCGTAGAAAGAGCCCTTGTTGGAAAGAAGCACTCCATGGAAATCAGAACTAACACACGTCCAAAATAGTGCAAGTGCACTGCTATTTTTCTTTTTGAATTTTGGAGACCTTATTTCTTCAATAGTTGAAGGAGATAATAAGTCTTCATGACCTCTTCCAGTAAGGAAGTTTTCAAACTGGCAGCTCCACTGAACCAAGTTTTTTTGTTTGAGAGTGATGATTTTGGTTTGATAACCATCATCTTTGGAGGAGGATTGATCGTTTTTTGCCATCTCAAACTAGATTTCTTTTTATTCTGACTCTGGTTTCCTGTTGAGCACAATTAAAACTAACTCTCGCTACCATGTAAGAGTTTTAGTTAAACAATCTTTATTGCTTGAATAACTTAATAAAAACCAGTAGCAGTAATAAAGAGATAGAACTAAAAACATAATTCAGTGAGGAAATCAATAGAGATAACAAGATATGAGAGACATAACAACAGTACCTGCTGTTTTAACAATATATATCAATATCACTTTTATAAGCTCAATGTATATGTATAGCAGTATGAGTAATCAGACAATCAAACTAAAAAATAATATAGAGATAATTAAAGACACAGCTATGTGTGGTGACAGTGAAATAAATATCTGATTAACAGTAAGAGTACTAAAAACAAATTATAAATGTTTTTATTCTAAAATACTATGCCTGACACCTCTAACACTGATTTGTAAGGAGAACACAATTAACAACCATACCAACATAGTGAATTGACGTATAATTACCTGTAACGATCCTCCCAAGCGTTCTGGGTGAGAGTTTGAAAGATTTGAGTGATTGAAGACTACGTGTGAGTAACTTTTGAATTATAAGAGAGGACTGAAGTTCTTTCTTCCTGGAGTCGTATCTGATGTTGGTTGCTTTTATCATGAACATTCATCCCTGGCTTTGTTGAGTGATGGTGATGAGTTAAGGAGAAAAGAAAGGGAAGAAAAAATAGGTTATTGAGGAGAGGGGGTGCCTAAGATGGAGGCAAGGAGAGAGAGGGAGCCGAAAGCAATTAAGCTTAACCCATGTTCAGGGAGATATCCCAAACTATTCCAACAAGGATGGCATGTAACAATATACCTAACTTGGCTCCAGCCACGAACTGGAATTCTTAACGACTAAAGTAACTTTGATTGACAAATTAAAGAATGGAGTAAGGTGAGTATAAAAATGAAGTAGTGCTCAAGGTGAATGGTTGAGCATTGTATTGCACGAGCAAGACTAATACATATAGACACTAGACAGTAATAATCGGTGTGATGAGATCACAGTACATCACGGAATCGGTCAAAAGTTGAATACTCTTTTCAGAGTGCGTTCGGTTAAATCATTTCACGTCCTCTTATTTCAACAGGATCATCTCATTTTGGCGGTGGGCGTTTTCTCCGTGGTTTGTATCTCCACGGCGGGGGCTCCTCCCCTGGTGGAGGTTTCTTCCTCAGAGGCTCTAACACGCAGGCATGGCAGGCTGCAAACTCAAAAAACAGAAATCAGCAAGATCTTTTAGGTGCATTAAGGTCAATGCTCGTTTAGCGCTTTGGAGACTGACCTGCCCGTACGGTGTTCACATGGTATTTTCCGTTAACCGCACAATCAACGTAACCATCCAGATCCTTCCTAACCGGATTGTTGGTTAAGCTCCATTGTCCAGCGACCTCTAAAAAGATCAAAATGATAAGGGTCTCATGTTCAGATGAAAAGTAAATGTGGTTGGAACCGAGCGCAAAATCCAGCTTACGGATGTTTCCGGGCTTATTGTGATACATGAACTTTGGCCAAACAAAAGGAAAATGCTGGCTGGAGTTTAACTGGTCTTGACAGTTAGTAAAGACCAGATTATTAGCAATGGTTCCTGAGAAAACCACAAGTCAGTGTTTTCGTGTCGGTTGCAGCTGATTAGAGAGTAATTGCTGTGGTTGGGCGTGCAACAAAACTCACCGCCTATGGTGGTGGTGCAGTTTTGCAATGGGCATAAGTAGCGCCTGGGCCCCGTGGTATTTGAGCATCCTGCGTTGAACAACGTTGGACAGTCAAAAATCCGTCAAGTTTAAGACTGACAAAGTCGATTGGGTTGTAGAAGCAGCAAAAGTTGACGCTTACCGATGTTGGAGGAGTAATCGAGAGGATAAGAGGAATATATGTCATTACAGACCACATACTCTGAAATGGTGCTCAAAAACAAACTAAAAGAGAATGTTGCTAGATAAAGGAATTTCAACATTTGTGGTGGAGAGAGTTGAGGCTCGTCCTGCTGAGGGAAATGACTGGAAGGATAGCCTAGGGACACTTTGCTCGGATGCAACAATTTATAGCTTTGCAAATAATCGAAGGTTCAGTTACTGCTTGTCATATATGGCCAGCTTGATACATGGTTTCCAAGACTAATCTCCCTGCTGCATTTTAAGATTCACTTTGGCATCGCTGTCAAAGAAACTAGCTCATCTTTAATCATTCATTCTCTCATCCGAATCAAAGCAGGAAATCGTCAAATGAGACACACCTGAGACATCTTAACTTCCTATCACACAACAATAAGGCAAACTTTTAAAGAAAATTCACACAGCTCAACCTGCCTTGTCATAAACGCAAATAAAAAGGTTTCTCACAAGTGATACCACGCTAAGGCTGCCGCCCGTGGGAATTCCCCGGCCTCCAGGCCATCCCGCTTCTTATTGTTAAATAACTCTGTATATGATTTGATATTGTAATTTAATTGCCTTTTAATTGATTACTAATAAACTAATAGCTCTACGTATATATATATATATATATATATATAAATGTATTCTAATAATTGATCTCCCCTTTTGGGTAGCGTACCTAAATAATAAAATTAATCAGTAAAAATAAAAATAAAAGTAAAAAGTGCAAAATGGAAATTTCTCGTGCTGTAGCTAGAACTATTTATATATATGTACATGAATAGTGAATATGCAATTTTAGGCTTCTTTATCATCTTGTTAGGGTTCATTACAACAAGTACGACATTTATTTGTATTGAATAATACAACACTCCCCTCCATAACTACAAGTTATGTGATATTGCCTCCTTTGAGAAACTTCTTAACATTGACATGGCCCACGCTTTTCGTCATGATATCGGCCAGCTGATCGGTAGTGCTGATCCAGGTCAGATTAATTTTTCCTTTCACAATATATTCATTTATAATATTGAATTCACGAATAAGATGTCGAGTCTGTTTTCGACTCATTGATTCATTAGCTATACCAATTGCCGTCTTGTTGTCAGACAGTAATTGTGGCAGTGGATTATGAATAAACTGAGAGAACATGTTGGATAGCCATAAGGCTTCCTTCGCAGCAAAGGATAAGGCAATATATTCTGCCTGCGCTTTGGAAGCCGCCACTGTCGCTTGACGCTTTGATTGCCACATGATGGAGTTCCCTCCATGCATTACTATAAAACCATGAGTGGATCGATTCCCTTCACCCCCCCAATTCGCATCCACATAACACGTGATATTTTTGGGTTCGCTATTGGCTGAAATTATTACCCCCATATCCCTGGTCTTCCTCATATAACCAATCAAGTGTTCAAGCGCCTGCCAATGTGACGAATCCGTGCCCATAGAAAATTGTGCCAGATAATTAACTGCAAAGGATATATCAGGTCTTGAGCCCTGTACAATATAAAGTAGCATACCTATTCGGAATAGGTATTCCCTATCCATGCTGGTGCATGCATTATATTTAAGGGCACATGGTGAAGGGAGCGGTGAAGTACTAGTTATACTGCTCTTCGATAGTGAAGTAAGCTTGTCAATGAGCTCTGGTTGGGAGAACTTATATCCATTACCAGATTTATCAATTGATAGACCCACCAAACCACTCACCTCAGCATCCCATTTGATTTGTAAACGTTCATTAAGTTGAAAACATATTTTGTCAAGCAATTTCTTCGAAGAGCCTGTAAGTGCCCCGTCATCAACATGAATCCATAAAATAGCTTTGCCCTCATTGGAGTTGTAAGAGTATGTGCTTTGATCCTCGCCATTTGAGGTAAACCCGATACTGTGTAAGATGTTCTTAAGGTGAAGCCACCAGCATCGGGCCGCTTGCTTTGTGCCATAGAGTGCCTTTTTTAATTTTAGCACCAAGTGAGGCGGGGTCTTGATACCCTTTGGTGGCCATAAGTAAACCAGCTTATCAATTAAGCTATGCAGAAAAGCGACCTTCACATCAAAAGTGAGAACAGGCCATGCATGTTCACAAGCAATTGAGAATAACATCCTTAATGCACCAAATGTTGGGGTAGGCGCAAAGGTCTCCTCGAAATTTATCCCATGAATATGACAAAATCCCCTTGCAACCAATCTACTTTTGAATGTTTGAGGCCTGGTCTTCTTTGTGAATACCCATTTTGTGCTGAGAATTGATTTGCGTGGGACTTCCCGGAGAGCTTTTGTGAGCCTTTGAGATATGACCACATACCCAATAAGGTCACAAAAAGATTAAGAATAATTATACCTTTAATATAATTATAATAAAATTACTTAGAATAATTATACATTAAAATTAATTACTTAAATATACAAAAAATACCATAAATTAACACAAAAATTGGTTTAACTTAAAAACCAATGAATAAACATGTAAAATAAATTATACCATTGGATTCCTTATGGAAAAATACACATATACCATTTTTATGGCATATCTGTGAAGTCAATATTTAATGAATTATAAGGTATAATACCTTATAAAAACCATAAAATCCTATTTATCTCAGAAACCAATGAAACAACATGTGAAATAAATTGTACCAGTGGATTCCCCATAGAAATCTACACATAAAACAATTAATAAGCTAATTCTCAAAGTCAATACTTAAGGAATTATCCTGAATATATGCACTTTTTTGGTCAACGCATATATTCAAGGATCATAGCTAATATCTTCTAAACTATACATGATAGAATGATGAACCAAAAATAAAGTTACCACGTAATTACTGTAAGAACACAGAAATGAACTTTATTTTACAAATTATAAACAAGGTTAAAACCTATGATGAAATATTGATAAAAATCAACAGAGCTGTTGACCACTTTGTTGTGAAAGTGGTCCAAACTTAAAAAAAAGTATACAGTTGGATTCTACTAGCTCATTCGTGAAGAATGATGTAATTTTTATTATTAAATTCAGGGTATAACCCCCTGAAATCAAGGTTTGAAGTTTAAAATATTGAATTTCGACAGAAAAGGTGAGTTACAAGAAAAATCATCCAAATTAGAGTTTTGATGATGTAATGATAAGCTCTTGGCAGCATAATAAGGTTATGCCAGGCTATCAGAATTCACTCTCTGAATTGCTGTAGCGTGTAAATCTTAAAAGTTATTGAAGATCAAAGTTTGAGCTTAAATTGAGCAGTTATGATCACCTACTGTAACCTTAAATTAAGTTTAACAGTCACAAGAGTGATAAAATTGGTGAATACTATTAGTTTATGATTAAAACTAATAAAATCCACGAAATTTGGGGTTCTGCCAAGCCTCTGATGTCATAAAACTTAAAGTTACAGTGATAACTTTAAATAATGGTGCAATAATGATGTAAGATGGTTTGATCATGATGTAATCACCCTCAAACCTTAAAATATTGATCAATTCCAGTGGATATGATCAGTACACGTCTACTAGAAGCCTGTTGGACTCTAGGAGGGAGGTATTTACTATAAATAGAGCTCTTTTTACTCTATTTTCCCCTCAGACGCATCAAAAACATTAAATCAATTAAATCAAAAGGTAATTTTCTTTATTCTTTATATATAAAAGCATTATATTATTAAAGACCAAAGACCACCTTGCTACAATCATCTATTTTGACGTGATTAAATCATTTATTTAATTGTTTTTGTTAAAAATCTCTCTAAAACTCATTTCCACGTAAAAATCCAGAATAATTTGTAATTTTCTTTATTTTTATTGTAAATACAATTTGAAAAAGTTGTATTTATATTTTTTGGCGTAAAATACTTCAAAATTATTATATTAAGTGTTAAAAGTAGGTTATTCTCTCTTATTATAATAATTTCTCTATTATTACTCTCTTAATAACTCTTTAATTAATATAAATAGTATTTATATTAATTCATAACTTTAATATTAGTAATATTATTGTTATTAATTGTTTTTTATTAATAAAAAACAATTTTTTACGCCTTTATTATTTGTTGGTAACAATAATAAAGAGCTTTTTAATATATTAATTATTTTATATTAATATATTTATTTATTATATTATATTTTCATAATATAAATTATATTATTATATTTATTTAATAATATAATTATTTTACGCCATAATAATAATAATTATTTATTATTATTATATTTTTAATCTTATTTATTCAATTTATAAGGACATTCAGAGTACAATAAGTAATAAATTAGTAATTTTTACTTATTGTTTCATAGTCAAACCTTACATTTGGGGGCCTGGCCGTGATATTTACTTAAAAGACCTTTAAAAAGATTCTATTTGGGTTTATCCAATAATAAATTATATTTATAATCATAAATTATATAATAATTTTATATTTTATTGATTTTAAAAGCTATTGAGGCATTTGGAAAGCAATTTTACTGTCTTACATGTGGTTTTTCACATCCTTAGACTTGCAAGAACTTTCTTTGAGTGACTCTAGTGATTAAAAAAGATATTTTATAAATTAAAAATAATTTTATTATAATTTAATTTTATAAGAATCATATTCTTTTTTATTTTATTCTTTAAAAAATAAAAAATACATAAAAAATATTAAAAAATATTAAAAACCAATAAAAAAAGTTATTTTTATTCATTTTTTATTCATTTCTTTATTTTATTTCAATTTTTTAAGATATAAAGCAATTTCTACGTGGAAAATTGCCATATCTTGCCAAAAATAACACTTCTTATATAAAGACTTATATTTATTTGTCTTTTTTAGTGTTTGAAGATAACCCAACAGAAGATAACCAACCTACTGTTGAGAGGTTGGTGGAAGAAACTTGTCAAAGTTCTCCAACACCAGTTATCACCAAAAGAAAGAAAGCTAAGAAATTAGACTTTCCAGGACCCACCATTCAAGACTCTGAAGGTGAGCACCTCTTTTTATAATTGCCATAAAAGAATTTTTATTCTAAAATACTTTTATTTTTTCTTATTCTTTAATTATGACTACCAGAAGAGGTTCCCAATACTCCATCCAATCAGATGGAGCTGGACTCAGAGGTAGAATTGATCCCTCAAAAGGGAAAAGAAAGGGCAATATCCCCAGTGGAACAGAATCCACACAAGGAAGTGCCTTATCCCAAAGGCAAGTCCCAGAAATGCCCATGATATCTGAGCCTGAATTAGAACTAAGTATGAGTAACTCAAACAGGTACAAATCACATTCAGAGGGCTCAAATAGACATCTACATGAGCCAGTACAAGCAGTATTGCACAGTGTACAAGGACAAAGATTGGGAAATGTTGCCTCAAATACACCAAGGAGTGATGAACTCCTGGCACATCCTGAAAAAGTTCCTCAAAGAGGAGGAGATAGTGAAATACTCCAATGGATGGAATCCACTGTCATCCAAACCTCAAATCAAAAAAAATCAAGGATTACCATGCCAAAAAGAGGGAGGCAACCAAGGAAGAAGCCCCAGTAGCTTCTACCAGCAAGCCCCAAGCCAACCCACTTCCCCAAGAAGGGAAGAAGAACAAGAAAAAGCATTGGAGGAAACCATATTCCCCAAGCTACAGAATCCCAAGAATCCAAAAGGATGCCATGGACAATGTTTTCAACATGGCCAGAACCTTGATGGAATTCAAGGACAAGGAAGAGCAAAGAATGAGACAACCTCATTTCCCAAAGAAATAACCTTGTCCAAAGATGTTGTAAATACTTTAACAGAAATTAAAAATAGTATATTACCTCTAAAAGAAATTAAAGACAGTTTATTATCACTAAAAGAAATAAATAACAATTTATCTTCTTTAACAAAAATTGTTGTGCAAAACAAGAAAGAAATTGACAACATTAAGTTTATTGTTGAAAATAATAAACCAAAGAATTTAATTGACAATACTCAAAAATTAATACAAGGACAACAAGAATTGTATAAATACATAAAAGATATCAAAGACAAAACTTTGACAATCAATTATGATGTGAGTATTGACAATCTTACAGAAAAATTGAATAAATTAAGTATTTCTGTAGAAAAATTTGAAGAAAAGACTTCATCACACCAAAAATTACTTTTGGACCATGTGGAAAAAAGTGATGAAGCAAGAATGCATCTGAAAGATGATATTCAGAGTGAAATAAGACTTATCACTGAAAAAATGGATAAAATTAATGAGGCTAATTTAAATATGCCAAAGTTATCAACACCATTTTCTCATATAAGAAGCCCTGTTAAAACAAAAGAGGAATTGTCAAATCCTTTCATAACAGACTTGAGTCACCAAGATAATAACCAAGTCTTAATGAAGGAAGCATCTCAACTGAAAGAATGGCCAACATTCACAGGAGAAGGTGAATATGACCACATGTCATTCATTAAAACAATTGACATGTTACAAGAAGATTATGCCATACCAGATGAATTAATCACTGCAAGATTACATTCTTTGTTTGAGAAATCTGCAAAAAGATGGTATTATGGCATAAGACAAACAAATGGTAAAAATACCTGGTCTTGGTGGAAACAAGAAATAATCACCAAGTGGGCAAATGATGCCTGGAGGTATAAGATAGAAAATGCATTTGAAAACTCTTTCTTTGACCCAGAGAAAGACAAACCTTTAACTTGGTTCTTAAAACAAGTTGAAAGACTTAATGCACTATACCCAGAAATGTCACAGAAGATGGTGCATATGAAAATACTTAAAAAATGTGGAGGGGAACTAGAACATGCCCTAAGAAGCAGATGTATAGAACCATGCTCCACAGAAGAGTATATAAATGCACTAGAAGATATAGTGACAAGAACAAAAATTGGCAGGACTTGGAAAAAATTGGACATTAAAAGCCCAAATAAACCATTTATCAGAAAAGATAAATCAAAAGAATCCTTTAAGCCCAATACATCCAACAATAATGAGCAAAGAAAATGCCATAAATGTGGAGGTATTGGACACTTAGCCAATAATTGCCTTAAAAAAGCAAAAATTAATGAAATTGTGGAAACAGAAAGCCACAATGACAAAGAAGAGGAATCTGACTCTGAAAAAGAGACAGAAGAGTCAGAAAGCTCTGAAAGTGATGAAATCAATATAATTAATGCACAAATTAATAATATTGACTTAATTTATGAAGTACTGGATGTTAATTCAAACTTACCACAAGTTGGAACATCTGACACAAACCTGACAAACATACAAGATGCCAAAATGTATAGAACCAAACCTGCAAGAGGAATGGGATATACAGCTGGAAAATCAAGTATAAGTATTGTTATGGTTGATAACCAGGAAGGAAAAGTTAACTTGGATACAGGAGCATATTGCACTTGTGTTGGCAAAAGTTATTTAAAAACCATTGTCCCAAATTGGCAAGAAAAACTTATGCCAATACAAGGTGTCAAATTTAGTAGTGCAAGTGAGAGCATGAAGCCCCTTGGAATAATTGATTTAACACTAATTTTTCCTCATCCCTCACAATGTGTTAGAATTAAAGTAGAGTTTGTAGTAATGGACAACTGTACTAGTAATCATTTCATACTTGGGAATGACTACTTATCAATCTATGGTATAGATATCTCCAACCAAAAAGACAGATATTTTACCATAGGAGATAACAAAAGACAAAAGTTTGGCTTCTTAAATAACAAAAAACAAATCACAGTTATTAAGAAGGAAGAAAAAATTCCAGAAAAAGAAATTTTTATATCTGAACAACTTAAAGAGGCAGAATTCAATCAAGAATTAACAGAAAAAATGAAAGAAAAATTGATTGACCTCTTATTTAAGTATAAAAATGCCTTTGCAACTGACAAAGAGCCACTAGGTGCCATAATTGGACATGAAGTGGATATAATTCTTAATGTAGAAAAGCCTTACCCACCTTTATTAAGAAGACCTGCTTATCCAGCCAGTCCAAGAGCTAGAGAAGCCTTAGAGGTGCACATTAAAGAATTAATGGACCTTGGAGTATTAAGAAAGGTTGGACATAATGAACAAGTAGAAGTTACTACACCTGTCATTATAACTTGGCATAATGGAAAGTCAAGGATGGTAGGAGACTTCAGAGCCCTGAATACCTATACCATTCCAGACAGATATCCAATACCCAGAATCCATGAGACATTGACCCAATTGTCACAAGCTAAGTTCATCACAGCTATGGATGCTCTTAAAGGTTTTCATCAAAATGTCTTAACAGACAATGCCAAGAAACTACTAAGAATAATAGTCCATTGTGGAATTTTTGAATACTTAAGAATGCCATTTGGGATAAAAAATGCACCTTCCCATTATCAAAGAATGATGAATACCATATTTCCTGAAGAATTATCAGAAGGATGGTTAATTATCTATATTGATGATATTATAGTTTGCTCAGAAACTTGGGAAAATCACCTTACAAGACTAGAAAGGGTACTACAGAAAATAGTTCAAGTGAATATGAAAATTTCCTTGAAAAAGTGTCATTTTGCATATAGTGAATTAAAAGCACTAGGACATGTGGTATCTGGACTTAGTCTAGGCATAGACAAAAATAAAGTAGCAGCAGTACTACTTAAACCAATGCCTCAAACCAAAAAAGAAATGCAATCATTTCTAGGATTTGCTGGTTACTATAGACAGCATATAAAGGACTTTGCAAAGATTGCTAAATCCTTGTATAAGCTATGTGACCAACAAACAGTCTATGAGATGACAGAAGAAAGAGTCAAGGCATATGAAGAACTGAAAAATTCCTTAACAAATGCCCCATTTCTCCTAATGCCAGATTGGAAACTACCCTTCAAACTGTACATTGATGCTTGTGGAGAAGGACTAGGTGCTGCACTTCACCAAACACAAATTATCAATGATAAACCAGTGGAAGGACCAATTTGTTTCATTTCAAGGCAAATAAAGCCAACAGAAGCAAGGTATGGAGCAAGCCAAATGGAATGCTTATGCCTAGTGTGGGCTTTAGAAAAATTGCATTATTATTTGGATGGCACAGTATTTGATGTAATCACAGACTGTAATGCTGAAGACTCCAAACAGACATATGCTAAGATGGCAAATTGCTATCCAGGAATATAGAGGAAATATGACTATTGTTCATAAATCTGGAAATATTCACAAAAATGCAGATGGTCTCAGCAGATGGGCTCTAGCAAATACCCCTGACAATCCAGCATGGGTACCACAAGAAGAGCACCATATAGAAGGAATATGTGTTACAGACATTGGCACAGAATTCTTTAACAAAGTTAAAGAAAGCTATAAGACAGACAAAAATTGCCATATCTTAAGCCAACTTCTAATGAAAGACTGCAAAGATCCATCACTTTCATCAAAACTAGATGAAATATGGAAAAAGGCATATGATGAAGGAAGATTTCACCTCCTTGATGGAATCCTTTACCATAGAACAAAACATACATGTGTTATGGCCTTAACAGACAGAACACTAATAAACACCATTTTACATGAGTGTCATGATAGTGTTGCATCTGGACATCTCTCAGAAGATAGGACACTAGAGAGGGTGAAAACCTGTTCTTGGTGGCCAAATTGGAAGAAAGATGTTGCAGAGTACTGCCAGACCTGTGACAGATGTCAAAAAGCCAACAGAGCCACAGGAAAGAAATTTGGAATGATGATCCAAATCCAAGAACCAAAATCCCCATGGGAAATAGTTCATATGGATTGGGTAACAGCCTTACCTCCAGGAGGAGACAGGAGTTATAATGCATGCCTAGTGCTAGTTGACAGATACAACAAAACTCCCATGTTCTTACCATGTCATAAAGATGACACAGCTATGGATACAGCCATAATGATATGGAATAAAGTCATTAGCCATACAGGCTTATTCCAAAATATTATAAGTGACAGAGACCCAAAGTTCACTTCAGCATTATGGACAAATCTCCATAACCTGTTTGGGACAAAGTTATCATTCTCAACAGCTTATCATCCTCAAACTGATGGTTTAGCAAAAAGAATGATACAGACCCTAGAGGATATGATCAGAAGATTCTGTGCTTATGGGCTAGAATTCAAAGATTCTGATGGTTTTACCCATGATTGGTGTACACTAATACCAGCACTTGAATTGGCATATAAGACATCAATCCATTCTTCTACTGGCAAAACACCAGCAATGCTAGAGAAAGGTTGGAATCCAAGACTTCCTTATGATACCCTCAAAAAGGACTTAGTGGATATACATCCAACAGCAAGCAGCTTCAAGATAATTCTTGACAAAGCAAGACACCATGCAAACAGATGCATGCAAGATTCTTTTAAATATGCAAAAGAAAGATGGGATAAAAGTCATAAGCCACCTGATTTCAAAATAGGGGACTTGGTTTTAGTATCAACCCTTAATTTCAATAACATAAAAGGCCCAAAGAAATTGAAAGATTCCTTTGCAGGACCATTTATGAAAAAAGCACTTCATGGACCAAATGCTGTGCAATTGGAACTCACAGGTGAACTAATGAACAAACACCCAACTTTCCCTGTAAGTCTGATAAAACCTTACAGTTCAAGTGACAAAGAGTTATTTCCACTAAGAAATAAACCCCCACTTGAGATTCCCCCCTTGGAAGAAGGAGAGGAAAAGAAAATAGTAAAAGTCCTTAAAGAAAGAAGGACAAGAAACAAAAAAGAAAGAGAATACCTTGTAAGGTATAGAAATTCAACTCAAGAAGATGAATGGCTACTTGAGAAAGATATAACAAATGCTGATAAACTACTAAGAAGGTTCAGACATGAAAGAAAACCTGAAAAATAAAAAAGTTAAGCATTATTGAGCTTCAAGACTAACAAAGTCTATTGAAGAGGTAGGACAGTGGATGATACCCTTATCATACATATCAGATTGTGGTACAATCTTTTTTGGTGGTAGGGAATGTGAGCCTTTGAGATATGACCACATACCCAATAAGGTCACAAAAAGATTAAGAATAATTATACCTTTAATATAATTATAATAAAATTACTTAGAATAATTATACATTAAAATTAATTACTTAAATATACAAAAAATACCATAAATTAACACAAAAATTGGTTTAACTTAAAAACCAATGAATAAACATGTAAAATAAATTATACCATTGGATTCCTTATGGAAAAATACACATATACCATTTTTATGGCATATCTGTGAAGTCAATATTTAATGAATTATAAGGTATAATACCTTATAAAAACCATAAAATCCTATTTATCTCAGAAACCAATGAAACAACATGTAAAATAAATTGTACCAGTGGATTCCCCATAGAAATCTACACATAAAACAATTAATAAGCTAATTCTCAAAGGCAATACTTAAGGAATTATCCTGAATATATGCACTTTTTTGGTCAACGCATATATTCAAGGATCATAGCTAATATCTTCTAAACTATACATGATAGAATGATGAACCAAAAATAAAGTTACCACGTAATTACTGTAAGAACACAGAAATGAACTTTATTTTACAAATTATAAACAAGGTTAAAACCTATGATGAAATATTGATAAAAACCAACAGAGCTGTTGACCACTTTGTTGTGAAAGTGGTCCAAACTTAAAAAAAAAGTATACAGTTGGATTCTACTAGTTCATTCGTGAAGAATGATGTAATTTTTATTATTAAATTCAGGGTATAACCCCCTGAAATCAAGGTTTGAAGTTTAAAATATTGAATTTCGACAGAAAAGGTGAGTTACAAGAAAAATCATCCAAATTAGAGTTTTGATGATGTAATGATAAGCTCTTGGCAGCATAATAAGGTTATGCCAGGCTATCAGAATTCACTCTCTGAATTGCTGTAGCGTGTAAATCTTAAAAGTTATTGAAGATCAAAGTTTGAGCTTAAATTGAGCAGTTATGATCACCTACTGTAACCTTAAATTAAGTTTAACAGTCACAAGAGTGATAAAATTGGTGAATACTATTAGTTTATGATTAAAACTAATAAAATCCACGAAATTTGGGGTTCTGCCAAGCCTCTGATGTCATCAAACTTAAAGTTACAGTGATAACTTTAAATAATGGTGCAATAATGATGTAAGATGGTTTGATCATGATGTAATCACCCTCAAACCTTAAAATATTGATCAATTCCAGTGGATATGATCAGTACACGTCTACTAGAAGCCTGTTGGACTCTAGGAGGGAGGTATTTACTATAAATAGAGCTCTTTTTACTCTATTTTCCCCTCAGACGCATCAAAAACATTAAATCAATTAAATCAAAAGGTAATTTTCTTTACTCTTTATATATAAAAGCATTATATTATTAAAGACCAAAGACCACCTTGCTATAATCATCTATTTTGACGTGATTAAATCATTTATTTAATTGTTTTTGTTAAAAATCTCTCTAAAACTCATTTCCACGTAAAAATCCAGAATAATTTGTAATTTTCTTTATTTTTATTGTAAATACAATTTGAAAAAGTTGTATTTATATTTTTTGGCGTAAAATACTTCAAAATTATTATATTAAGTGTTAAAAGTAGGTTATTCTCTCTTATTATAATAATTTCTCTATTATTACTCTCTTAATAACTCTTTAATTAATATAAATAGTATTTATATTAATTCATAACTTTAATATTAGTAATATTATTGTTATTAATTGTTTTTTATTAATAAAAAACAATTTTTTACGCCTTTATTATTTGTTGGTAACAATAATAAAGAGCTTTTTAATATATTAATTATTTTATATTAATATATTTATTTATTATATTATATTTTCATAATATAAATTATATTATTATATTTATTTAATAATATAATTATTTTACGCCATAATAATAATAATTATTTATTATTATTATATTTTTAATCTTATTTATTCAATTTATAAGGACATTCAGAGTACAATAAGTAATAAATTAGTAATTTTTACTTATTGTTTCATAGTCAAACCTTACAGCTTTACCCAAGTCATGGAATTCAAAAACATCTTGATCCACCATACATTGCAATTATTCATTAATGGCTTGCTTCCATCCATCCGACTCCGCAGATATCAGCACATCATTGTAACTTACTGGAATGACATCCATAATGTCATGCCGCGAATTGATTTCAGAGACAAACAAATCTTGAATTTCAATTTGCTTTATAATTGACGCATCGAAAATATCATCTACTTGAATGTTAGCCAATTCGACATTCTCTCTTGATCCAGCTATAAAAGGTGTCTCCTTGTCGAACTTCATGCTGGCAGAACGTACAATAGTTTTGTGATCAGGAATCCAGAAAAGCCAACCTTTGGAGTCTGGAGTAATACCCAGATGATATCCAATAAAACCTTTAGCGGATATATTTTTAAGGGATGAATGATTAAAAACATAAGACTTAGCACCAAACACCCTTAGGGCAAGAAGAGATGGCCTCTTTTTACCAACGATCTCATAGGGGGTGAGCTTACTGTCGGCATGTAATGTTCTATTAAAAATCCATACTGTGTGTTTAAACGCATATGGCCACAGATTATTGGGTAGGTTTGCTGCCAGAACTGATGTCCTCGCCATTTCCGATGTTGTTCTATTTGTTCTTTCTATCTTCCCATTTTGATGATGCTTGTACGGAATGGAAAGTTCATGAGTGATACCTTCTTCTTTCAAAAAATTGCTCAAGAAATGATTGCAGAATTCTGTTCCATTATCAGTTTGGATAGACTTTATCTTGAAATAAGTTGCATTGTTGAACCGGAGAATCCAAAATTGGAGTTGTTGCTTAGCCTCTGTCTTACCATTCAGGGGTATAACAGCAGTCAATCTAGAAAATGAGTCTTGAATCATCAGTGCGTATTTCTTGTGATCAATGCTTGCTGGAAAAGGACCTATGAGGTCAGCTGCTACTAGATCACCGGGTGCTTTAACATGAGCCCGGGATGGAGATTTAAAAGGGCAATGTTCAGCTTTAGACATTGAGCAAGGATGACAAATCCTAAAACTCTCAAAGTTAAAATTGGGAATGCCATCAGCGGCCTTGAATTGCAATAATTGTTTAATATTTCTGATAGATAGATGACCCATACGACGATGCCAAAGCGTACTCAAATCACTAAATATGATGTTACTAGGATGAGTATTGAGATTGACAGGAGGAGGGGATGATACGGATATAGCATGTACAAGATGGTTCTTGGAAGCAGACACAAGGGAAAGAAACCATCTGTGGTTTCTTTGAAAAGTAGAGAAGATACGCATTCCTTGCTGGATAGTGAAGATGTTATCATTAAGGCGCACCAATACCCCTTGTGAAATTAATTACCCGACAGATAGCACAACCCCCGGGGTATCATCGCAAAATAGCACATTCCGGACAATCAATGAACCATGGGATGTGTTCAGTCGAATGTCTCCGATGGTGTCTATTCGAAATTGTTGAGAGGATGCAACCAAAAGATTCATATTAGTCCGTTGTATATTAGTAAAGAGAGAGAGATTGCTGGTTACCGAGTGAGTGGCACCGGAGTCTAACAGAGCTTCATTACTTTCTAAGATTGGAACTGTGCCCATACTGGCAACAGTTGCCTTTTGCTTTGAAGAGGATGCTCTGGCATTTTCAGCCTTGATATGCGCCGGACAGTCAGGCGCCCAGTGGCCTGCCTCTCCACAGTAAAAACATGGATGTTGAGGGGTGAGCCATTGCCTCTTCCAACCATCAGAGCGATTTGCAATGGGAGATGCAGATTGAGGTGCTGTCAATCCCGAATAAGTGGTTGCTCATTTAGGTGGCGTACAATTACCTTGATGACTTGCGGATCACATTTTATTGCCCATTCGCAATGCTTCAATGCGTGACAGCTGCATAGAGTCTTCAGGGGATGCTGGAAGATGCTTGTTATTCATTTTCTGGACAATATCAAGGATGTCCTTGGCATTAATAGTCAGAGAAGGATTCGCCGCCAAACGAGTATCAAGAGCAGCTGTAATTTGTTTGTGGAGATGGGGAATGGAGAAAAATAATGAAAGAGTAATCATTTTGTTGCTATTGATGGGACCAATTTGACCTTCAATAGCCTCAACAGCTTCTCCAAGATCAATAACCTGCTTCATGAGATTTGGCGACTGAGTTGGAGGGTGAAAGAGGATATTGGCATGGTTAATAATTGAAGACCATGAGGCCTTACTAAATCGCTTCTTGATTGCTTGATAAACTGATCTAGCATTTGGCATAGATAATCAAGAAATAATTGAATTGAATAGTGAACGCTCAACACTATTTCGGATTAAGGAAAGAGCAATGAGATTTCTTCGGTAATCCAGATCTCTTTCTTGAGATTCAAAATACTTGACATCTTCAATTAAACATGTCTCCCAGGTATTAATCATGGTGCGAGACCACATGTTAAAATTTGAACCATCTATAGATAGGCGAGGTTGAATTCTATCGGCAATTAAAGAGAATCGCTGAAGAATTTCTGCTTGATGATCGGTGCAAAGTACCGGATTGCTGACATTGAGGCTTGATATATCCGGAAGTTTAGAAGGATCACCCATGATGGATGATTCTGATGGATTGAGAGAGGCAGGTGATGCTTTGGAGAATTTCTTTCCGGATCAGGTGAGAGAGGATTCCAGTTTAAATGATGATTCAGAAAATAAGGTTCAAATGCTAATTATTATTCCTATTAGACTAATATGCTGCTGGCAGATGACGGCCCATAACCTCTTATTGTTAAATAACTCTGTATATGATTTGATAATGTAATCTAATTGCCTTTTAATTGATTACTAATAAACTAATAGCTCTACATATATATATATATATATATATAAATGTATTCTAATAATTGATCTCCCCTTTTGGGTAGCGTACCTAAATAATAAAATTAATCAGTAAAAATAAAAACAAAAGTAAAAAGTAAAAATGAGAGAAATCTCCCCTGAGGGAAATTTCTCGTGCTGTAGCTAGAACTATTTATATCTATGTAAATGAATAGTAAATATGCAATTTTAGGCTTCTTTCTCATCTTGTTAGGGTTCATTACAACAAGTACAACATTTATTTGTATTGAATAATACAACACCACTCCCCGCCCCTGCCAAAAAGCCGGTCTTTTTTTCTCTTTTTTTTCAACACCAAACCCGTCAGGTTAAAGTTGAGTAGGAACAAGCAAGCTCACACAACGTCAAACAAAATAGGTGCCGAGCATCATCAGTAACTAAGCCAGGTCCCGGATCCCAACATTTTAGGGATTTCCCGCAGGAGACTCAAGAGGAATCAGGGCTTGGGAACCACTTTTTGTGGGATGTTTTTCTTAACCTGATAGGGATTGGGCACGGGATGACCTTGGGATCCACAAAGGGATTCCTACTTAAAGTTTGTAAATCAGAGCATGGATTACCTCAGACAATTGTACATAAGAGAAAATAAAACAAATTTAAAACGCTAAGTTTCATTGTAAAGTAAGCCAAATGTGTGTGCCTAATCCTTTACACATGCCAACTGCTCAACGTGAAAAGGGATGAGTGAAGCACGCTGATAAGACAAAATCCTTCTACCACCTGAGAAAACATGCTCTGATGGTGCACTAGTGGCAGGTATGGCTAGATAATTGCAAGCCATCAGAACCAAGGTGGGGAATACTTTACCTCGGGACTTCCAGAATAAGAGGATATTGGTATCTTTTGGTTCTGGAGGTTCAGCAAGATACCGTTGCAGTTGCAATTCCAAACTACTGCCTTTGAGGCTTGCAGATGGGTACATCTTGTCCAATAAACAGGTTGACTTCTCAATAAAAATATCATGTTCCTGATTGGGAACAGTGACAAACTTCCTGGATTCATCTTAAAAATTTTTGGCCAGGTTGGCTGATGATGTCCCGAATTCACAAAGTGTCAAATTGTGAGTTGAGAAAAAAGTGAACTTCAGTCTTGGATCGAGTATGGATGCACATATCACTGGCCTCTTTCTAAGGAGGATTGTAATATATTTCGAAATTTTTTGTATCATTGCATGACAGGCTGGCTCAATGGGAGAGACATCATATTGCTCGGATGCCTAATAGATCACTCTTAGTTGGCAATTGGTCTGATATAGAGAATAGAAAATGAGTTACCTGCCTGATATCTTCAATTAGCAAGATATATAGTGGTAACGATTGATTTATTGTTGGGTAAGAAGACCCACATATAAGTAGGGTTGCTTCGTAGAGGGGCTGCAAGAAGTGAACCATCACTTCGGCCTTCTGCCATTCAAGGGTTGATAGCCGAAATGAAGCCAATGAGTCAGGGGTGCAAAAGTGATTTTACGCATCCTTCAAAACCAATGCGCAATTTAGCATCTCGTAAGTGGAGTTCCATCTGGTTGAGACTTGAGAAAGTAGTGTGTTTGCATTTGTTGGTTTGTCAGAATCATAGACCAGATTCACCGTTGTGATAAACTTCTCACGCCTTTGGGGGCTGTGGTGTAGGTATTATGCCAGGCAACTGATCTTACCAATTATTGAGTTGTACTGTGAATTGAGGCCATCTGGTGGGTCAAAAAGGCTAGAAATTGACATGGGGTTTTCATTGTTGTTGTCCACCTGATTATTTGTATTGGGAGGTTTGCTGGCAAGGGCTTTAAGGCCATCGCGTGCAGCCAGGTGGATGGTATGGGCCATACACCCAACCATATTATCCTTGGCACAGAACTTTGGGCATGTTGCTTTGATCTCTTGGGCCATTCAATTATTAACTGAGGCATTATCTGTTGTAATACAGATGATCTTCTGTTCAAGATCATAGCGACATATGATTGTGAGGAATTGAGTAGCAAGGGATGCTCCTGAGTGATTGCCTGTGATGCAGAAAAAGGAAACAAATGAGCTCTTGAATCAAAGACCATTGGAGGGACACATACCTTGTATTTTGGCAAGGCCTATAATAATGGAGGTGAGCTTGAAGTCCATATGAATGTAGTGGGCAGTGACAGCCAGGTATGCAGTAATGTTTGGACTAGTCCAGGCATCTGTTGTAAATAAAACGTCAATCTCGTGGCTTAAGAGGTAATTGCGAATGAATTCTTGATGGTAAAAATATATGTTTGTTAAGTGAGCGGCTAAGCTGGCTTGACGGACTAAAATGTGGGTAACTTGAGGATTACAGAGCTCTAAAAGTGCTCGGAAAGCAGGTGATTTGGTAATGGACAAGGGTAAATCGGCATCACAGATAAAGTACACTAAAGCGGTCTTCAAAGATGAAGGTGATAACACCTGTTGCATAGCCAATATTTAGCATTCTAAAGTTAATAACATAGTGGTTCAAAGGGGGACTCACCTTTTTGGGATTAAGATTGTGGACATACTGATCCATTGTGTTATGTTTTGCAAGGGCGGAAGAGATTGATTTTGGATTGGCTATGCAATGCAAGAGGTGCAAGTGCTGGCTCATTCCTTTGGTGCTGCCAGTTCAGTCTTTCTTCAGGCACTTGTTGCAAGTCTTTCCTAATCGGTCAACAAATTTACATTGTATGTATTGTTCATCTACGTCAGAAAAATAAACCCAAACCCATGATCTTTTCTGGGGATGGGTTGGGTCTGCAGTTGATGGAAAGGTTGTGAGTTCGGTATCGCTAGGGGTAGGTGTTGAGCAAACTGATGAAGGTGCTGAAGACATTGAAAACGGGGAGAAATGTTAAAGTAATACATCAACACAGCTGAGAGTAATGATGAAATCAAAGCAATTGAGAGGGTTGAAAAGAATAGGAAATCAAAGTGATAGAGAGGAATGACAAAAGGATATCATAGTAAATGAGAGGAAAGGAAAAAGTGCGAAATAAAAGCAAATGAGAGGAAAGAAAAAAGGAGATTGAAATAATTGAGAGGAAATAAAAAAAAAGGTTGGGGGAAGGGGTTGACAAAAAAACGGGTTTTAAAATGTTGGGTAAAGGTGATGGTTGATCCCGATAAATCCCGGGGAGTTGGGCGGGACAGAAAAAGTTGGGAGTTAATGCCCGGGATTAAGCAGGGTTAGGGATTGGGTAGATCTTTGAACATGGAAAAATCCACGGGGACCTGGCTTATCAGTAACCCTAATCTCAGCATTGATATAGTGCGGAATTTAAAATACATAGCACTCAAAAAAAAAAACTAAACCCGTCCCGGAGGGGGAAAGAGGGATCGGGCGGGCAGAACAGAGTAAAACCTGTACAGTGCCCTCCAATATAGATCCGAACATTTTTTTTCCCAATTTCAACCATCTTGCGCTTGCTCCCCTTTTCTGAGTTTGCAACCTTATCTATTTTAATTTTTATTGTTTCTTATATTTTCTTCTTTGCGACAATTTCTTTTTCATCGCGACAGACCTTTTTAACCAATCAACATTGTTCATTGCTTTTTTCGTGTCGCATTTTTCTTTTTCCTTTTCACTTACGTTTGGGATCATGCCTATATATATTTCCTATAAATTCAATTAGTAAGTTGTTTTAAGTGTCTATATCACTTTCACTCTACCCACATACTAATTGTGTCTATTCAGCATGCCACCTTACCGCACACCAGTAGATCGTGGGCGAATCATTGGCATTCATGATGCTGGGGCCTCATTCCAAACAATCACACAATTTTTGGGAATACCACGACCACAGTCCATTATACGATCTGCCGCTTTCAAGAAAGAGGTCATTTAAACAACCTACCTATACCTGGCCGACCCAAAATCTTGAATGACCGTGATCTGCAAGAACTGGCGCGTGTTGTTAAGCAAAACCACCGTGAGACTCTGGTCTCAATCAAGAATTTGATCATGGTGGATGTTTTGGTCAATAATCTTCGCAAAGCAATTCATGAACTCGGAATACGGTCTCGTATTGCTGTTGAAAAACCCTACCTTAGTCCTCGACATATGCAAAGTTGATTGGAGTTTGCTCGTGCTCACCTTCATTGGACAATCAATGATTGGTCTTGAGTAGTTTGGACTGATGAGTCCTCCTTTGAGCTAGGGGAATCAGTGACTCAAAAGCAAGTATGGAGGATAAAAAATGAAAAATATCAACTTGAATCAATTGCTGTTAACCATCGATCAGGTTGCCAATCAATGATGGTATGGGGTGCTATCTGTGGCCCCATTCAATTGGAGTTAATCATCCTGCCACCTGGACAAAGACAAGCGATTGACTTTATCAAAAATGTCTATGAACCAGGCTTATTGCCTTTCATGGACAAGCTGGTTGAAGTTGGTGTGGCTGAAGATCAAGAAGGACTTACCTTAATGGAGGATGGAGCCCCCATCCATACGGCCATGGTCAGCCAACAATGGCGTGATGAGCATCAAATTCACAAGCTGAATTGGCCTCCCAGCTCACCGGACCTCAATCCAATCAAAAACTTATGGTTCAAGATGAAGCATATCGTCACTCATCTTTTCAACCTGAAAACAATGGATGAGTTAACAGCTGCTGTTCATGCTGTTTGGGAGGATATGTCATTTGATCACTTGAAGGCCTTATTGCAATCCTTGCCTAGAAGGATGCAAATGGTTGTGGACCAGAATGGTGCTCCTACTCGCTGGTAGGAAGCTTTTGTTTTGTTCTGGATTTATTGAGTATTTCTTTTGTATTACTATTCAACATGATACATGAGTTGATACAAAAAAAATAATACAATGCTTTGTTTGATGTTACAAGTGTCCATGAGACAAATTAAGAATGTGAGAAAAAAAATAATAAGAAAAAACAGTGAGAAAGCAAAAAAAAAAAATGTTTGGAAGAAAGTGAAAAAAAAATGTTCGGATCTATATTGGAGGGCACTGTACAGAAAAAATTTACTTATTGCTTTAGTGTAAAACTGTACAGTGCCCTACTGCACAAGATAAATCCAAGCTGTAATGTAGTAACCCCTCAATGACTATCCCCAAAAAAATTGAAGGGTGGAGTGTAAAGTCCCAGGTCAGGGTGTGACAGTAAGTGTGTGACTGACTAGGGCTGTTGCAAAAGGGGGAGTCAATCTTTGCCACAAATGCAAAATGTAAGACATCTCATATGTCACCTAAAGAGCATTGTGGTATTCCATACCATTAGTATCAGCTTCAAGCTTACCAATAAAAAAAAGGTAATAAAACAAATTACACAAAACATATTTACACATTACAACAACAGGTTTCAAACAGAAATATACAATACACAGTCTCAAGATCTTATAAAAACAGTATATTATCAAAGTATTTATCCACCTTATTGCATCATCAATAACAAATTATGCAATTAAAAGCAGTTAATCTAAATAAAGGTATATGAAGACGGATCACAGCATCAGAGCTGTATTTTCCCCACCTTGATTGAATTGAAAGAAGCCATACCTCAAGGCTATACATAAAATTACAATATATTTTCCAAGAACAAAGGTTTGCTTAGTAATAATGACACACATCAAAATTGATAGAAATGATGCAATCTCCATATGAAATGATACAATACTAAAATAAAGCACCAGCATAACTTTCTCATATGACTAGAAGAAATTTCAATTGTCAAGAGCTGTATTTTCTCCACTTTATTGGCAAAAAAAAGAAAATCTCACCAGCCAAATTATCTCAATTACATCACATGATTTTGATAATAAAAAGCACCACCAGCATAATTATCTCAGAAAATATGTAACAAAGTCACCAAAGATGAAAATGTCACCAGCAAAATTATCTCAAAGAAATCACATGATTTTGATAAGAAACAGAAACACCACCATAATTTTCTCATACATATCATATTACTAGAAGAAATTTAAATTGTCAAGAGCTGTATTTTCTCCATTTTCTTGGCAAAAAAAAAGAATATCTCACCAGCCAAATTATCTCAAATAAATCACATGATTTTGATAAGAAAGAGAACCACAAGCACAATTTTCTCAGAAACATGTAACAAAGTCACCAAAAATGAAAATGTCACCAGCAAAATTATCTCAAAGACATCACATGATTTTGATAAGAAACAGAAACACCAGCATAATTTTCTCATACATATCATATTACTAGAAAAAATTTAAATTGTCAAGAGCTGTATTTTCTCCACTTTCTTGGCAAAAAAAAAATCTCACCAGCCAAATTATCTCAAATACATCACATGATTTTGATAAGAAAAAGCACCATCAGCATAATTCTCTCAGCAAACACATTGCTACATCAAAACTACACGTCTCACCAGCTAAAACCTCTCAACTATGATTTTTCTAAGTATCCTGTTTTGAGAAGCTCTATGGAGGCCCAACCGCTATAAATAGAGGTCCTCTCTCCCTCATTTTTCTCAGCATCATGGAACAAGTTCCCACTATCCAGGATCACAGCCATTCCTGAACTAGCAGGATATCTAGAATAGTAGTAGTAGTGTTTTAGTAGTAAAAGCTCAGTAGCTTAGTATTGTCAAAGAATAAGTAGTATTAATGTAGTAAAAGCTCAGTAGCCTTGCTCAGTAGCTTAGTATTGTTGAAGAATAGTAGTATAACCATAGTGAAAAAACTCAGTAGATTTTCTCAAAAGTTTAGTATCATTAAAAGAAAAGAAGTAGTGATATCAACTTAACAGTAAAAAATATAAAAAAAAGAATATCCAGTAGTGTTATTATTATTATTAATATATAAAATCATTATAATCAAAATAAAACCCAAAAAAAAAATGAAAATAAAAATAAATAAATAAATAAATATTCTTATTAATTTTACTAAATAACAGAAAACAAAAAAAAAATATTATCATTACTTTTATCAAAATAACAAAAAAATTCTTAGCTTTTACTTTATCAGAAATTTTAGCTTTAAATCAGAGTTTTACTGTAGTGTTATTGATAGGTCTGATTTAGAGACTGCTGATAAGTCTTCTCTATCTGTTAAAGCCACAAATCTTATTTTATTTTGTAATTCTCTGTAGGCTGACTATTCAGTATTATTTATGGGGCAGCTAATACACCTTAGCACCCATGGTTATTGGACAATTCCGAAATTCAAAACAGACTTACCAATAATTTCCCCCTCAAGGTACTGCCTTATTTCATCCCACACCAAAAGGAGTTCCCACATCTGGTGTCTTAACAGTGGCCAACAGCCTCAACCATCAATAATCCGTCAATTATCAAAAAAAAATATTCAAATTTAGTCCATAAAAAAAGGCTTTTATCAATAAAAAATTTAAAGCACCTATCAGGTCAATCTGGAATCAGAAAAACCACAAAATTCTAAATCATTGTCACCATCAAGTTCTTCAACCGAATCATTTCACTATTATTATCCAAAAAGAGGAGAAACACGACCTGGAGGAGAATCACCTATAGATTATAGTATACCAGTTGGTACACCCAGAACCAAGAAGAAAGATCAAAAGATAGCTACAGATTATTTTCAGAAATTACTCAAGGAACTATTTGAAATTAAAAAGAAAAGTGAAAAAGAGAAAATCAACAAAGAATATATCAATATGGATTCAGCATCATCAAAGATACCACACAATCCAGATGAATCCAAAGAAGAAATTATAAATGAAGAGACCATGCAAGGACAAGAAGATATTTCTGATGTAGAAATACTTCATCAAAGAATGTTGGAAATGCAACAAGAATTAATTGAACTCCTTAAAAAAGAAGGGAAAAGGAAAGAGTCAAGTTTTACTGCAGAAAACAGCCCAATGGAAGAAACTACAAGCATGCCAAGAATCTTTAGACAAGAAGGGTCACCATCACCATTTTCAAGGCCTATGGCCTCATCAACTCCATTCATTTCACAAAGGCCAAATACTCTACCAAAGCGGGTTAATATTCATGCACAGGCTTCAAGCCCATTGCAACAAGAAATCTCACAAAAAAATACACCGATTGTCAAGATCAGACCAAAGGATTATAATTTATGGTTTGATGGAAAGGAAGTGGCAAGATTCATTAAAAGAGTAGAAAATATAGCAGAAATTGAAGGAGCAAGTGGAAGGGATATAGCAAGACAGATATTCTTTTGCACTAAAGATCAAGAAATTAGCTACCATATTGAAGGAATGCCTGGATATGAAACTGGAGATTGGGAGCAATTAAAATTGGATATGAAGAGGAGATGGGGAACAGTGTAACCTGAAAGAAGATACAAGCTGTCCTCAATTAATCGATTATTTACAAAGATTCAACAAGAAGGAGGAATTAGAAATATGACCCAATATAAAAAGTTCATTGGTGAATATGAATCTATTATTAATTATATCAAAAGGTATGAATATATACAAGGAGATATCAATCACAATCAAGAAATTTTGGCAAGTCTTTCCTCAAGTGTTCAAGGATCTATTTACAAAGAAATGATTAAAGATAAGGCCATGGTGCAAGCTTTGGATGGTGGTTATATCATTCCAAGATTGGAAATCTTAAAGTTTTATATTGAACAAGATCTAGAAGCCAAAGTCTTAATTCAACAGAAGGAATTTTCACAGCCAAAGTCACAAGAGAAGAAAGCTAGGCTTGAAGAGGAAAGCTGGGAAGAAGTCTTAAAGCAAATGAAAGATCTTACCAAAACAATTAAAAATCCTCAGCCACAAGAAAATCAATCAAAGGATACTGGGAATGAAGAAGTTAAGGAAGTATTGAATCAGCTCAAACACCTCTCTGAAGTAGTTGAATCTCCCAAGAAACCTCAACCAAACAATAATCAAGATCATAGAACTATACAAAACTCACAGCCATTCAGGCCAAGATATCCTTCACCACCCATATCTTCTGGTTATCAACCATATGTTCCAGCTCAAATGGCTCCAAGACAGCCATTGAAGTGTTATTACTGCCTAGAAGAAGGACATTCCACAATAAGATATAATCATCTCACAGAAGACTTGGAGAAAATAATGGTCTTGAAGCGTGGAGGAACATATCTTTTTCCAAATTTTCAAAGAGTACTACCCACAGAAGGCCCTAAATCTGCAAAAGAATTAGTTAGACATTTTGGCAAAGAGGAAGAGGATTTTACAAAGAAAATTATGGAACAATCAAATCCACCCCAAAGAAAGCAAGAAATAACAGTAATTGAGGAAAGCAAAGGTGAGAAGGCAACCGCTATAGCTCAAATAGAAGAGTGGGGAAACTGGAAACCTCCTCAAATATAACCAGCAAATGAAAATATTCAAATAAATGTTGGACTTAGGCAGACAAGGCAAAGAGCTTCAAGACAGGAAAGTCAAAGCCAAACCCAGCAAGAGGATAAAAATGAAACGCACAAACCCTTTAAAAAGAAGATACCAGGTGCCTACCATGAGGAAGATGAGGCAGAAGAAGAAATAAGAGTTTTAATTCCGATAAAATACAAGAAACACAAGAAGGAAAGGAAGTAGATAATGATGATATCAAAATCATTTCTAGGAACAAGAATAAGGAGGGACCAAGACAGGAGTTGCAAAAGATGGAATTAAAAGACAAGGTAAAATCTACAGCCAATAACCCAAAGCTAATAATTAAACATGTGATGAAGAAAATACTTGAACAAAAGATAAATCTTACTCTTGAAGAAATATTATCAATGTCACCAACCTTTATTGATAAATTACAAAATTCAACTACCCAGGAAAAAGAAGTGATAAAATCAGTTAATACTTCAAATATTCAAGAAAGACTACTTTCAGTAAAGCTACGGGACTATGATACCCCAAGATTACATTATGCATGCCCACTTGGCTTTATGACAGTATTTATTGGAAGAGAAGAATATCCTACAATGGCATTGGTGGATACTGGATCAGAAATTAATATAATACCAGAGGAAATTGCAATTCAAGCCTCACTTATAAGTAGAAAGCTCAATATGAATCCCAGAGGAATTGGTGGACATACCACATCTTTGGTTGGACTCTCATAATTTACACCGATTACTATGATAACAGGAGAAGAAAAAGAAATTCATTTATTCATAGCAAAAGGAGCTGTACACACCATACTTGGAAGACCATTTTTAGCAGATAATAATGTTGAATTGGAATTTTCACACAAGCAAGGGGAAATATTTAGTTATCCAGAGCAAGATGGACATCAATTATGTTTACCAATATGTAACCCTCAAGATATGGGCTGGAAAATTTCTCCACAAAGAGGTATGGAGCTTTGTGCATCTTCAAAGATTGGAGAATGGTCAATACATGGAGCAGAATCATCCAAAAGAAAAGAAACCAAGGAAACAGAAAGTCCATCTTGAACAAGAGTAAAGACAATATTTCTTGGACCAAACAAAATACCCTTCTCAGCTATTTTTGATGCAAAAAATGAGTTGAATGTCATAACTCAGGAAATAGCCCTAAAAGCAGAATTAAAAATCAGCCCTTACACATCAAAATCAACAAATGACTTTCTGAAACCAATTGGTCAAATTAAAAATCTTTAAGTCACTACTGGTAATGAGCTGAAAACCTACCGGGACTTCTTATTATTTGAAAATTTCAACCAGATAATAGATGAAGAAACTATTAGCATATTATCTTTCTCTAGAGAAAGCATTCCACCTCAAACTGAAAGAAAATCTAAAGGGAAGGATCCAGAAGAGGATGAAGTGAAGGTAGAAGATAGTGAAGCAATCGAAAAAATAAAAATGGAACTGAAGAAGATGAGAAGAAATTTGGACATGGCCATAGAAGACCCAGAGAAATGGCTAGCACTTGAGCTAAGTGGTATGAATAAAGAAGATAAAGGAGAAAGCTCACAGAAGAAATTGAAAATGGATCTGAAGCAACCTGAAGCAAATTCCTCAGGAATTGCAGAATATTATTTCGGTTTATTTCAGGAGGAAGCTTGGTACATTAGTGATACTGACAAAGATTTACTAAGTGGAGAAAGAAAAGACAACATAATCAATCCATTGGCAAAAAGAAAATATGAAGAATTGGAAAAGGAAAGTGCCATAATTACTGAAGACAAAATGGATCAAGTTTGGGATATAAATATTCAAAAGAGGATTGAACAAAAAATAGAAACAGCAGAATCAGAAGATGACTTGAAGCTATACCAACAAAATAATGGAGATCTGGAAGATAAAACAAGCAAGGAGGAATATTTGAAGACCTAGAAGAAGGAGAGTTATCAGAAAATACACAAAGGCTAGCTGGACTTAGCATTCTAGAAGAATTTAATGATGCCTATGATCAAATATGCTGCCTTTCAAGCTCAACTGATTTATTTAATCAAAATCAAGGAATTCAATTTGGATTAACAAATGACTCCCAGAATCAAAATGGCATACAGAAAGACATACCAGAATATGAAGGACTGGAAGATTATGTAATACTTCCAAGAATAACATTTAAGGAACTGTAAGATTATGAGCTAGATTCACCAATAATTCAAAACAAATATCTTTCAGAACTACCTGGATCAAATCTTACAAATGTTGATTTTCTGGAATTACTCACCACTATTGGAATCAAAGAAAATTTAAGGAATCCTTACTGGAAGAAGCCTTATGGATATTATCAAATGACAATAGAAGGACTGTATCACAAAATGTTATTGGCTCAAGAAGATTTGATTCTAGATGGTTTGGAAATCTTGGGAGGAACTCTTTGCTAGTGTGATTTAGGGTACATGTTTATTCACGAAGTCAAAGGTTTGGTTTCAGAATGGAAAGGAAATACACAAAGAAAACAATGCAACAAGATATTTGGAAAAATAATGAAGGACATATGTCTTTCAATAATTCACAACAGAAGGTTGAATATTTCTCAATAATAACTGAAGTAATCCAATTTCAATTGCCAATTAAAAAAAAAACAAAAAAAACCACCATAAAAAATAGCAAAATAATAAAAGAAATAACCTAAAAAAAAAAGAGAATTATTTTCATATCTGTATTAGTATCAGGGCAGTGACCTCCTGCATTATCAAAGAGGAATTTCAAATCATTCAAACTACCTTATAGAAAAATCTTTTTTTAAACACTCTTATCACTCAGTGGAAGTGACCTCCTGCATTATCAAAGAGGAATTAGTCTTTTATCTCAAAACTCAATAATCTCACCAAACCTCAGAAAGGATCTAGACAGTCATGGATGCCAAACTTACACATGAAAATAAATTGGAATGGAATCTTGGTTCGAATGAAGAAGGCTGGACAGACGTAAATTGCAAAATTGTAGGAAATACAGAAGAAGTCAATTACTGGGAAACACCATTTGTTGAAGAAGGAGAGGATTTATTTCAGATATGGATTCCATACTTAGAGTTTGAAGAATTGTTCAATTTTCCAGAACTGCATAAACAAATTGAAGAATCTAAAGATTGGCAAGAGCTTCCAGGATTCTCTCTTTCAAGACTGGAATTTCTAGAATTACTTACATATGATGGTATCAAGGGAAATTTAGGAAACATATATTGGGAAGAGAATACATTAACAGATGCAGAATGGAGAAAAAAATATTTTGGGGATGTGGAAGCCTCAAGAGGACTGTTTCTGGCTTTACTGGAGATACCAGAAGGAAGAATCTTATGGAAGCGTGGAAATCATTTAATTTAAAAGGCCAATTGGGATGTTTTGTGGGAAGAGGTATTTATACTTGGAATTATTAGTCTCAAGACACATAATTATAATATCAACAAGGATGATTGGAAATTGATTTGGGAAGACTTATTTGTTAAAAAAATTAAAGAAGAAAAAGGAATATTCATATCAAGAGTCAAGAAAAAGATCATAAAAATGATTCAGACAACTATTACAAAAAATTAAAAAATTAAAAAAAAACAAAAAAAAACCACTCATGTTATGAATTTAAATTTCACATCATAATAAAAAATAAATAAATCAGGCTATACATCAGTATTCAAGACAATATTACAAATTTAGAAGTATTTAAAAGTTATTTTTCAATGTACAAGTATCACAATTTAATTCAATATATATATATATAAAAACAGGGGTGGTTATCTGTTCTTATGCCACCTTAAATTAAATCAAAATGGCACAAGTTTGGGGTAGTGTGGGCCTATTAATTTTTTCTTTAAAGAAAAAATCTATACCAGAATTAATTGGCAATAATATTTTCCATTCAAATTAATTCTCAAGCGGATCTTACCATATTCAGGTCAACATATAAAAATAAAAATTTTCTTCCGACAAAAAAAAAAAAAACAATTTTCTTCTGAAAAAAAAAAAAATTTCTTCTGACAAAAATTTTCTTCCAACAAAATTTTTCTTCCAAAAATAATTTTCTTCCCACAAAATTTTTCTTCTGAAAAAAAATTTTCTTCTGACCAAAAATTTTCTTCTGAAAAAAATTTTCTTCCAACAAAAAAATTTGGCGACAAAAATTTTCTTCCAACAAAATTTTTTTCCAACAAAAAAAATAAATAAAAATTTTTCTTCCAACAAAAATTTTCTTCCAACAAAAATTTGCTTCCGACAAAAAAAGATTTTTTTCTTCCAACAAATATTTTCTTCCAACAAAATTTTTCTTCCAACAAAAAATTTTCTTCTGACAAAGAAATTTTCTTCCCACAAAAAATTTTTCTTCCAACAAAAAATTTTCTTCTGACAAAAAAATTTTCTTCCAACAAAAAACTTCTTCCAACAAAAATTTTCTTCTGAGAAAAAAAACAATCAAAATCTTCTTCCAACAAGACAAAAAATTTTCTTCCCGCAAAAGATTTTCTTCCAACAATAAAAATTTTCTTCCAACAAAAATTTTCTTCTGACAAAATCTTTTCCAACCAAAAAAAATAATAAAAAATTTTCTTCCAACAAAATTTTTTTTCCAAAAAAAAAATAATAAAAACTTTCTTCCAACAAAAATTTTCTTTTCTGACAAAAAAAAAAAAAAAAAAAAGAGATTGAATTAATAACTAATAAATAAAAAAAAACTGAACTGAAATTTAACTGTTATCTATTTATAACAAATTGGTCTTTGCGGGCGTAGAGAATATTTTTTTTTGAATATTTAGGAGGGGATGGAGAGTAGCAGCAAGTCTTATTATATGTGGATGGAGCAAATTCAGGTTGATTGATAAAAGAAGTTAAGCCTGATTCATCAATTTTTTCCGATCTGGGTTCCTCCTTTACAATCCTTCCAGGAGAGGATGATGATTTGAATTCAGGATCCAATGAAAATGTAGGTGATGAAGGTAAGGATAATGGCGGAGAAGCTAATTTAACATCAGGACTAGAAGTAAAAGCCACAGGAAGGTTAAAAGGAGAGTCTGGTGGATTTAAACTATTTTCTACATTAAAATTAAATGTTTCAAGTGAATCTTGATCAAGATATTCTAAAGAAGAATCAGATCCATTAAACATATGTAAAGTGGACGTAGAGAAGCTATCAAGACTGTTCAAAGTAACAGACTCATCAATACTAGAAACTAGTGAAGGAGAAGACTGTTTTTCAAGACAAACAAATGAATCATCATCATCTAAATATTTGAGAACAGGAGAAGACTTTTGTTCAATAATCTCTACAGAAGATACATCATCGTCTTGTGGAATCAAAGCAGGAGGGGATTGAAAATATGGACTTTGGCAATCTGGAGGAGTATCAAGAGGAGTAGTAGATGCAAGATCAGGAGGTGAAGCAGGAAGTGGAGCTACTGGAAAATTATTTTCAATCCAATCATCAATCATGGTAGCAGCAGTATTATCAAAGAATGATGGAGATGAAGGATCCATTGGTAACCAACACTCAGGAATTAAAATTGAAACAGAAGTTTGGAAAATATTTATGATAAAAATTCATGGAGCAAACATAGCTCTTATATCTTAAAAGTCAGCTTCAAGAATCAACCACCAAGATTAAGAAAAGATAAATCATTCAAGATCTGCAAGTACAAAAGCTCTGCAAAATGATGGCGTCAAATTTAAGCCACTAATTTCCATATTAAAAGCAAACAAAAAAAGCATAATAATAAGTAATTAGAATTACCAACGCAAGTAATAAAGCCAAAATTAGCAACACAGAACTCAGGATAAATGTATACCCTAATCAGAAAAGTCAAATTCCTACTTAAAAAAAAAGAAAATAAGGCAAAATAAATACAATGTTCTCAGTGGAATTATGCATGAGAAACTCAATTACAAATACAACTGGCACAAAACTAAAAAAAAGAAGAGAACAATTTGGCACACATCTTTGACTTTCCTGTTGGAACCCACATGGCATTGACTCATACAAAACCGATGAAAGCCAATGTTATTCCATGGGGCCCAATGAGGCATGAGCGAGAATAACAAGTCTTTCACACAAAATCACAATCAAGGTTGAGCAGCCTCAATCACAACAATGTTTGAAACACCAGTTAGGTTTGTCAGAATTCAGGAACACAACAATACCAAGTTGAATCACCAAGCTTGCTCAAGGGTCAGAATATGCTACCCAGCATGGTTACCCTATTCCCAAAACTGACAGGTCTGGTAGCAGAATTACTGCCAGAGGGGGGAATTGAACCCATTTCAAATTTGATGAAAGTTGAAAGCAACCCGGAATCACTAACCAATACCACCCCCGGCAAACACCCGATGTGAAATCCCTTACATTGCACAGTTGTTGAACTGACAAAATTCTTACAGTGTATTCTACTGACCCTGCTTCAAGCATGAGCTGTGCCTATAAGTATTTCAAATTGCTCTTCATTCTTATGCATCCAAATCAATTGTATTCCTCTCAAAGTTAACTATTTTATTTTTTTTATTTTGCAACACTCTGATTTTTTTTTATTCCAAGACAATCTGAAACTTTCTTTAATTCTCAATAACTATCCTCCTCAATCTGAACGAAGTACAAACAACTCAAAACTAGTGCACCTTTCCAATGGAAGTTTGTACTTGTCCCAAATGTTGACAGCATACCATTACCAACAGCAATGGTCATACATGCCAAGGACTCTTTGTTCATTGAACTACTAGGTCAAGACATTGGGGGCAATTCTCACAAGAAGACAATGAAATCAGAAAAATTCTTCCAAAGTTTTCGCTCAAATCAGCTCCACAAAAAGTTAATTTTTCCACTGAAAAAGTCCATATACAAATTTTTGATTTTGAAGATGAAACGGAAAACTTACCAGAAAGAAGCACCGACTTTGAAATTCTCTGTGAGGTCCAATCCCAATCTTTTTTCGCAATCATGTGCTAATCTATGTTTTACATTGAATCCATAGCCCTTATAATACACTTAATCATGTGGCTTCATTTAGTTTGTGGACTCAGAAAACTCAACTTCCAAAGAGCAAGGGATTACATTGTTGGAATTTTTGAATCTGTTTCCAGAAGATTTGGTATTGAGATTTATCTATTTGAAGGTGGTTGACTTTCTCTAAAATAGCCTGATACACATTTTGTGATTATTGAAGTTGCTGCTGTAAGAAGGAAATTTGTTGATTTTGCTGATTAATTATATGATCAGGATCAGGTTCTGCTAGTGGGTCATCTGGATCAATGTAATTGAAAGCTGTGAATCTATTAAAACTCATTGTGGTTTTCCAAAAATAAAGATAGAAGAATAGAAATATATTTTATGAGTTTTGTCAAAAAAAAGCAGCAATAATATTTTATGATTAGGGAGATTACTCAAAAGATTTTGTTAACTCTACGATAAAGCTCAATGATGCATAAGAAAGGATCGAAAGAAAAAAATTTGGACAGAAGCATAATATTGGTTGTCCATTTTCAATGCATTAAGCGTTTAGAATTAATTGAAAGGATGTAATTGAGCATTTTGTCGAGCTGTCAAAAAAAAATTTACTTGAAGACAACAGTGCAATGTAAAATGCCCTTCATCGGGTGTTTGCCGGGGGTGTACACCATTTGAAAATATAACATCACTCCTCAAATTGAGACCTCATTAATTTAATCACTCCATAAAAAAAAAATTTTCTGACATAAAAAAAAAAAAAAAAAAAATTTCCAACAAAAAAAAAATAAAATAAAAATTTTCTTCCAACAGAAAAAAACAAAATAAAGATAATTTTTTTCCAACAAAAAAAAAAAAAAATAATAAAAATTTTTCCAACATAAAAAAAAAAAATATATATATATTTTAACAATAATAATAATGAAAATAAATAAAATAAGAAGTATTGATTAAAATAAAGGATAAAAGAACAGATACAATAAAGAAGGCTAAAATTTGGTCCTTGTAACCTGAAGGCTAAAATTTGGTCCTTGTATGACTTTAAACTACAGGGTAGCAACCTGAAGGCTAAATTTAGTCCTTGTACGACATTAAACTGCAGGATTTGTTATACCTAATATACTGGGTTTTATCCACCTAGAGGTAAAGTCCTTGCATGACTTAAAACTACAACTCAAATGCAATTATGAACAAAAAGAAAAGCAAAACTGAAAAGACTGTTTTTTATTTCAACTAAAAAAAATATTATCAATTTATAATTTAAACCAGACTAATAATCATGGAAGCTCAAGTCAATGCTGCAAAATATAAGTCAGTACTCAAAAAGGTTAGACCAGTCAATGAAGCTATGCCTCAAGATCTGAATCCACATTTGGAAAGACCTGAGTTATCAAGGGATCCATATGAAACAACCCTATCACCTAACCCACCTCCAGTTTTTGAAACATCAAAAGTTACAGAAGAAAGGATTTCAATGATAAACTTTGGACCATCTGGATGAGTATCAGAAGAAGAGATTAATTTATTAAAGAATGTTATACTACTAAGGCAAAAGGCTAGAGCATTTTGTGAAGAAGAAAGAGGCGTACTAAAACATTCTCATGGAAAACCTTATAAAATACCAGTTATACCACATGAACCATGGCAAAAGAAACCAATACCAATACCAAAATCAATTTTACTTCAATTTATTGAACTAGTCAGAGAAATAATATGTACAGGACTCTATGAACAATCAACATCAAGCTATAACAGCCCAGTATTTTGTGTGGCAAAGCCCAATGGGAAACTTAGAATAGTTCATGATCTTCAAGACCTCAATAAGGTAAAAATAAAAGATGAAGGATTGCCACCAAATGTTGATGAGTTTGTAGGATCATTTTTGGGAAGAGCATGTTATGGATTGGGAGATATTATGGGAGGATACGATGAAAGAGAATTGGATATTACCACAAGACCCGTTACAACATTTGAAACACCACTTGGAAGACTTCAGCTTACAAGACTACCTCAAGGAGCAACAAACTCTGTGGCAGTTTATCAAGCACAAATGACTTGAATACTTCAGGAGGAAATACCAGAGCACCTTGGAATATTTATAGACAATGGAGGAATTAAAGGACCCAGATCAACATATCAGCACAAAACATTGAAGGAGAATCAACTCATAAAAAGATTTGTTTAGGAATATGCAGTAACATTAGAAAGAATACTATTCAGGATAGAAGAGGCAGGACTCACAATTTTAGGATCAAATTTTCATGTTGTGTTCCAGCACTTGATATTGTGGGGCATGTTGTGTCTTTGGGAGGAAGAAAGATTTCAAAACAGAAGATAAACAAGATACAAAACTGGCCTAGACCAACAACAATGAAGGAAGTTAGAGGATTCTTAGGACTATGTGCATATGTCAGAATGTTTATCAAGGACTTTTCACAAGTTGCAGCACCATTGAGAAGATTGACAAGGGAGGATGTATTGTGGAAATGGGATGAAAAATGTGAAGAAGCACTTATAAAACTCAGGAAAATAGTAGGAGAAGAGATTACTTTGAAGACATTAAATTATGATAAAGATTCAGGAAAAATAAAATTAGCAATAGATTCAAGTTATATTACAGCAGGTGCAGTTTTTATGCAAGAGGCTGAAAACGGAAAGGATAGGCCAGTACTATATGAATCAGTAACACTTTCCAGACTAGAATCTAAATACTCTCAGCCAAAATTAGAGCGTTGTGGTGTAGCAAGAATACTCAAAAAACTTCAAACAATATTATGGGGGGAAACACTTTGAACTTCAAGTAGATGCTAAAGCTTTAATAGAAATGATCAACACACCTTGTTTACCAAATGCACCCATGACAAGATGGGTGGCATACATTCAACTTTTTTCATTTGATCTTGTACACAAACCAGGGAAAACACTTACTATTCCAGATGGGTTATCAAGAAGACCAAAAGGAGAAGATGAAGAAGAAAGTGAAAGGGATGATTTTGATGAAGAGGAAGATTGGATCAAACCACATCCAGGATTTGGCCTAAAAGAAGTAAATACAAACAAAGTGGGAAAATTATCAAGGAATAAAACAAAAAATATTGAAATTCCAATAAAACAGGAAGGATTTGGAAAACATATGCAGGAATATTTAAATAGTTTGAAAAAGCCACAAAGTGTTGGGGAAGAATACTTCAAGAAAATTGAAGAGGATCAGTAAATTTCTATTTAGAAGGAGGGCAGCTGAAAAGAAGAAATCAAGCACAGCCACAAATAGTTGTATACAATGAAAAGGCCCAGAAACAGATACTAAAAAAAAATCATGAAGAGCTGGTGCAAAGAGGGGAAAATGAAATATACAGGAGAATCAAGAAAAGATATTGGTGGGAAGGAATGAAAAAGATAGTCAAGAAATGGGTCAAATCATGTCAAGAATGTCAAAAAAGGAGTCATTTGCAGCAAAAAGAAGAAGCAAAGATATCTGTAACATCTAATTCATTTGAAAGAGTCAGCATGGATGTGGTTCACATTAAGGCAGAAAGATGGAAATATTTAATTGTAGCAAGAGATGACTTCTCAGGATGGCAAGAAAGTGTGGCATTAACAAGGCTAACTGAAAAATCAGTCTCAGAATGGTTTATGTCAGAATGGATTTGTAGGTATGAAGCTCCAAAAGAAGTGACAGTTGACGGAGGAGCAGAATTTGGAAACAAACTACAAGAAGCAGTAAAAAGAGTAGGATCAAAAATCAGAATAACTACACCTTACTACCCAGAATCACAAGGAATGGTTGAAAGAGGACATAAGCAATTGAAAGATGCCCTTGTAAAAATGTGTGGCAAAAATGGATCCAAATGGAGAGAATAATTACCAATTGTGACTTTGGCAGATAGAGTATCAACAAAACAAACAACAGGATACTCACCATTTGAGCTTCAATTTGGTCAGCAAGCTGTTTTGCCAATTGATATGGAAACAAATACATATCTAGCCATTGAATGGAATAAAATATCAACAAGAGAAGAACTATTGGAAGCAAGAACTATACAGATTGCAGCAAAAGAAGAAAAAAGATTAGCAGCAGCAGAGAAATTAAGAGATTCAAGACACAAATCAGTTCAATATTTGGACAAAAAGATGGCACATAGACTGAGAAATCCACTTGAACCAGGGGACTTGGTATTAGTTTATAATAAACCCCTTGAGTCACAGTGGGGTTTACTCTCCAAGAACCATTGGAATGGACCTTATAGAGTCATAAAACAAATTAATAATGGACCTTATGAGCTTGAAGAATTGGATGGCACTAAACTTACAAGAAAGATTTCAGCAAGTCACATCAAAAGGTTTTATCCCAGAGGAAAGAAAGTTCAATCAAGTTCAGAGTCAGAAAATGAAAGCAGTGAAGAAATAGAAGATGAAGAGTAAATATTGGAGGGAGAAGAAATTTAACAAAATTAATATGATTGATACTGGAAAGCTTTTCAACTGGAATGCTGGGGACAGCATTAAATGGAGAGGGGGATGTGGTATTCCATACCATTAGTATCAGTTTCAAGCTTACCAATAAAAAAAAGGTAATAAAACAAATTACACAAAACATATTTACACATTACAACAACAGGTTTCAAACAGAAATATACAATACACAGTCTCAAGATCTTATCAAAACAGTATAGTATCAAAGTATTTATCCACCTTATTGCATCATCAATAACAAATTATGCAATTAAAAGCAGTTAATCTAAATAAAGGTATATGAAGACGGATCACAGCATCAGAGCTGTATTTTCCCCACCTTGATTCAATTGAAAGAAGACATACCTCAAGGCTATGCATAATATTACAATGTATTTTCCAAGAAAAAATGTTTGCTTAGTAATAATGACACACATCAAACTTCATAGAAATGATGCAATCTCCATATGAAATCATACAATACTAAAATAAAACACCAGCATAATTTTGTCATACATATCATACGACTAGAAGAAATTTAAATTGTCAAGAGCTGTATTTTCTCCACTTTCTCAGAAAAAAAAGAAAATCTCACCAGCCAAATTATCTCAAATACATTGCATGATTTTGAAAATAAAAAGCACCACCAGCATAATTATCTCAGAAAATACGTAACAAAGTCACCAAAAATGAAAATGTCACCAGCAAAATTATCTCAAAGAGATCACATGATTCTGATAAGAAACAGAAACACCAGAATAATTTTCTCATACATATCATATTACTAGAAGAAATTTAAATTGTCAAGAGCTGTGTTTTCTCCACTTTCTTGGCAAAAAAAAGAAAATCTCACCAGCCAAATTATCTCAAATACATCACATGATTTTGATAAGAAAAAGCACCACCATCATAATTCTCTCAGAAAACACATTGCTACATCAAACCTACATGTCTCACCAGCTAAAACCTCTAAGCTATGATTTTTCTAAGTACCCTGTTTTGAGAAGCTCTATGGAGGCCCAACTGCTATAAATAGAGGTCCTCTCTCCCTCATTTTTCCCAGAATCATGGAACAAGTTCCCACTATCCAGGATCACAGCCATTTCTGAACCAGCAGGATATCTAGAGTTGTAGTAGTAGTGTTTTAGTAGTAAAAGCTCAGTAGCCTTGCTCAGTAGCTTGGTATTGCCGAAGAATAAGTAGTATTAATGTAGTAAAAGCTCAGTGGCCTTGTTCAGTAGCTTAGTATTGTTGAAGAATAGTAGTATAGCCATAGTGAAAAAGCTCAGTAGATTTTCTCAAAAGCTTAGTATTATTAAAAGAAAAGAAGTAGTGATATTGACTTAACATTAAAAAATATAAAAAAAAAAGAATATCCAGTAGTCTTATTATTAGTATTAATATATATAAAATCATTATAATCAAAATAAAACCCAAAAAAATAAAAATAAATAAATATTCTTATTAATTTTATTAAATAAAAGAAAACAAAAAAAATATTATCATCACTTTTATCAAAATAACAAAAAAATCTTAGCTTTTACTTCATCAGAAATTTTAGTTTTAAATCAACGTTTTACTGTAGCGTTATTGATAGGTCTGATTTAGAGACTTCTGGTAAGTCTTCTCTATCTGTTAAAGCTACAAATCTTATTTTATTTTGTGATTCTCTGTAGGCTTACTATTCAGTATTATTTAGAGGGGCAGCTAATTCACCTTAGCACCCATGGTTATTGGACAATTCCAAAATTCAAAACAGAATTACCAATAATTTCCCCCTCAAGGTACTGCCTTATTTCATCCCACACCAAAAGGAGTTCCCACAGTGTGTGTGAAAGTTCAATATGATATGCCATCCCCTATTTCCAGCAGCCCCCCAAATGCTTCCTTCTTGGTCAGTTTTGAGGGCCAATGGTGGTTTTTTGGTGGAGCAACCCAAGTTATTACAGCAGACAGAGGGGCTTAGTGTATGAGATACCAACAAATGCAGCTCACCATTTTTTAAAATGATATAATCTCATTTTGTGATATTGCACACCCAAATTTGGGAAAGATTGACTCACCTTAATGGTGCAACAGTGTAGGGTGGACCTTTTGGTTCCCTACTTCTCTACACAAACAATCCTAAAATTGGAGTTTTTTTCTCATTTTTTTGCTCTTGTGCTATTCAATAGTTGCTTTTTTGAAAAAAATAAACTGCTCAATGGCTTGTTTTTTGTCCTGAGACTCTCTCTGTTGTAATATTACAGATTACAAGTAAAAAAGAAGAAAACCTATCATAGTGATACATACATATTGAATATGCATACGACGATAATCAGTAGTTAAATAAAGAAAATCAAATGAAAGATCTTTTTCTCCAGGGGAGATCTTTCTTTTGATCTCTTAATTTTATTTTGAATTTTTTCTTTACTAACAAATTGAATAATTTTTATTCATAATATAGGTACACTATTAAATCTCAGGGGAGATCATTATTAATTGTATTTAAAATTATAGTTGTATCTATTATTATTAAAATTATTTTTAGTAAATGAAATATTAAAATAATAACACTCTCAACAACCTTTACACATGAAAGGAAGTTTTTTAAATTTTTTAACATTAATATGAGAAATAAACTAAAATTTAACCCTCAATAGTAAATAAAGAGTTGAACTGATAAAAACAACTGATTAATTGATGAACAACATGTAAGTTTGAGCTTAAAACAAAGAGAAATTTCAAAAACTATTTTGAGTGCATTTTGCCCACTTAGCTCAAATGAATAATCTGGCTTTTTGTTATTCCTGAATTAATTCTGACTTTATATATCAATTATAACAATGTAATGAGATTTTCTTCTCTTTGAAATAAGATCAATACACCTCTTCAGCTCATTTTAAAGATCTTTTGGGAGAATTCCATTTTATGAGGGCAAATTTCATTGCACTGCCATTTTGTAAAACTAAAGGCTTAAAAGGTGATAAAGTCAGTTGTATTTAAATTGAATCATCTTCTTTAGGAGAATGAATATGATATATGTCTCACTTTCCAACTGAAAATTCCTTTAAAACATCTTTCAAGTATCGACACATCAATATGTGAGAATGGAATAATAAGATTGTGTTGTTGAGTCTCAAGAGTTGTTTTATAGTTCTCAACATTTTATTTTTGGCTTGATACATGTGAATAATTATGGGTGAAAAATGAAAGAAAAATTCAATGAAAACAAAAAAATTAATAAAGAAAAAAGTGAATGTTGAGGATGATGTAGTAGTCAGAGAGCAGCGGATGGTAGGAGTTGAGTTTCAAGAGTTGTGTGTGCTAGTTTGTGTTTGGATCTATATTGGAGGGCACTGTACAGTACAGGACACACCCTACACAGCACAGCTGTACTGTTTAGCTACAAAAAAAAACTTGAAAAAAATAAAGCTGAAAGTCAAAGTATTGTATGATGCTTTTCAACATACAGGGTCCCCATTCACTCTTGAAGCTTATACCAATCCTGTCTGGGTCTGGGATTAGGGGTTTTTTAAACAAAAGGCCACCCTGTCTCCCAGACTCAAAGGCCTCTGTGAGGGGATTCCTTGAGCTCTTGGGTTCAGGAAGAACCCTTATACCAGATTAAGAAAAGTTCTCACAAAAAGAGTGTTGAAAATTAGAATCCAAACCAAACCTATTCAACTGTCTTGCCTAAACTCAAAACCATATATGATTTGCAAGATCAACAAAGCTCCCCAAGTGCATATCACTATGTATAACAAGATGACTGCATTTCTTCCCTGAAGATAAAAAACTCATCTCCTCTACTTACTTAAATTCTCTTTTTCCTCCCTTCCTTTCTTCTCTTGTTTTTATTCTCCAAAAAATTTGCTTTCCACACCAGGACAAATGTTGCATCATTTGCCAGCAATTGACTTCACATTGCACTGCGGTCAGTATAAAATCATGTTAGTGTCACATTATAGTCACTGGATTTAGTGGGTCACATCATGTCTGCATCAAGACAATTTCAATTGTCAAATATTTCACATGAGTATGTCACTCAAAGCAAAAACCCATATCAACACCATTTGGAGAGTTTGGGTAATTACACCTCATGGTGCAAGGAAGCAGTTTGACATGCTCATATTTGTGCATTAGATGACTTCTTCCCTGCCGCCTGATCATCTCACCCCTTTACCATGCCTACTCTCACACATGAATTGGCTTTGGCACCACCTACTAATCATCTCCACCAGCAGCCAATGATTACACTTAGGGAAATATATGCCTCCAAAGCTGCCACCCCATGTCAGCCCTCACCCATCCTTACATGTCCGCACCCCTGCCTAATGCTCCCGGCTGCACCCTCATGATGTGCCTCCAATGCTTCCACCTGTCACAGGGGCTCTTCTAAGTGAAGAGGGCCTGGCACTCACTTATGGAGGGCTCAAAGGTATGGTAAGACAAAATACACTTAAAAGTGTTAAGAGATGAATTACTAATAAAAGAAATATAAAAAAAGCAGCAAAAAAATAATAAGAGTAAGGAATAAAAGAGCCAAACACAAAGAAGTCCAATTCCACTGTTTCAACCTGTCAGAATGGAAAGAGAAGGGTTAATAAGGATATGGCCACCCAGCTCATACTGTACAGGCAAAGGAAGAAAATGCAAAGAATAACTTAATATTAAATAAATATAATACCCAAAATAAGAATAATAATATCCATTGAATAATAAATACACTAAATTAAGTAACTGGAGAAACATCCCCAGGGGGGAGAAAGAGGGGCTGGTATATGTGAGAATCACCAGCCCTGATCCAGAGAGAGAATTTTCATGAGAGGATTAGATTATGAAATTGAGTCTGGCCAATACAGGTCATGCACAGCTGTACAGAACCTGTATAAGAGGTGTGGTGGAGCTGAGTGATCATACAGTTTCAGGATGGTGTATCCAAACTGTATTGAAGAACCAAGCTGTATGCATGTTTCAGCAAGAAAGATTGCTAAAACTGAATGCTGATTCAAATAGTGGATCTGCTGATTTGAGTTGTTTGAGTGGTTGTATTAATTAATACCCTTACCCCTGGTGAGTTGTTGTTACACCACCCCATGTCAACCCTCACCCATCCTTACACATCCGCAAACCTTCCTAATCCTCTCCTCTGTGCCCTCATCATATGCCTCCAACACTGCCACCTCATGTCAGCCCTCACCCATCCTTACGCTTATGAATCCCCGCCATGCCCTCACAATATGCCTCAAATTCTGCCACCAAACCTCTGCAATCACCCATCCTTATTCTCCCGCAGCACCCTCAACATATGCCTCTGACACTGCCACTTCATGTCCACCCTCACCCATCCTTAATCTTCTGCACCCCCGCCTAATCCTCTCCACCACTTATCATGCTCACACTCCCACCACGCCCTCATGATATGCCTCCAACACTGCCACCCCATGTCTTCAATCACCCATCCTTAGGCTCCCCCAGCCTAATCCTCTCTGAAGCTTACCATGCTTACGCTCCTGCTTAAGATACATAGGGTATGGCAGCTTGTTGGCATAAATGATGAACCCAATTACAGAAATATGCTGAGTAGCCTTCTCTGCCAACATCTTCTGGGGGGAATTGGTGGGGATATTCACAATGTTGTGGTTAGGGTTTAAATAATTAAGCTCACAAATTGAAGCCTAAAAAGTGGACTATTCAAGACCAGAATTGTGTCTTGTGTTTCCCGGACAAAACTGTCTTACTTAATATCATTCAAATGGAACACTTTGTGCAGTCCTTACCTCATGAGAGTTGAATAGTTCAAAAGTTGACCTTAGTAGGTTTCTCACTAGTTGTTAACTTTATTCAATTTCTCACAGGCAAGTTATTTCATTTTAATGATATGACATAATTTGCAATACATCACCTCCTTTAATTTCCCAACACATCACATTTTCAAATGCAATATAAGTTCAATAGATATTGATGGAAGGATCCAAGGCTGTTGATCTGCAGGTTTCTTTTTGTAAGCTTGTGGATCTAAAATGTCTTTTTTCTAGAAAATTAACTAACTATTGAACTGATTTAAACTTATATTCAACTTCTTTCAACCTTTCCAAAATTCTCCAATGTTCATGTTAACTAAAAAAGAATCAATCATTTTATCTTTAGTTTAATTTGCTTGCACCACTTGAGGAACTGCTACCTTTTTCTGTCAATTTTGATATTGCTATTCTACCATTTTAAATCAAGTAATCTATCAACTTGTCAACATCTATTTACTAATTAAACTACCTCAACTATGCCCTAACCCCAGGAAATTCAGCAGAATTAAATGAACTACAAACTTCTGCCCCAGAGAGTGGAAGTGAAATCTTTGATATGGTCAGTAGTAATGAATTAGGCATTGAAGTAGAGAGCCTGTCACATGAAAATAATCAAGATCCACCAGTTCTTCTGGAATGCAAGCATAGATTCATCTTGAATATTTGTAATCTCTAAAATCCTGATAGTTTTTTCATAACCTTTATTTCAGCTCAGCCTACAAGCTCTCAGAAACTGAATTTTAAAAGCTATGAGAAGCAATGCATAGCTATTTGAAAAATTCGATTTTCACTATTTGAAAAATTTGTCTTCAAATTCAAATTTTTGAACCACAAAATGAAAACCAAAAAATTCGAATAAAAAATTATGCAAAAAGCATCCATTTGAATTTTTCAACCTCCAAATTAAAATTCAAAACAAAAATCTTGAATTTTGGTTGAAAAAATGATTTATGAATATAATTCATTAATTAAAAGAAGTGAAAAATGCTATTTATGGCATGAACCACAGAATAACCATGCCATAAATGGTATTAAAAATATATTTATGGCATAAAGAATTGCATTTATGCCATTTAAAGAACCAACAATGCCATAAATTGGGCTTTTACCAACCTAGGTATTTTTCAGCCAAACTTTAATTAGAAAACACACCTTATTTTTCTACTAAATAATTACATAATTTTACCAATTTATGGCAAGGATGAAGATTTCTCAAATTACTCCTATGGAATATGGATGCCAGTAGAATTAGAAAAATTTGATTTAGTCAAAACCAAAGAAACATATGGGGTTAAAGGGGGCCTTTTGTGTTTTCAAGCTACAAATGTGGAATAGATTTCTCAAAGTTACATGGGGTTTATGAGATAATTTGGCAACCAAGGGAGCATGGACACCAAACATTGAGGAATTTTGTGGAAAAGGGATTTGAAAACAATACTAGGCTGGCATTATCATTCCAGATTGCAAATAAATTAGCTTTGGCTTATAACAAGTATAATCAGGGTTTGGGAAAGTTCAAAAATGTTACTGATAAATGTGTTCATTTGGAAGAGAGTAGTAATTGTTATGACTGAAGCTCATTTGTCTAGAGCTTATTATTATTTCACCTAGTAAACAAACTAACAATTCTATGTGGTTTATTCTCATTATTTCACCTACCAAACAAACTCATAATTCTATGTGGTTTATTTTCATTATCTGAAAAAATCTCTACTTTTCCCATGTGTTACAGCTTTTGGGGAGTTAAAATGTAAAGCATAAAATTCAGAATTGCAAATAATACAGAAATGTGACTGATATGCATGATCAAAGAAGGGAACTCCTATTATGATATATTTCTAATTTCTGAAGTGAGTATTAGTCATTAATCTTTGGGATCTTTCATTGGAAAGTTATATAAATGGAAGAAACCAAATAAAAAAATCTAAATAAAAAGTAAAATGAATGAAAATAGTGTTAAATGTAATGCAGCTCAATTAAAAAAATACTTGGCTCATTTTAGATTCAATTAAATTCTCTTGAAATTAATTAGAATTCATTAAAAATGATTCAAAAAAAGGATAATGGATTATAATCAGTATTAAATCATTCTAATGAATACAAAAAATTATTAAAATGAAGCTGAAATAATCAATATCAATTTTAATTTATTATTATCAGACTAAATCAATTGAATTCAATAGTGAATTATTATATAAAACCTTAATTAGATAAAATCAATAGTTATTGATTATGATCAAAAATATTTAATTATAAATCAAAAATAATTAATTCTAATGAGCATTAATTATGTAAATTGAAATTAATGGACTTTAATTTAATATTATTTAATTTAATTGATATTCTTTCTTCAAATTCTGTGTTGATTTCTTATGTTTTAATGTGGATTAAGTTAATGAAAATGAATTAGAATTAATTAAAATTAATCAAAATTAATTCAAATTAATTGAGATTAATAACATAAATACAAAATAAGCCAAATTAAAAAAAATAAAACTAATCAAAATTAATTAAAATTAATTTTGAAATTAATCAAAATGAATTACAATTAATTAAATTTAATTCAAACTAATTAAAATTATTTAAAATCAATCAATATTAATCAATATTAATTAAAATTAATCAAAATGAATTAATATCAATCAATATTAATCAAAATTAATTAAAATTAATCAATTGAATTGAAATTATTCAAAATTCATTAAATTTAGTTAAATTTAACTCGAATTAATTAATATTAATATTAATAAATTAAAATTAATTAATATCAAATAAAATTAATCAAAATTAATTACAATTAATTAAAATTAATTAACATTACTTAATTCAATTGAAATTAATAATTTAAATAAAATTGATTGCGATTACTTGCAATTAATCAAAATTAATTAAAATTAATTTTAAAATTAATTAAAATCAATGAAAATTAATTTGAAAATGAATCCAGATTCATGACAATTCATTAAAATTAATTCAATTTAATTAAAATTCATTAGAATTACTCAAAATTAATTAAAATTAATTAATATTAATCAATATTAATCAGAATTCATTACAATTAATTACAATTACTTAAAATAAATTAAATTTAATCAAAATACATTAAATTGAATTATAATTAATGACAATTAAATAAATTCAATAAAAATTAATTAAACTTAATTCAAATTAATTAAAAATACTTCATTACTTATTTATTTCCATTAATTATGTTTGATATTTTATTTATTCTTATTATTTATATATTTTATATTTTTATTATTCATTATTATTCAGTATGATTTATATTTTAAATATTAGTTATTTTCATTAAATTAATCTTATATTATTTATAGTGAAAATAACTGACAAATAAAATATTAAATATATATATTCCATAATTATTTATTTTTATTGATTTTATTTTATATTTTATATTTCAATTAGTGCAATTTAATATTAAATATAAGTATTCACTAAGAAAAATTCCTAATAGATATCACATATTAGGGGGTGTCAAAGTCACCAAATCCCGCCTCAAATTAACACAAGATTTGGAACCCAAATCCCAACACGAAATCCCAGGTTTTTTATGTGTAAATCCCATGGCATTTTAACTGAGTCCCCTGGTATTTTGACCAAATCCCATGCATCTGGGATTTCAGCTTGAAACCTAACCCAAATGAGTACTCACAATTCATACCTGAACAACATATTCTTCTACACTCCATTTTGGACAATCTGACCAAACAGCTTACAGTCCATTTATACCTCATCATCCATATAATAATGCCTCAATCCAAAGTAATACAGATCAAGACAGATATGAATATCACCTCTGGCCTGCCTCATCCATCAGGTCACTTAATACGTATAGATTATTTAACCATAATTAATTGGCTTTCAGTCAAATCCAATTTCAAGTCATGTTTTGGTACTAGCAGTTCAACATCTATTGGAAGACCTCCCTCAAAACAGCATGGGTTTCAGCATATGGCCATTGAGGTCAACAAAAAATCACAAAATCGCCTAAACCTTAGTTCAAGCAGCATCCAAGATCAATGGCAAACATATAAAAAGAAATATATGGCAGCAAAAAAAATCAATAATTTAACTGGGGCTGGAATAACAGAAGAAGATGAGAGTAAAGGGATAAAATAAATGAGTGAAAAGCTGGAAAGTATGTTTCCTTGCTATTCAGAAATGGATGTGCTCTTTGGCCACAAGCCCAATGTCACTCCCATTGCAAGCTATGATTCGCAAGAAAAAGACAGTTTCAATGGTGATGATGATGATGTTTTGCTTGATAAGGTAAGTTATCGTCTCTTCCTTTTTTTACCTTGGATAATTAAAGTTCATTTGCTTTTCAAAGGAGAATAATTGCTTGGATTCACCTCACAATCTGGATCCTTTTCTTAATAATGATGATAACTTGGTTCTAGTGGAAAACTTTCAAGATGATTCGGTAAGTACATTTAAGAGTGGTATTTATTCACTCCAATATTGATTAATTCTCCTTTTACCAGCAAAGTAAATCCATAACACATTCAACACAAAAGCATAATCAAGCCATGACACCCAACTTGAATGACAAGAGTGGTTCTAGGAAAAGTTTGCTGGATATGTTTGCACCTACTTATGCAAATTTACTTGAATCATGGAAAAAGGTATGACTTGCAATTATGATTACTATGATGAATTGTACTGACAAAATTCATGCCTATTAGCCCGTGAAATCAGTGACAATGCATGTTTGGAGTGGGACAGGGAGAGGTAGAATGAAGAGAAAGTGTGCAACATGGAAAAACAATGGTTTGAAGAAGTCAAGTTACAAAAGCAAATGGAGTTTGATGAGAAGCAAAATGCAAAGAATCATGAATTTGAAAAAGAAAAGTGGAATCGGGAATGTGAACTTAAGGAAAAGCAATGCCAGATGGATCTCACTATAGTGGCATTGTCATCAAGCAGGCCAATTGTGGAGCTGGAACAAATTCTGACATTGATCAATGAAAAATAACATATTACATATATGTCATGTGATCATTTGATACATGGTGATTTGTCATATACAATTGATTTTTATTGGGAAATTATCTTATCTTTTTTTATTTGGATTGCAATTTATTACACAATTGAAAATTTGGGCAATTTTGGCATCATGATGTTATGTGCCAAAGATCAAGGTCCATGTTTGAACCAATTGAATTTGAAGGTGCCATCAAAATTTCCATTCTTTGGTGAATTTTTGCCACTTAAGAGTGGATTTTGCCTTTTGTTTTTTCTCCTTTCTTTGTCTCATTTTCTTTTAATTTATTTTAATTCAATTTCCCTTTACCATCTTCTTTCTTGATTTTTGCATAATTTTGGTATGTCCTATTTGATTTTTCTGGACTTTTCATTATTTTGATTTTTTTGAATATATTGGTATTTTTTTCTTTGTGTTGCGCTCTCTTATTTTGATTTTTCTGTTATTTTATGTGGGTTTGTTTCATGTGTTAACAAATTTTTGATTTTTTTGGGGGGGGTTTTAAGTTTGGTTTGAATGGTCCCATTTTATCATGTTTTTTTTCTTTTGGTTTTTTTTTTTTTTGGGATTTTGTTTTAATGAAATAAAAATTGTCTTACATGCTTAATTTTCTTTAAGAAAAAACCTTTGAGCTCTTTATTGAAAATAATAATATAATAGACTTTATTAAAAAAAAGGGGAGAATTTTAAATTATTCATAAATCATTCAAAAAAGTATTCATTGAAATCTTAGGTTTGACTAAACCTACTTCAAAAACTAAATCAGCTTCAGATAAATCTCTCGAATCAGCTAGAAATCAATGGTGTGATTATCATATATTTTCTTTTTTTATGATTTTATTATTCCATCATCATGCTGACTGACTTATGTGCTTTTTTTTTAAACTCATCTTCAAATAATTACCCTAAATGATCATACTGATCATTTTTTTTATATTTTTTTGTACTTGTTTACATTTCTCAATACTATAAGCATCTTTTTTGCAATGCCATTCCCATTCTGCCCCCTTCCACCATCATTAAAATTCAAAAAACATACTCCCCCTCCCTCTCACTCTTCAAATTGTTCTGATGATGTTATGGTTAGGACTAAACCAGTGTCAGTACATCATCAGAATGATTTGAATGATGAAGCAAATATTGTTACTCCTATTGATGTCATGGTTAGGACGAAACCAAAGATAGAACATCATGAAGATAATAATAACCAAACCAATTGTAAAAGAAAACTCACCTGATGCCAAAGACAACATATTCATGATACAAAACAAATCATGCCACAGCTTGGATGTTCAAATGCAGCATATAAGAACTTTTCCTCCATTTCAATTGACAAGAAAGCAGCCAATGCCTCATGGTTAAAACTGCCATCAATCAATACTTTACCCCACCCTTATGTAATCATTGATGAAACAAAAAATCCATATCTACCTGTCTGCATTTATGAAATCACCCCTTTTGATGTTTCCTCAGGCCACTCTCAAATACTGAAAGACCTTATCCTTACATTGATGTCCTTATCTCAAAATTGCCCAGAAATTAAAACAAATAAACAACTCCTAGGTGTCATTATAAAAGGTGTTGGCTTTCATCCTGGATCTGATGCTGGCAAATCCGCAGGTGTGTGAATTTTTTAACTTATAATTTGAATAATTACTAATTATTATCAAACTTTTTAGGTGTTTACTCCAAAAAGGCTGGTTTATCTCATCATCAAATTGAATTCGATAATATGCAATTGACCAAACTTCAAAAGTATGCTGAATTCATTTACTCCAGAATCTCTCATTTTTCACAATTACCCACACAAGAAAATCAGTCATTAATGGAGTCAGCCAAATTACCAAACTTCAGTCGACTTGAATGGACTTCTGTCAATCCAAAGGAAGAATTCAAATTTTTTTCCAATGCCATTGTCACTCCAGATGGATTTTTCAATAAACCCCACCAAGATTTGAATCATCTCAATGCCTGGACTGATGGTATTTTTTCTTTTGTATCCAAAAAAGATTTTCATCCCCTTCCAACTGTGTTCAATCCCTCTGGACATGGATTGCACTTCCCCAAATTGAAAATGGAGATTGATTTTTCAAAAAAACCTGGCATCATGGAAATTCTTTGGAAGACATTAACAATGGTTCATCATACAACAAAACCTCCTCCAGAAATGATCAATCATGACGAAATAACCCATTTTGGAAGTTCTTTTCAAATAAACCATAAATTATTTAATGTAGGTGACAAATTCTTGAAAATGACACCCACCGCAATTAATTCAAGAGTCAATGGGTATTGTGAAAGAAATATGCAGGACCAAAAAAGAACTAAAAAATATTAATTGTAAATAGTTTTATTTTATGAATAACATCTCCACTCCGTTGTATTCCATTAAATTAAGTACATTAATCAATGGTCCTGATGAAATTTACAATTGACTATTTTTCCATGCCAAAGTGATTGTTTTAATTTTTTCACACATATTTACCACATCTTCCCCAATGTTATTTTTGGCCAGATTTTCTGCATGTGGTGGATCATCATCCTCATATAGATCAAACCATTCATCACCAATTTGTGCTAACATATTATGTAAAATTGTGCAAGAAACAACCCAACTAACAAAATATTCAATTTCATGAGCATCCCTCATTTGATTTTGCATTTCCCTCAGAGAAAACCACCGCCCCTTTAAAATTCTAATTGCATGCTCAATTCTGACCCTTGATTTTGCTAGACAGTAATTGAAAGAATGGTTGTCTTCATTCTGTGTTACAACTCCCTTATATGCTGGAACAACCCAAGGAGAGCTTGCATATCCTGAATCTGCAAGTAAGTACTGATCCTTTTTATAAAACTCTTGAGGGTCTTGTGCTATTCTCATACGTTGATAGACATTTGAATCTTGAAGTGACCCAGTACAACCAACATGTAGAGCAGTGAACTGTTTGTTGATATTGCAAACCCGTTGTATTGACATAGAATACCTTATATGTAAACCATTAGTAAGATTGAAATAAAGAATAAAGATTCAACAGATTACCTTTTTTTTGCAATCAAAATAGGCTTCAACATCATTGGGAGGACGTTGTGATAATGGTATGAGACTCCCATCAATAAACCCAATGCACCCAGGGAAGCCTTCTGCTTGCATTACTTGAGACATCTCTCTTCGTTGTTCTATTGTTGGCCACACAATCACTTTGTGTTTCAACTTCATTAATATGTGAATGACCCTTTGAGTGTACAACACAATAGCCCCATGGCTAATTCCAAACAACATTCCAATCTTTCCCAAAGCGGCCCCATTTCAATTTGATCCTAGCCTTGATAATACCACAGCCAATTGGATTGCAGGATTACTGTCAGCCTGTGACTCAAAACCAGAGCACAAGCATGACAGCCAAAATACCATAAACCAATGGTATAGCCAAGATAACACCAAAACATGGAGCTGAGCCAAATTAGCTCAAAAGGTATCAAAAGAAAGAGGAAACTCACCTCTTTCTGAAAATATAAGTCCCATAACCATAGGACAAGAAATAACAAAGTTATTCCTGCCCAAAGTTATTGCTGAGCATAAACCTTAATTTTCACCTCTCATCTAAAATCTAGAAGCAGAGGCTTAACCCCATCAAATGGATATCCAAAATGAAGCTCTAAGCCAGGGCTATCTAATGGTGCTAGCAAAACTGAGCTAGCACCAGTATTACTTGAGTTATGGTCAAATTCAGACCAAATAAGGGTGAACAAAACATTCACCTGTCATCTAACTTTTACAGTTTTAGTGTGAGATACTTAAAGGGGGGTCTTTTTGAAAAGAGCACAATCAGGGCTATCTGATGGTGCCATCCATTTCCTCATAGCTCAACTACAACAGAAGTTATTGGCCAAACAAGCTTAATACAGCTTTTGCCCAAACCACGCCAATGTACAAAAATATTTGTACATGGGATAACTTTGTCATATTTAATGATAACCATGTCAAGTTGGGTACCATTTTGTAGAGCTCATACAGAGCTATTCAATGAACCAATTCTGAGCTTGATATCTCAAAAACTGACAGAGTTATGACCATTTTAACATCAAAATCCCACCTGCTGTCATATACAGCCTTACCATGGGATAATATCCCATAACCATGAATATGAGGTTTCAAATAGATGAAGAAGCATGTTTTTACTTCAATACCTCATATGTCAGTCAATACTGGGGTCCCATACAGTTTCTGTACAGCATTCTACGCGTCATACACGTCAGAATCAGGCTGTGAGGTCCCCAGATGAAAAATTTCACCCTGTATTGGTGAAAACCACCAAGATGTGGTTTCAAAACCACATCTGAGCCCAATACAGAGCATACAGGCTGTTTTCAAACCACAAGCCTGTCATAGAGAGTGAAAAATCTTCACTTCCTCTACGTGGAAAGGTCTAGCAGCCTTTCCACCTCAATTTCAGGATAAAAGGAGGGTTTTTCACAGCCAAAAGCCTTTCCTCATCCTGCTCTTGAATAACCTACGTAGTAAACTGTCAAAAACAGTTTTACTCTTGGTTAATAATCAGGTATAATTATAAGTTTTAATTATTGTAGTCTTTTATTATTGTAACCCAACAGATAAAGCTGCACCCAGGGCTTTCAACAGTGCTCACCACCACTATAACCACTATAGTAAAGCCCTTTAAATTTATTCTTAATCATCTCAAAACCTTCTTAAAGCATTTTTACCGTGTCACAAACATAGTTTGAGCTGTAAATAGCCTACATTACCACTCTTTCATAGTTTCATCCTGACATTTTGGGGGCCTGGCCGTGTTTTTAATCTTTTTTGGACCTTATAAAGTAAGTCTTTTCTCTTTTTATGACTTATTGATAAGTGTTTGATCTTTTTTAGGCATAATTTCTCTATTTAAATATATATTTTATATATATTTATCCTTTTTTATATATATACTCATATTATAAGAGTATTATTCACGTGGTTAATACCCACTGTATATAACTATTTTTGGCGTGTTTTGTATATAAAAACACATAAGCCATCAATAAGTCCTGTATTCTTGACTGAATAAGGACACCTCTGACTGAAAAACCATCAGTTGAGCCGTGGTTAAGTGTATTTTTAACTCAATAACACTTATACAAAACCACTTGTACAGAATACACTTGAAAACCACAAGTGTTTCTGAGGGATACTGACACACAAACAGTGTGACAGGGTACCAAAAAGCTGTAATTCTGACGTGGAATTGTTGATTCAATTACACTGTCATTATACAGGGCACATTGTAGTAACATACAAGCCCAGAGGCCAATCTCAGACGTGCAAAACCAGCATTTTTTGAGAAGTCTTAACTGACATAAGCCCTCCTTTTCCTGCTTTGATTTCAGTGGAAGAAAATTACATCCCACTTGAGACCCAGTCACAGGTCAACACACCAGTGACACCCTCAGAACCAGAGGGCAGCAAGGGCAAAGGAAAGAGGCACAGTGAAGGCCTCATCACAGCCAAGAAGTGGACACCAATAGCCACTCAGAGAAGTAGAAAACCACGAAACTCTGCATCAATACAAGGTAAACCAACGTTAACCACTTGTACAGGGAAGATTACAATTATTATACCAGTTGTAACTTCCAAAGGCAAACTGCCCAAATCAGCAGACAATAAATTTGTACAAGGCACAGTCAAAGGTAAATACCCTAAGAACATAAAGTTGTTGACTGTTTGCAGACACTGATATGTCCCCTGTATACCTCAGAGACCTTGGCTTCCAAAGGAACCAGCCAGAGGATAGAGGAGGATTGTCCAGAACCAGAAGACCTGAAAGAGGACACCCTGGACACAGTGGTGGATGGTAAAACAATGAGGGAGATAATATCAACCTTGCCATTCACACTCCAATTCAACAGAAACCTCAAACCAGACGACTGGAAGGATATGAATCAAGTTCTTCAGATCCACCAACTCCTCAAAGATTTATTTCAATGGAGCATGGACAACAAGAGGTTCAACCTAGCAACTCACTGGGCAGAACTGGGATCAAGTTGCCAGAAGATCTGTCTCAAAGAGATAGACTTCAAAGACCTTATGGTAATCACCAAGGGTTGGAATCCTACCAGGCAGCACAGACTCCTGGAGGCAAGGGCACAGTGGATAAGGGAGAATCAAGCCACTATCCTAGCTATAGAAGAACAGTTGACCCAGACAGGGCCTACTCAGATTCCTTCAGGTTCACAAGGAGCAGGCCAAATCAGCTCTCCAGTGGCTTCACACCATTCAGAAACCAGCAGATCAGTGGCCAAGAGTCACCATTCTTCACAATTCCAGGAAGTTTCCAGGAGAAGACAAGGAAACAAGGGCAAGAACAAAACCTCCTTCAACCAGAGGAGGAAAGAGTCAGACCCCATGATCCAGAAGCTGTTAGATTTGGTAAAGGAAGTACACAAGAACCAGAAGTAGTTGTAAACCACTCTAGAATCAGTAGTCCTAGTAATAGAAACATTACCCCCACTCAGACTGAAAATAACATTGTCACATCTGAGAGTAACATCAACAGTGATACACTGTGGTTACAAGTGTCCCAAAATGCTGAACAATCTGCAAAGCAATTTGCAGAAATTAAAGCTAGCCAAGAAAGGATGAGACAAACTCAAGCCTCCTTGGAACAAATAGTTAAGAATCTTCAAGAAGGATATGCTCAACTGAGCAAAGCCTCTGAAGAATCCAACAAAAGACTGAACCAAGTCTTTGAAGAACAACACCACAGCACAAGGGACAGGGAGTGTCTGGATCAAGACATTAACAAATTGTTTAATGCCTACCGTATCTTGAAGCCTCAACCACAAGGCCAAGCTATGAATAATCCATATCAACCAGATGACATCAAACCAGATGCCATGTTGTTGAATAAGACAAGATCTCCATCACAATACCAGGATGGAGATGGCATGTCTTATTCAGAAAAGGAAGCCCTGAAACAGCTTCCTGAGGCCTCAAGCTGGCCCAAATTCTCTGGATCAGGAGAATATGATCATATGGAACTAATAGATTATATTGATGGACTCTTCATTGATTTACCCAGCATACCAGATTACTGGATTACTGCTAGACTGAATACTGCATTTAAAGGTCATGCAAGTATATGGTACACAGAAATGAAAGAAATCCATGGCAGAAGAAACTGGCCATGGTGGAAGAGTCAAATAATCCAAAAGTACAGTAATGGAACTTGGATATGGCAAAAGACCATGTCATTTGAAAATGACAAATACTCTGTGGACAAAGATCCATATGAGTGGTGTCTCAGACAGTCTAAAAGACTTAAAGCCATTGATCCTCAGATGAACATCCAGATGAGGAATCACAAACTTCTGACACAACTGCCAGGAGAATTAGAGCATGCAGTGAAATGCAGATGCAACCAAAATTGCACTCTAGATGACATAGCCAATACCTTACAAGACATAAGGAAAAAGACTAATATAGGGAAATTCACCCCATATGGAAGCAGTAGTTTCCAGGAGAAACAACCTTTCAGGGTGGAGTTTAAAGACAAACCCAGAGAAAGAGTGACAGAAGTGGCAAGGAAGAAGAATTTTTGTCACAATTGTGGTTCAACAGACCACTATGCCAGCAACTGTCCAAAGGCAAAGAAAAAAGTCTATGCTATAGAAAAAGTCCCTGAAGAAGAACCTCCAACAGAGGATTCTGAATCAGACTCTATGGGAGATGCCATCAGAGAACCATCTGATGATGATCAAGACCCAAGAGAGGAATTTCTAGTGGAATACCAAGAGGAAACCCCATTGGAAATCCAGGATATACAGTTGGAAGCAGGCATGCCACAGGACACTGCCAACAAGAACTTGTGCAAACACACACAAGATGCACAAACATTCCTGGTTACACCTACCAAAGGAATGGCATATATACATGGAACAGCCACAAAAATGACTGTATGTATTGACAATGCTCAGCACCCACTGATCATTGACAGTGGAGCACATTGCTCCATAGTGGCCAGAAATTATCTGGATAACCACTTCGCAAACTGGGAAGAACAGCTCTTGCCCACTATGGCAAAGAACTTCAAAAGTGCATCAGGGAAGATGACTTCCATTGGGACAATTATCAAAGAGATAATTATACCCCACAGGAAGGGTAATATCAGACTCAACCCAGAGTTTGTAGTGCTTGAAGATGCCCACATTCAAGGGTTTTTACTGGGAACAGATTACCAGAGGATGTATGGCATAGATATTTACAACAGTAAAAACAGGCACATTACCATTGGTACCAACAAGGAAAAGAAATTTTCACTTGATATATACCACATATCTTCACAGGATCCACTAGAAGAACTCTTGAAGGAATTCAAGGAGGGACAGTTTAGCACTACCCTCACCAGTAAACAAAAACTAAGTTTACTGAAGATGCTGAGGAAGAACAGACCAGCATTTGCCATTGGTGAAGAACCACTAGGCAAGATTAAAGGCCATGATATAGAACTATATCTGGATGTGGAAAGACCTTATCCACCCATGCTGAGGAGACATCCTTATCCAGAAAGTCTGGAAACCAGGAAAGAAATTGAAAAACACATCAATGAACTCCTGGACATGGATGTCATCAGGAAGATTGGACATAATGAAATAGTGGAAATCACCACTCCTGTCCTGATCACCTGGCATGATGGCAAGTCTAGATTGTGTGGAGACTTCAGAGCCCTGAATAACTACACAAAAGCAGACAGGTACCCTATACCAAGGATACCTCATGCCTTGGATAAGCTGGCCAAAGCCAAATACATAACCAAGATGGATTGTATGAAAGGCTTCCACCAAAATGGAGTTAAACCAAACTACATGAAATTGCTTAGAATAATATGCCATATGGGCATATATGAGTACACCAGGATGCCATTTGGCATCAATAATGCACCAGCCCAATTCCAAAGGATGATGGACACCATATTTCAAGAAGAAATAATGGAAGGCTGGATGGTAGTATATATTGATGATATCATTATATACTCAGAGACATGGGAAGACCATGTACAATACATAGACAGAGTGCTAAGTAAATGTACACCCATCAATCTGAAAATTTCACTTAAAAAGTGTAATTTTGTCCAACAAGAGCTACTAGCTCTAGGACACAAAGTCTCAGGCCTTAGTCTGGCAATTGACCAGAACAAAGTAGCAGCAGTACTGCAAAAGCCAGTACCAAAGAACATCAAAGAGATGCAATCTTTCCTTGGATTTGCTAGCTACTATAGAAACCACATCAAAAACTTTGCCCACATAACTAGTAGTTTATACAAGTTATGCTCAAAGGATGTAGTTTTTGAAATAACCAAGGAAAGGAGGGATGCATATGAGAGGATCAAATATGAACTCACAAATGCACCTGTGCTCATCTTGCGTGACTTTGAACTACCATTCAAGTTATATATAGATGCAGCATGCAGCCAAGGCTTGGGAGCAGCCCTTCACCAAAGACAAATTGTGGATGGTGAACCAAGAGAAGGTGTAATATGTTACATCTCCAGGCAGCTGAAAGATTCAGAAGCCAGGTATGGGGCCACCCAGACAGAATGTCTATGTCTAGTCTGGGCTCTAGAAAAACTCCATTATTATTTGGAGGGTGCAGTTTTTGAAGTCTACATAGACTGCACAGCCTTGAAGTCTTTACTAAACATGAAGACTACTAATAGACACATGCTGAGATGGCAAATAGCCATCCAGGAGTATAGAGGGAACATGACCATCATATACAAGGAAGGTAAAAGCCATACCAATGCAGATGGCCTTAGCAGATGGCCACTGGACAATGTAAAAAGCAATCCAGCTTATGACCCTGAAGTTGCTGCAAAAATTCCTATCCATTTTATGGAAATAAGTAGGAAGAAGAACTTCAGATTCTCTGAATGGGCACCAGGGAGTGGTACCCTTGACAGTGGAAACACTGATTCAGAAGGTACAGAAACCCCCATACTGGGAATAAGTTCCTCAGAACTGCACAATGAATTTTTCAATGCAGTACTGAAATCTTATGCTAAACACAAACAGTGTAGCATACTACTCCAACTCCTTCAACAAAAATACATGAGCCCAGAACTGGAAACCCAGCTGGAGGAACCCTGGTTGAGGGCCTATAAGGACAATAAATTCTTCCTTATAGATGGCCTGATTTATCACAGAGAAAAGCACACCAGTGCACTCACAGTGATAGACAGAGACCACATCTCTTTAATCCTGCAGGAATGCCATGACTGCCCCTATATGGGACACATGAGTGAGGACAGGACTAAAGAGAGGGTAGCAAGCACAGCTTGGTGGCCCAAGTGGGAGCAAGAGTTGAGTGAATACATCAACACTTGTGAAAGATGCCAAAAGGCAAATAGAAAACATGGGAAGAAATATGGGTTGCTTCAACACATAGAAGAACCCAAACACCCATGGGAAACCATCAACATGGACTGGGTCACAGGACTTGTCCCAGGAGGCAAAGAAAACTACAATGCCTGCTTAATCATAGTTGATAGGTTCAGCAAGAGCATGAGATGTCTACCATGCCATAAAGAGGACACAGCCATGGACACTGCTCTGTTATTTTGGAATAACATCATATCCACCTGTGGAGTCCCTAAGATCATAATTAGTGACAGGTACCCAAAATTCACATCTGAATTTTGGACCAATTTATATGACATGCTTGGCACCAAGCTTGCTTTTTCCACAGCTTACCATCCACAAACAGATGGCCTAGCTGAGAGGATGATCCAAACAATGGAGGACATCCTCAGGAGGTTCTGTGCCTATGGCATGGAATACAAGGACCATGAGGGATACACCCATGATTGGGTCACCCTCTTACCAGCAGTCCAACTGGCTTATAATACAAGCCAGCACTCTACCACAGGAAAAACACCTGCACTGGTAGAGAAAAGGTGGAATCCCCTGTTACCTGTGGATCACTTGAAGAAAAATCTTCTGACCATCCACCCCACAGCCAAGACTTCCATGATATGTGGAAGAAAGCCTGTGATACTGCTGCCAAATGCATATCTGAGGCCAAAGAGTATAACAAGCAAAGGTGGGACAAATCACATATGGAACCTGACTTCAAGGAAGGGGACCAGGTGTTAGTGTCTACACTGAACTTTAACAATCTCAAAGGACCTAAGAAAATGAGAGACTCATTTGTAGGGCCCTTCACTATCATTAAGTTGATAGGGAAGAATGCAGTAGAGGTCAAGCTCACTGAGGAGTTTTCTAGGAAACACCCAGTCTTTCCAGTGAGCCTGGTCAAACCATACTTCCAAACAGAGGAGGATAAATTCCCCTCCAGGAAGAAAAACATCACTCCACCAGAAATAGTGGAAGTAGAAGACTCTCCTGGACCTGTGAGTAAAATCATCAGGGCCAGAAAAATCAGACTTAATAGGAAGGATCAGAGACAATATCTAGTCAGGTTCAAGAACCAGACAGCTGACAAAGACAAATGGTTGGCAGAGGATGCCATACCAGATGGAAACCTTCATTTGAGGAGATTCAGAGCCTCTAGGAGGACTGAACAGTCTCATCTATGATGAGCCTTTTTTAGAGGGAGGGTATGTCAGCCTGTGACTCAAAACCAGAGCACAAGCATGACAGCCAAAATACCATAAACCAATGGTATAGCCAAAATACCACCAAAACATGGAGCTGAGCCAAATTAGCTCAAAAGGTATCAAAAGAAAGAGGAAACTCACCTCTTTCTGAAAATATAAGTCCCATCACCATAGGACAAGAAATAACAAAGTTATTCCTGCCCAAAGTTATTGCTGAGCATAAACCTTAATTTTCACCTCACATCAAAAATCTAGAAGAAGAGGCTTAACCCCATCAAATGGGTATTCAAAATGAAGCTCTAAGCCAGGGCTATCTAATGGTGCTAGCCAAACTGAGCTAGCACCAGTATTACTTGAGTTATGGTCAAATTCAGACCAAATAAGGGTGAACAAAACATTCACCTCTCATCTAACTTTTACAGTTTTAGTGTGAGATACTTAAAGTGCGGTCTTTTTGAAAAGAGCACAATCAGGGCTATCTGATGGTGCCATCCATCTCCTCATAGCTCAACTACAACAGAAGTTATTGGCCAAACAAGCTTAATACAGCTTTTGCCCAAACCACGCCAATGTACAAAAATACTTGTACATGGGATAACTTTGTCATATTTAATGATAACCATGTCAAGTTGGGTACCATTTTGTAGAGCTCATACAGAGCTATTCAATGAACCAATTTTGAGCTTGATATCTCAAAAACTGACAGAGTTATGACCATTTTAAGGTCAAAATCCCACCTGCTGTCATATACAGCCTTACCATGGGATAATATCCCATAACCATGAATATGAGGTGTCAAATAGACGAAGAAGCATGTTTTTACTTCAATACCTCATATGTCAGTCAATACTGGGGTCCCATACAGTTTCTGTACAGCATTCTACACGTCATACACGTCAGAATCAGGCTGTGAGGTCCCCAGATGAAAAATTTCACCCTGTATTGGTGAAAACCACCAAGATGTGGTTTCAAAACCACATCTGAGCCCAATACAGAGCATACAGGATGTTTGCAAACCACAAGCCTGTCATAGAAAGTGAAAAATCTTCACTTCATCTACGTGGAAAGGTCTAGCAGCCTTTCCACCTCAATTTCAGGATAAAAGGAGGGTTTTTCACAGCCAAAAGCCTTTCCTCATCCTGCTCTTGAATAACCTATGTAGTAAACTGTCAAAAACAGTTTTACTCTTGGTTAATAATCATGTACAATTATAAGTTTTAATTATTGTAGTCTTTTATTATTGTAACCCAACAGATAAAGCTGCACCCAGGGCTTTCAACAGCGCTCACCACCACTATAACCACTATAGAAAAGCCCTTTAAATTTATGCTTAATCATCTCAAAACCTTCTTAAAGCATTTTTACCGTGTCACAAACATAGTTTGAGCTGTAAATAGCCTACATTACCACTCTTTCATAGTTTCATCCTGACAATTACGTTGTTTGTTTTGTGATGAGTTTTGAAATGTTTTATCAGCTTGAATTTGTGCAACCAATTTTTCAAATGATTCATGTGTGGTCCTACATAGCTGTCAAAACATTTCAGATGATAATGTTTGTAAATCATTCATTGTATACATGTAATCTGATGGATATCTTCTACAAGGATTAATGTATCTTTGTGAGGTTATCATATCTAAGAAGATTATATCTTCCTGGATATCTGAATCACTATCAGAGTTGAGTGAATCAATGAGCTGCAGTAAGTTAAACGTCTGAAGTAAAGGTAGCCTTTGCAATGCCTTGGGCATGGTAAATGAAGAAAAGGCCTGTATTAAATGCAATTTAGAATCAAATACCTTAATAAATGATGAGCGTATTCTGATTTTATGCATGAGAAGTAAAGTTATATGCAATTTAACATGCCCTTACTGAGTTGTGTGTTTTAAACATGTGCCTTTATGGGAAGCTAAAGGTGGGATTTTAGTATTTAAACATGGGATTTGGTACCAAAAAACCTGGGTTTTTGTACCTTAAAATACCACACCTCTTGAGGTGTGGGATTTCTGAAATCCCAAAAAATTAATGCGGGATTTTGGAAAAAAAAACTTGGGATTTTGAGTGTGGGATTTGGTAACTTTGACACCCCCTATTAAATATATATATTTCTTATTACTAATTTGATTAATTATATTTGATATTTTATTTATTATTTATTCTTTTTTTATTAATTATATTTTATATTTTATATATTTATTTTTCTTATTATTGATTGTTTTTATATATTTGTTTTATATCTTATTTATTCATTTTTGCATCAATTATATATATATTTATTATTATGTATTTTTATTAATTATATTTTACATTTTATTTATTATTTATTCTTTTTTGTATGAATTATATTTTATATTTTATATATTTATTTTTCTTATTATTGATCATTTTTATTTTGTTGTTTTGATTCTCCAAAGAATCAAAGAGAAAACCTGCGAATGTTCCAAAACCTAACACCTGAAACCTAACTCAATGATACATAACCCTTCTCAAAGACCTACAAGACATAACTACTCTTGATGAAGAATGTTTTCCTCAGGGGAGATCCTTCTTTGATAGATATTAATTTTTTTTTACTAATATCTTATATTTTAAATCATATTATCAGGTACAACTCTTTTCATCTAATAGAATTGTAGCTTCTTCAAGAGATACAAACAAGTTCTGCAAACAATCAAACGCCCCAATCTCCCAAACCTAGTCAAAAACAACCGAGATTACTTGGCAACAATCAAGTTGGCGTGGAAGGATCAATTGATGGAGATGAAGAGCACACAAATTGAAAAGTAAGTGATTGGTTTATTAATCAGCTTATTCCTCCTGGTTAAAGAAATGATTTTGCTTTTCAATCACTCCATCAAATTTTTATGATTTTTATGAAAACGCTAGTCATATTATAAGAAGCGCAAAAATAATCAGAAAGCGACAGAAGTAGAGGAAGCAGTTTTGAATCAATATTGCAAAATCATGAGAGAATGTTATGACACATTAATGAAGCCAATGGCCCCCGAATCAGGAGAAAGAAGGATTAACCTTTTTGTTGATCTTGTTAATCGCAAAAAATTTATGGATTGTTAGTTCATCATTTTATCGCATGACTACAAATCAATTCGCCACTTATCTTATGTTTTGTTAAATCAGATTATCAAATTATTAAAAAGCCTATTGCCATGAGGCAAATCAACAAGAACATTTTGACTAAATACAAGAATTTGAAACAATTTAAAGATGACGTTTATTTTAATAATATAAATAAATTTATTTTATTTATATTTATATGTTAATTTTTGTATTTGTGGTCTTTTGGGTGTATGCAATTACCTCTAAGGCTCACAGGAAATCAATAGAGATAACAAGATATGAGAGAGATAACAACAGTACCTGCTGTTTTAACAATAGATATCAATATCACTTTTATAAGCTCAACGTATATGTATAGCAGTATGAGTAATCAGACTATCAAACTAAAAAAATAATATAGAGATAATGAAAGACACAGCTATGTGTGGTGACAGTGAAATAAATATCTGATTAACAGTAAGAGTACTAAAAACAAATTTTAAATGTTTTTATTCTAAAAAACTATGCCTGACACCTCTAGCACTGATTTTCAGCAGAACAGAATTAACAGCCATACCAACATAGTGAATTGACCTATAATTACCTGTAATGCTCCTCTCAAGCATTCTGGGTGAGAGTTTGAAAGACTTGGGTGATTGAAGACCATGTGTGAGTAACTTTTGAATTATAAGAGAGGACTGAAGTTCTTTCTTCCTTGGGTCATATCTGATGTTGGTTGCTATTATCATGAACATTCATCCCAGGCTTTGTTGATTGATGGTGATGAGTTAAGGAGAAAAGAAAGGGAAGAAAAAAAATGTTATTGAGGAGAGGGGGAGCCTAATATGGAGGCAAGGAGAGAGAGGGAGCCAAAAGCAATTAAGCCTAACCCATGTTCAGGGAGATATCCCAAACTATTCCAACACTCCTCCTTAATTATTGACGTGCAATTGTCTGAATGAATCAGCAATTTTTAGTGTCTCAAGAGGCTTTGTGAGCACGTCGGCAATCATTTCAGCTGTACTGACTTGTCTAATGTCAATGAGCTTCTTAAGTAGCATGTCTCGTACATATTGATATCGGATCTCAATGTGCTTTGTGTTAGGATTGAGACTCGCTTGCTTAGAGATGGTTACTGCTCCAGAATTATCATTGCAAATGACTGGCTTATTGGAGTGAAGACCCAGATTGTTAAGGAGAAAGGTCATACATCGAAGTTTTTTTAAGCAGACATTCATGGATATAAATTCAGCCTTTGTTGTTGATTGTAAAACAATAGACTGCTTTTTACTGAGCCATGATATTGGACTTTCACAGTAAGTGATAATGTTACCTGTGATTGAATTCCTGTCTATTCAATCGTTAGCATAGTTGGCATCAGCCCATCCTACTAGGCCCCTCAGGTTACTGCTGCAGTGTTGACTAAACAATAGTGATAGACTAAGGGTACCTTTGAGGTAACAAAGGAGATGTTTAAGTGCCGCCCAGTGCTTGTTGTTTGGGTGAGTGCCATACCTTGACAGTGAATTTACAGTGTATGAGATGTCGGGGCAAGTGTGTTGAGCTATGTGATTAAGTGTACCTATTGCTTGCTGATACTCCATACGCATGATCACTTCTCCGATGTATTCCATTTCCTTTAGGAAGTTTCCATTACATGGGGTTTCTACTCCTTGGCTGTTCTCCACCTCATGAGTTCTGAGTAGCTGTGAAATTAGATCCTGCTGACTGAACTGAAAATTCCGATCTGGCAACCATTTTAGACAGTATCCTAGGTGCTGTGAGGGATTTTTCTGTGATTTCAGTTTGCGTATTCCATTTAGATTTTTTAAGAAATTTACAGTTTCCTTATCTGATTCACTGATTATAAACCCATCATCTACATGAACATGAAGAAAGAGAGTTTTTCCTTCATTGACATATAGAGAGTCGTCGGACCTTAAACAAAATAGCCGAAGATCGCTTAGTACCTTAGCCAGCTTCATCTGCCACATCCAAGGGGCTTGCTTAGTCCCATAGAGTGACTTGTTAAGCTTCCAAACCCATCATTCCCTTCCAGGCACCTCAAAACCTTTAACCTGTTTGACATAGACATTAGCATCAATTTCCCCGTGAAGGAAAGCTGTCTCAATGTCAAACTGATATGGAATAAAGCCTTTATTTACTACCATTATAAGCATACCTTTTAAGGTCTCATTCCGTCCAACTGATGCCCAGGTGTCATAGTAATGAAGCATATGCTCTTGATGATTACCAAGTACCACCCATCTAGCTTTATGATGATAAACTTCTCCAAATTCGTTCTTTTTCCTGGTGAGTATCCACATACCCCCAATGACCTTTGAGCCATCATTAGGATAGGGAATGAGCTCACCAGTGTTATGATTGGTAAGTGAAACAAATTCATGCTTCATTGCTGTCCTCCATGCTTGTTCTTCAGTCGGATCAGATAGTGCCTGACTGTAGGTTAAGACATTGGCCAGGAGTAAACGCTCAGGAGGATGTCGGTTACGTTGGCTTCCTTCAATCATATTTCCAGTACTAATCCTACTGGACACATCTTGTGGAGCTTTATCATAATACGGTACATAGGTATAGCCTCTTGATGATTCAGACGGTCCTGCAGGATTAACCATCTGATTGTCTTTGTTGGTTAAGCTGTCAGATACATGAGTAATGGGAGAATTTGATGTTGTAAGAGTTGGAAGAGGGATGGTTGGAACATTAACTTGATTTTTTGATATAGGCAACAAAGAGGGAGTTTTCCTAAGTATGACTGATGTCTCAGACTTGAGCTGGGCATAGTCCTGTAACACCTTGATCTTGCCTGTAGCAGTGTCCAGGACTCTAAGAGCATCAGAGTATGGTTCAAATGTCAAAGCCTTCATTGCTTGACCGGTTGGATTAATTTTACTGGCTGGATACTCCTTCTTGATTAGTACCTTAACTCCAAAGGGAATGATCTTGGTTAGGCTGAACACTGGCTGAATATTCATCTTCTTTTCAATCAGTATATTTTTTGGTGATCTCATCTCAAGGAACTTATGAGGAAGATGATTCAAAAGAAGAGAAGCATGCATAGAAGCCTCATTCCAGTAGCAGATCAGGATATTAGATTGAGCCAGCAGACACCTAATTTTTGTTAGTAGGGTTTGGTCAAAGTGTTCTGCCACTCCATTGGTTTGAGGAGAGTGAGGTGGTCCTCTTTTAAGACTGACACCTTGCGAAACCAGCGCATTTTGGAAAATGGTGGAATCAAACTCTCCTCCTCGATCAGTATGTAAGTAACCAGGAGTGACACCAAGCTTATTTTTAAGCTTGGTGAAATAAGACAGAATACGTTTTTCCGCTAGGCCCTTTTCTGTCATCAGATATATTTGAATGAAGCGACTGTAGTCATCAATCAACACTAGGATATACCAATGTCCCTGCAAAGTAGGAGGTGAGATTTCAAGAGTATCCGCATGAATCTTAAGAAAGGGACAACCGACAATGGTTAAGCATTGCAAATGAGGTAGTCTTTTAAGCTTAGCATGTAGACACACCTGGCATTTTTTAGAGGATGTAAATTGTCCTGAAATAGCTTTGTTGTTAATTAATTTTTTGATGTATGTATCACCAGGGTGTCTGAGGATGGTATGCCAGTCTTGTTTAACAGTAGGGGTATCAAATGAGTCTGCAAACTGAGACACTATCTTAGATGTGAAAAGATTTCCTAATCAGTGGAATGTAGCCACAATGTGGTTTCCTTGCATAATTAAAAACAAATTTCCTTTTAGAACTGGTTTGAGGCCATGGTCAATGACCTGTGATACTGAGAGTAGATTGACCTTTCCTTTGGGTGCGTAGTACACCAGTGAGATGTCAATTCCTCGGAAGGATAATGTGAGCCTTTGAGATATGACCACATACCCAATAAGGTCAAAAAAAATATTAAGAATAATTATACTTTTAATATAATTATATTAATATTACTTAGAATAATTATACATTAAAAATAATTACTTAAATATACAAAAATACCATAAATTGGTACAAAAATTGGTTTAACTTAAAAACCAATGAATCAACATGTAAAATGAATTATACCATTGGATTCCTCATGGAAAAATACACATATACCATTTTTATGGCATATCTTTAAAGTCAATATTTAATGAATTATAAGGTATAATACCTTATAAAAACCATAAAACCCTATTTATCTCAGGAACTAATGAAGCAACATGTGAAATAAATTGTACCAGTGGATTCCCCACGAAAATACACACATAAAACAATTAATAAGCTAATTTCCAAAGTCAATACTTAAGGAATTAACCTGAATATATGCACTTTTTTGGTCAACGCATATATTCAAGGATCATAGCTAATATCTTCTAAACTATACATGATAGAATGATGAACCAAAAATAAAGCTACCACGTAATTAATGTAAGAACACAGATATGAACTTTATTTTACAAATTATAAACAAGGTTAAAACCTATGATGAAATTTTGATAAAAATCAACAGAGCTGTTGACCACTTTGTTGTGAAAGTGGTCCAAACTTAAAAAAAAGTATACAGTTGGACTCTAATAGCTCATTTGTGAAGAATGATGTAATTTTTTATTATTAAATTCAGGGTATAACCCCCTGAAATCAAGGTTTGAAGTTTAAAATATTGAATTTCAACAGAAAAGATGAGTTACAAGAAAAATCATCAAAATTAGAGTTTTGATGATGTAATGAAAATCTCTTGGAAGCATAATAAGGTTATGCCAGGCTATCAGAATTCACTTTCTGAATTGCTGTAGCGTGTAAATCTTAAAAGTTATTGAAGATCAAAGTTTGAGCTTACATTGAGCAGTTATGATCACCTACTGTAACCTTAAATTAAGTTTAACAGTCATAAGAGTGATAAAATTGGTGAATACTATTAGTTTATGATTAAAACTAATAAAATCCACGAAATTTGGGGTTCTGCCAAGCCTCTGATGTCATCAAACTTAGAGTTATAGTGATAACTCTAAATAATGGTGTAATAATGATGTAATCACCCTCAAACCTTAAAATATTGATCAATTCCAGTGGATATGATCATTACACGTCTACTAGAAGCCTGTTGGACTCTAGGAGGGAGGTATTTACTATAAATAGAGTTCTTTTTACTCTATTTTTCCCCTCAGACGCATCAAAAACATTAAATCAATTAAATCAAAAGGTAATTTCTTTATTCTTTATATATAAAAGCATTATATTATTAAAGACCAAAGACCACCTTGCTATAATCATCTATTTTGACGTGATTAAATCATTTATTTCATTGTTTTTGTTATAAATCTCTCTAAAACTCATTTCCACGTAAAAATCCAGAATAATTTGTAATTTTCTTTATTTTTATTGTAAATACAATTTGAAAAGGTTGTATTTATATTTTTTGGCGTAAAATACTTCAAAAATATTATATTAAGTGTTAAAAGTAGGTTATTTTCTCTTTTTATAATAATTTCTCTATTATTACTCTCTTAATAATTCTTTAATTAATATAAATAGTATTTATATTAATTCATAACTTTAATATTAGTAATATTATTGTTATTAATTGTTTTTTATTAATAAAAAAATTTTTTTTACGCCTTTATTATTTGTTGGTAACAATAATAAAGAGCTTTTTAATATATTAATTATTTTATATTAATATATTATTTTATTATATTATATTTTCATAATATAAATTATATTATTATATTTATTTAATAATATAATTATTTTATGCCATAATAATAATAATAATTATTATTTATTATTATTTATTATTATTATATTTTTAATCTTATTTATTCAATTTATAAGGACATTCAGAGTACAATAAGTAATAAATTAGTAATTTTTTACTTATTGTTTCATAGTCAAACCTTACATCTGGGGGCCTGGCCGTGATATTTACTTAAAAGACCTTTAAAAAGATTCTATTTGGGTTTATCCAATAATAAATTATATTTATAATCATAAAATTATATAATAATTTTATATTTTATTGATTTTAAAAGCTATTGAGGCATTTGGAAAGCAATTGTACTGTCTTACACGTGGTTTTTCACATCCTTAGACTTGCAAGAACTTTCTTTGAGTGACTCTAGTGATTAAAAGAGATATTTTATAAATTAAAAATAATTTTATTATAATTGGATTTTATAAGAATCATATTCATTTTTTATTTTATTCCTTAAAAATAAAAAAAAATATAAAAAATATTAAAAACCAATAAAAAAGTTATTTTTATTCATTTTTATTCATTTCTTTATTTATTTCAATTTTTTAAAAGATATAAAGCAATTTCTACGTGGAAAATTTCCATATCTTGCCAAAAATAACACTTCTTATAAAAAGACTTATATTTATTTGTCTTTTTTAGTGTTTGAAGATAACCCAACAGAAGACAACCAAGCTACTGTTGAGAGGTTGGTGGAAGAAACTTGTCAAAGCTCTCCAACACCAGTTATCACCAAAAGAAAGAAAGCTAAGAAATTAGACTTTCCAGGACCCACCATTCAAGACTCTGAAGGTGAGCACCTCTTTTATAATTGCCATAAAAGAATTTTTATTCTAAAATACTTTTATTTTTTCTTATTCTTTAATTATGACTACCAGAAGAGGTTCCCAATACTCCATCCAATCAGATGGAGCTGGACTCAGAGGTAGAACTGATCCCTCAAAAGGGAAAAGAAAGGGCAATATCCCCAGTGGAACAGAATCCACACAAGGAAGTGCCTTATCCTAAAGGCAAGTCCCAGAAATGCCCATGATATCTGAGCCTGAATTGGAACTAAGTATGAGTAACTCAAACAGGTACAAATCACATTCAGAGGGCTCAAATAGACATCTACATGAGCCAGTACAAGCAGTATTGCACAGTGTACAAGGACAAAGATTGGGAAATGTTGCCTCAAATACACCAAGGAGTGATGAACTCCTGGCACATCCTGAAAAAGTTCCTCAAAGAGGAGGAGATAGTGAAATACTCCAATGGATGGAATCCACTGTCATCCAAACCTCAAATCAAAAAAATCAAGGACTACCATGCCAAAAAGAGGGAGGCAACCAAGGAAGAAGCCCCAAGCCAACCCACTTCCCCAAGAAGGGAAGAAGAACAAGAAAAAGCATTGGAGGAAACCATATTCCCCAAGCTACAGAATCCCAAGAATCCAAAAGGATGCCATGGACAATTTTTTCAACATGGCCAGAACCTTGATGGAATTCAAGAACAAGGAAGAGGAAAGAATGAGACCATCTCATTTCCCAAAGAAATAACCTTGTCCAAAGATGTTGTAAATACTTGAACAGAAATTAAAAATAGTATATTACCTCTAAAAGAAATTAAAGATAGTTTATTATCACTACAAGAAATAAATAACAATTTATCTTCTTTAACAAAAATTGTTGTGCAAAACAAGAAAGAAATTGACAACATTAAGTTTATTGTTGAAAATAATAAACCAAAAAATTTAATTGACAATACTCAAAAATTAATACAAGGACAACAAGAATTGTATAAATACATAAAAGATATCAAAGACAAAACTTTGACAATCAATTATGATGTGAGCATTGACAATCTTACAGAAAAATTAAATAAATTAAGTATTTCTGTAGAAAAATTTGAAGAAAAGACTTCATCACACCAAAAATTACTTTTGGACCATGTGGAAAAAAGTGATGAAGCAAGAATGCATCTGAAAGATGATATTCAAAGTGAAATAAGGCTTATCACTGAAAAAATGGATAAAATTAATGAGGCTAATTTAAATATGCCAAAGTTATCAACACCATTTTCTCATATAAGAAGCCCTGTTAAAACAAAAGAGGAATTGTCAAATCCTTTCATAACAGACTTGAGTCACCAAGATAATAACCAAGTCTTAATGAAGGAAGCACCTCAATTGAAAGAATGGCCAACATTCACAGGAGAAGGTGAATATGACCACATGTCATTTATTAAAACAATTGACATGTTACAAGAAGACTATGCCATACCAGATGAATTAATCACTGCAAGATTACATTCATTGTTTGAGAAATCTGCAAAAAGATGGTATTATGGCATAAGACAAACAAATGGCAAAAATACCTGGTCTTGGTGGAAACAAGAAATAATCACCAAGTGGGCAAATGATGCCTGGAGGTATAAGATAGAAAATGCATTTGAAAACTCTTTCTTTGACCCAGAGAAAGACAAACCTTTAACTTGGTTCCTGAAACAAGTTGAAAGGCTTAATGCACTGTACCCAGAAATGTCACAAAAGATGGTGCACATGAAAATACTTAAAAAATGTGGAGGGTAACTAGAACATGCCCTAAGAAGCAGGTGTATAGAACCATGCTCCACAGAAGAGTATATAAATGCACTAGAAGACATAGTGACAAGAACAAAAATTGGAAGGACTTGGAAAAAATTGGACATTAAAAGCCCAAAAAAACCATTTATCAAGAAAGATAAATCAAAAGAACCCTTTAAGCCCAATACATCCAACAATAATGAGCAAAGAAAATGCCATAAATGTGGAGGTATTGGACACTTAGCCAATAATTGCCTTAAAAAAGCAAAGATTAATGAAATTGTGGAAACAGAAAGCCACAATGACAAAGAAGAGGAATCTGACTCTGAAAAAGAGACAGAAGAGTCAGAAAGCTCTGAAAGTGATGAAATCAATATAATTAATGCACAAATTAATAATATTGATATAATTTATGAAGTACTGGATGTTAATTCAAACTTACCACAAGTTGGAACTTCTGACACAAACCTGACAAACATACAAGATGCCAAAATGTATAGAACCAAACCTGCAAGAGGAATGGGATATACAGCTGGAAAATCAAGTATAAGTATTGTTATGGTTGATAACCAAGAAGGAAAAGTTAACTTGGATACAGGAGCATATTGCACTTGTGTTGGCAAAAGTTATTTAAAAACCATTGTCCCAAACTGGCAAGAAAAACTTATGCCAATACAAGGTGTCAAATTTAGTAGTGCAAGTGAGAGCATGAAGCCCCTTGGAATAATTGATTTAACACTAATTTTTCCTCATCCCTCACAATGTGTCAGAATTAAAGTAGAGTTTGTAGTAATGGAAAACTGTACTAGTAATCATTTCATACTTGGGAATGACTACTTATCAATCTATGGTATAGATATCTCCAACCAAAAAGATAGATATTTTACCATAGGAGATAACAAAAGACAAAAGTTTGGCTTCTCAAATAACAAAAAACAAATCACAGTTATTAAGAAGGAAGAAAAAATTCCAGAAAAAGAACTTTTTATATCTGAACAACTTAAAGAGGCAGACTTCAATCAAGAATTAACAGAAAAGATGAAAGAAAAATTGATTGACCTCTTATTTAAGTATAAAAATGCCTTTGCAACTGACAAAGAACCACTAGGTGCCATAATTGGACATGAAGTGGATATAATTCTTAATGTAGATAAGCCTTACCCACCTTTATTAAGAAGACCTGCTTACCCAGCCAGTCCAAGAGCTAGAGAAGCCTTAGAGGTGCACATTAAAGAATTAATGGACCTTGGAGTATTAAGAAAGGTTGGACATAATGAACAAGTAGAAGTTACTACACCTGTCATTATAACTTGGCATAATGGAAAATCAAGGATGGTAGGAGACTTCAGAGCCCTGAATACCTATACCATTCCAGACAGATATCCAATACCCAGAATCCATGAGACATTGACCCAATTGTCACAAGCTAAGTTCATCACAGCTATGGATGCTCTTAAGGGTTTTCATCAAAATGTCTTAACGGACAATGCCAAGAAACTACTAAGAATAATAGTCCATTGTGGAATTTTTGAATACTTAAGAATGCCATTTGGGATAAAAAATGCACCTTCCCATTATCAAAGAATGATGAATACCATATTTCCTGAAGAATTATCAGAAGGATGGTTAATCATCTATATTGATGATATTATAGTTTGCTCAGAAACTTGGGAAAATCACCTTACAAGACTAGAAAGGGTACTACAGAAAATAGTCCAAGTGAATATGAAAATTGCCTTGAAAAAGTGTCATTTTGCATATAGTGAATTAAAAGCACTAGGACATGTGGTATCTGGACTTAGTCTAGGCATAGACAAAAATAAAGTAGCAGCAGTACTACTTAAACCAATGCCTCAAACTAAAAAAGAAATGCAATCATTTCTAGGATTTGCTGGTTACTATAGACAGCATATAAAGGACTTTGCAAAGATTTCTAAATCCTTGTATAAGCTATGTGACCAACAAACAGTCTATGAGATGACAGAAGAAAGAGTCAAGGCATATGAAGAATTGAAAAATTCCTTAACAAATGCCCCATTTCTTCTAATGCCAGATTGGAAACTACCATTCAAACTGTACATTGATGCTTGTGGAGAAGGACTAGGTGCTGCACTTCACCAAACACAAATTATCAATGATAAACCAGTGGAAGGACCAATTTGTTTTATTTCAAGGCAAATAAAGCCAACAGAAGCAAGGTATGGAGCAAGCCAAATGGAATGCTTATTCCTAGTGTGGGCTTTAGAAAAACTGCATTATTATTTGGATGGCACAGTATTTGATGTAATCACAGACTGTAATGCTGTGAAATCACTATTAAATATGAAGACTCCAAATAGACATATGCTGAGATGGCAAATTGCTATCCAGGAATATAGAGGAAATATGACTACTATTGTTCATAAATCTGGAAATATTCACAAAAATGCAGATGGTCTCAGCAGATGGGCTCTAGCAAATACCCCTGACAATCCAGCATGGGTACCACAAGAAGAGCACCATATAGAAGGAATATGTGTTACAGACATTGGCACAGAATTCTTTAACCAAGTTAAAGAAAGCTATAAGACAGACAAAAATTGCCATATCTTAAGCCAAATTTTAATGAAAGAATGCAAAGCTCCATCACTTTCATCAAAACTAGATGAAATATGGAAAAAGGCATATGATGAAGGAAGATTTCACCTCCTTTATGGAATCCTTTACCATAGAACAAAACACACATGTGTTTTGGCCTTAACAGACAGAACACTAATAAACACTATTTTACATGAGTTTCATGATAGTATTGCATCTGGACGTCTCTCAGAAGATAGGACACTAGAGAGGGTAAAAACCTGCTCTTGGTGGCCAAATTGGAAGAAAGATGTTGCAGAGTACTGCCAAACCTGTGACAGATGTCAAAAAGCCAACAGAGCCACAGGAAAGAAATTTGGAATGATGATCCAAATCCAAGAACCAAAATCCCCATGGGAAATAGTTCATATGGATTGGGTAACAGCCTTACCTCCAGGAGGAGACAGGAGTTATAATGCATGCCTAGTGTTAGTTGACAGGTACAGTAAAACTCCCATGTTCTTACCATGTCATAAGGATGACACAGCTATGGATACAGCCATAATGATATGGAATAAAGTCATTAGCCACACAGGCTTATTCCAAAATATTATAAGTGACAGAGACCCAAAGTTCACTTCAGCATTATGGACAAATCTCCATAACTTGTTTGGGACAAAGTTATCATTCTCAACAGCTTATCATCCTCAAACTGATGGTTTAGCAGAAAGAATGATACAGACCCTAGAGGATATGATGAGAAGATTGTGTGCTTATGGGCTAGAATTCAAAGATTCTGATGGTTTTACCCATGATTGGTGTACACTAATACCAGCACTTGAACTGGCATATAAGACATCAATCCATTCTTCTACTGGCAAAACACCAGCAATGCTAAAGAAAGGTTGGAATCCAAGACTTCCTTATGATACCCTCAAAAAGGACTTAGTGGATATACATCCAACAGCAAGCAGTTTCAAGATAATGCTTGACAAAGCAAGACACCATGCAAACAGATGCATGCAAGACTCTTTTAAATATGCAAAAGAAAGATGGGATAAAAGTCATAAGCCACCTGATTTTAAAATAGGAGACTTGGTTTTAGTATCAACCCTTAATTTCAATAACATAAAAGGCCCAAAGAAATTGAAAGATTCCTTTGCAGGACCATTTATGATAAAAGCACTTCATGGACCCAATGCTGTGCAATTAGAACTCACAGGTGAACTAATGAACAAACACCCAACTTTTGCTGTAAGTCTGATAAAACCTTACAGTTCAAGTGAAAAGGAGCTATTTCCACTAAGAAATAAACCCCCACTTGAGATTCCCCCCTTGGAAGAAGGAGAGGAAAAGAAAATAGTAAAAGTCCTTAAAGAAAGAAGGACAAGAAACAAAAAAGAAAGGGAATACCTTGTAAGGTATAGAAATTCAACTCAAGAAGATGAATGGCTACTTGAGAAAGATATAAAAAATGCTGATAAACTACTAAGAAGGTTCAGACATGAAAGAAAACCTGAAAAATAAAAAAGTTAAGCATTATTGAGCTTCAAGACTAACAAAGTCTATTGAAGAGGTAGGACAGTGGATGATACCCTAATCACATATATCAAATTGTAGTACAATCTTTTTTGGTGGTAGGGAATGTGAGCCTTTGAGATATGACCACATACCCAATAAGTTCACAAAAAATATTAAGAATAATTATACTTTTAATATAATTATATTAAAATTACTTAGAATAATTATACATTAAAAATAATTACTTAAATATACAAAAATACCATAAATTGGTACAAAAATTGGTTTAACTTAAAAACCAATGAATCAACATGTAAAATAAATTATACCATTGGATTCCTCATGGAAAAATACACATATACCATTTTTATGGCATATCTGTAAAGTCAATATTTAATGAATTATAAGGTATAATACCTTATAAAAACCATAAAACCCTATTTATCTCAGGAACTAATGAAGCAACATGTGAAATAAATTGTACCAGTAGATTCCCCACGAAAATACACACATAAAACAATTAATAAGCTAATTTCCAAAGTCAATACTTAAGGAATTAACCTGAATATATGCACTTTTTTGGTCAACGCATATATTCAAGGATCATAGCTAATATCTTCTAAACTATACATGATAGAATGATGAACCAAAAATAAAGCTACCACGTAATTACTGTAAGAACACAGATATGAACTTTATTTTACAAATTATAAACAAGGTTAAAACCTATGATGAAATTTTGATAAAAATCAACAGAGCTGTTGACCACTTTGTTGTGAAAGTGGTCCAAACTTAAAAAAAAGTATACAGTTGGACTCTAATAGCTCATTCGTGAAGAATGATGTAATTTTTTATTATTAAATTCAGGGTATAACCCCCAGAAATCAAGGTTTGAAGTTTAAAATATTGAATTTCAACAGAAAAGATGAGTTACAAGAAAAATCATCAAAATTAGAGTTTTGATGATGTAATGAAAATCTCTTGGAAGCATAATAAGGTTATGCCAGGCTATCAGAATTCACTTTCTGAATTGCTGTAGCGTGTAAATCTTAAAAGTTCTTGAAGATCAAAGTTTGAGCTTAAATTGAGCAGTTATGATCACCTACTGTAACCTTGAATTAAGTTTAACAGCCATAAGAGTGATAAAATTGGTGAATACTGATAGTTTATGATTAAAACTAATAAAATCCACGAAATTTGGGGTTCTGCCAAGCCTCTGATGTCATCAAACTTAGAGTTATAGTGATAACTCTAAATAATGGTGTAATAATGATGTAATATGGTTTGATCATGATGTAATCACCCTCAAACCTTAAAATATTGATCAATTCCAGTGGATATGATCAGTACACGTCTACTAGAAGCCTGTTGGACTCTAGGAGGGAGGTATTTAGTATAAATAGAGTTCTTTTTACTCTATTTTTCCCCTCAGACGCATCAAAAACATTAAATCAATTAAATCAAAAGGTAATTTCTTTATTCTTTATATATAAAAGCATTATATTATTAAAGACCAAAGACCACCTTGCTATAATCATCTATTTTGACGTGATTAAATCATTTATTTAATTGTTTTTGTTATAAATCTCTCTAAAACTCATTTCCACGTAAAAATCCAGAATAATTTGTAATTTTCTTTATTTTTATTGTAAATACAATTTGAAAAGGTTGTATTTATATTTTTTGGCGTAAAATACTTCAAAAATATTATATTAAGTGTTAAAAGTAGGTTATTTTCCCTTTTTATAATAATTTCTCTATTATTACCCTCTTAATAATTCTTTAATTAATATAAATAGTATTTATATTAATTCATAACTTTAATATTAGTAATATTATTGTTATTAATTGTTTTTTATTAATAAAAAACAATTTTTTACGCCTTTATTATTTGTTGGTAACAATAATAAAGAGCTTTTTAATATATTAATTATTTTATATTAATATATTATTTTATTATATTATATTTTCATAATATAAATTATATTATTATATTTATTTAATAATATAATTATTTTACGCCATAATAATAATAATTATTTATTATTATTATATTTTTAATCTTATTTATTCAACTTATAAGGACATTCAGAGTACAATAAGTAATAAATTAGTAATTTTTTACTTATTGTTTCATAGTCAAACCTTACAGATAATGTTCCTTGATGAGTTATGCTCACAGGATCGGAATGGGTATTAACTTGCTTGTTGACTTTTATGATATTAGCCGGAAAAGAGAGGTTATTCACAACAGATCTTCCTGCTCCAGAGTCAAGATAGACTTGGTTTGGTAATCCAGATCCTATTTTAAGTACTTCATCTTCCAGAACAAAGGCATCTGAATCAGATGAGTGAGGTGCAGCATCTGGATGCTTGCTGTTTTCAGAGACAACATTGAAATTGTTCTTCTGTTTTTCATCAAGTTTAGCAAATAGTTTTTCAAGCCGCTCAAGTCGTCTGATTGAGTCTTCTTCATTTCTAGGTTTTGTTTGTGTTTTTCCTTTTCCTTGACCTTAGGCAGTTCCTTGGCCTCTACCTCGATGCACTCCTTGAGTTGGTGGTTTTGACTGATCAGGTTGTTTCTGTTTATCCACTGCTAGTGCTTGTTCTTGAGCAAGGCCTTGCGGTGAGTGTTCAACTGCCACTCGATTCATGACAGATGTGAACTCAAAGGGCTTGATATTGTACAGCATCTGAACAAGGCCTGTAAGTTCCTTGTCTTGGTTCAGGCTTTGAATAAAGAAAGCAGCTGCAATGGTTGATGATATTTCCATTTTGTCTTCTGCCTCATAGGTTATTGATTTGTAGCTTGAGTACACTATTTGAAAGAGGTCAATGTATTTTTCCAAAGAGCCAGGTTTGTATTGAATTGACATGAGCTTGAATAGGGTTTCACACATGATGACAATTGAGTTCTTTCTGCATGCCTCACCCAATGCTTTCCATGAGTCGTAGAAAGAGCCCTTGTTGGAAAGAAGCACTCCATGGAAATCGGAACTAACACATGTCCACAATAGTGCAAGTGCACTGCTGTTTTTCTTTTTGAATTTTGGAGACTTTATTTCTTCAGTAGTTGAAGGAGATAATAAGTCTTCATGACCTCTTCCAGTAAGGAAGTTTTCAAACTGGCAGCTCCAGTGAACCAAGTTTTTTTGTTTGAGAGTGATGATTTTGGTTTGATAACCATCATCTTTGGAGGAGGATTGATTGTTTTTTGCCATCTCAAACTAGATTTCTTTTTATTCTGACTCTGGTTTCCTGTTGAGCACAATTAGAACTAACTCTCGCTACCATGTGAGAGTTTTAGTTAAACAATCTTTATTGCTTGAATAACTTAATAAAAACCAGTAGCAGTAATAAAGAGATAGAACTAAAAACATAATTCAGTGAGGAAATCAATAGAGATAACAAGATATGAGAGACATAACAACAGTACCTGCTGTTTTAACAATATATATCAATATCACTTTTATAAGCTCAACGTATATGTATAGCAGTATGAGTAATCAGACAATCAAACTAAAAACTAATATAGAGATAATTAAAGACACAGCTATGTGTGGTGACAGTGAAATAAATACCTGATTAACAGTAAGAGTACTAAAAACAAATTATAAATGTTTTTATTTTAAAAAACTATGCCTGACACCTCTAACACTGATTTGTAAGGAGAACACAATTAACAACCATACCAACATAGTGAATTGACGTATAATTACCTGTAACGATCCTCCCAAGCATTCTGGGTGAGAGTGTGAAAGATTTGAGTGATTGAAGACTATGTGTGAGTAACTTTTGAATTATAAGAGAGGACTGAAGTTCTTTCTTCCTGGAGTCGTATCTGATGTTGGTTGCTTTTATCATGAACATTCATCCCTGGCTTTGTTGAGTGATGGTGATGAGTTAAGGAGAAAAGAAAGGGAAGAAAAAATAGGTTTTTGAGGAGAGGGGGAGCCTAAGATGGAGGCAAGGAGAGAGAGGGAGCCGAAAGCAATTAAGCCTAACCCATGTTCAGGGAGATATCCCAAACTAGTCCAACAAGGATGGCATGTAACAATATACCTAACTTGGCTCCAGCCACGAACTGGAATTCTTAACGACTAAAGTAACTTTGATTGACAAATTAAAGAATGGAGTAAGGTGAGTATGAAAATGAAGTAGTGCTCAAAGTGACTCGTTGAGCATTGTATTGCACGAGCAAGACTAATACATATAGACACTAGACAGTAAGAATCGGTGTGATGAGATCACAGTACATCACGGAATCGGTCAAAAGTTGAATACTCTTTTCAGAGTGCGTTCGGTTAAATCATTTCACGTCCTCTTATTTCAACGGGATCATCTCATTTTAGCGGTGGGCGTTTTCTCCGTGGTTTGTTTTTCCACGACGGGAAGTCCTCCCCTGGTGGAGCTTTCTCACTCAGGCTCTCACGCAGGCATGGCAGACTGCAAACTCAAAAAACAGAAATCAGCAAAATCTTTTAGGTGGGTTAAGGTCAATGCTCGTTTAGCGCTTTGGAGACTGACCTGCCCGTACGGTGTTCACATGGTATTTTCCGGTGACCGCACAATCAACGTAATAATTCCCATGTTTATGCTTAACCCCATTCCTGCTTGAGCTCCATAGTCCAGCGACCTCTAAAAAGATCAAAATGATAAGGGTCTCATGTTCAGATGAAAAGTAAATGTGGTTGGAACCGAGCGCAAAATCCAGCTTACCGATGTTTCCGGGCTTATTGTGAAACATGAACTTTGGCCAAAAAAAAGGAAAATGCTGGCTGGAGTTTAACTGGTCTTGACAGTTAGTAAAGACCAGATTATTAGCAATGGTTCCTGAGAAAACCACAAGTCAGTGTTTTCGTGTCGGTTGCAGCTGATTAGAGAGTAATTGCTGTGGTTGGGCGTGCAACAAAACTCACCGCCTATGGTGGTGGTGCAGTTTTGCAATGGGCATAAGTAGCGCCTGGGCCCCGTGGTATTTGAGCATCCTGCGTTGAACAACGTTGGACAGTCAAAAATCCGTCAAGTTTAAGACTGACAAAGTCTATTGGGTTGTAGAAGCAGCAAAAGTTGACGCTTACCGATGTTGGAGGAGTAATCGAGAGGATAAGAGGAATATATGTCATTACAGACCACATACTCTGAAATGGTGCTCAAAAACAAACTAAAAGAGAATGTTGCTAGATAAAGGAATTTCAACATTTGTGGTGGAGAGAGTTGAGGCTCGTCCTGCTGAGGGAAATGACTGGAAGGATAGCCTAGGGACACTTTGCTCGGATGCAACAATTTATAGCTTTGCAAATAATCGAAGGTTCAGTTACTGCTTGTCATATATGGCCAGCTTGATACATGGTTTCCAAGACTAATCTCCCTGCTGCATTTTAAGATTCACTTTGGCATCGCTGTCAAAGAAACTAGCTCATCTTTAATCATTCATTCTCTCATCCGAATCAAAGCAGGAAATCGTCAAATGAGACACACCTGAGACATCTTAACTTCCTATCACACAACAATAAGGCAAACTTCTAAAGAAAATTCACACAGCTCAACCTGCCTTGTCATAAACGCAAATAAAAAGGTTTCTCACAAGTGATACCACGCTAAAGCTGCCGCCCGTGGGAATTCCCCGGCCTCCAGGCCATCCCGCTCCCCGCCCCTGCCAAAAAGCCGGTCTTTTTTTCTCTTTTTTTCAACACCAAACCCGTCAGGTTAAAGTTGAGTAGGAACAAGCGACCTCCTCACACAACGTCAAACAAAATAGGTGCCGAGCATCATCAGTAACCCTAACCTCAGCATTGATATAGTGCGGAATTTAAAATACATAGCACTCAAAAAAAAAAAAAAACCAAACCTGTCCCGGAGGGGGAAAGAGGGATCGGGCAGGCAGAACAGAGTAAAACCTGGACAGAAAAAATTTACCTATTGCTGTAGTGTAAAACTGTATGGTGCCCTACTTCACGAGATAGATGCAAATTGTAATGTAGTAACCCCTCAATGACTATCCCCAAAAAAATTGAAGGGTGGAGTATAAAGTCCCAGGTCAGGGTGTGACTGACTAGGGCTGTTGCAATAGGGGGAGTCAATCTTTGCCACAAATGCAAAATGTAAGACATCTCATATGTCACCTAAAGAGCATTGTGGTATTCCATACTATTAGTATCAGTTTCAAGCTTACCAATAAAAAAAAAAAAAAAAAGGTAATAAAACAAATTACACATTACAACAACAGGTTTTAAACAGAAATATACAATACACAGCCTCAAGATCTTATCAAAACAGTATAGTATCAAAGTATTTATCCACCTTATTGCATCATCAATAACAAATTATGCAATTAAAAGCAGTTAATCTAAATAAAGGTATATGAAGACGGATAACAGCATCAGAGCTGTATTTTCCCCACCTTGATTCAATTGAAAGAAGACATACCTCAAGGCTATACATAAAATTACAATATATTTTCCAAGAACAAATATTTGCTTAGTAAAATGACACACATCAAACTTCATAGAAATGATGCAATCTCCATATGAAATGATACAATACTAAAATAAAACACCAGCATAATTTTCTCATACATATCATATGACTAGATGAAATTTAAATTGTCAAGAGCTGTATTTTCTCCACTTTCTTGGCAAAAAAAAGAAAATCTCACCAGCCAAATTATCTCAAATACATCACATGATTTTGATAATAAAAAGCACCACCAGCATACTTATCTCAGAAAATACGTAACAAAGTCACAAAAATGAAAATGTCACCAGCAAAATTATCTCAAAGACATCACATGATTTTGATAAGAAACAGAAACACCAGCATAATTTTCTCATACGTATCATATTACTAGAAGAAATTTAAATTGTCAAGAGCTGTATTTTCTCCACTTTCTCAGCAAAAAAAAGAAAATCTCACCAGCCAAATTATCTCAAATACATCACATGATTTTGATAAGAAAGAGAACCACAAGCACAATTCTCTCAGAAAACATGTAACAAAGTCACCAAAAATGAGAATGTCACCAGCAAAATTATCTCAAAGACATCACCTGATTTTGATAAGAAACAGAAACACCAGCATAATTTTCTCATACATATCATATTACTAGAAGAAATTTGAATTGTCAAGAGCTGTATTTTCTCCACTTTCTTGGCAAAAAAAAAGAAAATCTCACCAGCCAAATTATCTCAAATACATCACATGATTTTGATAAGAAAAAGCACCACCAGCATAATTCTCTCAGCAAACACATTGCTACATCAAAACTACACGTCTAACCAACTAAAACCTCTCAACTATGATTTTTCTAAGTACCCTGTTTTGAGAAGCTCTATGGAGGCTCAACTGCTATAAATAGAGGTCCTCTCTCCCTCATTTTTCCCAGCATCATGGAACAAGTTCCCACTATCCAGGATCACAGCCATTCCTGAACTAGCAGGATATCTAGAGCAGTAGTAGTAGTGTTTTAGTAGTAAAAGCTCAGTATCTTAGTATTTTCGAAGAATAAATAGTATTAATGTAGTAAAAGCTCAGTAGCCTTGCTCAGTAGCTTATTATTGTTGAAGAATAGTAGCATAACCATAGTGAAAAGGCTCAGTAGATCTTCTCAAAAGCTTAGTATTATTAAAAGAAAAGAAGTAGTGATATCAACTTAACATTAAAAAATATAAAAAAAAAGAATATCCAGTAGTCTTATTATTAGTATTAATATATATAAAATCATTATAATCAAAATAAAATCCAAAAAAATAAATAAACAAATAAATATTCTTATTAATTTTATTAAATAACAGAAAACAAACAAAAAATATTATCATTACTTTTATCAAAATAACAAAAACAATCTTAGCTTTTACTTTATCAGAAATTTTAGCTTTAAATCAGAGTTTTACTGTAGTGTTATTGATAGGTCTGATTTAGAGACTGCTGATAAGTCTTCTCTATCTGTTAAAGCCACAAGTCTTATTTTATTTTGTAACTCTCTGTAGTCTGACTATTCAGTATTATTTAAAGGGGCAGCTAATACACATTAGCACCCATGGTTATTGGACAATTCCAAAATTCAAAACAGACTTACCAATAATTTCCCCCTCAAGGTACTGCCTTATTTCATCCCACACCAAAAGGAGTTCCCACATCTGGTGTCTCAACAGTGGCCAATAGCTTCAACCATCAATAATCAGTCAATTATCAAAAAAAAATAATTCAAATTTAGTCTATGAAAAAAGCCTTTTATCAATAAAAAATTTCAAGCACCTATCAGGTCAATCTGGAATCAGCAAAACCACAAAATTCTAAATCATCGTAACCATCAAGTTCTTCAACAAAATCATTTCACTATTATTATCCAAAAAGAGGAGAAACACCACCTGGAGAAGAATCACCTATAGATTATAGTATACCAGTTGGTACACCCAGAACCAAGAAGAAAGATCAAAAGATAGTTACAGATTATTTTCAGAAATTACTCATGGAACTATTTGAAATTGAAAAGAAAAGTGAAAAAGAGAAAATCAACAAAGAATATATATATATATATATTTATCAATATGAATTCAGCATTATCATCAAAGATACCACACAATCCAGATGAATACAAAGAAGAAATTATAAATGAAGAGACCATGCAAGGACAAGAAGATATTTCTGATGTAGAAAGACTTCATCAAAGAATGTTGGAAATGCAACAAGAATTAATTGAACTCCTTAAAAAAGAAGGGAAAAGGAAAGAGTCAAGTTTTACAGCAGAAAACAGCCCAATGGAAGAAACTACAAGCATGCCAAGAATCTTTAGACAAGAAGGGTCACAATCACCATTTTCAAGGCCTATGGCCTCATCAACTCCATTCACTTCACAAAGGCCAAATACTCTACCAAAGCGGGTTAATATTCATGCACAGGCTTCAAGCCCATTGCAACAAGAAATCCCACAAAACAATACACCCATTGTCAAGATCAGACCAAAAGATTATAATTTATGGTTTGATGGAAAGGAAGTGGAAAGATTCATTAAAAGAGTAGAAAATATAGCAGAAATTGAAGGAGAAAGTGGAAGAGATATAGCAAAACAGATATCCTTTTGGACTAAAGATCAAGAAATTAGCTACCATATTGAAGGAATACCTGGATTTGAAACTGGAGATTGGGAGCAATTAAAATTGGATATGAAGAGGAGATGGGGAACAGTGTCACCTGAAAGAAGATACAACCTGTCCTCAATTACTCAATTATTTACAAAGATTCAACAAGAAGGAGGAATTAGAAATATGACCCAATATAAAACGTTCATTGGTGAATATGAATCTATTATTAATTATATCAAAAGGTATCAATATATACAAGGAGATATCAATCACAATCAAGAAATTTTGGCGAGTCTTTCCTCAAGTTTTCAAGAATCTATTTGCAAAGAAATGATTAAAGATAAGGCCATGGTGCAAGCTTTGGATGGTGGTTATATAATTCCAAGATTGGAAATCTTAAAGTTGTATATTGAACAAGATCTAGAAGCCAAAGTCTTAATTCAACAGAAGGAATTTTCACAACCAAAGTCACAAGAGAAGAAAGCTAGGTTTGGAGAGGAAAGCTGGGAAGAAGTTTTAAAGCAAATGAAAGATCTTACTTTCACAGACAGTGGAACTGTGACCTATAATACCAGAAAAAGATCAAGGAAATTCAACCTTGATCTTGTAGCCTTTTCTGCTCAGTTGTGATGATTGCGCAATCAAGCAACCTAGGGTCTAGTCATGGTGGTGGTGGGGGACTGCCTTTTCCAACATGACCCTGAGTGGAGAGCTCAAGTGCTTGTTGATGGTTTCTGGCATCAATGTGACACTTACCAAAACAATTCAAAATCCTCAGCCACAAGAAAATCAATCAAAGGATACTGGGAATGAAGAAGTTAAGGAAGTATTGAATCAGCTCAAACACCTCTCTGAAGTAGTTGAATCTCCCAAGAAACCTCAACCAAACAATAATGACGATCATAGAACTATACAAAACTCACAGCCATTCAGGTCAAGATATCCTTCACCACCCATATCTTCTGGTTATCAACCATATGTTCCAGCTCAAATGGCTCCAAGACAGCCATTGAAGTGTTATTACTGCCTAGAAGAAGGACATTCCGCAATAAGATGTAATCATCTCACAGAAGACTTGGAGAAAATAATGGTCTTGAAGTGTGGAGGAACATATCTTTTTCCAAATTTTCAAAGAGTACTACCCACAGAAGGCCCTAAATCTGCAAAATAATTAGTTAGACATTTTGCCAAAGAGCAGGAGTATTTTACAAACAAAATAATGGAACAATAAAATACACCCCAAAAGAAGCAAGAAATAACAGTAATTGAGCAAAGCAAAGGTGAGAAGGCAATCACTATAGCTCAAATAGAAGGGTGGGGAAACTGGAAACCTCCTCAAATATCACCAGCAAATGAAAATCTTCAAATAAATGTTGGACTTAGGCAGACAAGGCAAAGAGCTTCAGGACAGGAAAGTCAAAGCCAAACACAGCAAGAGGATAAAAATGAAACTCACAAACCCTTTAAAAAGAAGATACCAGGTGCCTACCATGAGGAAGATGAGGCAGAAGAAGAAATAAGAGTTCTAATTCCAACAAAATACAAGAAAACACAAGAAGGAAAGGAAGTAGATAATGATTATATCAAAATCATTTCTAGGAACAAGAATAAGGAGGGACCAAGACAGGAGTTGCAAAAGATGGAATTAAAAGACAAGGTAAAATCTACAGCCAATAACCCAAAGCTAATAATTGAACATGTGAGGAAGAAAATACTTGAACAAAAGATAAATCTTACTCTTGAAGAAATATTATCAATGTCATCAATCTTTATTGATAAATTACAAAATTCAACTACCCAGGAAAAAGAAGTGATAAAATCAATCAATACTTCAAATATTCAAGAAAGACTACTTTCAGTAAAGCTACAGGACTATGATACCCCAATATTACATTATGCATTCCCACTTGGCTTTATGAAAGTATTTATTGGAAGAAAAGAATATCCTACAATGGCATTGGTGGATACTGGATCAGAAATTAATATAATACCAGAGGAAATTGCAATTCAAGCCTCACTTATAAGTAGAAAGCTCAATATGAATCCCAGAGGAATTGGTGGACATACCACATCTTTGGTTGGACTCTCATAATTTACACCAATTACTATGATAACAGGAGAAGAAAAATAAATTCATTTATTCATAGCAAAAAGGAGCTGTACACACCATACTTGGAAGACCATTTTTAGCAGATGATAATGTTGAATTGGAATTTTCACACAAGCAAGGGGAAATATTTAGTTATCCAGAGCAAGATGGATGTTGATTATGTTTACCAATATGTAACCCTCAAGCTATGGGCTGGAAAATTTCTCCACAAAGAGGTATGGAGCTTTGTGCATCTTCAGAGATTGGAAAATGGTCAATACATGGAGCAGAATCATCCAAAAGAAATGAAAACAAGGAAACAGAAAGTCAATCTTCAACAAGAGTGAAGACAATATTTCTTGGACCAAACAAACTACCCTTCTCAGCTATTTTTGATGCAAAAAATGAGTTGAATATCATAACTCAGGAAATAACCCTAAAAGCAGAATTAAAAATCAGCCCTTACACATCAAAATCAACAGATGACTTTTTGAAACCAATTGGTCAAATTGAAAATCTTGAAGTCACTACTGGTAATGAGGTGAAAACCTACAGGGACTTCTTATTATTTGGAAATTTCAACCAGATAATAGTTGAAGAAACTATTAGCATATTATCTTTCTCTAAAGAAAGTATTCCACCTCAAACTGAAAGAAACTCTAAAGGGAAGGATCCAGAAGAGGATGGAGTGAAGGTAGAAGATAGTGAAGCAATCAAAAAAATAAAAATGGAACTGAAGAAGATGAGAAGAAATTTGGACATGGCCATAGAAGAGGCAGAGAAATGGCTAGCACTTGAGTTAAGTGGTATGAATAAAGAAGATAAAGTAGAAAGCTCACAGAAGAAATTGAAAATGGATCTGAAGCCACCTGAAGCAAATTCCTCAGGAATTGCAGAAGATTATTTCAATTCATTTCAGGAGGAAGCTTGGTACATTAGTGATACTGACAAAGATTTACTAAGTGAAGAAAGAAAAGACAACATAATCAATCCATTGGCAAAAAGAAAATTTGAATAATTGGAAAAGGAAAGTGCCATAATTACTGAAGACAAAATGGATCAAGTTTGGGATAGAAATATTCAAAAGAGGATTGAACAAAAAATGGAAACAGAAGAATCAGAAGATGACTTGACGCTATGCCGACAAAACAATGGAGATCTGGAAGATAAATATAAGAAAGGAGGAATATTTGAAGAGCTAGAAGAAGGAGAGTTATCAGAAAATACACAAAGGCTAGCTGGAATGAGCATTCTAGAATAATTTAATGAGGCCTATGATCAAATATGCTGCCTTTCAAGCTCAACTGATTTATTTAATCAAAATCAAGGAATTCAATTTGGATTAACAAATGACTCCCAGAATCAAAATGGCATACAGAAAGACATACCAGAATATGAAGGACTGGAAGATTATGTAATACTTCCAATAATAACATTTAAGGAACTGTATTATTATGAGCTAGATTCACCAATAATTCAAAACAAATATCTTTCAGAACTACCTGTATCAAATCTTACAAATGTTGATTTTCTGGAATTACTAACCACTATTGGAATCAAAGAAAATTTAAGGAATCCTTACTGGAAGAATCCTTATGGATATTATCAAATGACAATAGAAGGACTGTATCACAAAATGTTATTGGCTCAAGAAGATTTGATTCTAGATGGTTTGGAAATCTTGGGAGGAACTCTTTGCTGGTGTGATTTAGGGTACATTTTTATTCATGAAGTCAAAGGTTTTGTTTCAGAATGGAAAGGAAATACACAAAGAAAACAATGCAACAAGATATTTGGAGAAATATTTAAGGACATATGTCTTTCAGTAATTCACAACAGAACGTTGAATATTTCTCAATAATAACTGAAGTAATCCAATTTCAATTGCCAATTAAAAAAAAAAAAACCACCATAAAAAATAGCAAAATAATAAAAGAAATAACCTAAAAAAAAAGAGAATTATTTTCATATCTGTATTAGTATCAGGGCAGTGACCTCCTGCCTTATCAAAGAGGAATTTTAAATCATTCAAACTACCTTATAGAAAAATCTTTTTTTAAACACTCTTATCACTCAGTGGAAGTGACCTCCTGCCTTATCAAAGAGGAATTAGTCTTTTATCTCAAAATTCAATAATCTCACCAAACCTCAGAAAGGATCTAGACAGTCATGGATGCCAAAATTACACATGAAAATAAATTGGAATGGAATCTTGGTTGGAATGAAGAAGGCTGGACAGACGTAAATTGCAAAATTGTAGGAAATACAGAAGAAGTCAATTACTGGGAAACACCATTTGTTGAAGAAGGAGAGGATTTATTTCAGATATGGATTCCATACTTAGAATTTGAAGAATTTTTCAATCTTCCAGAACTGCATCAGAAAATTGAAGAATCTAAAGATTGGCAAGAGCTTCCAGGATTCTCTCTTTCAAGACTGGAATTTCTAGAATTACTTACATATGATGGTATCAAGGGAAATTTAGGAAACATATATTGGGAAGAGGATACATTAACAGATTCAGAATGCAGAAAAAGAATATTTTGGGGATGTGGAAGCCTCAAGAGGACTGTTTCTGGCTTTACTGGAGAAAACAGAAGGAAGAATCTTATGGAAGCATGGAAATCATTTAATTTAAAAGGCCAATTGGAATGTTTTGTGGGAAGAGGTGTTTATACTTGGAATTATTAGTCTCAAGACACATAATTATAATATCAACAAGGATGATTGGAAATTGATTTGGGAAGACTTATTTGTTAAAAAAATTAAGGAAGAAAAAGGAAGATTCATATCAAGAGTCAAGAAAAAGGACATAAAAATGATTCAGACAACTATTACAAAAAATTAAAAAATTCAAAAAAAAAAAAAAACCACTCATGTTATGAATTTAAATTTCACATCATAATAAAAAAAAAAAAAAATCAGGCTATATATCAGTATTCAAGACAATATTACAAATTTAGAAGTATTCAAAAGTTATTTTTCAATGTACAAGTATCACAATTTAATTCAATATATATATACAAAAACAGGGGTGGTTATCTGTTCTTATGCCACCTCAAATTAAATCAAAATGGCACAAGTTTGGGGTAGTGTGGGCCTATTAATTTTTTCTTTAAAAAAAAATCTATACCAGAATTAATTGGAAATAATTTTTTCCATTTAAATTAATTCTCAAGCGGATCTTACTATATTCAGGTCAACATATAAAAATAAATATTTTCTTCTGAAAAAAAAAAAAATTTCTTCTGACAAAAATTTTCTTCCGACAAAATTTTTCTTCCAAAAAAAAATTTTCTTCCCACAATATTTTTCTTCCAACAAAAATTTTCTTCTGAGAAAAAATTTTCTTCCAAAAAAAAAATTTTCTTCTGACAAAAATTTTTCTTCCGACAAAAATTTTCTTCCAACAAAAAAAATAAATAAAAATTTTTCTTCCAACAAAAATTTTCTTCCAACAAAAATTGGCTTCTGACAAAACAAAATTTTCTTCCAACAAAAATTTTCTTCCAACAAAAAATTTTCTTCTGACAAACAAATTTTCTTCCCACAAAAATTTTTCTTCTGACAAAAAATTTTCTTCTGACAAAAAAATTTTCTTCCAACAAAAAACTTCTTCCAACAAAAATTTTCTATTTATATTTATATGTTAATTTTTGTATTTGTGGTCTTTTGGGTATATGAAATTACCTCTAAGGCTCACAGGAAATCAATAGAGATAACAAGATATGAGAGAGATAACAACAGTACCTGCTGTTTTAACAATAGATATCAATATCACTTTTATAAGCTCAACATATATGTATAGCAGTATCAGTAATCAGACTATCAAACTAAAAAATAATATAGAGATAAGTAAAGACACAGCTATGTGTGGTGACACTTAAATAAATACCTGATTAACAGTAAGAGTACTGAAAACAAATTATAAATGTTTTTATTCTAAAAAACTATGCCTGACACCTCTAGCACTGATTTGTAAGGAGAACACAATTAACAACCATACCAACATAGTGAATTGACGTATAATTACCTGTAATGCTCCTCCCAAGCATTCTGGGTGAGAGTGTGAAAGGCTTGGGTGATTGAAGACTACATGTGAGTAAATTTTGAATTAAAAGAGAGGACTGAAGTTCTTTCTTCCTTGAGTCATATCTGATGTTGGTTGCTATTATCATGAACATTCATCCCTGGCTTTGTTGAGTGATGGTGATGAGTTAAGGAGAGAAGAAAGGGAAGAAAAAAAATGTTATTGAGGAGAGGGGGAGCCTAATATGGAGGCAAGGAGAGAGAGGGAGCCAAAAGCAATTAAGCCTAACCCATGTTCAGGGAGATATCCCAAACTATTTCAACACTCCTCCTTAATTATTGAGGTGCAATTGTCTTAATGACTCAGCAATTTTTAGTGTCCCAAGAGGCTTTGTGAGCATGTTGGCAATCATTTCAGCTGTACTGACATGTCTAATGTCAATGAGCTTCTTAAGTAGCATGTCTTGTACATCTTGATATCGGATCTCAATGTGCTTTGTGTTAGGATTGAGACTTGCTTGCTTAGAGATGGTTACTGCTCCAGAATTATCATTGCAAATGACTGGCTTATCGGAGTGAAGACCCAGATCGTTAAGGAGAAAGGTCATCCATCAAAGTTGTTTTAAGCAGATATTCATGGATATAAATTCAGCCTTTCTTGTTGATTGTGCAAAAATAGACTGCTTTTTACTGAGCCAAGATATTGGATTTGCACAGTAAGTGACAATGTTACCTGTGATTGACTTCCTGTCTATTCAATCATTAGCGTAGTCGGCATCAGCCCATCCTACCAGGCCCGTCAGGTCACTGCTGCAGTGTTGACTAAACAATAGTGATAGACTAAGGGTACTTTTGAGGTAACAAAGGAGATGTTTAAGTGCCGCCCAGTGCTTGTTGTTTGGGTGAGTGCCATACCTTGACAGTGAATTTACAGTGTATGAGATGTCGGGGCAAGTGTGTTGGGCTATGTAATTAAGTGTACCTATTGCTTGCTGATACTCCATAAGCATGATCACTTCTCCGATGTGTTCCAGTTCCTTTAGGAAGTTTCCATTACATGGGGTTTCTACTCCTTGGCTGTTCTCCACCTCATGAGTTCTGAGTAGCTGTGAAATTAGATCCTGCTGACTTAACTGAAAATTGCCATCTGGCAACCATTTTAGACGGTATCCTAGGTGCTGTGAGGGATTTTTCTGTGATTTCAGTTTGAGTATTCCATTTAGATTTTTTAAGAAATTTACAGTTTCCTTATCTGATTCACTGATTATAAACCCATCATCTACATGAACATGAAGAAAGAGAGTTTTTCCTTCATTGACATATAGAGAGTCGTAGGACCTTGAACAAAATAGACCAAGATTGCTTAGTACCTTAGCCAGCTTCATCTGCCACATCCAAGGGGCTTGCTTAGTCCCATAGAGTGACTTGTCAAGCTTCCAAACCCATCATTCCCTTCCAGGCACCTCAAAACTTTTAACCTGCTTGACATAGACATTAGCATCCATTTCCCCGTGAAGGAAATCTGTCTCAATGTCAAACTGATATGAAATAAAGCCTTTATTTACTACCATTACAAGCATAACTTTGAAGGTCTCATTCCGTCCAACTGATGCCCAGGTGTCATAGTAATGAAGCATATGCTCTTGATGATTACCAAGTACCACCCATCTAGCTTTATGACAATAAAATTCTCCAAATTTGTTCTTTTTCCTGGTGAGTATCCACATACCCCCAATGACCTTTGAGCCATCATTAGGATAGGGAATGAGCTCACCAGTGTTATGAGTGGTAAGTGAGTCAAATTCATGCTTCATTGCTGTCCTCCATGCTTGTTCTTCAGTCGGATCAGATAGTTCCTGACTGTAGGTTAAGACATTGGCCAGGAGTAAACGCTCAGGAGGATGTCGGTTGCGTTGGCTTCCTTCAATCATATTTCCAGTACTAATCCTACTGGACACATCTTGTGGAGCTTTATCATAATACGGTACATAGGTATAGCCTCTTGATGATTCAGACAGTCCTGCAGGATTAACCATCTGATTGTCTTTGTTGGTTGAGCTTTCAGATACTTGAATAATGGGAGAATTTGATGTTGTAAGAGTTGGAAGAGGGATGGTTGGAACATTAACTTGATTTTTTGATATAGGCAACAAAGAGGGATTTTTTCTAAGTATGACTGATGTCTCAGACTTGAGCTGGGCATAGTCCTGTAACACCTTGATCTTGCCTGTAGCAGTGTCCAGGACTCTAAGAGCATCAGAGTATGGTTCGAATGTCAAAGCCTTCATTGCTTGACCGGTTGGATTAATTTTACTGGCTGGATACTCCTTGATGATTAGTACCTTAACTCCAAAGGGAATGATCTTGGTTAGGCTGAACACTGGCTGAATAGTCATCTTCTTTTCAATCAGTATATTGTTTGGTGATCTCATCTCAAGGAACTTATGAGGAAGATGATTGAAATGAAAAGAAGCATGCATAGAAGCCTCATTCCAGTAGCAGATCAGGATATTAGATTGAGCCAGCAGACACCTAATTTTTGTTAGTAGGGTTTGGTTAAAGCGTTCTGCCACTCCATTGGTTTGAGGAGAGTGAGGTGGTCCTCTTTTAAGACTGACACCTTGCGAAACCAGCGCATTTTGGAAAATGGTGGAATCAAACTCTCCTCCTTGATCAGTATGTAAGTAACCAGGAGTGACACCAAGCTTATTTTTAAGCTTGGTGAAATAAGACAGAATAAGTTTTTCCGCTAGGCCTTTTCTGTCATCAGATATATTTGAATGAAGCGACTGTAGTCATCAATCAACACTAGGATATACTGATGTCCCTGCCAAGTAGGAGGTGAGATTTCAAGAGTATTTGCATGAATGTTAACAAAGGGACAACCAACATTGGTTAAGCATTGCAAATGATGTAGTCTTTTAAGCTTAGCATGTAGACACACCTGGCATTTTTTAGAGGATGTAAATTGTCCTGAAATAGCTTTGTTGTTAATTAATTTTTTGATGTATGTATCACTAGGGTGTCCGAGGATGGTATGCCAGTCTTGTTTAACAGTAGGGGTATCAAATGAATATGCAAACTGAGACACTATCTTAGATGCAAAAAGATTTCCTGATCAGTGGAATGTAGCCAAAATGTGGTTTCCTTGCATAATTAGAAACAAATTTCCTTTTAGAACTGGTTTGAGGCCATGGTCAATGACCTGTGATACTGAGAGTAGATTGACCTTTTGTTTGGGTGTGTAGTACACCTGTGAGATGTCAATTCCTCGGAAGGATAATGTTCCTTGATGAGTTATGCTCACAGGATCGGAATAGGTATTAACTTGCTTGTTGACCTTTATGATACTAGCCAGCAAAGAGAGGTTATTCACAACAGATCTTCCTGCTCCAGAGTCAAGATAGACTTGGTTTTGTAATCCAGATCCTACTTTAAGTACTTCATCTTGCAGAACAAACACATCTGAATCAGATGAGTGAGGTGCAGCGTCTGGATCCTTGCTGTTTTCAGAAACAACATTGACATTCTTGTTCTGTTTTTCATCAATTTTAGCAAATATTTTTTCAAGCCGCTCAAGTCGTCTGATAGAGTCTTCTTCATTTCTAGGGTTTGTTTGTGTTTTTCCTTTTCCTTGACCTTGGGCAGTTCCTTGGCCTCTACCTTGATGCACTCCTTGAGTTTGTGGTTTTGACTGATCAGGTTGTTTCTGTTTATCCACTGCTAGTGCTTGTTCTTGAGCAGGGCCTTGCGGTGAGTGTTCAACTGCCACTCGATTCATGACAGATGTGAACTCAAAGGGCTTGATATCGTACAGCATCTGAACAAGGCCTGTAAGCTCCTTGTCTTGGTTCAGGATTTGAATAAAGAAAGCCACTGCAATGGTTGATGATATTTCCATTTTGTCTTCTGCCTCATAGGTTATTGATTTGTAGCTTGAGTACACTATTTGAAAGAGGTCAATGTATTTTTCCAAAGAGGAGCCAGGTTTGTATTGAATTGACATGAGCTTGAATAGGGTTTCACACATGATGACAATTGAGTTCTTTCTGCATGCCTCCCCCAATGCTTTCCATGAGCCGTAGAAAGAGCCCTTATTGGAAAGAAGCACTTCATGGAAATCGGAACTAACACATGTCCACAATAGTGCAAGTTCACTGCTGTTTTTCTTTTTGAATTTTGGAGACTTTATTTCTTCAGTAGTTGAAGGAGATATTAAGTCTTCATGACCTCTTCCAGTAAGGAAGTTTTCAAACTGGCAGCTCCACTGAACCCAGTTTTCTTGTTTGAGAGTGTTGATTTTGGTTTGATAACCATCATCTTTGGAGGAGGATTGATTGTTTTTTGCCATCTCAAACTAGATTTCTTTTTATTCTGACTCTGGTTTCCTATTGAGCACAATTGAAACTAACTCTTGCTCCCATGTGAGAGTTTTAGTTAAACAATCTTTATTGCTTGAATAACTTAATCAAAACCAGTAGCAGTAATAAAGAGATAGAACTAAAAACATAATTCAGTGAGGAAATCAATAGAGATAACAAGATATGAGAGAGATAACAACAGTACCTGCTGTTTTAACAATAGATATCAATATCACTTTTATAAGCTCAACATATATGTATAGCAGTATGAGTAATCAGACTATCAAACTAAAAAATAATATAGAGATAAGTAAAGACACAGCTATGTGTGGTGACAGTGAGATAAATACCTGATTAACAGTAAGAGTACTAAAAACAAATTATAAATGTTTTTATTCTAAAAAACTATGCCTGACACATCTAACACTGATTTGTAAGGAGAACACAATTAACAACTATACCAACATAGTGAATTGACGTATAATTACCTGTAATGCTCCTCCCAAGGGTTCTGGGTGAGAGTGTGAAAGACTTGGGTGATTGAAGACTACATGTGAGTAACTTTTGAATTATAAGAGAGGACTGAAGTTCTTTCTTCCTTGAGTCATATCTGATGTTGGTTGCTTTTATTATGAACATTCATCCCTGGCTTTGTTGAGTGATGGTGATGAGTTAAGGAGAAACAAAAGGGAAGAAAAAATAGGTTATTGAGGAGAGGGGGAGCCTAAGATGGAGGCAAGGAGAGAGAGGGAGCCAAAAGCAATTAAGCCTAACCCATGTTCAGGGAGATATCCCAAACTATTCCAACAAGGATGGCATGTAACAATATACCTAACTTGGCTCCAGCCACGAACTGGAATTCTTAATGACTAAAGTAACTTTGATTGACAAATTGAATAATGAAGTAAGTGTCAAAATCCAGAACAAACCCAAAATTTCCAGAAGGTTCCACCCTTATTGAACGTAATCATTTCTAACCTAACCACTTATTCCAACCGCTCTCCCGCTTGATCTTTAACCTAACCACTTACGACAGTCTACAAAAACCGCTATCACCGGTTATCCACTCACATCACAAATGCCTTCCATCATCTCTCTCTCTCTCATGTGTTCAATCTCATTCCTTTCCTCTTATTAAATATTTAAACCATCCCTTTCCTTGTCTATTTTCTTTTCTTTTTCTCCAGAAAATCATTCTTATCTCAATTGTTTTCTCTTAACATTTATAACTATCTTATTTTTCGAATATCATCTTTACAAGTTTTTATACTTTAAACTCCACTATCTATGTGCAATTGTTTTCTCTCTGTGTTACCGTATTTACTTATACTGATCCTCTCATCCTTAGCATATGCTGTTCCATTTTGCATTTGTTACTTAGCAAATTATTTATTATTTCAATAGTGATCACTTGTCCTTTAGGTACTTAACTTTACTATATTACTACCAAATCGTGTTGACATTGAAATACATTGCTTTAGTTTTTACGCTTCAATTTAACAGATTTACAGTCTCGATTGCCTTCCTCTCAACTAAAGGACAAGCTACCTATTATCATGGCTAACAATACTGAAACCAAACACAAAAGACCCCTTCCTATTCTAACGGAAAACAACTTCCTAGAATGGAGAAGATGGACGATCGGTCTACTACGGCAAAAGAAACTTTACATCCACTGTGTCGAAAAAGCTATTCAATCACTATCCTCAGAAACCTGACCTTCAGCAGTGGATAACAAAATCATAGATGCCAATATAGAAACATGCAATATCATCACCAACAGTCTTGACTCCAGCACATTTTCCAAAATAGTCGTTGGTGATGAAGAAATGGAAAATGCTTATCTCTCACCAGGGCAAATCTCGCTTCAATCGTCGGCAATTGACTTCACGTCGCACCGCTGTCAGTATAAAATCTTGCTTCAGTCGCGACAGTGTCAATTTATAGTCACTGGATTTAGTGGGTCACGTCACGTCAGCGTCAAGACAACGTCAATTGTCACATGTGTCACATGAGAATGTCACTCAAAGCCCAAACCCATTTCAACACTATTCACAATGTTTGGGTAATTTCACCTCATTGGCTTCCGCATCCCCACCTAATCCGCCCCGATGCTTCGCATGCTTACAAGCCCGCACCACCCTCCAGATGAGACTCTGACACTGCCCCCCCATCTCCGTCCTCACCACTCCTTACGCTTTCACACCCCCGCCCATACCATCTTTATGCTCACGTGGTGCACTCCCGACATCACTTATCCTTATGCTCGCTCAAGTGCCCTCCCGATATGCTCCCGACACTGCTTACGATCATTACGCTCACGGAGTGCACTCCCGACATGCTCCCAACACCAATTATCCTTACGCTTGTGTAGTGCCCTCCCGACACTGCTTATCCTTACGCTTGTGTAGTGCCCTCCCGACATGCTCCCGACACCACTTATCCTTACGCTCACAGAGTGCCTCTCAACATGCTCCCGACACGACTTATCCTTACGCTTCCGTACTACATACATAGTGTACGGTGGCTTGTTGGCATACACGATGAACGCAATCGCCGAAATATGCTGAGTGGCCTTCTCTGCCAACAGGACCTAAGGGGAAATTGGTCAGTATATTCACAATGTTGTGGTTAGGGTTTAAATCATGAGACTCACAAATTAAAACCTAATAATTGGACTATTTAAGACAAGAGAATTGTGTCTCCTGTTTTGCCGACAAAACCATTTTATTTCATATCATTCAAATGGAACACTTTGCTTAGTCCTTACCTCATGAGCATTGAATAGTTCAAAAGTTGACTTTAGTAGGTTTCTCACTAGTCAACTTTATTCAATGTCTCACAGGGAAGTGATTTCATTTGCATGATATGAAATAATTTGCAAAACATCGCCTCCTTCAATTTCCCGACAAATTGCATTTTGCAAATGCAATTATTTTACTTGCACCTTTTTTCTTCAATTTGCATCTTTTTATTCAAAAATTTTCAAACAAGTTATCAATCAACTCGTCACCATCTGTTTGCTTAATAAAATACCTCTGCTATGGCCCAAACCCCGGGAAATTCAACTGAATTTAATGAACGACCAACTTCAGCCCCAGAGAGTGGAAGTGAAATCTCTGATATCGCCAGTAGTCGTGAATTAGGCATTGAAGTAGAGAGCCAGTCACATGAAGATAATCAAGATCCACCAGTTCTTCCAGAATGTGAGTATGCATCCATCTTGAATATTTCTAATCTCCCAAAACCTGATATTGTGTCATAGCCTTTATTTCAGGTCAGCCTCCAAGCTCTCAGAAACCGAATTTTAAAGGTTATGAGAAGGAAAAGACTGTTGAACCTTGTGCACCGACAGAAGATGATGGGCAAGATGATGTAATTTTCAGTGGGGAGGTGGAAATTATATCCAAGGAACAATTTGTCTCCAACATTGCTCAAACAATCCCAAGGCTCAAAAAAATTCAAAATGATAGTAAAATTCCTGATTATGTGCGTCAAAAGATTGCTGAAGCCATGAGCCTGCTCAAAATGGATTTGAACCGTAAGTCCATTACTAATTCAAAACAAAATTGATAAAAATAGCTGCTTACATTATATGGGCAGGTGTGGAGGTGGGAGAATCTCTACCTGAAGGATCTCGAGTCGTAATTGGATTTCCAGGCAAAGGATTAGGAAAAAGACCAAATATACATGCAACCAAAAAAACAAACAAAAAATGCCGTACCTTTGAAGCCGCAAACAATTCTCGCCATCAAGGTCATGAAATTATCAATGTTGAAGGGGACCATATTGATAATCAACCTCCGCATACTGAACCCCCCCCCCAATACTCAATGAAACAATCCATGATGAAGCTCCACATACTGAAAGCCCCCCAATACCCAATGAAACAATGCATGATGCAACCCTTCCCGTCTCTCCTCGGAATATTCAAGCCTTTCAAGAAAGGGAAACAATTAAACATGATACAATGGGAAGAGATATGACTGATATAGTTCCTGACCCTGAGCCCAAAGTGTCATTGTCTGCTAATTTTCAAGGAATATTTTTATCCCGCATGGAAGAGTTTGCAGGAGTTTTGAATTATCATTCCAATATTACTCAACAATCATGGAAAAGGGGGCTTGATAATATCAATAGTATTTACAAAAATTGATGGGACAATTTACCAACAAAAGATGCTCATACATTCCTGCCTGTTGGTATTAAGGTGATCAGTAACCAAGAGCTTAAAATGTCGGCCTGGCTGGAGGACCTTGAGATGGCAGGTGAGTTTTATCTTTGTGCATGATACATGTTTATTGCCTGTTGACTGGTGATATAAATTGCAATATACAGGGTTAGATTTTTTTAAGCCAACCAAAACAGAAGCGTTTTTTGATCACAACATTTGGAATCAGCTAAACCTCCAGAGAATCTCCCATAATCTGAACACTCCTTCTTCAAAATGGTTCAGAGCCTTCTTTACCCCACCAATCCAGTTAAACATTTTTGGGCAAATGTTATGTTTGAATCCATTAGTTTAGTCTCATACGATGTGGTTGCACCCAAACCATATGTTGCACCAACATCAAATTCAACCAATCCTCTTGGACTCGAACGGGGAGCAGTTGAATACCTTGCCTCCTGCTTGAGTAAATCAAAGCAACGTGCAACCCAACTCAGCATTGAAGGTGGCGGGGCTGACAATGAGATATCCACAAAGCCGCACAAGAACCTGGAGGATCTAATGGATACAGTTATCCATTTGATGATTGTGTACAACATGGTACATGCACATACAAAGGTCAAAGTTAATGGCATCAAAGGAAAACTCACGAACTCAAAAAAAAATGAGGCCATCAAAGATCTTTTGGCATGTCACAAGAATCTCGGAATAAATCGAATTTGCTATGGTATATTAGCGGCATTCTGTGCGGCGGGGGTTTGTGGTTTGATGGTATGCTCAGATGACTGGAGAACAAGCTCAGTTAAAGGGGCTTTATCACTAATTGACATTTCCGCAAAACTTTCAGAGGGTAAAAATATAGTGGAGCCAGTGTGGCTACGTACTAATAAGTATATATGTAATTTACTGAATAAAAGTTTCTTCTCATCAGAGTCTTTTAACCCCACTGTACCTCTTAGATTTGAATTTGCACTATGCTTGGTATTAGACTTTGGTGATGCCTGGGTGGCGAAACACGGTCTTGGTTCAAGTGATGAGGTCACCTTGACGGTACCCAGGTCAGCTAAACTCACAACCAGGATTGACCCATTTTAGATTAGCTTTGTACTAGATAGATTGTAATTTAATTTTGCAAAGTGATTTATGAATTTAATAATCATGACTTCCTATCCTACTACTGCCCGGATGCCACAGTCTGAGTACCAATAGTAATTGTACGGCGGCATGCCTCCGTACATCATTGCAAAGACTCAAACAAGATGCAAGCTGAGTCAGGCGTTGTGCCCGCAAGTAGCACATGCGGGGGCATTGCGGGAAGTCGCGTTTATCACTTCCCGCCAGGGAATAATAGGCCAAATGTTCCTGTGTCTTTCAAGAGGACTAGGATAGCTAGGGATCCACAGCAGGATGCATATTGCATTTGCGTGTGCTTGCAATATTCCAAATGGTTGGATTGGAAAGTGATTGCATGGGAACATCAATGTGGAAAATTGAATAATGCACTATCCACTGCAATTTTCAGGTTCAGGTATTTGAGATCGCGAATTTGCAAAGGTCAGGTGTGATCTTTCTTTTTAGCCGCAATTAAAAAAGATTCATCAACCGCAATTCAATTTAGGTGATATTAATAAATCAGTAATCATTTGGTTTCATTTCATTTTCTCCTGAAAGCATGCCATTCACGAAAAAAGGAAAAGAGCGTAAAAGGGAACTCGCGAGAAAGCATCGGGCTGAGGAAGGAAAGTGTGAGTTGCTCGCTTAATCTCAGTGTATATATGCTTCCACATTTATGTGGCACCCTCATTGGGCCCCACAGAAGAACATTGGCTTTAGTCAGTTCAGATTGTGCCAATGTCATGTGGGCTCCAACAGGGAAGTCAAAGGATGTGTGCCGAAGAAAGCTCCTTGGCAGTATCTGATATCTTGTGTGCTTCAACACATAGTGATCCCTCAACCACTTGGGAATAGTAGCAGATCCCAAAAGACAAATGAGCGCAAAACGACCCGAATGAATAGGTTGTTTTCCTCCTCTCGCCCAACAGCACAAATATCAATGCCAGTATCAGCAAATATCACCCCAAGTGAAATTTGGAGGGTTGTGGATGTCAATCTGATCAAACGCATTCACTTTGGCCGTGTGGCAATTTTCTCTTCAACTGGATTACTCATTGCCCTTGTCGAATTCCGACCATTCAAAACAATGAGTGAAGTCGAGGTCAATCAATGGGATGAATTATCACAATTCTTATTTTGCGAAAAGAGATTCACCAACCCGATTGCAACCAATGGAGCATTACTGGAGGGATTTATGTTTGCGATTGGGTGGCGCAAATGCAGCACCAAGAATGAACAATTTGGTCTGTATGGAAGTGTTGGGAAAATTGAAAACGCAAAAGATGAATGGCAGAACCAAGGTGCCAATCTTAGCTCGGTGGGTTGCATTCTAGGTCAATCCTTACGATATGTTGGGGATAATTTATTTGAGAAGATTCAGAATTTCTACAATTAATTGGGGGTTCTGTCTTTTGATCAAGTGAACTATGAAGGAAATATTCTGGCAAATCAGGGTGCATTCGAGCTCGCTTCCGCACTCACTTTCACCATGAATGGATTCAAAAACGCACCTCATGTTGATAAGGATGCATTGCTGTATGCTTTGGGATGGTGGTTTAAAGCTGATAAGCGGACCGGCCAAATTCAAAGAGATGCGTCAAAGCGGTGTACAGGGGGAAAATTGATTTTCCCAAATGAGCATTTTTGGATTGATCTATCCGCATGTCATGGGCTCATTCAGGTAGTGTGGGCCAGTAGTACATTTGTTCATTATACTGATCCAGCACAGGACAACAAAAGCACGACACTAGTGGGTATGTCCGCACAATGCTCAAGCAGGTTAGCAAAAACAATGCGGCAAAAAAGCCATGGCTATTATGAGATTGGCGAGAGAGCGGGCAATCAAATCAGGGATGGTAATACAATCTCATGCTGATACAAAGAATGAGGAGATTTGCATGTGTGTTGGGTAAGGCAGAGGACAATATACACCAGGATTGGATGGATTCAAGTGCGGGAGATGGGGTGTCTCACATGAAAAAGGGGTGAAGTGGATTATGTACGGTGGCATGCCATTGTACATCCGTCCTGGTTTGTTGTTATTGTCCAGGATGCCAATGCTTCACATGCAAATCCTTATGCTTGTGCAGGTTCCAACAATGCTAAAAGCTCCTTACGCCTATGCGGGGTGCCGACGCTACACACACCAATCCTTATGCCTGTGCAGGCTCCCAAAATTTTACACGCCAATCCTGATGCTTGTGAAGGTTCCCAAAAATGCTAAAAATTCCTTACGCCTGTACAGGCTTCCGACGATTCACACGCCAATCCTTACGCTTGTGAAGGTTCCCCACAATGCTGAAAATTTCTTGGCCTGTGCAGGATCCCGACAATTCACACGCCAATTCTTACGCCTATGCAGGCTCCCAACAACTCATACGTCAATCCTTCCGCCTGTGCAGGATCCCGACAATTCACACGCCAATCCTTATGCCTGTGCAGGCTCCCAACAATTCACATGCCAATCCTTACGCCTGTGCAGCCTCCCGACAAGTCACACGCCAATCCTTACGCTTGTGAAGGTTCCAGACAATTTAAACAATTCAATACATGAGTAAGATTAATAGCGTGTGACCATAGGAAAGGCAATGTTTCACAAATCTGGAGTGGATCGGTCACATGCCGGAAGCTCCCGCTTTTTTACAGTTAAGAATGTATATGTCTCTAAACCATGGAAGAAGAAAATATAGGAGACGGTAACAGCAACTATTGGCGCATTTTGGGAAAAAGAGGTTCACAAAAACAAATACTCACTCAAACTCTTGGTGGGGCACTTACAAAAATAATTCTCACGCAATCAGGGTTTTTCTCTCAGGAGGAAATAAATAATTTTTACGTGAACAAAGAATGTAATAGAAATTGAACATAACAATAATTGAAGACAAATAATTTATTTAAAAGAAAGTATTACAAATAATAAAAAGAGGAAATAATGACATTTTTTTTAAATTTTTATTTTTCTAAGAATTTCGAGACTATCCCGGTGATGTCCTCCTTTGGATAAGCCTCCAGTGCCTGGGCAAGGAGGGAGTTTAGTTCCTCCCGGAATTCCCGGTGCATCCACGAAAGGAATCATGTGGAGCAAGCGGCAATGCTCCAACAAGATTCGGTTGATCAATTTGTGGACGATGGCTTGAGGAATCATTAGGGTCGGTCACAGGTCGGTAAATTCCTGGCAAGCGTCATCGTGGGAATGAGAGGAGGAGGTTGGGTTCTCGGGGGCAATGGGAGGGAGATCTTGGGAAGGAACCGGGGTAGAAGTGGAGGGGAAGAAGGGGGAGGGGGAGGGGGATGGGTTGATCCGACAGGCGTATCGTCGATGATGATTATGGAGCGAGGAGTGGCGGGACAATCTAGAGATGGTTGAAGAAAAAATGAGGAAAAGTGGATATGGATCAAAGAGAAAGAAGGGGTGACTTACCATAAGGTTCCTCTGTGGATTGCGTAGGAGCCACCTCAGGTTCTGGCTCACGAGTCGTATCGTCCTCAGGTGGTTGGGACGATGGACTTGGGCCAGGAATAGGTGGCTCTTTGGTTTGGGAGGGTTCTAAAAAAGGAGTAAAAGTCAGTTAACTTAAATCAAAAGTGAAAGTGAAAATGAAATGAAACTTTGGCTGCTTACCGCGGAAGAATTCCTCAGACCATCGGGTGCCACTCGGGCCTGAGGTGGGTTGCCAGGGGATTTGCTCGCGAGGCAAACTAGGAACGGGAGAGTCTTGTTGGGGGGTTTTGTTCTATGAGTAATGGAAAAAAGTCAGTATTATTGCGTGAAGAGAAATGAGATAAGGAGGAGAAAGAAAACTTACTTTGGCGTTTGAATCCCATTGGTGACAAGACATGGTGACGATCAGCCCAAGCTCGAATGTCCTCTCACCATCGCCATCCTTCATCGGCCGGATAATCACTTCGCTCAGGTCAGGGAGTGAAGTGACCATCAGATGGTGGCCTAGGAGGGGGAGGGGACAGGGCTAATCGTCCGAAATTGTTCCCGTCGGCCTGTTTGGGGGCCCGGCATCCATTCACGCTTGGAAATGGTTTCATCATCGTCGACCACAAAGGAGTCCTCGCGAGGGCTTCTTGGGCAGGAACTCCTTTGGCCTCGTGGTCGGAAGGGGCAGACAACGAACAAACATTTCTTGTGTGCTTGTCGGCAAGCATCCCAAGCGTCGTTCATTGTCAAGGAACGAATGCAGGGGATACCCCGCTTGGTGCATAAAGTGCACAACATCTAAAAACAAAACAATTGAGGTTAGTAACTGCATACAAAGTAAACAATCAAGAAGGAAAATGAAGGCATACAATGAATTATAAATTTAAAGCGTTAACAAAATAAAGAACTCTACTCGGAAGGTTTTAAAAGTCTGGAAGAGAGTTGTGAAGAAAAATAAGTATTAATATCGGTACATAATGTTGACAAAAGTTAAAAAAAGAGGTAAAGCACGAGGTGGATAGAAGTGAGGTTCTGAAAGGATCAGCAGAATAAACAAACAGGCAAAAGGCAGGGGAGTGGGGTTAGTGGAGTGCGAAAGACAAAAGTAGAAAGGCAGGAAGACCAAGGGGAATACGCACAAGAAGGACAAATGCGGGTAAGGTTGAACGAAGTGGAGTGGGTGAGAAAGAAAGTGAAGGCCGTGTCGTGTGAAGATGGTCTTTTATACCATGGTGAAGCTGAGACGATCTCAGAAGTTGCAGCACCCGCAAAAGGCTCAGCTTCAAGGCGTGTGGGCAAAATTGAAGCTGAGTCTCAGCAAATGCTGCAACTGAGGAGTGAAATGCTCCTGTGAGGCAGAAGGACAATGGGGGTCTGGTGAGTATTGCAATTTATTGAATTGTCAAGCTGAGTCAAATCACCTTTGTTTCCTTAAATAGCCGCCGGATCACCCAGGAGGGTGGTCATGAGGCCCTTGTTGAATGTGCATTGTGGGGGCAATGCACAAGTGACCCATGCAGAAATGCACCCGGTGCATTTGGTCACAAGTGACCGGGGCGAGATTACCGGCCGTATGGCCTGGTCATATTGTTTGAACAAAGGGGGGGGCTGTAAGACAAGTGAATACAGCATGAGCTTGCCTCGACCCATTGCTCAGGTTTGCTTTTGGGTCATAATTGAAATGCTAAGTGGCTGAACATTTTAATTGCACAGTGATTGAACTATTGATATAACAATATCAAATGCACCATGCTGAGCCATTGCTCAGCCGTTTTTGTATGCCCACAATCTGAGCATTTGGCACAGCATTGGGTGACATTGCAGCCAGGTGCAGCATTTCACACGCTTTGGTGAAGTGCTCCACACTGAGCCTTCCAATGAACTATTGCAAAAAAAGTTCATTCCATGGCTTTACTGAGCACTTTCACACGGTGCTTTTGACCATGATATGCTCAGCTTGCGTGTGCAAATTGTGTGAAACGCAATGCTTAGCATGTGGCACATGAGCTACGTATATGCAAACGATCGGAAGGTGCATGCACATTCGCTATATGCATGCAGGCTCAAGTAGTATTACACCTTCCTGATCTGTACATCCAACACTGTTGTACGCAGTACACCTGTGTAAATGTATGCTGCAGGGCAGAGCAAAAGCTGTTCAACAATGTAACATGCAATCACATCAGGCCATCGAGTCATATCTCTCACCTGCATCCCTTTGATGCACCTTGCTGGACAGCTCTGCCTAACTACGGCAGAGATGCGCATGTAATCCAAGTTAATGTAAGTGGGTCATAGTGGGATGACTGTTTATTTGGGTCATACGCAAACATTGGATTCCATCCGGTGCCATTGTTGGGGCAAACAATGACTGGCCCTGCTTGTTCATTGCGCGTGCTCATTGTCGCGCAGCCACACGCTTTCATACGCTCCCCCAACGGGTCATACACAGGTAACTTTCAACAGCCTGGAAGACATTTGACTGCCAGTCTTCCAACTGCCTATTTTCTTGGTAGGGTTGTCAGATTGACTGCAGAAGCTCACCCGCTTGCGCGTGGAAACCTGAGGCCAATCAGTGTGGATTTGATTCAGCCTCATCCACATTAGAATAATCCCAGCCTATGATTGCTGAGGCTGGTCATGTTTGCGTGGGTATCTCCCACCGCGGGTCATTTTGTGCACATTATCACGCGCCCCGCACAAGCTGTGGGGCCTGGCTGGCAGCCAAAAATTCCCTTGGGCGTGTGGCCTCTTTCTCCGGAGTTTCGTACACGCGTGAGGCAAAGACCGTGATCCCAATCTTGGGGGATTAGTAGCGGCCTCAAACGCAATAGGGGTGAATGTATATGTGGATCACGCCTCATGGTTGGTGCCCCGTTTGATCATGCCACACATACCCCCCTGAAGCCTAGTTGGCATCAGTCATCAAAAAACTTCATGCAAAATCAAACTCATGTTTGGTGGCATGCCACCAAACATATCTCACCCGCCCACACACAAACATCCCCACAGTGAGATTGCCCTTTGAAACCGCCAACATTGCCCAGTAGGTCCCTGTGCGACAATTAACCTGGGGAAGATATGCATCCATGTTTGCTTTCACACCAGCGAACATTGCCGCATGCCTCTAATATGACCCTCCACAATAAGTTGCTACAACCCACCCAATCTCGGATATGCTAATGTCAACCTTGTTCCACCAAAGGTTTCGTAACTTGCTGCAGATCCAGCAGTCATATTGGTGCACCCACATTTTGGCCACCTTGCCTTGATATATGCCCCAAATTGGATATGAAAATTATGACCCCAAGAGGCCCACCCCCATCAAGTCCATGCACATAACCACAGGCCATCCCCCCTTGACTCCATTGCTGCCTCTTATATAAGCTCCCCACCTGTGCTTATCTGTCTGCATTCCGTTTAGCTAACCCTTCCCAATCATATAATTTCCGACTATCCCCAAATAATTTAAAATAGCTATCATGTCAACCCCTTCACAGCCACTTTGCATTGGGATGATTAATATTTGTATTCAAATAAATAGTGATATAACCTTGAATCCTGAGAATTCCCACTTAGCTTCTTGGATTATCATATGGCACAATCAACACAACATATTTGTTTATCTCCCCAATCACCAGCGTGCTATTGGCTCTCTACCTGCAACCCTTTCCAAAACGTTGATACCATTCCTTGGGGCACCAAAAACGTTCATGCACTGTGGTCCTGGTGGGGCATGGATTGAAAATTGCCAATCCAATCCTACTCAAATATTATTCGTTGAGGGAGTATTTATGACTGATGCAAATGATCCCTCCTCATCTCAGAAACCCAATCTAGCATTGATGTTCTTCACATGGTATCCAAACATTTTATTCATAATGGAAAGCTTTCGAACACAAGATTTCAAGCTTAAAATTCCCAAAGAATATGACTGTAATACTCATTGTCAATGTCAACTCTTCACTCCGACATTTCCCGCTTCAAACTTGACGCCAGCTTCATATCCTGCTGTTTCATCATTGATTTCCAAGCAAAAACTGATACAATTACCCAGTGGATCAGACCTCCCCATGATGACCCCGCCCCATTCCATTATTCAAACCCCCCTCCTCCCTCATCAAAAGACCGGACTAGCTTTTCTCTGGGATCGAGAAATCCCCAATGGCCAATCAGCCCGTAACCTTTGGGCCACCTCACCCCCAGGATCCACTTTCAATGCCAGGCACATCATTACAAACAAGGTCGTTAGCTCATTTGAATCCCTTTCGACCAATACCCCTCTTGGAGGACTGCTTGCAGATGATATGGGATAGGTAAAACCATTCAGGCCATTGCTCTAATTGGTACCTCCAAGGAGCGGATGATTGCAAACCCCCATCGCTCCACGCCCACCATGATCATCTGCCCCCCTCGCTTAATTACCAACTGGCAATCAGAAATATCCAAGCATGCTCAGGCTGGAGCGCTGCATTCCAAAATCTACCATGGTCCCACTCGTCACTCATTATCCAAAGCCGACATCTTAAAATATGATATCATCATCACTTCTTACAATACTATCACCCAAGAATTTAAGCAAACCAATACCTCTACATCATTCATTTTTCAAATCAATTGGCATCGTATAATTTTGGATGAAGCACAGTGAGTGTCTGATCTTAAATGATTCAAATTGCCTTTTATATCCAATACCCCTTGCTCCATCTTATAGCTATATTCGCTCTCAATACACTGCCACTCACCGTGCCATTAATAGCCTCCTTTCATCCCATTGAATATGTTTAACAGGCACACCTATTCACAACACCATTTATGACCTTTTGGGCATAATATCATTCATCACTCAACCCCAGAGCGCCGATCAAGATAACTGGTCACCATTCATCCTGAGTAGTCTTTCCAAAGGTTGCAATGATATCTTGCATTTGGCATTGCGGCATTTAAGTTTGCGCCGCACCAAAACCACACATCTCAAATCCCTCCCCACTATTAGCCATCATTATGAGCTGCTCCCACTCAACCCAACCATGCAGCAAGAATATTCCATATTATATGAAGAATTACTATCATCCAAAAGCAAAGGACCCGGAGAATTTTTCAGAAATATTAATAAGCTGCGAATATGTTGTAACCATCACATCATGCTTAACACAATTGCGGAGGCAGATTTGGAAGACCCCGAGGGCAGGAGCACTCAGGATAACTTGCCAACAATCACACGAACTATTGTGGATGTGGAAACATGCATGATGAGTAGTAAAATTGCACACCTCCTACAAAGCTTAATGAAGAACAAACAAACAAGGTGTGGTCCAACCAAATTGGTAGTTTATACCCAATGGACCCAATTTCTAGATTTATGCGTTAATTCTAATATGCATCCATTAGCAATTGAATCCATCTGACTTTTTCATATTGTAGAATTGGTATTGCACTTCCCCATCACTCTATCCTTTCAGCACAAATTGATGGAACAATTACAGCACGAGCACAGGAGAAGGCACTGGAGAATTTCTTCAATAATCCTGAATGTGAAGTACTGATTGCATCCATTGCCACAGCTGGAACTGGCCTCAATATAACTTGTGCCAATACTTTCTATTTAATGGTGAGGGGAACCCCAAAATTCTTCCCTGATTTGCGGCCCCTGACATCCACATTTCCAGGAGCCCAATTGGAACCCAGCCATTGAGGCTCAGGCTGTTGATTGACTCCATCGTATTGGCCAACAACAACCTGTAAAGGTCATCCACTATATAACTCCTCATTCAGTTGAGGTCAACATGCGGAAGGTACCTTTCAAGATCATCTTTGACCCTAATTGTATTGCTATTCTAAAATCCTTCCTTATGGAAATGCCATTTTCCAAACACCAATAGGTCCAAGAAAAGAAAAAATCATTAACTGCGTGAGCCTTACTGATATTATATAATTTGTGTTTGACCAAGTTGATAACTCTTGTTCACCCTGGCATAGGTCCACAATTATGAACACCATGAGCTGGATCAAACTCCTTCAATATTTTCTCAATGAAAATGAGCAATAGAGTCTTATTTCTAAGGGAGACGGTGATACATTCCAATTCATATTGTCTATATTCTGGCATATTTAGCAAGTTGTTGAATCTTTAAGAAATAATACTCATATTGTATTACACCTGCACAAATAATTCACAAAATGTTAATTTGTAACGGTGCTATACATTTATATTACTAAGTTATTGCAGAGAATCACCATTCGGCCTAATAACTGGCATGTCAAGTATTTTGAGGGCCCTAGTCTGAATCTTACTACAGCCTTTGAGCCAATCTTAAGCAAATACCTGAAATGATAAGCCTTCCTGAATATCACCATCATCTGTCGATCGTAATTCTGGCAATCTATCAATAGTTTTTTTACCCTTTTTTTTAATGCAATTACAAAAATCTATGTCTCAATCCATTTTTAATACCAATTCATTAAATAACTGGGAGCCCCAGCGTAATCCCACTTTGCGGTAAACTTGACGGCCATTTTCCAGTACCTCCTCAGTATCTGAACATACTTGAGGGTCATTGAATTGTGATGCTAGAATGGGAAATTTAGCCGTATCACACCATTCACGACGGCGCTCACAGGTCTGCACATAATGAAGTAGATCATCATCAGTCTTTGCTCACAATGAAGAAGAGATACATTAACTAACCCTTTGACGAATCTTTGCGAGCTTTTGATTCTCCTTCTTTTTAACCAAATACTCGGCATCCTTTTGAATAGACTTCCATTCTCTTTTCAAATAAGTGAAATATCACTCCATTAAAGCCGCCACGACCCCATAGTTATTATGATCCTTGTTCCAACAGTAATGATGATACTCGGTGCTGACCAGTGCAAGATGGAATGTACGGTAAAACACCATAGACATCAGCTCTCCCAGTCCCAAGTGAATCGCTTTAGTCCTAGCTTGTGGAGCTCATTTTCGCAGTAGCTTTGGAAACCCTGAGACTGAACCTGTGTTGATGGCTCATTGAAAACATCCTCGGGGACATATCCGAGATGACCAGCCACTTGAATTGCAATTTCACGCTCTTCTGTGCTTGGTGGTGCTGGTAGTGAGGAAAAATCCTTATCCCTAACTTTGAGTAGGAACAGGTGAATGTGCATGTACTGCTGATCTCATTCCATGGACATTCTCTGGAAGTTCTGCTTTCAGCCATTTTTGTTGCTCCTTCTGGCTTGCACGTTTCGCCACATTGTGAGCTTTACAAGCCTGGTTCCTTTGCTGTCTGACCTTGGATTGCTCAAGCATACTCTGGGCAAGGGGCATTTGAGGATGGGTGAACTCATTATTTGACTGAGTGCCATGCTCATGCGCCGTGAAATTGTCCCTCCTTGATTCATCATTTGTTTCCATTTGAGTCGGAGACATGTTCTCATCCTCATCATCCACCATTTTTTCTCTTGATGAACTGGCATGAGCTGTTCTTGGTTTGGAGGCATATGGATGATGACGTCCAGTGACTTTCTCTTTATGGACCAGAGGTGAGGATGCATAAAGCTCATCACCTGCCATGCACATCATCAGTTAACACATCAAAAAATTAATGAAGACTGGTCATACTCACAATCTTCAATTGGCTCCTGAGATTGGACTGACTTGCCTTTAGGTGCCATATCTAACCCATGAAACAAAAATATCAAATTGTGAAAAAGGTTATACTCCGAAATTAAAATGACTTACTTTGATGAAGCATCAATCCTGGATTTCCCTCCGACAGACCACTCCAAGTTACATTCTCCAATGGTCTTTTTCGTCACCCCCCATCCACGCGCCTTTCATCACCCACATGAACCTGAGATCCTGATGGAATATGGAGGGTTGGCTGTTTACTTTGGCCAAAGGATCCTGGGATGCGACTGGATTCCGACCGGGATTAAGGAGGAACTCACATGGAAATTTTGATTGGGGATTAGCATGTGAAGAGATTTGAGGTGTGCCTTCTGGCCCCTGAGACACATGCGTTTGTGTATTAGTGGGATTTGGGGGAATTGGAGTGACGGAAATATTTGGGATCGACCAAGTGCTTGAAGTTGGAGCCTTTGGATTGCCCACATCAATGTTAAGACCTGATACATTCATTGAGGATGCAATAGGGGTTGTGAGAGGAATGTTGGGACTCAATAGTGACTGTGTTTGGACATATTCTATGCTAGATTCACTATCTGAGTCATGAACAGAACCTGAACGGGATTTATGTGACTTGGAAGATGACATAAGGGCCAAAAAAGTATACTAATATTTTTAACTAGATAAAACACCTCAGTATTATGATAAAATAGAGTGATATGAGATGAAATCTTTTCAAATTTAGAATAGAGAAATTCTATGAATAGTTGGAACTAAGTGTTGTGTGGAAGTCCAATAAGCCTCTTTTTAGGAGAATCCTCCCTGCCTCCTCTTGAGCTCCTCCGCTTTTATCGGAAACCACCCGGCACGGCCTACCACCATATAATGTAATATTTCCTTGATCTCAAAGGGGACCCATCATCCATAAGTAATCATATTTGGTAACATTTCTGCCTCCCCATTGTCACATTTTGTGAATTATCCAAACTGCCAATATATGCATTGAAATTCCACAGCATTGTACATCTGTAAAGGGGTATATTCATGAAGGATTTACCCACAAAGGAGACATCACCTTTTCAAGAAAGGCAAGACAATCCAAATCACATTCCAACCAATTAAAAGCCTGCTGTACTCAAACCAAATACCATGACTTTAGCTGCACTCCAACCCCTTATGTAATAGAGTTATATTGTTATGTCTGTAATAAGGTTTAAGCCATGTACAATGGCATGCCAGCGTACATGGTTTGAATGTCAATCCCCTCAAATCAATGTTGACACATCCCTATGGGAACACCCCTCAAGGGTCAAAACCACAGTATCACCATGTGTAAATAAAATAGAATATGTATGAGCATTGAGCAGCATGGCATTTTACCCCATTAAACTCCTAACCAATTCCACCATCCAGATGAGACATGTTACACTCCATCAGCTGCAGCTCACGCACCATTACAAATGGTATAAAATTCTCAGCTGGCTCAAATCATCTCCCCCTTCATAAATAATCACTCAATTTTTTTGCCAATTAATAACACTCCTAAACACTTTCACATCAGCCATAGATATTTATACACAAACCAAGCGTACTCCCAATTCCTGCAACAATGACAACCCGCCGCTATTCCTCAATGCGTATATGCATGTGTCAACACTGCTCAACTCAAACACACTCTTCCCCTGAGGGTGATAGGCCTGGAGTTGCCTTCACACCTTTCCAATATAAACAGCACATTAAAAAGCTCAAATCAACCATTGCACCCAAATCTCTTCCAAACATCCCTACTTCTGCATCAGGATCTGGGTGCCCACAACTTCTATTGGATCAAATATTCCTAGCTGATTATTCACCATTGACCCAAAGCACCTTCTCCACAGCACCGGGGCTCAATTCAATTGCACAGAAACCATACAGCAGCAGTCAAACCCTTCCTCCACAAGACCTTGGAATGATAACATCTGCCATTCTATCATTAAGGTATAATATACCCTGCAGGGCTTCACGCATTCTCAACCCCGCCCTAAACCTGCTGATCAAGTCCAGCATCTCAAGCTCCGGTGGTCCCCCCATTCCTGCATTCCATATACCTCAAGATCTGAGTACCATATTTGAAAATCTCCAATTGGAGCCAGTGATTCAAAACTATATATGTTGTCCTCAATGTTTCTCTCTTAATGGCCTTACTGCATCAGTCACAACTGACCAACCCCACTGTCAACGCCATAATGACCCAAATTATCATGATCCCCCTTGCACACAATCATTAGGCAAATTCATCTATTCATTTGAAGCCCACACCCAAAACACCACCAACATGAAGCAAAAATTTATACCAACAAAACATTTCATTTATCAACCATTCAAAAATTGGCTTGCCAGATTTCTCCAGCGGGCTGGAATTATGGACATTCTGCATCAACATCAACAATCCCAAACTCCCGAAGATTCCCCAAAACGTGACGTCTGGGATGGATTGGTCTGGAGACACTTCACTGGCACTAGAAATATCCATGACCCCCCATTCATGTCCATTCCTGGTGCATTGGCCTTCTCCATTTATGTGGACTGGTTTAATGCACATGGAAAGTCCACCCGGTTGGCCAGCATTGGACCTATCATGCTTATTTGTCTTAATCTCCCCCCAAGTGAAAGATTGAAGCCAGAGAATGTCTATGTTGCAGGAATCATCCCTGGTGCAAAGGAGCCAACTTCCCTTCAATTGAATTATTTATTAATGCCACTCATCAAGGAGCTCAAAGAGCTATGGCAAGGTTACCATTTTTCACCCACCTCAACAGGTCCTTCAGGATCCTTTATCCATGTTGCCATTCTCACAGCCATTGCGGATGTTGTTGCCATGCGCAAGCTTACTGGATTTATTTCCCATTCAGGCAACCACTTTTGTAATTTTTGCACCATTCACAAAGCTCAAATTGAAGAAATTGGTCCTCAATTTCACTACACACGCTCATATCAAAATCATAAATCAACCATTGCCAAATGGCTTTGGGCAACCCCACAACAAAGACAAGCAATTTTCTCTGAGTATGGAGTGCCATATTCAATTTTAGACGACCTTCCGTACTGGGATGCAACCAGAATGGTTAATCTTGACATAATGCATAATTTAATACTTGGAATTTTGAAGGATCATGCAGCTTTCAAATTGTGCATTCCAGAGTCCAAATCAAAAATTTACCTCAGGTCCCGCAGAAAATCCAATGACACCAACAGTTCAGACTCAGATTCCATGACCTCCAACAGCTCTCTTGATAAAATCACACTGAGAGAGGCCCGCTCCCTGAGAAGAGACACAGCAAAAATAATAAATGAGCCACTCCCCACTACTTCCCAATTCCGACCCCTCACACAGAACATCCATCTAGTGGTTCTGCGGAGATTCCTTCATTTGATGCCGATTACATCCCCACTTCTGAAATCCCCTCTGAATTGGATATCACTGCACTGAGTGATCACCAGATCAAGGGTGAGGCTCTGGAGCATCTCTGACAAATCATATCTGAGAGGATAATTCCCTCATCATTGACAAGAGTACCTCGCAACATGGGTTCCCCCTCTCATGGTAGCTTAAAAGCCGCTGAATGGACTCTCTTATATAAGGTCTATATTCCATTTTTAATGCTCAGTCAACAGATGTCATTAGATGTACACCAATCCGCACACATTCAAAGGAGAATGGGTCAGTCAGAAGAACTTGCAAATGAACTAACCAAGAATAAATTCCATTTGATTAGTGCTATCAACATTGCCACAAGTTGGACTGTTTCAATAGATGATGCGACTGCATTTGCTGAACATTGAAAAAAAAACCGCCTTTCCAATCAACTCTTGTTCCCAAAACAGAAAAGTAAACCAAATCATCATTTTGCTGATCATATTCCCGAACTCTTCCAACGTTGGGGCCCAGCACAAGCCTCAGCCACATGGGGTTATGAGCGCTTGATTGGAGTATTTGCAAAAATGCCAACAAATAACAAAATATGTATGTCAATTAATAAGATCAATATATTCACATTGATTAAACACCTGAACTGAATAAGATTAACTTCTTGCAACTCTGAATAGATGATATAGATAAAACCTTACTTCAACATATCTGTCGATGTTCCAACCTTTCTGTTTTCCTGAAATCCCCATCCGTGCCATGTGAAATAAAACAGCTTTTCAAATCACAGCCACCTGCCCTGTTCAATGACCATAAATATAACAAACCATCTAGCCAAGACCAAGAAAATTATGATTGCCTGGTTGAGTACTTACAGAATTTTCATGCAACAAGGGAAATAGTTGATTGGATCAGCTTAGAGACTACCATGCAATCCACAAGCCGTCCCACTTCAAAGATTGTCTCACCTTGGTATTTTCCAGTTTCAAACGTTAATATTGGGAACAATATATTTTCAACTGGATCCAAAAATGTCAGCAACAGTGTGATATGTTTTCTGAGGGGCAACTCACAACAATTTGGTATTATTAATAGCATTTTTAAAGTCTCTGAGCCATCTTGCATGCTGAACAATAACTTTCTAATATTCAAAACTTTAAAGATTGATGTGAATTTCTTACCAGAGTGGCTGTATCTCAATATTTATAAAGCTGTTGGTTTTGATGATGGACACTTGATTATATCTGAAGAAGAAATAGAAGGTAACTGTGGATTGTATGATAACAAAGTTCTGTCATGTGGACTGCTTGTAATGATAAAGCCGTTATTTCATGAAATTTAGTCTACAGAAATGCAAATCTCTCAGATTCATTAGCAATTTTGCTAGTGAAATAACTGCCTCAAAATTTAGTGACAGAGACATGCCATTGTGACAAGCAAAGCCCATTATTTCACATTGCCACAAAGAACTTACTATTTTGACATTGGGTACAGTGTGAATAAGCCAAGTTCCATGATCAAATGACCCACACACTCACCTTTCACAGAATCCAAAATTTCTAACTGCGCCATCATCATGTTGGAAGGGGAAGCGGCCCTTGCACACATGCCAATGCACACGCAAGCGCACCCGCACACGCCAATGCACAAGCAAGTGCACCCGCACCCACACACGCCAATGCACATGCAAGCGCACCCGCACACGTGGTATTGTGCGGCGGGCTCTACCAGTGTCACCTGCAAAACCACAATCCCGCTCGGGCGGAGTCCTTTTATGGATGACCTGGTGAAGTCAAACCCCCCGCCTACATCAAGACTGGCTGAAGGACCTCTTTGATGTGTGTTTGTGCAAACAGGCTGGTGTTGTGTAATTTTTACCAACCATTGGACGGTTGCAGGATGATCAGGTGGTGAGGAATCTGAGTTGAAGGCACAGGGGAACCAATATTGGTGGATGTCACAGGATTTGGTGTAAGACAAGAGTAGGATGTGTGCTCAACATTGGCTTGATTTTTGCTTGACGTGAGCTCAACTTTCATCCTGCTTGACGTTTGCTTGACATGAAGTCAATCGCCGACAATTGACACAAGATTCGCCCTGGTGTCTTGTGGAGTAAACTAACTAATTGCTTTGCATCATCCACTTTCAATAGCCAAGCAAGGATCTGGAGCAGATTCCCAAAGATTACATACAATGGTAATCTACGTTCATTCATCTCTGAGTTGAGGCAAAGCCTAAACGAAATAAAAACAGTTGGAATCGAAGTAGGGACAAAAACTCTTGCTTTTGCAATACTCACCAAACTTCCTGACGATTTCAACAGTTTAATTGAAAAGGTCACTCTCAATACCAAAACTCAAGGAAGTCCAGATGCCATTCTCAATCTCCTACATGATGCAGCTCTAAAAGAAGAAGCTTTGAAATCTTCTTTCAATACTAACACTGACAATAGAATGGCACTGAACAGAGAAACATTCAGATCAGAAAGGATTCACTACTGCAGTAACGGTCATCACAACCCACTAGCCAGTCACCCACCAGAAAAATGTTGGCAACTACATCCCGAAAAACGACCGGACAGATACCAAAAAGACACTAAGACAAATTATACCTTTGCTCAAGCATTACTTACTATAGACAAAGACACAATACAAGGTGATGTCTTAAATGTAGTTCTAGATACAGGTGCCTCTGATCACATGTTCAACGACAGAAGTTTCTTTTTGTCGCTGAATAAAATAAACAATTCCACCATCTCCATGCGCTGAGATTCCTCTTCTCTAACAGCAATTGGGAAGGGTACTGCAAGACTCATTGACCGAAACAGAATATGCTGGACACTAAAAAACGTGTTGTATGTACCTAAATTAAACACCAATCTTGTGGCTCTATCTCAACTTGCATCACCCATTACTCTCAAATCTACTAATGAAAACGTGGAAGTTTTCCTGGATAATGCACCAACTCCTTCGTTCCTGTGCCCAACAAAAAGCAAGGTGCTGGAAACAAAAATGAAGCTATACGGACAATGTCTGTCAGCAAGAAATCAACTATGGCATCAAATATTAGGCCACCTCAACAACAAAGCAACTAAAGCCCTCATACCAACATACAAAGCTGCGGGGGAGATTTGCGATGAGTGTGTTAAGGGTAAGCTAACCGGTATCCCTTTTTCTCACTTGTTTCAGACTGCCTCGCATGCTCTGCAAGTTGTCCACATGAACTTGTGCGGACCAATGCATACTCAATCACTGTCAGGAATGAAATATTTTCTGATACTGATAGATCAATTCACAGGGTACACTAGCACTAAATTCCTGAAACAAAAATAAGAAACTTTCCCTGCGTTCAAAGAATACAAGGTGTGGGCTGAGAACTTCCACCAAAGAAAAATTACCAAGGTCGTGTCAGATGGGGGTGGGGAATTTGTGAACAATCGATTCAAAGAATATGTGAAGATGGAAGGATTTGAACACTCCATCAGTCCGGCATACACTCCAGAACATAATGGAATAGCAGAAAGAGGTAACAGATCAATATTGGAGAAGGCTAGATGCTTAATGCTGCAATCAAAACTGACTGACCAGTTCTGGGCTGAAGCAACCTCTACAGCCACTTTTCTCCTGAATGTGGCTCCGAAACACAATGGAATTTCTCCATACAAAAAGTGGTTTAACCAAGAACCACCAGTATCAAACCTCAAAACGTTCGGATGCAAGGCCTGGATTAGAATACCGCCAATCAAAAGACGATCGAAATTCAAGTCGATTGTGTGGGAAGGAATTATGTTAGGCTACAAAAACCACGTCTTGGCGTACAGAATTTGGAGGATGCAAGACAAACGAGTGGTAATTAGCAGGCATGTAAAGTTTGATGAAACCTACTTTCCTAGTCTACTCCCATCTCTAAGTTCCACAAAAACACTTAATCCAATCTTGCCGATCCCTACGAACACACTGTATTCCCCGACTAAGCCTGTTGGAGAGGTTACTGACGAAAATGACTCTTGTAGTGAATGTGAAGAAGAGTTCCACGGCGCTATGGAAGAAATACCGCAGAGAAGGATCAAAATAATTGGTCCAAGACATCCAACTCTCATCAGGGGAGACGTGTCTGAGGAAAACATACTGCCGTACCAAAGGAGAGCACATCAGACTGTAGAATCAAGTCTGATCCCGAACAACTACCAACAAGCCATCAAAAGTAAAGACAGCGACAAATGGGAAGAAGCTATCTCAAGGGAATTGGACAACATGGAGAAGCTAAAAGTCTGGACAATTAGAGACAGGACACCCGAAGACCATCCAATTACCTGCACTTGGGTTTTCAAGATAAAGTCGGACGACGAGAAGCGAGTAATTGAGCACAAGGCTTCCACCAGATCCAGGGGCTGGATTACTTGCAGACTTTCTCTCCCACTAGCCGAATCAGTTTGTTGCTAGCGCTCATCTCAAATACATCGGTCACCTAATTTCAGTTCCACCAAATGGATGTGAAAAGTGCGTTCCTCAATGCTCCACTGAATGAAAATATCTGTCTTGCTGCACCAGAAGGGGTAAATATACCAGCAACGAAAGTTCTGCATCTCAACAAAGCAATATACGGCCTGAAGCAGGCGCCTCTATCCTGGTACAACCACCTGGCAACTTGGTTAGTCTCGGTAGGTTTTGTGTGTGCGCTGTCAGATTCCTGTGTCTTTTACAGAGGTGGGTCCTACCCGATCTGAATCTACGTCCATGTGGACGACTTGGCAATCTTTGGACCCGACATCAAATCCTTCAAAGAGGAAATCCAACAAAAATTTGACATGAAGGATCTGGGTAAGGCAAATCTACTTCTTGGAATAAAAATACTGCATAGCAAAGCTGGCTTTTCACTTTTGCAAGAACACTACATAAAGAACATTGCTGTAAACTTTGGAATCACACAACTGGCCCCCACCAATACACCTCTGAAACCCGGTTTACAGCTTATGAAAGCATCCGAGGAAGAAATAGAATCGTTTCAAAAATTAGGCTTCAATTACAGAAGCATCATAGGAGCACTCAACTACATCAGCACAAACACCAGACCAGATATCACCTTTGCAATCAGCCATCTCTCCCAATTCCTTGAACGACCCAGTCTCAAGCACTGGCTAGCTAGCCTACAAGTACTATGCTATCTGTATCACACGAAGGAAAAAACCCTCAACTATTACAACAAAGGGAAGTGCAAAATCATCTCGTATGCTGACGCTGACTGGGGTAACTCACTAATTGACAGAAGGTCTGTGGGAGGCTATACTTTGTTTCTCAATCATCACTTGATCTCCTGGAGGATGAAAAAACAACAAACCATTTCTCACTCAACTACCGAAGCCGAATACAAATCTCTCTCAGATGCCTCAAAGGAAGTTCTATGGTTTCAGAAACTACTACAAGAAATCAAAATAGAAGTTCCTGGTAATATTCCAACACTCTACAACGACAATAAATGTGCCATCAACCTAGCTCACTCTAACATCAATCACAACGGCTTCAAAACTAAACACATGGACATCAAATTCCACTTCATTTGGGATCTCATCAAAAACCAGAAACTGGAACTCTTCTATGTCTCTACTCATCTGATGGCAGCTGATTTTCTTACCAAAGCGGTGTGGAAAACTATTTTGCTCAGATCAAAGTCATTCATAAATCTCTACTGACTTCTCTACTCACCCGTTCTTTGCAAGGGAGGCTGTCAAAATCCAGAACGAACCCGAACTTTCCAGGAGGTTCCACCCTTCTTGAACGTAATCATTTCTAACCTAACCACTTATTCCAACCGCTCTCCCGCTTGATCTTTAACCTAACCACTTACAACAGTCTACAAAAACCGCTATCACCGGTTATCCACTCACGTCACAAACACCTTCCATCATCTCTCTCTCTCTCTCTCTCATGTGTTCAATCTCATTCCTTTCCTCCTATTAAATATTTAAACCATCCCTTTCCTTGTCTATTTTCTTTTCTTTTTCTCCAGAAAATCATTCTTATCTCAATTGTTTTCTCTTAACATTTATAACTATCTTATTTTTCGAATATCATCTTTACAAGTTTTTATACTTTAAACTCCACTATCTATGTGCAATCATTTTCTCTCTGTGTTACCATCTTTACTTATACTGATCCTCTCATCCTTAGCATGCGCTGTTCCATTTTGCATTTGTTACTTAGCAAATTATTTATTATTTCAATAGTGATCACTTGTCCTTTAGGTACTTAACTTTACTATATTACTACCAAATCGTGTTGACATTGAAATACATTACTTTAGTTTTTACGCTTAAATTTAACAGTAAGGTGAGTATAAAAATGAAGTAGTGCTCAAGGTGACTCGTTGAGGGTTGTATTGCACGAGCAAGACTAATACATATAGACACTAGACAGTAATAATCGGTGTGATGAGATCACAGTACATCACGGAATCGGTCAAAAGTTGAATACTCTTTTCAGAGTGCGTTCGGTTAAATCATTTCACGTCCTGTTATTTCAACAGGATCATCTCATGTTACCGGTGGGCGTTTTCTCCGTGGTTTGTTTTTCCACGACGGGAAGTCCTCCCCTGGTGGAGCTTTCTCACTCAGGCTCTCACACGCAGGCATGGCAGACTGCAAACTCAAAAAACAGAAATCAGCAAAATCTTTTAGGTGGGTTAAGGTCAATGCTGGTTTAGCGCTTTGGAGACTGACCTGCCCGTACGGTGTTCACATGGTATTTTCCGTTAACCACACAATCAACGTAATAATTCCCATGTTTATGCTTAACCCCATTCCTGCTTGAGCTCCATAGTCCAGCGACCTCTAAAAAGATCAAAATGATAAGGGTCTCATGTTCAGATGAAAAGTAAATGTGGTTGGAACCGAGCGCAAAATCCAGCTTACCAATGTTTCCGGGCTTATTGTGATACATGAACTTTGGCCAAAAAAAAGGAAAATGCTGGCTGGAGTTTAACTGGTCTTGACAGTTAGTAAAGACCAGATTATTAGCAATGGTTCCTGAGAAAACCACAAGTCAGTGTTTTCGTGTCGGTTGCAGCTGATTAGAGAGTAATTGCTGTGGTTGGGCGTGCAACAAAACTCACCACCTATGGTGGTGGTGCAGTTTTGCAATGGGCATAAGTAGCGCCTGGGCCCCGTGGTATTTAAGCATCCTGCGTTCACGAACAACGTTGGACAGTCAAAAATCCGTCAAGTTTAAGACTGACAAAGTCGATTGGATTATAGAAGCAGCAAAAGTTGACGCTTACCGATGTTGGAGGAGTAATCGAGGGGATAAGAGGAATATATGTCATTACAGACCACATACTCTGAAATGGCGCTCAAAAACAAACTAAAAGAGAATGTTGCTAGATAAAGGAATTTCAACATTTGTGGTGGAGAGAGTTGAGGCTCGTCCTGCTGAGGGAAATGACTGGAAGGATAGCCTAGGGACACATTGCTCGGATGCAACAATTTATAGCTTTGCAAATAATCGAAGGTTCAGTTACTGCTTGTCATATATGGCCAGCTTGATACATGGTTTCCAAGACTAATCTCCCTGCTGCATTTTAAGATTCACTTCGGCATCGCTGTCAAAGAAACTAGCTCATCTTTAATCATTCATTCTCTCATCCAAATCGAAGCAGGGGGGCTTCCTGACTTCTACCACTACCCAAGGCTGTTCCCCGAAGCTCACATTTCGAGGTTTTTCTGATCCCCGCCCCTGTGTGGCGGGGATTGGTCAATTATTTGTTAAAAAATTTCTTTGCAGCCCCCGGAGGGTTAGGGACACGGAAGGAAGTTAATACTTTAGCAGGGTACCAATAGTAAAAAAGACAACAAAACCAAAATACTAAACAATGTAAATAAATCTCTCTATTCATGAGAGAACAAAGGACCAAAAGTGCAAGACCAGCTTTTAACACAAGCTAATTGCTCAACATGCTTTGATGAAAGAGCAGCACGTTGATAAGTAAGTATTTTTCTGCCACCTAAGAAAACTCTCTCAGATGGCGCACTAGTGGCAGGTATGGACAAAAACTTGTTAGCCATCAGCCCTAAAGTAGGAAATAAAGATTTATGGGAATTCCAAAAGACCAATATGTTGGTGGACTTTGGCTCCGGTGGTTCAGCAAAGAATTGTTCCACTTCGGTTTCCAAATTACTTACCTCCTCAGCTCATGTTGAATACATTTCATCAAACAACCCAACATGCTGTTGCGCAGTAAGATCTGCTTCGGGGTTGATTGATTGTTTGAAATGTTTCTGGGCCTCCTCTTTAAACATTATTGACAATGTGGTGGCTGAGGTACCTAAACTAGCCAATGTCGCTTCATTTGTGTAGAAGAATTTGAGTTTAAATTCGGGATCCAAAATGGTAGCACATATTGCAGGTATTTTTGTAATGAGAATCTTCAGATATTTGGTTAATTTCTTGCACATTGCTTTGGCTGCAGGCTCAATTGGGGTCACATCATACTGATGACAGGCCTGGAATAAACAAGCACAGGCATTAGTTATTTGGTCGAAGCAGATGAAAAGAAATAAATACCTTTTCAATCCTCCTGATCAATAGAATATAAAGTGGTAATGCATGACTAATTGTTGGGTATTTGGACCCACAAATTATTTGAGTCGCTTTGTAAAGTGGTTCAAGAAAGTCAATTATTATTTTGACTTTTTCCCATTCAAGAGCATTGAGTTGGTATGATTGCATATTTGGAGGACTGCAGAACTGATTATAAGCTTCTTTAAGTATAAGAGCTCTTACAAGCATGTCATATGTTGAATTCCACCTTGTACACACATGCGACAGAAAATTGATGGCTTTGGTGGGCTTGACGTCATTGTAAATTAGCTTCACTGTTGTATTAAACTTGTCATGCCGTTGAGGACTTTTATTTAAGAATCCTGCCAAACACGAAATTTGCGAAATGATTGAATCGTATTGAATATCTTGGCCATCAGGGATGTCAATAAGGTTCGCAATTGACATTCGGCTAACTTCATCTTTGGATGTATTTTGAGTTGAATTAGGGGGCCAATGGAAAGGGCCTTCAGGCCATCCTGTGCAGCAAGATGGATTGTATGTGCCATGCAGCCAAGCCATTGCTTGCTTGCAATGAATGCTGGGCACAGGTCTTGCATTTCGCTACACATCTTCTGGTTAACTGATGCTTTGTCTGTTGTAATGCAAACAATTTTGCTTTCAAGGTCATATTGGTTGATGACGCCAAACAATAGTTTGGAAAGTGATGTGCCTGAGTGATCACCTGAAAAGTAAAAGACAATGATCAGTATCCAGTAAGTATAAATAAAAAAAACTTACCATGGATTTCAGTCAGTCCCAGAAGCAAGGAGGTGAGATGAAACGTCTCATCTAAATAATGACATGTGACAGCCATATAGGCTGTCACATTTGGACTCGTCCATGTGTCAGTGGTCAAGGATACATGGATTGGGTTGGTGGTTAAGAGATGGCGAATGTGGTCCTGATGGAAAAAAAAATGCTGGACAGGTGCGCAGTCAATGAATGACGCCAAACAAGGATTTTGATGATATTGGGATTGCACAATTCCATAAGGTCTTGAAAGGATTTTGACTCAGTGATTGACAGGGGAAGGTCTGTCCCAGAAATGAAGTAGACCAAGGCGGTCTTGAGTGATTCAAGAGTTAGAGACTGTGTTGAACAAAAATATTTAGTTCTCTTTTTTTGTTTTACAAGGAGTATCACAAACCAAATTGCTTACATTTTTGGACCAAGGATTATCGATGTATTTGTCAAGTGCCCCCAATGCAATTGCAGGCCTTTTGTTGGGGTTGCGCATTTGATGAAAGCCTGTGAGATGATCTGACATACCCTTGGTTCTTCCAGTAAGGTCACGCTTAAGTTTTTTCTTGCAAGCTTTTCCAAAACAATCAAGCACTTGACATTCAACATAAGCATCATTGAGACGTTGAAAATATACCCATACCCATGACCGCTTGTGTTTGCTTGGGGCTTTGCTGGTGCAATCTTCATCAATGGAGGTGGGTGGGAGGAGCTCAGTGTCACTTGGAGTAGTTTTCTGCGAAGCCATTACTGATGACATCTCATTGTAACTTTGTGAGAAGGTGAGTTGAAGGGAAATAAAAGGAAATGACAGAAGGTGGCACAGGAAACTAAGACGTGGAGGAGAATTCAGGACATCAAGAGTAAGAAGGAGGTCAGATGGAGGAAAAGGAAATGAAACTAAGAAACAACATAAGCAAAACAGTAGAAGAGATGGACGCGTGGAAGGATAAAGGATAATGAGAAACGGGAGAAGGTAAACAATGGAGAAGGGTAAGAAGAATTGTAAGACGTAAGATTATATATTATGGAATTGTGTGGAAGGATATTGATTCCAGAATGTAAAAGAAAAAAGAGGTACCCCGTCCGCATCAGTCCTAGCTGCGGTGGGGTTTGCCAGGGTTGGTTCCGTGGGAAAATTTCCCCAGTTTTTGGAAGGCGGGCGGGTGGAGGTACGAATAAAACGAGCTGGTACCCCAGCGGGGACCAGCCCTACACCCTCATCACCCTTCAGCCAATCACCGTAAAACCTTTTTTAAAAAAAAACCCACAACAACGACCACTCTACCAATAACTGTCCACCCTCAATCTTTTTGCTCCTCCATACTCCCTTCTCTTGTAACTACTCCTACACAAATCCTTGCATTGCATGAGCCCTAGCCCAGCTCACTTTCACCCACCCGACACAGAACACGCCCTCATGGCTCATTTGAGCCAGGAGGACGGAATCGAAATCGACCAGTTTGAGCAAGACAATCAGATCTTCTCAGAACTGGTGAACCGACTAGAGACCGTTGAGAAGCAAAAAAAAGATTTAATTGAAAAAAACGCCTCCCTAGAAAATAAAATCAATGGAATAGTTGACAAATTGGACTTGGTTTTAAAAAAACAAACACTATTAGAAAATTGCATCTTAAACACTAACAAACAATTTGAATATATAGTCAAGCAGATAACAACCCAACAGAACGCAACCCCACCCCCCGACACAAAAACAGACCACATTTGCTGAAATAGCAAAAACAGGACCTGCCCACCCACCCTAAAAAACAACCTTTCCCCTCCCACCCAGACCAGCAACAACAGAAAAGCCAACCATGCACAACAAATTTAAGAAGTTCGGGGTAACAATCAAACCCAAATTTGGGCAGACAAAACCATTCACAAAGAAAAACCCTCCTGAAATCATCAATGCAATAAATGGAGCACTACTGAAGGTCAATGCCAAGACAGACAACACCCCAGTCCAAATCAAAGCAGCAATCCGGTTCCCATCAGGCGATGTTAGGCTGTTCACGAGAACAAGAACAGAGGCAAAGTGGCTTCTGCTCAACCAAAGTACCTGGACCCATTTAGCTGACCCCAATTTCATTACTTCCCCAAACACGTACCCCATCCTAGCGCACTCACACCCCACAATTCTAGACGTGGAAGAAGAAGGAAATGTGAAAGAACTCCTCAAACAAAACAAAATAGAAAGATCTCAAATCCACAGCGTGAAGTGGCTAGGAAACCCAAAGACAGGCAACAAATCACATGGCACTCTACTACTCTCAATATTAGATAAATCCCTTGCAAACCTCATCCTAGAAGGGGGACTAGTTTTCAATGGAGCATACCTTTGTACGGCCCCCTTTCAACAAAGCAAACCACAAGGCTACAACTGCCTTAAGGTAGAGCACCTGGCATACTTGTGTAAAAACAAACCATTATGCCAAAAGTGAGGGAAAGAACACCAGTCAAAGGTATGTTCAGACTCCGCCTTCACCCCTTCCATTATCAGATGCTTTTGCTGCATACATAAAGCCCTCAAAACCAACCCCACAATGGACACCTATGCCAAAGAATTCCGACATTCCAGCATGAGCAAGAAATGCCCAATCAAGTCAGAAGAGATTGCACTATTAGGGAAGACAACAGCCACCTCTAATGAGTAACACAACCCAACAATTTTGCTACATGGATAACTACTATGACAGCGCACCTACCCCAGAAAACACCAACGACCACCCAACCTCAGACTCACAAGCCCTCAAAACAATCCTTAAACTGAACTGCCATAGCTGTAGGGACACTATGTTTAGCCTATTAAACACAGAACTGACTCAACTTGCTCTTTTATTACAGGAGCCATGGACTTACAGCCACAATAGACAACCACCCTCTCACCCAAACTGGCATGTACTATCCCCAACCCCCAGGGTGGACAAGAAAGAAGACCGGCCAAGAACGTGCATCTATATAAACAAAAACATACCACTCTACTCTATTGCACACAAACCCTCCAATAACCCCCTACTAACAACTGCAACAATCATACCACAACCGGACCGTGAACCAAAAATCCTAACATTGGAATCCCTCTATAACCCACCAGTCACCTTCTCAGGATTAGATCCATGGAACGACTGGCTAGGTTCAATTTACTATTGAGGAACTCCAACAATACTAGCCACAGACTCTAACCTTCACCACAAACTGTGGAACCCCCCAGCTTATAACCATGTCCACCCTGAAGTGAGAAGACTAATAAAGATCTCTTCCTCAAAAGGCTTCAAACTAATATCGCCCAAAGGGATCCCGACCTTCCTAGGCTCATCCGGCAAAGCCACAACCATTGACCTAACATGGGAAAACCATGCTGCAGGAAAACTATGACCGATTTCCACCATACTCTTGAACAACCACGCGTCCGACCATCAACCTATACTCACAAGACTCACACTAAACCCAAACAAACAAGCAGAACCCAAAAAATGGACGGTAAACTTACAATCCCTAGACAAAGAAAGCTTCAAAACACTATTAAAGGGAAAGCTCACAACTGACCCTCCATCACAGGCAATAGCCTCACAAGGATGCAAACACATTGCGGCAACAATCTTGGAAGCCGCCAACAAACAAGGGAAGTGGGTAACCCAGAACATCTACCGGAGGAAACAGTGGTGGGATGCAAACATCCTCAACCCTCTGGTAAAAGAAAGGAATGCAGCAAGAAGGGACATGCTCAAACACAAAACCCAAACAACCAAACAACATTAATACCAGACCCAAGAAAACTTCAGGATCAAGGTGGAAGAACTGAAGGTGTCCCACTGGCAAAGGGCCCGGAACATGCGTTCCAAGCCTTCAAATTCACCAAGGATAGAGAACCCCACAACATCAACCCTCTGAGAACCAAGAATGGAAACCATCCTATTTAAAGGGAAGTCAGCCATACAGACGGAATGCAATGTGAGTGACGTACTAACCAATTTGAGCCCATTACCTGAATGCATCCCCTTCCCACCCATCACCAAAGGTGAAATAGAGACAGGCATAGAAATGCTCCCCAACCAGATGGAATCCCAAACAAAGCACTGAAGATGGCAAAACCAATAATCACGCCACACCTGATGAAAGCATTCAACGAATGCCTACAAATTGGTGAGTTCCCAAAGAACTGGAAAATTGCAATGACCGTTATTCTCAGGAAAGCAGCCAAGGAGGACTACTCCAACCCAAATGGGTACAGACCAATAGCTTTACTCAACACACTAGGAAAACTCTTCAAAAGGATAATCAATGACAGGTTAGTCCATTGGGCAGAGAGGTCAGGGGCAATAGCCCAAGGTCACATGGGAGGCCGGAAGGGACACAACATCAACGATGTGCTGGTACTCCTCACATCATGGATAAAGGCCAAATGGCGAGAGGGGAAGATTGCAACCGGAACCTTTCTCGACGTGAAGTCAGCATACCCCACATTACACAGGGAGAGGCTAATCCACACATTACGTTCTAAAGGGGCACCCAATTACTTAGTAGTCATCATCAACTCATTCCTATCAAACAGACACACCAAAATAAAACTGAATGATTTTATTTTGGACGACTTCTACATCCAACAGGGCATCCCACAAGGTTCCCCCCTATCTGTGTCATTATAACTGATCTACAATTCATCCTTACTACTAAAAAAACCCTCCAAACCTGAAAGAAGACCAGCTCTCTATTGCATACATTGATGATATAGTACACCTCTCAGCGGCAAAACATCTGGACACCTTAATACAGACACTCAAGGAAACAATGACCCATTCCCTTGAGTGGGGTGCCAAACATGGTTCAGTTTTTGACGAAAAGAAAACAAACATCATCTGGTTTGCAAAAAAGAAAATTGACCACAGAGAAATCAAAATAGCAAACACAACATACGTCTTCCAACAGAAAACAAAATGGTTGGGAATACACCTAGATTCGAAATTAAATTTTGGAAGCCACATCCAATATTTAAAGAACACATGCAACACCACAATGAATCAACTACGAAGAATAATAAAGGCCACATATGGACTGAACCCCATGGAAGCAAGACAACTCGTTATTGGAGTCCTCCTCCCAAGACTATTCTTCGGTAGTATAGTATGGTTCACAAGCAAGAATGAAAAAACGACAGGAACGTGGCTGGACAAACTACACAACAACACGGTGAGAATCATCACAGGAATGATGAGACAAACGCCAATACTATTCCTGAAAAAAGATGGGGGACTCCCTACCTTCGCTCAATACCATGTTAAACTGACACACTGCTACATCCACCACAGGCTGGTGGCGCACGACTCACACCCAGTCAAGCGAATCATCCAGAAAGAGCTCTTCAAAGATATTGGGACCTTCGGATTGCAAATCCAAGAAATGATCAAAAAAGATCGCCTCTGCATACAACACACAACCCCATCAGAAACCAGGACACCACATACACTACCACCATGGGCAATTCCACTTCAAAGGGTAGAGAATCTAGGCATCTCAAAAGAAAAAGCAGCATTGAAAATCAAGACTCACCTCCAAGACAAAGTAATGAATGACAGCCTCATCCTCTTCACAGATGGGTCCCTAATGGAAGGACAGAAGGCCGGGGCTGCAGTATACGCACCTTACAAAGACCTGGAACTGAGAGTTCACTTAGGCCAAGGTAAGAATATCACTAACTATGAGGCAGAGTTGACAGCAATTTGGTATGCAGCAGTAACAGCCCACACAATGCTACACGCAACGCCAACCAGGAGGAACAAAGTGGCAATATTCTCAGATAGCCAAGCAGTGCTTAATGCCATATGGAAACCAAACAAAAAATGTAAGGCTCAATACCTATGCTTAAGCATATATAACTTACTGTCTAATGTCAAGGAAAGAAGCAACCTATCACTCTACTGGTGCCCCGGGCACAGTAACGTCCTGGAGAATGAGGAAGTAGACAACCTAGCTAAGCAGGCAGTGGATAACCACCCCATATCAATCCAAGAAACACTTCCCCAAAGCCCAAGCTGCCTGCACAAGAACACCAAAGCAGAAACAATGGGACCAACCCAAATCACAGACCCAAAGAACAGATACCCCTTCAGAAGCGACCCAGGGAAGTTACAAAAAGCACTTGCCACATGGGACAGAGGGGCCGCAACCCTCTTTTACCAACTGAGAAGCGGACATGTCCCACTCAACCGGTACTTATTCAGAATAAAGAGATCCATCACACCACTGTTTCAGTACTGCAAATGCCCAGAGTCAGTAGCTCACTTTATGATCTTTTGTCCAAATTACAGGCAACAAAGAATGGCGTTACGCCGGGAACTGGTGAAGAAGAAAGTCCTGGTTGACTTTGACAATCACCACCAACTCCTTAACTCAGTCAAGGCAATCCCAGAAATAATGAAATACATAACCAACACCAACAGATTCCCGATGCATATGACCCGCCACCAGGTAACACCTAACAGGGGCCAACCCGCATCATTAAGCCAGAGTCAAAGGGAAAGGACCTGACACCGAGAAACACCTTTAAGGGCAAGGTAGCGGCCTCATGAATCACAAAAAAAGAAGAGAAAACAAACAAACAATCAAACCCCATTATAGAATACTTCCCCCCAGGGAATGCTACAATATTAGATGACCCCACAAGGATGGAAAAGTGCCTCTCATGCAGACATTGGGCAACCCCATGAGGATGGAAAAGTGCCTCTTGTGGGGCACAGGGAAAGTCAGGATAGGAACTGCTTTCTCTAGCCTGGCCTAAGCAAATCTGCTGGGGATGGAAGAGTGCCTCCCAGCAGGGGCAGAATAGTGGGATAGGAACCCTCTACTCCATGCTTATGGCATAGCCAGAGGGCCTTTGGAAAAGGCCCTTGATTTTCAAGAAGAACTAAAAAGTTTATCACCCTCGAAAGGGAAATCAACCAAGTGATTTCATGCCACCGCTACCCTCCTCAAAGAAGCGGGTTCTGGGCTGAAACCCTCATCCCAATCCCACACTCTGTAAGCTATTGGTGTGATCCCAATGAAACTAATGTTAGGTGTTGACACAAACCCACACAATGCGTTTCAAATGTACATAATTTACAACTTCCTGTATATAGTTAGTGCGATATGTGAAATCAATAGCACTTTAAATAAAAAAAAAATAAAAAGAAAGAATCGAAGCAGGAAATTGTCAAATGAGACACACCTGAGACATCTTAACTTCCTATCACACAACAATAAGGCAAACTTCTAAAGAAAATTCACACAGCTCAACCTGCCTTGTCATAAACGCAAATAAAAAGGTTTCTCACAAGTGATACCACACTAAGGCTGCCTCCCGGGGGAATTCCCCGGCCTCCAGGCCATCCCGCTCCCCGCCCCTGCCAAAAAGCCGGTCTTTTTTTCTCTTTTTTTCAACACCAAACCTGTCAGGTTAAAGTTGAGTAGGAACAAGCGACCTCACACAACGTCAAACAAAATAGGTGCCGAGCATCATCAGTAACCCTAACCTCAACATTGATATAGTGCGGAATTTAAAATACATAGCACTCAAAAAAAAAACCAAACCCGTCCTGGAGGGGGAAAGAGGCATTGGGCGGGCAGAACAGAGTAAAACCTGTACAGAAAAAATTTACCTATTGCTGTAGTGTAAAACTGTACAGTGCCCTAATGCACAAGATAGATCCAAACTGTAATGTAGTAACCCCTCAATGACTATCCCCGAAAAAATTGAAGGGTGGAGTGTAAAGTCCCAGGTCAGGGTGTGACTGACTAGGGCTGTTGCAATAGGGGGAGTCAATCTTTGCCACAAATGCAAAATGTAAGACATCTCATATGTCACCTAAAGAGCGTGTGTTAAAGTTCAATATGAGATGCCATCCCTATTTCCAGCAGCCCCCCAAATGTTTCCTTGTTGGTCAGTTTTGAGGGCCAATGGTGGGTTTTTGGTGGAGCAACCCAAGTTATTACAGCAGAAAGAGGGGCTTAGTGTATGAGATACCAACAAATGCAGCTCGCCTGTTTTTAAAATGAGATAGTCTCATTTTTTGATATTGCACACCCAAATTTGGCAAAGATTGACTCACCCTAATGGTGCAACAGTGTAGGGTGGACCTTTTGGTTCCCTACTTCTCTACACAAACACTACTAAAATTGGAGTTTTTTTTCTCATTTTTTTGCTCTTGTGCTATTCAATAGTTGCTTTTTTCAAAAAAAATAAATTGCTCAATGGCTTGTTTTTTGTCCTGAGACTCTCTCTGTTGTAATATTACAGATTACAAGTAACAAAGAAGAAAACCTATCATAGTGATACATACATATTGAATATGCATACTACAATAATCAGTAGTTAAATAGAGAAAATCAAATGAAAGGTCTTTTTCTCCAGGAGAGATCTTTCTTTTGATCTCTTAATTTTATTTTGATCTTTTTCTTTACTAACAAATTGAATAATTTTTATTCATAATATAGGTACACTATTAAATCTCAGGGGAGATCATTATTAATTGTATTTAAAATTATAGTTGTATCTATTATTATTAAAATTATTTTTAGTAAATGAAATATTAAAATAATAACACTCTCAGCAACCTTTACACATGAAAGGAAGTTTTTTAAATTGTTTAACATTAATATGAGAAATAAACTAAAATTTAACCCTCCATAGTAAATAAAGAGTTGAACTGATAAAAACAGCTGATTAATTGATGAACAACATGTAAGTTTGAGCTTAAAACAAAGAGAAATTTCAAAAACTATTTTGAGTGCATTTTTCCCACTTAGCTCAAATGAATAATCTGGCTTTTTGTTATTCCTGAATTAATTCTGACTTTATATATCAATTATAACAATGTAATGAGATTTTCTTCTCTTTGAAATAAGATCAATACACCTCTTCAGCTCATTTTAAAAATCTTTTGGGAGAATTCCATTTTATGAGGGCAAATTTCATTGCACTGCCATTTTGTAAAACTAAAAGCTTAAAAGGTGATAAAGTCAGTTGTATTTAAATTGAATCATCTTCTTTAGGAGAATGAATATGATATATGTCTCACTTTCCAACTGAAAATTCCTTTAAAACATCTTTCAAGTATTGACACATCAATATGTGAGAATGGAATAATAAGATTGTGTTTTTGAGTCTTAAGAGATGTTTTATAGTTCTTAATATGTTATTTTTGGCTTGATACATGTGAATAATTATGGGTGAAAAATGAAAGAAAAACTCAATGAAAACAAAAAAATTAATAAAGAAAAAAGTGAATGTTGAGGATGATGTAGTAGTCAGAGAGCAGCGGATGGTAGGAGTTGAGTTTCAAAATTTGTGTGTGCTAGTTTGTGTTTGGATCTATATTGGAGGGCACTGTACAGTACAGGACACACCCTACACAGCACAGCTGTACTGTTTAGCTACAAAAAAAACTTGAAAAAAATAAAGCTGAAAGTGAAAGTATTCTATGATACTTTTCAACATACAGGGTCCCCATTCACTCTTGAAGCTTATACCAATCCTGTCTGGGTCTGGGATTAGGGATTTTTTAGACAAAAGGCCACGCTGTCTCCCAGACTCAAAGGCCTCTCTGAGGGGATTCCTTGAGCTCTTGGGTTCAGGAAGAACCCTTATACCAGATTAAGTAAAGTTCTCACAAAAATAGTGTTGAAAATTAGAATCCAAACCAAGCCTATTCAACTGTCTTTCCTAAACTCAAAACCATATATGATTGGCAAGATCAACAAAGATCCCCAAGTGCATATCACTATGTATAACAAGATGACTGCCTTTCTTCCCTGACAATAAAAAACTCATCTCCTCTCCTTACGTAAATTCTCTTTTTCATCCCTTCCTTTCTTCTCTTGTTTTTATTCTCCAAAGAATTTGCTTTCCACATCAGGACAAATGTTGCATTGTTTGCCAGCAATTGACTTCACATCACACCAAAGTCAGTATAAACTCATGTTAGTGTCACATTATAGTCACTGGATTTAGTGGGTCACATCATGTCTGCCACAAGACAATTTCAATTGTTAAATCTTTCACATGAATATGTCACTTAAAGCAAAGACCAATATCAACACCATTTGGAAAGTTTGGGTAATTACACCTCATGGTGCAAGGAAGCAGTTTGACATGCTCATATTTGTGCATTAGATGACTTCTGCCCTGCCGCCTGATCATCTCAGCCCTTTACAATGCCTACTCTCACACATGAATTGGTTTTGGCACCACCTACTAATCATCTCCACCAGCAGCCAATGATTACACTTAGGGAAAGATATGGCTCCAAAGCTGCCACCCCATGTCAACCCTCACCCATCCTTACATGTCCACACCCCTGCCTAATGCTCTCGGCCGCACCCTCATGATGTGCCTCCAATGCTTCCACCTGTCACAGGCGCTCGTCTAAGTGAAGAGGGCCTGGCACTCACTTATGGAGGGCTCAAAGGTATGGTAAGACAAAATACACTTAAAAGTGTTAAGATATGAATTACTAATAAAAGAAATATAAAAAAAGCAGCAAAAAATAATAAGAGTAAGAAATAAAAGAGACAAACACAAACAAGTCCAATTCCACTGTTTCAACCTATCAGAATGGAAAGAGAAGGGTTGATAAGGATATGGCCACCCAGCTCATACTGTACAGGCAAAGAAAGAAAATGCAAAGAGTAACTTAATATTAAATAAATATGATACCCAAAATAAGAATAATAATATCCATTAAATAATAAATAAGCTAAATTAAGTAACTGGAGAAACATACCCAGGGGGGAGAAAGAGGGGCTGGTATATGTGAGAATCACCAGCGCTGATCCAGAGAGAGAATTTTCATGAGAGGATTGGATTATTGAATTGAGTCTGGCCAATACAGGTCATGTAAAGATGTACAGAACCTGTATAAGAGGTGTGGCGGAGTTGAGTGATAATACGGTTTCAGGATGGTGTATCCAAACTGTATGCATGTTTCAGCAAGAAAGATTGCTAAAACTGAATGCTGATTAAAATAGTGGATCTGCTGATTTGAGGTGTTTGGGTGGTTTTATTAATGAATACCCTTACCCCTTGTGAGTTGTTGTTGCACCACCCCATGTCAACCCTCACCCATCCTTACACATCCGCAACCCTGCCTAATCCTCTCCTCTCCGCCCTCATCATATGCCTCCAACATTGCCACCTCATGTCAGCCCTCACCCATCCTTACATTTATGAACCCCTGCCGTGCCCTCAAAATATGCCTCCAATTCTGCCACCAAACCTCTGCAATCACCCATCCTTATTCTCCCGCAGCACCCTCAACATATGCCTCTGACACTGCCACTTCATGTCCACCCTCACCCATCCTTAATCTTCTTCACCACTTATCATGCTCATGCTCCCACCACACCCTCATGATATGCCTCCAACACTGCCACCCCATGTCTTCCATCACCCATCCTTACGCTCCCCCCGCCTAATCCTCTCTGAAAGTTAGAATGCTTATGCTCCTGCATTAGATCCATAGGGTATGGCAGCTTGTTGGCATTAATGATGAACCCAATTACAGAAATATGCTGAGTGGCCTTCTCTGCCAACATCTTCTGGGGGGAATTGGTGGGGATATTCACAATGTTGTGGTTAGGGTTTAAATAATTAAGCTCACAAATTGAAGCCTAAAAAGTGGACTATTCAAGACCAGAATTGTGTCTTGTGTTTCCTGGACAAAACCGTCTTATTTCATATTATTCAAATGGAAAACTTTGTGTAGTCCTTAACTCATGAGAGTTGAATAGTCCAAAAGTTGACCTAAGTAGGTTTCTCACTAGCTGTTAAATTTATTCAATTTCCCACAGGGAAGTGATTTCATTTGAATGATATGAGATAATTTGCAACTCATCACCTCCTTTAATTTCCCAACACATCATATTTTCAAATGAAATACAAGTTCAATAAATATTGATGGAAGGATCCAAGGCTGTTAATGTGCAGATTTCTTTTTGTAAGCATGTGGCCCTAAAATGTCTTTTTTCTAGAAAATTAACTAAATATTGAACTGATTTAAATTTATATTTAACTTCTTTCAAACTTTCCAAAATTCTCCAATGTTGATATTGACTCAAAAATAATCAATCATTTTATCTTTAGTTTAATTTGCTTCCACCACTTGAGGAACTCCTGCCTTTTTCTGTCAATTTTGATATTGCTATTCTACCATTTTAAATCAAGTAATCTATCAACTCGTCAACATCTATTTACTAATTAAACTACCTCAACTATGCCAAAACCCCAGGAAATTCAGCAGAATTCAACGAACTACAAACTTCTGCCCCAGAGAGTGGAAGTGAAATCTTTGATATGGTCAGTAGTAATGAATTAGGCATTGAAGTAGAGAGCCTGTCACATGAAAATAATCAAGATCCACCAGTTCTTCTGGAATGAAAGCATAGATTCATCTTGAATATTTGTAATCTCTAAAATCCTGATAGTTTTTTCATAATCTTTATTTCAGCTCAGCCTACAAGCTCTCAGAAACTGAATTTTAAAAGCTATGAGAAGGAACAGACTGTTGAACCTGGTGCACCAACAAAAGATGCTGGGCAAGATGATGTAGTTTTCAGTGGCAAGGTTGAGATTATATCCAAGAAACAATTTGTCTAAAACATCACTGAAAAATTCCCAAGGTTGGAAAAAATTCAAAAATATAGTGAAATTCCTGATTCTTTATGTCAAAAGATTCCTGAAGCAATGTGCCTCCTCAAGATGGACTTGAATGATAAGTCCATTACTAATTCAATTCAAAAACATCAAAAACGGCTGCTTAAAATATATGGGAAGTTGTGGAAGTGGGAGAATCTCTACCTGAAGGATCTTAAGTGGGAATTTGAGCTCAAGACAAAGGCTTAGGAAAAAGACAAAATATAAATTCCACCAAAAAACCAACAAAAAACGCCATACCATGAAACTATCCATGATAAAACCCCTCCTGCCTCTCCTGAAAAAATTCAAGCATTTCAAGAAAGGGAGAAAATCAAAGATGATACAATTGGTCAAGATATGACTAATATAATTTCTGAACCTGAGGCCAAAGTGTAAACCTCCACAAATTGTCAAGTAATATTTTTATCCTGCATTAAAGAGTTTGGAGACATTTTGAATTATAATTCCAATATTACTCAAGAATCATGGAAAAGAGGGATTGATAATATAAATAGTATTTACAAAAATCAATGGGACAATTTACCAACAAATGATAGTGATACATTCCTGCCTGTTGGTATTGAGTTGATCAGTAAAAAAGAGCTTAAAATTTTGGCCTGGCTTGAGGAGCTGGAGATTGCAGGTGATTTTCATTTTTGTGAATGATACAGAATAATTTGGCTGATGACTCAAGTGATATACATTGCAATATATCACCAGGGCAGATCAGGCTTCAAGTGCTAGTGCTTGACTTGGAGTGGTGCTGTCATCAAGAGACAGAAATCCACCAAAGTTTAAAGAAGAACTTAAGGGAATTTCACTCACTTTTCTTCATATAGTAATTCATCAGAGTGTCTTTTAGGTAAGTATTATTCAAATCTGTCACCAATTACATTTATTGAGGGAAGATAAGATATTTCAAATACTTACTATACTTGACCCCATTGACTAAGAAGAATCACACATTTTGGGAAAACAAAATAATCTTCCATTACTGCAGAAATAACAGGTCTGACATCTAAATTCATTGAAAAAGAGCTTCATTTTGTTAATATAATTTAAGTTCATACCAAATCCACAAAAAACTCAATATTTTTTCAGGTACTTTGGAATTTGACTGAACTCTTACTATTGTTGTAGGAATTAAGGAAATACTTAGGTAATTTATAAATACTGAGGAATTTTACCAAAAAAGTAAATAGCCCTTGCAGAATTCAAATCAAATTCAATAATCATGCTTGTGTAATTTTGGGAAAGTTCATTAATAATGTAGGGGGAATTTTAGGAATATCAAAGAAAAATGATTCTTAAGGGATTTATATCAAATAAATCGAAATATTTTGTGGAATTTAAGGGTAAACTCATAATAATAATCACAGAATCTATGAATATTTCATAATAAATGTTGAGGAATTTGGAGGAAAACTAAATAGCCATTGTGAAATTTAGGGACAATTTAATAATGATTCTTGCAGAATTTGCTGAAAATTGTTCAATGAGTTGGGGTGATTTTAAGGAATATTAAATAAGAATGATAATTGAGTGATTGATAAAAAGTTGATAGGTATTGTTTGTGGAATTTGATGTGAAATTAATTGGAATTTCAAGGAATATTAAATAGCCATTGGAGAATTTAAAGAAGATCAAATAATCATCCATGTGGAGCTATCTGTTAATTCATGGATAATACAAGGGGATTTAAGTAATATTAGATAAAATATTGATTGAGGGATTTATGACAAATTGCTCTTAAATTCTTTTGGAATGTGAGGGAAAATTCATGATAACAGTTAGGGAAATCATAAATATTGATGATCAATTTTGAGGAATGTTGAGACAAATTAAGTATTCTTCCCAGAAATTAAAACAGATAGAATAATCATGCTTGTGGAATTTTAGTCACATTCAAAAACAGTCTTTGGGGAATTCAAGGAAAATTGAATAGTGATAATAATTGAGGGATTCATATTGATTTGATAAATATTTTTTCAGAATTTAAAGCAAAATGAGTAATAATCCATAGGAAGTTTATAAGGATTGAATAAGATTTATTCAGGAATTTTGACCATTGAATAATAGTTCTTGAGGAATTTTAGGTAAATTAAATAAAAAATGTGGAATTTAAAGCATATTGAAGAATCATGCTTTTAGAATTGGAGCCAAATTGATTAATAATTCTTAGGAAGCTTAGGGAATATTCAATAGTAATGAGAATTAATGAATTTGTATCAAATTGAAATTTATGTTATGTTTAATTCAATATAAAATCCATAATAATACCTAAGGAATTTACAAAGATTGAATAATAGTTCTTGGGGAATGTTAAGTAGAGCAAATGTGGGTTGTCAAACTCAAAGCAGATTCAAAAATAATATTCAATAGTAATAATGATTGATGGATTTGTATCAAATTAAACATCATTTTATGTGCAATTCAAGAAAAAATAAATAGTAATACCTAGGGAATTTATGTATATTGAATAATAGTTCTTGAGAAATTTTAGGTAGAGTGAATGTGGGTTGGAGAATGCAAAGTAGATTCAAAAATCATGCTTCCAGAAATGTGGGAACATTAATTGATAATTCTGTCAGAATTTGGGGAATATTAAGTAGTAATAATAATTGAGAGATCTTCATCAGATTGAACAATATCATTGGCAGAATTTAAGGTGCAATCAATATTAATACCTAGGAAGCCTATATATATTGAATAAGAGTTCTTGAGGAACTCAAATGAAAGTTCATAAAGCTGGTGGAATGCCCTTGAATAATCAATAATCATTATTTCAGAATCTTAGGAACATTAATGAATAATTCTTTTTGGAAATTGAGTAATACTTAATATGAATAATAAGTGAGGTATTTATATCAAATTGAAAAATCTTCTTCATAGAATTTAAGCTGCAATATACATATCAGATATTAGGGCAAATAAATTTATTTCAAATTTCAGATAAAATAAAGTACCAAATAAATACGTACAATTCTCTTCATTATTTATAACAAATTATTTTTAATTATTAAAATTGAATATTGGAATTAACACTTTTTGTGAAAATTATTTTCATTTGAAACTTGAAAGTGGAATAAGTATCTCAATGAATTATTTTAAGAAACAAAACAAATAATAGACTATTGACAAGATTTTATGCTTCTTTGTCCTTTTTGAAATCTTGTTCATTCCTTCCTGATGTATAAAGAATTTGTGTTGAAAGTTGCTGTGGAATTAAATTTAATAAGTGATCCCCAACATTGAACAATTTGTTGCTGGTTTGGAATGAAAATTCAAAATGAGTAATCATTGGATTATTTTGCAATTCAATTGATGGTTTGCTTCAATGATAAAGTTTAGATTATCTTCATGCACAATTTTGGACAAAGTTTGAATTATGGATTGAATAAATTGGTCATAGTTTTTGAGCTTATCCCATTCATTATTATCACATTTGATTTCTTTGATGGTTAATACAGGTTTACTTGCATACACCCCAGCAGATTTCGCTTTGTCTTAACTCTGTCTAAAACCAATACCTCTCATGATACCAGGCAAAAGATTCTTGTTTTTTGTGATGTTTTTTCTGATGTGGGCCAAATTATTCAAAGAAATGATCATATCTTTGAGGTTTTGACAAATCAGTGTGGGATGATTGAAGCAATGGAGTTGATAAATTATTACTGGTAATTAAGATGGAACTGTATCATTGAGTAATATGTAAGTATTGGTGTAAATATTCATGGGAGGAAGCTCAAAGCAGGTTTGATTATCTTTCTTAGCTATTATTGACAATACTGAGACATTCCTCATCTGCTTGTGCTTTGTTCCTGATTTTTGTAATGCTTGTGTTTCATTTTTAATTAATCTTCTTTGCTCCCTTGTAGCTGAGGAATGAGTTGGTTTATTGGAAGAAGTTTTTGGATTTGAATCAATTTGAACTAATTCTTGATTGACTACCATTGATTTGGGCATAACCATGCTGTCATGAGTCAAGCTCAAAAGATCATTAAGGGAAGAAGAGGATTGGTGCTGATTTGAATTGTTTCTTATTGGAGAAAGTGCATGGGTCTTCAAATGGAATTTCCTTCTCTTTTGGAGGATTGGAAATGTGATGAGAATATAATTTTTCAGCTTTTATTAATTCCACCCCTATAGTCAAACAACAAAAAAAAGAAAAATTAAAAAAAATATTGGTTAGGATTAAAAGAAGTATGAGGGGAGAAATATTGAAATTGAATAATTAGGGAGAAACACAGAATGAATTCAGAAGTGAGTAAAAATTCATTCTTTGATACTAGGATTGATAATAAAAAATATTAGTAAAGTTGAAAAAAACTTAAATTGATTGGGAATTGAATCCAAATCACCTTAGAGGCTGAGTAATTATATTATCTAAGTTTTTTTAATTATTAATATTTTGAAAAAACATGAAAATATCAAGATTAAATAAATCAAAAGCTAAAAATGGTTTTGGAAGTGATTCTGAATTGGTTTTTGGCTAGTATGAATGTAGTTTCTAAAAAAATAAAAAAAATATAATAAATAATTTTTTTAAAAAGAATTGACAAAAAGCCCAAAATGTTCTCAAGAGTGATCCCAAATTGATTTTGAGGTAGTAAAGATAATATTTTGAAAAAAGTAATTGAAAATATTTTTTGATTTTTTTCAATTATTATTAATATTTGAAAAAAAAAATCAAAATGTTAAAATTAAATAAATAAATAAATAAGATTTCAGAGTTTATTTAGACTTGGTTTTGGGCTAGTACCAATGCGTTTAGGGAAAAAGAACTTAAGATGAAAAGATATTGATTTCTTATAGTTATTTCAATTATTGATATTCGAAAAAATCATAAAAATTAAATTGAAGAGAATGAAGAAGTGGCTGATTTTCTGGGGAAGCAATGCCTAAGCAATTTGGAAGTCTTCTGAGGTTCTTGGTGGTGATATGGATGATTGTAGGAGGTGTTTGATGAGAAGGGTAGCACAAATAAGAATATCAACAAGGAAAGCTCAAAAGAGTTCTAACCTGATTGATTCCAAAAAAATAATTTAAAAATAAAACCCTTGAGTGTGATATAATAAAAGATTTTTAGTTGAGATTGAATTATCAAAAGTGAAATTAAAAATACATTACTAAGGATCTTGACTGAAGGTTGAGGATTGTGGGGGAAAAAATCTTCATGAGTTAGTTTTCTTGTGAAGTAAATTTAATAATCAATTTTTGATGAGGAGGAACTGAAAAAGAATATGTTTTGAAAATTTTGAGTGTTAGGAACAAATTTTTCTTTCCCAAAGATTCTTTCTGGATTAGAAACAAGCTTAATTCATAAATAAAAGTTTGAAAAAAATATTGGGAAACCAAATTGAGTGGAAATTGCGCCAGTGGAACCCAATTTTTGATACCAGAGGTAACATTTAATAAAAAAAATTGACTAATGTGGAATTGACAGATTCCTCAATTTACACATTCGAACCTGTTCCATAAATCCTAACATATATTTTATTAAATAATCTTCAAGAATGAAGGTTTTTTCAAATATGCACAGAGGTAATTATTCATTAAAGATTAATTTTACTCTACCTAAGAAGAAGGCCTTAGGAGCCCATTGGTAAAATTATCAAATCCATCTGCCTTTGCTTCCCTTTAAGCTCCATTTTTTGGAAGCTTTTCCTTCTCAAAATCCATTGGTCTTGGAAGCTTTCTCCCATCAAATGCAATTTGATTCTGATATTTTTCTCTTCAAAAACCTGATTTTTGAATCTTTTCTACTTTGAAATATTTTTTTAATAATGCTTTGGAAACTTACAGAATCCTTAATAGTAATAATTATTCAGGGACTTATGTCAGTTTTGACAAAATTCTGTGTGGATTTTAAGAAACAATAAATAATAATACTTTGGGAATTTATAAAGCTTGAATAATTAATGTTGAATAATTTCCAAAAATAGTAAATAGAAATTTTGTGATTCAAGTCTCCTTCAATAACCATGATTTACCAAATTAAGGAGCATTTGATAAACATTATTTTGCAGTTTAAGGAACATAAACCACAGTGTGCTTCTATTTCCTTCTAAGAGATAATGAATTGTGAATATTCAAGCCCATTGACTTTAAATATTCCAAGATATTTCCAGTAATTCAAAAATGTGGAATCAATTTTAAAAGGAATTATTTGAAGCAATTTGCTTTTCAATTGATAATAAGGATCAGAAAGCTCAAAAATTCCTTTGATTATTCCAAAGGAGCTCAACCCATTTCTTTCAAAACAAATGATGCTGTTTGAAATATTCTTTTTTTGCAGAAAAGAATACTTCATTGTTAATATTGATACTGTCTATGGGAAAATGCCATGGTGAGATAGAAATTGAATTCCTGGCTCTAGTATCTTGTGATATACGATGGATACTATTCCAAAAGACAGCAGCCCTTAATTTTTCAAAGTTTTGCAAATAATAAACCATAAGTGAATAGAAATAATCTGGTAGAAGGATGGGCTTTCTCTTAATTTTCAATTTAGGAATTTCTTTATTGATAAAGTTGAATATATTTGATACTTCTTTTGGCACCCATGATCATTTTATAAGGGTAGAAAAGTTGGTGCTCCAACAGAAATGAAAATTTAAGGTTTGATAAATTTCATCTGAGAAAAAAAAGTCCAAGTGAGGATTTCATAAAAAAAAAGCAGTTGATTCAGCCTACATATCATATCATTTGTAGGAAATTGAGCCAAAATCTCAATCAAGCGCTCATATCTGTAAGTTGCTGAATCTTGTACTTGACCCCAGCTAGAAAGGAGTTCTGCAATATTCTCTGAATAATGATTATTGGGTTTACTTTCCTGTTTTGGAAAGAGCTCTTAATTAGAAATCTGGAATTTCCTCCAATGGTCTGAGAATGCCTTGATTTCAGCTGTGCAAATTTTCCATTTGGTTGAAATGTTGACTGCACTAAGAAGATTGAATGGGTTTTTGAAGAGCTCATTGGAAATGAATCTAGAGTTTTCTGTTTGGTTTTGGTTTTGGTATGGATGTTTCTGAGAGCTAGTAGACATTTGTTGACTCAAAAAGAGGAAAGGAATGTAGGATTTGTCTAGAAAAGCCCCTTCAGAAGCTTTTAGACTTCCATGAGAAGGGTTTCTAGTTTTCCTTGGGAAACGGGTCCATGATGTGGGTATTATAGTATTTTGGATGATATTTTGTAGGAATTCCAAATTTTGTTTCCTGATTTGATGGTTACACAGTGTATTAACATCAAATTTTGATGGTAAAACTGATGTGGGAACATAATCAAGATCAAATGAGGAAAGGTTTTCCAAAGGATATTCTGAAGTTGGGTGTAATTGAGGGTAATGAATTTGTGAGCCACCAGGCAGCTTTGATGAGGATGGAAAGACATTTGTTGCTTCTTGTTGTACATCTCTTTGAAGGGGCCTTACCTCTCTCTAAGATTTCTGGGTTAGAGGCACTTGAGGTGTCTGAATCAGAGTCAGAGGATTCAATTTTTACAGTTGTTTTTGGATTGATGACTCAGGAATGAAAATTTTGTAAGTTGCATCATCGTTCAATGCTCCTAGTATGAGATTATGCATTCTATTGAGATTAACCATTCTGGTACCATCCCAATATGGAAGTTCCTCCAGGATAGAATCTTGGACTCCATATTCAGTGGAGATCTTCTGACTTTCTTTAGGAAAGCCCTCATGCCATTTCTTAATGGTTGATTTGTGATGATTGTAGGTTCATGTATTTCAAAATGTTGAAAAAACTTCTTCTATTTGACTTTTGTGAATTGAGCAAACATTTCAAAATTTATTTCCAGAATGGGAGATAAATCCAGTGAATTTCCTCATGGAAACTATATCAGCAATGGCTGTTAGGATAGCCACTCTGATAAATTATCTTGAAGGGCCTGATGAGGTTGGGAAGAATTGAACACCTTCCCAAAGCTCTTTCATCTCAGAAATTAAGGTCATCAGAAGGTAATTCATCTGGGATGAAGGAGGATCCTTTGGTCCAGGGATTATGGCAGAAATATATACATTTTCTGGCTTAAGTCTTTCCTTTGGAGGAAGATTAAGACAAACCAACAAGATTTGATCAATGCTTGCAAGCCTTCTTTATTTTCCATGTGCATTGAGCCAATCAATGTAGATTGCAAAGCCCAAAGAGCCTTCAAGTGACATGAGTGGTGGATTGTCTGGCTGCCTGGTACCTGTAAATTTTATTCATGTCATACCATCCCAAATCTCAGTCATAATCATTTCTTCATCCCTATTGATGTGTTGATGTTGATGTGATTTCTAAACCATCCTTGGTCTTTGAAGGAACTGAGAAAGCCAAGTTTTTAATGGTTAATAGCTGAAATTATTTTTTGGAATAAACTTTTGGAAAATATTTGGGTGATTCAGGTCAGTTTTTTTTGATAAATCAATCATGTTTGCCAAAGGTACATTACATGGTGGATTGTGGTTATATGGTTGTTGATGCCTTTTACATTGTAAGTTGGGTCAATAAGAGTGTGGGAAAAGCCATTGAAAAAATACTAGTGAGGACAGGACACATGAGCTTCAAGGGTGGGGTCCAACCAAAAATGGGTAAAAATAGTTGTAGCTTCACTGGGTATATTGATTTTTGAATCACAGGTTCCACCACAGTGGCCTATACTAGTCTTCATCAGAAGGTTTAATGCTGGATTGATAATGCAGGAAGCTTTTCAGGATATTTACAATTGACAGACATCATGGCTGAGATGAACATTGCAAGGCTTTGAGGTGAAGCCATTTGATTCCATTGGTATGGCTTCCAGGGACTTATATCAAAGTGATTAGCATTTGAAGGTGGTTCATAAGGGAGATTGGGATTTTTTTGTGTAAGTAAATCATTCAAATTGATAACTGTACTTGTGGATTGCACTGGAATAGACTTATTGGCCTGTGGAGCTATAGAGAGTCGGGAATTAAGGAATGAATGTTTCTGTTGTATGTGTTGAGCATATTGGTATGGTCTAAATGCAAAACCAATTTGTTCTCCAAATGGAGAAACATGGGTTTTACTAGAACAGGAAGAACAGGTACAAATCTGCATGGAAGGATACTTTGAGCTCATATTACAAATTGAAATGGGGGTGGAATTTTTGGTTTCAAGAGAAGTGATAGCTGATTGGTAGGCCGAGAAACTGTGTATTCTTATATCTTAATATATTTTTGGGTATGTATAAGAGGAAGGGTACTTTACTGGAAGTTTGGATTTACATAGGTAATTGAAAATGATAATGAAGGGTCTGGTTCTTTTATATGATTTTGTGTGATGTTAAATTGGAAATTACCACATACAATTACTTGAGAAATTGTTCATTTATGTTAAGGAATGTCAATATGGTATAAGTAAGAAACATTATTAGGACAAAAGAAATTCAGTAATATTAACAGTCCCATGCATAATTCTGACAGGAAATATTCTTTGTCCATCCTACTTTGGAAAATTCCAGAGAAATTTCTCAAAAAAACAACCAATAATTAATTTGTGGCAAGGCAGGCTCATCAGATAGTCCCATTGTTCTTTACTAGTTGATTTTTGACATTTTGCAATACAGACTGAATATGATCTAAGTGGGTGCATACTTGTACCAAATCAACATTTCATAAATTTGGAATCATTATCTCTGCAATGTCAAGTAACATCACAAAGATGGTGGCGCTTGTAATTTTCAGCATCTTTTGTTCATTATTATGGTTTCAGAAATTATTTAAATCATTATCTGTTGAAATAAATGAGGGTAATAAAAATGCTGAATAGAAATTCTTCCAGTCCCAGAAATATTCATTCCAGAAAAACTATTTTGCAATGTCAGTATGAAATAATCAAAAGCCTATTGAGAACAGGATTACAAAAAGTGATATATTATCTGTGGTCCAGCGCTTCTTTGTATATTGTTCAGATTCATGGGATTGATACCATTTCATGGAACAAGGGTTAGAAGTATAACCTTTAAGTGTTAATATACTATGAAGAACCTTACTATACATATTAAAAAGGTGATTCCACTTTTTATTACAGCTAAAAAAGCGTAAATTGCAATTCAGAAATAAGTGGCATCAAGTAGGATTAATTGGTACCATGTCAGTTGGTACTTACATTTTGAAACCCTGTGAAGTGAGCACCAACACACATAGAAAAAAATGTGTTTGATAACTCTAATCATTGTATGCACAGGATACGTGAATTCAGTGTTCTAGTATCAAATAATTGCTTAATAGGCTAAGCTCAGAAATTATTATGGGCCAGCAATGTACCAAAAAGCCATCCCTGAGAATTACAATACAGCCATCTGTATTAATTAAAGCTTTGGTGGTAGTAAATTCTGAATCAGGGGCCTGTTGGATTAAAAGTAAGGAAAAACACGTTTTTAGTGTTTGTCCTTTGCATTTCATCATGGTTCATTTCCCAATATTATTTAATTAACGTTTAAACACTACTGGGAAAACAAATAATAATTGATTTTTTGATATGAACTTAATTGTATTTCACAGTGTACTATACAGCTGTACAGATTATACACATTTATTTAGAAATTTTATGTACTTTAATGTAAAAATTGCATGAAAATGTGCTATTTTCAAATTGAAAAAATCTAATGCCTTCAGAAATATGGGCCTTCCAAATTGGTTATGCATTGGCCTTAGAATATTCACGAATGATTGTATGGTACAGTAACATACTTTACAGTTCTCCTGAGTTGGAGATTAGGAATTCCCAAAATAACTGTATAACAGGCTGGCTGTGTTTTATACTGCTTACAGCTATACTTAACATACTGTAGGTGTATGGTGCAGCTTTAATTACAGTATACATGAGAAGCACGTATTTTTGAGGCTGATGTGATTTCATTCAATGGTAATTAATATGTTCTAAGAAATGTGAATTTTTGATGTGTGAAGGCTGATTTTTGGCAACATGGCATTTCCCAAAGTTATGTAAATCCTACAGATTTGTGCATTTTAATTTCAAAGAAACAAAATACAGTGGGAGGTTATCTTATAGCTAGCTAAGTGTTATAACATGAGTTTATTCCCATAAATATTTTCCAGGTCATCTTTAATTGAAGCAAATTGAAATTTGTTTCAGTCAAAAATTAAAAAATCCCACTTGCTTCTGGGTCCTTCTCTCCAACTATGGTATGATATAAAATTCCTCATAGCTAGTTCAAAACTTCAAGCTCTTACACACACTTTCTTTGACTGAAATCTGTACTGGTTTATGAGCTTCATAATGAGAATTCTCCCACTTGTGAAACAAGCCACCAAAGGAAAGTCATTTGCACTTCTTATCTAAGCTGGCTGGCCTGTGACCAATATTCCAAGTCCCACCAACCTTTGTCTTTTGTGAAAGGACAAGCAGGCTGAGCAGGCCTCTCACCTTCTTATGGACAACAATATAGGCCCAATACAGAGCTCAGTAGCAATTTTTGTTTCTCCTGATGATGAGCCAATCCCAAAAAAAAAGAACACCACCACCCCTTTCTGGTGGTCAGAAAAAGCACCATGGAACCCCTCCAGTGACACCTGCTGGTTGGGGTACAACTCTAACTCTGGCCCAATGACACTGAGGGAATTAAGATCCAGTTACAATAATGCAGAATCATACAAAAAAGATATCAAGGCATGTCCTGTAAAACATGGAGTATATACTCCTTCAAGACATGAAGTTATGTGAAATATCTGGTGGTGTTGTCATTTTTGCCTTTTTAATTCCAAAATTACACATTTTCTGCTAGGTTTAAATCCCCCACAAAGTCACATAGTCTCTTAAACTTCTTCAATCAAAACGCAAAAGACCCCCAAAGTGTTGTCTGTCAATAACTCAACACCTCCTTCAAATCACACAAGGACTACCTCACTAGTGAGCTTTGAGCCAGTTCTAGGGAAAGAAAAACACAAAAGACACCACCACCTGCTAATTGACCAAGTGTGAGTTTTGAACCAAAGAAAATAGATACTAAATCGTCAAATCATGAAGATAATAATTCTTCAAATTAATTTGATCACAAAAATCCTAAGGCTTCTCAAAATACTACCCCCAAAGTTTCAAAAGAAGAAGGAAAGTCATTCTCATCTTTGACATTCAACTCCTATCAAGTCATCTCAGAAGCCTATTCCAGAACCATCACCATTAAAAGTGGAACCTTGTTGAACATTCCTACCAAAACAGGATCACATTTTCAATTGGGTTTCAAAAGTGAATTTTTCAGCTCCAGAGGGATCTTCGAATAAGGAAAAAAACCTGCAAAATTTGCATAAGCCTCTAGCTTCAGACCCTGAAGATAATCAAAGCACTCATAAATCCAATACAAAATATGAAGAGAAAATTGCACCTTCCCATGAATATGAAAGAGGAGCATATCCAAGTCAGTCAATTGATTAATGTCCTGAGATCCAAATTCTAGAGTTCCAAACAGTTTCACCACATCAAGTTATTCCAAAAAGTGAGGTGATTTGTGGCTTACTGGCTTTAAGAAATAGGATTGTGAGAATTCTCCAAAATATTGTTTGGATGAGTCTTCAGAGGCCAGAGGAATCACTCAGGAGTTTTGATTCCAAGTGTGGGGAAATAATGCAGGAAGAAACTATTGCATACTTTATTACTGATCTAGAGGGTGCTTGATAATTATATCTAGTAACTTCTTTATAGGGAATTTTTTTTAACATTATATACTATTGATAATTCCATCAATGTTTATGCCTTGTTTTTTGAATCTATTATTTTGTCAAATTTATATTATTTCTTCCATAGCTAAATAATATTACTGAGTCCTAAATTGTTTATTTTAGGGTTTTTAAAGCTGAAGCTAAATTGAGTAAAGAAATGCTAAAGTAAGAGGCAGTAAATTTTTGAAAGACTGGAATTCAGATAACATCATTGTTAGGATGTACTAGTGGTGCTAAAATGGTAATAAGTTTCATTGAGAAGAAAATTCTGATAATAAGAATTTATGCTCCATAATGGTGAGAAAAGGAGGAATTCTTTTGTGAGTACTTTATTGATTTTGTCTAATTCTACTTATTTTAACTCCATTCAAAAGTATGATGAGGTTAATCACAATAATAGGGTACAGTGGTTCATGAGTATGTGTTTGTTTGTAGAAAACATGGATCTCATTCAACAAAGGCTCAAATGTGCAAAGCTGAGATAATGAAAATGGGAAATTTCAATTTTCCTAACTTTATCATACTATCCCTTTGTGAAGTTTTTCAGACAAACTATAGGTTGTCATATTTCACTTTTTATACAGGATTTTTACTACCTACCTCTATGCTTTTGCTTTTACAAAAAAAATTGATAAGATTTTTCTTTAGAATTTAATCTTTGGGATCTTTCTCATTGTATTTTTCACTCCTTTCCCATAGTCAAAAACAACCTTTTTGAGATTCTAAATAATAATAATAAGGAGGATCCTTCTCATCTATGATCTCTTATTTCAAGTTAAATTTTTAATTTTTATTATTCTTGTTTTTTTGGCTGAGCACATACAATGTAATCATCAAATTCCTTCTGCCTTTGTCAAATGCATTGGATTCAGATAGTAATGAGTCTGTTGAACTCATTAAAGAAAATTTGCCTTCAAGTCCTAATTTATCCCTTACAACACCAGTAGCAACATCAATTAATGTTTCTTCTCTCCAAATTGAACAATATGTCCTGGTAACTGAAGCTTTGATAGTAATTTGCAGCATTACCATTAGCTCAACTCCAGATCCTAAAATTCCTCAAGCTTCCATTGGGAAAAGCTCTTATCTAAGTAATTTTTTACTCAACCATTCAGGTAAATCCCAATCAAATGCACAAATAATGAGTGAAACCATGAATCTAAACAAAAAACCAATGTTAAACATGGATATGGTATCTGGGGCACATGATAGGGAAAGCCGAAAGCATGGGACTTCTGAAAAGAGAAATATTTCCAAGATAGGAAAAGATGGTAGGATTATTCCGGGGATGAGTTTATTTGGAAAAGAATTATTCAGAAGAAATGAGGAGTAATTTTTTTTAAATTTTCCTCATAGACAGAGAATCTTCTTGGGTGGAAAAAACTTCATAAAAGGGAATTGAGGGTTGAGCTTGAGTCTATTTGTAATCAAGATATTTTTAAAATAATATGGAGCTTGATATTTACTTTTTTTAATAAAGATGATGATCTGTACTTCTCAGGATCCAGTACTTCTCCACCCTTGGGGAATAAGGGAAAGCGAAAAGGCTGGGCACATCCTTATAGCAATAGCCAGAGGGTCCATCCAAATTCATTCAAAAGCCCAAATCAGAATACATGTGAAAAATCCAGTATTGACACAGATTATAAAATGAAAAACAGAAGAACTATCAAATAATTTGAATCAGCCAAGATATTCACCAAGCACATCTGGAGGGTTGAGAAATCTGAGTTCATGTTGGCATCCCCAGAATGATCTAGAATATCAATTGTTTGATCAAACACACAGTTGTTGTCACCAAAGGGAAACCAAAACAACTCAGCAGATCTCAAAAGCTTCATCCAAAAAGGAAAGGCTTAAATTCTCAAATGGTCAGATTCCAAAAAATGTTGAGGGTATGAGATTAGCAGTTCATCAGCATTTCTGGCTCCTCCTCAATTTTCCTAACAAGGATTAGGAAAAGCTTCCAGCACTACCAACCCCTGAAGAAAGAAAAGTGGCAATTGAAGTTTCTGGTCATTTGGGCTACTTGACAGCAGAGACTTTTAATGACCCATCCAAAGAAATTTAATCACAAGCTTTCCGTAGTTATTCCCAAAATGAGATTCATAAGCTTGGTATTTAAAGATTCACATGAGATTGGGAAAGCTCATGCAAATTCCCATTCAATGAGCTCATCACCATTATATTTTATTTTACCTTCTGCCTTGCACTGGTCAGCACAGAATACCATCATTTTTGTTGGGATAAAGATCACAACACCCATGGAGTAGCTTCAAGCTTAATAGAAAAATACATTTCATATTTGCAAAAGGAATGGAAGGCAATTCAACAACATCCAGAAAAGGTGACCAAAAAAAGAGAGAAGCAAAGGATATCAAAGATTTGGGAAAAGGTATGTATCCTTTTGATATTGGTGATTTAAAATGTGTCTGAAGAATTGATTTGATTATGAATTCTAGGCATGCCAATGCTGAGAAGAGTGGTGTGATGATTCCAAATTACCTATTCTAGCCTCACAGTTTAATAAAACAAGGATTTGCTCAGATACTGAGGAATTCGAACAAGATGGAAAATGTTTTTGCGGAAGATTGGGGTGAAATGGTGCTCAGATTTGTTCAATATTTTTATTGAGAAGATTGATAAAGATATTTCAACGGGATTCCTCATAAATAAAAAAGAAGAAGCCCCTGTTTTCAAGCTGACTGCCTGCAATCAGAAGTGGTGAGGAAGGTGATGTTCCAAAACAGCTTTCCAAACAAGCCGTTAACCCTGATTGGTTACATGGGTTAAACAAGCCAAATATAGAGGCCCTGGGAATTTTAGACATGCCAATGGTCAATTCAAATGGGGATGCATTTCAATGATGTATTATTTTATAGAAACATTTGAAATGTATATACTGTTTTCTCTTATGATTGTGACAGGGATTTTTTATTTGTGAAGTATCAGGTATTTTTCCCTTTATATATCTATGGAATTGTCATACTTTGTGTAAGGTTTGTCTATGAAACTCTTGATAATGGTAACAATATCAAGAGTACTATGACTGTCCTCAGTAGAAAAATATAATAAAATAAAATATTATAACCACAAATTAAATATAATTATTGAAATAATTATATTAAAAAAATAAATTTGATTATTATTATATAATATAATAATAAAAAGATATTAATGATTATAATAAATACTAATTATTCTATTATTGCTATAGTCACTGACAGTTATTACAATAAGAAGTGTAAAGTTCTTAATGAGACAAATACACATGTAAAATTTAAATATTTAACCTATAAATAATATGAATATTATTTATAAAAAAGAAATTATAACACACACTGTGCGCATATAATTCTTACAAAAAAGTATATATAAAAAAGCTAATTATAGATAAAACTATATAGAACCTTTAGAGAAAACTTACTTATAATATTTATTTGATACAACAAGTCAAACAACAACAGTTATTATATTAAGTAATTATTATAAGTTGAAAACACGCCAGAAATTAATATTTTAAAAGATAAAACAGCTTTTCATAATGAAAAATATGATTAAAGAGTTTTTCAGAGGAATTTGTGGATTTTTAAAAGATATTTTAAGACAATAATTTTATAAAATAAAGTATGTTATTGGTGATTACAACAATAATCTGATTTCTATGATTTCAATTATTTAATTGAAGATTTAGAAATAATAAAATGATTAAGAAAGACTTTAATAATAAGATTTTATATATAATAAAGCTTTACCTGTTTAAATGTGTAATATAATTGGAGTGGATTTAATTGATGGACAAAAACAGTGATGAATAGACTCTTTTTATATATTCATAAAAGCTCTCATGATTCATAATGGATATAGAGGGCTTTCTCAGGTCAAAACTGAAAAAACATGCTTAAAAATGAGGTTCTTAACTTAAAGTAGCTTATTAATTCCAATTTAAAGTTACTGGTGTTATTCTTAACTGCAAGTATCTTTAAACCTCATTTAAACTAATTATTTTAAGTTTGAATATTAAATAAGTTTCTTTATATTAAAGTTAATCACATGAACAACTTAAAAATAGAGTTTCAAGTAAAAATCTCTTAAACTCAATTTTTAAAGAAAACTTGATTTTCTCTAAGTATAATTAAAAAGAGTAATTTTCCAGGGTAATTACCAAGAAAACCTGCTTATAAAAGATACTTAAAATTTAATTTATACACAGATAACATTAAATTGTAAACTGTGTGAAATTTCAAGCAAATCCATTAAGATTTAGATTTTTAATGAATTTTTGAAGTTATTGCTATTTTTCAATGTACAATAGCAATACACACTAAACCTTAACTTTTGATAAGGTTTTGATACTTGTAAATTTGAAGGTTTAAGCTTATTTAAGCCTTGACAGGTCTCAAAATTTTAATTCAAAGCCTGCATATTGGGATTTACCCTTTAGTATCTTAAAATTGCTATCCAAATTGGGACAAAACCAGTTTCAACTTTAAGGTTGGATCAAAGTCTAATCTTAAAGGTTAAATAAGGTTGAAAATCCTCCAATACAGGTCAATAACCTTAATTGAATCCTTGAAGATCCAAAAAGTTGGGTACCCCAGCTCTGTTTGGTCTTTTTCCTTTGTCCCACCTTTTTGTGTGGATTTTGCCCTTTTATTTATTTAAAGCCATACTATGGCCTTAAACAATTTTAAATTGAGCCCACACAGGATTTGAATTCTGTATGCCAATTCCTTAGCCAATTCAGTATATATACACAACACCTCAATTTTAACTAAAATTTTGGTAAGCTTTCATAAACCTTATGCAATGTTAAATTTAAGCTAATTCAAGCTTAAATTTCACAATTTGAATTTTTTTTTAAAAAAGCTACATTAGTACTTTGAGATTCTTAAATCTTCTAATAACTTAAGAAATAACCATTTTTGCGTATAACACCTTATGGGTGTACCCTAGGTTATTTTAGGTGTAGAATCCAAAAATGACATAATAATTATGAATTTGTTTACAAAACAAAAGTTATAATTATTTTTTGTTATTTTTCATTTCAACTTCAGCTAAAACGTCTGTTCAAGACTAAATCAGTAGTATATAAAGCTATTTGTGGCCTTATGGATGTAAGGTTTGACTATGAAACAATAAGTAAAAATTACCAATATTTTACTTATTGTACTATGAATGGACTTATAAATAAAAATAATAAAATAAAAATAATTATAATAATAATAAATTATTATATTTATGGCGTAAAAATAATTAGAATAATAAATTATTATAATTATGACGTAAAAATAATTATATTGTTAAATGAATATAATAATATAATTCATATTATAAAAAAAATAATATAATAATTAAATATATTAATATAAGATAATTAATATATTTAAAAGCACTTTATTATTGTTACCAACAAATAATAAAGGCATAGAAAATTGTTTTTTATTAATAAAAAACAATTAATAACAATAATGTTAGTAATATTAAAGTTATTAATTAATATAAATACTATTTGTATTAATTATAGAATTATTAAAATAATAAATGGAGAGAAAATTATTATAATAAGAAGAAATAACCTACTTTTAATTCTTAATATGATAATTTTGAATACATTTATGCCAAATAGTAGAAATAAAACTTATTTAAATTGTATTTACAATACATTTTGAGAGAAATTACAAATTGTCTTAATCTTACGTGGAATTGAGGTTTTTTAAGAGAATATTAAACAAAACAATTAAATAATGGAAGTAATCACGTCAAAGAAGATGATTATAATAAGATATATCTTTTGTCTTTAATAATATAAGAATTTTATATATAAATAATAAAGAAATTACCTTTTGATTTAATTATTTAGTGTTTTGTAAGTGTCTGAGGGGAATATAGAGTAAAAAAAGCTCTATTTATAGTAAATACCTCCCTTCTAGAGTCCAAAATGCTTCTAGTACACGCTTACTGATGCTTTCTACTAAAATTGATCATCATATTAAGGTTTAGTTATGATTACATCATGATCAAACCATCTTATCTCATTATTACGCCATTATTTAGAGTTATCACTATAAATCTAAGTTTGATGACATCATAGGCTTGGAAGAAGTCTAAAATTTGTGAATTTTATTCGTATTCATCATAATCTAATAGTATTTACCAGTTCTAACAATCATATGACTGTTAAACATAAAATAAGATTACAGTGAGTGATCATAAATGATCAATTTGAAGCTTAAACTTTGATCATTAATCACTTTTAAGTTATAACCGCTACATCTATTCTTAGAGTGGATTCTTATGGCTTGGCATGTTCCTATTAAACTTCCAAGAGAATTTCATTACATCATCAAAACTCTATTTTTGATGATTTTCCTGTAACTCATCTTTTCTGTCAAAATTTAATATTTTAAACTTCAAACCATGATTTCAAGGGGTTATAACTTTAACATTATAATATATATTATATAATTCTTCTCAAATGAGCTAGTAGAATCCAACTGTATACTTTTTTTAAGTTTAGACCACTTTCACAACAAAGTGGTCAACAGCTCTATTGATTTTAATCAATAATTCATCCCAAGTTTTAACCTTGTTTATAACATGTGAGATAAAGCTCATATCTGTGTTTTTAAAGCAATTAAGTGGTGACTTTATCTTTGGTTTATCACTCTATCTTTTATATTTCAAAAGATATTGGCTAAAATCCCTGAATATATGCGTTGACCAAAAAAGTGCATATATTCAGCTGAATTCCTTAAGTATTGATTTTGGAGATTAGCTTCTTAATTGTTTTATATGTGAATTTTTATTGGAAATTCAATGGTACAATTCATTTTGTGTGTGGTTTCATTGGATTCTGAAATAATAAATGATTTATGTCTTTTATAAGGTATTGTTACTTATAACTCAGTAAATATTGATTTTACAGATATGCCATAAAATTGGCATATGTATATTTTACCATGAGGATTCCAATGGTGTAATTTATTTCACATGTTTATTCATTGGTTTCTGAGGTAATTCCATTCTTATGGCTATCTATGGCAGTGATTTGTAATTTTAAGATAATTATTCTAAATATTTCTTGTGACCTTTTTGGGTATGTGGTCTTACCTCAAAGGTTCACAATGGATATGCCAAATATACCTCCCTGGCTCACATTCCCTACCATCAAAAAAAATTGTACCACAATTTTCTTTTAATATTATACCCCCAATGTCAGGCTGAGTCTATGTTGAAGCAGTAATTAGGCTATTTACAACTGGAACTATGACTTTTTCACGTAGAAAATGACTAAAGATAATAGTATTTTGAGTAAAATAAAGACTTATAATATAATCAAATGGTTCTACTATTAAAGAATAGTGGTGGTGAGTGCTATTGAGAACCCTGGGTTCAGTCTTACCAGTTGGATTACTATTACAAGAGCTACAATAATTAAATTTATAATTATACCTCATTATTACCCAAGGGTAAAACTGTTTTGGACAGTTTACTATGTAGGGTATTCAAGATCAGGATGAGGAAACAATTCTGGCTGTGAAAAGCGTCCTTTTCATCCTGAAATGGGGTGGAAAGGGTGCTAGACCTTTCCACGTAGAAGAAGTGAAGATTTTTCAGCTTCAAGGACAGGCATGTGGTTTGAAAACAGGCTGTATAGCCTGTATTGGGCTCAGATGTGGTTTTGAAACCACATATGGGCAGTTTTCACCAATACAGGGTGAAGATTTTCATCTGGGGACCTCACAGCCTGATTCTGACGTGTATGATTTGTAGAATGCTGTACAGAAAATGTATGTGACCCCAGTATTGACTGACATATGAGTTATTGAAGTAAAAACAAGCTTCTTTGTCTATTTTACACCTTATATTCATGGTTATGGGATATTATCCCATGGTAAAGCTGTATTGGTCAGAATGTGGGATTTTGACCTTAAAATAGCTATACCTTTGTCAGTTTTTGAGATATCAACCTCAAAACTGAACCGGTGTGTATCCCTGTATGTGTTCTCCACAATGGTACCTTATTTGATATGGCTATCATTAAATATGGCACAGTTATGCCATGTACAAGAATTTGGTACATATGCGTGGTTTAGGCAAAAAGCTGTATTGAGCTTGTTTGCCCTGATACTTCTGCTATAGTTGAGATATGGTGAAATGAATGAAACCATCAGATAGCCCTGATTGTGCGCTTTCCAAAAAGACCCCACTTTGAGTATCTCACACTAAAACTGTAGAAGTTAGATGAGAGGTGAATGTTTTGTTCATCCTTATGTGGCCTGAAATTGACCATAACTCCAGTAATATTGGTGCTAGCTCAGTTTGGCTGGTACCATTGGATAGCCCTAGCTTAGAGCTTAATTTTGAATACACATTTGATGGGGTTAAGCCTCTTCTTATGGATTTTAGATGAGAGGTGAAAATTCAGGTTTATGCTCAGCAACATCTTTGAGCAGGAATAACTTTGTTATTTCTTGTCCTATGGTGATGGGACTTATATTTTCAGAAAGAGGTGAGTTTCCTCTTTCTTTTGATACCTTTTGAGCTAATTTGGCTCAGCTCCATGGTTTGGTGGTATCTTGGCTATACCATTGATTTATGGTATTTTGGCTGTCATGCTTGTGCTCTGGTTTTGAGTCACAGGCTGACATACCCTCCCTCTTAAAAAGGCTCATCATTGATGAGACTATATGGCATATTCTTCCAACCATTTGTCTTTATCAGCTGTTTGCTTCTTGAATCTGACTAAGTATGATCTTTGATCCTTCTCATTAAGTCTGATCTTCCTGGCCCTGATGATTTTACTCACAGGTCCTGGGGAGTCCTCCACTTCCACTATCTCTGGTGGTGTGAGGTTCTTCTTCCTGGAGGGGTATTTTTTGTCCTCTTTTTGGAAGTATGGTTTGACCAAACTCACTGGAAACACTAGGTGTTTCCTGGAAAACTGCTCTGTGAGCTTATCTTCTACTGCATTTTTTCCTACCAACTTAATGATAGTGAAAGGCCCTGAAAATGAGTCTCTCATCTTTTTGGGTCCTTTAAGATTGTTGAAGTTTAGTGTAGACACTAACACCTGCTCCCCTTCCTTAAAGTCAGGTTCCATGTGTGTCTTGTCCCACCTCTGCTTATTATAATCCTTTGCCTCAGCTATTCATTTGGAAGCTGTGTCACAAGCCCTCTTCCACATATCATGGAAGTCTTTCGCTGTGGGGTGGATGGTCAGAAGATTTTTCTTCAAGTGATCCACAGGCAACAAGGGATTTCACCCTTTCTCTACCAGTGCAGGTGTTTTTCCTGTGGTAGAGTGCTGACTTGTATTATAAGCCAGTTGAGCAGCTGGTAGAAAGGTAACCCAGTTATGGGTGTATCCCTCATGGTCCTTGTATTCCATGCCATAGGCACAGAACCTTCTAAGGATGTGCTCCATTGTTTGGATCATCCTTTCAGCTAGTCCATCTGTTTGTGGATGGTAAGCTGTGGAAAAAGCAAGCTTGGTGCCAAGCATGTCATACAAGTTGGTCCAAAATTCAGATGTGAATTTTGAGTCCCTATCACTAATGATGATCTTAGGAGCTCCACGGGTAGATATGATGTTATTACAAAATAACAGAGCAGTATCCATGGCTGTGTCCTCTTTATGGCATGGTACACACCTCATACTCTTGCTGAACCTATCAACTATGATCAAGCAGGCATTGTAGTTTTCTTTGCCTCCTGGGACAAGTCCTGTAACCCAGTCCATGTTGATGGTTTCCCATGGGTGTTTGGGTTCTTCTATGTGCTGAAGTAACCCATACTTCCTACCATGTTTCCTATTTGCCTTTTATCATCTTTAACAAGTGTTGATGTATTCACTCAACTCTTGTTCCCACTTGGGCCACCAAGCTGTGCTTGCTACCCTCTCTTTGGTTCTGTCCTCACTCATGTGTTCCATATAGGGGCAGTCATGGCATTCTTGCAGGATAAGAGAGATGTGGTCTCTGTCTACCACTGTGAGTGCACTAGTGTGCTTTTCTCTATGGTAGAGCAGGCCATCTATAAGAAAGAATTTGTTGTTCTTATAGGCCCTCAACCAGGGTTCTTCCAGCTGGGATTCCAATTCTGGACTCCTGTACTTTTGTTGAAGGAGTTGTAGTAATATGCCACACTGTTTGTGTTTGGAATAAGACTTCAGTACTGCACTCAAAAATTCATTGTGCAGTTCTGAGGAGCTTATTCCCAGTATGGGAGTTTCTGTTCCTTCTGAATCAGTGTTTTGACTGTCAAGGGTACCACTCTCTGGTGCCCATTCAGAAAATCTGAAGTTCTTCTTCCTATCCACTTCCATGAAATGGATAGGGATGTGGGCTGCAACTTCAGGGTCATAAGCTGGGTTGCTTTTGACATGTTCTAGTGGCCATCTGCTAAGGCCATCTGCCTTGGTATGGCTTTTACCTTCTTTGTATATGATTGTCATGTTCCCTCTATACTGCTGGATGGCTATTTGCCATCTCAGCAAGTGTCTATTTGTAGTCTTCATGTTTAGTAAAGACTTCAAGGCTTTGCAGTCTGTGTAGACTTCAAAGACTGCACCCTCCAAATAATAATGGAGTTTCCCCAGAGCCCAGACTAGACATAGACATTCAGTCTGGGTGGCCCCATACCTGGATTCTGAATCTTTCAGTTGCCTTGAGATGTAGCAAATTACTCCTTCTCTTGGTTCATCATCCACAATTTGTCTTTGGTGAAGGGCTGCTCCTAAGCATTGGCTACATGCTGCATCTATGTATAATTTGAATGATAGTTCAAAGTCAGGCAATATTAGCACATGTGCATTGGTGAGTTCATGTTTGACCCTCTCATATGCATCCCTCCTTTCCTTGGTTACTTCAAAAACTACATATTTTGAACACAACTTGTATAAACTACTGGTTATGTGGGAATTTTTTTTGATGTGGTTTCTATAGTAGCTAGCAAACCCAAGGAAGGATTGCATCTCTTTGATGCTCTTTGGTACTGGCTTTTGCAGTACTGCTGCTACTTTATTCTGGTCAATTGCCAGACTAATACCTGAGACTTTATGTCCTAGAGCTAGTAGCAGTAATATTGGTTCTAGCTTAGTTTGACTGGTACCATTGGATAGCCCTAGCTTAGAGCTTCATTTTGAATACATATTTGATGGGGTTAAGCCTCTTGTGAGCCTTAGAGGTAATTTCATATACCCAAAAGACCACAAATACAAAAATAACATATTAATATAAATAAAATAAATTTATTTATATTATTAAAATAAAAATCAAAATATAAATATAAAAATTATATTAAAAATAAAAATTAATTACAATTTAAAAAGGAAATACATTAAAAGTTTGTAAGTATAAAATTACATTTATACTTGAAAAAATTAAGTAAAAATGAAATTTTAACAAAATTGTGAAAAAATAAATAAATTTGGAAAAAAGTTAAATAAAAATTATTATAACTTTTTATCCAATAAATAAACACAGAAATTATTTCACCATTGGATTCCTCATAAAAAATCAGGTGGGGTCACCTCTGAGTGAAATTCTGGTAACTCAACTCTAAATAAGCTTAAATTAAGTTTTTAGTATTTTCAATAAAAAAGTTGAAAATCCTCAAAACTTTAACTTAATTTACACCACATGTGGTGTTAACCATCAAATTTTGTGTTAAAATTGAGGTGTTGTGTTTAGTTTAGAAGTTATGAGGAATTGAAGTATTTTCAATTGAATTCAATGGAAATGTCAAAATGTGCGTGTGTATTACATAAGTGAACTTTGATTTACATATGAGGTGTCAATTATTACTGTATTGTACTGTACAATTGAATTGAATTACATATGTAAATTATAAGTATAATACATGATGAGGAATTAAAGGAAAAATAAATTGGAAAGATTAAATTTGGGGGGGAAAAGGAATTCCAGCTCTAAGGGGGAGCTAGACCCCCAAAATCCTTGCTGACAGGCGTGGGATGTCAAAATTCACGCAAAAGTTCATCACTTTTGGCCTGGAATTGAGTTACAGGGTCTGTGAACTCAATTGATGATGAGGTTTTGATACCAACTGGGGTAGTTTTAGCTGTTGCCAAGAGGGTAAAACTACCCTTAAGATAAAGCAATCATGGTAAAAACAGTTTTCACTGGTTTCTACGCCTCTGACACACATTCTGACGTGTTTTGAAGGCTCTAGGCCTGGTATTGATATAGTAATGGCTGATTTATGGGTCTAAAATGGCTAAAAATGGCTAAAAATGGCTTAAACCAGCCCTTTTTGGTCTGAACTAGGGTTCAATGATGCCATAATTGGCTTTTCTGTTGTCAGACTGGTTTTCACGACTGACAAGAGTAAATTTTACTTTTGGAGTAAGAGAATTGGTGGCTATAAAAGAATGTCTTCTTTGCCCCACTTTTCTCTTCATGTTAGAATCTTTTCCTTTTATAATTAGTTTAAACATTGTTAAACCAATCAATAAAAGGTTCCAACCACCTTTATTAAATCATTTTAAACCTTTTAACCACGTGAAAAAATCATTATAATCATTGTTTGTAACTCTTTTAATCATCTTTACCCCTGGACCACCCCAAAAGTGAATTAAAGCATCTTTCATCACTGTAAACTTTGTCACTCTGTTTCCAAATTCACTCTGGTCACTTTTGGGTGTGTTTTCTCTTTAATATTCTTTTTAAAGACTTTGTTCTTTAATTAATTGCTTGCAGTTCTTTGCTCAGTTAATTCCAATTGAAATTGCTCTTGAAGAAATTTCCTTTGTAGCCTTAAAATATCTCTTGTAGAGTATTTTTTGGATAAATTTTTATTGTTGGTAAAACAATAAAATTTTATAATATTATTGTTTTATACTAATAAAGTTATAAGCAATAAAATTGGCATGTTTTCTCTTAAAAATAATATTTCTTACTATTTTTAATTGATTTTTACCTTATACAAATTTTGAGGACAGGAAAAGTACTTGATTTTTAATCAAAGTTTCATATCCACACCTTACATTTGGGGGCCCAGCCGTGATATTTTACCTGTGACATTTTTTTTACTCTTTTTAAATATTTTTTCTTATATTGAAAAATTTAACAATATATAAAAAAATACTTATAATCAAAAAATCCACAAAAAATAAATTTTTTCTCATATTATAAGTGAGGCTTATATTTTTATTTCTTTTTTGAAATAACCTTTTTTTTACTTAATTAATTGGATTTTTCATTAATTTTAGTGTCTGACAACGTGGTAAGACAAGAAAACATTGAAACAGCCTCAACAGTCACCAGCATTGTTCCTGCAAGCACTATTAATTCAGACCATAATAGTACTGTGATTGTGACTCAAAATAATCGACCTGAACCAATATCTTCTGAATTAATTAACTTGGACATAAGTAATACTCTTCAGAAAGCTAAGAATTTGGCCGATAGTAAGTTTTTTGACTTAAAAATACTATTTTAAGCCTTTTTTAAACCATAATTATGCCTTCAACCAGGTCAGGAGCCAGCTACAACCCCTCAAGCAGCTCCCAAAAAGGTAATAGACGTGATTATGGCAGAGGCCAATCAGGTACAGAAGGAAAAGGGTCAGTTGATGACTTCCAAACAACTAAATTAGGTCATTCTGAAGCTGATAATACTATTTTACCTTTAAAAAGAGCTGACACCGCCACAACAAGCCTCTGTGGACATATACAAAGCCAGCCACAGTGCATACAGCAATGAACTTCAATTCAAGGAGTACCAGATCCTTGCAGACCTGTGGAAGAATTGCATGAATTCTTACCTGACAGTAAGAAAATTCTTGGGCAATCCCAACACTTGCAAATTGCTCAATGGATGGCATCCATTGATGGAGAAGAAAAACATGATGCTTTTGACACTAGAATGGAGGAAAAACAACCCTCCACCACCCAAACCAGTGCCAAAAACAGCCCCAGTGGCCAGCAGCAGCAATTACAACGTGAAAAAGCAGCCACAAACTCCAAACAAGGGCAAAGGGAAGGCACCAGCCCCAAAACCTTACAGCCAGGGCTACAGAATCTCAAAGATTCAGCAGGATGCCATGGAAAATGTATTTCAGATGGCCAGAACCATGATGGAATTACAGAAGAAGGAGGAAGCCAGATTAAGGTTCCAGACATGATTTCTGACATATTTGATTCCATCCCAGAGTTGTATAATGCTATAAATGATGTGAAAAAACATCTTTCTGATAAAAATGAAACCATTTGTAACAACATTAAAACAAACAACCTGAGTCTGTGCCAAATTAATGAAACACTTATGTGTTTTGAAAACGTTTTAAGGACAATTAAAAATTCCAATAATGATAATTCTTCCAACAATAAAATAAATGAACAATCTGCTATTATTAAAGAATTAACAGATAAATATTCTAAATTCAATATTGATGACATAATTGAAACAAGAATTAAACAAGCCATAAATATTATCAAAACAGATAACAAGAAAGTCCTTGATGACATTTCAAATTCATTTACTGAAGTAAAGACATATACCATTGCCTTGAAAAAGTGTTTTGATGCTTCACAAGAAGAAGTATCAAAATTATCAATGAAATTTAATCAAGTCACTGCTGATAATACAAGACAGACAGAGTTATGGCAAGAACTGACACATAAGGAAGACATGTATACAATTGAAGTAATAAATTTAATACAAATCTTGCAACATGAATACAGAAATTCCCAAAGGTGTAGCAACAGTAAAATGAATGACATTGAACAAATACTGAACACCTTACCAAGAATGTCTACACCTCTGAATCAAAATGAGGGCACAAGAATTCCAAATCCACAAGTATTGGATCCTGATAATTCACAATGAAAAAATGAATTATCCACTTCTTTTCATAACTTGGAACCATCAATGGGCCAAGAACTCTTGAAAGAAGTTCCAAAACTTAAAGAATGGCCTCACTTCAGTGGTGAAGGAGAGTATGACCATATGGAATTCATTAGAGGTATTGACATGATCAAAGAGGATTTTGAATTACCAGACAGATTGGTAACAGCCAGGTTTAACACCTTGTTTACCAGATCAGCTCACAGATGGTACATCAAAATAAGACAAGCACATCGACACCAGAGTTGGACTTGGTGGAAAACCCAAATCATCAACAAATGGGCAAATGATGCTTGGAGGTTTAAAGTTGAAACAGCCTTTGAATCGGCCAAATTTAATGCTGATAAAGACAAAGCTTTACCATGATTTTGCCAACAAAAGGACAGACTAACAGCATTATATCCTGACATGTCAGAATTAATGATCCATAGGAAAATTCTGAGACATTGTGGAGGTGACTTGGAGCATGCTGTCAAAAGCAGGACTACTGAACAATCTTCAGCAGAAGATATTATCAATATACTAGAAGAAGTAACCACCAGAACCAAAATTGGTTCTAGTAGGGTGAATCTCAAAACAAGGCTTAATACACCTTGGAAAGATTCTGTGGACAAAAACCCCAGAGAAAATTATAGTAATATTAAGTATAAATCTGCAGATACAGTCAGAAAGTGCCATATTTGCCAAAGCACCACCCATTTAGCCAATACATGTCCAAAAAGGGGAAAAATCAATGAAATTGACATTGAAAAGGAACCAGATGTTGAAAAAGAAGACATAACTGAAGACAATTCAGATGATAAGTCATCCATATTTTCTGAATCTTCAAAAGATATAGAAAATATCAATCCCACTTTTGACATCATGGAATCTTATTCCCACTTGCCACAATTGAGCAATGGTCAAGTTGATTTATCAAAAATTCAGGATGCACAGCTTATGAAGACAAAACCAAATAGAGGGAACGGTTATACAGCTGGTAACTCCTGTATAACAGAAGTGGTGATTGACAACAAGCCCACCAAACTTTTGCTTGACCCAGGAGCCTTCTGCTCTTGTGTTGGAAAATCTTTTCTTAAAACTTGTGTACCAAATTTTGAAGACCAATTGTTACCAATTGATGGTATAAAATTCAACAGTGCAAGTGACCCAATGAAAGCTTTAGGAATCTTTGAGACCAATGTCATATTCCCACACATAAATGGGAATTTAAGGATCACAGTTGAATCTGTTGTTATGGAAAATTTCTCTAGTACCCATTTTATATTGGGAAATGACTATTTAATCATGTATGGGATAGATTTACATAATAACAAAGACAGATACTTTACAATTGGGGACAATAAGCGCCAGAAATTTGCCTTTTTACCATTTAAAAGACAAATTACAGTAAACAAAGTATCACCAGTCAACTTAGAGTTAGAAAAATTCAAGTCTGAACAGTTAAATGAGGCTGAGATAAGCCTTCATCTGACTGATAAACAAGAAAATGAACTTTCTTCCCTTTTGTATGACCACAGAGGAGCATTTGCTACAGACAAAGAACCTCTGGGAGCAATTATTGGTCATGAAGTTGACATCATTCTTAACATTGAGAGACCTTATCCACCACTCTTAAGAAGACCTGCTTATCCAGCAAGTCCAAAATCAAGAGAAGCTCTAGAAATTCATATCAAAGAACTTCTGAACCTTGGTGTAATAAGAAAAGTAGGCCACAATGAGGAAGTAGAAATAACTACACCAGTCATAGTGGCGTGGCATAATGGAAAATCCAGAATGGTTGGGGACTTTAGAGCTCTGAACACTTACACTGTTCCAGACAGATACCCAATACCAAAGATCCAAATTTCCCTTACTCAAATATCTCAAGCAGTGTATATAACCACTATGGATGCCCTTAAAAGATTCCATCAAAATGTGGTAACACCAAGAGCAAGAAAATACTTGAGAATTATTGTTCATTGTGGAGTGTATGAATACTTAAGGATGCCCTTTGGTATCAAGAATGCACCTTCACACTTCCAAAGAATGATGAATGAAATCTTCCCTGAAGAACTCTCAGAGGGATGGTTAATCATTTACATTAATGACATTATTATCTGTTCCAAGACTTGGGAGGAGCACATGTACAGATTATCAAGAGTTTTGACAAAAATCCAATCAGTAAACATGAAAATCTCCTTGAAGAAATGTCATTTTGGATTTAAAGAACTTAAAGCACTAGGACATGTTGTATCTGGTTTGTCCCTTGGAATTGACAAACAAAGTTGCAGCAGTATTGTTAAAACCCATGCCTCAGAATAAGAAGGAAATTCAGTCATTCTTAGGTTTTGCAGGATATTACAGGCAACACATTAAAGATTTTGCATCCATAGCAAGACCACTTTATAAGTTGTGTGACAAAGACGCAGTGTTTGAGATGACTGTTGACAGAGTCAAAGCTTTTGAGTCTCTAAGAGAAGCATTGACCACTGCTCCACTCTTACTGATGCCAGACTTTAAATTGCATTTCAAACTGTATATTGATGCATCAGGGGATGGACTGGGTGCTGCACTTCACCAAGTTCAGATCATAAATGATAAGCCTGTAGAAGGACCCATATGTTTCATATCCAGGCAAATCAAACCAACTGAAGCCAGATATGGAGCAAGTCAAATGGAATGTCTATGCCTTGTCTGGGCCTTGGAAAAATTGAACTACTTTTTAGAAGGATTTGTTTTTGAAGTGATAACAGATTGTACAGCTGTCAAATCACTTTTGAACATGAAAACACCCAACAGACACATGCTCAGATGGCAAATAGCCATACAAGCATACAGAGGCAATATGACTATTGTTCATAAGGATGGGAATATTCATAAGAATGGAGATGGACTAAGCAGATGGCCATTACCAAATAATATTGATAATCCTGCTTATGTGCCAGCAGAAGCTTCACCACAAATTCCAATAGAAGGAATAAGTCTTACAGACTTGAACACCACCTTCTTTGAAGAAGTCAGAAGTAGTTACACTCAAGATACAAATTGTAGCATCTTATGCCAATTACTTAACAAAGACTGTAAAGACAACTCTCTAATACATGCCTTGGATGAAGTATGGAGAAAGTCTGATGATGAAGGAAGATTTCACCTACTGGATTGTATAATTTACCACAGAACCAAGCACACATGTGTCATGACAGTTGTAGACAGGTCATTAATCAATCTTGTACTGAAAGAATGCCATGATAGTCCCTTTTCAGGACATCTGTCTGAAGACGGAACAAGAGAGAAAGTAAAGACCTGCATATGGTGGCCAATGTGGCAGAAGGATGTTGCAGAGTATTGCAAAACCTGTGACAGATTCCAAAAGGCAACTAAATCCACTGGCAAAAGACTTGGAAATATGATAAAAATCCAAGAACCAAACAGACCTTGGGAAATTGTCCATATGGATTGGGTAACTGGCCTACCACCAGGAGGTGACAGGAGCTATAATGCTTGCCTAGTAATTGTGGACAGATTCAGTAAAACTCCAATCTTTTTACCATGTCACAAAGATGATACAGCCATGGATACAGCTCTTCTGATATGGAATAGAGTAGTGTCATGGACTGGGATATTTACAAATATCATCAGTGATAGAGATCCCAAATTCACTTCAGCACTATGGACAAATCTTCACCAGTTATTTGGCACTAAACTGTCTTTCTCTACAGCCTACCACCCACAAACTGATGGCCTGGCTGAAAGAATGATCCAAACCTTAGAGGACATGGTGAGAAGATTTTGTGCATATGGCCTTGAATTCAAAGATTGTGATGGATTTACCCATGATTGGTGTACTCTGTTGCCAGCACTGGAATTAGCATATAAAACATCAATCCATGCCAGTACCAATCAGACTCCTGCTATTCTAGAAAAAGGATGGAACCCCAAGTTACCCCAAGATTCCTTGAGGAAAGACTTAATTGAAATACATCCCACAGCTGCTAGCTTCAAAGGAATGCTAGACAAAGCTAGAAAGCATGCAGTAAGGTGCATGGAGGACTCTTTTGCATATGCTAAAGACAAATGGGATAAATCACATGCAACTCCAGATTTCAAAGTGGGGGACCTAGTTCTTGTATCCACCACTAACTTCAATAACATCAAAGGATGTAAAAAGTTGAAAGACTCCTTTGCAGGACCTTTTGTGATTAAAGCCCTCCATGGAGAAAATGCTGTTGAAGTAGAGTTATCTGAATAAATTAGCAATAAGCATCCTACATTTCCAGTGAGCTTGATAAAGCCATATAAATCTAGTGATGCTGAGAAATTTCACTTGAGGAATATGATTCCCCAAGTTATACCTCCTATTGAGACATCTGGTACTAAGAAAATAACCAAAGTTCTTAAAGAAAGGAAATTAAGAACCAAGAAAGTAAGGGAATACCTTGTTAGGTACAGTGACCCAACTTGTGAAGATGAATGGTTAGAAGAAAAAGATATACCAGAAGCTACCAAACTCCTGAGAAGATTCAGACACACTAGAAACACCAATATTACAAAGTAATATTCTTTTTTTAGGGGGAGGGAATGTGAGCCTTAGAGGTAATTTCATATACCCAAAAGACCACAAATACAAAAATAACATATTAATATAAATAAAATAAATTTATTTATATTATTAAAATAAAAATCAAAATATAAATATAGAAATTAATTACAATTTAAAAATAAAAATACATTAAAATTTTGTAAGTATAAAATTACATTTATACTTGAAAAAATTAAGTAAAAATGAAATTTTAACAAAATTGTGAAAAAATAAATAAATTTGGAAAAAAGTTAAATAAAAATTATTATAACTTTTTATCCAATAAATAAACACATAGAAATTATTTCACCATTGGATTCCTCATAAAAAATCAGGTGGGGTCACCTCTGAGTGAAATTCTTGTAACTCAACTCTAAATAAGCTTACATTAAGTTTTTAGTATTTTCAATACAAAAGTTGAAAATCCTCAAAACTTTAATTTAATTCACACCACATGTGGTGTTAACCATCAAATTTTGTGTTAAAATTGAGGTGTTGTGTTTAGTTTAGAAGTTATGAGGAATTGAAGTATTTTCAATTGAATTCAATTGAAATGTCAAAATGTGCGCATGTATTACATAAGTGAACTTTGATTTACATATGAGGTGTCAATTATTACTTTATTTTACTGTACAATTGAATTGAATTACATATGTAAATTATAAGTATAATACATGATGAGGAATTAAAGGAAAAATAAATTGGAAAGATTAAATTTGGGGGGGAAAAGGAATTCCAGCTCTAAGGGGGAGCTAGACCCCCAAAATCCTTGCTGACAGGCATGGGTTGTCAAAGTTAACGCAAAAGTTCATCACTTTTGGCCTGGAATTGAGTTACAGGGTCTGTGAACTCAATTGATGATGAGGTTTTGATACCAACTGGGGTAGTTTTAGCTGTTGCCAAGAGGGTAAAACTACCCTTAAGATAAAACAATCATAGTAGAAACAGTTTTAACTGGTTTTTACGCCTCTGACACACATTCTGACGTGTTTTGAAGGCTCTACGCCTGGTATTGCTATAGTAATGGCTGATTTAAGGGTCTAAAATGGCTAAAAATGGCTAAAAATGGCTTAGACCAGCCCTTTTTGGTCCGTACCAGGGTTCAATGATGCCATAATTGGCTTTTCTGTTGTCAGAATGTTTTTCACGACTGACAAGAGTAAATATTACTTTTGGAGTAAGAGAATTGGTGGCTATAAAAGAATGTCTTCTTTGCCCCACTTTTCTCTTCATGTTAGAATCTTTTCCTTTTATAATTAGTTTAAACATTGTTAAACCAATCAATAAAAGATTCCAACCACCTTTATTAAATTATTTTAAACCTTTAAACCACGTGAAAAAATCATTATAATCATTGTTTGTAACTCTTATAATCATTTTTACCCCTGAACCACCCCAAAAGTGAATTAAAGCATCTTTCATCACTGTAAACTTTGTCACTCTGTTTCCAAATTCACTCTGGTCACTTTTGGGTGTGTTTTCTCTTTAATATTCTTTTTAAAGACTTTTTTCTTTAATTAATTGCTTGCAGTTCTTTGCTCAGTTAATTCCAATTGAAATTGCTCTTGAAGAAATTTCTTTTGTAGCCTTAAAATATCTCTTGTAGAGTATTTTTTGGATAACTTTTTATTGTTGGTAAAACAATAAAATTTTATAATATTATTGTTTTATACTAATAAAGTTATAAACAATACAATTGGCGTGTTTTCTCTTAAAAATTATATTTCTTACTATTTTTAATTGATTTTTACCTTATACAAATTTTGAGGACAGGAAAAGTACTTGATTTTTAATCAAAGTTTCATATCCACACCTTACACCTCTTCTTCTGTATTTTAGATGAGAGGTGAAAATTAAGGCTTATGCTCAGCAACAACTTTGAGCAGGAATAACTTTGTTATTCTTTGTCCTATGGTTATGGGACTTATATTTTCAGAAAGAGGTGAGTTTACTCTTTCTTTTGATACCATTTGGGGGCCTGGCCATGTTTTAAAGTTTTTTTGGACCTTTATAAGTGATTTCTTTTCTCTTATTTCTCACTTTCTGACAATTTTTTTACTCTTTTTAGGCATAAATTTTCTTAAAATATATATATATTATATATATTATTTCTTTGTAGGTATATATACCACCTCTTTACCCATATTATAAGAGTACTTGCCACATGGTTAATACCCACACAAACCTTTATTTTTGGCATGTTTTACATATGAAAACACATAAACCATCAATAAGTCCTGTATTATTGATTGAATAAGGACACCTCTGACTGTAAAACCAACCGTTGAGGCATATTTAAGTGTATTGTTAACTCAATTACACTAATACAGAGCCAATTGTACAGATTACACTTGAAAGCCACAAGTGAATCTGTGGGATACTGGAACACAAACACTGTGACAGGGTACCAAAAGCTGTAATTCTGAAGTGGAATTGTTGATTCAATTACACTGTCATTATACAGGGAATATTATAGTAACATACAAGCCCAGAGGCCATCTTAGACGTGCAAACCAGCATTGTTGAGAAGTCTTAACTGACATAAGCCCTCTTTTTCCTACCTTGATTCAGTGGAAGAAAATTACATCCCACTTGAGACCCAGTCACAGGCCAACACACCAGTGACACCCTCAGAACCAGAGGGCAGCAAGGGCAAAGGGAAGAGGCACAGTGAAGGCCTGATTAAAGCCAAGAAGTGGACTCCAATAGCCACCCAGAGAATTAGAGAACCACAAAACTCTGCATCAATACAAGGTAAACCAACCTTAACCACTTGTACAGGGAAGATTACTATAATTAACCCAGTTGTAACCTCTAAAGGTAAACTGCCCAAATCAGCAGACAGCAAATTTGTACAAGGCACAGTCAAAGGTAAATACCCTAAGAACATAAACTCTTTGACTGCTTGCAAACACTGATATGTCACCTGTATACCTCAGAGACCTTCGCTTCCAAAGGAACCAACCAGAGGACAGAGAAGGCTTGTCCAGAACCAGAAGACCTGGAAGAGGACACCTTGGACACAGTGGTGGATGGCAAAGCAATGAGGGAGATAATATCAGCCTTGCCATTCACACTCCAATTCAACAGGAACCTCAAACCAGAGAGCTGGAAGGATATAGATCAAGTTCTTCAGCTCCACCAACTCCTCAAAGATTTGTTTCAATGGAGCATGGAAAACAAGAGGTTCAACCTGGAATCTCACTGGGCAAACTTGGAGCAAGTTGCCAGAAGATCTGTCTCAAAGAGATAGACTTCAAGGAGCTTATGGTAATCACCAAGGGTTGGAATCCTACCAGGCAGTTCAGACTCCTGGAGGCAAGGGCACAGAGGGTAAGGGGAAATCAAGCCACTATCCAAGCTATAGAAGAACACTTAACCCATACAGGGCCTACTCAGATTCCCTCAGGCTCACAAGGAGCAGGCCAAATCAGCTGTCCAGTGGCTTCAAACCATTCAGAAACCAGAAGATCAGTGGAGAAGAGTCACAATTCTTCACAATTCCAGGAAGTTTACAGGAGGAGAGAAGGAAACAAGGGCAAGAACAAAGCCTCCTTCAACCAGAGGAGGAAAGAGTCAGACCCCATGCTCCAGAAGCTGTTAGATTTGGTAAAAGAAGTACACAAGAACCAGAAGTAATTGTAAACCACTCTAGAATCAGTAGTCCTAGTAATAGAAACATTACCCCCACTCAGATTGAACATAGCATTGTCACACATGAGAGTAACTTAAACAGTGATGCACTGTGGTTACAAATGTCCCAATATTCTGAGCAATCTGCAAAGCAGCTTGCAGAACTTGAAGCAAGCCATGAGAGGATGAAAAATTTAACAGCCTCCATGGATAAAATTGTTAAAAACCTTCAAGAAGGACATGCTCAATTGAGCAAATTCTCTGAAGAAACCAACAAAAGACTGAATCAAGTCTGTGAAGAGAAACACCACAGAAAAGATCTCCATCACAATGCCAGCATGGAGATGGCATGTCTTATTCAGAAAAGGAAGCCTTAAAACACCCTCCTGAGGCCTCAAGCTGGCCCAAATTCTGTGGATCAGGAGAATATGATCATATGGAACTCATAGATTATATTGATGGACTCTTCATTGATGTACCAAGTGTGAGCCTTAGAGGTAATTTCATATACCCAAAAGACCACAAATATAAAAAATAACATATTAATATAAATAAAATAAATTTATTTATATTATTAAAATAAAAATAAAAAATATAAATATAAAATTATATTAAAAATAAAAAATTAATTATAATTTAAAAATAAAATTACTTTAAATTTTGTAAATATAAAATTACATTTATACTTGAAAAATTTAAGTAAAAATGAAATTTTAACAAAATTGTGAAAAAATAAATAAATTTGGAAAAAAGTTAAATAAAATTTATTATAACTTTTTATCCAATAAATAAGCATATAAATTTTATTTCACCATTGGATTCCTCATAAAAAATCAGGTGGGGTCACCTCTGAGTGAAATTTTTGTAACTCAACTCTAAATAAGCTTAAATTAAGTTTTTAGTATTTTCAATACAAAAGTTGAAAATCCTCAAAACCTTAATTTAATTCACATCACATGTGGTGTTAACCATCAATTTTTGTGTTAAAATTGAGGTGTTGTGTTTAGTTTAGAAGTTATGAGGAATTAAAGTATTTTCAATTGAATTCAATTGAAATGTCAAAATGTGCGCGTGTATTACATAAGTGAACTTTGATTTACATATGAGGTGTCAATTATTACTGTATTGTACTGTACAATTGAATTGAATTACATGTGTAAATTATAAGTATAATACATGATGAGAAATTAAAGGAAAAATAAATTGGAAAGATTAAATTTGGGGGGGAAAAGGAACTCCAGCTCTAAGGGGGAGCTAGACCCCCAAAATCCTTGCTGACAGGCGTGGGATGTCAAAATTCACGCAAAAGTTCATCACTTTTGGCCTGGAATTGAGTTACAGGGTCTGTGGACTCAATTGATGATGAGGTTTTGATACCAACTGGGGTAGTTTTAGCTGTTGCCAAGAAGGTAAAACTACCCTTAAGATAAAACAATCATAATAAAAACAGTTTTAACTGGTTTCTACGCCTCTGACACACATTCTGACGTGTTTTGAAGGCTCTAGACCTGGTATTGCTATAGTAATGGCTGATTTAAGGGTCTAAAATGGCTAAAAATGGCTAAAAATGGCTTAAACCAGCCCTTTTTGGTCTAAACCAGGGTTCAATGATGCCATAATTGGCTTTTCTGTTGTCAGACTGTTTTTCACGACTGACAAGAGTAAATTTTACTTTTGCAGTAAGAGAATTGATGGCTATAAAAGAATGTCTTCTTTGCCCCACTTTTCTCTTCATGTTAGAATCTTTTCCTTTTATTAATTAGTTTAAAACTGTTAAACCAATCAATCAAAGATTCCAACCACCACTTTTAAATCATTTTAATCCTTTTAACCACGTGAAAAAATCATTATAATCATTGTTTGTAACTCTTATAATCATTTTTACCCCTGAACCACCCCAAAAGTGAATTAAAGCATCTTTCATCACTGTTAACTTTGTCACTTTGTTTCCAAATTCACTCTGGTCACTTTTGGGCGTGTTTTCTCTTTAATATTCTTTTTAAAGACTTTGTTCTTTAATTAATTGCTTGCAGTTCTTTGCTCAATTAATTCCAATTGAAATTGCTCTTGAAGAAATTTCTTTTGTAGCCTTAAAATATCTCTTGTAGAGTATTTTTTGGATAAATCTTTATTGTTGGTAAAACAATAAATTTTTATATTATTGTTTTATACTAATAAAGTTATAAACAATAAAATTGGCGTGTTTTCTCTTAAAAATAATATTTCATACTATTTTTAACTGAATTTTACCTTATACAAATTTTGAGGACAGGAAAAGTACTTGATTTTTAATCAAAGTTTCATATCCACACCTTACATTTGGGGGCCCAGCCGTGATATTTTACCTGTGACATATTTTTTTTACTCTTTTTAAATCTTTTTTCTTATATTGAAAAATTTAAAAACATATAAAAAATACTTATAATCCAAAAAAATCCTTAAAAAATAATTTTTTTCATATTATAAGTGAGGCTTATATTTTTATTTCTTTTTTTGAAATAACCTTTTTTTTACTTAATTAATTGGCTTTTTCATTAATTTTAGTGTCTGACAACGTGGTAAGACAAGAAAACATTGAAACAGCCTCAACAGTTACCAGTATTATTCCTGCAAGCACTGTGATTTCAGACCATAATAGCACTGTTATTGTGACTCAAAATAACCAACCTGAGCCAATAACCTCTGAATTAATTAACTTGGATATAAGTAATACCCTTCAGAGAGCTAAAAATTTGACAAATAGTGAGTTTTTTGATGTAAAATTACTATTTTTAACCTTTCTAATCATAAATATGCCTTCAACCAGATCAGGAGCAAGCTATAAACCCTCAAGCAGCTCCCAAAAAGGTCATAGACGTGATTATGGCAGAAGCCAATCAGATACAGAAGGACAAGGGTCAGTAAAAGACTTCCACAACAATAAATTGTCCAATTCTGAAGCTGATGACACTATTTTACCTTCAAAAAGAGCTGACACCGCCACAAGAAGCCTCAGTGGACATTTACAAAGCCAGCCAGAAGGCTTACAACAATGCACTTCAGTACAAAGAATACCAGATCCTTGCAGATCTGTGGAGAAACTGCATGAATTCATACCTAACTGTAAGAAAATTCTTGGGCCATCCCAACACTTGCAAATTGCTCAATGGATGGCATCCATTGATGGAGAAGAAAAACATGATGCTTTTGACACTGGAATGGAGGAAAAACAACCCTCCACCACCAAAACCAGTGCCAAAAACAGCCCCAGTGGCCAGCAGCAGCAATTCCAACGTGAAAAAGCAGCCACAACCTCCAAACAAGGGCAAAGGGAAGGCACAAGCTCCAAAACCTTACAGCCAGGGCTACAGGATTCCAAAGATTCAACAGGATGCCATGGAAAATGTATTTCAGATGGCCAGAACCATGATGGAATTACAAAAGAAGGAGGAAGCCAGATTAAAGTTCCAGAAATGATTTCTGACATATTTGATTCCATCCCAGAGTTGTATAATGCTATAAATGACGTGAAAAAACATCTTTCTGATAAAAATGACACCATTTGTAACAACATTAAAACAAACAACCTGAGTCTGTGCCAAATTAATGAAACACTTATGTGTTTTGAAAAAGTTTTAAGAACAATTAAACATTCTAATAATGACAATTCTTCTAACATTAAGATAAATGAACAATCTGCCATTATTAAAGAATTAACAGATAAATATTCTAAACTCAATATTGATGACATGATTGAAACAAGAATTAAACAAGCCATAAATATTATCAAAACAGATAACAAGAAAGTCCTTGATGACATTTCAAATTCATTTACTGAAGTAAAGACATATACCATTGCCTTGAAAAAGTGTTTTGATGCTTCACAAGAAGAAGTATCAAAATTATCAATGAAATTGAATCAAGTCACTGCTGATAATACAAGACAGACAGAGTTATGGCAAGAACTGACACATAAGGAAGACATGTATAAAATTGAAGTAATAAATTTGATACAAAGCTTCCAACATGAATACAGAAATTCCCAAAGGTGTAGCAACAGTAAAATGAATGACATTGAACAAATACTGAACACCTTACCAAGAATGTCTACACCTCTAAATCAAAATGAGGGCACAAGAATTCCAAATCCACAAGTATTGGATCCTGATAATTCACAATTAAAAAATGAATTATCCACTTCTTTTCATAACTTGGAACCATCAATGGGCCAAGTACTCTTGAAAGAAGTTACAAAACTTAAAGAATGGCCTCACTTCAGTGGTGAAGGAGAGTATGACCATATGGAATTCATTAGAGGTATTGACATGATCAAAGAAGATTTTGAATTACCAGACAGATTGGTAACAGCCAGGTTTAACACCTTGTTTACCAGATCAGCTCACAGATGGTACATCAAAATAAGACAAGCACATGGGCACCAGAGTTGGACTTGGTGGAAAACCCAAATCATCAACAAATGGGCAAATGATGCTTGGAGGTTTAAAGTTGAAACAGCCTTTGAATCTGCCAAATTTAATGCTGATAAAGACAAAGCTTTACCATGGTTTTGCCAACAAAAGGACAGATTAACAGCATTATATCCTGACATGTCAGAATTTATGATCCATAGAAAAATTCTGAGACAATGTGGAGGTGACTTAGAGCATGCTGTCAAAAGCAGGACTACTGAACAATCTTCAGCAGAGGATATTATCAATATACTAGAAGAAGTAACCACCAGAACCAAAATTGGTTCTAGTAGGGTGAATCCTAAAACAAGGTTTAATACACCTTGGAAAGATTCTGTGGACAAAAACCCCAAAGAAAATTCTGGTAATATTAAATATAAATCTGCAGATACAGTCAGAAAATGCCATATTTGCCAAAGCACCACCCATTTAGCCAATACATGTCCAAAGAGGGGGAAAATCAATGAAATTGACATTGAAAAGGAACCAGATGTTGAAAAAGAAGACATAATTGAAGACAATTCAGATGATAAGTCATCCATATTTTCTGAATCTTCAAAAGATATAGAAAATATCAATGCCACTTTTGACATCATGGAATCTTATTCCCACTTACCACAATTGAGCAATGGTCAAGTTGATTTATCAAAAGTTCAAGATGCACAACTTATGAAGACAAAACCAAACAGAGGAAAAGGTTATACAGCTGGTAACTCCTGTATAACAGAAGTGGTGATTGACAACAAACCCACCAAACTTTTGCTTGACCCAGGAGCCTTCTGCTCTTGTGTTGGAAAATCTTTTCTTAAGACTTGTGTACCAAATTTTGAAGACCAATTGTTACCAATTGATGGTATAAAATTCAACAGTGCAAGTAACCCAATGAAAGCATTAGGAATCTTTGGGACCAATGTCATATTCCCACACATAAATGGGAATTTAAGGATCACAGTTGAATTTGTTGTTATGGAAAATTGCTCTAGTACCCATTTTATATTGGGAAATGACTATTTAATCATGTATGGAATAGATTTACATAATAACAAAGACAGATACTTTACAATTGGAGACAATAAGCGCCAGAAATTTGCCTTTTTACCCTTCAAAAGACAAATTACAGTAAACAAAGTATCACCAGTCATCTTAGAGTTAGAGAAATTCAAGTCTGAACAGTTAAGTGAGGCTGAAATAAGCCTTCATCTGACTGATAAGCAAGAAAATGAACTTTCTTCCCTTTTGTATGACCACAGAGGAGCATTTGCTACAGACAAAGAACCCCTGGGAGCAATTATTGGTCATGAAGTTGACATCATTCTTAACATTGAGAGACCTTATCCACCACTCTTAAGAAGACCTGCTTATCCAGCAAGCCCAAAATCAAGAGAAGCTCTAGAAATTCATATCAAAGAACTTCTAGACCTTGGTGTAATAAGAAAAGTAGGCCACAATGAGGAAGTAGAAATAACTACACCAGTCATAGTGGCGTGGCATAATGGAAAATCCAGAATGGTTGGGGACTTTAGAGCTCTGAACACTTACACTGTTCCAGACAGATACCCAATACCAAAGATCCAAATTTCCCTTACTCAAATATCTCAAGCAGTGTATATAACCACTATGGATGCCCTTAAAAGATTCCATCAAAATGTGGTAACACCAAGAGCAAGAAAATACTTGAGAATTATTGTTCATTGTGGAGTGTATGAATACTTAAGGATGCCCTTTGGTATCAAAAATGCACCTTCACACTTCCAAAGAATGATGAATGAAATCTTCCCTGAAGAACTCTCAGAGGGATGGTTAATCATTTACATTGATGACATTATGATCTGTTCAAAGATTTGGGAGGAGCACATGTACAGATTATCAAGAGTTTTGACAAAAATCCAATCAGTAAACATGAAAATCTCCTTGAAGAAATGTCATTTTGGATTTAAAGAACTTAAGGCACTAGGACATGTTGTATCTGGTTTGTCCCTTGGAATTGATAAAAACAAAGTTGCAGCAGTATTGTTAAAACCCATGCCTCAGAATAAGAAGGAAATTCAGTCATTCTTAGGTTTTGCAGGATATTACAGGCAGCACATTAAAGACTTTGCATCCATAGCAAGACCACTTTATAAGTTGTGTGACAAAGACACAGTATTTGAGATGACTGTTGACAGAGTCAAAGCTTTTGAGTCTCTAAGAGAAGCATTGACCACTGCCCCACTCTTACTGATGCCAGACTTTAAATTGCCTTTCAAACTGTATATTGATGCATCAGGGGATGGACTAGGTGCTGCACTTCACCAAGTTCAGATCATAAATGACAAACCTGTAGAAGGACCAATATGTTTCATATCCAGGCAAATCAAACCAACTGAAGCCAGATATGGAGCAAGTCAAATGGAATGTCTATGCCTTGTCTGGGCCTTAGAGAAATTGAACTATTTCTTAGAGGGATGTGTTTTTGAAGTAATAACAGATTGTACAGCTGTGAAATCACTTTTGAACATGAAAACACCTAACAGACACATGCTCAGATGGCAAATAGCCATACAAGAATACAGAGGCAATATGACTATTGTTCATAAGGATGGGAATATTCATAAGAATGCAGATGGACTAAGCAGATGGCCATTACCAAATAACATTGATAATCCTGCTTATGTTCCAGAAGAAGCTTCACCACAAATTCCAATAGAAGGAATAAGTGTTACAGACTTGAACACCACCTTCTTTGAAGAAGTCAGAAATAGTTACACTCAAAATAAGAATTGTAGCATCTTATGCCAATTACTTAACAAAGACTGTAAAGACAACTCTCTAATACATGCCTTGGATGAAGTATGGAGAAAATCTTATAATGAAGGAAGATTTCACCTACTGGATGGTATAATTTACCACAGAGCCAAGCACACATGTGTCATGACAGTTGTAGACAGGTCATTAATCAATCTTGTACTGAAAGAATGCCATGATAGTCCCTTTTCAGGACATCTTTCTGAGGACAGAACAAGAGAGAAAGTAAAGACCTGCATATGGTGGCCAATGTGGCAAAAAGATGTTGCAGAATATTGCAAAACCTGTGACAGATGCCAAAAGGCAAATAAATCCACTGACAAAAGACTTGGAAATATGATGAAAATCCAAGAACCAAACAGACCTTGGGAAATTGTCCATATGGATTGGGTAACTGGCCTACCACCAGGAGGTGACAGGAGCTATAATGCTTGCCTAGTAATTGTGGACAGATTCAGTAAAACTCCAATCTTTTTACCATGTCACAAAGATGATACAGCCATGGATACAGCTCTTCTGATATGGAATAGAGTAGTGTCATGGACTGGGATATTTACAAATATCATCAGTGATAGAGATCCTAAATTCACTTCAGCTCTATGGACAAATCTTCACCAATTATTTGGCACAAAACTGTCTTTCTCTACAGCCTACCACCCACAAACTGATGGTCTGGCTGAAAGAATGATCCAAACCTTAGAGGACATGGTGAGAAGATTTTGTGCATATGGCCTTGAATTCAAAGATTGTGATGGATTTACCCATGATTGGTGTACTCTGTTACCAGCACTGGAATTAGCATATAAAACATCAATCCATTCCAGTACCAATCAGACTCCTGCTATTCTAGAAAAAGGATGGAACCCCAAGTTACCCCAAGATTCCTTGAGGAAAGACTTAATTGAAATACATCCCACAGCTGCTAGCTTCAAAGGAATGCTAGACAAAGCTAGAAAGCATGCAGTGAGATGCATGGAGGACTCTTTTGCATATGCTAAAGACAAATGGGATAAATCTCATGCAACTCCAGATTTCAAAGTGGGGGACCTAGTTCTTGTATCCACCACTAACTTCAATAACATCAAAGGATGTAAAAAGTTAAAAGACTCCTTTGCAGGACCTTTTGTGACTAAGGCCCTCGATGGAGAAAATGCTGTTGAAGTAGAGTTATCTGAAGAACTTAGCAATAAGCACCCTACATTTCCAGTAAGCTTGATAAAGCCATACAAATCTAGTGATGCTGAGAAATTTCCCCTGAGGAATAAGATTCCCCAAGTTATACCTCCTATTGAGACATCTGGTACTAAGAAAATAACCAAAGTTCTTAAAGAAAGGAAATTAAGAACCAAGAAAGTAAGGGAATACCTTGTTAGGTACAGTGACCCAACTTGTGAAGATGAATGGTTAGAAGAGAAAGATATACCAGAAGCCACCAAACTCCTGAGGAGATTCAGACACACTAGAAACACCAATATTACAAAGTAATATTCTTTTTTAGGGGGAGGGAATGTGAGCCTTAGAGGTAATTTCATATACCCAAAAGACCACAAATATAAAAAATAACATATTAATATAAATAAAATAAATTTATTTATATTATTAAAATAAAAATAAAAAATATAAATATAAAATTATATTAAAAATAAAAAATTAATTATAATTTAAAAATAAAATTACTTTAAATTTTGTAAATATAAAATTACATTTATACTTGAAAAATTTAAGTAAAAATGAAATTTTAACAAAATTGTGAAAAAATAAATAAATTTGGAAAAAAGTTAAATAAAATTTATTATAACTTTTTATCCAATAAATAAGCATATAAATTTTATTTCACCATTGGATTCCTCATAAAAAATCAGGTGGGGTCACCTCTGAGTGAAATTTTTGTAACTCAACTCTAAATAAGCTTAAATTAAGTTTTTAGTATTTTCAATACAAAAGTTGAAAATCCTCAAAACCTTAATTTAATTCACATCACATGTGGTGTTAACCATCAATTTTTGTGTTAAAATTGAGGTGTTGTGTTTAGTTTAGAAGTTATGAGGAATTAAAGTATTTTCAATTGAATTCAATTGAAATGTCAAAATGTGCGCGTGTATTACATAAGTGAACTTTGATTTACATATGAGGTGTCAATTATTACTGTATTGTACTGTACAATTGAATTGAATTACATGTGTAAATTATAAGTATAATACATGATGAGAAATTAAAGGAAAAATAAATTGGAAAGATTAAATTTGGGGGGGAAAAGGAACTCCAGCTCTAAGGGGGAGCTAGACCCCCAAAATCCTTGCTGACAGGCGTGGGATGTCAAAATTCACGCAAAAGTTCATCACTTTTGGCCTGGAATTGAGTTACAGGGTCTGTGGACTCAATTGATGATGAGGTTTTGATACCAACTGGGGTAGTTTTAGCTGTTGCCAAGAAGGTAAAACTACCCTTAAGATAAAACAATCATAATAAAAACAGTTTTAACTGGTTTCTACGCCTCTGACACACATTCTGACGTGTTTTGAAGGCTCTAGACCTGGTATTGCTATAGTAATGGCTGATTTAAGGGTCTAAAATGGCTAAAAATGGCTAAAAATGGCTTAAACCAGCCCTTTTTGGTCTAAACCAGGGTTCAATGATGCCATAATTGGCTTTTCTGTTGTCAGACTGTTTTTCACGACTGACAAGAGTAAATTTTACTTTTGGAGTAAGAGAATTGATGGCTATAAAAGAATGTCTTCTTTGCCCCACTTTTCTCTTCATGTTAGAATCTTTTCCTTTTATTAATTAGTTTAAAACTGTTAAACCGATCAATCAAAGATTCCAACCACCACTTTTAAATCATTTTAATCCTTTTAACCACGTGAAAAAATCATTATAATCATTGTTTGTAACTCTTATAATCATTTTTACCCCTGAACCACCCCAAAAGTGAATTAAAGCATCTTTCATCACTGTTAACTTTGTCACTTTGTTTCCAAATTCACTCTGGTCACTTTTGGGCGTGTTTTCTCTTTAATATTCTTTTTAAAGACTTTGTTCTTTAATTAATTGCTTGCAGTTCTTTGCTCAATTAATTCCAATTGAAATTGCTCTTGAAGAAATTTCTTTTGTAGCCTTAAAATATCTCTTGTAGAGTATTTTTTGGATAAATCTTTATTGTTGGTAAAACAATAAATTTTTATATTATTGTTTTATACTAATAAAGTTATAAACAATAAAATTGGCGTGTTTTCTCTTAAAAATAATATTTCATACTATTTTTAACTGAATTTTACCTTATACAAATTTTGAGGACAGGAAAAGTACTTGATTTTTAATCAAAGTTTCATATCCACACCTTACACCAAGCATACCAGATTACTGGATTACTGCTAGGCTAAATACAGCATTTATAGGTCATGCTAGTATATGGTGCACAGAAATGAAAGAAATCCAAGGCAGAAGAAACTGGAAATGGTGGAAGAGTCAAATCATCCAAAAGTACAGTAATGGAACTTGGATATGGCAAAAGATCATGTCATTTGAAAATGGGAAATACTCAGTGGACAAAGATCCATATGAGTGTTGTCTTAGACAGTCAAAAAGACTTAAAGCCATTGATCCTCAGATGAACATACAAATGAGGAATCACAAACTCCTGAAACAACTGCCAGGGGAACTAGAGCATGCAGTAAAATGGAGATGCAACCAAAATTGCACTCTAGATGACATTGCCAACACCTTACAAGACATAGGGAAGAGGACTAATATGGGGAAATTCACCCCATAAAGAAGCAGAGATGTCAAAGAGAAACAACCTCTCAGGGTAGAGTTTAAAGACAAACCTAGAGAAAGAGTGGCAGAAGTGGCAAAGAAGAAGAATTCTTGTCACAATTGTGGTTCAAAAGACCACTATTCCAACAACTTCCCAAAGGCAAAGAAAAAAGTCTATGCCATTGAGAAAGTCCCAGAGGAGGAATCCCCAACAGAGGAGGAATCCCCAACAGAAGAGGAATCCCCAACAGGGGATTCTGAATCAGACTCCATGGGTGATGCCATCAGAGAACCATCTGATAATGACCAAGACCCAAGAGAAGAATTTCTAGTGCAATACCAAGAGGAAACCCCACTAGAAATTAAGGATATACAGTTGGAAGCAGGCATGCCACAAGACACTGCCAACAAAAACTTGTGCAAACATACACAAGATGCACAAACATTCCTGGTTACACCAACCAAAGGAATGGCATATATACATGGAACAGCCACAAAAATGACTGTATTTATTGACAATGCTCAGCACCCACTGATCATTGATAATGGAGCACACTGCTCCATAGTGGCCAGAAAATATCAGGATAACCACTTCCCAAACTGGGAAAAACAGCCCTTGCCCACTAAGGCAAAGAACTTTAAAAGTGCATCAGGGAAGATGACTTCCATTGGGACAATTATCAAAGAGATAATTATACCTCATAGGAAGGGTAATATCAGCCTCAACCCAGAGTTTGTAGTGCTTGATAATGCCCACATCCAAGTGTTCTTACTGCGAACAGATTACCAGAGGATGTATGGCATAGATATTTACAACAGTAAAAATAGGCACATTACCATTGGTACTAACAAGGAAAAGGAATCTTCACTTGATATATACCAGATATCTTCTCAGGACCCACTAGAAGAACTTCTGAAGGAATTCAGAGAGGGACAGTTTAGCACTACCCTCACCAGTAAACAAAAACTAAGTTTACTGAAGATGCTGAGGAAGAACAGACCAGCATTTGCTATTGGTGAGGAACCACTGGGAAAGATAAAAGGCCATGATATAGAACTATATCTGCATGTGGAAAGACCCTATCCACCCATGCTTAGGAGACCTCCTTAACCAGCAAGTCTGGGAACCAGGAAAGAAATTGAAAAACATATCAATGAACTCCTGGACATGGATGTCATCAGGAAGATTGGACATAATGAAATGGTGGAAATAACCACTCCTGTCCTAATCACCTGGCATGATGGCAATTTTAGATTGTGGGGAGACTTCAGAGCTCTGAATAACTACACAAAAGCAGACAGGTACCCTATACCCAGGATACCTCATGCCTTGGATAAGCTGGCAAAAGCCAAGCTCCAGTAATATTGGTGCTAGCTCAGTTTGGCTAGTACCATTGGATAGCCCTGGCTTAGAGCTTAATTTTGAATACCCATTTGATGGGGTTAAGCCTCTTCTTCTGGATTTTAGATGAGAGGTGAAAATTCAGGTTTATGCCCAGCAACATCTTTGAGCAGGAATAACTTTGTTATTCTTTGTCCTATGGTGATGGGACTTATATTTTCCGAAAGAGGTAAAATTTCTCTTTCTTTTGATACATTTTGAGCTAATTTGGCTCAGCTCCATGTTTTGGTGGTATCTTGGCTGTCATGCTTGTGCTCTGGTTTTGAGTCACAGGCTGACACCCAAGTTAATTGCGCGGGTATCATCCACTGTCCAAACTCTCTACTTATACGTCCAAGTATGTAGAGCACACAATTCAGATCTTTTTTTGAGGAATTGGTCTTTGCTCATTTCTGAATCTTCTGAGAAACCTTTGGGAATCAGGTATCTTTTCTGCTCAAATCCATTCATCTTCATGTTGTGGATTTCTGTACCTGACCAAGTATTCTTTTTCATCTTTCACCTAAGTCTTCTTTCTTTCAAGACTTTTAGTACTTTCTTCTCTTCACTTTGATAAAGTGAAGGTACTTCTAAGGGTGTTTCATTTCTCAAAGGAAATAATTCCTTGTCACTTGAAGTGTAATGCTTTACCAGGCTAACAGGAAAAGTTGGATGTTCATTTTCAATTCTCCTGAAAGTTCTACTTGTACTGCATTTGTCCCATGAAGGGCTTTAATAATAGATGGTCCTGCAAAGGAATCTTTCAATTTCTTTGGACCTTTAATATTATTAAATTTCAAGGTTGAAAGTAGTATTAAGCCCCCTTTTTTGAATTGTGGGTGTTTATGACTTTTATCCCATTTCTGTTTAGCATATTCAAAGGCATCATTCATGCTTTGTTTTGCATGATGCCTTAATTTATCAAGCAGTAAATTAAAGCTTGAAGCAGTTGGGTGAATATCAACTAAGTCTTTCTTCAAAGTATCAACAGTAAGTTTAGGGTTCCATCATTTTTCTAAATTTCAGGAGTCTTTCCTGTTAAAGCATGGATAGAAGTATTGTAGGCTAATTCCAATGCTGGTATAAGAGTACACAAATAATGGCTAAAGCCATCAGAATCTTTCAGCCCCAGGCCATAAGCACAAAATCTTCTGATCATTTCCTCAAGGGTTTGAATGATTCTTTCTGCTAGCCCATCTGTTTGTGGATGGTATGCTGTTGAGAATAATAGTTTTGTACCCATAAGCTTATGTAAATTAGTCCATAAGGCTGATGTAAATTTTGGGTCTCTATCACTAATGATATTTTCAAAGACACCAGTGTGAGATATAACTCTGTTCCAAATCAAAAGAGCTGTATCCATAGAATTGTCATTTTTATGACATGGGAAAAAGATTGGGGTTTTGCTATATCTGTCAACAATGACAAGACATGCATTGTAACTTTTATCACCTCCAGGTGGTAAGGCAGTTACCCACTACATATGAACCACTTCTTATGGGGTACTTTGTTCTTGGATATAAATCATTAATCCAAATCTTTTACCAGTAGCTTTATTGGCTTTCTGGAATCTATCACAACTATGACAGTACTAAATGACATCTTTCCCCAAGATGGCCACCAGGCACATGTCTTAATTCTGTCATAGGGGCTCTTATGGAAGCAAAAGTGGCCTGAAATTCAAGAATTGAGAACTTACTTGGTGGGCTCAAAAGGAAATAAGAAATAATAATGATTATATTTATTTAAGGAAGAATAAAAGAAAATAAAAGTATGCCAAAGATAACAGAAAAGAAGATAAGAAGCCAAAGGACGACAATAATAAGAGAAGCCAAAGGCCAAGAAGCCAACCAAGTGAATCCTCAATTCACTGTTTCAAGCTGCCAGAAAGAACAATGGAATTAGCAAAGGATATGACCGCCAATATCCACTGGCAGGAAAGGAAAGAAAAGAAGAAGGTTGTGAATTCCTGACTTAAGATTATCAGTATTAACTTTAATAAGGTAAAAGAAAATAAGGATAATAATAAATGCAATATATTAATTAACTGGGGAAAAAGTCCTCAGGTGATGGAAGGTGACCAGTATATTTGAAAAGCTGAAAGAATGATGCTGGAAGGTGTCACAGGGGCTCTTCGAAGTGAAGAGGGCCTGGCACTCAGTAAACCAGGACTCACTTATGGAGGGCTCAAGGATATGGAAAGATGGGATACACTTAGGAGTGTAAGGAATGAATTACTATAATAAAAGATATGAGAAAAGCAGCAACAAATAAATAAGAATAAGAATAGAAGAGCCAAACACAAACAAGTCTAAGTCCACTGTTTCAACCTGTCAGAATGGAAAGAGAAGGGTTAATAAGGATATGGCCACCCAACTCATACTGTACAGGCAAAGAAAGAAATGCAAAGACTAACTTGAAATTAAATAATTATAATACCCCAAAATAAGGATAAGAATAATTATAAAATAATAAATAAACTAAATTAATTAACTGGGGAAAAGTCCCCAGGGGGAGAAAGAGGGGCTGGTATATGTGAGAATCACCAGCCCTGATCCAGAGGAAGAATTTTCATGAGAATAATTGATGATTGAATTGAGTCTGGCCAATACAGGTCCTGTACAGCTGTACAGAGCCTGTACAAGAGGTGTGGTGTATTTGAGTGATCATACAGTTTCATACTGGTGTATTGAAAATGTATTGGGTGAATCCAACCTGTACAGGTATTGACAGGCTGTATTGATGTACCAAACTGTATGCATGTTTCAGAATGAAGATTTCTGAAACTGAATGCTGATGCAGATAGTGGATTTGCTGATTTGAGGTGTTTGAGTGGGTGTATGAATGAATACCCTTACCCCTGATGGATGGTTGTTGCAGTATCCCCCTCTTGAAACTGGTGGGCTCCTGAACACCATAATACCCTGCCATTATTGAGTGGCATCTCACTACCCCACACACTCCTTCGAAAAGTTTTCTTTTGACCATTATCTTGAAATCCTTCTTCAACTCTTCTCTGTCAAGTAAACTTATTTCCCCCCCTTCTTTTAACTTTGAGTAAGTACCCCACTTTGGACTATAATTTTCTTCTGATTCAATGAGTTTACTGGTCCTTGGGGCCTGGCCTTGGGTTGTATCCCAAATGGATAGCCACTGAGCTCTTGTGCTCAAAAAATGGGGCCAGATGAGTATATGAAGTGGACACATCTGGCCAGGCTTAATCAGAAGAAATTTATTAAAAAGTGAATTCAGGGGTCTTGTCCCCATTGGATTTGAAAAACTGCCTCAACCGCCCTCCATAACAATCTTGGGCTGTGGCCCTTGCTATAGTAAGTCTGGATGGCTCATGCCCTTATGGCCCCTTTGGCCTAATTGGTCTTCTTGGTGATCTTTGGTCATATTAGAACATATGGCCATTTCTGGCCTTTTTGAGGTTCTAGGCGATTATGGTCAATTTCTTGACCTATGGCCATCTATGGCTATTTTAGAGTTTATTGGATTTCTGGGCCTATTTGGCAATTTTTTGATTTTGGGGTCCTATGGTCCGCGGGCCGTGGACTGTATGCCATGGTCTGCGGTCCATGGGCCGTGCGCCGCAGTCCGCGGTCTGTGGGGGTTATTGGAGGCCCCCAGGACGAAAATGAGCCCCTGGGCCCAATTTTGCTGGGAACCCACGGGTACCATGGGACCATAAATTGGCCCCATGACCCATAACTTCGCCTACATGACCTGAACCCATTGGGGGGTCCAGGACCACCAAGACCATGGCCTCCCCAAAGTTGCAGGGGAGGCCCTGGGTGATGAATCCAGCCCAAGGAGGGCTTGAGTGGGGGGCCATAATTGAGTTATGGCCCACTTCCTTGAGGGTTTTCTCTGAATTTGACATCTTGACCCTTCTGCTTGGGTATTCTCCATGAGCTGATGACTGAATCCCCGTGAACTTTGACGATTTGGGTGGAGTTAAAACCAGTATCTTGTTCTTGTTTGTGTTTGGTTTGGCTTCTGTTCATACTCTTATAAATACTAATAAATGGCATAAAAATAAATAAAAGTAAAATAAGAATAAAAAATAAAAGAAGCTCCCAATATGTGATTTGGAAGGGGATTCTGCTGCTTTAGAAGAAATAAAGAAAAGCAAAGGAATTATACAAGTAAAGAAGAAAATAAATCAAAGAAATAAGAGAAAATGAGAGTAAAGTAAAGAAATAAAGAAAATCCTGATGGTTGGTCCTTCCTGTGGTGAGTTGCTTGATTCTGGCCAAGAAGTGTCTGAAAAATGAAAACCAAGCATTTGATGCTCACAGAGTGGCCAAGGTAATGCTTTAAAAGAATTAGAACCCTCAGGGATGCATACCAGGAGATGGAACTTACTTTCATAACTTCCACTCCCCACCAAGCACCATAAAATTGAAAAGAATTGCCATAAATGACTCCTGAGATGAATTGCCATAAATGACTTCTGAAAAGAATTGCTGTAAATGACTTGAAGTAATGAATGTCTTGAATTATGATGATTGGCATAAATGAAATGATAAATAAAAGAGAAAGAAAGGAAAATTCAAGAAAGAAACATTTGGCCATATCTTGATAAGGTCCAAATCGGAGGGTATTGGTGTTGTATGCTTCCTAAACCTGTCCAAAGAATTGACAAGTGCTCACAAAGTGGCCAAGGTGATGCTTACAACAACATATGGGTAGAATACCCCCTTAAAGGTGCATGCCAGGAGAGGAACTTACTTTCATAACTTCTTCTCCCCACCAAGCACCATAGATCAAACTCTTGAGGTATTTGGACCAGGCTTGTCTGGATACAATGAATGGAAATCCTTGACAAGATCTGGTGAGTTGATAAGGTTTGAAGCTGGTTCCCAAGTGGTTCTTTCTGGGTCTTCACCGAATCCTTTCCACTCTACAAGATACCATAATTTACCTCTTTTGAGTTTTGAGTCCAGAACCTGAGCCACTTCCCATTCTTCTTTCTCCTCCACTAAAGCTGGTGGTGGAGGCAATTGATGACAATTTGGGATAGTTGAATGCTTGACTGGTTCTAATAAGGACACATGGAATACAGGGGGAGCTGTCTTCCATTGCTGAGGCAACTTGAGGTGATATGCATGACTGCCAATCTTCTTCAGAACTTCAAAAGGTCCCAACCATCTTTCTGATAACTTCTTGGTGGGTCTTGTTGTCTTGATGTTCTTAGAAGCTAGCCATACTTTGTACCCAGGTTGGAAATCAGGTGGAATTGCTCTATTTTCATCTGCATACTTCTTGAATCTCCTTATTGCTGACTCTAATTCTTCTTTGACAACTTTCTGTACTTATTGGAGTTTTGTTGATAACTTTCCAGCAGGTGAGTCTTGAGAAATGTGGATTGAGTCAAAGCTGGGATTTCTTCCATAAATGGTGAAAAAAGGTGATTGCTTGGTTGATGAATGTTCTGCATTATTATAGGCAAATTCAGCCAGAGGGAGCCAGGTGTACCAGTCATCTTGATGATAGCTGACATACATCCGAAGGTACTGTTCTAGTATCTGATTTACCCTCTCTGTCTGTCCATCTGTTTCAGGATGAAAGGAAGTTGAAAGATCTCTTGATATCTTGAGCTGCTGACACAATTGAGTCCAAAATGATGAAACAAATAAGGATCCTCTATCACTGACAATACTGACTGGGAGTCCATGCTTGGAAAATACATGACTAATGAAGATTTGAGCTATGTCCAGAGCAGTGATTGTTCCATAAGCTGGAATGAAGATTGCCATTTTTGAAAATCTGTCCACAACTATTAAAATTTAATCACAGTTGTTTGACAGTGGCAATTGAGTGATGAAGTCCATTGATAATGAATTCCAAGGACCAGATGGAATTGAAAGAGGCTTGAGTAATCCAAACTTCTTGTGATGAATGTTCTTGTTTCTTGAACATTGCTGACATGAGGACACATAGTCCTTGATGAATTGATTCATGCCAGCCCAATAAAAATCCCTCTTGATGAGCTTGAGGGTCTTCTCCTGGCCACGGTGGCCAGCCAATGGTGAGTCATGACGCTTTTGAAGAATATTGAGTTGAGGTTCTTCATTGCTTGGGATTACCACTCTATCTTTGAATAATAATAACTTGGCTTGAGGTTCAAGAGAATAATCTGGAACTGATTCACCTCTTGCTAGTTGCTTGAGTATTTCTTTATAGTCTTTGTCTTGCCATACTTCTTTTTGAATCTTGTCTACTAAATCTGAGAAAATCTCCACTTTGATTGAGAAGAATCTTGACTCTTGAATTCCATCTTGCTTAAGTACTTGATGAAAATTTTGAGGATTCTTGCTGATGCAGTCCACCCCCCTCTCTGGGTACACGTTGTGCCAACGTGACAAGGCATCTGGTAAAGTGGCCAGCCTGCATGGGCGGTAAGTGATAGTGAAGTGAAATTCTGAGAGAAATTCAGCCCAACGGGCCTGACGACGAGTAAGAACTTTGGAAGACATGAAATACTGCAGGGAAGAGTGGTCTGTCAAGACCTCAAAAGAATTGGAAAGAGAAAGAAGAAAAGCTCTCCAGCGCTTGAGAGCCCAAACTATGCCAAGGAGTTCCTTGTCATGAATTTTATAGTTGAGTTCAGCTGTTAAGAGCTTGCAACTATCAAATGCAATGGGATGCTTTCCTGAGTCATTCACCTGACTCAGTATGGCGCCCAATGAATAATCAGAAGCATCAGTCTCTACAATAGTAGGTAGAGATGGATTGAAATGGGATAGGATAGGAGCAGTGGTGAAAGCATCTTTGAGTGCTTGAAACTGATTAAGAGCTTCCTCATTGAAGATAAAGGGAGAATATTTTTTGAGAAGGGAAGTGAGAGAAGTGATTTTTTTGCAATAATTTTTAATGAAACAACAATAAAAATTGGCAAAGCCAAGAAAAGATTGAAGGGCCTTGATGTTTTTGGGCTGGGGCCAATTGAGGATTCACTGAACTTTTGAAGAATCCATCTTGAGGCCATCACTTGAAACAACATAGCCCAAGTATTCCCCACTTGAGGCATGGAATACACACTTGGAGGCTTTGGAAAATAAATTATTTTCTCTGAGTCTTTGGAGGACAGAGGTCACATGTTTGACATGTTCTTCCTCAGAACTTGAGAATACCATAATATCATCTAGATAGACCACAACAAACACATCCAAGAAATCTGAAAATATATCATTTACAAGATTTTGGAAAGAAGCAGGAGCATTGGTCAAACCAAATGGCATGACCAAATACTCATAACTACCATACTTGGTTCTGAAGGCAGTTAAGTGCTCATCCCCCTCTTTGATTCTCAGAAGGCTATATGCACCACGCAAATCTATCTTGGAGAAGATAGTGGAGCTGGTTCATAGGAGGAACAGGGTATCTGTTCTTCCTAGTGACAGCATTGAGTTTGCGGTAGTCAACACACAAATGAAGACCTCCATCCTTTTTCTTGAAAAAAAGGACAGGTGCTCCTGTTGAAGAGGAGCTTTGTGTTATGAAACCTTTCTCTACATTCTCTGAAATGTAGGCCCACAGTGTTTCTGACTCTTGATTTGATAATGAGTAGATAACACCAATTGGAGGTAGAAGACCCTCCAATTTGATATGGTGGTCACAGGCACGGTGTGGAGGAAGTTTCTCTGCTTTCACCTTGGAGAATACATCCAAATATTGGTGATAAGCAGGAGGGACTACCTTCAACACAGTTTCAATTTCTTCTGGCTCTTCCTCCTCATCCCACTGCTCCTCCAGGGTTGCATGAAAAGATAAGGGAGGAAGGTCCATATCCCCTTGAAAGAGATTAAGTGAAGATATGGCAACATCCTTTATCTCTTTGTAGACTTCATCTCTTAATGGAAGTAATGACTGAGAGGGAATGATGGAGGTGATATGGACAGAAGAAGGAAGGGACGGTGTCTTAAGTTCACCAACCAGAGCAACACTGTTGACAGCAGTGGCTAAGTCATTACTAGTAGAAGGAGTAATACGACTAGAATCCTTATGACTAGAATCATAGGTGATCAATCCATTTTTCCAATAAATAATGGGATTAAAATGGTAAAGGAAATCATAGCCCAATATCAGGTCTTCTCCCTTGGGTGAATCTATGATAAAGAAGTCCCATTCAAAGCTTGGGAAGGAAGGCAAGTCAACTACCCACTTGGTATAATGGGTGATGAACAAGGCAGGGGATTCATTAGAATCCAAAATGAAAAGAGGAATCTTTTCAGGGAGCTCTGACAGAGTCAATGAGTACTTGAGAACAAAACTCTTTGCAATAAAAGAGTTTGTAGCACCAGAATCAATGAGAATACTATAAAAAATATCAGAGAAAGAAGAGAAAATAAGAAATTTTAAAGATTTCTTGACACTAGTATTCAGAGTGCACAATTGTGCTCTTGAAGGAAATAAGTGAGAACCATTGAACACATCATGATTCCCACTCAGGCTTTTCCCTGCTTGCTAGGGAAGCCTCTTGATGATGACCCAGGCTTGTTCTGAGGTCTCTTGAAGCATTTTTCAATTGAGTGCTTTCCACGACAATAAGTACACAACCCCTCTTTGATCCTCCTCTCCTTTTCAGAACCGATTAATTTATTGTCCTTATTGAGGAGAGCAGCATGGGGCTTGTACTTTGAAGATTAAAATTGCTTTCCCTTCTTGTTGTTCTTCTGGTGAGACCTCTTTGAAGATGGGTTTTGAGGAGGCCTAGATTGATTGAATCCAATGACTGGAGGTTTCTTCTCTTGATTGCCACCCTTTTTCTTTTTGCCTCTCATGATATCTTGTGTCTAATTCTAAAGTGACATCCATAAGTTCTTGAAGAGTATCAAAAGTTCCAGGGTGAGAAGCCAACTGCTCCAATAATCTTGATGAGTCTTGAGGAATCAATTCAATTCTTGAGGTGAAATCAAACTCAGTCAACAGTCAAATCAATTCAACAATAAACAATCAATTCAAATCAAATATCAATACTCTTGAGTAAATCAACAATCAATCAATATTCAATCAATAATCAATCAATCAATAAATCAGTGTCTTCAATATGAAATCAAGGTCTTGAGGATTCAATCAATCAATTTAACATCTTCAGAAATCAATTCAATATCTTGATGAGTCAAAATCAGTCAATAATCAAAATCAATTCTTGAGGATCAATAAAGTATCTTGAGGATTCAAAGTCAAGCAATAATCAAAATTAGCTCTTGAGGATCAATCAATGTCTTGAGAAGTCAAAATCAATCAATCCAATCCAAATAAGAATCCTGAGCCGCTGAATCAATAAACCAATGACTCCCAATGAAATAATCCAATCAATTAAACCAATAATCAATCCTAAATAAGACCTGAATAAGAACACAGAAAAAATTTGATTTGATAAAATGAAATGAAGTGAATGAAATGGTCAGCAATGATTAAGAAAGAAGAAGAATCAATTCCATATGAATGAAATGAATGAGATGAAATTGATGAGAGAGAAAAATCATAATCATTAAAGATCATTAAGTCATAAAAGAGATCATAATTGATGAATGAGAGAAATGAATATAAATGAATGAAAAGAAAGAATCAAATATGAGTTAATTAATTTAATGTCACAGGGGCTCTTCGAAGTGAAGAGGGCCTGGCACTCAGTAAACCAGGACTCACTTATGGAGGGCTCAAGGATATGGAAAGATGGGATACACTTAGGAGTGTAAGGAATGAATTACTATAATAAAAGATATGAGAAAAGCAGCAGCAAATAAATAAGAATAAGAATAGAAGAGCCAAACACAAACAAGTCTAAGTCCACTGTTTCAACCTGTCAGAATGGAAAGAGAAGGGTTAATAAGGATATGGCCACCCAACTCATACTGTACAGGCAAAGAAAGAAATGCAAAGACTAACTTGAAATTAAATAATTATAATACCCCAAAATAAGGATAAGAATAATTATAAAATAATAAATAAACTAAATTAATTAACTGGGGAAAAGTCCCCAGGGGGAGAAAGAGGGGCTGGTATATGTGAGAATCACCAGCCCTGATCCAGAGGAAGAATTTTCATGAGAATAATTGATGATTGAATTGAGTCTGGCCAATACAGGTCCTGTACAGCTGTACAGAGCCTGTACAAGAGGTGTGGTGTATTTGAGTGATCATACAGTTTCATACTGGTGTATTGAAACTGTATTGGGTGAATCCAACCTGTACAGGTATTGACAGGCTGTATTGATGTACCAAACTGTATGCATGTTTCAGAATGAAGATTGCTGAAACTGAATGCTGATGCAGATACTGGATTTGCTGATTTGAGGTGTTTGAGTGGGTGTATGAATGAATACCCTTACCTCTGATGGATGGTTGTTACAGTAATTGTCACAATGCTGTCTGCCAGACCTCAGCAAAGGGAACTCTTGCTGAAAAGGCTATTAAACCGGTTGAAAGACCAATTAATACTGGCAAGTTGTAGATCACATTCCACCATGTGACAGTACCCCCAGGTTTAAAGCACTGCATCCTGAAGTGCATGTAACTGATGGTATTACCCATGTGACCCTCATGGAGTTACATTAGTCACAACAGGAGCCTACAAGGAACCCCCAAGGGGTGGAACCCTTGTACGCCAATGGAGCGGAAAACCCAGCAATTTCTGGTTGTTTGATTGAGACCTCCTCTTGTCTCCAACTGGAATTGAACCCATGACATTGTTAACCTGTTTATTGTCACAATGCTGTCTGCCAGACCTCAGCAAAGGGAACTCTTGCCGAAAAGGCTATTAAACCGGTTGAAAGACCGATTAATACTGGCAAGTTGTAGATCACATTCCACCATGTGACAGAAGGTGAGTCACCTGCCGTAGTGTCTGAATTGGGCCAATACAGTTCTGGCCATCCTGAAAATTTAACTGTGTGATTGAACTCCCACAGTGGAATATGAATTGGCCCTGTTGGGCCAAGGACATACAGGTTGATTGACTGCTGCCTGTATGGACCAATTGAGTTGTCCAAGGAATATTGAAGTACTCTCTGCCTTGACAACTGATTGATTGATGAATAACCTCTGAGAATGGCCCTTGGAATAATCCTGAAAGAATTGCCAACCCACCTCCTGCAGGGCCAGGTAGTTGGGGTCCTGGAATGGTCTTCTGATAGCTGCCATGGATTTCCAGACTGATTAGCTGAAAGGTTGTCCTTTGAAATTGGTGATAGATTTTGGGACCTTGATTTGGAATTGTGGAATTGGGTCCTGACGACATCACCATTGGATTTCGGAGCAAAAACGGTGCATAATGGTATATAATACCATATATGCACCACCCCTGGATCCTGGAGTGTGGGGTGCATTGTAAGATGTGTCTATGAAACTGTTGATAATATTACTATTAATCAACAGTACTATGACCATTCTTATGAAATATAATAATATATTATTATTATAGCCACAATTAAATAATCAAAGAATTATTTCTTTCACATGTTAAACACTACTAGTGATTTTAACAGTGAGCAGTAATTGTCTACAAGAATAAATTTGTAAGGTTTGTCTATGAAACTCTTGATAATAGTAACAATATCAAGAGTACTATGACTGTCCTCAGTAGAAAAATATAATATAATGAAATATTATAACCACAAATTTGAATATAATTATTAAAAATAATTATATAAAAAAATAAATTTAATTATTATTATAATAATATATTAATAAAAAAAAATATAATAATTATAATAAATTATAATTATTCTATTATTGTTATAGTCACTGACAGTTATAACAATAAGAAGTGTAAAGCTCTTAATGAGACAATTACACGTGGAAAATAAGAATATTAACCACTTATAAATAATATAAATATTATTTATAAAAAGAATTAATCACACACAGTGCAGAAATAATTCTTTATAGAATAAAATTCTATATAAAAAAACTAATAATAGATAAAAAAAATATAGAACTTTAAAGAAAACTTACTTATAATATTTATTTAATACAACAAGTTATAAAACAACAGTTATTATATTAAATAATGATTATAAGTTAAAAACACGCCAAAAATCAATAAAATCAAAGATAAAACAACTTTTTATACTAAAATTTATGATTAAAGAGTTTTTGAGAGGAATTTGTGGATTTTAAAAGATATTTAAGATGATAATTTTATATAATAAAATTTATTATAGATGATTACAACAATAATCTGAATTCTATGACTTCAATTCTTTAATTTAATAAATAAAGAATAAAAATAACTTAAGAATTACTTTTAATAATAAGATTTTATATTTAATAAAACTTTACCTGTTTAAATGTCTAATATGATTGGATTGATTATGAATGATGGACAAAAACAGTGATGAAAAGACTCTTTTTATGTCTACAGAGCAGCTCTCATGATTCATAATGGATGTAGAGGGCGTGCTCAGGTCAAAACTGAAACACCATGCTTAAAAATTAAGTTCTTAACTTAAGGCAACTTATTTTTACTTCCAATTTAAAGTTACCAGAGTTATTCTTAACTCCAAGTAACTTTAATCCTCATTTAGTTTAATTATTTTAAGTTTTAATATAAAATAAGTTTATTTATATTAAATTTCATCACATGAACAACATAAAATCACAGTTTCAAGCAGAAATCTCTTAAACTCAATTTTTAATTAATTTTTAAAGAAATCATAATTTTCTTTAAGCTTAATTAAAAAAGTAATTTTCCAGGCTAATTACCCAGGAAACTTATTAATAAAGGATACTTAAAATTTGATTTATATATTGATAATATTAAATTCTAAGCTGTGTGAAAATTTCAAGCAAATCCATTCAGATTTGGATTTTTAATGAATTTTTGAAGTTATTGCTATTTTTCCACGTAAAATAGCAATACACACAAAACCTTAAGTTTTGATAAGGTTTTGATGATTGAAACCTTAAAGTTTTAAGCTTATTTAAGCTTTTTAAGCTTGATTAAGCTTTGACAATTCTTAAAACCTTGATTCCAAGCCTGCTTATTGGGATTTACCCTCTTGGCAGCTTGAAATTCTTATCCAATTTAGGATAAAATCAGTTTAAACCTTAAGGTTGGATCAAAGTCTAATCTTAAAGTTTAAATAAGGTTGAAAATCCTCCAATACAGGTGGACAACCTTAATTGAATCATTGCAGATCCAAAAAGTTGGGTACCCCAGCTCTATTTGGTCTTTTTCCTTTGTCCCACCTTTTTGCATGGATTTTGCCCTTTTATTTATTTAAAGCCATACTATGGCCTTAAACCCTTTTAAATTGAGCTCACGCAGGATTTACATTCTGTATGGCAAATCCTTAGCCAATTCAGTAAATATACACCACACCTCAATTTTAACTAAAATTTTGGTAAAGTTGCATAAACCTTATGTAACTTTAAATTTAAGCTTAATTAAGCTTAAATTTAACAATTTTAAAAAAATGTTAAAAAAGTTACATTAGTACTGTGAGATTCTTAAATCTTCTAATAACACAAGAAATAAGTGTTTTTGGGTATAACACCCTATGGGTGTACCCTAGGTTATTTTTGGTGTAGAATCCAAAAATGACATAATAATTATAACTTTGTTTATCCAAAAAAAAGTTATACTTATTTTTTATTATTTTTTATTTTAAATTCAACTAAAAAGTCTGTTTAAGACAAATTTAATTGTTTATAAAATCATTTGTGGCCTTATGGGTATGTTAAACATACCTCACAGGCTCACATTCCCTACCACCAAAAAAAAATTGTACCACAATTTTCCTTTGTAGTATACCCCCAAGTTATTTGGGGGGGTATAATCCACTGTCCAACCTCTCTACTTATACTGTTCAAGTATGTAAAGCACACAATTCAAACTTTTATTGAGGAATTGGTCTTCTCTCATGTCTGAATCTTCTGAGAAACCTTTGGGAATCAGGTATCTTACTTTCTTCAATCCACTCATCTTCATGTTGTGGATTTCTGTACCTGACTAAGTATTCTCTTTCATTTTTACCCCTAAGTCTTCTTTCTTTTAAGACTTTCAGTACTTTCCTTTCCTCACTTGGTTCAAGTGGGGGTACTTCTAAGGGTGTTTCATTTCTCAAAGGAAATAATTCCTTATCACTTGATGTGTAATGCTTTACAAGACTGACAGGGAAAGTTGGGTGTTTGTTTCCTAACTCTCCTGACAGTTCTACTTGTACTGCATTTGTCCCATGGAGGGCTTTAATAATAAATGGTCCTGCAAAGGAATCTTTCAATTTCTTTGGACCTTTAATATTATTAAAGTTCAAGGTTGAAACTAGTATTAAGTCCCCTACTTTGAATTCTGGTGTCTTATGACTTTTATCCCATTTCTGCTTAGCATATTCAAAGGCATTATTCATGCTTTGATTTGCATGATGTCTCACTTTATCAAGCAGCAGCTTAAAGCTTGAAGCAGTTGGATGAATGTCAACCAAATCTTTTTTCAAAGTATCAACTGGAAGTTTGGGGTTCCATCCTTTTTCCAACATTGCAGGAGTCTTGCCTGTTGAAGCATGGATGGAGGTTTTGTAGGCTAATTCCAATGCTGGTATAAGAGTACACCAATCATGGGTAAAGCCATCAGAATCTTTAAACTCCAGGCCATAAGCACAAAATCTTCTGATCATGTCCTCAAGGGTTTGAATCATTCTTTCTGCCAGTCCATCTGTTTGTGGATGGTAGGCTGTTGAAAATGATAATTTTGTACCCAAAAGCTTATGTAGATTAGTCCATAAGGCTGATGTGAATTTTGGGTCTCTATCACTAATGATATTTTTAAAGAGACCAGTATGGGATATGACTCTGTTCCAAATCAAAAGAGCTGTATCCATAGCTGTGTCATCTTTATGAAATGGTAAAAAGATTGGTGTTTTACTATATCTGTCCACAATAACAAGACATGCATTGTAACTTTTATCACCTCCAGGTGGTAAAGCAGTTACCCAATCCATGTGAACCACTTCCCATGGGGTACTTGGTTCTTGAATATGGATCATTAAACCAAATCTTTTACCAGTAGCTTTATTGGCTTTCTGGCATCTATCACAACTATGACAGTACTCAATGACATCTTTTCTCCAAGATGGCCACCAGGCACATGTCTTAATTCTTTCCATTGTTCTGTCTTCAGACAGATGTCCAGAATAAATGTTATCATGGCATGCTAGTAGTATTGTATTAATCAACATTCTACTACATAGGACCATGACACATGTGTGTTTAGATCTATGATATAGTATACCATCAAATAAATGAAATCTTCCATTATCATAAGATGTTTTCCAAATATCATCCAGAGAATTAGCCAAGGCTACATCTTTACAATCTTTGTCAAGTAGAGCAGTAAGAATATGACAATTCTTATCTTGCTTGTAGCTTTCTCTAACCTCTTCAAAGAATTCTGTTCCAACATCTGTGATATTAATTCCTTCAATTGGGATTTGAGGTTCTGCACTTGTAGGAACATAGGCAGGATTATCAGGTGTATTGGGTAATGCCCATCTACTTAAGCCATCAGCATTCTTATGAATATTTCCAGCTTTATGTACTATGGTCATATTGCCTCTATACTCCTGTATAGCAATCTGCCATCTTAACATGTGTCTGTTTGGAGTTTTCATGTTAAGAAGTGATTTTACTGCATTACAATCAGTAATTACTTCAAACACACTACCATCAAGATAATAATGAAGTTTTTCCAGAGCCCAAACAAGGCAAAGGCACTCCATTTGGCTAGCTCCATATCTTGCCTCAGTAGGTTTAATTTGTCTTGAAATAAAACAAACTGGACCTTCATAAGGTTTGTCATTGACAATTTGGACTTGATGAAGAGCAGCTCCTAAACCATCACCACATGCATCAATATACAGCTTGAAAGGAAGTTTCCAGTCTGGCATCAATAATAATGGTGCATTGGTCAAGGCATACTTGATTTTATCATATGCTTGAATTCTCTCCTGTGTCATTTCAAAAACAGTTTGTTGATCACAAATTCTGTATAATGATCTGGCATGGATTGCAAAATCTTCAAGGTGTTGCCTGTAATAACTGGCAAGTCCTAAGAAAGACATCATCTCTTTTTTGTTCTGGGGCATTTGTTTCAGTAAAACTGCAGCCACTTTGTTTTTGTCAACACCAAGGCTTAGTCCTGATACTACATGTCCCAGAGCTTTCAACTCATGAAACCCAAAATTACATTTTTTAAGAGAAATTTTCATGTTCACTTGTAGAATTTTCTTAAGTACTAATGAAAGTCTCTCTAAATGTGATTGCCAGGTTTCTGAACAAATGATAATGTCATCAATATAAATGATTAACCATCCCTCTGATAATTCATGTGGGAATATGGTATTCATCATTCTTTGATAATGAGAGGGTGCATTTTTAATACCAAAAGGCATCCTCAAATATTCATAAATACCACAATGAGCTATTATTCTCAATAATTTCCTTGCATGAGGTGTTAAAACATTCTGATGGAAGCCTTTAAGAGCATCCATGGAAGTAATAAACTTTGCTTTGGATAATTGAGTCAAAGTCTCATGGATTCTAGGGATTGGATACCTGTCTGGAATAGTATAGGTATTCAATGCCCTAAAATCCCCAACCATCCTTGACTTATCATTATGCCAAGTAATGATTACTGGAGTTGTGACTTCCACTTCCTCATTGTGTCCAACTTTTCTAAGAACTCCCAGTTTCATTAGTTCATGAATATGACTTTCTAATGCTTCTCTAGCCCTAGGGCTAGCTGGGTAAGCTGGTCTTCTTAATAGTGGGGGATAAGGTCTCTCCACATTAAGCATGATATCCACTTCATGGCCTTTGATAGCCCCAACTGGTTCATCATCAGAAGCAAAGGCTTTTTGAAATTGAAATAAAATTTCAATAAGTTCTTCCTTCATTTCTGGTGTTAATTCAGGACTAATTTGTGCTTCACTTAATTGATCTGACACAAATTTTTCTTTATTAACATTTTTTACTTGTTGAATGACAGTAATTTTTTTTCTTTCTGGAGAAAAAGCAAATTTTTGCCTTTTATTTTCCCCTATAGTGAAATATCTGTCCTTATAATTATTAATATCAATACCATAGATATTGAGATAATCATTCCCAAGTATAAAGTGTTGTGAAGTACAATTATTCATAACAAAAAATTCAGCTTTCAATCTCATACTTCCTTCAGGGTGAGGAAATATTATTGTAGCTTCAAATATACCCAAAGGATGCATATTCTGGCTAGCACTGCTGAATTTTACACCTTCAATTGGCATCAACTTGTCTTGCCAATTGGTATAAATTTTGTCAAGATAATCTTTCCCAACACAAGTGCAAAAAGAACCTGAGTCAAGATGTATCTTGGCTTCTGTGTTATTTATCACAATATTAGTGATACAAGATGACCCAGCTGTATAACCTTTACCTCTGGCAGGTTTGGTTTTTTGCATTCTGGCATCTTGCACATGTATGAGATCCAACCATTCATCACTGTACTGTGGTAAGTGAGTATGTACCTCAGTGACCTCAAAAGAAACATTAATATTCTCTATACTAAGTTCTTCTGATGTTTCTTCTTCTTCTGAAGGTTCAGAATCACTTTCATGTAAAGCTACATCAGTTTCTTTTGTGTCTTCCACTTTTTCAACATTTATCTCATTGACTCTTGTCTTTTTTGGACAAGTGTTTGCTAAATGAGATGTGCTTCCACATTTATGACATTTCAAAGGAGGTCTGTCATGTGGTTTATTTGGTTTTGAAATTGGTTTCCCACTAGTCTTGTTGTCTATTGGGGGTTTATACCAATTTCTTCCAATTTTTGTTCTAGTAGTGATATCCTCCATAGCATTGATATAATCTTCTGTAGAGCAAGGCTCAATACATCTGCTTCTTATAGCATGCTCAAGGTCACCACCACACTTTCTTAATATCCTTTTATGTACCATTGGTTCAGACATATCAGGATGAAGGGCAGTTAATCTGTCCTTCTGTTTAAGAAACCAAGTCATGGGCCTGTCCCTCTCAATATTAAAAATGGCTTCTTCAAAAGAATTTTCCATTCTAAATCTCCAGGAATCATTTGCCCATTTGGAAATAACTTGTTCTTTCCACCAAGGCCAGGAATGTTTACCATGGTCTTGTCTCATTTTATAATACACCAGGGCGAATCTCGCGTCAATCGTCGGCGATTGACTTCACGTCGCACCGCGGTCAGTATAAAATCTTGCTTCAGTCGCGTTAGTGTCACTTTATAGTCACTGGATTTAGTGGGTCACGTCACGTCAGCGTCAAGACAACGTCAATCGTCACATGTGTCACATGAGAATGTCACTCAAAGCCCAAACCCATTTCAACACTATGCGCAACGTTCGTGTAATTTCACCTCATTGGCTTCCGCCTCCCCAACGCTTAGCATGCTTACGCACCCGCACCGCCCTCCATCCGGATGAGACTCCGACACTGCCCGCCCCTCTCCGTCCTCACCACTTGCTACGCTTTCACACCCACGCCCCTACCATCCTCACGCTTGTGTAGTACCCTCCCGACATGCCTCCGACAACGCTTACCATCCTTACGCTCATGTAGTGCCCTCCCGACATGCCTCCGACACCACTGATGACCCTTACACTTGTGTAGTGCCCTCCCGACATGCCTCCGACACAGCTTACCATCCTTACGCTCATGTACAGTAGTGCCCTCCCGACATGCCTCCGACAACGCTTACCCTCCTCACGCTTCCGTATTACATTCATAGTGTACAGTATGGTGGCTTGTTGGCGTACACGATGAACGCAATTGCCGAAATATGCTGAGTGGCCTTCTCTGCCAACAGGACCTAAGGGGATATTGGTAAGTATATTCACCATGTTGTGGTTAGGGTTTAAATCATGAGACTCACAAATTCAAACCTATTAAGTGGACTATTTAAGACAAGAATTGTGTCTCCCGTTTCGCCGACAAAACCATTTTATTTCATGTCAATCAAATGAACACTTTGCTTAGTCCTTACCTCATGAGCATCGAATAGTTCAAAAGTTGACTTTAGTAGGTTTCTCACTAGTCAATTTTATTCAATGTCTCACAGGGAAGTGATTTCATTTGCATGATATGAAATAATTTGCAAAACATCGCCTCCTTCAATTTCCCGCCAAATCGCATTTTGCAAATGCGATTATTTTACTTCCACCTATTTTCTTCAATTTGGATCTTTTTATTCAAAATTTTCAAACAAGTTATCAATCAACTCGTCACCATCTATTTGCTTACTAAACTACCTCCGCGATGGCCCAAACCCCGGGAAATTCAACGGAATTTAATGAACGACCAACTTCAGCCCCAGAGAGTGGAAGTGAAATCTCTGATATGGCCAGTAGTCGTGAATTAGGCATTGAAGCAGAGAGCCAGTCACATGAAGATAATCAAGATCCACCAGCTCTTCCAGAATGTGAGTATACATCCATCTTGAGTATTTCTAATCTCTCAAAACCTGATATTGTGTCATAGCCTTTATTTCAGGTCAACCGCCAAGCTCTCAGAAACCGAATTTTAAAAGTTATGAGAAGGAAAAGACTGTTGAACCTTGTGCACCGACAGAAGATGATGGGCAAGATGATGTAATTTTCAGTGGGGAGGTGGAAATTATATCCAAGGAACAATTTGTCTCCAACATTGCTCAAACAATCCCAAGGCTCGAAAAAATCCAAAATGATAGTAAAATTCCTGATTATGTGCGTCAAAAGATTGCTGAAGCCATGAGCCTGCTCAAAATGGATTTGAACCGTAAGTCCATTACTAATTCAAAACAAAATTGATAAAAATAGCTGCTTACAATATATGGGCAGGTGTGGAGGTGGGAGAATCTCTACCTGAAGGATCTTGAGTCGTAATTGGATTTCCAGGCAAAGGATTAGGAAAAAGACCAAATATACATGCGACCAAAAAAACAAACAAAAAACGCCGTACCTTTGAAGCCGCAAACGATTCTCGCGATCAAGGTGATGAAATTATCAATGTTGAAGGGGACCATATTGATAATGAACCTCCTCATACTGAACCCTCCCCAATACTCAATGAAACAATCCATGATGAAGCTCCACATACAGAAAGTCCCCCGATACCCAATGAAACAATGCATGATGCAACCCCTCCCGCCTCTCCTCGGAATATTCAAGCCTTTCAAGAAAGGGAAACAATTAAACATGATACAATGGGACGAGATATGACTGATATAATTCCCGACGCTGAGCCCGAAGTGTCATCCGCTGCGAATTTTCAAGGAATATTTTTATCCCGCATGGAAGAGTTTGCAGGCGTTTTGAATTATCATTCCAATATTACTCAACAATCATGGAAAAGGGGGCTTGATAATATCAATAGGATTTACAAAAATAGATGGGACAATTTACCAACAAAGGATGCTCATACATTCCTGCCCGTTGGTATTAAGGTGATCAGTAACCGAGATCTTAAAATGTCGGCTTGGCTGCAGGACCTTGAGATGGCAGGTGAGTTTTTTTTTATCTTTGTGCATGATACTTGATTATTGGCTGTTGACTGGTGATATAAATTGCAATATACAGGGTTAGATTTTTTTAAGCCAACCAAAACAGAAGCGTTTTTTGATCACAACATTTGGAATCTCAAATTGATGAAGGAATCCGCTAAACCTCCAGATAATCTCGCAAAATCTGAACACTCCTTCTTCAAAATGGTTCAGAGCCTTCTTTACCCCGCCAATCCAGTTAAACATTTTTGGGCAAATGTTATGTTTGAATCCATTAGTTTAGTCTCATACGATGTGATTGCACCCAAACCATATGTTGCACCAACATCAAATTCGACCGATCCTCTTGGACTCGAACGGGGAGCAGTTGAATACCTTGCCTCCTGCTTGAGTAAATCGAAGCAACGTGCAACCCAACTCAGCATTGAAGGTGGCGGGGCTGACAATGAGATATCCACAAAGCTGCACAAGAACCTGGAGGATCTAATGGATACAGTTATCCATTTGATGATTGCATACAACATGGTACGTGCACATACAAAGGTCGAAGTTAATGGCATCAAAGGCAAACTCACGAACTCAAAAAAAAATGAGGCCATCAAAGATCTTTTGGCGTGTCACAAGAATCTTGGAATCAATCGAATTTGCTATGGTATATTAGCGGCATTCTGTGCGGCGGGGGTTCGTGGTTTGATGGTATGCTCAGATGACTGGAGAACAAGCTCAGTTAAAGGGGCTTTAGCACTAATTGACATTTCCGCAAAACTTTCAGAGGGTAAAAATCTAGTGGAGCCAGTGTGGCTACGTACTAATAAGTATATATGTAATTTACTGAATAAAAGTTTCTTCTCATCAGAGTCTTTTAACCCCACTGTACCTCTTAGATTTGATTTTGCACAATGCTTAGTATTAGACTTTGGTGATGCCTGGGTGGCGAATCGCGGGCTTGGTTCAAGTGATGAGGTCACCTTGACGGTACCCAGGTCAGCTAAACTCACAACCAGGATTGACCCGTTTTAGATTAGCTTTGTACTAGATAGATTGTAATTGAATTTTGCAAAGTTATTTATGAATTTAATAATCATGACTTCCTATCCTACTACGGCCCGGATGCCACAGTCTGAGTACCAATAGTAATTGTACGGCGGCATGCCTCCGTACATCATTGCAAAGACTCCGACAAGACGCAAGCTGAGTCAGGCGATGTGCCCGCGAGTAGCACACCCGGGTGCATTGCGGGAAGTCGCGTTTATCACTTCCCGCCAGCCCATAATAGGCCAAATGTTCCTGTGTCTTTCAAGAGGACTAGGATAGCTAGGGATCCGCAGCAGGATGCATATTGCATTTGCGTGTGCTTGCAATATTCCAAATGGTTGGATTGGAAAGTGATTGCATGGGAACATCAATGTGGAAAATTGAATAATGCACTATCCACTGCAATTTTCAGGTTCAGGTATTTGAGATCGTGAATTTGCCAAGGTCAGGCGTGAGCTTTCTTTTTAGCCGCAATTAAAAAAGATTCATCCACCGCAATCCAATTTAGGTGATATTAAGAAATCAGTAATCATTCGGTTTCATTTCATTTTCTGCTGAAAGCATGCCATTCACGAAAAAAGGAAAAGAGCGTAAAAGGGAACTCGCGAGAAAGCGTCGGGCTGAGGAAGGAAAGTGTGAGTTACTCGCTTAATCTCAGTGCATATATATATATGCTTCCACATTTATGTGGCACCCTCATTGGGCCCCACTGAAGAACATGGGCTTTAGTCGGTTCAGATTGTGCCAATGTCATGTGGGCTCCAACAGGGAAGTCAAAGGATGTGTGCCGAAGAAAGCTCCTTGGCAGTATCTGATATCTTGTGTGCTTCAACACGTAGTGATCCCTCAACCACTCGGGAATAGTAGCAGATCCCAAAAGACAAATGAGCGCAAAACGACCCGAATGAATAGGTTGTTTTCCTCCTCTTGCCCAACAGCACAAATATCAATGCCAGTATCAGCAAATATCACCCCAAGTGAAATTTGGACGGTTGTGGATGTCAATCAGATCAAACGCATTCACTTTGGGCGTGTGGCAATTTTCTCTTCAACCGGATTACTCATTGCCCTTGTCGAATTCCAACCATTCACAACAATGAGTGAAGTCGAGGTCAATCAATGGGATGAATTATCACAATTCCTATTTCGCGAAAAGAGTTTCACCGACCCTATTGCAACAAATGGAGCATTACTGGAGGGATTTATGTTCGCGATTGGGTGGCGCAAATGCACCACGAAGAATGAACAATTTGGTCTGTATGGTAGTGCTGGCAAAATTGAAAATGCAAAAGATGAATGGCGGGACCGAGGTGCCAATCTTAGCTCGGTGGGTCGCATTCTAGGTCAATCCTTACGATATGTTGGGGATAATTTATTTCAGAAGATTCAAAATTGCTACAACTCATTGGGGGTTCCGTCTTTTGATCAAGTCAACTATGAAGGCGATATTCCGGCAAATCAGGGTGCATTCGAGTTCGCTTCCGCACTCACTTTCACCATGAATGGATTCAAAAACGCACCTCATGTTGATAAGGATGCATCGCTGTATGCTTTGGGATGGTGGTTTCAAGCTGATAAGCGGACCGGCCAAATTCAAAGAGATGCGTCAAAGCGGTGTACAGGGGGAAAATTGATTTTCCCAAATGAGCATTTTTGGATTGATCTATCCGCATGTCATGGGCTCATTCAGGTAGTGTGGGCCAGTAGTACATTTGTTCATTATACTGATCCAGCACAGGACAACGAAAGCACGACACTAGTGGGTATGTCCGCACAATGCTCAAGCAGGTTAGCAAAAACAATGCGGCAAAAAAGCAATGGCTATTATGAGATTGGCGAGAGAGCGGGCTATCAAATCAGGGATGGTAATACAATCTCATGCCGATTCAAAGAATGAGGAGATTTGCAAGTGGGTTGGGTAAGTAATGGTGAGGTAAGGCAGAGGACAATATACACCAGGATTGGATGGATTCGAGTGCAGGAGATGGGGTGTCTCACATGAAAAAGGGGTGAAGTGGATTATGTACGGTGGCATGCCATCGTACATCTGTCCTGGTTTGTTGCTATTGTCCAGGATGCCAATGCTTCACACGCGAATCCTCATGCTTGTGCAGGTTCTGAAAATGCTGAAAGTTCCTTACGCCTATGCGGGGTGCCAACGCTACACACGCCAATCCTTGGGCCTGCGCAGGCTCCCGAAAATTTACATGCCAATCCTTACGCCTTTACAGGCTTTCGACGATTCACACGCCAATTCTTACGCTTGTGAAGCTTCCCCACAATGCTGAAATTTTCTTTAGCCTGTGCAGGATCCCAAGAATTCACACGCCAATTCTTACGCCTGTGCAGGCTCCCAACAATTCACACGCCCATCCTTATGCTTGGGGAGGGTCCCAAAAGTGCTAAAATTCCTTACGCCTGTACAGGCTTCCGACGATTCACACGCCAATCCTTACGCTTGGGAAGGTTGCCAACAATGCTGACAAATTCTTACGCCTGTGCAGGCTCCCAACAATTCACACGCCAATCCTTATGCCTGTGCAGGCTCCCAACAATTCACACGCCAATCCTTACGCCTGTGCAGCCTCCCGACAAGTCACACGCCAATCCTTACGCTTGTGAAGGTTCTAGACAATTTAAACAATTCAATACATGAGTAAGACTAATAGCGTGTGACCATAGGAAAGGCCATGTTTCACGAATCTGGACTCGATTGCTCACATACGGGAACCTCCCGCTTTTTTACAGTTAGGAATGGGTATGGCTCTAAACCATGGAAGAAGAAAATATACGAGAGGATAACGGCAACTATTGGCGCATTTTGAGAAAAAGAGGTTCACGAAAACAAATACTCACTCAAACTCTTGGTGGGGCACTTACAAAAATAATTCTCACGCAATCAGGGTTTTTCTCTAAGGAGGAAATAAGTAATTTTTACGTGAACAAAGAATGTAATAGAATTTGAACATAACAAGAATTGAAGACAAATATTTTATTCAAAAGAAAGTATTACAAAAAATAAAAAGAGGAAATAATGGGATTTTTTTTTTAATTTTTTATTTTTCGAGGAATTTGGAGACTATCCCGGTTATGTCCTCCTTTGGATAAGCCTCCAGTGCCTGGGCAAGGAGGCGGTTTAGTTCGTCCCGGAAGTCCCGGTGCATCTCATTTCGATGAGTTGCATCCACGAAAGGAATCATGTGGAGCAAGCGACGATGCTCCAACAAGATTTGGTTGATCGAATCGTGGACGATTGCTCGAGGAATCATTAGGGTCGGTCGCAGGTCGGTGAATTCCTGGCGAGCGTCATCGTGGGAATGAGACGAGCTTGGCACCGGGGGGGAGGAGGCGTTGGGGTTCTCGGGGGCACTGGAAGGGATCTCTGGGGAGGGAACCGGGGTTGGAGTGGAGGGGGGGGGAATGGAAGGGGAAGGTGGGCGAGTCGGGTAAGAAGAAGGGGGAGGGGGAGGGGGATGGGGAACTGGGGATCCCACGGGCGTATCGTCGATGATGATTATCGAGCGAGGAGTGGCGGGACGATCTGGAGACGGTTGAAAAAATGGTGAGGAAAAGTTGAGAAGAGTGAAGAAGGAGAAGTGGTGACATACCAAAAGGTTCCTCCGTGGATTGCGTAGGAGCCACCTCAGGTTCTGGCTCACGAGTCGTATCGTCCTCAGGTGGTTGGGACGATGGACTCGGGCCAGGAATAGGTGGCTCTTCGGTTTGGGAGGGTTCTAAAAAAGGAGTAAGTGTCAGTTCACTCGACTCGAAAGTGAAAGTGAAAATGAAATGAAACTTTGGCTGCTTACCACGGAATAATTCCTCAGACCATCGGGTGCCACTCGGGCCTGGAGTGGGTTGCCGGGGGGTTTGCTCGCGAGGCAAACTGGGAACGGGAGAGTCGTGTCGGGGGGGATTCGGGGGGTTTGGTTCTATGAGTAATGGAAAAAAGTCAGTATTATTGCATGAAGAGAAATGAGATAAAGAGGAGAAATAAAACTTACTTTGGCGTTTGAATCCCATCGGTGATAAGACATGGTGACGATCAGCCCAAGCTTGAATGTCCTCTCGCCATTGCCATCCTTCATCGGCCGGATAATCACTTCGCTCCGGTCGAGGAGTGAAGTGACCATCGGATGGTGGCCTAGGAGGGGGAGTGGACAAATCGATACTGGAGGGGACAGGGCTAATCGTCCGGAATCGTTCCCGTTGGCCTGTTTGGGGGCCCGGCGTCCATTCACGCTCGGAAATGGTTTCATCATCGTCGACCACAAAGGAGTCCTCGCGAGGGCGTCTTGGGCGAGAACTCCTCTGGCCTCGTGGTCGGAAGGGGCGGACAACAAACGAACATTTCTTGTGTGCTTGTCGGCAAGCATCACAAGCGTCGTTCGTCGTCGAGGAACGAATGCAGGGGATACCCCGCTTGGTGCATAACGTGCACGACATCTAAAAACAAAACAAAACAGGTTAGTAACTGAATAGAAAGTAAGCAATCAAGAAAGAAAAGGAAGACATACGATGATTTATATAAATATAAAACGGAATCAAATTAAAGACGCTCTAGTCGGAAGTTTTTAAAAGTCTGGAAGGAAGTCGTGAAGAAAGAAAAATATTAATATCGGTACATAATGTTGACTAAAGTTTAATTGGAGAAAACATACAAAGTAGATAGAAGTGGGGTTCTGAAAGTATTAGCAGGAAAAACAAAAAGCAAGCAGGAAGGGGAGTGGGGTTAGTCGAGTGCGAAAGAAAAGACTGGAAAGGCAGGAAGACGAGGGGGAATACGCACAAGAAGGACAAACGCGGGTGAGGTTGAACGAAGTGGAGCGGGTGAGAAAGAAAGTGAAGTGCGTGTCGTGTGAAGATGGTCTTTTATACCAAGGTGAAGCTGAGACAATCTCAGCAGTTGCAGCACCCGCAAAAGTCTCAGCTTCAAGGCGTGTGGGCAAAATTGAAGCTGAGTCTCAGCGAATGCTGCAACTGAGAGGTGAAATGCTCACCTGAGGCAGAAGAACAATGGGGGTCTGGCTGAGTATTGCAATTTATTGAATTGTCAAGCTGAGTATTGCAATTTATTGAATTGTCATGCTGAGTCAAATCCCCTTTGTTTCCTTAAATTGCCACCCGATCACCCAGGAGGGTGGTCGTGAGGCCCTTATTGATTGTGCATTGTGGGTGCAATGCACAAGTGACCGCGGCAAGATCACCGGCCTTATGGCCTGGTGATAGTCTTTGAACAAAGGGGGGGCTGTAAGACAAGTGAATACAGCGTGAGCTTGCCTCGTCCCATTGCTCAGGTTTGCTTTCGGGTCATAATTGAAATGCTCAGTGGCTGAACATTTGAATTGCACAGTAATTGAACAATTGATATAACAATATCAAATGCACCGCTGAGTATTGCAATTTATTGAATTGTCAAGCTCAGTCACATCCCCTTTGTTTCCTTAAATAGTCACCCGATCACCCAGGAGGGTGGTCGTGAGGCCCATGTTGAATGTGCATTGGGGGTGCAATGCACAAGTGACCCATGCAGAAAAGCACCCGGTGCATTTGGTCACAAGTGACCGCGGCGAGATTACCGGCCATATGGCCTGGTAATAGTATGTGAACAAAGGGGGGGGCTGTAAGACAAGTGAATACAGCGTGAGCTTGCCTCGACCCATTGCTCAGGTTTGCTTTCGGGTCATAATTGAAATGCTCAGTGGCTGAACATTGGAATTGCACAGTGATTGAGCTATAGATATAACAATATCAAATGCACCATGCTGAGCCATTGCTCAGTCGTTTTTGTATGCGCGCACTCTGAGCATTTGGCACAGCATCGGATGACATTTCAGCAAGCTGCAGCATTTCACACGCTTTGGTGAAGTGCTCCAAACTGAGCCTTCCAGTGAGCTATTGCAGAATTAGTTCATTCCATGGCTTTACTGAGCACTTTCACACGGTGCTTTTGACCATGACATGGTCAGCTTGCGTGTGCAAATCGGGTGAAACGCAATGCTGAGCATGTGGCACATGAGCTACGTAAATGCAAACGATCGGAAGATGCATGCAGGCTCAAGTAGTATTACACCTTCCTGATCTGTACAGTACAGTCGACACTGTAGTACGCAGTACACCTTTGTAAATGTGTACTGCGGGGCAGAGCAAAAAGCTGTTCAACAATGTAACATGCAATCACGTCAAGCCATCAAGTCATATCTCTCACCTGCATCCCTTTGATGCACCTTGTTGGACAGCTCTGCCTAACTACGGCACAGATGCGCATGTAATCCAAGTTAATGTAAGTGGGTCATAATGGGATGACTTAATATTTGGGTCATACACAAAGAGTTGATTCACTCCGGTGCCATGGTTGGGGCAAACAATGACTAGCCCGCTTGTTCATTGTCGGGCAGCCACACGCTTTCATACGCACCCCCGATGGGTCATACGCAGGCAACTTTCACACGCCTGGAACACATTTTACTGCCAGTCTTCCAGCTGCGTATTTTCTTGCTCGGGTTGTCAGCTTGACTGCAGACGCTCACCCGCTTGCGCGTGGAAACCTGAGGCCAATCAGTGTGGATTTGCTTCAGCCTCATCCACATTAGATTAACAATCCCAGCCTATGATTGCTGAGGCTGGTCATGTTGGCGTGGTTATCTCCCACCGCGGGTCATTTTCTTTACGTTCTCACACGCCCCGCGCAAGTTGTGGCACCTGGCTTGCAGCCAAAAAATCCCTTGGGCATGTGGCCTCTTTCTCCGGAGTTCTGTACGCGCGTGAGGCAAAGACCCGGATGCCAATCTCGGTGGATTAGTACTCGCCTCAAACGCCATAGGGGTGAATGTATATGTGGATCACGGCTCACGGCTGGCGCCCCCTTTGATCATCCCACACATTCCCCCTGAAAGCCCAGTATGCATCAGTCAGCAAAAAACTTCAGGCCAAACCAAAGTCATGTTTGGTGGCATGCCACCGAACATATCTCACCCGCCCACACACAAACATCCCCACAGTGAGATTGCCCTTTGAAACTGCCAACATTGCCCAGTAGGTCCCTGTGAATAATTAACCTGGGGAGGATACGCTCATTGTTCGCTGTCACACCAGCAAACATGACTGCATGCCTCTAATATGCCCTCCACAATAAGTTGCTACAGCCCACCCAATTTTGGATTTGCTAATGTCAACTTGGTTCCACCAAAGGTTTCGTAACTTGTTGCAGATCCAGCAGTCATGTCGGTGCACCCACATTTTGGCCACCTTGCCTGGATATATGCCCCAAATCGGATATGAAAATTATGAGCCCAAGAGGCCCACCTCCATCAAGACCATGCACGTAACCACAGGCCATCCCCCTTTTGGCCTGTTGCTGCCACTCATATAAGTTCCCCACCTGCACTTATTCCTCTTCATTCCCTTTAGCTAACCCTTCCCGATCATATAATTTGCAACTGTCCCCAAATAATTTAAAATAGCCATCATGTCAACCCCTTCACAACCACTTTGCATTGGGATGATTAATATTCGTATTCAAATAAATAGTGATATAACCTTAAAGCCTGAGAATTCCCACTTAGGTTCTTGGATTATCCTATGGCACAATCAACACAACATATTCGTATATCTCCCCAATCACCAGCATGCTATTGGCTCTCTCCCGGGAACCCTTTCCCAAACGTTGATACCATTCCTTGGGGAACCCAAAACGTTCATGCACTGTGGTCCTGGTGGGGCATGGATTGAAAATTGCCAATCCAATCCTACTCAAATATTATTCGTTGAGGGAGTATTTATGACTGATGCCAATGATCCCTCCTCATCTCAGAAACCCAATCTAGCATTGATGTTCTTCACATGGTATCCAAACATTCTATTCATAATGGAAAGCTTTCGAACACAAGATTTCAAGCTTAAAATGCCCAAAGAATATGACTGTACTACTCATTGTCAATGTCAACTCTTTACTCCGACATTTCCCGCTTCAAACTCGACGCCTGCTTCATATCCTGCTGTTTCATCATTGATTTCCAAGCAAAAACTGATACAATTACCCAGTGGATCAGACCTCCCCATGATGACCCCGCCCCATTCCATTATTCAAACCCCCCTCCTCCCTCATCAAAAGACCGGACTAGCTTTTCTCTGGGATCGAGAAATCCCCAATGGCCAATCAGCCCGTAACCTTTGGGCAACCTCACCCCCAGGATCCACTTTTAATGCCAGGCACATCATTACAAACAAGGTCGTTAGCTCATTTGAATCCCTTTCGACCAATACCCCTCTTGGAGGACTGCTTGCGGATGATATGGGATTAGGTAAAACCATTCAGGCCATTGCTCTAATTGGTACCTCCAAGGAGCAGATGATTGCAAACCCCCATCGCTCCACGCCCACCATGATCATCTGCCCCCCTCGCTTAATTACCAACTGGCAATCAGAAATATCCAAGCATGCTCAGGCTGGAGCACTGCATGCCAAAATCTACCATGGTCCCACTCGTCACTCATTATCCCAAGCCGACATCTTAAAATATGATATCATCATCACTTCTTACAATACTATCACCCAAGAATTTAAGCAAACCAATCCCTCTACATCATTCATTTTTCAAATCAATTGGCATCGTATAATCTTGGATGAAGCACAGTGAGTGGCTGAGCTTAAATGATTCAAATTACCTTTTATATCCAATAACCCTTGCCCCCTCTTATAGCTATATTCGCTCTCAATACACTGCCACTCACCGTGCCATTAATAACCTCCTTTCATCCCGTCGAATATGTTTAACGGGCACACCTATTCACAACACCATTTATGACCTTTTGGGCATAATATCCTTCATCACTCAACCCCAGAGCGCCGATCAAGATAATTGGTCACCATTCATCCTGAGTAGTCTTTCAAAAGGTTGCAATGATATTTTGCATTTGGCATTGCGGCATTTAAGTTTGCGCCGCACCAAAACCACACATCTCGAATCTCTCCCCACTATTAGCCATCATTATGAGCTGCTCCCACTCAACCCGACCATGCAGCAAGAATATTCCACATTATATGAAGAATTTCTATCATCCAAAAGCAAAGGACCAGGAGAGTTTTTCAGAAATATTAATAAGCTGCGAATATGTTGTAACCATCACATCATGCTTAACACAATTGCGGAGGCGGAGCTGGAAGACCCCGAGGGCAGGAGCACTCAGGATAACTCCCCAAGAATCACACGAACTATTGTGGATGTGGAAACATGCATGATGAGTAGTAAAATTGCACACCTCCTACAAAGCTTAATGAAGAACAAACAAACAAGGTGTGGTCCAACGAAATCGGTGGTTTATACCCAATGGACCCAATTTCTAGATTTGTGCGTTAATTCTAATATGCATCCATTACCAATTGACTCCATCTGACTTTTTTATATTGTAGAATTGGTATTGCTCTTGCCCATCACTCTATCCTTTCAGCACGAATTGATGGAACAATTACACCACGAGCGCAGGACAAGGCGCTTGAGAATTTCTTCAATAATCCTGAATGTGAAGTACTGATTGCATCCATTGCCGCGGCTGGAACTGGCCTCAATATAACTTGTGCTAATATAGTCTATTTAATGGTGAGTTTCCCCCCAAAATTCTCCCCTGATTTTCGGACCCTGACATCCACATTTCCAGGAGCCTAATTGGAACCCAGCCATTGAGGCTCAGGCTGTTGATCGTCTACATCGTATTGGCCAACAACGACCTGTACAGGTCATCCACTATATCACTCCTCATTCAGTTGAGGTCAACATGCGGAAGGTACCTTTCAACCTCATCTTTCACTTGATTGTATTACTATTCTGAAATCCTTCCTTATGGGAATGCCATATTCCAATCACCAATAGGTCCAAGAAAAGAAAAAATCATTAACTGCGTGAGCCTTACTGATATTATATAATTTGTGATTGACAAAGTTGATAACTCCTGTTGACTCTGGCACAGGTCCACAATTATGAACACCATGAGCTGGATCGAACTTCTTCAATATTTCCTCAATGAAAATGAGCAATAGAGTATTATTGCAAGGGAGACGGTGATACATTTCAATTCATATTGTCTATATTCTAACATATTTAGCAAGTTGTTGCATCCTTAAGAGATAATAATCAGATTTTATTACACCTGCACAAATAATTCACAAAATTTTGATTTGTCACAGTGCTATACCGTGACAAATTACTAAGTTATTGCAGAGCATCACCATTAGGCCTAATAACTGGCATGTCAACTATCTTGAGGGCGCTAGTCTGCATCTTACTACAGCCTTTGAGCCAATCTTGATCAAATACCTGAAATGATAGGCCTTCCGGAATATCACCATCATCTGTCGATCGTAATTCTGGCAATCTATCAATAGTTTTTTTACCCTTTTTTTTAATCTGATTACAAAACTCTATGTCTCTATCCATTTTCAATACCAAATCATTAAATAACTGGGAGCGCCAGCGTAATCCCACTTTGCGGTAAACTTGACGGCCATTTTCCAGTACCTCCTCAGTATCTATGCATACTCGAGGGTCATTGAATTGTGATGCTAGAATGGGAAATTTAGCCGTATCACACCATTCACGACGGCGCTCACAGGTCTGCACATAATCAAGTAGATCATCATCAGACTTGGTCCACAATGAAGAAGAGATACAGTAACTAACTCTTTGACGAATCTTTGCAAGCTTTTGATTCTCCTTCTTTTTTACCAAATACTCCGCATCCTTTTGAATAGACTTCCATTCTCTTTTCAAATAAGTGAAATATCGCTCCATTAAAGCCGCCACGACCCCATAGTTGTTATGATCCTTGTTCCAACAGTAGTGATGATACTCAGTGCTGACAAGTGCGAGACGGAATGTACGGTAAAACACCATAGACATCAGCTCGTTGAACGGATGTTGCCATGAGCTCTCCCAGTCCCAAGTGAATCGCTTTAGTCCTAGCTTGTGCAGCTCATTTTCGCAGTAGCTTTGGAAACCCTGAGACTGAACCTGTGTTGATGGCTCATTGAACACATCCTTGGGGACATATCTGAGATGACCAGCCACTTGAATTGCAATTTCACGCTCTTCTGTGCTGGGTGGTGCTGGTAGTGAGGAAAAATCCTTATCCCTAACTTTGAGTAGGAACAGGCAATGTGCGTGTACTGCTGATCTCATTCCATGGACATTCTCTGGAAGTTCTGCCTTCAGCCATTTTTGTTGCTCCTTCTGGCTTGCACGTTTCGCCACATTGTGAGCTTTGCGGGCCTGGTTCCTTTGCTGTCTGACCTCGGATTGTTCAAGCATACTCTGGGCGAGGCCCAGCTGAGGATGGGTGAACTCACTATTTGATTGAGTGCCTTGCTCATGCGCTGTGAAATTGTCCCTCCTTGGTTCATCATTTCTTTCACTTTGAGTCGGAGACATGTTCTCATCCTCATCATCCACCATTGTTGCTCTTGATGTACTGGCATGACCCGTTCTTGGTTTGGAGGCATATGGATGATGACGTCCAGTGACTTTCTCTTTATGGACCAGAGGTGAAGACGCATAAAGTTCATCCCCTGCTATGCAAATCATCAGTTAACACATCAAAACATTAATGAAGACTGGTCATCCTCACGATCTTCAATTGGCTCCTGAGATCAGACTGACTTGCCTTTAGGTGCCATATCTAACCCATGAAACAAACATATCAAATTGTGAATAAGTTTCTACTCCAAAATTCAAATGACTTACTTTGATGAAGCGTCAATACTGGATTTCCCTCCGACAGACCGCTCCAAGATACATTTTCCAAAGGTCTTTTTCGTCGCCCCCCATCCACGCGCCTTTCATCACCCACATGAACCTGCGATCCTGATGGAATATTGAGGGTTGGCTGTTTACTTTGGCCAAAGGGATCCTGGGATGCGACTGGATTCCGACCGGGATTAAGGAGGAACTCACGTGGAAATTTTGATTGGGGGTTAGCGTGTGAGGAGATTTGAGGTGTGCCTTCTGGCCCCTGAGACACATGAATTTGTGTATTAGTGGGATTCGGGGGAATTGGAGTGACGGAAATATTTGGGATCGACCAAGTGCTTGAAGTTGGAGCCTTTGGATTGCCCACATCAATGTTAAGACCTGATACATTCATTGAGGATGCGATAGGGGTTGTGAGAGGAATGTTGGGACTCAATGGTGACTGTGTTTGAACATATTCTATGCTAGATTCACTATTTGAGTCATGAACAGAACCTGAACCGGATTTATGTGACTTGAAAGATGACATAAGGGCTGAAAAAGTACACTAATATTTTTAACTAGATAAAACACCTCAGTATTATGATAAAATAGAGTGATATGAGATGAAATCTTTTCAAATTTAGAATAGAGAAATTCTATGAATAGTTGGAACTAAGTGTTGTGTGGAAGTCAGATAAGACTCTTTTGAGGAGAATCCTCCCTGCCTCCTCTTGAGCTCCTCCGCTTTTGTCGGAAACCACCCTGCACGGCCTACCAGCATATAATGTGGTATTTCCTTGATCTCAAAGGGGACCCATCATTCATAAGTAATCATATTCAGTACCATTTATGCCTCCCCATTGTCACATTTTGTGAATTATCCAAACTGCCCATATATGCATTGAAATTCCACAACATTGTACATCTGTAAAGGGGTATATTCATGAAGGATTTACCCACAAAAGAGACATCACCTTTTCCCGAAAGGCAAGACAATCCAAATCACATTCCAACTGATTCAAAGCCCGCCGCACTCAAACCAAATACCAAGACTTTAGCTGCACTCCAACCCCTTATGTAATAGAGTTATATTGTTATGTCTGTAATAAGGTTTAAACTATGTACGATGGCGTGCCAGCGTACATGGATTAAATGTTAATCCCCTCAATTCAATGGTAACACTGCACTAATGGAACCCCCTCAATGGTCAAACCCGCACTATCACAATGTGTAAATAAACTAGAATATGTATGAGCATTGAGCAGCATGGCATTTTACCCAATTAAACGCCTAACCAATTCCGCCATCCAGATGAGACATGTTAAACTTTATCCACTGCAGCTCATGCTCCATTACAAATGGGATAAAATCCTCAGCTGGCTCAAATCATCTCCCCCTTCATAAATAATCACTGAATTTTATTTCCAATTAATAACACTCCTAAACACTTTCACATCAACCATAGATATTTATACACAAACCAACCGTAATCCCAATTCCTGCAGCAATGACAACCCGGCCATATTCCTCAATGCGTATATGCATGTGTCAACACTGCTCAACTCAAACACACTCTTCCCCTGAGGGTGATAGGCAAGGAGTTGCCTTCACACCTTTCCAATATAAACAGCACATTAAAAAGCTCAAATCAACCATTGCACCCAAATCTCTTCCAAACATCCCTACTTCTGCATCAGGATCTGGGTGCCCACAAATTCTATTGGATCAAATCTTCCCAGCTGATTATTCACGTTTGACCCAAAGCACTTTCCCAACTCCAGCGGGTCTCAATTCAACTGCACAGAAACCATATAGTGGCAGTCAAACCCTTCCCCCACAAGACCTAGGAATGATAATATCTGCCATTCTATCATTAAGGTATAATTTACCCCGCAGGGCTTCACGCATACTCAACCCCGCCCTGAACCTGCTGATCAAGTCCAGTATCTCAAGCTCAGCTGGTCCCCCCGCTCCTGCATTCCATATACCTCAAGATCTGAGTACCATATTTGAACATCTCCAATTGGAGCCAGTGATTCAAAACTATATATGTTGTCCTCAATGTTTCTCTCTTAATGGCCTTACTGAATCAGTCACAACTGACCAACCCCACTGTCAACGCCATAATGACCCAAATGATCATGATCCCCCTTGCACACAATCATTAGGCAAATCCATCTATTCATCTGAACCCCACACCCAAAACACAACCAACATGAAGCAAAAATTTATACCAACAAAACATTTCATTTATCAACCATTCAAAAATTGGCTTGCCAGATTTCTCCAGCGGGCTGGAATTATGGACATTCTGCATCAACATCAACAATCCCAAACTCCCGAAGATTCCCCAAAACGTGACGTCTGGGATGGATTGGTCTGGAGACGCTTCACTGGCACTAGAAATATCCATGACCCCCCATTCATGTCCATTCCTGGTGCATTGGCCTTCTCCATATATGTGGACTGGTTTAATGCACATGGAAAGTCAACCCGGTTGGCTAGCATTGGACCTATCATGCTTATTTGTCTTAATCTCCCCCCAAGTGAAAGATTGAAGCCCGAGAATGTCTATGTTGCAGGAATCATCCCTGGTCCGAAGGAGCCAACTGCGCTTCAATTGAATTATCTATTAATGCCACTCATCAACGAGCTCAAAGAGCTATGGCAAGGTTACCATTTTGCACCCACCTCAACAGGTCCATCAGGATCCTTTATCCGTGTTGCCATCCTCACAGCCATTGCGGATGTGGTTGCCATGCGCAAGCTTACTGGATTTATTTCCCATTCAGGAAACCACTTTTGTAATTTTTGCACCATTCACAAAGCTCAAATTGAAGAAATTGGTCCTCAATTTCACTACACGCGCTCATACCAAAGTCATAAATCAACCATTGCCAAATGGCTTCAGGCAACCCCACAACAAAGACAAGCAATTTTCTCTGAGTATGGAGTGCGATATTCAATTTTGGAAGACCTTCCGTATTGGGATGCAACCAGAATGGTTAATCTTGACATAATGCATAATTTAATACTTGGAATTTTGAAGGATCATGCAACTTTCAAATTGTGCATTCCAGAGGCGAAATCAAAAATTTACTTCAGGTCCCGCAGGAAATCCAATGACACCAACAGTTCAGACTCAGATTCCATGACCTCCAACAGCTCTCTTGATAAAATCACATTGAGAGAGGCCCGCTCCCTGAGAAGAGACGCAGCAAAAATAATAAATGAGCCACTCCCCACTACTTCCACCCGGAAAAACTACTTCCCAATGCCCACCCTTCACACAGAACATCCATCTAGTGGTTCTGCGGAGATTCCTTCATTTGATGCCGATTACATCCCCACTTCTGAAATACCCTCTGAATTGGATATCACTGCACTGAGCGATCACCAGATCAAGGGTGAGGCTCTTGAGCATCTCCGACAAATCATATCTGAGACCATAATTCCCTCATCATGGACAAGAGTTCCCCGCAAAATGGGTTCCCCCTCTCATGGTAGCTTAAAAGCCGCTGAATGGGCTCTCTTATATAAGGTCTATATTCCATTTCTAATGCTCAGTCAACAGATGTCATTAGATGCACACCAATCCGCCAACACACAAAGAAAAATGGGTCAGTCAGAAGAACTTGCAAATGAACTAGCCAAGAATACATTCCATTTGATTAGTGCTATCAACATTGCCACAAGCTGGACTGTTTCAATAGATGATGCGACTGCATTTGCTGAACATTGGAAAAAATTCCGCCTTTCCAATCAACACCTGTTCCCAAAACAGAAAAGTAAACCAAATCATCATTTTGCTGATCATATTCCCGAACTCTTCCAACGTTGGGGCCCAGCACAAGCCTCAGCCACATGGGGTTATGAGCGCTTGATTGGAGTATTTGCAAAGATGCCAACAAATAACAAGATATGTACGTCAATTAATAAGATCAATATATTCACATTGATGAAACACCTGAACTGAATAAGACTAACTTTTTGCAACTCTGAATAGATGATATAGATAAAACCTTACTTCAACATATCTGTCGATGTTCCAACCTTTCCGTTCTCCTGAAATCCCCATCTGTGCCATGTGAAATAAAACAGCTTTTCGAATCACAGCCACCTGCCGTGTTCAATCACCATAAATATAACAAGCCATCCCGCCATGACCAACAAAATTATGCTTGCCTGGTTGATTACTTACAGAATTTTCATTCCACAAGGGAAGTAGTTGATTGGATCAGCTTAGACACTACCATGCAATCCACAAGTCCTCCTACTTCAAGGATTGTCTCACCTTGGTATTTTCCAGTTTCAAACATTAATATTGGGAACAATATATTTTCAACTGAATCCAAAAATATCAGCAACAGTGTGATATGTTTTCTGAGGGGCAACTCACGACAATTTGGTATTATTGATAGCATTTTCAAAGTCTCTGAGCCATCTAGCATACTGAATAATAACTTTCTGATTTTAAAAACTTTGAAGATTGATGTGAATTTCCTACCAGATTGGCCGTATCTCAATATTTATAAAGCTGTTGGTTTTGATGATGGACACTTGATTATATCAGAAGAAGAAATAGAAGGTAACTGTGGATTGTATGATAACAAAGCTCGGTCATTTGGACTGCTTGTAATGATAAAGCCGTTATTTCATGATATTTAGTCTACAAAAATGCAAATCTCTCAGATTCATTAGCAATTTTGCTAGTGAAATCATTGCCTCAAAATTTAGTGACAGAGACATGCCATTGTGACAAGCAAAGCCCATTATTTCACATTGCCACAAAGAACTTACTATTTTGACATTGGGTACAGTGTGAATAAGCCAAGTCCAATGATCAAATGACCCACACACTCACCTTTCATAGCATCCAAAATTTCTAACTGCGCCATCATCATGTTGGAAGCGGAATCGGCTTTTGCGTACCCACACCCGCATGTGCACCCGCACGCGCCAATGCACACGCCCACGCCAATGCACACGCACACCCACCCGCACACGCCAATGCACACGCAAACCCACCCGCACACGCCAATGCACACGCCCACCCACCCGCACCCGCACACGCCAATGCACACGCAAACGCGCCCGCACACGCCAATGCACATGCAAACGCGCCCGCACACGCCAATGCACACGCACACTTCATGGATGACCTGGTGAAGTCAAACCCCCCGCCTACATCAAAACTGGCTGAAGGACATCTTTGATGTGTGTGTGTGCAAACAGGCGGGTCTGGTGTAATTTTTACCAATCATCGGACGGTTGTGGGATGATCAGGTGGTGAGGAATCTGAGTTGAAGGCACAGGGGAACCAATATTATTGGATGTCACAGGATTTGGTGTAAGACCAGAGTGTGACGTGTGCTTGACGTTCGCTTGATTTTTGCTTGACGTGAGCTCGACTTTTATCCTGCTTGACGTTTGCTTGACGTGAAGTCAATCGCCGACAATTGACACGAGATTTGCCCCGGTGATACCATTTCTTAGCTGATTTGGTAAATAATGAGTGTAATCTGGCACTTATGTATTCATCTGGTATGTTAAAGTCTTCTTTGAACATATCAATTGTTTTCATAAATTCCATATGATTATATTCTCCTTCACCACTGAAGGTTGGCCATTCCTCTAATCTTGGAATGTCTTTGAAATTGCAAGCAGTTTCCACATCATTACTTGAAATTGTATGATGTAAATCATTATTCAAGTTAAGAACATTTCTGTCAAGAAATGGTGTGGATTGCCTTGGCAATTCATTTTTCAGTGATATATTGTTAATACTTGATTGAATATCTTCTTTCAATTCAAGTCTTGCTTTATCACTTTTTTCCAATTGTTCTTGAAAAAGAGCTGCATTGTGGCCAGTTGAATTTTCCAAGTTTTGAACTTGTATTTTCAATTCTCTTAACTGTCCAGTTATAAAAGAAATTGAATTCTCATCTGGTTGATTGAGTAAGGTAACTTTATGCTCAAGTCTTTCACAAATTTGCGTCAAAGACAAAATATTTGCCTTATTAACATTTTCAAGGCCAATAATGGTCTTTTGTTGGTCTTTAACTTGTACTATCTCATTGCCCAGCTTTTGTTGGACATGATCAAATGCTTTAAATTTTGCCATAATTTCTTTATTACAAGACTCAAAGTAAGTTACAAGCTTTACAAGGTCTATTTCTTTGGAAAGGATTGGTTCAATCTTTCCTCCTCCTTGTTTTTGAATTCCATCAAAGTTCTTGCCATATTGAACACATTGTCCATGGCTGTCTTTTCCTTCTTTGGAATTCTGTAATTCTGAGGGTAGGGCTTGTTCCACTTGGGCTTTGCCTTTCCCTTTGCCTTTTGCTTGCCCTTCTGGTTGGTCTTTGGGGCTTTCTTGGGCTTGTTTGGCACTTGTTGAGGCGGATTTTTGCTGGTGGATGCTTGAGGAGCTTCCACTTGGCTGTTGTCCTTGCCTTGGGCCAACTTCTTCTTCTGGTCTTCTGATAACATGCTTTGGTTTTTCAACCAAGCTTTTATCTGTTGGACTTGCCCTTTGACAGACATTGGTGTCCAACCCAATAGAAGATCTTCTGTCTTTTCTGGCCCCATGAACTTCTTCACTTGCAGATAAGAGTTCATGGTGCCTATCCAAAGACTTGGAAGGAGTTCCCACTCTTGTTGTTTTGACGCCAGGAACCAGTTTTTCCATTGGGATTGATAAATTTCCACAGTTGCCTGTTGGAAATGGTTCAGGTCTAACAGCAATAGCAGTTATGTCAGCTTCTGGACTCTCAAGAAGAGGTTCAAAGGTGCTGGCTAACCTTTGGGAACTGGTGGAAGTTCTGGCATCCTCCATTTGTGCCTCTCCTCTGGGAGGACATTCTTGCCTTTTGGATTTATGGCTGGAATGTCCTGGTCCAGATCCATTTGATTGGATGGAGTAGTTGCTTCCACTTCTAGTAGGAGTCATTTCACGTCAATTTGAATAAAAATTAGAGTAAAAATGGATTGAATTCACCTGCAGGACCTTTAAAGGGCTCCTTGGTTATTAAACCCCTTGGTGCTGGGCTGGTTTGAATTTCAATACTTGACTCTGAGGCTTCAGAGTCTGAAGAATTTTCTCTGATGGAAGACACTAGAGAAAAAAAAATATATAAGTTATTTTATAAAGTAATGAAAATAACTTATAAACTCAACTTATTAAATAAAGTTGTTTTTATGTAATTTATGGCAAATTACGTCAAAAAATAAAGAAAAAATGTCTAAGATAAAGAAAAAAAAATATTTTTAGTAAAGATTTTTTATTTTTAAAAGATTTTTTATTTGATTTATTATTTTCTTTAAAGAAATAATAATTATGCAATTAACAAGTTATTAATCAAAATTATATTTATTATTCACTTTATACTAGAATAACTCAAAGAATAAATTTCAAGTCTGTGATGTGAAAAAGCCACTAGTTAGACAAAAGAAATTTATTCCAAGTCACTCAATAGTATATTGTTTCAAACAATATTCTTAAGAAAAAATAACTTTATTAATATTATAAAGATTATTTATAAGGGATAAGTCCCAAAGAAGCCAATATTAAGACAAATATGGCAATTTTACGTCAAAAAAAGTAAAATAAGGTCTAGAATATGATTTATGTCCCAAAAATTGGTTTAAAATCACGGCCAGGCCCCCAAATGTAAGGTTTGTCTATGAAACTCTTGATAATAGTAACAATATCAAGAGTACTATGACTGTCCTCAGTAGAAAAATATAATATAATGAAATATTATAACCACAAATTTAAATATAATTATTAAAAATAATTATATAAAAAAATAAATTTAATTATTATTATAATAATTATAATAAATTATAATTATTCTATTATTGTTATAGTCACTGACAGTTATAACAATAAGAAGTGTAAAGCTCTTAATGAGACAATTACACGTGGAAAATAAGAATATTAACCACTTATAAATAATATAAATATTATTTATAAAAAGAATTAATCACACACAGTGCAGAAATAATTCTTTATAGAATAAAATTCTATATAAAAAAACTAATAATAGATAAAAAAATATAGAACTTTAAAGAAAACTTACTTATAATATTTATTTAATACAACAAGTTATAAAACAACAGTTATTATATTAAATAATGATTATAAGTTAAAAACACGCCAAAAATCAATAAAATCAAAGATAAAACAACTTTTTATACTAAAATTTATGATTAAAGAGTTTTTGAGAGGAATTTGTGGATTTTAAAAGATATTTAAGATGATAATTTTATATAATAAAATTTATTATAGATGATTACAACAATAATCTGAATTCTATGACTTCAATTCTTTAATTTAATAAATAAAGAATAAAAATAACTTAAGAATTACTTTTAATAATAAGATTCTATATTTAATAAAACTTTACCTGTTTAAATGTCTAATATGATTGGATTGATTATGAATGATGGACAAAAACAGTGATGAAAAGACTCTTTTTATGTCTACAGAGCAGCTCTCATGATTCATAATGGATGTAGAGGGCGTGCTCAGGTCAAAACTGAAAAACCATGCTTAAAAATTAAGTGCGTAACTTAAGGCAACTTATTTTTACTTCCAATTTAAAGTTACCAGAGTTATTCTTAACTCCAAGTAACTTTAATCCTCATTTAGTTTAATTATTTTAAGTTTTAATATAAAATAAGTTTATTTATATTAAAGTTCATCACATGAACAACATAAAATCAGAGTTTCAAGCAGAAATATCTTAAACTCAATTTTTAATTAATTTTTAAACAAATCATAATTTTCTTTAAGCTTAATTAAAAAAGTAATTTTCCAGGCTAATTACCCAGGAAACTTATTAATAAAAGATACTTAAAATTTAATTTATATATTTATAATATTAAATTCTAAGCTGTGTGAAATTTTCAAGCAAATCCATTCAGATTTGGATTTTTAATGAATTTTTGAAGTTATTGCTATTTTTCCACGTAAAATAGCAATACACACAAAACCTTAAGTTTTGATAAGGTTTTGATGATTGAAACCTTAAAGTTTTAAGCTTATTTAAGCTTTTTAAGCTTGATTAAGCTTTGACAATTCTTAAAACCTTGATTCCAAGCCTGCTTATTGGGATTTACCCTCTTGGCAGCTTGAAATTCTTATCCAATTTAGGATAAAATCAGTTTAAACCTTAAGGTTGGATCAAAGTCTAATCTTAAAGTTTAAATAAGGTTGAAAATCCTCCAATACAGGTGGACAACCTTAATTGAATCATTGCAGATCCAAAAGGTTGGGTACCCCAGCTCTATTTGGTCTTTTTCCTTTGTCCCACCTTTTTGCGTGGATTTGGCCCTTTTATTTATTTAAAGCCATACTATGGCCTTAAACCCTTTTAAATTGAGCTCACGCAGGATTTACATTCTGTATGGCAAATCCTTAGCCAATTCAGTAAATATACACCACACCTCAATTTTAACTAAAATTTTGGTAAAGTTGCATAAACCTTATGTAACTTTAAATTTAAGCTTAATTAAGCTTAAATTTAACAATTTTAAAAAAATGTTAAAAAAGTTACATTAGTACTGTGAGATTCTTAAATCTTCTAATAACACAAGAAATAAGTGTTTTTGGGTATAACACCCTATGGGTGTACCCTAGGTTATTTTTGGTGTAGAATCCAAAAATGACATAATAATTATAACTTTGTTTATCCAAAAAAAAGTTATACTTATTTTTTATTATTTTTTATTTTAAATTCAACTAAAAAGTCTGTTTAAGACAAATTTAATTGTTTATAAAATCATTTGTGGCCTTATGGGTATGTTAAACATACCTCACAGGCTCACAAAATTACACAAAGACTTTAATAATAAAACTTCTTCTTATTTAAATAATGAAATTATTTTAATAAATAGTTATCTTTTGCAAGAATAATTATAATGTTAATTATTGAAGAAAACTAACTTTAGACAAAAATTTTAAAAATTAAAGATAAATCACTCACTAATATTCCAAAGAGCTTATTGAAAGATAAGATAGGGAGATTTGACATGGAATTGTGGATTTAAAGGATCAAAATGAATTCATAGCAGTATTACAACAATATATAGTTGGATTCTATGATTTCACGTCTTTCTGATCGATTCTGAAAGATTTAAAACACTTAAGAATAGCTGTAACTAGTACTTACTTGTTGGTAACAATGATTTAAAATGATAATAAGATGATGATTGGAAAAAACAGCAAGAGTAGGCCTCTTTTAAGTCAACAACAGCTCACAGAGGCGTGCCATGGAGAAAACTGAAAAACTAGTGAGTGAGAAAACAATAAAACCTTTTGGATTATTGATTGCATCATCTGTTGTCACGTAAGATTGTCATAATTACTTAAGTGATGCTTTTGCATGACTACCAACCCCAATATGGTTGATAATAAAAGGAGTAACATCGGTAAATCTTCTTCTATTTCAAAATAATCATTAATTTCTCAAAGTTATCAATGTTATTGGTAATTTCATCACAGGTTGTAATTACTGTGAATTTTTGAAGATTCAGTGTTTCACGTAGAATAGGCAAAAATGGACTGCATGCAAAACTGTAATTCCTTTTGGCTGTACCATAGATCATACATCTCTCCATTAGTCCTGAAAGTTTCAGGAAGATTCATTAATAATTGTATTTTTAATGAATTTTTGAAGTTTTTACCTCATTTCTACGTAGAATTGCAAAAATCAGTTTATGACTGGTTGCTATGAGGTAAATCAATGGATACAAGTCCAAAAATGGTTTTTATTACTCTTTTGGGTTTATCCATGGAAATTAATTAAGAATTGACATGGTTACAGGAGTCTAAGTAGCTCTTTACCTCCTTGGCACATCAAAATAACAGGTTATTTGATATTTTCTTATGATTTACTGTAGGTGTAACATGGTAACCAAGTTCCCAAAGTGTTTTAGTTTACTAATTGGGCCAAGATCAGCCATGGATCCAAGCTTTGGAGCTTTCTATGCCTCTGAGGCCTCAGAAGTTGGGTACCCTGGCTCTCTTTAATGTCTTTTGTCCCCCTTGCCAATTTTCCACGTTAAAATAGAAATTTAAGCTTTGTGAGATATCCACTATGGGTGTACCAAAGGTCCATGTAAGAATACCATGATATTAAGTGCCAAAAACATGCATAACACTATTCTTAGTGTATATGTAACATGGGATTTCTCACATTCCCATTATTTTGGAGTGAAATTAAGAAAAACAAGCATTTTCATGGATCTTTTATGTGGTATTGATGATGTGGTATTGAAGTATTTTCCATATTACCACCTAAAAGAGGTAATTTGAGCTTATTCACTCTATGGAGCTACCGTAGGTGAAATTTTGTGTGGAATCCAAATCTGGCCTTAAATTAATGGATTTACTTCCACAATAAAAAGTTATTCATCTTTTCTGAAATCAAAAATGATTAATTTTGAATATATGCATGACCTATGAGTTATGTATAGTTCAGCATTTCTTTTCAAGATAATTGTGGCCTATTTGGGTATGCAACATATACCTCAAGGCTCACATGCATGGGGGAATGAACAGTCTTCCCCTTAAGCTGAGGGGAAGCTGGATTGAGCTGAGCTGGGGGCCTCTGGTGGTCCTTGGCCAATTCTGGGTCCTATGGGGTTTTGGCCATTTTTGGTTGCTTGGGATTTATGGCCAAAATATAGCTCAGGTGGGCCCTCTTGTGGTTTGGGACACACCTGGCCTTGGGGCTAGTGGATTGCCCCCTTTGGCCCACAGACCGCAGACCATGGGCTGTGGATTACGGCCCACAGGCCATAGAGGCCATAGGGGGACTAAAAGGCCCAAAAAGGCCATTTAGCCCAAAATCCCGTAACACAAGGGGTTGGGTCAAGAGGACTGATGGTGGGCTAGAGGGTCCATAGGCCCCCCCAGGCCCAAAACCAAAGATAAAGGCCTGGGGGTTGGTGAGGTGGAAGTTGGCCAGGGATGCCAATGAGGGCAGGATATGGTCTGAGGCCATAAATGGACAGGGGAAGGGTGCTATGCCCAAACGTCTATAGAGCGCCAGAGGGGGTCAATTTGCCATATAAGATATGGTGTGGCCAATTGGCCTCAACTTGGTTTCAGGCTGGTATTGACACAACAACAATTGAAGAGGGTCATTCTCTGCGGTTGTGACAAATTCTTTCCATTTTTCTGTCTTCAGACAGATGTCCAGAATAGATGTGATAATGGCATTCTAGTAGTATTGTGTTGATCAATATTCTACTACATAAGACCATGACACATGTGTGTTGAGACGTATGATATAAGATACCATCAGAAAAATGGAATCTCCCATTGTCATAAGATGTTTTCCAAATATCATCCAGAGAGTTAGCCAAGGATGCATCTTTGCAATCTTTGTAAATTAGAGCAGTAAGAATATGAAAATTCTTATCTTCCTTGTAGCTTTCTCTAACTTCCTCAAAGAATTCTGTCCCCACATCTGTGATGTTAATCCCTTCATTTGGAATTTGGGGTTCTGCACTTGTAGGAACATAGGCAGGATTGTCAGATGTATTGGGTAATGCACATCTACTCAAGCCATCAGCATTCTTGTGAATATTTCCAGCTTCATGTACTATGTTCATATTGCCGCTATACTCCTGAATAGCAATCTGCCATCTTGTCATGTGTCTGTTAGGAGTATTAATGTGAAGAAGTGATTTGACTGCATTACAATCAGTAACTACTTCAAACACACTACCATAAAGATAATAATGAAGTTTCTCCAGAGGCCATACAAGGCAAAGGAACTCCATTTGGCTAGCTCCATATCTGGCCCCAGTAGGTTCGATTTGTCTGGAGATGAAACAAATTGGACCCTGATAAGGCTTGTCATTGACAATTTCCTAGGCCTTGATCACATGCATCAATATACAGCTTGAAAGGAAGTTTCCAATCTGGCATCAATAATAGTGGTGCATTGGTCAAGGCATACTTGATTTTTGCATATTCTTGAATTCTTTCGTGTGCCATCTCAAAGACAGTTTGTTGATCACAAATTCTGTCCAATGATTTGGCATGGATTGCAAAATCTTTAAGGTGTTGTCTGTAATAACTGGAAAACCCCAAGAAAGACATAATTTCCTTTTTGTTCTGGGGCATTTGTTTGAGTAAAACTGAAGCAACCTTGTTTTTATAAACACCAAAGCTCAGTCCTGATACTAAATGTCCTAGAGCTTTAAGCTCATGAACCCAAAAATACATTTATTAAGAGATATTTTCATGTTCACTTTAGGAATTTTCATAAGTGATAATGAAATTCTCTCTAAATGCAGTTTCCAGGTTTCTGAAGAAATATTAATTTCATCAATATAAATGATTAATCATCCCTCTGATAATTAATGTGGCAAAATGGTATTCATCATTCTTTAGTAATGAGAGGGTGCATTTTTAATACCAAAGGGCACCCTCAAGTATTCATAAATATCAAAATGAGCAATAATCCTCAATAATTTCCTAGCATGAGGTGTTAAAACATTGTGATGTAAACCTTTAAGAGCATCCAAAGAAGCTATAAACTTTGTTTTGGATAATTGAGTCAAATTCTCATGGATTCTAGGAATTGGATACCTATCTGTAATAGTGTAGATATTAAATGCTCATTGTGCCCAACATTTCTAAGAACTCCCCGTGTGAGCCTGTGAGGTATTTATAACATACCCATAAGGCCACAAATGACTTTATATACAGTTAAAACTGTCTTCAACAGACTTTTTAATTGAATTCATAATAAAAATAATGAAAAGTAAGTATAACTTTCTTTTGATAAACAAAGTTATAAATATTATGTCATTTTTGGATTCTACACCAAAAATAACCTAGGGTAAACCCATAGGGTGTTATACCCAAAAATACCCATTTTCTCATGTCTTGGGAAGATTCAAGAATCTCACAGTACTAATGTAACTTTTTTAAAATAGTTAATTTGAAGCTTAAATTTAGAGCTGCATAAGGTTTATGCAAACTTACCAAAAGTTTAGTTAAAATTGAGGTGTTGTGTATATTTACTGAATTGGCTAAGGATTTGCCATACAGGATGTAAATCCTGTGTGGGCTCAATTTAAAAGGGCTTAAGGCCATAGTATGGCTTTAAATAAAGAAAAGGGCAAAATCCACGCAAAAAGATGGGACAAAGGGAAAAGACCAAATAAAGCTGGGGTACCCAGCTTTTTGGATGTGCAAGGATTCAAATAAGGTTGTTGACCTGTATTGGAGGATTTTCAACCTTATTTAAGCTTTAAGATTAGAATTTGATCCAACCTTAAAGTTTGAACTGGTTTTATCTCAATTTGGACAGGAATTTCAAGCTGCCAAAGGCTACATCCCAATATGCAGGCTTGAAATTAAGGTTTTGAGAGCTCCCAAACCTCATTAAGCTTAAAGAGCTTAAATAAGCATAAAACATTAAGTTTACAAGCATTAAAAACATATCAAAAGTTAAGGTTTAGTATGTATTGCCCTTTTACATGGAAAAATAGCAATAACTTCAAAAATTCATTAAAAATCCAATTCTTAATGGATTTGCTTGAAATTTTCACAGAGCTTACAATTTGATATTATCTATGTGAAAATTAAATTTTAAGTATCTTCTATAAATAAGTTTCCTGGGTAACTAGCCTGGAAATTAACTCTTTGAATTAAGCTCTAAGAAAATTATAATTTATTGAAAAATTGATTAAAAATTGAGTTTAAGAGATTTCTGCTTCAAACTCTATTTTTTGGTTTTTCATGTGATGAAATTTAATATAAATAAACTTAGTTTATGTTAAAACTTAAAATATTAGTTCAAATGAGGATTAAAGGTACTTGGTGTTAAGAATAACACTAGTAACCTTAAATTGGAATTAAAAATAAGTTACGTTAAGTTAAGAGCTTTATGTTTAAGCATTGTTTTCTCAGTTTTGACCTTAGCACGCCCTCTATATCCCTTATGAATCATGATGGTTGCTCTGTAGACATAAAGAGAATATTTACATCACTGTTTTTGTCCATAATCAATCAATTATTCAATCATATTAGACATTTAAACAGGTAAAGTTTTATTTTATATAAGATCTTATTATTAGAAGTAATTCTTACGTTATTTTATACTTTATTAATTGAAATTAAAGAATTGACATCATAGAATTCAGATTATGGTTGTAATCACCAATAGTATATTTTATTTTATAAAATTATCATCTTAAATATCTTTTAAAATCCACAAATTCCTCTCAAAACTGTTTGATCATAATTTTTATTATAAAAAGTTGTTTTATCTTTAAAGATATTAATTTTTGGCGTGTTTTTAACTTAAAATAATATTTTAATATAGTAACTGTTGTATTTGACTTGTTGTATTAAAGCTATATTATAAGTAAGATTTCTCTAAAACTCTATATCTCTTTTTATCTATTATTAGTTTTTTTATATAGAGTTTTTCTATAAGAAGAAATATTTCTGCACAGTGTGTGTTTTGATTCTTTTATAAATAATATTTATATATTATTTATAAGTGGTTAAATATTTATGGTTCCCATGTGTAATTGTCTCATGAAGATCTTTACACTTCTTATTGTTATAATTGTCAGTGACTAAAAAAATAATAGAATAATTATACGTTATTATAATTATTATATTTCTTATTATTATTGTATTTTATAATAATAATTAAATTTATTTTTTTATATAATTATTTTTTGATAATTATGTTGAAATTTGTGGTTATAATATTTGATTATATTATGTTATTCTACTGAGGACAGTCATAGTACTCTTGATATTGCTACTATTATCAAGAGTTTCATAGACAAACCTTACATTTGTGGTCCTGGCCGTGATTTTAACCAATTTTTGGGACATAAATCATATTCTAGACCTTATTTTACTATTTTTTGACGTAAAATTTCCATATTTATTTTAATATTGGCTTTTTTGGGATTTATCCCTTATAAATAATCCTTATAAAATTCATAAAGGTATTTTTTTTCTTAAGAATATTGTTTGAAACAATATACTATTGCGTGACTTGGAATAATCTATTCTTTGAGTTATTCTAGTATAAAGTGAATAATAATACAATTTTAATTAATAACTTATTGATTGCATAATTATTATTTCTTTAAAGAAAATACAAAATAAAAAAAACAAATAAAATTCTTTTTGAAAATTAAAAAGAAATCTTTATTAAAAACATTTTTTCTTCAATCTTAGACATTTTTCTTTATTTTTGATGTAATTTGCCATAAATTACATTTAAACAACTTTATCCAATAAGCTTAGTTATAAGTTATTTTTATTGTTTGATAAGATAACTTATATTTTCATTTTTCTCTAGTGTCATCTATCAGGGAAAGTTCTTCAGACTCTGAAGCCTCAGAGTCTAGTATTGAAATTCAAACTAGCCCAGAACCAAGGGGTTTAATAACCAAAGGACCCTTTAAAGGTACAGAAGGTGAATTGAATTCATTCTTAGTCTATTTTTTGTCAAAATTGACGTGAAATGACTCCTACTAGAAGTGGAAGCAATTACTCCATCCAATTGAATGGATCTGGACAAGGACATTCCAGTCATCAATCCAAAAGACAAGGATTTCAGCCCAGAGGAGAGGCCCAAATGGAGGATGCCAGAACTTCCACCAGTTCCCAAAGGTTAGCCAGCACCTTTGGCACTCTTATTGAGAGTCCAGAAGCTGACATGACTGCTATTGCTGTTGTTGGACCTGAATCACTTTGTACAGGTAACAATAGAGATATACCAGTGTCAGTACAAAAGCTGGTTGATAGCAGCAAAGCAGAATGAGTGGGAACTTCTCCCAAGTCTTTGGATAGGCACTAGGAACTCATAAATTCAATTGAAGAAGTTTATGGGGCAAGAAAAGACAGAGGAACTTCTGAAGGGTTGAACACCCAGGTCTTGCAAATGACAAGTCCAACAGATAAAAGCTTGGTTGAAAGACCAATGCATGTTATCAGAGGATCAGAAGAAGAAGTTGGCCCAAAGCAAGGACAACAGCCCAGTGGAAGCTCCCCAAGCATCCACAAGCAAAAGTACGCCTCAACAAGTGCCAAACAAGCCCAAGCCAACCCCAAATACCAACCAGAAGGGCAAGCAAAAGGCAAAGGGAAAGGCAAAGCCCAAGTGGAACAAGCCTTACCCTCAGAACTACAGAATTCCCAAGAAAGAGAAGACAGCCATGGACAATGTGTTCAATATGGCAAGAACTCTGATGGAACTCACAAAGAAGGAAGAGGAAAGATTGAACAAATCTTTACCAAAGAAATAGATCTTGTAAATCTTGTAACTAAATTTCAATCTTGTAATAAAGAAATTATGACAAAGTTCAAAAAATTTGAGTATATCCAACAGAAGTTGGGTAATGAGATATTACAAGTAAAAGAATTACAAAAGAGCATTGTTGGACTTGAAAATGTTAAAAGACAATATTCTCTCTTTGACTCAAATTTTTGAAAGAATTGAGTCTAAAGTAACCTTACTCAATAAACAAGATGACAATTCAATTTCTTTTATAACTAGACAGTTAAAAGAATTAAGAATACAAATTCAAAACTTGCAAAATTCAACTGGTCACAATGAAGCTCCTTTCCAAGAACAATTGGAAAAAAGTGATAAAGAAAGACTTGAATTGAAAGGAGATATTCAATCAAGTATTAATAATATATCACTAGAAAATGTATTGCCAAGACAGTCCACAGCAATTATTGACAGAAATGTGCTAAACTTGAATAATGACTTACATCATACAACTTCAAGTAATGCAAATGTGGAGACTGCTTGGAACTTTAAAGACATTCCAATATTGGAGGAATGGCCAACCTTCAGTGGTGAAGGAGAATATAACCATATGGAATTTATTAAAACAATTGATATTTTTAAAGAAGACTTTAACATACCAGATGAATACATAAGTGCCAGATTACACTCATTATTTACCAAATCAGCAAAGAAATGGTATTATGAAATGAGACAAGACCATGGTAAAAATTCTTGGTCTTTGTAGAAAGAACAAATCATTTCCAAATGGGCAAATTATTCCTGGATATTTAAAATGGAAAATTCTTTTGTAGAAGCCATTTTTAATCTTGAGAGGGACAGACTCATGTCTTGGTTTCTCAAACAAAAGGACAGATTAACTGCCCTTCATCCTGATATGTCTGAAACAATGGTACATAAAAGGATATTAAGAAAGTGTGGTGGTGATCTTGAGAATGCTATAAGAAGCAGATGTATTGAGCCTTGCTCTACAGAAGATTATATCAATGCTATGGAGGACATCCTTGCTAGAACAAAAATTGGAAGAAATTGGTATAAATCCCCAATAGACAACAAGACTAGTGGGAAACCAATTTCAAAACCAAACAAGCCACAGGAAGGACTTCCTTTGAAATGTCATAAATGTGGAAGTAAATCTCATTTGGCAAACAATTGTCCAAAAAGGACAAGAATCAATGAGATAGATATTGAAAAAGTGGAAGGCACAAAAGAAACAAATCATGTATCTTTACATGAAAGTGATTCTCAGCCTTCAGAAGAAGAAGAAGTACCAGAGGAGCTTAGTATAGAAAATATTAATGTTTCTTTTCAAGTCACAGAAGTACATACTCACTTACCACAGTACAATGATGAATGTATGGATCTCATACATGTGCAAGATGCTAGAATGCAAAGAACCAAGCCGCCAAGAGGTAAAGGTTATACAGCTGGATCATCTTGTATCACTATTATTGTGATAAAAAAATAGAAGCCAAGATACATCTTGACTCAGGTGCATTTTGCACTTGTGTTGGGAAATATTATCTTGACAAAATTTATACCAATTGGCAAGACAAGATAATGCAAATTGAGGGTATAAAACTCAGAAGTGCTAGCCAAAATATGCACCCCTTGGGTATATTTGAAGCAGAAATCATATTTCCTCATCCTGCAGGAAGTATCAGATTGAAAGTTGAATTTGTTATGAATAATTGTACTTCACAACACTCTATACTTGGAAATGATTATCTCAATATTTATGGTATTGAAATTAATAATCATAAAGACAGGTATTTTACTATAGGGGAAAATAAAAGACAAAAATTTGCTTTTCAACTGGAAAAAAGAGAAATCACTGTCATTAGACAAGTGAAAAATGTTAATAAAGAAATATTGGTGTCAGATCAATTAATTGAAGCACAAATTAGTCCTGAATTAACACTAGAAATGAAGGAAGAACTTATTGAAATTTTTTTTCAATACAGGGAAGCCTTTGGTTCTGATAATGAACTACTTGGAGCTATCAAAGGCCACAAAGTGGACATTATGCTTAATGTGGAAAACCCTTACCCTCCACTATTAAGAGAACCAGCTTACCCAGCTAGCCCTAGGGCTAGAGAAGCATTAGAGAGTCATATTAGTGAACTAATGAAGCTGGGAATTCTCAGAAAGGTTGGACACAATGAGGAAGTAGAAGTCACAACTCCAGTAATCATCACTTGGCATAATGATAAGTCAGGGATGGTTGGTGATTTTAGAGCACTGAATACCTATACTATTCCAGACTGGTATCCAATTCCTAGAATCCATGAGACTTTGACTCAATTATCCAAAGCAAGATTAATTACTTCCATGGATGCTCTTAAAGGCTTCCATCAGAATGTTTCAAAACCTCATTCTAGGAAATTATTGAGAATAACAGCTCATTGTGGTATTTATGAATATTTGAGGATGCCTTTTGGAATTACAAATGCACCCTCTCATTATCAAATAATGATGAATACCATCTTCCAACATAAATTATCAGAGGGATGGTTAATCATTTATATTCATGACATTATCATTTGTTCAGAAACCTGGCAATTACATTTAGAGAGACTTTCATTAGTACTTAAGAAGATTCTTCAAGTGAACATGAAAATATCTCTTAAAAATGTAATTTTGGGTTTCATGAGTTAAAAGCTCTAGGACATGTAGTCTCAGGACTGAGCCTTGGTGTTGATAAGAATAAAGTGGCTGCAGTTATACTGAAACAAATGCCCCATAACCAAAAAGAAATGATATCTTTCTTGGGGTTTGCCAGCTATTACAGGCAGCACCTTAAAGATTTTGTAATCCATGCCAGATCATTGTACAGAATTTGTGATCAACAAACTGACTTCGAAATGACACAGGAGAGGATTCAAGCATATGAAAAAATTACGTATGCCTTGACCAATGAACCAATATTATTGATGCCAGATTGGAAACTTCCTTTCAAGCTGTATATTGATGCAGGTGGTGAAGGTTGAGGTGCTGCTCTCCATCAAGTTCAAATTGTCAATGACAAGCCCCATGAAGGTCAAATTTGTTTTATTTCAAGACAAGTTAAACCTACCGAGGCCAGTTAGGGAGCTAGCCAAATTGAGTGCCTTTGCCTTGTTTGGGCTCTGGAAAAAGGTCATTACTATCTTGATGGTAGTGTGTTTGAGGTAATTACTGATTGTAATACAGTAAAATCACTTCTTAACATGAAAACTCCAAACAGACACATGTTAAGATGGCAGATTGCTATACAGGTCTATAGAGGCAATATGACCATAGTACATAAAGCTGGAAATATTCATAAGAATGCTGATGGCTTAAGTAGATGGGAATTACCCAATATACCTGACAATCCTGCCTATGTTCCTAAAAGTGCAGAACCTCAAATTCCAATTGAAGGAATTAACATCACAGATGTTGGAACAGAATTCCTTGAAGAAGTTAAATAAAGCTATAGGCAAGATAATAATTGTCATATTCTTACTACTCTACTTGATAAAGATTGCAAAGATGCAGCCTTGGCTAATTCTCTGGATGATATTTGGAAAACATCTTATGACAATGGAAGACTCCATTTATTTGATGGTATCTTATATCATAGATCTAAACACACATGTGTCATGGTCCTATTTAGTAGAATGTTAATTAACACCATACTACTAGAATGCCATGATAAAATTTATTCTCAACATCTGTCTGAAGACAGGAATATTATCAGAACTAAGAAATGTTCCTGGTGGCCATCTTGGAGAAGAGATGTCATGGAGTATTGCAATAGTTGTGATAGATGCCAGAAAGCCAATAAAACTACTGGTAAAAAATTTGGCTTAATGATCCATATTCAAGAACCAAGCAACCCATGGGAAGTGGTTCACATGGATTGGGTAACTCCCTTACCACCTGGGGGTGATGAAAGTTACAATGCATGTCTTGATATTGTAGACAGATATAGCAAAACACAAATCTTTTTACCATGTCATAAAGATGACACAGCTATGGATACAGCTCTTTTGATCTGGAATAGAGTAATATCCCATAGTGGTCTCTTTAAAAATATTATTAGTGATAGAGAACCAAAATTCACATCAGCCTTATGGACTAATTTACGTAAGACTTTGGGTACAAAACTATCATTCTCAACAGAATACCATCCACAAACAGATGGGTTGGCAGAAAGAATTATTCAAACCCTTGAGGACATGATCAGAAGAGTTTGTGCTTATGGCCTGGAGTTTAAATATTCTCATGGCTTTACCCATTATTGGTGTACTCTTATACCAGATTTGGAATTAGCCTACAAGACCTCCATCCAGGCTTCAACAGGAAAGACTCCTGCAATGTTGGAAAAAGGATGGAACCCAAAACTTCCAGTTGATACATTGAAAAAAGATTTAGTTGATATTAATCCAACTGCTTCAAGATTTAAGCTATTGCTTGATAAAGTAAGGCATCACGCAAATCAAAGCATGAATGATGCCTTTGAATATGCTAAAAAGAAATGTGATAAAAGCCATAAAATACCAGAATTCAAAGCAGGGGACTTAACACTAGCTCCAACCTTGAACTTTAATAATATGAAAGGCCCAAAGATATTGAAATATTCCTTTGAAGGACCATTTATTATTAAAGCCTTTCTGGGACAAATGCAGTACAAGTAGAACTGCCAGGAGAATTGGAAAACAAACATCAAACTTTCCCTGTCAGTCTGGTAAAGAATTAAGCTTAAAGTGATAAGGAATTGTTACCTTTAAGAAATGAAACACCGTTAGAAGTACCCCCACTTGACCAAAGTGAAGATAAAAGGTACTAAGAGTATTGAAAGAGAGAAGATTTAGGGAAAAAAATGAAAGAGAATACTTAGCCAGGTACAAAAATCCACAACATGAAGATGAATGGATTGAAGAAAGTAAAATACCTGATCCCCAAAGGTTTCTCAGACAATTAAGACATGAGAGAAGACCAAATCCTCAATGAAAAAGTTTGAATTTTGTGCTTTACATACTTGAAGAAGTATTAGTAGTGTCAGCCTGTGACTCAAAACCAGGGCACAAGCAGGACAGCCAAAATACCATAAATCAATGGTATAGCCAAGATACCACCAAAACATGGAGCTGAGACAAATTACCTCAAAAGGTATCACAAGAAAGAGGAAACTCACGTCTTTCTAGAGATATGTGTCCCATCAGAATAAGACAAAGAATGACAAAGTTATTCCTGCTCAAAGCTGTTGCCTAGCATAAACCTTAATTTTCACCTCTCATCTGAAATCCAGAAGAAGAGGCTTAACCCCATCAAATGGGTATTCAAAATGAAGCTCTACGTCAGGGATATCCATTTGTACCAGCCAAAATGAGCTAGCACCAATATTACTGGACTTATGCTCAATTTCAGGCCAAATAAGGGTGAACAAAACATTCACCTCCCATCTAACTTCTCCAGTTTCAGTGTGAGATACTTAAAGTGGGGTCTTTGTGGAAAAAGCACAATAGGGGCTATCTGATGGTGACATCCATTTCCTCATATCTCAACTATAACAGAAGTTAAGGGGCAAACAAGTCTAATACAGCTTTTGCTTAAACTGTGAGCCTTGAGATATATTTTACATACCCAAATAGGCCACAATTATCTTAAAAATAAATTTTAAATTATGCATAACTCATAAGTCATGCATATATCAAAAATTAATCATTTTCAATTTCATAAAAGATGAATACCTTTTTATTGAGTAAGTAAATCCATAGCTTTAAGGCCAGATTTCGATTCTACACCAAAATTCACCTAGGGTAGCTCCATAGAGTGAATAAGCTCAAATTAACTCTTTGAGGTGGTAAAATGGAAAATACTTCAATACCACATAAAAGATCTGTGAAAATTTTTTGTTTTTCTTAATTTCACGCCAAAATAATGGGAATGTGAGAAATCCCATGTTACATATACACTAAGAATAGTGTCATGCATGTTTTGAACACTTAATATCATGGTATTCTTACATGGACTTTTGGTACACCCATAGTGGATATCTCACTTTAAGCTTAAATTTCTAATTTGAGGTGAAAAATAGGCAAGGGGGACAAAAGACATCAAAGAGAGCCAGGGTACCCAACTTCTGAGGCCTCAGAGGCATGGATAGCTCCAAGGCTTGGATCCATGGCTTATGTTGGCCCAATTAGTAAGCTAAAACACTTTGGGAACCTGGTTAGCATGTTACAACTACTGTAAATCTTAAGAAAGTAGCAAATAACCTGATATTTTGACATGCCAAGGAGGTAAAGAGCTACTTAGACTCCTGTAACCATGTCAATTCTTAATGATTATCCATGCATAAACCCCAAAAGAGTAATTAAAACCCTTTTTGGACTTGAATCCATTGACTTACCTCATAGCAACCAGTGAAACACTGATATTTGCAATTCTACCTAGAAATGAGGTAAAAACTTCAAAAATTCATTAAAAATACAATTCTCAATGAATGTGTCTGAACCTTTCAGGACTCATAGAGAACTGTATTATCTATGGTACAACCAAGAATAATCATGGCTTTACTAGTAAACTTATAAGGTTTACTTACAGTCCATTTTTGACTATTCTACATGAAACACTGAATCTTCAAAAATTCACAGTAATTACAACCTGTGATGAAATTTCCAATAACATTGATAACTTTGAGAAATAAATGATTATTTTATAATAAAAGAAGATTTACCGATGTTACTCCTTTTATTCTTAGCCATATTGGGGTTGGTAGTCATGTAAAAGCATCAATTAAGTAATTATGACAATCTTACATGACAACAGACAATGCAATCAATAATCCAAAAGATTTTATTGTTTTATCACTCACTGGTTTTTCAGTTTAATCCCTGGCACGCCTCTGTGAGCTGTTGTTGACTTAAAAGAGGCCTCCTCTTGCTGTTTTTTCCAATCATTATCTTATTATCATTTAAATCATTATTACCAACAAGTAAGTATTAGTTCTAGCTATTCTTAAGTGTTTTGAATCTTTTGGAATCGATCAGAAAGACGTGAAATCATAGAATCCAACTATATATTGCTGTAATACTGTTATAAATTCATTTTGATCCTTGAAATCCACACTTCTACATCAAATCTCTCTATCTTATCTTTCAATAAGTTCTTTGGAATATTAGTGGGTGATTTATTTTTAATTCTTAAAGTTTTTGTCTAAAATTAGTATTCTTCAAGAATTATCATTATAATTATTCTTGCAAAAGATAATTATATATTAAAATTTTCTTATTATTTTAATAAAAGAAGTTTTATTATTAAAATATTCTTGTAATTGATTCTTGTAGACAATCACTGCTCACTGTTAAAATCACTTGTAGTGTTTAACACGTGAAAGAAATAATTATTTAATTATTTAATTGTGGTTATAATAATTTATTATTATTATATTTCATAAGAACAGACATAGTACTGTTGATTAATAAGGATATTATCATCAGTTTCATAGTCACATCTTACATTTGGGTGCCTGGCCATGTTTTTTGAGCCTTGTACCCTTAAGTAATATATTTTTAAGCTCTAAAATATATTAATTTAATAATTTTTTCTTTCATTTTGAAGTTGAAATAATTCTTATTTTTGAAATTGTTTTGAAAATCTTTTTCATTGAGGAATTTGGTTTAATTTTATACTGTTTTTACACATGGGTTTTTCACATCCAAAAGCTTATAAAATTAGTCTTTGAGTTACTCTGAATTAATTTAATTAAAAATCTTAAATTTCAATTTTTTTTTCTTCAAAAAGAATAATTTTTTTTAATATTAAAAAATACAAAACTTATAAAAAATCTTTAAAAATATTTTAAAAAGTATAAAAAGCAATTTTTTTCTTTTTTATAATTTTTGTTTCTAGTGTCTTTGATCAAATATTGTGCAGCTGGCAACAGACTCAGTAAGAGATATATCACTAGTCCAGAATCTTCAGAAGCAGAATCTGAAGAAAGTATTGAGGTGCAAATTGTTAAAAAAGGCACCTTATTTCACTCAGAAAAGACCAAATTACCACCAAAAGGTGTGTATTTTATCTTATATTTTCACCTTTTATCTTTAAATTGACGTGAAGATGGTGCATACCAGAAATTGAGGGAACTATTCAGTCCAAACAGATGGATGTGGACAAGGAAGAGGCAAGACCAAATCCAGAAGTGCCAAGTATTCCACAAGAAAGACACATTTGGAGGATGCCAGAGTTGCCCCCCATTCCCCAAGGTCTGTACCCACAGATTTTGACGTGAATTCTGAGCCTGAACTGATTCATGACAATATTTCCAGGGCTGAACCATTTTCAAGTGGCAACAATAGAAATATATCAATGCCAGTACAAAAATTGGTTCAGAGCAGCCAAAGAAGAGGAGTGGGAAATATGCCCAAGCCTCTAGCAGGGGGCCATGAACTCTTACTTACACATCAAGAGCTTTCTGGATCAGGAGAAGACCATAGAACTCTTAGGAGGATGGAGCCCCCTGTCTTGCAAAGACAAGGTCAAAAAGATAAAGAATTTTTTGAAGAACCAAAGTCTTTTATCCATAGACCAGAAGAAGGAACTGGAAATGACTCCAGCTTTGGAGACAGAGGCCCCAGTGGCGTTTACCAGCTCCAAACCAGCTCCAGAAGTGTCCAAAGACAAGCTCAAAGGACCTCAGAAGAAGCAGAGAGGTCCCAAGTACCATCAAGGCAAGGGAAAAGGAAAAGCCAATTGGCACAGACCTTACCCACAGGGGTACAGGATCCCCAAATTGGAGCCTTCAGCCATGGACAGTGTGTTCAAAATGGCCAGAACTCTCATGGAATTCACAGCCAAGGAGCAGGAAAGAATGAACAGGAATTTTCCGTGCAAATAGATCATGTACAAAGAGGTATTAATGTAAAAATTGGTAAAATTGATTCAAAGCTAACTAAAATAGCATTAGATATTAATCAATTGAAAAAACATGACAAGAAATATACTGAATGGTATGAATTGACAAATGCTAAATTTCATTCAATTATCAATGCTTGTAGCAGAATTGAGAGTACATGTCAGATTCAGAATGATGAAATGGAAGATCTTTCTATTTTTAAAATGAATGATCAACTTAAAACTCTACAAGACCATGTCTTAAAGATAGTTGAAAATACCAATCAGTTTGCAACACATTTAGCAAAAAGTGAAAGTGAAAGGTAGAAGTTAAAAAATGAAATCATTGCAAATGTAGAACAAATTAATAAGAATTATGAACCACATATGCCAAGACATTCTACACCTTTGAGTGAAGAAAAACCTTCTGTTAAAGGACGTTTTACCCCACTTTTAGGAGAAAATGTTGTCTCTGTCAAGGATATTCCCAAATTAGAAGAATGGCCAACATTCTCTGGTGAAGGAGAATACAACCATATTGAGTTCATCAGGACTATTGATATCTTACAGGAAGACTTTAATATACCTGAGGAAATAATAGTGGGGAAATTACACTCTCTGTTTACCAGAACTGCAAAGAAATGGTATGACAAAATGAGAATGTATCATGGAAAACATGATTGGTCTTGGTGGAAATCTGAAGTGATTACCAAATGGGCCAATAATTCTTGGCGGTTTAAAATGGACAACGCTTTTGAATGTGCCATTTTTAACTCAGAGAAAGATAAACCAATTACTTGGTTCTTCAAGCAAAAAGACAGATTATCTGCTTTACACCCAGATATGTCTGACACTATGATTAATATGAAGATATTAAGAAAGTGTGGAGGAGAACTGGAACATTCTATCAAAAGCAGATGTGTAGAAACCTGTTCAACAGAGCACTACATTAATGCAATGGAAGATATCATTACCAGAACAAGAATTGGTAAAACTTGGACTAGAATCCCTATGGAATCCAAAATGGTCCCAAAGATTCCCAGAGAGGATAAAAGACCAGAAATACCTGTCTTGAAGTGTCATAAATGTGGAACTACTTCACATTTAGCAAACACTTGCACCAAAAAGACAAAAATCAATGAAGCTCAAGTTTTTGAAGAAATTCAGGGTACTGAAGAGAAAGAGGAGTCTGATAAGGATTCTGCAGTCTCTGAGGATACACCAGTGGAGGATTATCCCATTGAAAGCATTACAGCTTTCTTTGAGGTCACAGAAGTCCATACCCACTTGCCACAGTTCAGTGAGGATTGCTGAAACCTGATAAATATCCAAGATGCCAGAATGTGTTACACTAAAGCTGCTATAGCAGAAGGTTACACTTCTGGAGCATCCTGTATCACATCAGTTTTGATGAGTGATATTGAAGCCAAAGTAAATTTGGATACAGGGGCATTTTGCACTTATGTGGGAAAATATTATCTCCAAATTATACTTCCTGAATGGAAAAACCATCTATCACCAATAGAAGGTGTGCAATTTAGCAGTGCCAGTAACAATATGTACCCCTTGGGTATATTAGACACTAATATTGTATTTCCACACCCAGCAGGCAGTGTGAGGATGAAAACTGAGATTGTAGTAATGGATAATTGCACATCTCAGCACATCATTCTTGGAAATGATTACTTGAATATTTATGGTATTGACATAAATAACCATAAAGACAGATATTTCACAATTGGGGATAACAAAAGACAAAAATTTGCTTTTTCCAATATGCCAAAACAAATATCTGTAGTATCTTCTGTCAAGGATACTTATAAAGATGGATTTGTGTCTAATCAGCTTTTTGAAGCACAAATTAATCCATCACTGTCACCAAAAATGAGGAATGAACTTATTAATGTGTTATACACATACATTAATGCATTTGCCTCTGATAATGAACCAGTAGGTGCTATAAGGCGACATGAAGTTGATATTACTATTAATATTGACAGGCCCTATCCTCCAGTACTTAGAAGACCAGCTTATCCAGCCAATCCCAGAGCTAGAGAAGCCTTGGAAAAACATATCCAAGAGTTAATCCAACTTGGTGTACTAAGAAAAGTAGGCCATAATGAAGAAGTTGAAGTGACAACACCTGTTATTATTGCCTGGCATAATGACAAGTCAAGAATGGTTGGAGATTTCAGAGCATTGAATACCTACACAGTTCCAGATAGGTATCCAATCCCTAGAATTCAAGAAACCTTGACTCAATTTTCTAAAGCCAAGTATATAACATCAATGGATGCATTGAAAGGCTTCCATCAGAATGTTTTGATGACTAAAGCTAAGAAATTGCTTAGAATTATCACTCACTGTGGTATTTATGAGTATCTTAGGATGTCATTTGGAATTAAAAATGCTCCATCCCATTATCAAAGAATGATTAATACCATCTTTCCTACAGATTTGTCTGAAGGATGGCTTATCATTTATATTGATTATATCATCATATTTTCTGATTCATGGTATTTGCACCTTGAAAGACTTGAAAGAGTACTTCAAAAAGTTGCAGAAGTGAACATGAAGATTTCACTTAAAAAATGCAATTTTGGCTTTGAAGAACTCAAAGCATTAGGACATATTCTTTCTGGTTTGAGCTTGGGTATTGACAACAACAAAGTAGCATCAGTGTTACTGAAGCCAATACCCCAGAATAAAAAAGAAATGATGTCTTTTCTTTGGTTTGCCAGCTATTATAGAAAGCACTTGAAAGACTTTGCAATTCTAGCCAAGTAATTTTATAGAATCTGTGATCAACAGACTGTATTTGAGATGACACAGGAGAGAATTAAAGCTTATGAGAAGATAAGGAGAGCTCTTACAGAAGCACCTTTACTCCTCATGCCTGACTGGAATATTCCTTCTAAATTGTACATTGATGCCTGTGGAGATGGATTAGGGGCAGCCCTACATCAAGTCCAAATCATTGATGACAAACCTACAGAAGGACCAGTTTGTTACATTTCAAGACAAATCAAACCAACAGAAGCCAGATATGGTGCAAGCCAAATGGAGTGCTTATGTTTGGTATGGGCACTTGAGAAATTACACTATTATCTTGATGGCAGTGTTTTTGAAGTGATAACTGACTGTAATGCAGTAAGATCACTTCTTAACATGAAAACCCCAAACAGACAGATCACCAGGGCGAATCTTGCGTCAATCATCGGCGATTGACTTCACGTCGCACCGCTGTCAGTATAAAATCTTGCTTCAGTCGCATTAGTGTCACTTTATAGTCACCGGATTTAGTGGGTCACGTCACCTCAGCATCAAGACAACGTGAATTGTCACATGTGTCACATGAGAATGTCACTCAAAGCCCAAACCCATTTCAACACTATTCACAATGTTTGGGTAATTTCACCTCATTGGCTTCTGCATCCCCACCTAATCCGCCCCGATGCTTTGCATGTTTACAAGCCCGCACTGCCCTCCAGATGAGACTCCGACACTGCCCCCCCATCTCCGTCCTCACCACTCCTTACGCTTTCACACCCCCGCCCTTACCATCTTTATGCTCACGTGGTGCACTCCCAACATGCTCCCAACATCACTTATCCTTACGCTCGCTAAAGTGCCCTCCCGATATGCTCCCGACACTGCTTACGATCATTACGCTCGTGGAGTGCACTCCCGACATGCTCCCGACACCAATTATCCTTACACTTGTGTAGTGCCCTCCCGACATGCTCCCGACACTGCTTATCCTTACGCTTGTGTAGTGCCCTCCCGACATGCTCCCAACACTGCTTACCATCCTTACCTTCGCGGAGTGCACTCCCGACATGCTCCCGACACTGCTTATCCTTACGCTTGTGTAGTGCCCTCCCGACACTGCTTACCATCCTTACGCTTGCGGAGTGCACTCCCGACATGCTCCTGACACCACTTATCCTTACGGTTGTGTAGTGCCCTCCCGACACTGCTTACCATCCTTACGCTTGCGGAGTGCACTCCCGACATGCTCCCGACACCACTTATCCTTACGCTTGTGTAGTGCCCTCCCGGCACCACTTATCCTTACACTTGTGTGGTGCCCTCCCGACATGCTCCCGACACCACTTATACTTACGCTTGCGGAGTGCCTCTGAACATGCTCCTGACACGACTTATCCTTACGCTTCCGTACTACATCCATAGTGTACGGTGGCTTGTTGGCGCACACAATGAACGCAATTGCCGAAATATGCTGAGTGGCCTTCTCTGCCAACAGGACCTAAGGGGAAATTGGTCAGTATATTCACAATGTTGTGGTTAGGGTTTAAATCATGAGACTCACAAATTAAAACCTAATAAGTGGATTATTTAAGACAAGAATTGTGTCTCCTGTTTCGCCGACAAAACCATTTTATTTCATATAATTCAAATGGAACAGTTTGCTTAGTCCTTACCTCATGAGCGTTGAATAGTTCAAAAGTTGACTTTAGTAGGTTTCTCACTAGTCAACTTTATTCAATGTCTCACAGGGAAGTGATTTCATTTGCATGATATAAAATAATTTGCAAAACATCTCCTCCTCAATTTCCCGACAAATCCCATTTTGCAAATGCGATTCTTTTACTTGCACCTTTTTTCTTCAATTTGGATATTTTTATTCAAAAATTTTCAAACCAGTTATCAATCAACTTGTAACCATCTATTTGCTTAATAAACTACCTCCGCTATGGCCCAAACCCCGGGAAATTCAACTGAATTCAATGAACAACCAACTTCAGCCCCAGAGAGTGGAAGTGAAATCTCTGATATCGCCAGTAGTCGTGAATCAGTCATTGAAGTAGAGGGCCAGTCTCATGAAGATAATCAAGATCCACCAGTTCTTCCAGAATGTGAGTATGCATCCATCTTGAACATTTCTAATCTCCCAAAACCTGATATTGTGTCATAGCCTTTATTTCAGGTCAGCCTCCAAGCTCTCAGAAACCAAATTTTAAAAGTTATGAGAAGGAAAAGACTGTTGAACCTTGTGCACTGACAGAAGATGATGGGCAAGATGATGTAATTTTCAGTGGGGAGGTGGAAATTATATCCAAGGAACAATTTGTCTCCAACATTGCTCAAAAAATCCCAAGGCTTGAAAAAATCCAAAATGATAGTAAAATTCCTGATTATGTGCGTCAAAAGATTGCTGAAGCCATGAGCCTGCTCAAAATGGATTTGAACCATAAGTCCATTACTAATTCAAAACAAAGTTGAGAAAATAGCTGCTTACAATATATGGGCAGGTGTGGAGGTGGGAGAATCTCTACCTGAAGGATCTCGAGTCGTAATTGGATTTCCAGGCAAAGGATTAGGAAAAAGACCAAATATACATGTGACCAAAAAAACAAACAAAAAACGCTGTACCTTTGAAGCCGCAAACGATTCTCGCGATCAAGATCATGAAATTATCAATGTTGAAGGGGATCATATTGATAATCAACCTCCGCATACTGAACCCCCCCAATACTCAATGAAACGATCCATGATGAAGCTCCACATACTGAAAGCCCCCCGATACCCAATGAAACAATGCATGATGCAACCCCTCCCACCTCTCCCAGAATATTCAAGCCTTTCAAGAAAGGGAAACAATTAAACATGATACAATGGGAAGAGATATGACTGATATAGTTCCTGACCCTGAGCCTGAAGTGTCATCATCTGCTAATTTTCAAGGAATATTTTTATCCCGCATGGAAGAGTTTGCAGGCGTTGTGAATTATCATTCCAATATTACTCAACAATCATGGAAAAGGGGGCTTGTTAATATAAATAGTATTTACAAAAATTGATGGGACAACTTACCAACAAAAGATGCTCATACATTCCTGCCTGTTGGTATTAAGGTGATCAGTAACCAAGAGCTTAAAATGTCGGCCTGGCTGGAGGACCTTGAGATGGCAGGTGAGTTTTATCTTTGTGCATGATACATGTTTATTGGCTGTTGACTGGTGATATAAATTGCAATATACAGGGTTAGATTTTTTTAAGCCAACCAAAAAAGAAGAGTTTTTTGATCACAACATTTGGAATCTCAAATTGATGAAGGAATCAGCTAAACCTCCAGAGAATCTCCCATAATCTGAACACTCCTTCTTCAAAATGGTTCAGAGCCTTCTTTAACCTGCCAATCCAGTTAAACATTTTTGCGCAAATGTTATGTTTGAATCCATTAGTTTAGTCTCATATGATGTGGTTGCACCCAAACCATATGTTGCACCAACATCAAATTCAACCGATCCTCTTGGACTCAAATGGGGCGCAGTTGAATACCTTGCCTCCTGCTTGAGTAAATTGAAGCAACGTGCAACCCAACTCAGCATTGAAGATGGCGGGGCTGACAATGAGATATTCACAAAGCTGCACAAGAACCCGGAGGATCTAATGGATACAGTTATCCATTTGATGATTGCGTACAACATGGTACATGCACATACAAAGGTCAAAGTTAATGGCATCAAAGGCAAACTCACAAACTCAAAAAAAAATGAGGCCATCAAAGATCTTTTGGCGTGACACAAGAATCTCGGAATAAATTGAATTTGCTATGGTATACCAGCGGCATTCTGTGCCACGGGGTTCGTGGTTTGATGGTATGCTCAGATGACTGGAGAACAAGCTCAGTTAAAGGGGCATTATCACTAATTGACATTTCCGAAAAACTTTCAGAGGGTAAAAATCTAGTGGAGCCAGTGTGGCTACGTACTAATAAGTATATTTGTAATTTACTGAATAAAAGTTTCTTCTCATCCGAGTCTTTTAACAGCACTGTACCTCTTAGATTTGAATTTGCACTATGCTTAGTATTAGACTTTGGTGATGCCTGGGTGGCGAAACGCGGTCTTGGTTCAAGTGATGAGGTCACCTTGACGGTACCCAGGTCAGCTAAACTCACAACCAGGATTGACCCGTTTTAGATTAGCTTTGTACTAGATAGATTGTAATTGAATTTTGCAAAGTCATTTATGAATTTAATAAGCATGACTTCCTATCCTACTACTTCCCGGATGCCACAGTCTGAGTACCAATAGTAATTGTATGGCTGCATGCCTCCGTACATCATTGCAAAGGCTCTGACAAGACGCAAGCTGAGTCAGGCGTTGTGCCCGCGAGTAGCACACGCAGGGGCATTGCGGGAAGTCGCGTTTATCACTTCCCGCCAGCCCATAATAGGCCAAAGGTTCCTGTGTCTTTCAAGAGGACTAGGATAGCTAGGGATCCGCAGCAGGATGCATATTGCATTTGCGTGTGCTTGCAATATTCCAAATGGTTGGATTGGAAAGTGATTGCATGGGAACATCAATATGTAAAATTGAATAATGCACTATCCACTGCAATTTTCAGGTTCAGGTATTTGAGATCGCAAATTTGCAAAGGTCAGGTGTGATCTTTCTTTTTAGCCGCAATTAAAAAAGATTCATCAACCAAAATTTAATTTAGGTGATATTAATAAATCAGTAATCATTTGGTTTCATTTCATTTTCTGCTGAAAGCATGCCATTCACGAAAAAAGGGAACTCGCGAGAAAGCGTCGGGCTGAGGAAGGAAAGTGTGAGTTGCTCGCTTAATCTCAGTGTATATATATAGATATATATATATGCTTCCACATTTATGTGGCACCCTCATTGGGCCCCACGGAAGAACATTGGATTTAGTTGTTTCAGATTGTGCCAATGTCATGTGGGCTCCAACAGGGAAGTCAAAGGATGTGTGCTGAAGAAAGCTCCTTGGCAGTATCTGATATCTTGTGTGCTTCAACACATAGTGATCCCTCAACCACTCGGAAATAGTAGCAGATCCCAAAAGACAAATGAGCGCAAAACAACCCTAATGAATAGGCTGTTTTCCTCCTCTCGCCCAACATCACAAATATCAATGCCAGTATCAACAAATATCACCCCAAGTGAAATTTGGAGGGTTGTGGATTTCAATCAGATCAAACGCATTCACTTTGGCCGTGTGGCAATTTTCTCTTCAACCGGATTACTCATTGCCCTTGTCGAATTCCGACCATTCACAACAATGAGTGAAGTCAAGGTCAATCAATGGGATGAATTATCACAATTCTTATTTTGCGAAAAGAGATTCACCGACCCAATTGCAACCAATGGAGCATTACTTGAGGGATTTATGTTTGCAATTGGGTGGCACAAAGAATGAGCAATTTGGTCTGTATGGAAGTGTCGGGAAAACTGAAAACGCAAAAGATGAATGGCGGAACCAAGGTGCCAATCTTAGCTCGGTGGGTTGCATTCTAGGTCAATCCTTACGATATGTTGGGGATAATTTATTTGAAAAGATTCAAAATTTTTACAATTCATTGGGAGTTCCATCTTTTGATCAAGTTAACTATGAAGCCAATATGCCCGCAAATCAGGGTGCATTCGAGTTCGCTTCCGCACTCACTTTCACCATGAATGGATTCAAAAACGCACCTCATGTTGATAAGGATGCATTGCTGTATGCTTCGGCATGGTGGTTTCAAGCTGATAAGCGGACCGGCCAAATTCAAAGAGATGCGTCAAAGCGGTGTACAGGGGGAAAATTGATTTTCCCAAATGAGCATTTTTGGATGAATCTATCTGCATGTCATGGGCTCATTCAGGTAGTGTGGGCCAGTAGTACATTTGTTCATTATACTGATCCAGCACAGGACAACGAAAGCACAACACCAGTGGGTATGTCCGCACAATGCTCAAGCAGGTTAGCAAAAACAATGCGGCAAAAAAGCCATGGCTATTATGAGATTGGCGAGAGGGCGGGCTATCAAATCAGGGATGGTAATACAATCTCATGCCAATTCAAAGAATGAGGATATTTGCATGTGTGTTGGGTGAGTAATGGTGGGGTAAGGCAGAGGAAAATATACACCAGGATTGGATGGTTTCGAGTGCGGGAGATGGCATGTCTCACATGAAAAAGGGGTGAAGTGGATTATGTATGGTGGCATGCCATCATACATCTGTCCTGGTTTGTTGCTATTGTCCAGGGTTCCAATGCTTCACACGCGAATCCTTATGCTTGTGCAGGTTCCGACAATGCTAAAAGTTCCTTACACCTGTGCAGGGTGCCGACGCTTCACACGCCAATCCTTACGCCTGTGCAGGCTCCCGAAAATTTACACGCCAATCCTTACGCTTGTGAAGGTTCCCAAAAATGCTAAAAAATCCTTACGCCTGTACAGGCTTCCGAAGATTCACACGCCAATCCTTACGCTTGTGAAGGTTCCCCACAATGCTGAAAATTTCTTGGCCTGTGCAGAATCGCAAGAATTCACACACCAATTCTTACGCCTGTGCAGGCTCCCAACAGTTCACACGCCAATCCTTACGCCTGTGCAGGGTCCCGACAAGTCACATGCCAATGCTTACGCTTGTGAAGGTTCTAGAAAATTTAAACAATTCAATACATGAGTAAGATTAATAGCGTGTGATCATAGGAAAGGCCATGTTTCACAAATCTGGAGTGGATTGCTCACATGCGGGAAGCTCCCGCTTTTTTACAGTTAAGAATGGATATGGCTCTAAACCATGGAAGAAGAAAATATAGGAGACGGTAACGGTAACTATTGGTGCATTTTGGGAAAAAGAGGTTCACGAAAACAAATACTCACTCAAACTCTTGGTGGGGCACTTACAAAAATAATTCTCACGCAATCAGGGTTTTTCTCTAAGGAGGAAATAAATAATTTTTACGTGAACAAAGAACGTAATAGAAATTGAACATAACAATAATTGAAGACAAATAATTTATTTAAAAGAAAGTATTACAAATAATAAAAAGAGGAAATAATGACATTTTTTTTAAACTTTTATTTTTCTAAGAATTTCGAGACTATCCCGGTGATGTCCTCGTTTGGATAAGCCTCCAGTGCCTGGGCAAGGAGGGAGTTTAGTTCCTCCCGTATTGTCGATGATGATTATGGCGCAAGGAGTGGCGGGACGAGCTGGAGATGGTCAAAGAAAAAATGAGGAAAAGTGGATATGGATTGAAGAGAAAGAAGGGGTGACTTACTATAAGGTTCCTCCGTGGATTGCGTAGGAGCCACCTCAGGTTCTGGCTCACGAGCCGTATCGTCCTCAGGTGGTTGGGACAATGGACTTGGGCCAGGAATAGGTGGCACTTTGCTTTGGGAGGGTTCTAAAAAAGGAGTAAGAGTCAGTTCACTCGACTCAAAAGTGAAAGTGAAAATGAAATGAAACTTTGGCTGCTTACCGCGGAATAATTCCTCAGACCATCGGGTGCCACTCGGGCCTGGAGTGGGTTGCCAGGGGGTTTGCTCGTGAGGCAAACTAGACGGTCAAAGAAAAAATGGGGAAAAGTGGATATGGATTGAAGAGAAAGAAGGGGTGACTTACTATAAGGTTCCTCCGTGGATTGCGTAGGAGCCACCTCAGGTTCTGGCTCACGAGTCGTATCGTCCTCAGGTGGTTGGGACAATGGACTTGGGCCAGGAATAGGTGGCACTTTGCTTTGGGAGGGTTCTAAAAAAGGAGTAAGAGTCAGTTCACTCGACTCAAAAGTGAAAGTGAAAATGAAATGAAACTTTGGCTGCTTACCGCGGAATAATTCCTCAGACCATCGGGTGCCACTCGGGCCTGGAGTGGGTTGCCAGGGGGTTTGCTCGTGAGGCAAACTAGGAACGGGAGAGTTTTGTCGGGGGGGATTCGGGGGTTTTGTTCTATGAGTAATGGAAAAAAGTCAGTATTATTGCGTGAAGAGAAATGAGATAAGGAGGAGAAAGAAAACTTCCTTTGGCGTTTGAATCCCATTGGTGACAAGACATGGTGACAATCAGCCCAAGCTCAAATGTCCTCTCGCCATCGCCATCCTTCATTGGCCGGATAATCACTTCGCTCAGGTCAAGGAGTGAAGTAACCATTGGATGGTGGCCTAGGAGGGGGAGTGAACAAATCGATACTGGAGGGGACAGGGCTAAACGTCCGGAATCATTCCCGTCGGCCTGTTTGGGGGCCCGGCGTCCATTTATGCTCGGAAATGGTTTCATCATCGTCGACCACAAAGGAGTCCTCGCAAGGGTGTCTTGGGTGGGAACTCCTCTGGCCTCGTGGTCGGAAGGGGCGGACAACGAACAAACATTTCTTGTGTGCTTGTCGGCAAGCATCCCAAGCGTCGTTCATTGTCGAGGAACGAATGCAGGGGATACCCCGCTTGGTGCATAAAGTGCACGACATCTAAAAACAAAACAATGGAGGTTAGTAACTGCATAAAAAGTAAACAATCAAGAAAGAAAATGAAGGCGTACGATGAATTATAAATTTAAAGCGTTAACAAAATAAAGAACTCTACTCGGAAGGTTTTAAAATTCTGGAAGAGAGTCGTGAAGATAAATAAGTATTAATATTGGTACATAATGTTGACAAAAGTTAAAAAAAGAGGTAACACACAAGGTGGATAGAAGTGAGGTTCTGAAAGGATCAGCAGAATAAACAAACCGGCAAAAGGAAGGGAAGTGGGTTTAGTGGAGTGCAAAGGACAAAAGTAGAAAGGCAGGAAGACGAAGGGGAATACGCACAAGAAGGACAAACGCGGGTGAGGTTGAACGAAGTGGAGCGGGTGAGAAAGAAAGTGAAGGGTGTGTCATGTGAAGATGGTCTTTTATACCATGGTGAAGCTGAGACGATCTCAGAAGTTGCAGCACCCGCAAAAGGCTCAGCTTCAAGGCGTGTGGGCAAAATTGAAGCTGAGTCTCAGCAAATGCTGCAACTGAGAAGTGAAATGCTTGCATGAGGCAGAACAACAATGGGGTCTGGCTGAGTATTGCTATTGATTGAACTATCAAGCTGAGTAAAATCCTCTTTCTTTCCTTAAATAGCCACCCAATCACCCAGGAGGGTGGTCGTGAGGCCCTTGTTGAATGTGCATTGTGGGTGCAATGCACAAGTGCCCCATGCAGAAATGCACCCGGTGCATTTGGTCACAAGTAACCGCGGCGAGATTACCGGCCGTATGGCCTGGTAATAGTATGTGAACAAAGGGGGGGGGCTGTAAGACAAGTGATTACAGTGTGAGCTTGCCTCAACCCATTGCTCAGGTTTGCTTTTGGGTCATAATTGAAATGCTCAGTGGCTGAACATTTTAATTGCACAGTGATTGAACTATTGATATAACAATATAAAATGCACCATGCTGAGCCATTGCTCAGTCGTTTTTGTATGCACACAATCTGAGCATTTGGCACTGAATCAGATGACATTTCAGCCAGGTGCAGCATTTCACACGCTTTGGTGAAGTGCTCCAAACTGAGCCTTCCAATGAACTATTGCAAAAATAGTTCATTCCATGGCTTTACTGAGAACTTCCACAGGGTGCTTTTGACCATGACATGCTCAGCTTGCGTGTGCAAATCGGGTGAAACGCAATGCTGAGCATGGGGCACATGAGCTACGTATATGCAAACGATCAGAAGGTGCATGCACATTTGCTATATGCATGCAGGCTCAAGTAGTATTACACCTTCCTAATCTGTACAGCCAACACTGTAGTACGCAGTACACCTTTGTAAAAGTATGCTGCAGGGCAGAGCAAAAGCTGTTCAACAATGTAACGTGCAATCACGTCAAGCCATTGAGTAATATATCTCAACTGCATCCCTTTGATTCACCTTGTTGGACAGCTCTGCCTAACTACGGCACAGATGCGCATGTAATCCAAGTTAATGTAAGTGGGTCATAGTGGGATGACTGTTTATTTGGGTCATACACAAACAGTGGATTCCATCGGGTGCCATTGTTGGGGCAAACAATGACTGGCCCCACTTGTTGATTGCGCGTTCTCATTGTTGGGCAGCCACACGCTTTCATATGCACCCCCAACGGGTCATACACAGGCAACTTTCACACGCCTGGAAGACATTTTACTGCCAGTCTTCCTACCGGCTATTTTCTTGGTCGGGTGGTCAGCTTGACTGCAGATGCTCACCTGCTTGTGCGTGGAAACCTGAGGCCAATCAGTGTAGATTTTCTTCAGCCTCATCCGCATTAGAATAATTGCGGCCTATGATTGCTGAGGCTGGTTATGTTTGCGTGGGGATCTCCCACAGTGGGTCATTTTCTGCACGTTCTCACGCACCCCGCACAAGCTGTGGGGCCTGGCTTGCAGCCAAAAATTCACTTGGGCGTGTGGCCTCTTTCTCCGGAGTTTCGTACACGTGTGAGGCAAAGACCGTGATCCCAATCTCGGGGGATTAGTAGCTGCCTCAAACGCAATAGGGGTGAATGTATATGTGGATCACGCCTCACCGTCAGTGCCCCGTTTGATCATGCCACACATCCCCCCCTGACGCTTAGTTGGCATCAGTCATCAAAAAACTTCACGCAAAATCAAACTCATGTTTGGTGGCACGCCACCAAACATATCTCACCCGCCCACACACAAACATACCCACAGTGAGATTGCCCTTTGAAACCGCCAACATTGCCTAGTGGGTCCCTGTGCAACAATTAACCTGGGGATGATACGCTCATTGTTCGCTGTCACACCAGCAAACATGGCCACATGCCTCTAATATGCCCCTCCACAATAACTTGCTACAACCCACCCAATCTCGGATATGCTAATGTCAACCTTGTTCCACCAAAGGTTTCGTAACTTGCTGCAGATCCAGCATTCATATTGGTGCACCCACATTTTGGTTACCTTGCCTTGATATATGCCCCAAATTGGATATGAAAATTCTCAGCCCAAGAGGCCCACCCCCATCAAGTCCATGCACGTAACCACAGGCCATCCCCCCTTGACCCCATTTCTGCCTCTCATATAAGCTCCCCACCTGCACTTATCCGTCTTTATCCTGTTTAGCTAACCCTTCCCGATCATATAATTTCCAACTATCCTCAAATAATTTAAAATAGCCATCATGTCAACCCCTTCACAACCACTTTGCATTGGGATGATTAATATTTGTATTCAAAAAAATAGTGATATAACCTTAAATCCTGAGAATTCCCACTTAGCTTCTTGGATTATCATATGGCACAATCAACATAACATATTCGTTTATCTCCCCAATCACCAGTGTGCTATTGGCTCTCTACCTGCAACCCTTTCCAAAACGTTGATACCATTCCTTGGTGCACCAAAAACGTTCATGCACTGTGGTCCTGGTGGGGCATGGATTGAAAATTGCCAATCCAATCCTACTCAAATATTATTCGTTGAGGGAGTATTTATGACTGATGCAAATGATCCCTCCTCATCTCAGAAACCCAATCTAGCACTGATGTTCTTCACCTGGTATCCAAACAATTTCATTCATAATGGAAAGCTTTCGAACGCAAGATTTCAAGCTTAAAATGCCCAAAGAATATGACTGTAATACTCATAGTCAATGTCAACTCTTTACTCCAACATTTGCCGCTTAAAACTCGACGCCAGCTTCATATCCTGCTGTTTCATCATTGATTTACAAGCAAAAACTGATACAATTACCCAGTGGATCAGACCTCCCCATGATGACCCCACCCCATGCCATTATTCAAACCCCCCTCCTCCCTCATAAAAAGACCGGGTTAGCTTTTCTCTGGGATAGAGAAATCCCCAATGGCCAATCAGCCTGTAACCTTTGGGCCACCTCACCCCCAGGATCCAGTTTCAATGCCAGGCACATCATTACAAACAAGGTCGTTAGCTCATTTGAATCCCTTTCGGCCAATACCCTCTTGAAGGACTGCTCGGGGATTATATGGGATTAGGTAAAACCATTCAGGCCATTGCTCTAATTGGTACCTCCAAGGAACGGATGATTGCAAACCCCCATTGCTCCACGCCCACATGATCATCTTCCCCCCTTGCTTAATTACCAACTGGCAATCAGAAATATCCAAGCATGCTCAGGCTGGAGCGCTGCATTCCAAAATCTACCATGGTCCCACTCGTGACTCATTATCCAAAGCCAACATCTTAAAATTTCATATCATCATCACTTCTTACAATACTATCACCCAAGAATTTAAGCAAACCAATACCTCTACATCATTCATTTTTCAAATCAATTGGCATTGTATAATCTTGGATGAAGCACAGTGAGTGTCTGATTTTAAATGATTCAAATTACCTTTTATATCCAATAACCCTTGCCCCATCTTATAGCTATATTCGCTCTCAATACACTGCCACTCACCGTGCCATTAATAGCCTCCTTTCATCCCGTCGAATATGTTTAACGGGCACACCTATTCACAACACCATTTATGACCTTTTGGGCATAATATCATTCATCACTCAACCCCAGAGCGCCGATCAAGATAACTGGTCACCATTCATCCTGAGTAGTCTTTCCAAAGGTTGCAATGATATCTTGCATTTGGCATTGTGGCATTTCAGTTTGCGCCGCACCAAAACCACACATCTCGAATCCCTCCCCACTATTAGCCATCATTATGAGCTGCTCCCACTCAACCCGACCATGCAGCAAGAATATTCCATATTATAAGAAGAATTCCTATCATCCAAAAGCAAAGGACCAGGCAAATTTTTCAGAAATATTAATAAGCTGCAAATATGTTGTAACCATCATATCATGCTTAACACAATTGGGGAGGCGGATTTGGAAGACCCCAAGGGCAGGAGCACTCAGGATAACTCCCCAACAATCACACGAACTATTGTGGATGTGGAAACATGCATGATGAGTAGTAAAATTTCACACCTCCTAGAAAGCTTAATGAAGAACAAACAAACAAGGTGTGGTCCAACGAAATTGGTGGTTTATACCCAATGGACCCAATTTCTTGATTTGTGCCTTAATTCTAATATGCATCCATTACCAATTGAATCCATCTGACTTTTTCATATTGTAGAATTGGTATTGCACTTTCCCATCACTCTATCCTTTCAGCACAAATTGATGGAACAATTACAGCACGAGCACAGGAGAAGGCACTGGAGAATTTCTTCAATAATCCTGCATGTAAAGTACTGATTGCATCCATTGCCACAGCTGGAACTGGCCTCAATATAACTTGTGCTAATACGGTCTATTTAATGGTGAGGGGACCGCCAAAATTCTGCCCTGATTTGCGGCCCCTGACATCCACATTTCCAGGAGCCCAATTGGAACCCAGCCATTGAGGCTCAGGCTGTTGATTGACTCCATCGTATTGGCCAACAACAACCTGTCAAGGTCATCCACTATATCACTCCTCATTCAGTTGAGGTCAACATGCGGAAGGTACCTTTCAAGCTCATATTTGACCCTAATTGTCTTGCTATTCTAAAATCCTTCCTTATGGAAATGCCATTTTCCAAACACCAATAGGTCCAAGAAAAGAAAAAATCATTAACTGCGTGAGCCTTACTGATATTATATAATTTGCGTTTGACTAAGTTGATCCCTCCGCACCCTGGCACAGGTCCACAATTATGAACACCATGAGCTGGATCAAACTCCTTCAATATTTTCTCAATGAAAATGAGCAATAGAGTATTATTTCTATGGGAGACGGTGATACAGTCCAATTCATATTGTCTATATTCTGGCATATTTAGCAAGTTGTTGCATCTTTAAGAAATAATAATCAGATTGTATTACACCTGCACAAATAATTCACAAAATGTTAATTTGTAATGGTGCTATACATTTATATTACTAAGTTATTGCAGAGCATCACCGTTTGGCCTAATAACTGGCATGTCAAGTATTTTGAGGGTGCTAGTCTGCATCTTACTACAGCCTTTGAGCCAATCTTGATCAAATACCTGAAATGATAAGCCTTCCGGAATATCACCATCATCTGTCGATCGTAATTCTGGCAATCTATCAATAGTTTTTTTACCCTTTTTTTTAATGTGATTACAAAACTCTATGTCTCAATCCATTTTTAATACCAATTCATTAAATAACTGGGAGCCCCAGCGTAATCCCAATTTGCGGTAAACTTGACAGCCATTTTCCAGTACCTCCTCAGTATCTGAACATACTCAAGGGTCATTGAATTGTGATGCTGGAATGGGAAATTTAGCCATATCACACCATTCACGACGGCGCTCACAGGTCTGCACATAATCAAGTAGATCATCATCAGTCTTTGCTCACAATGAAGAAGAGATACATTAACTAACCCTTTGACAAATCTTTGCGAGCTTTTGATTCTCCTTCTTTTTAACCAAATACTCGGCATCCTTTTGAATAGACTTCCATTCTCTTTTCAAATAGGTGAAATATTGCTCCATTAAAGCCGCCACGACCCCATAGTTATTATGATCCTTGTTCCAACAGTAATGATGATACTCGGTGCTGACCAGTGCAAGACGGAATGTACGGTAAAACACCATAGACATCAGCTCATTGAACGGATGTTGCCATGAGCTCTCCCAGTCCCAAGTGAATCACTTTAGTCCTAGCTTGTGGAGCTCATTTTCGCAGTAGCTTTGGAAACCCTGAGACTGAACCTGTGTTGATGGCTCATTGAAAACATCCTCGGGGACATATCCGAGATGACCAGCCACTTGAATTGCAATTTCACGCTCTTCTCTGCTTGGTGGTGCTGGTAGTGAGGAAAAATCCTTATCCCTAAGTTTGAGTAGGAACAGGCAATGTGCATGTACTGCTGATCTCATTCCATGGACATTCTCTGGAAGTTCTGCTTTCAGTCATTTTTGTTTCTCCTTCTGGCTTGCACGTTTCGCCACATTGTGAGCTTTACAAGCCTGGTTCCTTTGCTGTCTGACCTCAGATTGTTCAAGCATACTCTGGGCAAGGGGCATTTGAGGATGGGTGAACTCATTATTTGACTGAGTGCCATGCTCATGCGCCGTGAAATTGTCCCTCCTTGATTCATAATTTGTTTCCATTTGAGTCGGAGACATGTTCTCATCCTCATCATCCACCATTTTTTCTCTTGATGAACTGGCATGAGCTGTTCTTGGTTTGGAGGCATATGGATGATGACGTCCAGTGACTTTCTCTTTATGGACCAGAGGTGAAGATGAATAAAGTTCATCACCTGCCATGCACATCATCAGCTAACACATCAAAAAATTAATGAAGACTGGTCATACTCACAATCTTCAATTGGCTCCTGAGATCGGACTGACTTGCCTTTAGGTGCCATATCTAACCCATGAAACAAAAATATCAAATTGTGAAAAGGGTTATACTCCAAAATTCAAATGACTTACTTTGATGAAGTGTCAATCCTGGATTTCCCTCTGACAGACCACTCCAAGTTACATTCTCCAATGGTCTTTTTCATCGCCCCCCATCCACGTGCCTTTCATCACCCACATGAACCTGAGATCCTTATGGAATATTGAGGGTTGGTTGTTTACTTTGGCCAAAGGGATCCTGGGATGCGACTGGATTCCGACCGGGATTAAGGAGGAACTCACGTGGAAATTTTGATTGGGGATTAGCATGTGATGAGATTTGAGGTGTGCCTTCTGGCCCCTGAGACACATGCGTTTGTGTATTGGTGGGATTCGGGGGAATTGGAGTGACAGAAATATTTGGGATCGACCAAGTGCTTGAAGTTGGAGCCTTTGGATTGCCCACATCAATGTTAAGACCTGATACATTCATTGAGGATGCAATAGGGGTTGTGAGAGGAATGTTGGGACTCAATGGTGACTGTGTTTGAACATATTCTATGCTAGATTCACTATCTGAGTCATGAACAGAACCTGAATGGGATTTATGTGACTTGGAAAATGACATAAGGGCCGAAAAAGTACAGTAATATTTTTAACTAGATAAAACACCTCAGTATTATGATAAAATAGAGTGATATGAGATGAAATCTTTTCAAATTTAGAATAGAGAAATTCTATGAATAGTTGGAACTAAGTGTTGCGTGGAAGTCCAATAAGCCTCTTTTTAGGAGAATCCTCCCTGCCTCCTCTTGAGCTCCTCCGCTTTTGTCGGAAACCACCCGGCACAGCCTACCACCATATAATGTAATATTCCCTTGATCTCAAAGGGGACCCATCATCCATAAGTAATCATATTTGGTAACATTTCCGCCTCCCCATTGTCACATTTTGTGAATTATCCAAACTGCCAATATATGCATTGAAATTCCACAGCATTGTACATCTGTAAAGGGGTATATTCATGAAGGATTTACCCACAAAAGAGAAATCACCTTTTCAAGAAAGGCGAGACAATCCAAATCACATTCCAACCAATTAAAAGCCTGCTACACTCAAACCCAATATCAAGACTTCAGCTGCACTCCAACCCCTTATGTAATAGAATTATATTGTTATGTCTGTAATAAGGTTTAAACTATGTACGATGGCGTGCCAGCGTACATGGATTAAATGTTAATCCCCTCAATTCAATGGTAACACTGCACTAATGGAACCCCCTCAATGGTCAAACCCGCACCATCACAATGTGTAAATACACTAGAATATATATGAGCATTGAGCAGCATGGCATTTTACCCAATTAAACTCCTAACCAATTCCGCCATCCAGATGAGACATGTTACACTTTATCCGCTGCAGCTCATGCACCATTACAAATGGGATAAAATCCTAAGCTGGCTCAAATCATCTCCCCCTTCATAAATAATCACTCAATTTTTTTGCCAATTAATAACACTCCTAAACACTTTCACATCAGCCATAGATATTTATACACAAACCAACCGTACTCCCAATTCCTGCAACAATGACAACCTGCCGCTATTCCTCAATGCATATATGCATGTGTCAACACTGCTCAACTCAAACACAGTCTTCCCCTGAGGGTGATAGGCCTGGAGTTGCCTTCACACCTTTCCAATATAAACAGCACATTAAAAAGCTCAAATCAACCATTGCACCCAAATCTCTTCCAAACATCCATATTTCTGCATCAGGCTCTGAGTGCCCACAGCTTCTATTGGATCAAATATTCCCAGCTGATTATTCACCATTGGCCCAAAGCACCTTCTGCACAGCACCGGGTCTTAATTCAACTTCACAGAAACCATACAGCAGCAATCAAACCCTTCCCCCACAAGACCTTGGAATGATAATATCTGCCATTCTATCATTAAGGTATAATATACCCCGCAGGGCTTCACGCATTCTCAACCACGCCCTAAACCTGCTGATCAAGTCCAGCATCTCAAGCTCCGGTGGTCCCCCCATTCCTGCATTCCATATACCTCAAGATCTGAGTACCATATTTGAACATCTCCAATTGGAGCCAGTGATTCAAAACTATATATGTTGTCCCCAATGTTTCTCTCTTAATGGCCTTACTGAATCAGTCACAACTGACCAACCCCACTGTCAATGCCATAATGACCCAAATGATCATGATCCCCCTTGCACACAATCATTAGGCAAATTCATCTATTCATTTGAACCCTGCACCCAAAACACAACCAACATGAAGCAAACATTTATACCAACAAAGCATTTCATTTATCAACCATTCCAAAATTGGCTTGCCAGATTTCTCCAGGGGGCTGGAATTATGGAAATTCTGCTTCAACATCAACAATCCCAAACTCCTGAAGATTCCCCAAAACAGGACGTCTGGGATGGATTGGTCTAGAGATGCTTCACTGGCACTAGAAATATCCATGACCCCCCATTCATGTCCATTCCTGGTGCATTGGACTTCTCCATATATGTGGACTGGTTTAATGCACATGGAAAGTCCACCTGGTTGGCCAGCATTGGACCTATCATGCATATTTGTCTTAATCTCCCCCAAGTGAAAGATTGAAGCCAGAGAATGTCTATGTTGCAGGAATCATCCCTGGCTCGAAGGAGCCAACTTCCCTTCAATTGAATTATTTATTAATGCCACTCATCAACAAGCTCAAAGAGCTATGGAAAGGTTACCATTTTTCACCCACCTCAACAGGTCCTTCAGGATCCTTTATCCGTGTTGCCATTCTCACAGCCATTGCGGATGTGGTTGCCATGCGCAAGCTTACTGGATTTATTTCCCATTCAGGCAACCACTTTTGTAGCTTTTGCACCATTCACAAAGCTCAAATTGAAGAAATCAGTGCTCAATTTAACTGCACACGCTCATATCAAAATCATAAATCAACCATTGCCAAATGGCTTAGGGCAACCCCACAACAAAGACAAGCAATTTTCTCTGAGTATGGAGTGCGATATTCAATTTTAGAAGACCTTCCGTATTGGAATGCAGCCAGAATGGTTAATCTTGACATAATGCATAATTTAATACTTGGAATTTTGAAGGATCATGCAACTTTCAAATTGTGAATTCCAGAGTCCACATCAAAAATTTACCTCAAGTCCCGCAGGAAATCCAATGACACCAACAGTTCAGACTCAGATTCCATGACCTCCAACAGCTCTCTTGATAAAATAACATTGAGAGAGGCCCGCTCCCTGAGGAGAGACGCAGCAAAAATAATAAATGAGCCACTCCCCACTACTTCCCAATGCCCACCCCCCACACGGAACATCCATCTAGTGGTTCTGCGGAGATTCCTTCATTTGATGCCGATTACATCCCCACTTCTGAAATCCCCTCTGAATTGGATATCACTGCACTGAGTGATCACCAGATCAAGGGTGAGGCTCTGGAGCATCTCCGACAAATCATATCTGAGACGATAATTCCCTCATCATGGACAAGAGTACCTCGCAACATGGGTTCCCCCTCTCATGGTAGCTTAAAAGCGGCTGAATGGGCTCTCTTATATAAGGTCTATATTCCATTTTTAATCCTCAGTCAACAGATGGCATTAGATGTACACCAATCCGCGAACATTCAAAGAAAAATGGGTCAGTCAGAAGAACTTGCAAATGAACTAACCAAGAATACATTCCATTTGATTAGTGCTATCAACATTGCCACAAGTTGTACTGTTTCAATAGATGATGCCACTGCATTTGCTGAACATTGGAAAAAATTCTGCCTTTCCAATCAACTCCTGTTCCCAAAACAGAAAAGTAAACCAAATGATCATTTTGCTGATCATATTCCCGAACTCTTCCAACGTTGGGGCCCAGCACAAGCCTCAGCCACATGGGGTTATGAGCGCTTGATTGGAGTATTTGCAAAAATGCCAACAAATAACAAAATATGTATGTCAATTAATAAGATCAATATATTCACATTGATTAAACACCTGAACTGAATAAGACTAACTTCTTGCAACTCTGAATAGATGATATAGATAAAACCTTACTTCAACATATCTGTTGATGTTCCAAGCTTTCCATTCTCTTGAAATCCCCATCCGTGCCATGTGAAATAAAACAGCTTTTTGAATCACAGCCACCTGCCCTGTTCAATGACCATAAATATAACAAACCATCCCGCCATGACCAAGAAAATTATGCTTGCCTGGTTGAGTACTTACAGAATTTTCATGCAACAAGGGAAATAGTTGATTGGATCAGCTTAGACACTAACGTGAAATCCACAAGTCCTCCCACTTCAAGGATTGTCTCACCTTGGTATTTTCCAGTTTCAAACATTAATATTGGGAACAATATATTTTCAACTGAATCCAAAAATGTCAGCAACAGTGTGATATGTTTTCTGAGGGGCAACTCACAACGATTTGGTATTATTAATAGAATTTTTAAAGTCTCTGAGCCATCTAGCATACTGAACAATAACTTTCTGATCTTAAAAACGTTGAAGATTGATATGAATTTCTTACCAGATTGGCCGCATCTGAATATTTATAAAGCTGTTGGTTTTGATGATGGACACTTGATTATATCTGAAGAAGAAATAGAAGGTAACTGTGGATTGTATGATAACAAAGTTCTGTCATGTGGACTGCTTGTAATGATAAAGCCGTTATTTCATGAAATTTAGTCTACAGAAATGCAAATCTCTCAGATTCATTAGCAATTTTGCTAGTGAAATAACTGCCTCAAAATTTAGTGACAGAGACATGCCATTATGACAAGCAAAGCCCATTATTTCACATTGCCACAAAAAACTTACTATTTTGACATTGGGTACAGTGTGAATAAGCCAAGTTCAATGATCAAATGACCCACACACTCACCTTTCACAGCATCCAAAATTTCTAACTGCGCCATCATCATGTTGGAAGGGGAAGCAGCCCTTGCGCACCCGCACGCGCACATGCCAATGCACACGCAAGCGCACCCGCACCCACACCCGCACACGCCAATGCACACACAAGCGCACCCACACCCGCACACACCAATACACACGCAAGCGCATCCGCACCCACACATGCCAATACACAGACAAGCGCACCGGCACCGGCACACGCCAATGCTCACGCAAGTGCACCCACACCCACGGTATTGTGTGGCGGGCTCTACCAGTGTCATCTGCAAAATAACAACCCCGCTCAGGCGGAGCCCTTTCATGGATGACCTGGTGAAGTCAAACCCCCCGCCTACATCAAGACTGGCTGAAGGACCTCTTTGATGTGTGTTTGTGCAAACAGGCGGGTCTTGTGTAATTTTTACCAACCATCTGTCGGTTGCGGGATGATCAGGTGGTGAGGAATCTGAGTTGAAGGCACAGCGGAACCAATATTGGTGGATGTCACAGGATTTGGTGTAAGACAAGAGTAGGACATGTGCTTGACGTTCGCTTGATTTTTGCTTGACGTGAGCTTGACTTTTATCCTGCTTGACGTTTGCTTGATGTGAAGTCAATCGCCAACGATTGACACGAGATTCGCCCTGGTGTATGTTGAGATGGCAAATAGCCATTCAGGAATATAGAGGAAACATGACTATAGTCCACAAAGCAGGAAACATTCACAAGAATGCTGATGGACTTAGCAGGTGGGCATTAGCCAACACTCCTGATAACCCAGCTTATGTACCTTTGGAAGCTGAACCACAGATTCCAATTGAAGGGATTAACATAGCTGATATTAGGACTGAATTCTTTGAAGAGGTCAGAGAATCTTATAAGCAAGACAAAAATTGCCATATTTTGACTTCTTTATTGGATAAAGACTGCAAAGATACATCTTTGGTCAATGCACTGGATGAATTTTGGAGAAATTCCTATTCTCAAGGCAGATTTAACTTGTTTGATGGAATTATTTACCACAGAACCAAACATTCTTGTGTAATGACATTATGCAGCAGATTGCTTATCAATACAATTCTTCATGAATGCCATGATAGCATCTACTCTGGACACCTGTCAGAGGACAGAACACTTGAAAAAGTGAAGAACTGTGCATGGTGGCCATCTTGGAGAAAAGAAACCATTGAAATTTGCCATACCTGGGACAGATGTCAAAAAGCAAACAGGAGTACAGGCAAGAAATTTGGACTTATGATCCATATTCAAGAACCAAAATCCCCATGGGAAGTTGTTCACATGGATTGGATAACAGCACTTCCTCCAAGTGGTGATGAAAGTCATAATGCTTGTTTAGTCATTGTAGACAAATATAGCAAGACTCCCATATTCTTACCATGTCATAAAGATGACACTGCTATGGACACAGCTCTTCTTCTATGGAGTAGAGTTATTTCTCATACAGGATTACTTAAGAATATCATAAGTGACAGAGATCCCAAGTTCACATCTGCACTTTGGACCAATCTTCATAGATTGTTTGGGACTAAGTTATCATTCTCTACAGCATAACACCCTCAAAAAGATGGGCTAGCAGAGAGTATGATTCAAACTTTAGAAGACATGATCAGGAGATTTTGTGCTTATGGGTTAGAATTCAAAGACTCAGATGGCTTTACCAATGACTGGTGCACTCTGATACCTGCATTAGCATTGGCATACAAGACATCAGTCCATTCTTCCACAGGACAAACTCCTGCTATATTAGAAAAAGGATGGAATCCAAGACTCCCAGCAGGCACACTGAGGAAAGACTTGATTGACAGTCATCCTACAGCTTCCAGCTTCAAGATAATGCTTGATAAAGTGAAACATCATGCAAAACAAAGTATGGATGATGCTTTTGATTATGCAAAACAGAAGTGGGACAAGAGTCATAAAGTACCAGACTTCAAAGTAGGGGACTTAGGTTTAGTTTCAACCTTGAATTTTAATAATATCAAAGGCCCAAAGAAACTTAAAGATTCTTATGTAGGACCTTTTGTTATTGTTGCTTTACATGGAACCAATGCAGTTCAAGTGGAATTGAGTCATTAAAGAAAGGAGACTTAGGGGTAAAAATCAGAGAGAATATCTTGTCAGATGTAGAAATCCAGTACATGAAGATGAATGGAAAGCAGAATCAGATATACCTGACTCAGATAAACTGTTGAGAAGATTTAGACATGAAAGAAGGCCACAAGCCTGAATATGTCTATAAATGTGCTTTAAATTACTTGTTCTGAGTGATGTGAAGAGGTTGGAAAGTGGACATTGAACCCCTTTGGGGCTTTTTATTATTTCTACCAATGATAAAATTGGAGTACAATTTTATTTTTTGGTGGAAGGGAATGTGAGCCTTGAGGTATATCTTACATACCCAAATAGGCCACAATTATCTTAAAAATAAATTTTGAATTATGGATAACTCATAAGTCATGCATATATCCAAATTTCTTCATTTTTAATTTCAGAAAAGGTGAATAACCTTTTATTGAGTAAGTAAATCTATGGATTTAAGGCCAGAGTTGGTTTCTACACATAAATTCACCTAGGGTAGCGCAATAGAGTGAATAAGCTCAAATTAACTCTTTGAGGTGGTAAAATGGAAAATACTTCAATACCACATCATCAATAGCACATAAAATATCCGTGAAAATTTTTTGTTTTTCTTAATTTCATGCCAAAATAATGGGAATGTGAGAAATCCCATGTTACATATACACTAAGAATAGTGTTATGCATGTTTTGAGCACTTAATATCATGATACTCTTACATGGACTTTTGGTACACCCATAGTGGATATCTCACTTCAAGCTTAAATTTCTATTTTGAGGTGAAAAATAGGCAAGGGGGACAAAAGACATCAAAGAGAGCCAGGGTACCCAACTTCTGAGGCCTCAGAGGCATGGATAGCTCCAACGCTTGGATCCATGGCTGATCTTGGCCCAATTAGTAAACTAAAACACTTTGGGAACCTGGTTACCATGTTACAACTACTGTAAATCTTAAGAAAGTAGCAAATAACCTGCTATTTTGGTATGCCAAGGAGGTAAAGAGCTACTTAGACTCCTGTAACCATGTCAATTCTTAATGATTATCCATGGATAAACCCCAAAATAGTAATTAAAACCCTTTTTGGACTTTTATCCATTGATTTACCTCATAGCAACCAGTGAAACACTGAAATTTGCAATTCTACTTGGAAAGTAGGTAAAAACTTCAAAAATTCATTAAAAATACAATTCTCAATGAATCTTTCTTAAACTTTCAGGACCAATAGAAAACCCTTTTATCTATGGTACAACCAAAAATATGTATGGTTTTACTAGTAAAATTAAAAGGTTTACTTACAGTCCATTTTTGACTATTCTACGTGAAACACTGAATCTTCAAAAATTCACATTAGTTACAACCTGTGATGAAATTTCCAATAAAATTGATAACTTTGACAAATCAATGATTATTTTGGAATAAAAGAAGATTTACAGATTTTACTCCTTTTATTCTCAACCATATTGGGGTTGGTAGTCACGCAAAAGCATCACTTAAATAATTATGACAATCTTACGTGACAACAGATGATGCAATCAATAATCCAAAAGGTTTTATTGTTTTCTCACTCACTAGTTTTTCAGTTTGCTCCATGGCACGCCTCTGCGAGCTGTTGTTGACTTAAAAGAGGCCTCCTCTTGGTGTTTTTTCCAATCATCATCTTATTATCATTTAAATCATTATTACCAACAAGTAAGTATTAGTTATAGCTATTCTTAAGTGTTTTAAATCTTTCAGAATCAATCAGAAAGACGTGAAACCATAGAATCCAACTATATATTGTTGTAATACTGTTTTAAATTCATTTTCATCCTTAAAATCCACAATTCTATGTCAAATCTCTCTATCTTATCTTTCAATAAGTTCTTTGGAATATCAGTGAGTGATTTATTTTTAATTCTTAAAGGTTTTCTCTAAAATTAGTTTTCTTCAAGAATTATCTTTATAATTATTCTTGCAAAAGGTAATCATATATTTAAAAGAAGTTTTATTCTTAAAATCTTCTTGTAATTGATGCTTGTAGACAATTACCACTCACTCTTAAAAACACTAGTAGTGTTTAACACGTGAAAGAAATAATTCTTTAATTATTTAATTGTGGTTATCATGATATTTTATCATTATATTTCATAAGAACAGACATAGTGCTGTTGATTAATAGTGATATTATCATCAGTTTCATAGTCAAATCTTACATAAACCATGCCTATGTACAAAAAGTCTTGTACATGGGATAAATTTGTCATATTTAATGATAGCTATATCAAATGAGGTACCATTGTGTAGAGCCCATACAGGGCTACACAATAAACCAACATTGAGCATGATATTCCAAAAATTGACAGAGTTATGACCATTTGAAGGTCATAATCCCACACTATGGTCAATACAGCAGTATTATGAGATAATACAGTTGTACTCTGATTATGAGGTGTCAAACAGATGCAGAAGCATGTTTATACTTCAATAACTCATAACTCAGTCAATACTGGGGTCCCATACAGTTTCTGTACAGAATTCTACGCATCATACATGTCAGAAGAAGGCTATGTGGTTCCCAGATGAAAATTCTCACCCTGTATTGGTGAAAACTTCCCAGATGTGGTTTCAAAACCACATCTGAGCCCAATACAGGGTATACAGGCTGTTTGTAAACCACAAGCCTGTCTTTGAAGGTGAGAAATCTTCACTTCCTCTATGTGGAAAGGTATAGCACCCTTTCCACCCCATTTCAGGATAAAAAGGAGGCTTTTCACAGCCAGAATTGTTTCCTCACGCTGCTCTTGAATACCCTATGTAGTAAACTGTCAAAAACAGCTTTACTCTTGGGTAATAACCAGGTATAATCATAATTTTAATTATTGTAACCCAACAGGTAAAGCTGCACCCAGGGCTTTCAACAGCACTCGCCAGCACTATATTTTATATAGTAAAGCCCTCTTATTCTTAAATCAAAACCTTTTTAACTCTTATAACCTCTTTTAAATCCTTTTCTACCATGTCACAGTAATAGTTAAAAGTTGTCAATACCTTATAATACTTTTATCATAGACTCAGCCTGACATTTTGGGGGCCTGGCCGTCCTTTTTAAACTTTTTTGGACCTTACAAGTATTTTTTTCACTTATTTATCACTTTCTGACTATTGTTTTTCATTTTTAGGCATATTTTTCAGAATATATATATATTATATATTTTTTATTCATTTATCTGTATATGTACCACTTTTCTACTCATATTATAAGAGTACTTTCCACATGGTTTATACCCACAAAAACCTTTATTTTTGGTGTGTTTTACATATAAAAACACATAAGCCATTAACAAGTCCTGTATTATTGATTGCATAAGGACACCTCTGACTGTAAAACCAACAGTTGAGGCATAGTTAATTGTATTTTTGACTCAATTACACTTATACAGAGCCCCTTAAACAGATCACACTTGAAAACTACAAGTGAATCTGAGGGATACTGGTACACAAACAGTGTAACCGGGTACCAAAAGCTGTAATTCTGACGTGGAATTGTTAATTCCATTGCACTGTCATTATACAGGGCATATTGTAGTAATATAAAACCCCAGAGGTCACTCTTAGACGTGAAAACAGCATTTTGAGAAATCTTAACTGACATAAGCCCTCTTTTTCCTAATTTGACTCAGTGGAAGAAAATTATATCCCACTCGAGACCCAGTCACAGGCCAACACACCAGTGACACCCTCAGAACCAGAGGGGAGCAAGGGCAAAGGAAAGAGGCACAGTGAAGGCCTGATCACAGCAAAGAAGTGGACACCAATAGCCACCCAGAGAAGTAGAAAACCACAAAACTGTGCATCCATACAAGGTAAACCAACTTTAACAACTTTTACAGGGAAGATTACTACAATTAACCCAGTTGTAACCTCTAAAGGTAAATTACCCAAGTCAGAAGACAACAGATTTTTACAAGGCACAGTCAAAGGTAAATACCCTAAGAACATAAAGTTTTTGACTGCTTGAAAACACTGATATGTCACCTGCTGTCACATGGTGGAATGTGATCTACAACTTGCCAGTATTAATCGGTCTTTCAACTGGTTTAATAGCCTTTTTGGCAAGAGTTCCCTTTGCTGAGGTCTGGCAGAAAGCATTGTGACAATAAACCGGTTACCAACATCATGGGTTCAATTCCGGTTGGAGAGAAGAGGTGGTCTCAATCAAACAACCAGAAATTTCTGGGTTTTCCACTCCATTGGCATACAAGGGTTCCGCCCCTTGGGAGTTCCTTGTAGGCTCATGTTGTGACTAATGTAACTCTATGAGGATGACATGGGTAATACCATCAGTTACATGCACTTCAGGACGTAGTTCCCTAAACCCGGGGGTACTGTCACATGGTGGAATGTGATCTACAACTTGCCAGTATTAATTGGTCTTTCAACTGGTTTAATAGCCTTTTTGGCAAGAGTTCCCTTTGCTGAGGTCTGGCAGAAAGCATTGTGACACCTGCATACCTCAGAAACCTTGGCTTCCAAAGGAACCAGCCAGAGGACAGGAAAGGATTGTTCAGAACCAGAAGACCTGGAAGAGGACACCTTGGACACAGTGGTGAATGGCAAAAACAATGGGGGAGATAGTATCAACCCTGCCCTTCACACTCCAATTCAACAGGAACCTCAAACCAGAGGACTGGAAGGATATGGATCAAGTTCTTCAGCTCCACCAACTCCTCAAAGATCTATTCCAATGGAGTATGGAAAAGATAAGGTTCAACCTGGCATCTCACTGGGAAGAACTTGGAGCAAGTTGCCAGAATATCTGTCTCAAAGAGATAGACATCAAGGACCTTATGGCAATCAACAGGGGTTGGAATCCTACCAGGCAGTTCAGACTCCTGGAGGCAAGGGCAAAGAGGATAAGGGAGAATCAAGCCACTATCCAAGCTATACAAGAACAGTTAACCCAGACAGGGCCTACTCAGATTCCTTCAGGCTCACAAGGAGCAGGCCAAATCAGCTCTCCAGTGGCTTCACACCATTCAGAAACCAGCAGATCAGTGGCCAAGAGTCACCATTTTTCAAAATTCCCAGAAGTTTCCAGCAGAAGAAAAGGAAACAAGGGCAAGAACAAAACCTCCTTCAACCAGAGGAGGAAAGAGTCAGACCCCATGATCCAGAAGCTGTTGGATTTGGTAAAAGAAGTGCACAAGAACCAGAAGAAGTTGTAAACCACTCTAGAATTTGTAAGGTTTGACTATGAAACAATAAGTAAAAATTACTAATATTTTACTTATTGTACTATGAATGTCCTTATCAATGAAATAAATTAGATAAAAATAATTATAATAATAAAGAATTATTATAATTATGGCGTAAAAATAATTATATTATTAAATAAATATGATAATATAATTTATATTGTAAAATATAATAAAATAAAATAAATATATTAATATAAAATAATTAATATATTCAATGGCACTTTATTATTGTTACAAACAAATAAGAAACGCGTAAAAAACTGTTTTTTATTAATAAAAAACAATTAATAACAAGAATATTACCAATATTAAAGTTATAAATTAATATAAATACTATTTATATTAATTAAAGAATTATTAAAGTAATAATAAAGAGAAAATTATTATAATAAGAGAAAATAACCTACTTTTGATACTTAATATAATAATTTTGAGATATTTTACACCAAAATATGTAAATACAACTTATTCAAATTGTATTTACAATGAAAAATAGAGAAAATTCCAAATATTCTTGATTTTTATGTGGAAATGAGATTTTAGAGAGATTTTTAACAAAAAAAATTAAATTAATTATTTAATCATGTCAAAATTGATGATTTTAGTAAGATGATCTTTGGTCTTTAATAATAAAAGAGTTTTATATATAAAGAATAAAGATATTACCTTTTAATTTTATTGATTTAATGTTTTTGATGCGTCTGAGGGGAAAACAGAGTAAAAACAGCTCTATTTATAGTAAATACCTCCCTCCTAGAGTCCAACAGGCTTCTAGTAGACGTGTACCGATCATATCCACTGGAATTGATCAATATTTTAAGGTTTGGTGATGATTACATCATTATTACGCCATTATTTAGAGTTATCACTATAACTCCAAGTTTGATGATGTCAAAGGCTTGGAAGAACCCCAAAATTAGTTGATTTTATTAGTTTTAATCATAAACTAATAGTATCCACCAATTTTATCACTCATATGACTGTTAAACTTAATTTAAGGTTACAGTGAGTGATCATAAATGATCAAATTAAGCTCAAACATTGATGCTTAATAACTTTTAATATTGGCACGCTACAGAAATTCAGAGAGTGAGCTCTAATAGCTTGAAATACCTTACTATGATGCCAAAAGCATTTCATTACATTATCAAAACTCTATTTTTGATGATTTTTCTTGTAACTCATCTTTTCTGTTGAAATTTAATATTTTAAACTTCAAACTATGAGTTCAACGAGTTATACCTTGAATATTATGATAAAAAATACATCATTCTTCACGAATGAGCTAGTAGAATCCAACTGTCTTCTTTTTTTTAAGTTTGGACCACTTTCACAACAAAGTGGTCAACAGCTCTGTTGATTTTAATCAATAATCCCTTACAGGTTGTAACCTTGTTTATAACTTGTGAAATAAACTTCATTTCTGTATTCCTACAGTAGATACGTGATGACTTTATTTTTTGTTTAATCACTCTATTATGCATATTTCAAAAGATATTGGCTAAAATCCTTGAATATATGCGTTGACCAAAAAAGTTCATATATTCAGGTTAATTCCTTAAGTATTGACTTTGAAGCTTAGCTTCTTAATTGTTTTATATTTGGACCTTTATGGAAAATCAAATAGTACCATTTATTTCACATGTTGTTTCATTGGTCTATGAAATAAATAAGGATTTGTGTTTTTTATAAGGTATTATTACTTATAACTCATTAAATATTGACTTTACAGATATGCCATAGAAATGGTATATGTGTATCTTACCATGGGGAATCCAATGATATAATTTATTTCAAATGTCTATTCATTGGTTTTTAAGTTACACCAAGTTTTATGCCAATTTATGGTATTTTTGTAGCTTTAAGGTAATTATTTTTAATGTATAATTATTTTAAATATTTCTTGTGACCTTTTTTGGGTATGTGGTCATATCTCAACGGTTCACATTCCCTACCACCAAAAAAGATTGTACCACAATCTGATATGTGTAATTAGGGTATCATCCACTGTCCTACCTCTTCAATAGACTTTGTTAGTCTTGAAGCTCAATAATTCTTAACTTTTCTATTTTTCAGGTTTTCTTTCATGTCTGAACCTTCTTAGTAGTTTATCAGAATTTATTATATCTTTCTCAAGTAGCCATTAATCTTCTTGAGTTGAATTTCTACACCTTACAAGGTATTCTCTTTCTTTTTTGTTTCTTGTCCTTCTTTCTTTAAGGACTTTCACTATTTTCTTTTCCTCTCCTTCTTCCAAGGGGGGAATTTTGAGTGGGGGTTTATTTCTTAGTGGAAATAACTCTTTCTCACTTGAGCTGTAAGTTTTTATCAGACTTACAGGGAAAGTTGGGTGTTTGTTCATTAGTTCACCTGTGAGTTCTAATTGCACAGCATTGGGTCCATGAAGTGCTTTTATCATAAATGGTCCTGCAAAGGAATCTTTTAATTTCTTTGGGCCTTTTATGTTATTGAAATTAAGGGTTGATACTAGGACCAAGTCTCCTATTTTGAAATTAGTTGGCTTATGACTTTCATCCCATCTTTCTTTTGCATATCTGAATGAATCTTGCATACATCTGTTTGCATGGTGTCTTGCCTTGTCAAACATTATCTTAAAACTTCTTGCTGTTGGATGTATATCCACTAAGTCCTTTTTGAGGGTATCATAAGGAAGTCTTGGATTTCAACCTTTTTCTAGCATTTCTGGTGTTTTGCCAGTAGAAGAATGGATTTATGTTTTATATGCCAGTTCAAGAGCTGGTAGTACTCTACACCAACCATGGGTAAAAACATCAGAATCTTTGAATTCTAGCACATAAGCACAGAATCTTCTGATCATGTCCTCTAAGGTCTGTATCATTCTTTCTGCTAAACCATCAGTTTGAGGATGGTAAGCTGTTGAGAATGATAACTTTGTCCCAAACAAGTTATGGAGATTTGTCCATAATGCTGAAGTGAGCTTTGGGTCTCTGTCACTTAAAATATTCTGGAATAAGCCTGTATGGCTAATACCTTTATTCCATATCATTATGGCTGTGTCCATAGCTGTGTCATCTTTATGACATGGTAGGAACATGGGAGTTTTGCTATACCTGTCAACCAATACTAGGCACGCATTATAGCTTCTGTCTCCTCCTGGAGGTACTGCTGTTACCCAATCCATATGAGCTATTTCCCAAGGGGATTTTGGTTCTTGGATTTGTATCATCATTCCAAATTTCTTTCCTGTGGCTCTGTTGGCTTTTTGACATCTGTCACAGGTTTGGCAGTATTCTATAACATCTTTCTTCCAATTTGGCCACCAAGAGCAGGTTTTCACCCTCTCTAGTGTTCTGTCTTCTGAAAGGTGTCCAGCTGCAACACTATCATGAAACTCATGTAAAATAGTGTGTATCAGGGTTCTATCTGTTAAGGCCATAACACATGTGTTTTTTTCTATGGTAAAGGATTCCATCAAGGAGGTGGAATCTTCCTTCATCATATGCCTTTTTCCATGTTTCATCTAGTTTTGATGAAAGTGATGGGTCTTTGCAGTCTCTCATTAAAATTTGGCTTAAGATATGGCAATTTTTGTCTATCTTATAGCTTTCTTTAGCTTGGTTAAAGAATTTTGTGCCAATGTCTGTAACACATATTCCTTCTATATGGTGTTCTTCCTGTGGTACCCATGCTGTATTGTCAGCGGTATTTGCTAGAGCCCATCTGCTAAGACCATCTGCATTTTTATGAATATTTCCAGATTTATGAACAATAGTGATATTTCCTCTGTATTCTTGGATAGAAATTTGCCATCTCAGCATATTTCTATTTGGAGTTTTGATATTTGATAGAGATTTTACAGCATTACAGTCTGTAATCACATCAAATACTGTTCCATCCAAGTAATAATGTAATTTTTCTAAAGCCCACACTAAGCAGAGGCATTCCATTTGGCTTGCTCCATATCTTGCTTCTGTTGGTTTCCTCTGTCTTGAAATAAGACAAATTGGTCCTTCCACTGGTTGATCATTGATAATTTGTGTCTGGTGTAGTGCAGCACCTAGTCCTTCTCCACAAGCATCAACGTAAAGTTTGAAGGGTAGTTTGCAATCTGGCATTAGAAGAAATGGGGAATTTGTTAAGGAATTTTTCAATTCTTCATATGCCTTGACTCTTTCTTCTGTCATTTCATAGACTGTTTGTTTGTCACATAGCTTATACAAGGATTTAGCAATTTTTGCAAAGTCCTTTATATGCTGTCTATAGTAACCAGCAAATCCTAGAAATGATTGCATTTCTTTTTTGGTTTGAGGCACTGGCTTAAGTAGTACTGCTGCTAATAAATTCTTGTCTATGCGTAGACTAAGTCCAGATACAACATGTCCTAGTGCTTTTAGTTCATTGTATGCAAAATGACACTTTTTCAAGGAAATTTTCATATTCACTTGGACTATTTTTAGTAGTACCCTTTCTAGTCTTGTAAGGTGATTTTCCCAAGTTTCTGAGCAAACTATGATATCATCAATATAGATAATCAACCATCCTTCTGATAATTCTTCAGGAAATATGGTATTCATCATTCTTTGATAATGGGAAGGTGCATTTTTTATGCCAAATGGCATTCTTAAGTATTCAAAAATTCCACAGTGGACTAATATCCTCAGTAGTTTTTTGGCATTGTCTGTTAAGACAATTTGATGAAAACCCTTTAAGGAATCCATGGCTGTAATGAACTTAGCTTGTGACAATTGTGTCAATGTCTCATGGATCCTGGGTATTGGATACCTGTCTGGAATGGTATAGGTGTTCAGCGCTCTAAAATCTCCTACTGTGGTATACCATGACAGTTCAGCTGAATAAATTTTTATTTTTATGGTAATTATTTATATAAAAGAGGATATCAATAGTATGAAATCACCTTTGAGGGAAAATAACAGTAAAATAAACATGGAATAACACAAATGATATATTCATTAAGGAAAATTTACCACAGGCTTGCTCTTCCAGTGTCACCCCACTGCACTATCCAACACATAATTGTGATGGACAGTACCCAAATAAAAGACATTTTTCAATTTTCTCTGTAAATGATCTTTTTTAATATATATGTTTTTTAATATGCTTCAATATAAGAAATTGGGTCATTAATATAATCAGAGTCACAATGAGGATGCCAATTAATAAAGAGCAGAGTTGTAGGCGTTATAGGGGACATAAAAGATTCAAGGTGTGGAACAAAACACTTTTGAAGTATCAATTTTGGGAAATTTCATGTGTTTTTGCTGTTATGAACCACCCAAAGAGGGGATAAGCATCATTGAGTTCCTTTAGATAATTGAATGATTATTTATTTAAGACTGAAATAATTTATTGCTGAATTGGAAAGGCCATATTACATCAACTTTTCTGTTAATGTAACCTCCAAATTTCTCATTGAAGCTGCAGAAATGAAGAGTGGGACTGAATTTTGGAAGGAATATAAAAGATTTAGGAATTTTCAGGAAGAATACAGGTAATACAGGTAATATAGGTCAATGAGTAATACAGGAAGCCAGAAAACTATAATACTGGAAAATCAGCTGACAGATTAGTAATCAATTGAGTAATACATGGAGATAAGGGTTCCAGGGCCAGAAATTAAGGTTTAACTGTATTACACAGCCACATGTCACATGTGAATAGGAGAGGTAAGAATGAATGGATCTGATTGGTCAGAAACACGTCACGTCATTAGGAAAAGTCAACTGAAGCAATCTGATTGGTCAGAAATCCAGACTTGTGTCATGTCACAACATGTTGCCCTGAAAATCCAAAATTAAAGTTTGCACAGCTTTGCACAGCCACCATAGGCTGAAAATTTCTAAGACCCCTCTTTTTTTGCACTCCTATGGAGGGCCCCACAGATATAAATAGAGGCCCTCTCTCCCACTTTTTCCCTTTTCCCCATCTAGAAATTGTAAATTCAATTTATTTTTTCTGATCCCTCTTCTAGGAAGTATACTAGAAATTTTGGTAAATTAAGCATAATAACTGAGATTTGTTGTTGACATAGATCAAGAGAACCAATAGTGTGAAAAGAGTTTAATTCATCCCTTACTAGCAGGTAGACTAGTGCGTTATTTAATTAGGATCTTAGAGCTTGAAGCTCATGAGCAAGGCGTCTCTGGAGTTTAGTGTTTAAATCCTTAAAAGTAATTTTTAGAGAGTTTTAAAATAAAACCATCAAACCAAAGTAATTTTGTAGGGTTTAAAATAAAACCTAACCATTATAATTAGTTTTGGGCTAGTTTTTGTTGAAAACTTCCTCAAAGAGAGTAATTTTGCTTGTTTTAAAACAAAACCTGCACAACCAAAGTAATTTTACTACTTTTAAAATAATAGTGGATTTGTATTCATTGGGTAATCCCTAATAAATTATCCTCAAGGAACAAAATAAAATAAAATACATTAGTGTTTAGTTCAAATTAATATTGAAACTATAACAATTAGATATTATTATTATCAGAAAACCAGAAGAGATCATTTAATCTATTATTAAATCAACACCAAAAATAACATTAAACTACCCATATTATACGATATCATTCACAAGTATTAGAGTATTATCCCATCCATCACATCAAAAAGGGTTGAAATATATTTTTATCCCTTTCAAGTTTATTATTTCAGATAATTGAAGATTGTTGTTATCCTAGCTATTAGTTTCTATATCTATTAAAAAATTATCAAGAAAAGAATATTTTGTGGTTTTGTATTAGAAGAAAGTGTTTCCCATTATTTTTTCTATTTATTTTAGTTATTATATTATTTTCATATATTGTTGTACTATCATCTGGTGGAATCCACTCAGCCTGCTGAAAGTTTTAAAAAGAATTTATTTGTTAAGGTTTTAAATAACCATGGTTTTGAGTAGAGCAAAGTCTGATTAGAGATTTTTGAGTATAATATTTTCTGATCAAGCCACTATCAATAATAAAATTGATTTGGTGAACTCAGTAAAGATAACTTAGCATATCAGGAAGGGCAGTCTAGATTATTCTAGCACACGAGCAGAGCAAGGGTTACAAGTCTCAAACAGCAATTCAAAACTGTTTTCTTGTAATTTCCCCTTCCAGGTACTGCCTCATTTTATCCCACACGCAGAGGAGTTCCCACACTACCATCCTTGATTTTCCATTATGCAAAGTTATAATGACAGGTGTAGTGACTTCTACCTGTTCATTATGTACTACCTTTCTTAATACTCCAAGGTCCATTAATTCTTTAATGTGTACCTCCAAGCCTTCTCTAGCCCTTGGACTAGCTGGGTAAGCAGGTCTCCTTAGTAAAGGTGGGTAAGGTTTTTCCACATTAAGAATTATATCTGCTTTATGCCCAATTATGGCACCTAGTGGTTCTTTGTCAGTTGCAAAGGCATTTTTGTACTTAAATAAGAGGTCAATCAATTTTTCTTTCATTTTTTCTGTTAATTCTTGATTAAATTCTGCCTCTTTGAGTTGTTCAGATACAAAAAGTTCCTTTTCTGGAATTTTTTCTTCATTCTTAATAACTGTGATTTGTTTTTTGTTATTAAAGAGGCCAAACTTTTGTCTTTTGTTGTCTCCTATGGTAAAATATCTATCTTTTTGGTTAGAGATATCTATACCATAAATTGATAAATAGTCATTTCCAAGTATGAAGTGATTACTAGTACAGTTGTCCATTACTACAAACTCTACTTTAATTCTGACACATTGTGAGGGATGAGGAAAAATTAGTGTTAAATCCATTCTTCCAAGGGGCTTCATGCTCTCACTTGCACTACTAAATTTGACAACTTGTATTGGCATAAGTTTTTCTTGCCAGTCTGGGACAATAGTTTTTAAATAACCTTTACCAACACAGGTGGAATATGCTCCTGTATCTAAATTAACTCTTCCTTCTTGGTTATCAACCATAACAATACTTATACTTGATTTTACAGCTGTATATCCCATTCCTCTTGCAGGTTTGGGTCTATACATTCTGGCATCTTTTATATTTGTCAGGTTTGTGTCAGATGTCCCAACTTGTGGTAAGTTTGAGTTAACATCCAGTACTTCATAAATTATATCAATATTTTGAATTTGTGCATTAATTATGTTTATTTCATCATTTTCACAGCTTTCTGACTCTTCTGTATCTTTTTCAGAGTCAGATTCTTCCTCTTTGTCATTGTTGTTTTCTGTTTCCACAATTTCATGAATCTTTGCCTTTTTGAGGCACTTATTGGCTAAGTGTCCAATACCTCCAAATTTATAGCATTTTCTTTGCTCATTATTGTTGGATGTATTGGGCTTGAAGGATTCTTTTGATTTATCTTTTTTGATAAATGGTTTATTTGGTTTTACAATGTCCAATTTCTTCCAACTCCTGCCAATTTTTGTTCTTGTCACTATATCTTCTATTGCATTAATGTACTCTTCTGTGGAGCATGGTTCTATACACCTGCTTCTTGGGGCATGTTCTAGCTCTCCTCCACATTTATTGAGTATTCTCATGTGCACTATTTTTTGTGACATTTCTGGGTACAATGCATTAAGTCTTTCAACTTGTTTTGAGAACCAAGTTAAAGTTTTGTCTTTGTCTGGGTCAAAGAAAGAATTTTCAAATGCATTTTCTATTTTGTACCTCCAGGCATCATTCTTTCAGTTGAGGTGCTTCCTTCATTAAGACTTGGTTATTGTCTTGGTGACTCAAGTCTGTTATGAATGGATTTGTTAATTCCTCTTTTGGCTTAACAGGGCTTCTTATGTGAGAAAATGGTGTTGATAACTTTGGCATATTTAAGTTAGCCTCATTAACTTAATCCATTTTTCAGCAATAAGCCTTATTTCACTTTGAATGTCATCTTTCAGATGCATTCTTGCTTCATCACTCTTTTCCACATGGTCCAAGAGTAATTTTTGGTGTGATGAAGTCTTTTCTTCAAATATTTCTAAGGAAATACTTAATTTGTTTAATTTTTCTGTAAGATTATCAATACTCACATCTTAATTGATTGTCAAAGTTTTTTCTTTGATATCACTTATGTATTTTTATAACTCTTGTTGTCCTTCTATTAATTTCTGAGTATTGTCAATTAATACTTTTGATTTATTATTTTCAATCATATATTTTATGTTATCAATTTCTTTCTTATTTTGTACAACAAGTTTTGTTAAAGATGATAATCTATTATTTATTTCTTGGAAAGATAATAAACTATTTTTAATGTCTTTAAGAGGTAAAACACTATTCTTAATCTCTGTTAAAGTATTTACAACATCAGGAGACAAGGGTATTTCTTTGGGAGATGGGGTTGTCTCATTCTTTGTTCCTCTTTGTCTTTGAATTCCATCAAAGTTCTGGCCATGTTGAAGACATTGTCCATGGCATCTTTTTGGATTTTGGGGATGCTGTAGCTTGGAGAATATGGTTTTCTCCAATTCTTTTTCTTGTTCTTCTTCCCTTCTTGGGGATTTGGGTTGACTTGGGGCTTGCTTGTAGAAGCTACTGGGGCTTCTTCCTTGGTTACCTCCTTCTTTTTGGCATGATACTCCTTGATCTTTTTTATCCGAGGTTTGGATCATAGTAGATTCCATCCATTGGAGTATCTCAGTATTCCCTCGTCTTTGAGGAACTTTTTCAGGATGTGCCAGGAGTTCATCACTCCTTGGTGTATTTGGGGCAACATTTCCTAATCTTTGTCCTTGTACACTGTGTAGTACTGTTTGTACTGGCTCATGTAAATGTCTATTTGAGCCCTCTGAATGTGATTTGTACCTGCTTGAGTTACTCATACTTAGTTTCAATTAAGGTTCAGATATCATGGGCATTTCTGGGACTTGCCTTTGGGATAATACATTTCCTTGTGTGGATTCTGTTCCACTGGGAATATTGACCCCATCAATTCTACCTCTGAGTCCAGCTCCATCTGATTGGATGGAGTATTGGAAGCCTCTTCTGGTAGTCATATTATAAAAAAAATAAGAAATAAAAGGATTTCAGAACAGGAATTCTTCTTATGGCAATTTATAAATGAGGTACTCACCTTCAGAGTCCTGGAAAGTCCAATTTCTCGGCTTTCTTTTTCTTGGTAATTATTGGTGTTGGAGAACTTTGACAAGTTTCTTCCACCAATATTTCAACAGTGGTTTGGTTGTCCTCTGTTGGGTTTTCTTCAAACACTAAAAAAGACAAATAAATATAAGTCTTTTATATAAAAGTGTTATTTTTGGTGAGATATTGCAATTTTCTACGTAAAAATTGCTTTTATGTCTTTAAAAAGTGAAAATAATGAAAGAAATGAAATTAAAATGAATAAAATAACTTTCTTATTGGTTTTTAATTTTATATATTTTTTTTAAATATTTTTTATGTTTTTTATTTTTAAAGAATAAAATAAAAATGAATATGATTCTTTCATAAAATTGATTTATAATATAAAATTATTTTTAATCTATAATATATCTTTTTTAATCACTAGAGTCACTCAAAGAAAGTTTTTGCAAGTCTAAGGATGTGAAAAACCATGTGTAAGACAATACAATTGCTTTCCAAATGCCTCAATAGCTTTTAAAATCAATAAATATAGAATTATTATATAATTTTATGACTATAAGTATAATTTATTATTGGATAAGCCCAATCAGAATCTTTTTAAAGGTCTTTTAGAGTAAATATCACGGCCAGGCCCCCAAATGTAAGGTTTGACTATGAAACAATAAGTAAAAATCACTAATATTTTACTTATTGTACTATGAATGTCCTTATAAATGAAATAAATAAGATAAAAAGAATTATAATAATAAGGAATTATTATAATTATGGCTTAAAAATAATTATATTATTAAATAAATATGATAATATAATTTATATTATAAAATATAATATAATAAAATAAAAATATTGATAGAAAATAATTAATATATTTAATGGCACTTTATTATTGTTACAAACAAGTAATAAAGGCGTAAAAAATTGTTTTTTATTAATAAAAAACAAATAATAACAATAGTATTACCAATATTAAATTTATAAATTAATATAAATACTATTTATATTAATGAAAGAATTATTAAAGTAATAACAAAGAGAAAATTATTATAATAAGAGAAAATAACCTACTTTAAATACTTAATATAATGATTTTGAGATATTTTACCCCAAAAAATGTAAATAAAACTTATCCAAATTGTATTTACAATAAAAAATAGAGAAAATTACAAATATTCTTGTTTTTTACGTGGAAACGAGATTTTAGACAGATTTTTAACAAAAAAAATTGAATAAATGATTTAATCACGTCGAAATCGATGATTATGATAAGATGATCTTTGGTCTTTAATAATATAAGAGTTTTATATATAAAGAATAAAGATATTACCTTTTAATTTTATTGATTTAATGTTTTTGATGCGTCTGAGGGGAAAACAGAGTAAAAACAGCTCTATTTATAGTAATTACCTCCCTCCTAGAGTCCAACAGGCTTCTAGTAGACGTTTTCTGATCATATCCACTGGAATTGATCAATATTTTAAGGTTTGGTGATGATTACATCATGATCAAACCACATTACATCATTATTACGCCATTATTTAGAGTTATCACTATAACTCTAAGTTTGATCACGTCAAAGGCTTGGAAGAGCCTCAAAATTAGTGTATTTTATTAGTTTTAATCATAAACTAATAGTATTCACCAATTTTATCACTCATATGACTGTTAAACTTAATTTAAGGTTACAGTGAGTGATCATAAATGATCAAATTAAGCTCAAACATTGATGCTTAATAACTTTTAATATTGACACGCTACAGAAATTCAGAGAGTGAATTCTAATAGCTTGGTATAGCCCTATCATGCTGCCAAGAGCATTTCATTACATCATCAAAACTCTATTTTGATGATCTTTCTTGTAACTCATCTTTTCTGGTGAAATTTAATATTTTAAACTTCAAACTATGATTTCAAGGGGTTATAACTTGAATATTATAATAAAAAAACATCATTCTTCACGAATGAGCTAGTAGAATCCAACTGTATACTTTTCTTTAAGTTTGGACCACTTTCACAATAAAGTGGTCAACAGCTCTGTTGATTTTAATCAATAATCCCTTACAGGTTTTAACCTTGCTTATAACTTGTGAAATAAACTTCATTTATGTATTTCTACAGTAATTAAGTGATGACTTCATTTTTGGTTCATCACTCTATCATGCATATTTCAAAAGATATTGGCTAAAATCCTTGGATATATGCGCTGACCAAAAAAGTGCATATATTCAGGTTAATTCCTTAAGTATTGACTTTGAATCTTAGCTTTGTAAATGTTTTATATGTGGAGTTTTATGGAGAATCCAATGGTACCATTCATTTCACATGTTGTTCCATTGGTCTTTAAAATGAATAAGGATTTGTGTTTTTTATAAGGTATTATTACTTATAACTCATTAAATATTAACTTTACAGATATTCCATAAAAATAGTATATGTGTATCTTACTATGGGGAATCCAATGGTATAATTTATCTCACATGTTTATTCATTGTATTTTAAGCTACACCAAGGTTTATGCCAATTCATAGTATTTTTGTAGCTTTAAGGTAATTATTTTCAATGTATAATTATTTTAAATATTTCTTGTGACGGTTTTTGGGTATGTGGTCATATCTCAAAGGTTCACAGAATCAGTAGTCCTATTAATATAAATGTTACCCCCACTCAGATTGAACATAATGTTATCACACCTGAGAGTAACTTAAACAGTGATGCACTGTGGTTACAAATGTCCCAATATGCTGAGCAAACTCAAAAACAGTTTGCAGAACTTTAAGCAAGCCATGAGAGGATAAAATTATTCACAGCCTCCATGGATAAAATTGCTAAACCTCTTCAAGAAGGACATGCTCAGTTGAGCAAAGCCTTTGAAGAGACCAACAGAAGACTGAATCTAGTCTTTGAAGAGCAACACCACAGCAAAAGGAACAGGGATTGTCTGGACCAAGACATAAACAAACTGTTTAATGTCTACCATAACATGAATCCCCAACCACAAGGCCATGTTATGGATAATCCATATAAAGCATATGACATCAAACCAAATGCCATTTTGATGAATAAGGAAAGATATCCATCACAATACTAGGATGGAGATGGCATGTCTTATTCAGAGAAGGAAGCCTTGAAACAGCCTTCTGAGGCCTAAAGCTGGCTTGAATTCTCTGGATCAGGAGAATATGATCATATGGAACTCATAGATTATATTGATTGACTCTTCATTGATGTACCAAGCATACCAGATTACTGGATTACTGCTAGGCTAAATACAGCATTTATAGGTCATGCTAGTATATGGCACACAGAAATGAAAGAAATCCATGGCAGAAGAAACTGGCAATGGTGGAAGAGTTAAATCATCCAAAAGTACAGTAATGGTACTTGAATATGGCAGAAGACTATGTAATTTGAAAATTACAAATACTATGTGGACAAAGATCCATATGAGTGGTGTCTTAGACAGTCTAAAAGACTTAAAGCCATTAATCCTCAGATGAACATCCAAATGAGGAATCACAAGCTTCTGACACAGCTGCCAGGAGAACAAGAGCATGCATTAAAATGCAGATGCAACCAAAATTGCACTCTAGATGACATTGCTAATACCTTAGAAGATATAAGGAAAAGAACTAATATAGGGAAATTTATCCTATATAGAAGCAATAGTTTGAAAGAGAAACAACCTCTCAGGGTGGAGTTTAAAGACAAACTCAGAGAAAGAGTGGCAGAAGTGGCAAAGATGAAGAATTCTTGTCACAATTGTGGTTCAACAGACGACTATGCCAACAACTGTCCTGTAAGGTGTGGATATGAAACTTTGATTAAAAATCAAGTACTTTTCCTGTCCTCAAAATTTGTATAAGGTAAAATTCAGTTAAAAATAGTATGAAATATTATTTTTAAGAGAAAACACCCCAATTTTATTGTTTATAACTTTATTAGTATAAAACAATAATATTATAAAAATTTATTGTTTTACCAACAATAAAAATTTATCCAAAAAATACTCTACAAGAGATATTTTAAGGCTACAAAAGAAATTTCTTCAAGAGCAATTTCAATTGGTATTAATTGAGCAAAGAACTGCAAGCAATTAATTAAAGAACAGAGTCTTTAAAAAGAATATTAAAGAGAAAACACGCCCAAAAGTGACCAGAGTGAATTTGGAAACAAAGTGACAAAGTTTACAGTGATGAAAGATGCTTTAATTCACTTTTGGGGTGGTTCAGGGGTAAAAATGATTATAAGAGTTACAAACAATGATTATAATGATTTTTTCACGTGGTTAAAAGGTTCAAAATGATTTAAAAAGGGTGGTTGGAATCTTTTATTGATTGGTTTAACAGTTTTAAACTAATTAATAAAAGGAAAAAGATTCTAACATGAAGAGAAAAGTGGGGCAAAGAAGACATTCTTTTATAGCCATCAATTCTCTTACTCCAAAAGTAAAATTTACTCTTGTCAGTCGTGAAAAACAGTCTGACAACAGAAAAGCCAATTATGGCATCATTGAACCCTGGTTTAGACCAAAAAGGGCTGGTTTAAGCCATTTTTAGCCATTTTTAGCCATTTTAGACCCTTAAATCAGCCATTACTATAGCAATACCAGGCCTAGAGCCTTCAAAACACGTCAGAATGTGTGTCAGAGGCGTAGAAACCAGTTAAAACTGTTTTTATTATGATTGTTTTATCTTAAGGGTAGTTTTACCTTCTTGGCAACAGCTAAAACTACCCCAGTTGGTATCAAAACCTCATCATCAATTGAGTCCACAGACCCTGTAACTCAATTCCAGGCCAAAAGTGATGAACTTTTGCGTGAATTTTGACATCCCACGCCTGTCAGCAAGGATTTTGGGGGTCTAGCTCCCCCTTAGAGCTGGAGTTCCTTTTCCCCCCCAAATTTAATCTTTCCAATTTATTTTTCCTTTAATTCCTCATCATGTATTATACTTATAATTTACACATGTAATTCAATTCAATTGTACAGTACAATACAGTAATAATTGACACCTCATATGTAAATCAAAGTTCACTTATGTAATACACGCGCACATTTTGACATTTCAATTGAATTCAATTGAAAATACTTTAATTCCTCATAACTTCTAAACTAAACACAACACCTCAATTTTAACACAAAAATTGATGGTTAACACCACATGTGGTGTGAATTAAATTAAGGTTTTGAGGATTTTCAACTTTTGTATTGAAAATACTAAAAACTTAATTTAAGCTTATTTAGAGTTGAGTTACAAAAATTTCACTCAGAGGTGACCCCACCTGATTTTTTATGAGGAATCCAATGGTGAAATAAAATTTATATGTTTATTTATTGGATAAAAAGTTATAATAAATTTTATTTAACTTTTTTCCAAATTTATTTATTTTTTCACAATTTTGTTAAAATTTCATTTTTACTTAAATTTTTCAAGTATAAATGTAATTTTATATTTACAAAATTTAAAGTAATTTTATTTTTAAATTATAATTAATTTTTTATTTTTAATATAATTTTATATTTATATTTTTTATTTTTATTTTAATAATATAAATAAATTTATTTTATTTATATTAATATGTTATTTTTTATATTTGTGGTCTTTTGGGTATATGAAATTACCTCTAAGGCTCACATTCCCTCCCCCTAAAAAAGAATATTACTTTGTAATATTGGTGTTTCTAGTGTGTCTGAATCTCCTCAGGAGTTTGGTGGCTTCTGGTATATCTTTCTCTTCTAACCATTCATCTTCACAAGTTGGGTCACTGTACCTAACAAGGTATTCCCTTACTTTCTTGGTTCTTAATTTCCTTTCTTTAAGAACTTTGGTTATTTTCTTAGTACCAGATGTCTCAATAGGAGGTATAACTTGGGGAATCTTATTCCTCAAGGGAAATTTCTCAGCATCACTAGATTTGTATGGCTTTATCAAGCTTACTGGAAATGTAGGGTGCTTATTGCTAAGTTCTTCAGATAACTCTACTTCAACAGCATTTTCTCCATGGAGGGCCTTAATCACAAAAGGTCCTGCAAAGGAGTCTTTTAACTTTTTACATCCTTTGATGTTATTGAAGTTAGTGGTGGATACAAGAACTAGGTCCCCCACTTTGAAATCTGGAGTTGCATGAGATTTATCCCATTTGTCTTTAGCATATGCAAAAGAGTCCTCCATGCATCTCACTGCATGCTTTCTAGCTTTGTCTAGCATTCCTTTGAAGCTAGCAGCTGTTGGATGTATTTCAATTAAGTCTTTCCTCAAGGAATCTTGGGGTAACTTGGGGTTCCATCCTTTTTCTAGAATAGCAGGAGTCTGATTGGTACTGGAATGGATTGATGTTTTATATGCTAATTCCAGTGCTGGTAACAGAGTACACCAATCATGGGTAAATCCATCACAATCTTTGAATTCAAGGCCATATGCACAAAATCTTCTCACCATGTCCTCTAAGGTTTGGATTATTCTTTCAGCCAGACCATCAGTTTGTGGGTGGTAGGCTGTAGAGAAAGACAGTTTTGTGCCAAATAATTGGTGAAGATTTGTCCATAGAGCTGAAGTGAATTTGGGATCTCTATCACTGATGATATTTGTAAATATCCCAGTCCATGACACTACTCTATTCCATATCAGAAGAGCTGTATCCATGGCTGTATCATCTTTGTGACATGGTAAAAAGATTGGAGTTTTACTGAATCTGTCCACAATTACTAGGCAAGCATTATAGCTCCTGTCACCTCCTGGTGGTAGGCCAGTTACCCAATCCATATGGACAATTTCCCAAGGTCTGTTTGGTTCTTGGATTTTCATCATATTTCCAAGTCTTTTGCCAGTGGATTTATTTGCCTTTTGGCATCTGTCACAGGTTTTGCAATATTCTGCAACATCTTTTTGCCACATTGGCCACCATATGCAGGTCTTTACTTTCTCTCTTGTTCTGTCCTCAGAAAGATGTCCTGAAAAGGGACTATCATGGCATTCTTTCAGTACAAGATTGATTAATGACCTGTCTACAACTGTCATGACACATGTGTGCTTGGTTCTGTGGTAAATTATACCATCCAGTAGGTGAAATCTCCCTTCATTATAAGATTTTCTCCATACTTCATCCAAGGCATGTATTAGAGAGTTGTCTTTACAGTCTTTGTTAAGTAATTGGCATAAGATGCTACAATTCTTATCTTGAGTGTAACTATTTCTGACTTCTTCAAAGAAGGTGGTGTTCAAGTCTGTAACACTTATTCCTTCTATTGGAATTTGTGGTGAAGCTTCTTCTGGAACATAAGCAGGATTATCAATGTTATTTGGTAATGGCCATCTGCTTAGTCCATCTGCATTCTTATGAATATTCCCATCCTTATGAACAATAGTCATATTGCCTCTGTATTCTTGTATGGCTATTTGCCATCTGAGCATGTGTCTGTTAGGTGTTTTCATGTTCAAAAGTGATTTCACAGCTGTACAATCTGTTATTACTTCAAAAACACATCCCTCTAAGAAATAGTTCAATTTCTCTAAGGCCCAGACAAGGCATAGACATTCCATTTGACTTGCTCCATATCTGGCTTCAGTTGGTTTGATTTGCCTGGATATGAAACATATTGGTCCTTCTACAGGTTTGTCATTTATGATCTGAACTTGGTGAAGTGCAGCACCTAGTCCATCCCCTGATGCATCAATATACAGTTTGAAAAGCAATTTAAAGTCTGGCATCAGTAAGAGTGGAGCAGTGGTCAATGCTTCTCTTAGAGACTCAAAAGCTTTGACTCTGTCAACAGTCATCTCAAAT